>JAVJIX010000005.1:7610000-8952500 GCA_036785185.1 Paratrypauchen microcephalus
TTATTCCTTTATTGGGCTTAGAGCGAACAACGCGTTTCGCTTCTACAGCATCATCAGATTCGTATTATTAGTATTATGTTGTTTTAAAATGAATTTGATCTTGTTTCTTTGCATTGTTTGAGGTCTGAAAACATGTATCTTTTTTGTTATTTTGACCATTTGTCATTTTCTGCAAATAAATACTCTAAACGATAATATTTTTATTTGGAATTTGGGGGAAATGTTGTCAGTAGTTTATAGACTCAAACAAAACTGTTCCTTTTGCCCAAACACATACCTATAAGTAGTAAAATCAGAAAAACTGATAATTTGCAATGATCTCTTTTTTTTTCCAGAGCTGTATAGTTCATACCATGTGGTCAAACCTTTTTATATTATGGAGTTTATAACCACAGCAAAAAGGCCAAGTTGAAAAAAAAATATATATATATATATATATATACCGGTGTGTATATATATATATACATATATATATATATATATATATATATATATATATACAGGGAGTCCTCGGGTTACGACGTTGATCCGTTCTTAAGACGCGTCGTAACCCGAATTTCGTCGTAAACCGGATTTTGCCTTTGATCTTCCAACCAAAGCACCAATAACCTTTCCATCTCAATAATTAGACCACTACGCTGCTTGGTTATCACTGCCGCTTTCATAGGAGCAGATCAGAGCCCACATCAGGTACTTCCGCCCACATTGGGCAGGCACACGAGGCTGTCTTCTTCTCCCTACAACCACAACAGAGCGTATTCTTCCGCCGTGCGCCGCGCGCCGTTCGCGTTTGTTTACATCTCCTACCACGCTAAACCGCGTAAGACGGAATGACGCGTAATATATACATATTTTTTTTAATGGGGGCGCGTTCGTAACCACGAAACGTCGTAACCCGAGACCGTCGTAACCCGAGGACCCCCTGTATATATATATTTTTTTTTTCAATTACAGATGTAACTTTCCTGGTGGAGGGCCCGTCAAATGCTTTTCTCCATGATATTATTGCTTTATCTGGAATGTTTTACAAGATATTATTAACCTTTTCTATCTACATGGAGACCAAATTAGACCAGGTTGCAGGTCAGATCTGTGGAGAGGCAACCTCACTCACAATCAGAATGCACGCTTGTCTAGGTATTTTTGAGCTATAAAACGGCCTGCAATTTAATAAATGTAAGGTAGAGCTGTTTAATGTCATACTGTGGAACATTTCAGGCACAGCAATGACACCCATAGACACAAGCAGGTAACAGATCCCCAACCACATGGGCACAGAAATATCAGTTAAGTCCATTCTTGTCAAAATATTAAAACCATAAAACTATATCTATTCAAAGTCCAGTCATATCTAAATTAAAATATCTGATTTCTGTATCTTTTGTCTAAATTGCCAATAGAAGACATTATATTCCATTTAAATGAGAACAGATATGTAACACTTAAAGGGATATGCCACCCCCAGGTCAAATTTGGGCATCTCCCCACAGTCCAGAGACTAAAATAATTGGTGGAAAGCGTTTTCCTGCTCACCCAGCCATTGTCCGAGTCTGTCGCCACTGACCGCCGCGGTATCTGCAGCTCCTCCGCCTTAGAATGGAGTCTAACGTAGCCAGAGAAAGATTTCGGCCAAAAGGAATTAATTTGCTCGATGCGTTTCCCAATTACTTTGTGTGTAGTGCGCATTCATATCGAGTGCAAATAAATGTGCAAATCAACACGGAGAGCTTGACTTGGTCATTTTGGGTGGGAACTATTTTCCAGTGCGTAAGAATACAGCCGTATCACGCAGCACGCTGCCAGGGGAATCCCAGTTACGCACCGGGAAGGGAGTTCCCCTGTTGCACAACGTGGTGCGTGATACGGCTGTATTCTTACGCACTGGAAAATAGTTCCCACCCAAAATGACCAAGTCAAGCTCTCCGTGTTGATTTGCACATTTATTTGCACTCGATATGAATGCGCACTACACACAAAGTAATTGGGAAACGCATCGAGCAAATTAATTCCTTTTGGCCGAAATCTTTCTCTGGCTACGTTAGACTCCAGTCTAAGGCGGAGGAGCACCAGATACCGCGGCGGTCAGTGGCGACAGACTCGGACAATGGCTGGGTGAGCAGGAAAACGCTTTCCACCACTTATTTTAGTCTCTGGACTGTGGGGAGATGCCCAAATTTGACCTGGGGGTGGCATATCCCTTTAACGTAACACAATAACTACAATTTAATTACCCTTTCTACTCAACACTAATCAATACTTTAAACCCTTAATTAGTTACCAAGCCTGAATCATCCTTCATAAATACACCCAGCAAACGAACAGAACACAGTAAAATGACATCAAGGAAACATTTGATTTGTGTAGGCTCATTTCATTTGACTAATGAATGAAAAAATAGAACAAGCTATAGTTTATTCAAAACAAAAACGAATATCCAAAATACAAATATGTAGTTGTACAGATAACTACTTACTCTACTACTTCTAACACCAATATTCCTCTCGTAATAGCAGTATACAAGTAATAGCAGTTGAGATATTTACACAAACATACATATACCATTTGTCTTATGTGTAAACCACCACTCTCAGTTCTGCAAAGTTTAATATCAATTACAAAAAAAACAATATAAATTACAAGAGAGCAATGCACAAATTTCATTGGCCAATCTACATAATGAAACACACTTTTTTTCAGTAAAGCTGAAAGTAGTTTTTAATAGCATAGTTGAATTCGGGTTAAATTTGATCAAAGAAAAGAAAATTGGAAAAATCAAGCCTTATTTTCTTCCAGAAAAATAAAATCCAAGTAATCTAGTTTTTGTCTTTTATATTCTTTGAAGCACTTTGAATTGCTTACCATACAAATAAACGTGTATTGCCTTGCCTTTAACATGTATGTAAGATGCTCGATGCCTTCAGTTGTTACCATCTTTCTCCTGTGTACTTTTTACACTTACTTATTTTGCTGTAAAGAAAAACATCATGTCATTTAGTGGTACCAAATTTGCAAAGCAAACATATACACTATTCATACCAGTTCAATTCAAATTGTTTTTTATAGCCCAAAATCACCACATCAGTCACCTCGCAGGATTTTCCAAGATTGGTGATTTAACAAGACATGGAAAAAAATCAAGCAGGTTAATAAAAGACAAACAAAAAGCAAAACAAAAAGAAAACAAAAAGATTAAAATCTGAGTATCCCCTGTCCTTAGCCCTCTTTGTTGGTGGTGAATAAAATTTAGTTTTCATATTTAGTTTGCTGCTGTGATATCTTTACTGGTTGAAAGCTCCATGGTGGATGTCAGGAGACCGTGAGCTTCCAACACTGACAACTAACTGACTAAACTGACCACGAACAAAGGTAAAGCAAGTATTTTCTCCACAAAGAGGTGGGGAGAGAAGGCAAATTATCATTTGGTGCAAGTTCACAGTTATACAGAGGTCTTTGTTTCCAAAGCTGAGCAGCAACAATTGTGACTAAAACCCAAGAATAATTACTTTTCTTTCGCATTGCCAAAAAACCCAGAGAGCAAAAAGAGAAACCCTGAGGAGAAACAGAGTCCTTACATTTATATGGTTGCCAGGAAAATCGGATAAGTGGCTAAGTCCAATTTAAACAATTTTTTTCTAAATGTAAACACAGGAACTACGATTGAGGTTTGATCAAAGATCAAAAGATCAAAGTCAGCTTTATTGTCAATTCTGCCATATGTGTTCAACATACAGTGAATCGAAATTTTGTTTCTCTCTGGCCAGGTAGTGCAAAAAAGACAGTGTACAAATTACAATATAAAGACAAAACACAACAAAAAACTATCTAAGACAGAGATCTAAAGTTAAACTAAAGTCTAAGATCTAAAATCTTAAAGCAGTGCAACATAATAAATAAATACCTATATACAGATGTCCAAAAGTGTGCAGTGTGCATCAAAAATGTGCAATGGAAGATACAGCAGTGAAATGGTCATGTGCAATAGAATGTGCATTGAAGTTAAGATAAAATAAATGTGCAACAGTAGTAATTCTAGTGCAATAACAGGAGTAAACAACAGTAGTAAAAATTCCAGTAGTAAATGTGCAATAACAGTAGTAAACAACAGTACAACAGTAGTAAAATTCCAGTAGTAAATGTAAATGTGCAACAGTGCAACAGTCGTCCTTAGCAGCAGTTTTTAAAAGTGTCTAGAGTGATATGTCTTTTTATGGAATACAGGTTATGCCAATATGGGGGGTGGGGGGTGGGAGATGGGTAAGGTGGGAGTTCAGGTGAGAGTTCAGCCTCCTGACAGCCTGTTGGATGAAGCTGTTTGACAGTCTGGTGGAGTGGGCCCGGAGACTCCGGTACCTTCTCCCCGAGGGCAGGAGGCTGAACAGGCTATGTGCGGGGTGGCTCGGGTCACCCACAATGCTGGACGCTCTGCGGGTGAGCCGGGTGTTAAAAATGTCTAGGAGGGAGGGGAGAGAGACACCAGCGATCCTCCCAGCTGCATTCACTATGCGCTGCAGGGCTTTCCTGTTCTGTTCAGTGCAGCTCCCGTACCACACAGTGATGCAGCTGGTCAGGACGCTCTCAATGGTGCCTCGGTAGAAGGTGGTCATGATGGGTGGGGGGGCTCCAGCTCTCCTCAGTTTGCGGAGGAAATAGAGGCGCTTCTGAGCCCTCTTTGCCAGTGATGTAGTATTCACTGTCCAGGAGAGGTCCTCACTGATGTGCACCCCCAGGAATTTGGTGCTGCTCACCCTCTCTACAGCAGCACCATTGATGGACAGTGGGGGTGCTGGGTGGGGCCTCTCCGGAAGTCAATAACAATCTCCTTGGTCTTTTCAACATTCAGAAGGAGATTGTTATTGCTGCACCACTGGGTCAGAAGGCTCACCTCACTCCTGTAGTTTGTCTCATCGTTATTAGAGATGAGACCCACCACAGTCGTATCGTCCGCAAACTTCACTATGTGATTGGTGCTGAACGCTGGTGAGCAGTCGTGGGTCAGCAGAGTGAAGAGCATTGGACTGAGCGCACAGCCCTGGGGGGCTCCTGTGCTCCGTCTAATGCAGCTTGAGGTGTTACTGCCGACCCGCACTGCCTGTGGCCTCTCACTGAGGAAGTCCAGCAGCCAATTACAGAGTGAGGTCTGAAGCCCCAGGTGGTCTAGTTTAGTGATGAGCTGCTGTGGGATTATGTGTTGAATGCTGAACTGAAATCTATGAACAGCATTCTCACATATGACTCCTTATTGTCCAGGTGGGTGAGGGCTGGGTGAAGAGCAGAGCAGATTGCATCCTCGGTAGAGCGGTTGGCCCGGTATGCAAACTGGAATGGGTCTAGGGTGGGGGGGGGGTGGGGGTGGGGGGGGGGGTGGGGGTGGATTTAATGTGTGCCATGACTAGCCGTTCAAAGCACTTCATGATGATGGGGGTCAGTGCAACAGGGCGATAGTCATTAAAAGTGGCCGGAGTGGGCTTCTTTGGCACAGGAATGATGGCAGTGGTTTTGAAGCAGGAGGGAACGACAGCCTGGCTCAGAGAAGCATTAAAGATGTCTGTGAAGACATCCTTGAGCTCCTCTGCACAAGTGTTGTGTTGTGTTGTGAATCAAATCTCAAAGGTCCCAATGACACATCTGGAGACGTTGATACCTGCTCAGATACCAGTTGCAGAAACAGCTCAGTGGGGTTTACATTAGCAGTGAACTAGGAGAAGCGTTCTAGTGTATGGGGTAAGAAACAGCTAGGGAATTATTAGACAAGAATATATCTCCATTGTTTTTCAAAGCAAACATGATTGACACGTGCATGAAACTTCATGATCACTGACTCTTTTGCAGATAGTCAAGTCTGTAAAGCCACTCAAGACTTCAACACACAAATTTCCCACATTTTCAACCTTGTGAGCTTCATGTTTGTTGTAATTGACATCTGTGACATCTAGCAGAGCCTACTTTAAAAACTGTCTGCAGATGGAGTATTTATCCTTTATTTGGCTCGTACTATATGCACAGGATGAAGGGCTTTTTGTTTTCTCATTATTTTAAATTGAACCAAACACATTGTGACAGCCGCACAGAGGCTAACCTACATTGTGCAAAGTGCTTGTTAAATTCTTCTTTATGTGGCCCGTTCATTTCAACTGTTTAACCATTAGATAATTAGTGATTGATGGCAGATTTCCACACACGATAGCTTAGTTTTGTCATTACATTTGCAGGTTATGAGCTGCACAGTGACAATGTGTTATAATGGATTTCCATAAGTAACTAAATGCATGTAACAAAAATACGTGTTTAGAATACTAATTTTGTGTAATTGTCTGCACAGTTACTCTTGAATTTGGTGGTCGTCAGGAATATAATGTAGTGTGGTCCCTGATTACGCATTGTCAGAGGTGGGTAGAGTAGCAAAACAAGAAAGACTACTGTTAATTCAGTAAAAATGTAAAAATACTGACTGAAAAATACAATTTGATAAATAAATACATAACATAAGGCTGTTTTAATCCCGCTATTAAGCAGCACTATAAGCAGCACAATACTATGATATAATTTATTTTATTTATTATATAGTACTTTGCAAATAAAAAAAATTAAAAGTATTCCCCCCAACACTACGTATGTCACCAGCTTCTTAATAAACCTGGAGTGCAGTTAATATCTTGGCTGTGGCATAAAGCAGAGCTGCAATTTTAATAGAAGACAGCTTTCATCTTAAGGCCTTCAGCTTCTATTTAAAGAGGAGTTTTTGCTTTGTGCGCATTACTGTTTTCAATTTGGAATTAGTTCTGAGCATTTGCTGTGCTAAAGACACTTGGAAGGAAAGTGGAACTAAAACATCTGAGCAGCTACATTTTTCATATACTAACTGTTATGTAATACGCTGGTAAATCCTGGTAAAAGACGTATTTGTCCAGAAAAGTGAAATATCTCAGCTTCCAAGTTCATTCTGGTTTTGGCTTTTTTGGAGGTAAAATAGTACTGTGAAAAAGTAAGGACATCATTCTGGATTTCTACTCCACTAATGTCTACTATGTTTCCAGTTATCAGATTTAAAAGTTAAAGTAATAGTAACGTTTTTACAATCTGAACCTTATTTCGGTAATAAAACAACGTCATTTACTCACCCATTGTACTTTGGTGTCATTTGGAGCATTTCTGGAGATTTTGTAGTTTAGCGATATCTGTTTAACGTGAGTGCTCGGGGCATACGGTTGCAGTCATCAAATAACACAAACTTTAGCACTTTTCAAATGACAAAAGCTCAATGTTAGTCTACACTTTTGTTTGCGTCAAAAGTGGCCTGTAATCCGATATCCAGCCTTGTTTCCGGTTGGATGACAAGGACAGTGCGCATGCGCGCATTCACAGCTGATTTGCAGATAACACGACGCTCTCAGCTCTCGGTTACAGTCATAAAGAAGCAAAAGAATAATAATAAGAAGAAAACATCTCCGCTTGAGAAAATCCGAAATGGTGTGAACATGCATTTATCCCGGTTTTGAAAACAAAATGACATCTTGGACGAAGTTGAGTTTTCACAGGCTTCCTCGTCACAATCCAGAGTTATTGAAGCTGTGGCTAGTTGCCTTGAGAATGGACCCAAACATGAAAGGCAAAGCTGTAAGACGTTTGGACCATCGTGTTTGCAGTACCCACTTCAGTCCAGATGATTTTTTACCAGAAAAGGAAAAGAAGGAAGGCCAGCGGATTCAGCGCGCGGTTCTGAGAAGTAATCCGATACCCATGGCTGTTCTCTGGTGTGTTGCTCCTCAAACTGTCTCCGCTTCATTCTTTCTAATACCTACTCATCCATATACTCAGGCTCAAAACGGTAGGGACGGCCATCATACTCAAATAAGTCCTCTTCCATCTCGAAGTCCTAATCTTTAGTCATGTCTTGTTCGCAACAGAAAGGTTCTGAGCATCTTCTAAGCAAAGTAGCGGAATGAATGCGCGCATGCGCACTGTCCACGTCATCCAATCGAAACCATGGCTGGATATTGGATTACAGGACACTTTGGACTCAAACGAAAGTGTAGACTAACACTGAGTTTTTGTCATTTGAAAAGTGCTAAAGTTTGTGTTATTTGGTGACCGCAACTGTATGCCCCTAACCTGGGAAATCCCAGGCTGCTTTCGTTCGTTCCAATCTGAAAGACAGCCTGGCAACTAGGCTAAGCGAGCTCTCCTGATTTTGGGAGCCAATCAGAGAGCGGGGAGGGGTGGAAAGACGGTATTACGCGACAAACGGAAACTTGTAGTTTGAACTGACGACTGACATGATTGGCTATGGGCTACGTATACGCCAAATGATAGACATTCGTAACACCCAATAAACGGCTGTTGGCAATCGTAAAGCACACCTCCTCTACGAGATACAGTGGTCCCTCGCTCTATCGCAGTTCACTTTCCGCGGCCTCGCTGTTTCGCGGATTTTTTTTTTTTTTTTAATATAGTGTATCAGCGGAGACATGAGTCAATGGATCCGTAGGAAGTCCAGAGCGGGACTAAGACATGAGGACCAGACTGGGACCAGACCGGGACCAGAGCGGGACCAGACCGGGCCCAGACCAGGACTAGACCAGAACTAGACCAGGACTAAACGTGGACTAAACCAGGACTAAACAAGGTCTAAACCAGATCTAAACCAGGTCTAAACCAGGACTAGACCAGGACTAGACCAGGTCTAAATCTGGGATGGTCACACGGGGTTGAAGGGACAGTCTATGATGTCCTTCACGGGAGCGCCTGGTGACAGGAGGTGTGGCCTTTGTTTACTTGTACGAGCCGGACCATGGAAGAGCCAAGAATCAACACGGACGGGGGGACACTCGTGGGCGGAGAGAGGACTGTGGGTCTTCCCCTGTCATGCCTAGCGGACAAACCTGGCACGTGCAAGGCCAGATCTCTGGGCGGCACTAGGGCCGTAGATGGGGAAGTCCTAGAGAGCAGTCCTATTGGGGATGTATTGATAGCCATGCCCTGAATTCCGGGGCGGTCTGATTTTGGAGCTGGGGTGAAATGCAACTAACCCTTGTGAGCGCGGGTTAGTGGGGGAAAATCCTCATGGTCCAGGATATTGAATTTATTTGACAAAGCTACATTCATAGTGGAAGAGGAGCACTTACTATGTCCGCAGCCATCAAGGGAGAAGGAGCAGGACAAGCGGTTTATTCGCTTACCTTGTCTGCAGTCATTACGGGCTACAACAATCCAGGGGTCTACCAGGACTGGAGTAGAGTTGATCGGGGCTTTAGACCTAGCCCCTCGCTGAATCCAATAGTGTTCGTACCTGGTCGGGTGGTGAGGGCTGGTGCTCAGAGGCGTCTTTGGAGCAGTGAACCGTATCAGCCAGTTCGGCACTGTTAGCGGTGGCCTGAGTCTTGCCCAAAATGATATCCAGGTCGCTTTCCACTCGGCTTTCGCACATGGATATTTTGTTCCAAAACAACGCATATCCATGTGTACATGCCCCCCCCCCCCCCCCCCCCAAACACACACACACACACACACACACGCTTCACTATTAATACATTTTGTTGTAAATCTACGAAAGTTTGTGTGTTTAAACAAGAGAGTAATGTGAGAAAATGTTAATGCCAGTCTGAGAAAAGTGTATAATGTGTGTGGTGAGGCGTTTACATCCTTAAAACATGTATAATAATTGTAAAATATAAAGTTGTCCTACTTTCACGTATTGCGGGTTATTTCAGGAACCTGACCCCCGTGATAAACGAGGGACCACTGTATTCAGTATGGTCTGTGTGAACCAGGCAAGTATGCCCCAAGCACTCACATTAAACGGATATTCCTTTAAATGCAGAGCTCATATGATTGGTGTATTTAGGAAAATCTTCAGGGACAATGCAAGGTGAAAGTAAACTGTGATAATATCCTTCCTTCTGTCATTTCACACTTGTAGACCCTATACTGCATTATCCATATTCCATTCATTTAGCATCACACAAATCAGATGGTGGTTGAAATAGAGTTGTGTTTTACTATGTTTTTTTAATCATATGTCATATATACCTATAGACTTCTGGATCAGTAAATACCTGCTTCTTGCTTATTCTTTCAAGCACTAATAGTTACAAAATACTAATTCTGGGGTAAATTTTCTTTTTGTAAATGAGTAAATCTGATGTTTTGGGATGAGAGCCCGTGCTAGGGCAGTTTGCTTTGGTGTTTGAAAAAGTAGTTCTTTTACACACATTCACAGAATGTGATCTGACTCAGATTTATGAGAAAATGAAAAGGGAAGATGAAATATTTCTAACATATTAATTGTAATGAGTTCACGCCGTCTTGAAGATTGCTAGAGTGTGTAATTAGTCAATATGGTAAACAGCCACAGGGAGAGCCAAAGGGCGGCTCCACACCCAGTTGGATCTCATGCTTTCTCCCATGTCCTCAGGGCTTATGGAGGCGAAAGCGAAAAATAACACAAATGTCAGGAAGCTGTAGCTCTCCTCCTGTAAGTGCACTCTTGTCAGTTCTGTCCACCATACGTCACTGTAAGATGACGCCATTTTGGCTCAAATCGACTTAACCTGTAACCTAGCAACACATTTTACAGGTCGAGAAACCATACCTGAGTTTCAGAAAGTGCCATAAAACAACTTCTAACACAAAGCTTGCACCCATGTGATTTGACCTTCTCCTGATAAAAGCAAAGACGCTCTTTAGAGATTTGAAAGAAGAAGAAAAAATCCACTGCTTGCTCTGAAATTTCAGTTGGGGAAAGAGGTGTCTTATCACCTGAACAGAAGGATAGAAAACTGTAAAGAATGAAATGTCTTTTAAATGCCAGGGTTAATAAATGTAACAGAATATATATTTGTTTGATTTATAGCACTGCCATTTTAGTTAAACACTTTGTAGCGTGTGACATTTAGAATACATATAGACAAAAAACTGCTGACAGAATCTAATAGGAACACTGCAAAAAACTAAAATCTAGCTCAATTAAGGTTACTTGAATTAAAGTTTCATCATGGTTTGAGTGAATTTTACTTGACAAGTAAATAGACACAACTTTGTGTATTTAAATGAAAATACAGCTTGCTACACTTAAGCCACGAAAAACAACAACTCTGCACTTAAAATAAGAAATACAATCTAATGTTGCTTGAATTTGCTTGAAAAGAAAAACACTTATTCCATTGGTAGATGATATTGCTTGTTGAATCTACACAAAATGTTAAATAATTGAAATAAAATAATTTTTTAACTTACCTTGCTTTCTTCAATGTAGTTGATGTGCTTAAAAATGGGCTATTATAGCCTAAAGCCTGTTCATGTTCCGAGGGGGCTGATAAGGACCCTTGTACTTAATTTAGATTAATTACTGATTGTCCAGCTTCTTATAAAAGAGAACTCTCAATCTCATGGACATGTGAATCGTTAATGGAACTCTGTAACCTACAGTAATTTCTGGACTATTGAGTGCACCTGAGTATAAGCCACATCAACTAAATTTTAAAAGAATTTTATTTTTGTACATATATAGGCCGCACCTGTCTATAAGCCGCAGGTGTCCACATCTTAAACAACGTTTTCAAGTTCAGGCCATCTGCTTTTATTTCCTCTGAAAGCTTTTGTTGTCTTTTTGCAGTGAGTCAGTTCGTTACACTGCCGTGGCCAACGTCTCACCATCGACTCATCGATGCCAAACTCATGTGCAGCAGCTCTATTTCCTACTTCAACAGCCAGATCGATTGCCTTTAGCTTAAAAGCTGCATCATATGCATTTCTTCGTGTGTTTTCCATGAGAAGGGTGTGTGCATGAAGCGCAAAATAACTGTTCAAAACAAAATCAAACTATCAATCAATCAATCAAACAATATTTATAAGGCGCTTTTCATACAAAATTGTAACACAAAGCGCCTAGCTAGCATCTTCTAGCATCGAACTAGCATCTTCCGCGGCACATCGTCTTTTCGCCTGTCTGTCTCGCTCTTGCACCCCGTCACTTCTCGCTCTACTGCGCATGTCTCATGTCCTGTCTGGGATCATGTCGGTGTCTGGGATCATGTCAGCGTCTGGGATCACGTTGGTGTCTGGGATCATGTCAGCGTCTGGGATCACGTTGGTGTCTGGGATCATGTCTGTGTCTGGGATCACGTTGGTGTCTGGGATCATGTCTGTGTCTGGGATCACGTTGGTGTCTGGGATCATGTCTGTGTCTCGTAGGATTTCAGCAGATTTTAGGCTCTCCTGAGAACCGGGGCTAGTTGTATCGACCAGGTATGAGTGGATGTCCGGCTACTGAACTTGAGACGTTTCTTCTCATCATTTACGCACTCACATGCCTTTAACGCATCCGGGTCATTTAAACGTATCCCACTCACTAATGTTCATTTAGCTTCATAACTTATTTTATCACATGGTGATAAACTGTTTTAGGGCTGACAACAGCGCTAGCTAGTGTTGTAACTAACCCTAACCCATGTTAACCGTACAGACAGTGGCGTTTTCTGCACTCAGGCTGCATGCGCATACGCTGTGTTAATAAACAAATAATCCATCCATATATTAGCTGCATCGTTGTATAAGCTGCAAGGTTCAAAGTGTGAGAAAAAAGTAGCAGCTTATAGTCCGGAAAATACAGTACTTATTTTCAAGAAGAATCTTGACTAGTTTATACTCCAAACCCACAAATAAAAAAAATAATTAAAAAAAATAATTTAAAAAAGTTTTAGGAATTTGATATGAATTCTGCATGGACTTTTTGCCTAATTACAAATCCCTAAATTTCATGTTCTATCCCCAGGGACACCAGCTATACCTATTCTTATATTTATCCCAAAAAATGTAGGCAGAATTTGAAATCTGACTATTTTCTGTGTTGAGCTTGTTCCAGATTAAAATTAGAGTTGACCAAACAGCAGAGGCCAGAACTACAGAGCCTCAGCTTCAGAATGAGTCCAACCATTTGTTTGTGCTCCAAAGTGTTCAGAAACAGTTTAAATCAATCAGAGAGCCTGCTGCAGAGTTTACTGTAGACTTTAAGAAGAAAAATATACTATGTTTGTGTTATATGGCACTGATTAAAAGTCTGCTTAAAGTTTTATTTTTTTGTATTTTTTATTTTATTTATTTATTATTTTTTCAGGAAACTTGTACTGAAAGCAATACGTATTTGTTTTCTTTAATAAAACAAAAAATTGACTTTTTTGTGAAATTGCTCAGGCATATTGTTAAGTTATTTGCATGAATGATCAAAAAAAGTTCCTCAAATCAAGCAACAGTGATTCTGGAAGTTGAATGTCCAAATTGTTAGCAAAACAATAAAGTAACTCTAGATGTGAGCAGCTGAAGTTTTTGCCAGATTGCTGCAAAAAAACAAACAAAAACAAACAGTGGATGTTAATGAGACTCAATTAGTTTTGATTAAAAGCTGAAATTGCACTTGTGCACATACAGTACGTGTAGACTTGACAAAACAAAATAATGATTCATTTCAGATGGTGAATGGCATTAGTACTGTCACTGAGTTATTCATTCATCATCTGTTCTTTGTTCAGCAGATAGAACTGGATTATAGTGTTTTATGTTTAGCACAAATCCTCCTGAAGTATTGATTTGGTTGGTAGTATAATACTATTTGGTCGTATTATTTCATATAGGCTGAAGTTTGAATTTAGACTTTAAGTTAAGGTAACCATCAGTCATAGCCATTGTGTCATTGGGCAGAACACTATACCAACATTTAATCCAATGTTTTGCCTGCAGTTTATCCAAGAACACTGGTCTACAAATTTTTGGACTTCCGAGATGATGAAAGTGGCTAAATCTCATTTATATTGATAAGATGAACTGAAAATCAATGTAATGTAATCATGTAATAATATTTTACACACACACATATATATATATATATATATATATATATATATATATATATATATATATATATATATATATATATATATATATATATATATATATATATATATATATATATATATATATATTCATTTTCTTCCGCTTTTTCCATTTTCTGGGTCGCGGGGGCAGCAGTCCAAGCAGTGTTCTGCTGCCCAGAACACACGCTCACGTCACAACAGGCCTTGATGTATCTTCTGCCATGGGGGCTACCAGTGTACCACTGGGGGCGAGGTGGGGGTTAAGTGTCTTGCCCAAGGACACAACGGCAGCGCTCACCTGTGGGAGCTGGGATAATATGCGGTCAACCCGTCAAGAGCGGGATTCGAACTGCTAACCCCTGGATCACAAGACAGGCTTTCAGATAGAACTGGTTGCTTGTAGACACACTGTACCTTCTGATAAACTACAGTTTTTGCCTTATTTTGCATAAATTTCCAATACTATATCTTGGAAACTATAACCAATCAGCACTTCTGACTTACTTTTTCTTTATTAGTGACCTAAACCAAGAAAAATTTCATTACTTTTGTTCCGGAAAAATTTTGCTTATAGACCAGTGGAATTGAATCTACACAAATAAACAATAAAGGTCCACTGTGTAACTTTTCTGGTGAAAGGCATGCCACTGTTGGTTTCCATGAAGATATATAGTAATTTGCTTGGCTAGTTCCATGCTATTGTATTATCTATCTTGTATTTCTTTCAATTACAGGTGTTTTCCTTGAAAAAACATGCATTCTTATTGTGAGCAGTAACATCTCTCCATAGATCTGACTTGTAACATGGCCTGGTGGCATTTGCTTGTGTCCATGGATACATAAATGTTTAATGTCATACTGTGGACCATTTTAAACAAAAGAATATACTCTCCATAAAGACAAGCAAGGACCTCCCCTCCAACAGAAAAGTTACATACTGTACCCTTAACTTACCTTTAACTTTTCTTAATTTAAGTGTCTTCATCTATTACATTGGGTTCAACCTTGTGTTACCTCTTTTTGAATAGCTAAACACTGTATTTCTTCCTCTTGCTCGCTCTGATGACCTGCGTTGTTGTTTCCCCAGCGTCCATTGTAATTGGAAAATGGTGGTGTGAGATGGAGCCGTGTCTGGAGGGAGAGGAGTGCAAGACTCTGCCTGACAACTCGGGATGGATGTGCTCCTCTGGGAACAAAATCAAAACCACGAGGGTGAGTGCTAAGTCAAACTCTTCCAGCAAACGCGACACCGTCACGAGACCATACATAGACAACACGGATACGTCTCACACCTGTATGAACAGAACTGCGTGTACACAAGCTCATGAATGTTGTACATGTGCATCGACGGGCACGTGCCGGTACACAGGGTTTTCAACAGCGCTATTGTACTGGTAGGGAGATGGACTGACACGATGCATGTTTCAATAGTAAATCAGAGCTTGAAGGCCTCAACTTCTAACTTTCAGAGTTATGGAAATTTAGCACCTCTGCCAAAGAAATTTGCAATTCAAAACTAAATATTGTATCTTTTGTATGGTCCTCAAAATGTCAGACTTACTTTTATTCAAGGGTAAATCATTTCTGTTACAAACTAGAGATTGACTGATTTTTTATGACCAATGCCCATACATAACACGTAAATTGTACATAATATTGTATTTCCAGAACAACAATTGGCTGATAGTAGACTGGGGATAAGTAGAGCTGGTTTGTCCCGAGGGAAATATATAATTAGATTTGACTACAAACTCCATCCACAACCCGTTTTACAAATTGGATAAAAGAGCTGTGTAGTCATGTTTTGTGCAGTGTCCACTTTGTTCTAAAGTGTTCAAATGCAGCTCCATGTGTATTCTTTAGGCCTCTGGTTGGCCCAAACTAAATATCACCCTCTGCTCAAGATTAAAGGCCAATAACCTATACACTAAAAAGTGGAAATATCAGCCCAGATATATTAGCCAACCAATATATATATAGTATATTCTTTATCAAAAACTTACATCCAACCAGAAGCAGAAGAAATGGAGTTAGCAAAAATAAAGTAAGGAAAAACAGAACTAAATATTAGTATCATAGCAAAAAAATAAAACAGAATACATAATTAAGGCTTTATCATTGTCTCCTACAACTACATACACCCACAGACCCACTGAAATTTCAAAAAGTATATTGTGAAATATGTCTCCAACAGCTCTAACTCAAAAGTCAGTGTAATATTCCATTGAGTCGGGTGTTGTGCGAAACCTTCAGTGCAACAGGCAGTGATTCGCCTGATCAAACCAAACTTCTCCTGTGAAACAACAACAAAACAAAAGGAGAATGTGGAGCCTCCAGAGAGTGCAGGCGAGACTGTACAGAGCAGAGGAGAGCATGTAAACAGGTGGTCAAAGCCTGGGGCTTCTACTCGCACTAAGCTAACATCTTCTTGTCCTGTTCTTTTCTAAACCCATTCTCAGTGTGGCTGCAACAGATAATGAAATGACTTAGAGCTTCTCAGTCCTTCAGCGACAGGCCTCAGGTTACATTTGTATTTATTTACTACACTGTTCCTTTACTGCCTGCTTCCTAACTCTGTGTGGAACTGTCATCTTAAGTTAGGCTAGTGGTCACAAAACTCTTTATTACTGAAACATAAATGCCATTCAATAATGTTTAAAGCCCCACTGTGTAACTTTGGCTTCCTGCTTGTTTCCATGAAAATGTTGCTTTTTGCTATAATATTCCATAGTATATAAAACTCATAATTCCAAAACATAAAACTCATCTCATCTCCATAGAAAATGTTCTGAAGTATGGTTTTAACCAGGCCCGTCATCCGATATTTGGGTGTCCTGGGGCTCAGAAAAACAGACTTCTTTGGCCGCTCCCGCCTACTACCCTGGTTTTAACTTTATATTTCCATTGAATCTTGCAGGTGACTTGCCACTTGCAGAAAGTTACACAGAGTAGCTTTAACTCAAATTTTAAATACAGACTTGACAAAGCTCGACCAGCAAGTGTGTAATCTATTATATCAGATAGCAAGACTGCTGGTTATTTTCAGAGTAGTTTCAGTGTAGTTAGCTCCTCCCTTCAGGCAGATATAAGGCAGTGTCCACTGGCTATTTGACCAGAACTGAAGAAGCAGCTTGGATGAGCTACGAAACGCCTTCAATCAAAAAAAAAACAAAAAAAAACTTTTGTCCAATTAATAGAATTGAATTTTTCTATTACTATGGATCCTATCTGTACGACTGAGGGACTACAAAGACATTATATTAAATGGATACTTTAACACAAAACACTGTGTTTGTGTTAGTCTATTATTTAGCCTGCAGGTCTGTTGCATACGTTTGTATCTGTGCTGGGCCTTCTCAGTCACCACAGGCCTTAAATTTACAGAGAGAAGCTGGTGGAGTGGGCGTTTCCCAGCCTGCCCAGGTAAGACACAGTACTTGACCTAATCTAAAGAATGCATCTCTAATTCGCATCTCAGTCCTTTGCACAACTTAAAAGACATAAGCTCAGTGTTATTTAATTCATGCAGGGGGTAAATTGATCAAATTATATAGTGGGGGAGGGGCTGAAGCTGCTTTACTGCCCAATACACACATGTCCTTTTCTCTTGACCCTCTCTTTGCAGAACACCCAGCCATACTCCCCTTTTTAGCCTCTGGAAGCAAAATGCAGAGGATGCATCAACAGAAATTGAGCTGCATTCTTGCTTCTGTAAAGGTTAGTCTTTTCTCAAACTGTTTTCCTGTCTCTGTCTCACAGTCACATGACCGTGCCCACTTGTTGAGTATGTGGGGAGGGGACGAGTGGGACCAGCTCTTGTTCAACGACTTCTCATTAACCTGAACGCTCAGTGCAAAGTAATGGAGAGTGTGTTTACATGTTGTGCATGATTAGGCAGGCGTGGCTGGAATGCTGAACACCCTGCTGTCCATTGTAAATATGTGTGTGTCAGGTGAACGTGATGTCGACTACTGCATTAGGGTATTATATACAAATCACGCCCATTAAGTTGGTAAAATTGTCGCAGAGTGGCAGTGTTGATGATTGTTTAGTATTAGTAGGTGAGGCAATCTTCAAGTGATGGAATGTAACAAGTAAATGTAGTAAAGTACTGTACTCAAGTCAAAAATGTAGGTATCTGTACTTTACTTTTCAACTGATGATAGTTTGAACAAAATTCAGCACAAATCTGTATCAAAAACAATTCATTTGAAATTTAATTAGACCTAAAAAATACTTTTACTTTTTACTCTTTAAGTATCACTGGTCTACAAATTTTTGGTCTCGATCTGCTTCTGAGATGAAAGTGGCTAAATCTGATTTATATTGATAAGATGAACTGAAAATCAGTTGATAACTGTTCTGGTTAGCTAATGTATTCAAGATATTTAATGATATTGTTTTACATCAGAATCACATCGGTTTATACAATAGATGTAGACATTTTTGCTTAAAAATAATATTTATATTTTGAAAATATAATTAACTTGCACTTCTTTATCCGTCAAGAAATAAACAAGAAATATCTTAAGACATCAGGCGCACACAATTTCGTGGCATCTCTCTTATGTGAAATCAAAAAATATTTGATGTTAAAACTCTAGACATATTAAAATGAATGTATTGGAATGTGCAGACAGGCTTTCAGATATAACTGGTTGCTTGTAGACACACTGTACCTTCTGATAAACTACCGTTTTTGCCTTATTTTGCATAAATTTCCTATTTTGACCCAATGCTATATCTTGGAAACTATAGCCAATCAGCACTTCTGACTTACTTTTTCTTTATTAGTGACCTAAACCAAAAAAAAGTCACTACTTTTGTTCCGGAAGCATTTTGCTTATAGACCAGTGTAATTTTTTTACTCTTTCAGTACATTTTTAAACAGGTATTTTTAAGTAGTAGTAGTTTAAGTAGATTTTTTTTCATGTGATATTTTTACTTGAGCATGTGTTGAACTTTTACTTAAGTAACAAAACTGAGTACTTCCTCCACCACTGCAATCTTCTTGAGGCACAGTTTTGACCCTCGTTTATTTTACTACCGTTGAGAAAAATGTCCCTAAAACATAGCATTTTATCAGTTTTATATCAGAACTTTACAGGCAGTTCTTTGTCTCTTGCACCAAGTAAATTTTTCAGGTGGAGTTGTTTTTGCGTGTGCAATTAAAAACATAATCAAAACTGTCCAAATTTAACATATCCCCTAAATCCCCAAAGTGCATTATTATATTATCCAGAGAACATATGTAAAGAAAATAACAAGTTCTGCCAAAGTAATGCTTGTTTTCAGAAAATAAGATCACCACCAAAACATAAACAGTTGTGCCATATACCAGTGTTGGAAGGTAACGAACAATGAGTAAACTACTGTATTTAAGTTGAATTTGTAGGTCTCTGTATTTACTGCAGTGGATACTTTTTTTCCTTTTACTTCACTGCATTTGAAAGCAGGTATCTGTACTTTCAACTCGACTACATTTTTAACTGGACTGAAAAGTATAAAGTACTTTTCAGATGATTTGCTCTTTTATAACAGGGAGTATACAGCTCTGGAAAAAAATAAGAGACCACTGCAAAATTATCCGTTTTTCTTATTTTACTACTTATAGGTATGTGTTTGGGCAAAAGGAACATTTTTGATTGAGTCTATAAACTACTGACAACATTTCCTCCAAATTCCAAATAAAAATATTATTGTTTAGAGCGTTTATTTGCAGAAAATGACAAATGGTTAAAATAAAAAAGATGCATGTTTTCAGACCTCAAACAATGCAAATAAACAAGATCAAATTCATTTTAAAACAACATAATACTAATGTTTACACTTAAGAAGAGTTCAGAAATCAATATTTGATGCAATAACCCTTATTTTTAATCACAGCTTTCATGCGTCTTGGCATGCTCTCCACAAGTCTTTCACATTGTTCTTGGGTGACTTTATTCCACCCCTGGTGCAAGAACTGAAGTAGCTCAGCTTTGTGTTTGTGTTGGAATTCAACAGACGCTGGAATGGAATGGCTGTAATACATGTAGAGATGCTGATTTCAGAAAAAAATGCAGTAGGTTTCTTATTTTTTTCCAGAGCTGTATGTTCTCAACATTTGGTGATCATCTTTAATCTTTGACAAGGCATATCTCTGCTCTGTCACTTCTGCCCTTCATATCCACTCTCAGATCCTCTTATATACTCACATCAAATATAACTTAAGAGACTCAGTGGTAGATGTAACATAGCTTTCATAGAAATCAGATCTGAACTATACCTGAGATTTGCCCAGTTAGCCCCCTGTATGTGCGTGTGTGTGTGTAGTGACCCGTCCAGTCTCTGCTGCCTCTGATCCACCATGTTGGATCTTTTGTTCTGTCCCATTCTGTGCTATCATCTCCAGTGTGTCTTTGATTACCGTTGTTACAGCAGCACAGTGCCAATCCCATTAGGGCCTATAATCTGTGACTTGCTCTCAATCCTCTCTCATGCGCTACTACTTGTGCCGCCATGTTTGATGCATCTAACGTGTGTGTGCGTGTGTGCGTTTGCCCAGAACTCTTCCCTTTGGTGTTTTATCAGTAGCCACTTGATATCCTGACTCCCTCTCCCTTTCCCCTCCCCTTGAGACTGTCCATGAAGCAGCTATCAGTACACTTTCTAGCCCGCAGTGCACATGAAAAGCCTCACTGTCCCCTCTCAGTTCTGTTTTAATCACTGTTTTACATTCGCTTGACTCCAGGGCCAAAATTGTCACATTTGTTTTGGTTCGGAAAGCCAGAAAGCCCACTCCACAGCACGTTTTCTCACAGTCATTCCCCGATAACATGCAGGTTTTGTTTTGCTCTGAAAAGTGGCATTCAGGCAGGTAGTGGTAGGAAGGCAGAGGTTGTTAATAATTCATATTTACTTTAGTTGTTGCATTTATATAAGAAAAACACGATCAGGGAGACAATAGTGATTCTCGGGGGAACAAAATTGGATGTGTTTAAAGATAAAATGGACTCTTGTGCGCTTTAAGCCATATAATCTTATTACCACCTCAAAAACATACCTCAAGTTGTGTTTTGTTTCATTCACACATAGCCTGGCTGCATCTCTAAATCTCAAAATGCTCTGTTCCACCTTATGATGTCATGAAGTGGTAGTTTTCATGGTAACACCTTTTACCTTTTCTGAAAAGTGTCAGGCAGGCAGGCAGACACTTATGGCAAGCCGTTTTAACATTTAAACACCAAGCTAGATATGTTTTGCCTAGTCAAAAAGAAAATTTCGGATATCCGCGAAGACATTCTTCCTATCCGTAATTGTCATTTCAGATATCCACAAAGAAATTCTTCCTAGGGCAAATGACGTCACTTTTGCCATTCTTGTATGGGGTTCATCATTATGGATATCTACAATTCAGTTCCAGATATCCACTACATGAATTACGGATATCCGCTACTGAATTATAGATATCTGTAATTCCAGTTTGAGATATCTACAATTTGATTTTGACTAGTCATAACTCCAGTTCAAGATATCTTTAATTCACCTCAGTTCAAGATATCTTTGTTCCTTTTCAATTACATTAAGTTCTGATTAGCCAAAATGAAGTTGTAGACATCTGTAACTTGAATTACGACTAGTCTAAGTGATATTGTAGATATCTCAAACTGGAGTTAGGGATAGTCATAATGTAATTGTAGATATCTATTATCAAGTTATAGATATCTTGAGATGAATTTTGATTAGAGTTATCTGAAATTGGAGATATCTGTAACTTTCATTTTGCCTAGTCAAAATATAATTACAGATATCCTGAATTGGACTTTTGACTCGGGGAAATGACGTCGCTGTATGCAAATGATCCACTTTAGGCGGGAGCGGTATATTCACATGGCTCCTTTCGGCTGTTAATGGAAAGTTAATTTATCAGTAATAATAATAATAATAATAATAATAATAATAATAATAATAATAATAATAATAATAATAATAATAATAATAATAATAATAATAATAATACATTTTATTTGTTAGGCGCCTTTCAAGTAAGATAGCCAAAATGCATCTTAGGGTCGTTTTGTTTATGCACTCTAGTGAAACGTTCATTGAAAATTACATTAATGACAAAAACTTATTTTAACACTGACGGTTGTTTACATTTAGGGACAAATGGCTTTTTTGGACGGATTGGTGCACTGCTAGGAGCTCAAGACAACGTGGTGCTTCCTGTGTCACGATGTCATAATGACCAGTTTGCGATATCTTTAACTTTCATTCTGCCTAGTCAAAACAGAATTACAGATATCTGCAATTGTCATTTATGTTGTGTGAGGACTTGAATATTGTTTTCAATGATAATTGCAGATATCTGTAATTTTGTTTTACCTAGTGAAAACGTAATTGCAGATATCTCTGTCGTTTCATCTAGTCAAAATTACAGATATCTGAAATGACCATTCCCACTATGTGTGTAGAATCCCTCAGTCGTCCAGGTAGAATTCATGGCAAAAGGAGAAATTCAATTTGTCAACTGGACAAAAGTTTATTTGGTCGAATACGTTTTGCAGCTCATCCAAGCTTCCCACTTTCCAAAATGAAATTATGCCTTGTCGGAAAGATGTTATTGACATCTACAATGTTAATTCCGCATAGTCAAAAGTGTTTACATGTTAGTGTTTAAATGTTAAAACGGCTTGCCATAGGCAGTGGTAGTTAATCATTCATATTTACTTTAGTCATTGTATTTAGTGAGGTAATTGGGAGAGTGTTAACAAAACTCACTTTTATAGTAGTTTTAGTTTTAGTAGTGCTTCTCTATGTATGTCATATAATAACTATGTAACAATCCTCAAAGTTTAAGTTACTAAGAGTGAATGTGTTGAGTGACAATTATTATGTTGACCATATTAGCAAAAGAAAACTGATACTCTCAACTGGATGAAAATGTAATTACTCTTTTGGCCATCTGACAGAGTTCAACAGTGACCATCCTCATTCATTTTTCCCATAAACTGAAAAACTTAAAAATTAAGAATGCAAAAGCATCGCGGAGGTTAAGCAGCTACGTGGTAACTAATATCCATAATGCACATTAATATAAAAGATTTGTTGAAATGTTTTAATAATTTAGCAGCTTATAAAGTTTCAGAAACAGATTTTGAATACATTTATAAGTATTCAGGTGATTAGTTACCACATAGCTGATGAACTTGCAAACTTTTTTTATTTTTATTTTTTTAGTCTATGGGAAAAATGAATGAGAAATTTACATCCGGTACCAGGATATGGGCGGTCACTGTTGAGCTCTATTTACTTTTGATTTGACCCTACCTGGACAACTGACATTACCATATGAAATTATTAGTACATTTGCATTTATCTTCAGATATTATTGATATTGATATATATTATAATATATATAATATCAGAATTTGGGCATTATTATAATATATTTTGCTCTCACTTCTCTTCCAGTTAAGTAAGAGTACTCTTATCTGAGTACATTTTTAACTCCTCTACCCACCTTTAAGCAGACAGCACATTATGCAACACATGCCGATTTGAATTGATCTTATTTTACTTGGCATGTGTAGTAAGAAACAGAAGCCTGACGCAGTTCTTTCTGTTTTTTTCTTTCTTATGTCTTTCAGAGAGGGAGTCCTTCATTGGCTGTTCTGTAGCAGCAGACAAGTCAGGCCCTTATGTTTGTGGAGGTCCCAGTGAGAGCGAGGCTGGGGAGCACCTTCCAAAAGCCCATCATAGTACATTAGCAACTCTTGTTTCTGTAGATCAGTCTGCAAAATGACTGTAGTACACAATGTTTTTATTTATTTATTATTATTATTTATTTTATTATGATTATTTGTGGAGCAAGACACTGCAGGGGTATTTTTGATATCACTGTAACTGGTTTAACTGGTACCAGCATAAGGAAGACATTATAGTTTGGCTCTAGTTTCTTTCAACACAAGCAATACTGCAACAATGAAAAGGAGTCATGAAAAGATCTACATGGGACTTTAGATTATTGAGGGGAACAATCACAAGGTACATTACTCTGTCCATTAGTCAGATATGACTTGCAGCTGTCCAGAGAGTTGCACCTCAGTTATTCACAGGAAGTGGGAGCCATGATTCAGAGAAACAGCCCACAGTGACAGGAAGTAGCAAGAGTATTTCAGAGCAAAAGTCACCTGCATTACAGTTATCATCCACTTATTCATCTGAAAGAGGCCCACTGTGCTTCAGGCTCTGCACGTGCTTATGAGCTTGTCCAGTGCTGTCAGCACTGTGCAAAAGATGTATGTTCTTATTTTTGTCTCTTACTTGACAATGGGCAGTGACACAAATGTAGACAAAAAATGGTTGTGGTGGTTGAATGCCATAAATTGTTCAGTTTAAATCTTGAACTCGCATAAATGTAGTGTTAACACTTCTGAACCACAAAGGCTGGTTTATACTGAAGCGTCAAACGCTGCTGCACATCTCCACAATGCTCCTCACAGCCAATCAGAAAGCTTGTGGTTCCTGCTTTTCTGTGGACGAGCTGTGGACATCCACTTCAAAAAAGTTACATTATGTCAAAAGATTGCAGACTGAAGCACTGTGACTGATGGATCCATGAAGATTTTATGGATGTAACCTGGCTTAGAACGAACATCTCCAAACATGACTGTAATGTACAAGTAAAGTGTATTAAATGGTCAGTCATGTCCTTAGACAAGATCTTTCATCCACCTTGCCTAGTAGGAATGTGGTGTGTTTGTGACTGGCGGAGGAGCTTCCGTCACTCTGCCTCAGGGCAGCTGTGGCTACAAGAGTAATGACTACAGAGTACTGCTTATAGAGGCTTTCACAAGCAGTACAAGATAGGCAGTATCATTATTATAAAAAGTAAATGGATCCCCACAATTCACCGGAAACACATAATACAGAGGCTGGAAAGGTTCAGATCTGATTCAAGATGCCAGCAGGCAGCTGAACGCTTAAGTGTAAGCCAACCAGTGAAGGCAGTGAGCCAGGACTGAATACAACTTTGAAGAAAAAAATATATACACTATTTATTGTTTGTCATGGGAGTTTGCATGTTCTCCCCGTGTCTGGGTGGGTTTCCTCCGGGCACTCCAGTTCCCCCCATCAACCCAAAACATGCACCATAGGTAAAATCCTCCAGCTTAGGTCCTGACCAAACCGAAGCAAGAAGATCATGGAGATTGTCCCCGGGCGCAGTAATGTGTGCTGCTCACTGCTCCTAATATATATATATATATATATATATGATGGGTTAAAATGCAGAGAATTTCTCCAGTGTGAGATCAATAAAGTCACTTCTTCTTCTGCTTCTTCTTCTTGTCATGTTCAGACTTTTGAGATGTGCTGCTGCCACTAGGCTTGTATATTTGGAGTTGGTGTACAACCAAAAAAGCCTTTTATTATTTTTGGAATACCACAAAATATGAATAACATTTTTGAAATAAGATACATTACATGCCGTCAACTGCAAGTGTCACAGAATGAATCATATGTTCTTTGCTATCCTCCAGTGTCAATTAAATATTTTTGGATGTACACAGGTGTGTGGCGTTTTTTATTGTGGGGCTCTTAAGTGCTGTTCTGAGAAGCTCCTGACACAGCCATGATTGATTAGTTGAGCTCAAACACACGAGAAAGGGGAATAAGGGGAGCTTGTGTTTGCTTTATATCTTCCTGCTAAAGCAATTGTCCTTGGCTTCTTTTACTAAGCGAAGTCGGAGTAAATTGCGATTTAATGCAGCCTGCAAATTAGAATGCCGGTTCTTTAGTTGGCAGCAGGAATGGGAAAGAGGCGGGGAATCCTTCAGAAAATCTGTCTTTACCTGCTGCACTGCTCATTTGGATGGACTAAAAAAACACAAGTCAATTTAGTCTCATATATTTGCATACAAGTCCCTCATTTCGACTAACAAACCTCCGGGTAAATTGTGTCCAGGACACAGTTCTGTGTTCTCATTCTCCAAAGGTCATTCTTTTCTTCTACACTGCGAATGTTGTCACAGATGATACATGCAAATGTAAGAAAAGCACAATCAGGGGGACAGTAGTGATACTAGGGGAAACACAACTGGATGTGTTTTTAAAAATATATTACCATCCCAGTTGTAAATTATGAAGTATTAAGTTATATTAAGTATCCCATATCTTCGTGGAACTAACTGGCCTTCCTTGGTGAAACTACATTCAATAGACAACAGAATCTGAATATGTTACTTAAAGGTCCTATGTTACACAAAACTCACTCTTTTGAGCTTTACGCCATATTATTATGTTACCTCCTTAAAAACATCCCTTGAGTTGTGTTATGTTTCGTTTATGCATGTTTGAGTAACAAAAGCTCAGAATGCTTTGTTCCACCTTATGGTGAAGCGGAACTACCGCTTCAAGTTAACAGCTACCTTTTGTTCAGTAGAGATCAGCAATTCCAGAGCTGAAACTACCCAAATATTTCTAGTGAAGGTGTACGTATGTACGGAGTTTACAAACACAGTGGCGCACTTCATCACAAAGTGG
This sequence comes from Paratrypauchen microcephalus, assembly GCA_036785185.1. NCBI lineage: Eukaryota > Metazoa > Chordata > Actinopteri > Gobiiformes > Gobiidae > Paratrypauchen > Paratrypauchen microcephalus. The sequence goes on from JAVJIX010000005.1 coordinate 7,636,394, forward strand.
GACAGAGTGTTTTCTGTGTGAGAGAAACTTCACCTAAATATGAACGATTTGCCTGTTAAACATGTCAGAATGAAACAAAAAAAAACACCTCCAGATATTTTTTTTGATGAGGAAAAAACGTTATAACATAGATCAGAAAATAGCGTTACATGGGCCCTTTAAGACCAGATATTTTGGTTTTATAATTGGTTTTATGTTCAGAGTATTTCCTAGAATGTTCCACAATACGGCTTACCTGGCCAGCCAAATGATATCTCTCTGTATTTTCTATACAGCGCGATACCATTTGGACACCCTCCATCCACCCTCGCTCCTCCGGTTAACCACGGACTCCGCGATTCTGATTCGTTCAAAGATGGTGACGTCAGTGCACCCGCCTTTGCCCGCAAAGTCACTCTTAGGCAGCGGAAGTTCCTCCTCAGTTTTGAATCAAGATGGCGCAATCTCTAATTGGTTCACTTAGCTGTCTGTCTATGCGCAACTGCAGCGCATTTTGGACCAAGCGTTACCAGACTCACTCGCTGGTACAGCGATGAGTCATGGATTCTTCCAGGCAACAATACGGCATTAAACTGATCAGTCTCCATGGAGAAAAAAAGCAGATGACAAAATCAGGCCAAGTTACAGGTCAGATCCGTGTTGAAATGATCATGCTCACAGCTAGAAAACTTTTTTTTCAAGTTATCTTTGACCATTAAAAACACCTGTAATTGAATACATTTTAGATTATTCCAGAAAAAAAGAACCTTACGGAAAAGAAGTTCTTTTCCGATTATAATCAGAAAGTCAAACAAGTGTGCGGTAAAGTTCCTCCTTCTGTTCCTGCTGTTACCAACACCTGGAAGCTGTGCATGGAGTTTTGAACTTTTAAATTTAAGATTATGTTTACTGCTATACTGGGGAACATTAAAGGCAATGCAATTACATCTCCATGGAACCAAGCAGGTAGCAGATCCCCCACCACAAAGGTTACATTTTGCACCTTTAAACAACCAATAATGTAGTCTATGCCTTAAATCAAGAGGACAACAAATAAGACTGTAATAATACGAAAATTACTGATATATTCAATTAGTTTGGTGTATAGCTGTCCCTGGCCCTACCCTCACAATCATCTCCACACAGCTGGCTCCCACCTGCCATACTCACAGTAAATGTCATCTCGGGATTTGTCAGCTCAACTGGATTATGCCATTTATAATTGTCTCCATAGTGAGGACAGGCACTGGCTTTTCGGACAAAGTTCTACAGTTATTTAATGAAACAGAAAGTGAGGAGCAAATGCTTAGCTTTATTTGCTGCATTCACAACTGTCAGAGGGCAAAGAGGGTGGATTAGTTTAACTGCAGTAGACATGATGTACTCAGGTTTTATTGAGCTACAGGATGCTGAAAGCAGGACATTCAATAGCTGTCTCAAGGTTGCACAATGTTCTATTGAAATGTGCCCAGGCTGCAGCTCGGGCTGAATAAGAGTCCCTGAACCAGAGCCGCAAAGAGAGCGCTCATTCTCCACAAATACACTAATGTTGCAATCACTGCTCTGCTTGTGATTGGCTGTGCGGGCTAAAAGGTGCACACAGACGTTATATGACAAAATGAAAAAAAAAAAGTAAACAAAACATGAAAACGCAACTTCGAGGCTTTGCACTGTGTCTGTCCAAACCATAAACCGTGTATATGTCCACTTGCTAACATGCTCGTCTATATATAAACCCTAAGTGGACATTGATGACATGCGAGGTGCCATGTTTCACAGTAGGCATGGGTAAATTGGCTCCATATATTTAACAAAGAATGAGATTATGTTTATTGCTATAATGCGGGACATTTTCTATAGAAAATTAAGTAGCAGTTTTAACCCACTCTGCATGATACTGGAGTTTTTATTGTCCTAATTTGTCATTGCTCAAGATATAAATAATAATAACAGCCCAATCAGGAGACTTTTTTCACTAAGATCCACTCCCAAAGGTGCGGGGGCAATGACCTTGCTCCTGATTGGCTCTTTTTGTTGCCATGAAACACACAACTAACTAATTCTAAAACGAACTTGGCTCCAAATTAGCCGCTATAACTGCTAGCTTAGATTGGCTTCAAATGGCTGGAATTTCGCAGAATGGTATGGTCCACTCCACCCCATCCACTCATATGTACAGACTATGGTGCAAACACATTCCCATTGCTGTTGCTGCACATGTAAAATGTCTGGATTTAGACGTAGCCATGCAAAATCCACCTCCACAGTTCAAACAGGCTCCCTTTGTGGCTAACAAAACACTCCCCTGGGGTGTAATCCTCGCTAACATACACGCTTTTGTTCCTTCTAAGCATATATATGTTTTCTCTTCTCCTCCTCTTCCTCCTCCCATGTGTTGCAGATTAATCCCAGGACCTAACAGAGAGCGCCTCATCCCTCCCCACCACCACCTTTCCTTCACCCATCCTTAGACTACCACACCCATGGCTACAGAGGACTGGATTACCTGGGACTGCAGAGAGGACATCCACCCCGTGTAAAAAAAAATAATCTGCTCGTCTGGTGCCAAGGATTTGACTGCAAAATAATCCAGGGTTTGTTGGAGAATAAAACAGCTGTGGCCAGACCCTCCTCCATCTTGTTTCCCTCCATCCCCACAAACTGAAGCTGCTTTGCAAGGGTTATTTATAGGTTATTAAAACATTATAAAAGACATGTGCCCCTCCTTTTTGCTACACTGTCAAGACATTTCTATTGGATGGTTTTATGGAAAGGACCATAAAAAGTGGAACTACATGACACTGGCCACTAACAAGAGACAATGAAGACAATTCAAATGTGTACTCCAGGCCATTCAGAAAGAAGGGACATTTCTGTTTGAATTGTGTGGGCATGTCCGATGTAAATTCATCAGCATATTTTCTTTCTGTAAAACACTGTGTAAATATACATATAGAAATACATTATGTGTAATGAGAGAATCAAAGCAATCTATTAAAGATTCTATAGGACAATGGACACAGTGCAGATGTGCCCAATCTATGGCAGACCACTGAGGCTACATAAGGCTGAATACACAGCAGCGTTTAAGAGAGTGGATACAATTAATGTTTATGTTTTGTTTTCTCCTAGAACTCTGAATCCACAAAATCCTTGAAGAGCCATTGCACCATAGTTACTTTAAAGAGCACATATTCTGCATTATTTGTATAGTTGTTGGCCTTTAAACATGCTTTTGAGTACCAGAGCTTTGGTGTCTCATGTTTGAGAACTTCAAATTATGACCATATATTAAAGGGATACAGGATTTTTGACATGGGGGCTCATTTCCAAGTTAGCCAGAGTGTTGCAGAGCTGTGGAGACACTTTTTAGCGAATTTCATGCAGTCCTTCCAGCTGCAGAGTTTTCAGTTGCTAGGCTAGCGCAAGTCAATGGTAAATGGTAGCCTGATTTTAATCAGGCTTACCCACTCCATAGTGCACCCAAGACAAGTCAATTATAACGCCAGACTGTCGATGTAAATGTCTGTGTTAATGGAACAATTTTAGAAATATAATCAACCTTGTACTTTAAAGGATTTATGTCCTTATGCAATAGCTCGTTTTTTTTTTTTCCTGATCAAGCTAGGCATGGGTGGAGTGATATCACCTTGCAGCTAGGTTTCCAGCAGTTTTTTGTTTACCTTCAGCTGTCATCGTTAGCCTGCCCTGTTCTACAATCCAGACATGGCCACGTTTGGAGGTCTCCCCGATGCTTTTGAAGACGATGCTGAGCAATTTGCTTTCTCCACTGAACCGTACCTGTACGAGCTGGAATATACAGACGAATGTTCACAGGCTAGCAACAACTTTATGAGCGTGCATGCCTTTTCTGTCAACCGGGTAGACTACAAGAGTGAAGCAAAAGCTCTAGCACAGTCTTCATCAATCGACCAGCAGGCTAATATAACGACAGGAGCAAGCTTGGGTAAAAAAGGTACAAACCCAGGGCTCTCAAGTCTCACACATTGAGAGTACATGCAATTCACACACCACACGTGGCATTTCTCACGCTGATTTTTTTTTTTTTTTTTTTGTGCCCAGAAAATCGGTCTGTGTGGCTCAGTTTATGCAGGCACCGCGCGTTTAAAAAAAAAAACTCCCCCCTCCTCCCCGCCCCGCTCCCCGGAAAAAAATCTCAGTTTCAGCCAATCAGAAAATAGATTGTTCTGTTGTTGGGCAGACTAGTTTCAGCTGCTAAGCGCACACAGCGACTGACGGTGATGATAAAACAAACTGAGAACCATCAGGTAATAACTTCATTTATATAACTCTCATTAGTTGCTTTGTAGTTTAAGTTTGCTCTTTAGACAAATTCAATGCAATTCACACGGCATTCTCAAGCCCCCCCCCTCCCTCCCCCCGCTCCTCGGAAATTACGCAGTCTCACGCACAACCCCGCTCAAAACTTGAGAGCCCTGTACAAACCTGTTCTTCATCACGGGATCTTGCGCTTGGAAAGACAGATGGTACTGCAGTGGCTGTCAGACTAGGCTTTCCAAGGGATTTGGTGTAGTAGTCTGGTCCGAAATGATCACTGCAAATCTTCTGTTTATGTAGCGTCTCCACCGGTGTGTTGATGTCTAAGCCAACAGCTACAAGCCACAGTCGAGTCCTTTCTCGATCGTGCACTGGAAAGCTGTGAAAACTTTGTGGTGCCCACCTGCGGGCTTTATTTGTACATTTTCTAAATGCACACTGAAACACCATTTTGCCCGGTAGCTCTTTTAAAATTCACCTCTTCACTTTGTGGTCTTCCCTACTACGACTTTTCTCGCTTCTCTGTTTACGTGATTGGTCACTTCACAACCAACTAGAGTAAAGTAAAATTCCGCTGCTGCTGCGAAGCTAGTCCCTCAGATATGGAATGATTCATGCTATTCGCAGTCAGTTTTATTTCAGAAATTACTCAATCAACATATTTACATCGACAGTCTGCCATTATAATTGACTTGTCTTGGGTGCACTATGGAGTGGGTAAGCCTGATTAAAATCAGGCTACCATTTACCATTGACTTGCGCTAGCCTAGCAACTGAAAACTCTGCAGCTGGAAGGACTGCATGAAATTCGCTAAAAAGTGTCTTCACATCTCTGCAACACTCTGGCTAACTCGGAAATGAGCCCCCATGTCAAAAATCCTGGAATATCCCTTTAACTAGACATTATTTTCCAACTTGGGCCCATACTAGAATCTAGTGTAGGGATCCATCTTCTGGCAGTAGAGGGAACTACCATGGGGAAAGCAATTAATCTTAATGGAAGCACACAGTAGTAATGAACACATTTTGATCAAGTCTAGCAGTGATTTAAGGACTTTTTTCTAGCTGTGGCATCACAGTCCAGGTAAAATTCAAACTGAGTTTGATTTTCTGAAGTTCAGAGGCATAGCCTTTTTTTTTTTCTTTTTTTTTTTTACAGATTATTATTGAAAACTTATGTTTTGATGAGGGAACAATGTTATTATATGGTTACAAGATCAAAGTCAGTTTTGCATAATATGTGTCCTTTAATATTCATATGAGTTATGAAGGTTTTATAATTTCTTCATTGTTTCTGTTTTACGGTTTAATTAAATAGACACGATTTATTGGACATTTGCATTTAAATCACATAATCCCAGGTTGTCAAGCTGTCACCACATAAGAGTTGGTGCATAACATTGTGCATGGTAATGGTTCAATTGTAAGAAATGGCAAGTGTCACCTTCAATGTCAAAATGTCCACAACTATGAAAACAAGTCCTTGTGGTTTTACGAGAAATTTAGCAACACAGTTAACCAACAAATAAATAGTGTGGAAATATGAAAGACAAAAGAAGTAGCACTGTTACTATCCAAAAATAGTTCATATTAATATGTGACGTTCACATTCTAATGTGATTATGTCATAATCTTAAATGGAGAGTTTGGGCCTATATCATGGAGATTTTTGAAAGAAATGAAAAACACTGAACCTTGACATTATTTGTTTGAGATTGGCGCCACAAATTTACTTTATTAATCTTATATCTTAAAGTCAGGTCTTTCTGGTTGAATAATGGGCAATTTAGAAGCTACTGCCATAAAGTAGTAAAACTGATTATAACTGACTACAATACAATTCTGACCTGCCCATCTCAATTTTAAACTATCTATGAGTAAATAAAAAATTGAGATAATTGCCATAGCAATTAACAATTTGCGGAAACCCATGAATCGGGATCCTAGAATGTAATGTGAACAGTGAAGGCAATTCTGTGCAGTGTAATCCAGGTAATCTTTAAGCAGTACTTCTTTCCAGCATGTACCACAGGAGCGTATCATGCCATTACCATGAGTATGGGAAGGTCTGTTGCCAAAATACATGTTCTTCTTCTGTATGATAACATGGACACGGTACAACAGCACTCAAAGGCAATGGAGCGAACATGGGAGCTGCTGAAATGGGCCTCTGAACATGTAACAGTGTAAAGCAATGCCTCAAACCACCGCCACAAACTGGTGAAAGTAGAAACTCTGCAGACAGTTTTGTCATGTGACACGGGTGACACACTTGGAACGACTGCTATAGAGCATTACTCACCATGGATACAGCAGATATGAGGACATTACAGACAGCCTTATGAGAAATAAAAATGTTTTTCTATCACCTTTCTGCTGTGTACTTCTTCATATGCAGATGTTTGGACACATTCTCCTCTCATGACTATTTGATACGCTGTAATGTGTGAGTGGGAGATCTTGTCGAGATTTCATTTACGATATGTTAACATTGCAAGCAGAGTTTTTTGCTTGAGTAAACAGGCAATCAACTGCGCAGAGGGTGAAAATGACTTAGAGGCTACAACACACATGCATGGGACGCGCACACCAACAAATCAGTTATGCTTCATTTCGAATATTCCCTCGATGGCCCACTGGATTTATCAACGTGGCGCATTCAATTCATTCATGCAATTAGAATAAAGATTTCCAATATGGTGTCAGGCGAAATTCTAGATGATTTTCAATATGACTCCCTCCTTCTCATCTCCCCGCCTTTATGAGGTGCGCCCAAACTCCCAACGGACTCACCGCTGAACATTCATCATTTAGGATTTTGGGCGAGTTTCATGTGCCCCTGTGTTTGTCTGAGAAGCTATAAAGCGGACATGTGCATCAATCTCCCAGCAGTGTTGCCAGATTCGAGAATAAATATGCAAACTGAGCTTTCTTTTTTTCACCCCAGTCTCAATGAGCCACCAGTGTCTTTGTTTTTGCTGAACTAATTGGCTGTTTTATTTGTGCAAATGGTGAGGGTGAATTGATGTGTTACTTGGAGCTCTAAAGTAGTGTTTTCTCAACTAGAGGTAAGTGGTATGTAGACTATTGAATTATATAAACAGCAGTATATTTCGTTGGCAGATATATTCTAGCAATAATGACACAAAATATTTAATAAATAAAATAAAATATATTTTTTACTGTAGTTCTTGGAAGCTTCTAAAAACAATTGACAATAGTTCTTTATCCATTCTCCAGTCTGTCAATGTCACACATGCTCGGACACTACTTCTATCTGTCCTGGGGCTGATCAACAGAGATGTGGCGGACATTTTGTGCCACTGACCCCTCGAACATTCTTCAGCAATTAAGCTAACTGAACTGTAGTTTCATGTTTTAGGTTCATGTGATTAGGTTTAGTATTAGCAGAGATAGACTAGAATTTTTTTTTTATCTGTTATAATGTTGTTTCCACGTCAGAAACATACCTGGAGTTGTGTTTTGGTTCATTCACACATGTTTAACACAAAATCCCAAATATTTAGGCTATTTACTAAAAATTACTCTCTTTCACCTTGTCATGTGTTAATACAATAACTGCTCTGCTGTATTTTTAAACTCCATACACCTTCACTAGAATTATTGGAATAATTTCAGCCCTGGAATTGCCAATCTCTTGAAACTTACGCTTCGCTGCATCACAAGGTGGAACAGAGCATTTTGAGCTTTGGAGATGTAGACAGTTTGATAATGCAGGATTACTCAGCCAGCTGGTTAGCTCAACGGGTAAGTCACTTGACTTTCACCTGGGGGACCTGGATTGGAATCCCACCCTGGGAATGAGCAAGCCAGTGTGGGTCCTTGGGCAAGACCCTTCATGGTACTGCCCCCCGGGTGCCTAAAAGATGAGCTGCTCCTGAAAAAGAATGGGTCAAATGCAGAGAAATAACTTCTCTACAGAGATAAATAAAGGATATCTTCTTCTAGGTGGGAATGGAACTTTGATGGGCTCACATGAGTCAATTTTGCATAATTAAACAGCTTATTCTAGGAGAGTCTAATCTGATCCATCTTAATTTTAAAGGTCCCATGGCATGAAATTTTCACTTTCTGAGCCCCCCCCCATGGTTAAAAGTTGTGAAATGTTGTGAAATGTCTAAACTGAGCATTTCTGCTTTACAAAAAATCGGAGCTCAAACGGGCGAGTTTGAACAAGGCACCTTACTGACGTCAGATCGAAAAAAGAAATGCAAATGCAGTTCCACCCCCGTCTGTCTCTACTCAGAGTCTCTGTAAATCACGCCCAGAGAGTTTGGACTGCGAATGCGCTAGCCAATGCGAAATGCGCTTTTTTATTTGCTTGGAGGCACGTCCGAGTGTTTCTAGGCTCGGAAGTCCTTTATCTGAGCCTCTGGACCTTTGAACAGCAGTGGTTTTATTTTATTTTATGTGGAAATGTGTTTATTTTTCAATGGAACGCTTCAAATCTCTCCCCCCATGCAAAAACAAGGAAATGGATCAGCTGAGCGCTCAGAGCTCAGAGCGGAGAGTTTGGCCACGCCCCCACCCTCTACTATTGGCCAGCTCTTTTCTCCTCATTTGCATTCAAGCAACAACGCCCATAATGGAGTGTTCAGAATGAGAAAAATTACTCTTTCTCAGCTTATATCTGTTTCTCATGCACTGAGTGTTGATTTTGAAGAAGGATTCATTTACAGTATTAGGGAACCATTAAGGAGCCATATAAAAGCATCAAGAAGTACCATGTCATGGGATCTTTAAACTATCCATGAGTGTCAGAATGATGAAAACAATAGAACCATAGCATAGCAATTACCAATTTTAAACAAAATATCCCTCAAAATGTTACCTACAACAGGAAGATGAGAACCTGAGAACCCCATGAATAGGTTTGTTCCACTAACTTCTCCAGCCTCCACCATAGCCACCACCATCAACTAACATACAGCTCTGGGAAAAAAATAAGAGACCACTGCATTTTTTTCTGAAATCAGCATCTCTACATGTATTACAGCCATTCCATTCTGTTGAATTCCAACACAAACACAAAGCTGAGCTACTTCAGTTCTTGCACCAGGAGTGGAATAAAGTCACCCAAGAACAACGTGAAAGACTTGTGGAGAGCATGCCAAGATGCATGGAAGCTGTGATTAAAAATAAGGGTTATTGCACAAAATATTGATTTCTGAACTCTTCTTAAGTGTAAACATTAGGATTATGTTGTTTTAAAATTAATTTGATCCTGTTTCTTTGCATTCTTTGAGGTCTGAAAACGTATCTTTTTTATTTTGTTATTTTGACCATTTGTCATTTTCTCCAAATAAATGCTCTAAACGATAATATTTTTATTTGGAATTTGGGGGAAATGTTGTCAGTAGTTTATAGACTCAAACAAAAATGTTCCTTTTGCCCAAACACATACCTATAAGTAGTAAAATATTGATAATATTGAAGTGGTCTCTTATTTTTTCCAGAAATGTGTTTGCCATTTTATATGTTCAAACTTAATTGTTATTGTACAGAATATTTTCTTCTTTTGACATGCTTCTCCCAGTCCATTGAAAAGTGAGCAACCATATGAAGTTCCAGATCTTGACGTGAGATCTTAGAGTGTATCACCTTGTATTATCCTACTCTGCATGCTTTTGGTTTAATATTCCATAGTAAATTTAATATGTGAAAAATGTACCACCAGGAAGATCCATCACAAACGGTTAGGAATCTCTGGGTACATTAAAATAATACAGTAAATATAAGATAACTACGACAACCAGAGTGCAGTCTGATTTTTGGTGTGTGTTTACATGCGCAAAAGAAATGTGATAATAAAAAACACTTAGTGACACAAGTCAGTCAATCAGTGGATTTTTAGAGTAACCACATTTTGAAGACAAAGTACAAGGAATTTGAAAATAACTCAATCTATCTTAATCACGTCTTTTTCTTCCTTTTTTGCACAATTTTGCCTTGTCAGAACTTCCACGGGTGAACTGTCACGAAGAAGTCAGATTACTCACGTCAGATGGAACTGGCTGCGGTTACAAGCACATTCAAAATCTGATAACTCTCAGATTTTTGGATGATATTGGATTATTAAAATGAAAAAAATAGTCACTCTTTACATCGATAATCTGACTCCAGAAAGCAGATAATAGTCCAATTTAAGTTGCGCATCTAAACATAGCAATTGTAACAGATATAGAAGACTGAGAGACAGCATTCCCACCACAGTACACCTCAAAGATTATCCTCTATTCATTGCTTGTTTAGTAAAATTAAGGGAATCCTCCTTCCCGCCCAGCTCATGTGTTAAAAAAGATCTTTGCTTAAAAGGAGCTTGGGGATGAGAAGAGCTCTTCTCCATTCCCTTTCATACTCACACTAACTGTATCCTGAAGTAATGGCACCATGGGGGGCCGGGGGAGTGGGCGGGGTTTAGGCTCTCGTAGAATGGATGCGAGTTTAAGGTAAGACGTATTTTTTTTCCTAATTTCCTCCCTTCAACTGTATGTATAGCTCTGGAAAAAATAAGAGACCACTGCATTTTTTTCTGAAATCAGCATCTCTACACGTATTACAGCCATTCCATTCCAGCGTCTGTTGAATTCCAACACAAACACAAAGCTGAGCTACTTCAGTTCTTGCACCAGGAGTGGAATAAAGTCACCTAAGAACAATGTGAAATACCAACACGCATGAAAGCTGTGATTAAAAATAAGGGTTATTGCACCAAATACAGGGGGTCCTCGGGTTACGACGTTGATCCGTTCTTAAGACGCGTCGTAACCCGAATTTCGTCGTAAGTCGGATTTTGCCTTTGATCTTCCAACCAAAGCACCAATAACCTTTCCATCTCAATAATTAGACCACTACGCTGCTTGGTTATCACTGTCGCTTTCATAGGAGCAGATCAGAGCCCACATCAGATACTTCCGCCCACATTGGGTAAGCGCACACGAGGAAAGGACCGTCTTCTTCTCCCTACAACCACAACAAAGCGTATTCTTCCGCATTGCGTAGCGCCGCGCGCCGTTCTGGGCGTTTGTTTACATCTCTTACCATTTGAGCTGTGTTTTTTTCAAACCGCAGTAAGACGGAATGACGCGTAATATATATATATATATATATTTAATGGGGGCGCGTTCGTAACCACGAAACGTCGTAAACCGAGACCGTCGTAACCCGAGGACCCCCTGTATTGATTTCTGAACTCTTCTTAAAGGAATAGTAACAAGCTCAATGTTAGCCTATAGTTTCGCTGGAGTCCAAAGTGGCCTGTAATACGATATCCATCCGTGGTTTCATTGGATGACAAGGACAGTGCGCATGCGAGCATTCACAGCTGATTTGAAGATAACACGACGCGCTCAGCTCTCGCTTACAGTCATAAACATCTCCGCTTGAGAAAACCCGAAATGGTGTGAACATGCATTTATCCCGGTTGTGAAAACGAAATGACAGCTTGGACGAAGTTGAGTTTTTACAGGCTTCCTTGTCAATATCCAGAGTTATTGCTGTGGCTAGTTGCTTTGAGAATGGACCCAAACACGAAACCACGGATGGATATTGTATTACAGGCCACTTTGGACTCCAGCGAAACTGTAGGCTAACATTGAGCTTGTGTCATCTGAAAATTGCTAACGTTTTTGTCCCGAGCACTCACATTACGGATATCGCTAAACTACAAAATCTTGCTCCAAATTACTCCAAAGTACTATGGGTGAGTTATACACGTTGTTTTACTACCGAAATAAGGTTCAGATGGTAAAAACGTTACTATTCCTTTAAGTGTAAACATTAGTATTATGATAAAAGGAGAAGTTCAATTAGTATTATATTATAGTATTATATTGTTTTAAAATGAATTTGATCTTGTTTCTTTGCATTGTTTGAGGTCTGAAAACATGTATTTTTTAAATTTTTTGACCATTTGTCATTTTCTGCAAATAAATGCTCTAAACGATAATATTTTTATTTGGAATTTGGGGGAAATGTTGTCAGTAGTTTATAGACTCAAACAAAAATGTTCCTTTTGCCCAAACACATACCTATAAGTAGTAAAATCAGAAAAACTGTTAATGTTAACTCTTTTTTTTCCAGAGCTGTAGCTGTGATTGGATATTTTATTACTTATTTTTCTATTTTATTCCAGTTTTTACATATACATTTATTAATATTTTTATTTTTATAATTATGTCTCATTTGACACCGGTCTATTACTACCTTTTTTTTTGCTATTCCATCTAGTTTTCGTTACGCTCTGTTATATATTATATTTGATGAGTGAGCTACTGTACCCAAATAATTTCCCATGTGGATCAATAAAGTTTGTTTAAGTCTAAGTCTAATTTCTATAATCAATTTGTCCTCTCTACATAAACACTTTGATCTGGAAGTAACATTTTTAATTGTAAAATGCTTTAGCATGTATTAAAATCGTGGAAAACAAAAGTAATTCATTTTAAATGGTTTGTTGTGGTTTTAGAGATTAGAGCAGAGTCATCATGTTTTGTTTTTTGTTTTGTTTTTTATCGGGAAATAAACCCCTTAACATAAAATTAGAAGCAGACAGTACACATCTCCCATGGGGACACAACCATTTACCACCATTTAAAGCAGCAACAACATACACTAAACTTTCAAATTTTGACGGATTTTGTTGACTCTAAATCAGATTTATCTTGACTTTTTTTTTTTTTTCACTAAGATTTAGTTTACTCAAAAACTAAATAACATATCCAATATCCAGTCTATATTTGTTTTGTATCTACATGTCCACAAACTGAAGCAAGAAATTTAAACTTGCCTCTTACCATTTTTACACACAAAATACCTTTATACATGAACACATTTCTTACATTTTTTCTCACAGTTATATAATTAAACTACAGTAAAAGTTTCAATTGACAAGATTTGTTCCCTACTCACCTGCAGTGTCTGGCCTTAAACAGGTCTCTTTGTGCAGTCTCCAGGGGAAACATCCATCATGCAGAGCCGGACCCACAAAGTAGCACACGTCCACATCACACTGAACCCATCAACCACTGACAAGGACAAACTGTGTTCACCCAAGACACAACAGCCCTTGTGCAATCACAGGGCTCGATGACAGGCTGAAGACCTTAAAAGACCTAGTGTATGCAAAATGATAGTATAATGCTACACTGTTTCTTCAGCATTCAAAAAATAGGGTTGTGTTACATTATTTGAGCAACAAACACAAGCACATGTCAGGTTCACCATCCGTACTACTTGCCTAACCTGTGAATGAACGCATAGCTTAGTTGATCTAATATACTTACACTGTGTTGAATTTTTTTGGTCCAAACTAAGATAAAGGTGAAATGACCATATACAGATTTCACTCCTCGCAATGTGACTACCCACCCACACAGACCTAGACAACCCACCATCTCCTCTGTATGTCATTAGGTCGTAGTTCAGATAAGAGATACTCAGCATTTTTAAATTTCAACCATTTTGCTAACCGTCATTGCTAACCGCCAGACTACTATTTTTTTCCTACATTTCCATATTTATACATTATTGTACTTAAAAAGTCATGAAAAGGCAAAAGGAGAAATTCAGTTTGTCAACTGGACAAAAGTTTATTTGGTCGAAGACGTTTCGCAGCTCATCAGTTCTGGTCAGACGCTGGAGGAGCTAACTACAATGAAATTACTCTGAGACTACTACACCTATTTGTTTACAATTTCTGTTTGTTAAAGGCAAATTAATGTGTTTTTTTTACAATCTGAGCCTTCTTTCGGTAATAAAACAAGTAGTTTTACTCACCCATAGCATTTTTCTGTCAATTGGAGCAGTATCGCAGAACTTATGTTGAGCCATTCTGTTCTAGTAATGATCCCGTATCCGTTAACATGGTGCTCGTATCATATGCTCGGGGCATTACTTTGCGGTGTCCAAATAACACAAACTTTAGCACTTTTCAAATCATAGAAGCCCGATGTCTTAATGTAAGATTTAGTTTGAAGCAAAAGTGGCCTGTAATCCGAGATTTAGCCATAGTTTCGAGTAGATGAGGACGCCAGTGCGGATGCGCGGATTGTGCTATCAGCTCCCGGGACCCAAACATGAAACGCAAAGCTGAAAACTATGGATAAATCTCGGATTACAGGCCACTTTTGCTTCAAACTAAATCTTACATTAAGACATCGGGCTTCTATGATTTGAAAAGTGCTAAAGTTTGTGTTATTTGGACACCGCAAAGTAATGCCCCGAATACGCATGCTAACGGATACGCTACAACATAACTTTCTTCAAACAGCTCCAAATGACACGAACGTGATATGGGTGAGTCAAACGACTTGTTTTATTACCGAAAGAAGGCTCAGATTGCAAAATAACGTTACTTTTCCTTTAAGTAAGCCTATTCAATATGCAGTGTGAGTGTGGGGTCTTGTTAGCAGAACCATTCAGGGCCATAATGTGTGTTTTCACACCTCTGGACCTGACCGGCTGCTCTATTGTTTTCTTTGTTTGTTTTGATTTTTGTTTGAGGATAGAGTTATAGATAGGAGACAAATGATGTCTGAGACCTCCATCCCCTCCATTTTCAAAACTTTATTTTTAATCCAAATTACCAAATTTGGAAATAATTCAACATGCAACATGTATTTACCCTAAACAAAAAAATTCATCTCTGTAATTTTGAGCTCTGACTAAATACCACATTTCAAAGTATTTCAAAGAAGTTCTCCATAAAATTCCATCTATTGATTCAGATTTCTAAGGCCATTTCACTGCCGTTCTTGTCTCCTGTATATAGCTGTGAATTTATATTTTATTACTTATTTTTCTATTTTATTTTGACGTGTACATATACATTTATTATTTTTATTTTTATAATTATGTCTCATTTGACACCAGTCTCTTGCTATCTTTTTTGCTATACCATCTATTTTTGTTACTTACTGTTATATATTATATTGTGATGAGTGATCTACTGTATCCAAATAATTGCCCTTGTAGATCAATAAAGTTTGACTAAGTCTAAGTCTAATTTCATAATTAATTTGAATGTAGATGTGTTTACGACTTTGCAACCTTTAATCTTTAATGTCACAACTTCACTGTCATATTTGTAATTATTAGTTAAGCATCAGTGACAGACTGATTCACCCTCGCTGTGTTAAAGAGAGATTTCGCAGGTCTTTCCTTCCTGCTGCTGTCAGACTGTACAATGATCAATGCTAGTCATGTTCATCTCCATAGCAACCATGTGTCATCTCCATAGTCATAATTGCATGTGCAGTATTATTTAAAGTCACTTTACCTGCAACTTATTTGTGTAACAACCACTGTCCATCACTGCACTGTACATCTGAGTCACTTTATTGTAGTGATATTATATATTACTATACTGGAGTCACTTTAACTGCTGTTTGTTCACTGCTCAGAATCAAGGACATTTATTGTGCAGCGTTCCTGTGCCTTTAACCTTACAGTGTATTTTTAGTTGATTGTACATACTTATTATTATTTATCTTAATTTTTGATGCATGCTCTTTTTTCCAACTGTTTCTGAAACTTGCGTTGTGACACTGCAATTTCCCCACTGTGGGACAAATAAAGGATTATCTTATTTTATCTTAAGCAACATGCCATTAATGGAAAGGGCACTGGGTAATTGCAGTCATTACAGACTTGAGTCACTGCGAATGTCATCTTTACAATGCCCGACTGCCTGACCCGGACAGCTGAGAGCATCTCCCACCTATTACTGACACTAAAACGTGCTCTCACCGATAGGCGCCGTTTACCATTATCATCAGACAAGCCAGGGTTTTGAATAGGCCTTTGTGTTGTGACATATAAGATCACAATTTAAAGTGATAAAATAGACCCAGTCAGTACAATAAGAAGTTGGTGAATACTGAGGTTGCGTCTGTTGTCAGATTTTCTCAGAAATGGAAAGCTGAAGCCTTATCTCGCCATTTAAAAAAATAATTGTATGTCACCTCACAAAAGACACTGGTGTTTGATAAATACAAGACCCATAAAATGCTACTAACCAAAAATACTTTTTGTGAGAAATAATTCCGTGAAAAAGCCCAAGATTTTTTAATCTTAGAAGCTAGGCAGGTTTGGGCTTGGTTAGTAATGGGATGGGAGACTGCTGGGAATACCAGGTGCTGTAGTGTAGTTTTTTTTTTTTAGATTAGATTAGATTCAACTTTATTGTCATTACACATGTATAAATACAGGTAATGAAATGTGGTTTAGCATCTAATCAGAAGTGCAAGGAGCAGCAAGTGTGATATACAGTATATACAATATACTGTATATATAGTGCATATTGTTGTTGTGTCCTCAAGCAACAAACTTCATCCAACAGTAATCCAACATAATTTTCAAGCCCATATAAAGATAAGATAAGACTTTATTGATCTCACATAGGAGAAATTTACTTGCCACAGTAGCTCCAGGCAGAGAAAGTTTGAACAAGAAAAAAAGTGCATGCAGGCAAGAATAAAATAAAATAAGTAAAAATAAAATAAGTAATAATAATAAAACAGTAACTAGGAGAGTATGGAAAAAATATTGCATGTTTGAACTATATAGTAGAATTATACAGTCTGATGGTGGTGGGGATGAAGGATCTGCAGTAGCACTTCTTCTTGCACTGGGGGTGCCTCAGTCGACTGCTGAAGGAGCTGCTCAGTTCCTCTACAGTCTGGTGCAGAGGGTGAGAGGTGTCGTCCATGATGGACGTGAATTTGGCCAGCACCCTCCTCTCAGCCACCTCATCTACAGAGTCCAGAGGACAGCCCAGGACAGAGCTGGCCCTCCTGACCTGCTTATTAAGTCTTTTCCTGTCCCGCTCTGTGCTGCTCAGGGCCCAGCAGACGACAGCGTAGAGGAGAGCAGAGGCCACCACAGAGTCGTAAAAAGTCTTGAGCAGAGGCCTGCACACTCCAAAGGGCCTCAGTCTCCTCAGGAGGTGGAGGCGACTTTGGCCCTTCTTGTACAGGGCGTCGGTGTTGTGGGACCAGTCCAGTTTATTGTTGAGGTGAACACCCAGGTACTGGAAACTGTCCACAGTCTCTATGTCCTGCCCCTGGATGTTCACCGGTGAGTGAGGTAGTGGTCTCCTCCTGAAGTCGATCACCAGCTCCTTTGTCTTACTGGTGTTAAAGCTCAGGTGGTTGCGCCCACACCAGTCCACAAAGTCTCTGATGACCGAGCGGTACTCCAGCTCGTTCCCCTCAGACACACAGCCCACAATGGCCGAGTTATCAGAGAACTTCTGGAGATGGCAGCTGTCCATGTTTAATTCATTTAATTCAGTTTAATTCAGTTTAATTCAGTTTAATTCAGTTTAATTCGTCTACCCAGCGCTGATCACCATCAGCTGTCCCTCTGCCACTCTGTCCAAATCCAGACATGTTCCTCAGTCCTCTCCTCACGCCCCGTACGTTTTTTGGGCCAGCTGCTCCTCCATCTTCCTCCCGTAGTCCTTCTTGGCCCATCGAATCCTCTACTGGAGCTCCTGCTGGACCCTTTTCTGCTCCTCTCTGTCCCCTGAGTTGAAAGCCCTTTTCTTCTGGTTCAGGAGGGCTTTAAGCTCAGGGGTGACCCAGGGGTGGTTACTGGAGAAACACCGTACTCTCCTGGTTCGTACAGTGTTCTCCACGCAGAAGTTAATGTAGTCCGTGATGCAATGAGTCAGGTGGTTGATGTCGTCTCCATAAGAGCCGCTGAACATGTCCCAGTCTGTGTTCTGGAAACAGTCCCTCAGACTCTCACAGGCCTCTTCAGTCCAAAGCTTCACAGACCGCTTCTGCACAGGTCCTCTTCGCACCCTGGGTGTGTATTCAGGGAGCAGGTAGACCAGACAGTGGTCTGAGCGTCCGAGTGGGGGGAGGGGGGCAGAGGTGTAGGCGTCTTTGATGTTAGAGTAACAGGTCCAGAATCTTATTCTCTTATTGTCTCTCGGGAAATGACATTGTCCGGTATGTGCTCATTCAGCTACGTCTCCGTGAAACACATAAGGCTGCAGTTACGATATTCCCTCTGGTGTCGGGTCAGTGAGGTGAGCTCTTCAGTCTTATTGGAGATGGAGTGGACATTTCTCATAATTACCGCAGGTAGATACGGTAAATACGGTCTCCGTTTCTTGCGTCCACCCCTCCAGCCTCTCTTCTTTCTCTGTATCTCTGCTGGAACGTCAGGTTTCCCAGCGTGGAGATGAGAAGGGCCTCGTAGGTTGAGCAGCTCATCGCGTGCGTATGTGATGCAAGCCATAGCTGAAAGTGGTCCCCGGTACATCTCCTGACGCGGATTTATTAAGTGCAAAAAAACACTACAGCTAACAATAAAGCTGTATTAAAAGAAGGCTTCCCGGGTGCCCAACTGCACCATGTTTCACCTACAAAAAAACCCATCTATATACAAGTAAAAAGAGTAAAAAAGGTCAAGTAGGGATGGAGGTTCTGCGACAGGCAGCTGGCCTCTCCAGCGCCATCTTGGATTAATAAAGGCTGCATCCCATTACTCTGTCTTATCCCTTCCCCTTTATCTACATCTTTGTCTTGTCCCTTGATACCGAGTGGAGAGGGCCAGGGGTACGAATGTTCCCCTTAGAAATGGGACACCACTCGATTACCATTTGCGTCACCATCCCTTGACATGTCAAAGATTATCGGGTACCTCATCTCAACAAAAAACTTGCTTGTTTATACATAAAAATTCGATGAAAACGATAACACCGGCTAAACAGACATCAATACAATAAAAAAACGCATCCACAGTTTACTAAAAGTAACGCAGAACATAAGCGGCATAATTGTAAACCATGCTAAACTGTTAATCGATAATTACAACAGCTGAAAATACATTTATGAGACTCCTTGGCTGGTCGATGTGACGCTGTTCTTGATCCCAAAACCTGCCTGAGCTTGTAGGCGTACCCCTTCGTTCCAAGTCTGATCGCAAGCTTACTTCATTTCAAGGGGTATGTAGCCCTCTGTCGTGGCCCAAGCCCTTGATCGAAATTAGAATCAAGATACCCCTTGCTCTCACATGAATGCGCAAAACCAAGGGGTAGGGGTAAGACGAAGGGGTAAGACAGAGAAATGGGATGCAGCCAAATACAGAATATTCCTGGATCTTGTGGTGTATTGAGAGACAGATTGTTCAAATCAATCATACTATACATAGTGTAGAAAATACAATGAACAGTTCTTTATTTCTAAGATAATATTTGTACTTCATATTTTTTTTTACTTAAAAATCATACCTGGAGTTGTGTTTTGTTTCATTCACACATGTTTAACACACAGACCCTGCATATTTAGGCTGAGTTTTTTCTCTCAAACAGAAAACACTCTGTGGTATCATGTGGTAATACAGGAAGCGCTCCACTTAATTTTAAAACTCCATACACCTTAACTAGAATCCTGCGGATCATTTCAGAGGTTGGCAATTCCAACCTCTATTGAACTAAATGTAAAATGTAGCTGTTAACTTGAAAACTACCACTACACGACATCACAAGGTGGAACAGAGCATTTTGAGTTGGAAATGTAGATAATAAAGGATTACTCAAACATGTGTGAATGAAACAAAACACGACTCCTCACAAGGGTCAATTTCACATAATATAGAACCTTTAACTTTTGTTCATGTTAAAAATTCTAAAAATGTTACAGAAATAACTCCTTAAGAACAATGACAGTGTTGAATGGCATCAGCACAAATACATAAATATGCCATGCAGAGATTCTTGAGTGAAAGAGCCAATGAAGGTCAACACCACAGCCAGCCAAGCCCCCTGATGCTGCCAGTATTCGTAACAAATGAACACATACTCTGACGACTATGCAATACATCACTGCTCTGGTCCCAGGACACAGCAGCCCGTCCTGCTCCCAGCTCCACTGTCAGCCAAAAGGTCCACTGCTCCGTGAGTGTCAGCAGGCTCCCGCATCATCCTTTATTTTGGTACATCATTTTCACAGCGAAAATACACAAGCCAAACTTTTAAAGGGTCAAACTGTGGAATCCATCTTAGCTGTGGGAAATATCAGATTGTTATAGATTGTATTACTGTTAGTGTTTTGATGCTACTAAATAGGTGTACTGAAACTATACATTCTGAATACTAATAATGAAAGTGTAAATATACAGGAATATACGTAGTCTTTCATTTGGTGGTATTCATAGTACAGATACTTTCTTAAATTAAATCCACTGTGGTTTTTGATCATGAAATTTTGGCTTTGAACTTCACAGAATTAGTTAAGGGTCATTCCAGAATTCAAGGACATTTTATGTCCCACCCATCAAATATTAAATAACCCACATACAAAATACTAAAACATACAGTTTCTGAGTGAATTTACTTATCCTGAGACTAAATCTAAAAAACTAAGAAAATAATGCTTGAAAATAGTTTTAAAAATAACAAATAAGTCTGGAGTACCCCCCAAAATGCCATTTTCCTCTTGCCCCACCCCTCTAATGGCCAAATTGAATCTCAAATAAAACAGTTAAAATGAAATTTTAATTTCTGTTTTTTTTTTTTGCATTGTTTCATTGCCATCTCTTGTAACTGTGGGAACATTTGTTTTAATAGACATCATATTTCAAATAATAATTATTATTCATGGAACATATGTCCCACTACATGCATGCAACCCTGTTACTACAACATTTTTAGCCTGGTAGAAGAAGAAGAAAGCAGAACCACATGATCCCCTGGACTTGACATCATCAACAGTTTTCCAAAAGAAAGGGCAGAGCAAAGGTTTGTCTTCTCTTCTATTTTTCATATTTTTATAACATAGTTAGCCTTGAGTGAATGTCTCACTCTACCTCATGCAACCCTGTTATGTATATGATCAGGATTTTTTTTCCCTCTACTTATTTGCATAAATAAGTTTTTCCTCTTGATTAGCAGTAACAGCTAAACAGCTAGCTTCTACTCCTGAGATAAAGCTAACATTAGTGCAGATTTGCAACCCTGTTACTGTTATTAGAGTAAATAAATAAATAAACCAAATAAATCATGTAATAAAAACTGTACCATTGATGAATATCATTTATGAATATGTAGCAGAAAATCAGAAAAGTGAAGGTTTATTTTTCAAGAATTTTAAAGCCCAAATGTCCTCCAGTTCTGGAATGACCTTGCCTGGAAGAATCCATGACTCATCGCTGTACCAGCGAGTGAGTCTGGTAACGCTTGATCCACAGAATGTGCTGCGGTTGCGCGTAGACAGACAGCTAAGTGAACCAATCAGAGATTGCGCCATCTTGATTCAAAACTGAGGCGGAACTTCCGCTGCCTAAGAGTGACTTTGCGGGCAAAGGCGGGTGCACTGACGTCACCATCTTTGAACGAATCAGAATCGCGGAGTCCGTTTGGAACCGGAGGAGCGAGAGTGGATGGAGAGTGTCCAAATGGTATCGCGGTGTATAGGAAATACAGAGAGATATCATTTGGCTGGCCAGGTAAGGAATGACCCTTAAAAGAAAGAGAAAACAGAGCTCTTGTGGTGAGTGCAAATGCAGTTTTTCCTTCTCTAACCAGTTAATCAAGGCATAAAAATTGTGAAACAAACATTAAGTCCCTATGTCACTTTATTACACTATAATAAAGCAACTCAAAATGAAAGAATTCTAAGTATTCAGAATACAGTGCTCTTCTTGAACCATGTATCGGAATACATTACAAAATACATTTCAGTGTATGCTTTCAGTAACTGAACTATTTCAGTGACACATCGAGTTTGTGTTAATTAATTCACTTTAGCAGTCACTGTAAACTCCAATTCACATCACACCATTCAATAGAGGCTGAGGTGTCTTGCCCAAGGACTCAATGGCAGTATCCAATATAGTAGCTCACTGGTAACCTTCTGATTAACAAGAACCAATGTTAATCAGTGGATAGATCAATAGGCTTTATAGAAATAGCCCTAGAGTTTGAGTTAATTAAAATGCTTCACATCTGTATAACTGTACACAGACAGATCTATTGCAGCTTGTGCAGTGAACAAATGTGCTGTTTTAAGCATGGGAGATGATCTATTGTTTGGCGGCTGCAGTGCAGAGGCGCAGCGTGGCCTTCTGGCTGTGAGCCAGAGCTGCCCACACATTCACAGTTTGTAGCAACAAACTTAGATCAAGTTTGAACAAATAAAAGCAGTTGTTTTTGCCTACACACTGACCTTAAACTTCTGCCATGTCATTGGCAGCATCTCTCCCTGTCAGAATACCTGTCTATCTGACACCAATCAATATTTACTTCAGCCTGAAGCTATAACTATTTCAAACACAGGCAGATAACAGGCTAGTTTATGCAGCATTCATATTATGTCTATACCTTTAAAGAACATTTAGACTTTGAGATGAGTCTCGCATATGCCTTAGACTAGAGAAATTGTTATAAATTTCATAAAAATGACCTGTGTCTCCAGATACAAGATAAACAGAGTTAAACACAATACAGCATTTACTAATAATACTGGCTGGTGTCTGGTTTGGAACTGATGGCCAAATTGTTGATGTTATAATTTTTTCCAATTAGAAAGCAGGCCCAGTTGGAGGAGGTGGGCCAAAGCACGGCGTGGTTGCTCATGTAATGCACACGTACAGCTTTACTATATGAGCTTTGTGTGTTTACACTGATGTCCTCATACGAGGAAAACAGTGAATATTCTCGCTTACCTTCAATAAGGACGGTAGACGGTGACAGAAGTTTTGCAGCCTCTTGTCTCCGGCTGTCCTCACTCCTCCATGCTGTTATTATATCCATAAACTCACGGAGGAGCATGTGTCATAAGAGGACGCATATCTGCCCCACTATTTAATAAATAATTCATACCATCAGACTTTCTCAGCTAAAGCGATAGCACTACTCTGCTACATGTAAACAAACAGCACCGTGTGATGACATCATAGGGCTGTGGCTCGGTTCGGTTTTGCAGGTGTGAGTGCGATCCATAAAATCCTAGGCAATCACGCTTGAGAATGGCATGGTTCTAAAGTCCTAGTGTGAGTGCGCCCTAACTCTCTAACTGTTCAGTGTGGCTATTATGCATGTCACATTTATGTCTAATAGCCTATTTTAAACGCAAACTGTTATAAACAGTCAGCTATATTCCTATTTTCATTCTCATGTGTTCTAACATGCCAACAGTAACCGCATGTAGGACACATGTCCCACCAAAATGAGCTGACTGGCAAAGTGTGAAAAGTAAACCAATCATGTCTTTTCAACATGTGTTGTTGGTGACCCCGATATGGAAGAGAGCACTCCAGCTCTGCTGGCACTTGCCCTCGTCACTGCAAGTATCAGTCTTTTTGCATTTCTATTAGAAAAAGGTAGACCAGTGTGTGAAGTGTGTTTGTTTTCTTGTGTCCCTCGGTTTACTATGGTCCTGTGCCTGTTGAAGCAGCAGGAGGAGGGCCCACTGTCCTCTGTGGTCACTACTGACCAAATGACCAGGGCAGTGAGGAGTGGGCAAAAAGGTCCATCAGTGTTCAGATGTGGGACTTTGAGATGGAGGGGAAAGATGCAGGGGAAGCCAGACCTCTTCTGAATTTGGAAAGATTTTTAAATCCAGTCCTGTGACAGTCCTGTGCACTAATGCTGATTCTTCTCTTTGTCTGAGACTTGGGATGTTATGAACACAATCAAAATGGGAGACATTGTGTTTGAGGCAAGGCGGCTCCTTGTGTGTCCTGAAGACATCCCTGAGAGCTTTCTGTAGGTCACACACACTGTTCATTATGTCTGTTTGAAATTAATGTTCAGCTCATTTGACTTTGTCTCTGTGCCCCAGTGACCCAAAGTTCATCCACAGACAGAAGAGTGTCCGTGCCTGCTCCAGCCTAGGGATGTGGTATCAGCCTTTGTACCAAAGGTCTTCCAGAGTCTGTGTCTTCTGGCAGACACAGATTTGTTCAGCATCCATCCTCTAACCTCAGCATCCAGGCCATTGGACTGACCCATCATATGCTGGACAATGAAACTGAAGCTCTAGGAAACATCCTCCAGAGAGTGCATTTCTTGGACTCCATGCAGGACCAAATATTTATGAAGATCATGGCGAGAACCCATCAAATGTTTTCCCATGAAGAACTGGAGGAACTTGTTTGGTCCATCTGTCCCAGCCTGCTGGAGGCCATCACTGACCTGACGGTAGAAGAGATCTGTACTCTCTTCCCTTCTGAAACTGAGGTGCATGAAGACCCCAGCACAGAGCTGGAGTCTTCTACCACTGTTCATTCTCCTCCTGAACAACAAACCAACAGAGGAACTCAGTGTACACATGCCCACACTCAATGTCACTTCAGTCCAGCTCACAGAGACTGTACTCCTTGAGGTAGTCTCCTCTGAAGTCCTTTGTATCCACACTCATGGCTCATTCATTTTGCTCCTGTCAAGGAGGAGATCCCAGGACTTGAGGAAATCCCTACACTCGAGTAGATTCCTGGACGCGAGCAGATCCCTGGACTCGAGAAAATCCCTGGAAACTCTCTGGTTCAAACAACGCTGATAAACCAATATCATCATTCATGGGAATCGGACATGTGGAGCAATTCCAAGTTAGTGCACATGTGCAGCAGGAGATGACAACAGCAACACTAACTTTTACCTGTCTAAAAATAAATCGCTTTTAGCGACAAGTCATTGTTTGCAGCTTCACATTTGTAACGATTAGATGTTAGTTAGAAATATGAGCTGTAATTTAATCAAACATTGAGCTAGTTTCAGGGCTAGTTTGTGTCAATTAGAGGATCTGGATGGAACAGCGGAGTTAGGGCGGCTGCGGCTGCGCCCACCTCATCTGTGTGTTTATGAATGAGCGGCAGTGTGAGTGGAATAAAAGCACTATTACACAGATGTGGAGGAACATGTGTCTGTTAGGGTTAGGATCTGGACCTGCTCCGCTTCAGGAAAATACAAGACGTTTCTTCAGACGTGGTTTTGATTTGCATCTGTGAGAGGTGAATGAGTCTGTTCTAATTCAGGGCTGTGTTTAAGGGGACGTCTGTGACACATCGGGCTGTATTGTAAGTGCACCTGTCTGACCAGTGCACCTGTCTGACCAGTGCACTTTTGTTGTTAGTATCTCTTCATGAATGCATATTTTGTGTATTAAGTGCATTACACCTGTATAGAGCTGTCATGTATCTCTCATATGGTTTCTTAATTACATAAACAAAAATGAAGGCTCAGGTGAATAAACAATTGGCCCACAAATAGCCCTGTTTGTACAGAGTGTCAAATACAGTCCCAATGTATACAAATATTAATAAACTATGTAGGTCTAGGTCTCTCTAATTTGACTCTAAAATTGCCCAGTATACTTGCATTTAATATGTCAGTAAAATAAATCTACTTATTTGCAATGTAGTAGGCTTATGTATAAAAAGTGGTGTTATTAAATTGTTATCGACTAAATATGAATGTCCACCCCAAGTCTTCTTGTCTACCGAAAAAGGCACCGCTCGCTACTGGTAAACACTGACATAAGTCATGATCAGCAATGACCTGTTTTCTGGATTTATTTCTAAAAACAAAATGTAGTTTACACAAACCACAGCACACAATATCACAATGTAGGATGAACTGAGGAGAGGCCTGTCACAATAATTACTGTATAAACTTATTGTTTTATAAATCAAAGTTGGAACAATCATTTTTGGAATTCAATATATATTTATGGCAGGTACTTTTTCTTTCTACTATGGCAAAACCTTTTGTATTTTTATACTACAGTAAGATTTGAGTCAAACTAACTACTTAAGTACTAACTAACATTGTTTATATGGAATAGTTTCTGGCAGCAAAATATCACATTTTAAAATGTGTTACTGTGTGAGGCCTAATCAAGAACAGCTCCACTGGCACAGGTTAAAGGGCCTACATTAAACTTTTCATCTGATCTATATTATAATGTCCTCATCAAAAACATACCAAGAGTTTTGTTTTGTTTCATTCACACATGTTTAACTCACATACTGCATATTTAAGCTAAGTTCTTCTCTAAAGTTATTTTCTTATTAGTGTTTCCAGCCCTGGAATCTCTACTGAACTAAAGATAAAATGTAGCTGTTACACTACATGACATCACAAGAACAGAGCATTTTGAGCTTTGGAGATGTAGACAGACTATAGATTAACAAAAGATCCTTCAATGGCGGCACGGTGGCTGAGTGGCTAGCACTCACGCTTCACAGCAAGAAGGTTCCGGGTTCGATCCCCGGGTCGCCTAGGCCTTTCTGTGTGGAGTTTGCATGCATGGTCTGGGTTTGATCCCTGGGTCGCCTGGGCCTTTCTGTGTGGAGTTTGCATGCATGGTCTGGGTTCGATCCCCGGGTCGCCTAGGCCTTTCTGTGTGGAGTTTGCATGCATGGTCTGGGTTTGATCCCTGGGTCGCCTGGGCCTTTCTGTGTGGAGTTTGCATGTTCTCCCTGTGTCTGGGTGGGTTTTCTCCGGGCACTCCGGTTTCCCCCATCAACCCAAAACATGCACCATAGGTACCTCCAGCTTAGGTCCTGACCAAACCGAAGCAAGAAGATCATGGAAATGGTCCCCGGACGCTGAAGTGTGCTGCTAATATATATATATATATATATATATAGGATGGGTTAAAATGCAGAGAAGAATTTCTCCAGTGTGAGATCAATAAAGTCACTTCTTCTTCTTCAAACATGTGTGAATGAAACAAAACACAATTCTAAATTTTTGATCAAGTAACATTATAACATGGCTTGACTCCCACATGAGTACATTTTGTGTAATATAGGCCTTTTAAGGTTAAGTAGGTTGAGTACATCTGTGGCATTTTATTCCCAAAAAGTGTGAAGCTAAGAAGGGCATCTCATGAAGGACAGTGTGTTTGCAACGGGAGGACACAGCGCCATGTGAAGGCCCCGGGCTCATTCTCATTCAGCACTATCATCTAACTTTGGAGCGAATCTAAGTTGGATGTCTTTACTTACCAGAAAAAATGTGTGTATATCTGTCAGTGTTCTGGTTGTCTTGAATGTGCCCAAACTGATTTTCAAAGCAAAAGACTGCATAATTGATTGTAATTTATGCAAAGTGATAACATTATGCACTACCGTGGCTTTAATTTAATTTTAAACATGCTTTGGGGGCATATTGGGGTTCACATTTCCATTTGATAAAAGAAAAAAACAAAACAAAAAAACTGCTTGCTTGACTCATAAAGATGTTATTTCTTTGCCTGAATTGTTCCACAGTAGGGCATTAGACATATCTCTTTTGCTTTTGTTCAATTAAATGTCTTTTATAGCTCAAAAATACCTTACAGCATTAATTCTTATCATGTGCAGGCTTTTCTCTCCATAGATCTGACCAGTAACCTATATCCATCATAATTACCAAGTTTATTTACAAGGTGGTGACATAGTGCACCTTTAAAACTGCACTACACACTGAGGTATTAAAAGCAGCTCAAGGTCAAAATAAGTCCTGCATCTAATTATAAAGCCTTTTATTTTCTGAGAGTCAGGAAGTGCACTGTTACCATGCTAGTCACTGAATGCTTAGGATGCTTGAAATGCAGAAGGTGAGTGAGGAATGACTTTGGACTACTGCAACGTGTTCAGTGATGATTTTTACCTATGATGCAACAATCTCAGTAAAATTCAATTGCAGTAATTTATGAACACCCACAGAAGATGACCTGGTAAACAGGATTGAATGAAACAAGTGCGACTGAAACAAAATACTACATTGTGCCATGGTTAAAGCTCAGAAAAGTTGATTTAGAATAATATATGTCCTTAAATGCAAAAAAGCAGTCGAGATGTTTAGAAAATCAGCATAACCTAGCAACAAGCAGAGTAGCTCCAAGGCATGCAAAAAGGGTAGAACACACTCTTTATCTCAGCAGCTGCATAGGCACGCTGGAAGCAGGATTGAAATGTTAACATGAGCATGGTGCAGAAATCAATTTGTGTTTTATTCCCTGGGCAGGTTCACGCTATGACTGTCCAGGGCATTTCTATTTTGTATTACTTTCCCCTCCTCGTTTTCCCCCAAGCTATCATCCCAAATAGAATAGTGTCTGTGTCTCCAGGCAATGGCCATTGATCCACACTGGAAGGGAGACACTATAGCCTCTGCTATCAGGAGAATGCATTGGATTTGTCAAGATGGGAAAGAGAGTTGAAAGAGGATAGCTCACATACACTTAGATTTAACAAAGGTGGAAAATGTATTTGATTAAATTAGATATTATAGGGGTATATTGGAGAATACCCCTCCCTGAACTGCCACCTTAATGTGGTGGAGGGGTTTGAGTGCCCAAATGATCTCGGGAGCTATGTTGTTGGGGGCTTCATGCCCCTGGTAGGGTTACTCAAGCCAAACAAGTCCTGGGGGATGGGTCAGACTAAAAGTGGTTCAGAAGCCCCCTATGATGAGTCCTATACAGAGGCCAGTTACATCACCCAGATTGGCATTACCGTTGCCTCACCCTGGAGCGAAGCCTGGGATGGGTTCTTGACTTCCCCCATGGGGCACGGCCGGGCACGACCCGAAGATGCAACGTGAGGACACACCACCTGCAGGAGGATCCATAAGGGGCCGGTGCAGAGAGATCTGGGCAGCAGTCGAAGGCGGGGGCCTCAACGACCAGATATCCGGACATAGAAATTGGCTCTGAGGACATGGCATGTCACCTTGCTGGGGGAGGCCTGAGCTTCTGCGGAAGATTGAGCGTTACCAACTAGTTATAGTTGGCCTCACCTCCACACACAGTTTGGGGTCTGGAACCCAACTCCTTGAGGGGGGGCTGGACTCTCCATTTCTCTGGTGTTGCCCACGGGGAGCGGCAGCGAGTTGGTGTGGGCCTGCTCATTACCCCACAGCTCAGTTGCCATGTGTTGGAGTTCACCCCAGTGAACGGGAGGGTCATGTCCCTGCACTTTCGGGTTGGGGACAAGTCTCTCACTGTTGTGTCGACCTACGGGCCGAACAGCAGTGGACCAACCGGGGACTCCATTGTTCTTTTGGGGGACTTCAACGCCCACGTAGGCAATGACAGTGACACCTGGAGAGGGGTAATCAGGAGGAACGGCCTCCCTGATCTGAACCCAAGTGGTGTTTTGTTATTGGACTTCTGTGCTAGTCACAGTTTGTCCATAACTAACACCATGTTCAAGCACAAGCGTATTCATCAGTGCACGTGGCACCAGGACACCCTAGGTCGATGACTTTGTTGTTGTGTCATCTGATCACAGCAACATATCTTGGACACTCAGGTGAAGAGAAGGGCAGAGCTGTCAACTAATCACCACCTGGTCTCGGGGAGCTTCAGGACATGGAATCTGAGTGGGCTTTGTTCTCTGCCTCTATTGTCAATGCAGCCGCTCGTAGTTGTGGTCGTAAGGTCTGTGGTACCTGTCGCGGCAGCAATCCCCGAACCAGATGATGGACACCAGAAGTAAGGGATGCTGACAGGCAGAAGACGGAGTCCTATCGGGGGGGTTGTTCACCTTGACTGAAGATGTTGTCAGACGGTGGAAGGAACATTTTGAGGATCTCCTCATCCCACCATAACGTCTTTCGAGGAGGAAACAGAGGCTGGGGGACTTGGAGGTAAACTCGTCCATCACCCTGGCTGAAGTCATGAAGGTGGTTGGTAGGATCAGGCACTTTGTGTTGCATTTTTTGTATGAAAAGCGCTTTATAAATAATGTTTGATTGATTGATTGATCCTCGGTGGAAAAGCTCCGGAGGTGGATGAGATCCGTCCTGAGTATCTTAAGTCTCTCCAACAGGTGCTCCAGGGTTCATGGGAGTTTGTCCAACCAATCCACATGTGCTTTGTGGATCTGGAGAAGGCATTAGACCCTGTCCCTTATGGTGTCCTGTGGGGGATGCTCTGGGAGTATGGGGTTTGGGGCCCTTTGCTAAGGGCTGTCCGCTCCCTGTATGACCGGAACAGGAGCTGTGTTCACATTGCCGGCAGTAAGTCAGACCGGTTCCCAGTGCATGTTGGACTCCGCCTCTGGATGTATGGACAGAATTTCTAGGCACAGTCAGGGGCCAGAGGGGTCCGGTTTGGGAAACACAGGATCTTATCTCTTCTGTTTGCAGATGATGTTGTCCTGATGGTTTCATTACACCAGGACCTCCAACATGCACTGGGGCGGTTTGCAGCCCAGTGTAAAGTGGCTGGGATGAGGATCAGCTCCTCCAAATCTGAGGCCATGGTTCTTGACCAGAAAAAGGTGGCTTGCTCTCTCAGGGTGGGTGAAGAGGTCCTGTCTCAAGTGGAGGAGTTCAAGTATCTCGGGGTCTTGTTCCCGAGTGAGGGGAGGACAGAGCGCGAGATTGACGGTGCAGCATCGGCAGTGATGCTTTCCCTGTATCGGACTGTTGTAGTGAAGAGTGAGCTGAGTCAAAAGGCGAAGCTCTTGATTTATTAGTCAGTTTATGTTCCTACCCTCACCTATGATCATGAGCTTTCGGTAATGACTAAAAGAACAAGGCTGCTGGTACAAGCGTCCGAAATGAGTTTCCTCCATAGAGTGACTGGGCGCTCCCTTACAGAGAGGGTGAGGAGCTCAGTCACACGGGAGGAGCTCAGAGTAGAGCAGATTGGGCATCTGTTCCGGATGCTTTCTGGCCACCTTCCTCGGGAGGGCATGTCCCACCGGAAGAAGGTCCCATGGAAGACCCAGGGCATGCTGTAGAGATTATGTCTCTTGGCTGGCCTGGGAACACCTTGGAGTCTCCCCAGAGGAGTTGGAGGAAGTGTCCGGGGTGAAGGAAGTCTGGGAGTCCCTGCTTAGACTGTTGCCTTCGCAACCTGGCCCTGGATAAGCAGAGTAAAATGGATAGATAGATGTATATTGAAGAAAATTGACTTTTTGAAGGTTATAATGCTATTACTTCATTAAGGTATGTTTCATTTCATTAATTTGACAGTTAAATCTCTGCTGCTTTCTCTCTCTTGGGGAAATAACATTTTGTTGGTTTTAAATCCACCCACTGTTTCTATCCCTTCTGACTCCAGGAAACACTGAACCATTTAAAAAGGATTTATTTTACATAACAAAAGATTAGACTAAGACTTAAAAAGTAAATACACTCAAATAAAAGTGTTAAATATCTTAGCAAAGTGCCTTCTCCTGTCCTCTACAGGCCATTTGATCAATTTATGAACCAACTACTGAAGGAATTAATCAAAGCCCTTAAAATACAGGTAGGCCTATATAGTGTTGTTCAAGAGGTGAATAATATTTATTTCAAAGATAATTATACAGCTTGTAAGATGATGGTCATAATGTGAGTAGTTCTACATGTTTCCTACAATCCTATAAAACACAACTGTACAGTGCATTTTCCTGCAGTTCTGTGAGTATTTAAAGTCTCCTAAATGAATGCATCCCCAGCCTGTGTCACTGATTCTGCTCCTCTTCTCCATGCCGCCCTGTGCACTCAGCCACATAATCTCTTTTTTTCATTTCAGCACCTCCACAATTGCCTTCTAAACACAAATAATGAGAGTGGCAGCCCTGCTCTGTGAGCCTATCCATGAGCTAATACTAAATGTGTTGATCATTTGGCTGATTCATAATTTTCCACTTCCAAGAAGCACACTTCAGAGCTCCACTCAACATTTGTTTTGTAACAAAATAAATTCTCTCATGCTGATATAAATAAAATTAACAAAGATCCATTGTTATTAACAGAATGCAATATGATTATGATTGCACAAAATCCAATGATTAAAAGTATAATTGAAATAATTATAGGGAAAAATCCCTGATTGCTCGTTCAGTCAACACGGCCTCAATTACATCAATGCCAAATGCCACATGTACGATTGTACATTTTACATATTTACACATTAAGTTAGTGATATGTCCAGATTCTCTTCAGCTTTTTTCAGATGTGGAGTTATAAACCATAACTTCACTTTTTATAAATCAAATTTTCTATAGGAGTACCCCTTCTAAGGCTCAAAGTAGATGGTACAAGCTTCAACCACATTCCAAAAAACTAAAAAGAGCAGAATAAAGATATTTAAACAAAATCGTTATTTGGACTGATTATCTGGAGAATATTAGGCTTCATGAAATCTGTCAACTTCCCCTTAGATGATGGACATGTTTGATTGGCAGCCCATGGCCATGAGCTGATCTAATTATATCACTGACCCCAGTATGACTGAACTACTTAAGCTGTGTGTTGCCTGACTGACTTCAGTAAAACAAAAACAGATTCTGCCATTATATTGTAATCAAAAACACAATCAAATAAAAT
Source organism: Paratrypauchen microcephalus (assembly GCA_036785185.1). NCBI lineage: Eukaryota > Metazoa > Chordata > Actinopteri > Gobiiformes > Gobiidae > Paratrypauchen > Paratrypauchen microcephalus. The sequence continues at coordinate 7,668,963 of JAVJIX010000005.1, forward strand.
AACACCCTATAGCAGCACCTGACCTTTGCATCTGTGTATACTTAAATGAATCCTAATCATTTGTGTATCTTGCTTGACTGAGTTGGGAATCAACAGCTGCAAACAAGAGATGCTGATTCTGAGTCCTAATACAAGATGTAATTAAGAAAATGAAAGAGGTGTCAGCCCCCTCTCACAGGCTGCTCTGCCCGATGATTAATCACAGACCGGGCTAATCTGATTTGTGACAAGGAAACTCGCCAAGTCAGTTAGGAGCAGCCAACTTGACAGCATATGACATTAATAAAACATGAAGAGAGAGGTCCAGGAAGGAACAGAAATCTGCATAAGATCTAGAGGGAATGGTGACAAGAGCGGTTTGGAGAGAACTTGGTAGCTGGGAATAATATTGATCTGATATTTAAAATCTTCAATATGTCGTCAGTGTCACTGAGCGATTGGTCAATTTTTAAATCTTAACCAGCCTTAATGTTTATCAATCTTCCAATTACTAGTTGAAATTTGGGTAAAACAATTTTGGAAAAAAATATATATATATAACATTATACATATTTTTTTCCACACTGCTCTAAAAACATACCATGAACATTTTCGAGAACGCAGTATTTGAACTGATAAAATGAAAGAAAAAGGCTATACCACCATGGGAATTCCCAATCTCAAACCTAAGCAGGGTTGAGCCTGTTTAGTTGAGATCTATCAACCCGAAAGTCAGCAGGTTGATTCCCGCACAGACTAGTACATACTGTTGCTGTTGACCCCCCCTTGCCTACAATGTCCTTGTACGCTTGCAATATGGTGTGTTTGCACATTCATTAATATAAAATAAACACATAATAATAATCATCATCGTCTGCATTTCAGAAAAAAAGCAGCTAAATGCATTGTAAGACCTCCGAAGGACACATTTTGTTTATTAAAATTTGGCAATTGCGATTGAAATTTTAAATTAAAATTTGATTGCCCTCTGATGTTGCAATATGTTTCATTAATTTTATTATAGGGAATTGAAATACCCAACAATAATGACATTTATTACAAGCTTTTAAACTCATATTCACTAAAGTGTCAATACCTCATTAGTGCCAGTGTATACTGCAGCATAAATGCCACTCCAGCCCAAGCTCGACAGAAATATACAGCAAAAAGTAATATTTTAGTACTTTTCAATGACTCAAATTAAGAAGATTTAACTTGATTTGAGTAGACAAGTAAAATTATCTTATCCACTAATGATTTTTTTTTTCTTAATTCTAACAACATACTATTTAGTTTCTTATTTTAAGTACAAAGAGTTGTTTTTCTTATCTTCAGTGTAACTAGATGTATTTTCCTATTTCAAGTTAAAAAAAAAAGACTTCCATTGGTAGATAATTTGACTTGTTATGCTTAATTTACTCAAATTAGTATAACATGTTCTTAATTCAAGTCATTTTAAAGGTGCACTGCGTAACTTTTCTGATCTGTCTTCTTGCTTGTCTCCATGTAGATGTTATTGCTTTGCCTGGAATGTTTCACAGTATGGCATTAAACACTATGCACTCTTTTCATTATGCTTTTTTTATTGGAAAAAATATCAAAGGAACATACATTCCTATTATTACTGGTGTCACCTCTTCACAGCTCTGACCTGTAACTTTGCCTGGTGATGTCTGCGTGGAGATAAATACATAAATAGTTTCAGATGTCATCACAGCATTCTTTAGGCCAATAGGAGGGCAGCTAAAATTAAAATGGTTAAATTATGTTGTAATACACTGAGTTCTTGGGTGTAGTTAATCATTGAAAATACCAGGTTCAACATTTGTGAATTTACCTTTGGGAGATTTCATGCCAAAGTACAATGCAATCAAACGGGAAATCTGGCTCTTGCCCCCCATCTGAGAGTATCAAATCACATTCTAGACTCTGACAACTACCAATAACATCTCCATATAAGTAGGTGGTGTATCCTCTACCAGTAAGTTATACGGTGCACCTTTAAATTGGAAGATTTTAGTTTTTGTAGTGTGTGCATATTGTGTCTGTATCCCTGCACAAGTGTGGAGGTGCCAATCAGATGCTCACAGCTCACCGAAAATAAAACCAGTCTGACACAATTCATAGCCAAACTTACGTGAAGCAGCCCACAGAGCAGTGTCCGCCCTGACAGTGACGAGCAGCTACGCAAAAAAACACAGCGCTGATGGACATAATGAAGCGTATTGACCAGACGTGATGAGAGATAGTGCAAGCGTGTACACATACCCGGACAGAGGGGGCGATGTGGAGGAGGAGAAGCAGGCCCAGCTGTCAGACACATGCAGCTGTTGTGTGGAGGTGTAAATAGTTGCCAGGTCTGGTGCTTGACTCGTGTCATGGCCTGACTACTGCAATAGAGCCCGCTGTGGAGTATATTTTCTGTGGACAGTTTCCTGGTTGAGTCTCTTCCTACAGGAGGGGTTTAGTTTGTTGCAACAGTAATGGTCGATTATGCATTCATCAAAGGATTACACGCACAACAGGTTGATTGACTGATGATAGAAATAGAAATAGAAATGAGTTATGAATGGAAAAGCTTTGGAAAACCTTTCTAACGAGTATCATTGACAAAACAAGAATATACGAACAAAATTCAAACCCATTTTGAATCATTAAAGGTCCTATTTTATGCAAAAATGATTATCTTAAGCTATTTTAGAATGTCCTTACCTCCTCAAAAACGTATACCTGGAGTTGTGGTTTGTTTCATTCACACATGTTTGAGTAACCCTTTATTAATAGTCTCTCTAAATCTCCCCTCTGTTCCACGTTGTGATGTCATGTGGTGGTAGTTTTCAAGCTAACAGGACCTTTTACTTTTTGTTCAGTAGAGATTGGCAATTCCAAGGCTGAAATCATCCAAATGATTCTAGTGAGGGTGTATGGAGTTTAAAAACACAGAGGAGCACTTCCTGTATTACCACATGACATCACAAGGTGGGACAGAGTGTTTTCAGTTTGAGGGAAAAACTGTAGGATTTGTGAGTTAAACATGTGTGAATGAAACAAAACACAACTCCGGGTATGTTTGTGAGGAAACATTATAGATCAGAAATCTAGTGTAATATGGGCACTTTAATCGTATAAATAATGTTCTATTCTTATCAAAAGCAGTATGAAGTCCTGCTCTATTATTTAAAAAATAAAAAAATAAAAAATAAAAAAATTCAGTGCCAAACACATCTCCACTGTTAAGTAATACCATGGATCATACAAACTGTAATCATTCGTGCTAACTATGAGTTTGAGGAATTTACAGGACAGATACAGTGTATTAAATTATACTGAAGAAATTTGTAAGGCTTGGTAAAAAAAAAAAAGCTCTTCCCATCATCTTCTGCAGCACACCACCTACATTACCAAATCACATTTTTAAAGAAAAACTGAGCAGTCGAAGCTGTTAAGTGAGACCTTGGTCTGAAAAAATTATCTATTAAAATAAAATATTAGAAAATCAAATTAACTTTATTGGACCAAAAATGTGGTACAGTGGTACCTCACCTTACGAAAGACCCAACAAACGAAAATTCCAAGTGACGACACGCCTTCACGTTAAATTTTGGTCTCTAGATACGAAAGAAAATTCAAGTTACGAAACATGAAATCTCAAAAATTCAAATAATGCGCGCTCAGATGCACGCCCCGAAACGTAAATACACTTTATCAACACACACGGGGTTAGGTTCCAGAAATAACCCGCAACAAGAGAAATCCCCGAAGTAGGACAACTTTATATTTTACAATTATTCTACATGGTTTAATGCTCTAAATGCCTCACCACACACATTATACACTTTTCTCAGACTGGAATTAAACTTTTCTCACATTTCTCTCTCGTTTAAACACTCAAACTTTCATAGATTTTCAACAAAATGTATTAAACAATGAAGCGTGGGGGGAGACACGGCTCCGGAAGCCCCGTGCCGCGCGAGGAGCACCTCACCTCACCAAGGAGCACCGCTAGTCCTGGTCTGCACGACCGGCACCTGGCTGCGAGCATGAGATAGAACCGCGGCGCCCGGAACACGTCCTCTGGAGCCCAAGCCACAAGCCAGCCGCACAAAACCAGCAAAGAGCGGCACGTGGTGGTTTAATCCTGGTTTAGTCCAGGTCCAGTCCAGGTTTAGACCTGGTTTAGAAATGGTCTAGACCTGGTTTAGAAATGGTCTAGACCTGGTTTATTCCACGTTTAGTCCTGGCTCTACAGTCTCTTAGCCAATCAGGACGCAGAACACAAAGTTACATTATAAAAAAAAGTTACACTATAAAAAAAAAAATCCATTTCCATTGAAATAGCTACTCAACTTACGAAAAATTCACATTACAAAACCACTTCTGGAACGAATTAATTTCGTAAGGTGAGGTACCAGTGTATATAATGTATCAAATATTGTCAATTATTGTCAATTTTTTTAATCACAAGTTTCTTAAAATGGTAAATTATTCAATAAAATCCAAATCAAATAAATAGAGAACTTATTCCACATTAAAAATACAAACTTAAAACTTGAAAAAAGTTTTACGTTTGACAAAATACAGACAAACATTCAATACCAATGCCAAACAGCCGAAGATTCACCTGCGGACTGTTTCTGCGGCTGTGTGAATGACTCAGCCCAGTATCTAGCAGCAGCTGCAGGTGTTGGCCTTTTATGAGACCCTCACCTCTTACCAGATTGTGCATTATTAAGCTGCCATTGTTGTTCTAGAGACCGCTGAGCTGTGACCTTGGATAAACAAGTGGAAAGATGTCATTTTGAGTTCATATTCCTCACTGGAGAACATTTCAGCTTAGTGGAGCAAATCGATATTGTACACTTCTCAAATACATGACTCTTACCAGGTTATCACATTGGCTCCTCACGGTTCAAAGGCATGTGTTGTTTTGGAAAGAGTCCTTTTTTATATAAATCTATAAACTGTACAAAGGTGAAGATCATTGGGGAAAACCTGAGCACCCAGACAAAAGAGAATATGACTCTAACCTTGAGTGAAGAAAAGTTAAGCACTGTATCATGTTGGAGTTGGAACGGAATTATGCTATCTATGTCACAACAAACAAATTGTATTGCAGGGCTGGACTGGGACAAAAAAAGGGCCCTGGCATTTTTGGCTCAGAACGGCCCCTCATAATTAGCGCAGCACAACAGACTAATTTATGTATGTGTTCCCCAAAGTAATGTATTTTACTATTGTCACATCTTGGCCGAGGGGAAACACCTTCTTCACTACAGGGTTTGTAGCATCTTGCTTCGGGTGGTGATTTAAAGGGACAGTGTGTAAGATTTTTACCCGTTAATTACTGAAATTGAAGATACCCATTCAAAAATACATTGTTTTCCAAGCCTTTTCACTTCCATCATGAAATCAAAGTATTCTTTTGGACTTAGATATAGTCACATAAAAGGGGGATCTTCCCCATATAGAGGCAGCCATTTTGAATACGAGAGCCGCAGAAGGACATTTGGGCTCATCCTTCGCCGAGGCTCCTGCTAACGCCTGCTCAGCCGCGCTGCATGTGGGAGCAGACGAGCGAAGGAGAGAAGGGGAAGGGGAGGGGGGAAGGGGGGAGCCTCGTGTAAACAAGCATGCTGCTGTATCACACATCGTAATGGATATAACACGTATTTTGGACTAAATTGTTTTACTGGATTTTATTCGCTGGATCCTTATGGACAGATTGAGACCAAGTTTATGGTGAAATACAGAGTTTGACCTGTGCAGAGCCTTCAAAGGTAAGCTAACAAACCTCGTTTTGTGCTTTTCTGTATAAAAGCCCCATGTGCTCGGGGAGTGATTGTTTTGCAGGGAAATGAATTGCATAGTCAAAAAGAGGAGACTGTAAGGTTTCATTTGATGTGTAGATTGTCATGAATCATGATCGGGATTGTGTGTTTTCATGCGAAAAGAAAAAAAAGTGAACGGGGGACCGCGTTTTATGTATACAGCGGCGCGGGCACGCGCTATGGCGCGCCCGGGTGACCCTCGTGGTCTGCCATAGCCAAAAGAGGAAGTGGAATAGCTAGTAACCACCTATGCGCCACGAATCCTACACACTGTCCCTTTAAAAATTCTTACATTCTAGCAGGCTCTGGATGGGAAAAGTAGTCTACTCTCTCTTCTCTCTCCTCAACAGTTTGGCTTGACTAGACAGGAAGAGGGACAGATTATTACAGTTTATTAAGTGATAAATAGAAAACCTAAAAACCTAAATTAAAAATAAAAATATTGGGAACTACCTGGAAAAACTGTGGAACTGTGGATCTAAACCATCAAAACATTTCCAGTAGTATCTTTAGGTTACATTTTTATTTTTTGATAATGATCAGATCAATCTCATTCTAAGGCAGCACGAGACAAGGCAAGGCAAGATGGCTGACCGGAAGTAATGATGCTCTTAAATCGGCCTATTCAGTGTATGATGTGCATGGAATTTGTTGTTTATCAAAAAAGGCCTGACCAATATGGATGCCACCAGTGGAGTCAGTAGTGTGGAAACATTTACATGATTAAAACGTTTCTTGTTAACCTAAAGTGTATTCTTAGACTTAGACAAACTTTATTGATCCACAAGGGAAATTGTTTTGGGTACAGTAGCTCACTCATATAATATAATATATGATATATGATATATAACAGAGGGTAAAAGAACAAAAAGAAAAATAGATGGAAAAGCAACCAAAGAGCAATAGACCTGTGTCAGATGAGACACAATTATATACATAAGATAATGATAATAAATATATATGTACAATCAGATTTAAATAGAAAAGTAGTAGTCAAATATAAAATACAGTATCAAATATGATGTACAGTACCAGCTGTATACAGTTGTAGGGAGTATTATCTATTCAATTTAGACGCGATGTAAATATAATCAAGCAAATAGACCACTGTAGATTGCCATCTAAACATTTATTTTTTTTAGTTAGCTGCCCAGTAGCTAGTTAACTACGTTTCCAAACCATTTACTGTTCCCTGAAGTGGGATAATATCATGAGGGAAACAATAAATGATTAAATGATTTAGGGTGACCTTGTTGTAACCATGAACATGGATTCTTGTTAATATGAATTATGTTCTTAGTAGAGGCAAATAATCACTAGAGCTTATACAACATAGTCCGGGCTAGTACCCCACTGCAGATATTTTGAGCACTGAAACTTTAGAGCTAGCTGACCGGCTACTGCATCGCAACCACTTGCTAGCACAGGATAGCGACGAAATTCGCCATTTTCTATCCATGCGGCATGCCTGTCCATCATGTAAAAGTCCCGGTATTATCCTAACATTACTACCTGCTTACCTGCTGTGATACACTGTGTGTCCTGTCAACTGTCTCTGGCTGCTCCTCCTCTCCCTCGGGTTCCCTCGGGTTCCCCCAGGTTTCCTCGGGTTCCCTGTCCACAGTCTCTGGCTGCTCCTCTCCCTGTCCACCTTCAACCTGCAGAGGCCGTGGAGGCTCCAGCAGACACTCCAAAGAATAGGGCTGTTATTTTTGAACACTGCAGCGTGTACAGTGAGGCTTTTTAATCTTTTCACCCGCAAATTCTCCGCACCTCCTTTCTTGCGCTTTTCTACTGCTCATTCGCTCAACAGTATGATTATGAAACTGGCGGGGATCAGCGCAGAGAAAGGGGTGGGACTGCTCTCGTAAGCTTCTATATCCTGATTGGTTTAGTCCACTGTCTATATTAAAGATGGACCAATGGGACGCCTCCTCTAAATTGTGGGCCGGTGACCGGTCTCTAAATTAACAGTCCCGGAGGACTGTCGGCCCACCGGGAAAATGCCCGGTATGCCAGATGGCCAGTCCAGGCCTGTTTTATTATATAACCTATTAAGGTGCACTGTGTAACTTTCTTGGTCTGCCACCTGTTGGTCAAAACAAGCAGATGATGCTACCAGGCTAAGTTACAGGATAGATCTGCGGAAAAGCAAGCCTGTTCACAGCAAATATGCATGTTTTTCAAGGTATTTTTTAGCAGTAGAAACATATACGTAATTTAAAGATCATATATTAAGCAAAATGGACTCTTGTGAGCTTTATATGATGCTTAAAGGACACTAATTTTAATTTTTTTAATTTTTTTTTTAAATTAATCTTAGGCTTAAGCCTTTATTGGTCTCACACACAATGACACACAGTGACACATGGGAGAAATTTGACTTCTGCATTTGACCCATCCTTTTCAGGAGCAGTGAGCAGCCATCTTTTTCGGCGCCCGGGGGGCAGTACCGTGAAGGGTCTTGCCCAAGGACCCACACTGGTTAGCTCATTGCCCGGGGGGGGTTTGAACCTACAATCCCCAGGGGGAAAGTCCATGACTTACCAGTTGAGCTAACCAGCCGGTGACACTGACACTGCTGCTTAAATTACACTTAAATGACACTGACACTGCTGCTTAAATGTTGTGGAACATTCCAGGCAAAGCTACAGCATTTCTATAGACACAAATAGGTGGCGGGCCCCTCCACCATGCAGAAAAGGTACATAGCGCACCGCTAATACAGATGTCTGAATAGTATTTTGAGACTAATATACAGTATTCAGCCATAGCTAGCACACACGCTCACTTTGTCAAGTTATTCCCTGAACTCGCCCCGAGGACTCCATGTTTGCACCATCTTACATCATATAATGGGATATCTACTGCAGTCCACCTGAGGGTTATCCGAGGACACCCATCCACATGTTAGTGAATCTGACAGGACAGTATGAGAGCAGGGCACGCACCAACACCACCACGGACTAAACTTGAGTCAGACGAAGGGAGTAATGAGGTTTGCAACTTCCCCAGTGGATATTCTCTTAATACATTTTCAAATATATGGTCGTACTTGATCACTTGTGCCTTGATCACAGCTTGGGGTTTTATTTTACAATACCTTCCTTGAACATAACAGTTATTTCCAAGACCACTTGCTTAGGGCTTCAATTACCTGGTAGAAGCTATATAGCTGAGAACATAAAGGTATAGAGATACAGTATATGGCATTTCTCTCATTTCTTGAATTACAAAAGATGAAAAAGAATTGCATAAAAGATGGCACACAAGAATCAGGTGCCAACCCCATCAGGATTAATCAAACATGCATGAATCAATCAAATATTATTGCTCATGAAGCCCCAATAGTTTTTTGAAGGTAGAAAAAAAAAAGGTAATTTTACAGACTGAAACCTAAGAATACAAACTAAGTGGAATTTTTTTGATTCAGCAATGATGTCTTGATGCTTCTGAACAAAAGTAAAAGCACATGGCACAGAGATCGGAGTGGATATAGGTTTTCATGTGCTGGATGACCTTGTATTGTTCTCAGCCAAATCCAGGAGGGATGAGTTTGGGCGCAGAGCTGTCTCCAGGGCCTGACACTTCTCAAAACATTTCCTGACAAGATGAATATGCCACCCACAATGCAACATCCCACTGTACACTGCTGTTTAGACTGTGCTACTCCAGCCAGCTCAACATACAAACACACTTCTTATATAGCCAACAGTGTTTCCACAAAACTTAACACCAGATTTTATTTCAGCTCAGACTATATTTGTTAGTCACTGAATCCTCAATTCTGCAAAGTCAAAATTTTGGGCAGGGAAATGTTACAAAAAACATAACATATTGGCAGTGGTAACAAGAGGGCAGTAGCGGAGAGTGGTCACATTATTATAGCGCTTTTGGACCTTCAAGGCACTCAAAGTGTTTTATATCAAGGAACCACTTCACACCCATTCACTCACACACTCATACATGTATACCAGTGTACGCAGACTGGCAGCGAGGGGGATTAAATGTCTTGCCCAAGGACACAACAACAGCCTTCATCTGTGGGAGCTGGAATCGCATCGCCAACTGTGGATCTGCTCTACCAATGATGTTTGTGTCAGGAGTGGGATTCGAACAGTCAACCTTCGGATTAGTGGACAAACTCTAGCAACTGAGGTACTGAATTTATTTGGGAAAACAGCAAAAAGTGCAGTGAGTGAGTTTGCTGAAGATTTTGTCTTTTTTGGCATGTATATATAAAAAGGCACATTAAAGTCATGATGTTTCTTTGTACTTTTTTTTCTGCATCTTATCTTATCTTAAATATTTGTTTTTGCTTGAACTTACGTGAAGGTCTAGTCTTGTGACAGAGATGCGCATTATTTACAGCTCTGGAAAAAAATAAGAGACCACTGCAGAATTATCAGTTTTTCTGATTTTACTACTTAGAGGTATGTGTTTGGGCAAAAGGAACATTTTTGTTTGAGTCTATAAACTACTGACAACATTTCCCCCAAATTCCAAATAAAAATATTATCGTTTAGAGCAGGGGTCTTCAACGTTTTTCAGGCCAGGGACCCCCAAACAGATGGCGAACTGGGTCAGGGACCCCTACTATATATACGGCATAGAATTGTGTTTTATATTAAATTGAGCTTAGTGTCATGTATAAACATTGCTACTCTGTTATGGTACATCCAATACAAGGAAATAATACACAGGTTAATACTGTATTTTACACTATAAAATATAATAAAATTATATTATTTTAAAGTGAAATCAAAAGATTTCGCGACCCCCCTGCAGTACCTCCGCGACCCCCCTAGGGGTCGCGACCCCCCTGTTGAAGACCTCTGGTTTAGAGCATTTATTTGCAGAAAATGACAAATGGTCAAAATAACAAAAAAACTTTTTTTTTCAGACCTCAAACAATGCAAAGAAACAAGATCAAATTCATTTTAAAACAACATAATGCTAACGTTTACACTTAAAGGGATAGTGCTTTTTTCTTTTTTTTTATGTTAATCTGTATGGCTTCCCCCCAACAGTGTCCTGAGATTAACACTGACTTACCCATGACAGCGTGATCTGACCCCGATTCTCCTCCGGTTCCGTACCTTGTGATCGTAGTTCTGGTAAGTTAGCCAGGACAGTTAATAATATCACATATTTTCTCTATATTCGTATCACTGCGCCCAGGTTAGCTGTATTAGCCTGTTCACTTGTAAATATCCGCTTATGGTGGATGTCGGCGTACCGCATCCGCCGTAAAAATCCACTTAATACAGCTAACCTGGGCGCAGTGATACGAATCTAGAGAAAATATGCAAATGCAAATTACGCTGCTGAATTTTTAGCTGTGATGCAAATATATCACTTTTTGGACAAATGCTGTTTTGAGAAGAAAAACAAGCTTTATTAACTGTCCTGGCTAACTTACCGGAACTACGTTCACGAGGTACGGAACCGGAGGAGAATGAGGCTCAGATCACACTGTCATGGGTAAATCAATGTTAATCTCAGGACACTGTTGAAGGGGAAGCCATACAGATTAACATAAAAAAAAACAACAACAACAAAACCAAACAAACACTATCCTTTTAAGAAGAGTTCAGAAATCAATATTTGGTGCAGTAACCCTTATTTTTAATCACAGCTTTCATGCGTCTTGGCATGCTCTCCACAAGTCTTTCACGTTGTTCTTGGGTGACTTTATTCCACTCCTGGTGCAAGAACTGAAGTAGCTCAGCTTTGTGTTTGTGTTTGAATTCAACAGACGCTGGAATGGAATGGCTGTAATACATGTAGAGATGCTGATTTCAGAAATGCTGGTCTCTTATTTTTTTCCAGAGCTGTATATATATATATATATATATATATATGTATATATATATATATATATATATATATATGTATATATATAAAAAATGCTCCTCACCTTCCACGGTGGTTGGTCTCTCACTCTCATCCAGCTCGGGTCCTCTACCAGAGGCCTGGAAGCTTGAGAGTTCTGCACAGTATCTTTGCTGTTCCTACTACTGCACTTTTCTGGACTGAGATGTCTGATGTTTTTCCTGGGATCTGTTGTAGCCACTCCTCCAGTTTTACAGCCCCGAGTGCTCCGATCACCACGGGCACCACTGATGCCTTCACCTTCCAGGCCTTCTCCAGCTCTTCCTTGAGCCCCTGGTATTTCTCTAGTTTTTCGTGTTCCTTTTTCCTGATGTTAACATCGCTTGGTATTGCAATGTCCACCACCACGGCTCTGTTCTGTTGCTTATCCACCACCACTATGTCTGGTTGGTTCGCCATCACCATTCTGTCAGTCTGTATCTGGAAGTCCCACAGGATCTTGGCTCGGTCATTCTCCGCAACCTTCGGAGGTGTTTCCTACCTTGACCTTGGGGTCTCCAGCCCGTACTCTGCACAGATGTTTCTGTACACTATGCCCGCCACTTGGTTGTGTCGCTCCATGTATGCTTTCCCTGCCAGCATCTTACACCCTGCAGTGATGTGCTGGACTGTCTCAGGAGCCTCTTTGCACAGCCTACACCTTGGGTCTTGTCTGGTGTGGTAGATCTGGGCCTCTATTGCTCGGGTGCTCAAGGCCTGCTCCTGTGCAGCCAGGATGAGGGCCTCTGTGCTGTCCTTCAGACCAGCCCTCTCCAGCCATTGGTAGGATTTCTTGATATCAGCCACTTCAGTTATGTTTCGGTGGTACGCCCCATGTAGGGGTTTGTCCTGCCATGATGGTCCCTCCAGCACCTCTTCCTCTGCACTCCACTGTCTGAGGCATTCCTTGAGCACATCATCTGTCGGGGCCTTGTCCTTGATGTACTTATGGATTTTGGATGTTTCATCCTGGACAGTGGTTCCCACACTCACTAGTCCTCGGCCTCCTTCCTTCCGGCTCGTGTACAGTCTCAGGGTGCTGGATTTGGGATGGAACCCTCCATGCATGGTCAGGAGCTTTCGTGTCTTAACGTCTGTGGTCTGTATCTCCTCCTTTGGCCAGCTTATGATTCCTGCTGGGTATCTGATCACTGGCAGGGCGTAGCTGTTTATTGCCTGGGCCTTGTTCTTGCCATTGAGCTGACTTCTTAGGACTTGCCTTACTCGTTGCAGGTATTTGGCTGTAGCCGCTTTCCTTGTTGCCTCTTCAAGGTTGCCATTTGCTTGTGGGATACCAAGGTACTTGTAACTGTCCTCAATGTCTGTTATTGTTCCCTCTGGGAGTGAGACCCCCTCTGTGTGGACTACCGGTATATATATATATATATATATATATATATATATATATATATATATATATATATATATATATATATATATATATATATATATATATATATATATATATATATATATATATATATATATATATTAGAGCTTTTTCCATACCCCATGTTTAGTTGAATGATTTATCTGCAAGGCATTTCTTTAGTCAACTACAGCTCTACTCAACAAACCATAACAATAAGGCACCATTTCCACTCAAACACCTGTTTTGCTTAAACTGTTCATCTAGTTTCTTAAATACACTTAGAAGTCCATTGTCCTTGCTATGTGATCTGCTCTGCTGTCTATTGTTCTGTTGAAAAGAAAGCGGAAAAAGAAAGTGCAAAGACTACAGATGGTGTGAAGGGTGTATTTCTCTTTCATTGTTCATTATAAAACCTCAGATTGTATCAACTCTAATAGTTATACCCCATTAGGTGATGACATGTGTTCTTTAGCTCCAACTGTATCCATTATTACAGATGCAATTACTGGACTATTGTTCCTTTATAATTACATGGGCACAAATTACTGAAAGCTATTTGATTCTTCGAACTTCTTAAAACTAAAAAAAAAGTTAATTTTCTCTGCCGTATACTACTATGCTATTTGATATTCATGCTACTCATGTCATTGGACTTTGCCTACTAAATGTGCACTATGTAGGTTTTCTGGTGGAGGGTCCATCACCTGCTTGTTTCCATGGGGATGTTATTGCACAGTATGACATTAAACATATCTAACTCCATGGAAACAAAGAGGATGTGACCACTATGTCAAGGCGCTTGTCAGATCTGTGAAGCGGCAAACTCAACTGATAGTATCAGGGCATCTTTCTCAGCAATAAATACCTGTAACTGATTAAATCCAAGATGGTTACATTTAATGCCACGACGAGGAACATTGCAGGCAAAGTAATCACAGCTCATCGTAGTGGATCCTCGTTAGAAAGTCACATAGTGCACCTTTAAAGGTCCCATGGCATGAAATTTTCACTTTCTGAGGTTTTTGAACGTTAATGTGAGCTCCCCTACCCTGTTTAGGCCTCCCCCCCCATGGTTAAAAGTTGTGAAATGTCTAAACTGAGCATTTGCGATCCTTTTCTGCGTTATAAAAAAATCGGAGCTCAAACGGGCGAGTTTGAACAAGGCACCTTATTGACGTCAGATCGAAAAAAGAAATGCAAATGTAGTTCCACCCCCGTCTGTCTGTACTCAGCGTCTCTGTAAATCACGCCCAGAGAGTTTGGACTGCGAATGCGCTAGGCAATGCAAAATGCGTTTTTTTATTTGCCTGGACGCACGTCCAAGTGTTTCTAGGCTCGGAAGTAGAGGTAAGATCGGGCCTAAAAAATCCAGCCCGACCCGACTCGGCCCGCGGGTATTAAAGCCCGACCTGGCCCGAGCCCGACCAATTAACTTGATTTGCAGGCCCGAGCCCGAAGCAAACCCGAAATTTCATATTTTATTTGTGAGGGGCGTTTTTTTGAAACAAATGATAATATAGATGTTTGACGATCATCAATTTTGCTAGTACAGCTGTTTAAATGCCTGCTCAGCGTTCCCCCTAATGTTTTATGTGTCTGAGCAAACACACTAACTCCCTGAGCGCTCCTTGGACTCCTGTGCGCGACATCCGACATGCACCCCCCTACACGCGGAAAGAGCTGCGCGTGCTCGCGGCTTGCGCGTGCTCGTGGCTTACACCGGTAGAAGTTTAATACGAGACACATACTTTTGTTTCTGAATACTGGACAATTCCCCCGTATTCAGATGACCCCGCGGCTGAAAAAAAAAGCGGAACTCTTTCATCTCTGCGCTGCAGAGGTTTTCTTGTGCGCGGAGAATGTGTGAGCAGTGCGCAACTGCATAGGCGCGCAGCTGGGAACGTCGAGGTGCCAGTCTTTTTGCTCTCGTATGAAAGCAAAGCGCCACATTGACTACATTCAGCGAAGCCAACGCAAGTTTCTGTAGCATTTTCAACAATCAATTTGAAGCTTTTCCACACCTCACTCTTACCGGTGCGTGTTTGTCTTTTCAGTTCTCCTGTCTTTAGTTTATCCTTAAAGTGATACTCCGGGATTTTTGACATAGGGTCCAATTTTCTAGTTAGCCAGCGTGTAGGATATGTGTAGAGAAAGTTATTTTGCGATTTCATGCAGTCTTTGTAAAATCTGAGTTGGCTGTTGCTAAGCTAGCGAAAGTGAACGTCCTGCAGCTAGCCAGCCACTAAAATAGACATACCCAGTACAAAACAAACACCCAAACAAATCAGTTATTATGCCAGGGGATCGATTTAAATATCTGTGTTGATATAATAAGATTTTGAACGAAACGGACCTTGCTTCAAACGACTTAATTGACGCATATTGGGGGACTAGTTTCTAAGCAGCGGCGGAATTTTACTTCTCCCTCGTCAATTCATCAGCAGCAGTTGTCATTATTACAAAGAGTAGAGACTGGAGGCATGCATTACACACGTTGGTGAGTAACAGAAACAGGAGGCCTAACTTAGAAGATGTGAGTATAATCATCTCACTGATTTTGCAACTGGCCAAACGCTCCTACATTCAACATTTTTTTCTGGCACACCACTTACCGCATTGATAACTGGCCATTAGGTCCAGCAGGTCTAGGTCGTTTCTTCCAATTTATCTTTTCGACGCAGAAGAATGTCTCCAGTACGCCACGATTGAGATGGGGCAAGAAGTCCTGGTGCTCTGTTATGCAGACATCATTGGAAGTGCTATGGCCACCAGACACATCTAGACTTCGAAACGAAGTATCTAGCTCCAGCTCTTGCATTTGTGGGATAACTAAGTCCCACTCCCTGCAGCAAAAACATTCATCCTCGTTCTCCATAACTTCGCAATTTCGGCACTGACACCACCAATCCCCGGTTCTTCTGTCCCGGCTTTCTGCTGCAGCTTCGGCGGCGGCTGCATTTGCAGACGCGCTCTCTTGTTCTCTTGCTCTTTGTAAATCCATCTCTTTCAATTCTTCGTCCGTATACTCCGGCTCATACAAGTATGGTTCACTGGAAAAATGCAACTGCTCTTCCTCCTCATCAAAATAATCGGGCTCGCCAAACATTGCCATACTTTGAACAGGCTCCGTGTGCTCACTTTTACAGTTGCGAGGTTGCTAGTAAACAAACTATTAGAGCCGGTCGGATTGGGACATGCGGGTGATATCAATCCGCGGCTGTCAAGCTTTCAATGAGGAAGTACGAATTGCTGATGATGATCAAAGGAATACATGCTTGGTTTACTTCCTTAATCATTCTATCAACACAGATATGTACATCGATACCCTGGCATAATAACTGATTTGTTTGGGTGTTTGTTTTGTACTGGGTATGTCTATTTTAGTGGCTGGCTAGCTGCAGGACGTTCACTTTCGCTAGCTTAGCAACAGCCAACTCAGATTTTACAAAGACTGCATGAAATCGCAAAATAACTTTCTCTACACATATCCTACACGCTGGCTAACTAGAAAATTGGACCCTATGTCAAAAATCCCGGAGTATCACTTTAACTTCTTGCTCCTCCATATTGGGGATACCAGGTCAAAATAGATGCGGACTTGCGGAGGGGAAGATTATTAAGAGCGGCTCCTGTTTAATAGTTAAATAGCAATTACCTTACAGCGCCTTCTCTGTTTTATCCAAATTATTTATTTTAAAACAAGTATACCTTAGTTTAGTATCCACACATCGTTTTATTATACATTTTTATAAACATATATTTATTTTTTTTAAAAAGTCAGCGAGAGAGAAGCCCGGCCCGAGCCCGACCCGAAGCAATGATTGACATTTTAGGCCCGAACCCGACCCGAATTTCGGGTCGGGTCAGCTCGGGCTCGGGCTCGGGCTTAAGATCTTACCTCTACTCGGAAGTCCTTTATCTGAGCCTCTGGACCTTTGAACAGCAGTGGTTTAATTTTATTTTATGTGGAAATGTGTTTATTTTTCAATGGAAAGCTTCAAATCTTTCCCCCTTGCAAAAACAAGGAAATGGATCAGCTGTGGGCTCTGAGCTCTGAGCGGAGAGTTTGGCCACGCCCCCACCCTCTACTATTGGCCACCTCTTTTCTCCTCATTTGCATTCAAGCAACAACGCCAAGAATAAAGAGTTTGAGAGAGATATTTATGACTCTTTCTCATCTTATCTCTGTTTCTCATGCACGGAGTGTTGATTTTGAAGAAGGATTCATTTACAGTATTAGGGAACCATTAAGGAGCCATATAAAAGCATCAAGAAGTACCATGTCATGGGATCTTTAATACTAACTGCAAGCTCTGTTCTGTTTGAAGCTCTCTTACTCAACTTACAATTTAATCTGAACTTTGTTTTAACACAGTCTGACCATAAACAACTGACTTAACTGAAACTAACAGGGTGGATGATTTGTATTGCTAAACAAGTCCCTCTCAAATAACACTGGTCACAAACTAGTCTCACTAAATATTATATTAAGGCAGAATACATTATAATATTGTCAAACTCTACACTCTACACTACAGCTCTGGAAAAAAATAAGAGACCACTGTATTTTTTTCTAAAATCAGCATCTCTACTTCTATTACAGCCATTCCATTCCAGCGTCTGTTGAATTCCAACACAAACACAAAGCTGAGCTACTTCAGTTCTTGCACCAGGAGTGGAATAAAGTCACCCAAGAACATTGTGAAAGACTTGTGGAGAGCATGCCAAGACGCATGAAAGCTGTGATTAAAAATAAGGGTTATTGCACCAGATATTGATTTCTGAACTCTTCTTAAAGATCCCATGACATGGTACTTCTTGATGCTTTTATATGGCTCCTTAATAGTTCCCTAATACTGTAAATGAATCCTTCTTCAAAATCAACACTCAGTGCATGAGAAACAGAGATAAGCTGAGAAAGAGTAATTTTTGTCACTCTGAACACTCTATAATGGGCGTTGTTGCTTGAATGCAAATGAGGAGAAAAAAGCTGGCCAATAGTAGAGGGTGGGGGCGTGGCCAAACGCTCCGCTCTCTGCTCTGAGCACTCTCTGATCCATTTCCTTGTTTTTGCACGGGGGGAGAGATTTGAAGCGTTCCACTGAAAAATAAACACATTTCCACATAAAATAAAATTAAACCACTGCTGTTCAAAGGTCCAGAGGCTCAGATAAAGGACTTCCGAGCCTAGAAACACTTGGACGTGCCTCCAGGCAAATAAAAAAACGCATTTCGCATTGCCTAGCGCATTCGCAGTCCAAACTCTCTGGGCGTGATTTACAGAGACGCTGAGTACAGACAGACGGGGGTGGAACTGCATTTGCATTTCTTTTTTCGATCTGACGTCAATAAGGTGCCTTGTTCAAACTCGCCCGTTTGAGCTCCGATTTTTTGTAACGCAGAAAAGGATCGCAAATGCTCAGTTTAGACATTTAGACAACTTTTAACCATGGGGGGGCTAAACAGGGTAGGGGAGCTCACATTAACGCTCAAAAACCTCAGAAAGTGAAAATTTCATGCCATGGGACCTTTAAAGATCCCATACTTCTTGATGCTTTTATATGGCTCCCTTATATGGTTCCCTAATACTGTAAATGAATCCTTCTTCAAAATCAACACTCAGTGCATGAGAAAGAGTCATAAATGTCACTCTGGAACACTCCATTATAGGCGTTGTTGCTTGAATGCAAATGAGGAGGACAGAGGTGGCCTATAGTAGGGGGTGGGGGCGTGGCCAAGCTCTCCGTTCCGCTCTGTGACCCACTTCCGGATTTTTGCATGGGGGGAGAGATGAGAAGCCTTCCATTGAAAAATAAACACATTTCCACAGAAAATAAAATTAAACCACTGCTGTTTCAGATATCCACATTTGCATTGTTTGAGGTCTGAAAACATGGATCTTTTTTGTTATTTTGACCATTTGTCATTTTCTGCAAATAAATGCTTTAAACGATAATATTTTTATTTGGAATTTGGGGGAAATGTTGTCAGTAGTTTATGGGCTCAAACAAAAATGTTCTTTTTACACCAACACATACCTATAAGTAGTAAAATCAGAAAAACTGATAATTTTGCAGTGGTCTCTTATTTTTTTCCAGAGCTGTATAAAACTAGCCACAACCCTCTTCTTAATAAAACCCTCTTCTACGTTTAAACCATTTGAATTTGAATTGGGCTGCCTTACTACTCAATTACACACCATTCATTTACTCACAAGAGTGAAAGTAGTTTTTAAACTTGTATCTCACTTGCCTCCAAAACACTGGAGAGGAACCTAGTCACAAACAAAACTCCAAACATTGGATTCAGACTCTTTCCAGACCCCAGCACAGCTACAGAGTGTGAGTGTGCCTCTAGTCTTACCATTTTGAGGTAATGATAGAGGGAAGGTACTATGTTATATTTCAAACGCCTCTGTCAGCTGAAAGTGCTTGGCTGTCACTGATCTGCTGTCCCCTGTCATTTTGCTTTCAGATCTCTCTCCCTCCTCAAGTAGACAATAGGGCGATACTTGCTTTTGTTGCTAACTGTGAGCTAGTTTGGGTGCGCGCCACAGCTCTGATGGAACCGCGTTGTATGAACATAGCTCTTGTTAATGAGTCGGGCTACGGCCAGTTAGGGAAATGAAGCAGATGCTTAATTTTCCCTTTCTCCTCTCTGCTGTGGATTGGCTGACTTTGGGATGTTAGGCTCAAATTAGTGCTCTGAAGTGACAGTTTTTTCTCTCATTAACACAGTGTCAAGAAGGAATCAAAGCCAGTAAAAGTAAAATGCATCTCCCAAGGAGACAGGAACAGGGAGGGGGTGGCTCATATGCTGTCCATGTTGAAATTTTAAAGTAGTTTTTTAATATTCGGTCAAATTGGTCTAGCGTAATTGAAGGTACACTAGGCAAATTTGCTGGTGGAGGGTGTGGTACCTACTTCTCTCTACCTCTCTTTACATCTTTAAAGCAATACCACTGAACATTCTAGACTAAAAACTCCATGACACAAGGAAAATTACATAGTGCACCTTTAAAACTAATGCATCAGTATTCCAGTTGAAGCTATATGCATGTTTGAGCAAACTAGAAAAGATAAGCTAATACTGAATCCAGCTATTAAATAATACTAATAGAATATTTTTTGATAATTTATAATGAGTAATTGTAAAAAAAAAAAAAAAAAAAAAAAAAAAATGCCGGTGAAAACGTAAGAGTGATGTACCTGGTTTTGGTCTTAAAATGTAAAAAAAAAATAAAAAAAAATAAAATAAAACTATAACTATAAATAAATTTTCAGAGCACAGATTGGAGTTTTGCCATCATAGTAAAGCTAAAAAGAACTAGCATGCTAACAGCACATGTCCTGGTTCTCAAAGGATATAATAATAATAATAATAATAATAATAATAATAATAATAATAATAATAATAATAATAATAATAATAATAATAATAATAATAAATATAGCTGCAAGCACTGAAGGTTCATGTAGGCCTCAGCATGTTGGCCGCATGCAGGGTCTGACAGGGTCTAACAGAGTCTGACAGGGTCTAACAGGGTTTAACAGGGTCTAACAGGTCTGACAGGGTCTGTTCTGACAAGGTTAGACCCTGTCAGAACAGACACATCAAAGACAGATCAAAGGTTGCTAGGTGCGTTGCTAGGCAATTCCTGAAAATTCCTGCAACTTTGACCTGCTGGTGTCACTAGACGGTTGAGGCTGGGGGCCTATAAATTGCTGTGGGTAATGAGGAGACTGGCTGGAATGTGCATGCAAAATTTCACAACTTTTCACCAGACGGTTCTAGGGGTTGCCATATACTCCCATGGTGAAAAGAATATAAAATAATAAGAATCAGGAGACCAGACACATCAAAGGAAAGATCAAAGGGTTGCTAGGCAACGTCGCTAGGCAATGCAGTACAAACACTATTTTTTTGTTATCTTTTAATATTATAAGATACACAATAACACACACTTCAGGTACATAATAGTACATATCCTATCACCACAATAACATTCACAAAGCACTCAGAAGACACATAGGGGGATGCGGGTACGGGAATAAACACCACTGGGCACAAGGGCCAAGAGAAACGGGGGAATGTAGAGGACCAAAGGGATTGCCCCAGGTGAAGAAAGGGGCCTGGGGGAGAGCAAAGGTGATGCAGTGCAAACACATTTTTTTTTTCTTTTTTTTTCTGCACTTGGAGGCGGCCACGCACCGCGCGCTCCCACGCAGCCTGCTCCCACCTCCTCTGCCATCGGATGGCCAGTCTCTTTATCTGGGCTTTCGCCCCGTCCCACCAGTCTATTAGAGAATCATATACTTCAATTTCAGTATCGAAACAGTCGTATAACCTCTCCATTTTCCGAATGAAGCTGGGATGGTCCAGGGGACCCATCAGACACGCCCCGGAGTCTCGGCGCACTCAGAGGACCTTCGGAGCCTCTTAACGCTTTGTCTAACATCATCAAGGTCCGCTTCAACATCGCCACTGCAGAAGTCCATCCGCTCTCCCACCGCGCCCGCACACGTGGTAGCAGGCTCACAGGGGCCCGGAGCGGAGGTCTGATCACACGGGCCCAGAGCGGAGACCACATCACACGGGGCCAGAGCGGACGGGGGCCGGAGGGACTCATCCCCCATGGTCCGAGACCCGAGCCCCGCCCCGCTCGTCTTCCGGGTGCGGCCAGACCCGGAGCCCGGGCCGCGCCGCGGGGGCGAGGCGCTGGACCGCAGCAGCATCCGTAGCAGCACTTGGCTCAGCTCCCGCCGCCACGGCCACAGGGCGGAGGCCCCCCTCAGCCTCACCACCCCGTGAAGAGGAGGCGCGTGGAGGCAGCCCCTCATCCCTCGCCGTCACGAGTGCCTGTGCACTCTGAATCACAGCATCCTGGACAGGCTCACCGTCCCGACTCGAGGCGACGGAGGAGGGGGAAAAGGAGGCGCAAGTAGGCAGCCCCTCGCCCTCCGCCGTCACGAGTGCCTGTGCACTCTGAATCGCAGCATCCTGGACAGGCTCACTGTCCCGACTCGAGGCGACGGAGGAGGGGGCGGGTCCAGCCCCAGCTGCAGGGCCGCCACCATCACCTCTCGCGCTCCGCTCCCCTTGGCCAGAGTCACGGCGGCCCGAGCACTCGGCCCTGGGCTCCGCGCACTCTCGGGCGTAATGCCCCTGACCCCCACACTTCCTACACAGGAAGCCAGGGCACTCACGCAACACATGGCCCGGCTGGAGACATCCTCTGCACAGCTTCACCTGCTTGTTGTGTATGACTCTAAAGTACGCAGGCCCCTCCTCAGTGTCGAACCTGACAGAATACGGCAGAGACCTGACAGCGGCAGTGAAACGCACCCTCACAAACCTGGTGCCGTCCGCGATGCCAGTCCCCGGCCACACTTTCCTCCGTATCCCGGAAACAGTGGAGACCCCCCAGGAGCTGAGCTTCTGCACGATTTCCTCATCCCGGACGTACCCCGGCAGGCCCAAGAAGGAGACCACCATCTCGTCCCTGCCGATGGCTCGCCCATGGACCCTGGTGTCGCCAATCCGGAACCCATCCAGCAGCTTTTCCTTGGCTGCCTGGGACCCCACCGTTATCTCGTACTTATCCTTGGTCACCATGCGGCAGGCAAGCACAGACCCACAGATCTCCTGCGCGGTCTTCAGCAAGGCCATAGGGGACAGGCCCGCTCCACCCACCAGGTCCAGAAGGACCGTCAGATCTTTACGGTATTCTACACCCATATTCTCCCTCGCATCGCCACCATTTTTCCTGGTAAGATCCTCATTCCTACCACCTGCGTCCTCAGGCGGCTTCGCCGCCGGGCCTCGGGGCCCTGCGGGGGTTGCCATTGCGCTGCCCGCCCGGGGGAGAGCAAAGCTCGCGGAACACGGTGAAACCGCCACCCCCGCAGCCGGGGTGCTGGGAGGAGGTGAGCCAACAACCGAAAGGAGCTGAGAAGCCAAAATTATCCAAAAAGTTCAAAGAAGGAAACGAAAAAAACACCAAACTAGGCCTGCTCAGGCGGAGCGCGCCGTATGTACGTGTGCTCGCTTTGAACAACAAACACTATAAGGGTGCCTAGCACCTACGGTGCTTGTCCCCTAATAATAATAATAATAATAATAATAATAATAATAATAATAATAATAATAATAATAATAAAAGTAATAATAATAATAATAATATACGGAAAGCACACAGTGGTGTCATTTTTACCCTAAGAGCTATAAACATATTTTTTTAACTACTCCTTCAGTTGACAAAAGGAGAAATTCAATTTGTCAACTGGACAAAAGTTTATTTATTGTATTAATGTATTAAATGTAAAATGTATTATTAATTGGTCGAATATGTTTCGCAGCTCATCCAAGCTGCTTCTTCAGTTCTGGTGGACACCGGCACAGTGGCTGAGTGGCTAGCACTCACGCTTCACAGCAAGAAGATTCTGGGTTCAATCCCTGTGTGGCATGTTGGTATGGCCGTAAGCTTTCTGTGTGGGGTTTGCATGTTCTCCCCGTGTCTGGGTGGGTTTCCTCCGGGCACTCCGGTTTCCTCCATTAACCCAAAACATGCACCATAGGTAAAAATCCTCCAGCTTAGGTCCTGACCAAACTGAAGCAAGAAGATCATGGAGATGGTCCCCGGGCGCAGTAATGTGCTGCCCACTGCTCCTAATAACAGGATGGGTTAAATGCAGAGAAGAATTTCTCCTGTGTGAGATCAATAAAGTCGCTTCTATATCTGTCTGAAGGGAGGAGAAAATGAAATTACTCTGAGACTACCACACCTATTTGTTTACAGTTTCTGTTAGTTAGGTAGGCCTAATGAAACCGTTCCGGGCATGTCCCACTGAAGGGAGTCCCGGGAGAAGACCCAGGACACACTGGAGGGACTATGTCTCTAGGCTGGCCTGGGAACGCCTTGAGGCGGAGCTGGAGGATGTGTCTGGGGTGAAGGAAGTCTGGGAGTCTCTGCTTAGACTGCTGCCCCCACAAACCGGCCCTGGATAAGTGGAAGAAAATGGATGGATGGATAATCCAGTCATAAAAATGTTTATATCAGTCAATATTGTTGGAAGACCAAGTACATCCACACTGATATTATTTAACACTAATGCATTTCTCTTTCTGTGGTGTGTGGCTATGAAGCTATTAGACCTGTGATGTCACATTTAAAGATCCCATATTATGTAAAATTTTCTTTGTGAGCGTTTAGTCGTGAACATGTTTACCTCCTCAAAAACATACCTGGAGTTGTGCTTCATTCACACATTCATTCACACACACATGTTGGAGAAACCCTTTTTAGTCTGTCTATTAGTCTGCCTTATCTCCAAAGCTCAAAATGCTCTGTTCCACCTTGAAATGTCATGTAGTGGTAGTTTTAATAGAATAGAATAGAATAGAATAGAATAGAATAGAATAGAATAGAATAGAATAGAATGCATTTATTGTCACTATTCATATGTACAATTTATATCATACATACACACAATGAGATTGAAAGCATCTCACTTCAGTGCAGACATTTAAGTACGATATATACAACACAGCAGGATATTTACAACAGGGTATGGGTAAAAGAACACAGAAATTACCCAAAGGATTCTAGTGAAGGTGCATGGAGTGTAAAAACACAGTGGGGCACTTCTTGTATTAATGTACATGACATCACAAGGTGGAACAGAGTGTTTTCAGTTTGAGAGAAGAACTTAACCTAAATATGCAACATTTTTGTGCTAAACATGCATGAATTGAATGAAGCAAAACACAATTCCAGGTATGCTTTTGATAAGGGAACAACATAACATAGATCAGAAAATAGCGTGGCATGGGCCCTTAGAACCAGTTTTCAAAGCATATCTACATTGTGGCAACATTTACATTTATTTCATTCAACTATAGCCCATGAATCCCAAAAATTTTGACCCAGCTCGAGGAAAGAAACGTTTGCAAACATTTTATGCACATACTAACATTATGCCAACTCTCCATTGTACCGGAGCTGCCCTTGAGGCCCAGTGCTTGGATTTTCTGCTGGTGTAACACCTAAAGACAGTCAAAGGCCACGCAACAGAGGAACGGGGGGGGAGGGGGGGGAGGGCACAGCTGCTCTGCTGAACCACCCTGTCGTCTCACAGTGGAATAAGCCCTGGCCATGACACCCCCAAAACAACCATACGCATATAAGTAAGTCCGCAGTGACCCCAGCTCAGTGAAAAGCAGGTGGTCACTGGTCTACTTCGTCCTCCTTTTTCGGCTAAAATCAACCTATTGGATCAGCGCCAGGGCTAAACGCATAGAGACCGCATCACATCTGTCAGCAGTACAGGTCTGAGTATGCCGGAAAAAGTAGCTCTATTAAGTGTTAGACCGTCCACTAAAGAAACACTCTGCCTCAGCAAAATGCAACAGCTGCTGGACGCATCTGTCATTTAATTGGGGAGTTTCACTTGATTCGGGGAAGTGTGCAAAAATTCGGGAGTGATTAGTCAGCAACTGTCTGGACTGTGGTCAGGGATGCGCCGCGGAGAACATCTTCAGCTGTGTAAATAAGTCATACATTACCAGTGGTTGAGAGCAGAGGGAGCTGTGCGGGCTACAGCCGTTAAGTACATTTATCATTAGCAAGGCCTTGAACTGTAAACAGGTCACAGCATTACCAAGCCTAATCACATTTGGGTCCACAGAGAGTGAATAATTGGAGTAACAAGAGCACACTTCTACACAAGTTTAATATAATTGTAGATGAAGGACAATCAATATATTCCGGTTCATCTTGTTTTTTTTATGTTCAAAGTACACTTATTATGGATTTGTGAGTACGACCGTATGTGAGGCTTTAATTCCATTGTAAACATACTTAAAGTGACCTTGGGATTTCACATTTTCAAACGGGAATGAACAACTGGAAAAAAAAAAGCAAATGAAGTCATCAGGCAATGTGACTGCTATACGCTTAGTATTGTTACTGGGGGCAACAGTAGCTCAGTAGCTTAATGTGTTTGTCTATTGATCCAAATATTGGTGTGTTCTGATCCCACTCTTGATATAAAACATACCTGGTTGAGCGGTCAGATCCACTGACCCACAGGTTGGTGATGCAATTCCAGCTCATGCAGATCAATGCTGTTGTTGTGTCCTTGGGCTATGTGTTGCCCAAGGAAAAGGAAAAATAGAAAAATTTAATTCCGTCTTTTTTGTTTTTTGAATGTCTGAAAGGAAGAACTAACTACACTGAAACTACACTGAAACTAACACACTTACTTATTTACAGTTTCTGTTTGTTAGCTGTCTCTATTGAACTACAGTGTGAACTGTGCCTGAGTCATATTAACATAACCATTCAGGCCCCAGACAGATATAAAGCAGTGTCCACCAGCAATCTGTCCAAAACTGAAAAAGCAGCTAGGATGAGATGAAAAACGTCTTCAATCAAAAAACTTTTGTCCAGTTGACAGAACTGACGACTGAGGGACTACATAGACATCTTGGGCAAGACACTTGAACTTGCTTGCTCTCTGGCGTATGAATGTGCGTGTGAATGGGTGAGTGGTGCTTGATTGTAAGTGCTTTTTGTAAGCAAGTTTTGAAGCTGAAAAAGTGTTATATAAAAATGTGACCATTAGTAGAGCCATGCCTTAGAACACAATTTGACCGCTGAAAGATGTGATACAACAATTTGGTTAAAATGCAAACATTTTTGAGAGCTCAGAGAAGCCGACTACTGAAACAAGTGTGAATAAAGCAAACTACAACTTCAGTTTTGTATTTGATGATGAGAAAACAGTATATAACATGATTAAAGCTCTTGTAAATGAGGCAAATCAGCTGTTCTTTCCCACACTTCAGAAATCATGGACCAGTGGGGCTTGTCAGTCTGGTGCACCTGTCAAAAACGGTGCACCAGGCGCCAAACGAAAGCTGAAAAAGATCCACACACTTGCAGTCATGCCAAGGTGTACAGTCAGGTGAAGTTAGGACAACTGATGTAAGTGAGCGCTAAAGACTAGTATTACTCTGGCCATGTTGTGTCAGCAGCTCTCTCCTCGCAATACATTGTAACCGTAGCAATATATAGTTATTGTCTGTTTTTGCTAAAACACAGCCCAATTAAATACAATAAATATATACCATAGTGACAAGAACATGCCAGTATCCACACTCATAAGGGAGGCTCTCTGTCAGTGACAGGCCTGCGGTCTGATCTGTAGTTCAGGAAGGTGACGGCAGGCGACGGCAGGACCGTCGGCTCAGTGGTCCTGACAGAATGTGAGGCTGCAGACTTCATCACACTGGAGAGAGCAGCTAATGATCTGAGAGTCAGTGATGGGCAGCACCCCGCTCTGATTAACACTGACAGGGTGATGACAGCACAGCTCAATGTGAGAAGGCAAGACACAAGCCAGATCCAGATTTACTGTGTGAGTATGTCACAGCAAAAAAAAAAAAAAAAAAACACAAAACAAATATGTGTTAATGTAGTCATTGTTATATTGAGTAAAGGGTGCATGGGAGAAGTAGACTCAATGGTGACTCGATTTTTAAAGCCCCAGTGTGTAGGATTCGTGGCGCATAGGTGGATGGTGCTATTGCACTTTCTGTTTTAGCTACGGCAGACCTCGAGGGACCCGCGCGGTCCCATTTTTTATTTTTTTTTCTCATGAAAACACACATTCCCGATCATGAACCATGACACTCTACACATCAAATGAAACCTTACAGTCTCCTCTTTTTGACTATGCAATTCATTTCCCTACACAGCAATCACTCCCCGAGCACATGGGCTTTTATACGGAAAAGCACAAAACAAGGTTAGCTTACCTTAGAATGCTTTGCACAGGTCAAACTCTGTATTTCACCATAAACTTGCTCTCAATTTGTCCGTAAGGATCCAGCGAATAAAATCCAGTAAAACAATTTAGTCCAAAACACGTGTTAGATCCATTACGACGTGTGATCTGGCAGCATGCTTGTGTTGTTTACCCAAAACCACGAGCCTTGCCGAAGGCAAAGGCGGAGCCCAAATGTCCTTCTGCGGCTCTCGTATTCAAAATGGCTGCCTCTGCATGGGAAAGATCCCCCTTTTATGTGACTATATCTAAGTCCAAAAGACTACTTTGATTTCATGATGGAAGTGAAAAGGCTTGGAAAACAATGTATTTTTGAATGGGTATCTTCAATTTCAGTAATTAACGGGTAAAAATCTTACACACTGTCCCTTTAAGTTTTTCTCTTGTAACATTTTTTTTTTTTTTTACAAAGTCTGATGGGAATTTATTTGGAATTTGGGGGAAATGTTGTCAGTAGTTTATAGACTCAAACAAAAATGTTCCTTTTGCCAAAACATACCTATAAGTAGTAAAATCAGAAAAACTGATCATTTTGCAGTGGTCTCTTATTTTTTTTTTCCAGAGCTGTATATATAGTTTTATATTTAGAGTGAGTTTACTAAAGGTACACTGCGCAACTTTTCTGGTGATGAGTCCGCCACCTGCTTGTCTCCATGGAGATGTTATTGCTTTTCTTGGAATATTCCATGTTATAACATTAAACATATCCATCTATCTTCCTGTAATGTAGCGTAGTGTTGTAAACTGCTTGTCTCCCTCACGATATTGGTTTACTCTGTACTGTGGAACATTCTAGACAAACATTTCCATGGAGAACAGCAGGTTCTCCACTAGAAATGTTATGCAGTGCACCTTTAAATGTGCTGTGTCAATAGTAAAGAAAATCAGGAACTAAGTAGATAGTAGAAACAAATTTAAGCAAGTATCACAGACAAAATTTGTGTTCATGATCCCGATAGATTTTTTCACCATTGGGGTATCAATTGATCAACAAGCCTGTTCTCAACTCACACTTAATTTGCTGTTGAGAAAACCAAAATAGTTTGAAGTGGAAGCCTTGAATAAATCGCTTAGTTTTGGTAAACACCGACACATAAAGCAGCAAAAATCACCATCAACAGACCTCTAAATAGTCGTCTCATGCACTGACAGTCCTCGTGCTTGATAATGCTACTGAAATTGTCCATCCTCAGTCTTCTTCATTTTGTGACCCTTCTCTCCCTGTGCCTAATATACCCTCAGTACAACAATATGTCATGCAATGGATATAATTGTAATAATGCAATTTGGTTTGGAGGCGGACTGAGGGAATAATTGGACTCAACCCCAACACTGTGACAGTCTAATGATTTAGCATGGCCACTGGCTATTGTGCGAAGCGGCGCTCTCAAAGCTACTGAGCTAATTTCCTCTGATGACAGTCTTAGCTGTCTTTTGTGTCGGCACAGAGGAGCGCATGGCCATCAGGACGGACTGTGCGGTGATGTAACCCACCCACCCTCCACCAGACAAACACATGTCTTCTGTCCGCGAGGAGCCACACTTACTTACTCCAAAATGCTGCTTATTTGAAGTAAAGATAAAGCGAATCCCTGAAAAAAGATAAAATCACAAACAAGGCCCTGTCTCTTTGGAGCTCCTCCAGACGCAGAGGAAAGCAAACAGAGCTGGTGCCAGAAAGGAGTCAAAGTATTAGCATAGCCATCACTTAATATTAAAACACAAGATTAAAACAGGACTACAGCTTGAAATGACAATAGATGTCTCACACTGAGCAGTATTGAAGTATTGGTAGTCTGTTCAGGAGAAAGCAGATAAGCCACTAAAACACATTAACATGAAATCGGTTATGTTATCTTATGTTAAAGTGTTATAAACTTGAACTGGACTCAGCTGACTGAGGGGACATCTGAGTTTCAAAGGGGTACAAAGACAATACACTTCCATGTATACAAGTGTAATTATTTGTAAGATCTTGATTTTTTTTTTTTTTTTGTGCTGATACTGTTATCCAATGCTCGAATGTTTACACTTCCTGTTTGCACTATATCAACCATGTTTGCACACCGTTTTACTACTGACAGTTGCACATAAACTAATGTTGCACATTATCTGTAAATACTGTATGTACACAGCACCTAGCCTATATTTTTCATAGTGTATATTCTGTAAAGATGTTTCTATTTGATTATATGTTTTTACATGCTTCTCTTCATCTTATTTATCTATTTTAATTTTTGCATGCTCTTGGCATCCAGTGTGGGCAGCAAAGTAAGAATTTCATTGTACAGGGAAACGTGTTTCTTTACTGTGCATATGACAATAAAAGTTTTGAATCTTTTGAATCTTGAATCAATATGAAAACCCTCTAATATCATTGATACAGATATTTTAACCAATATATTACTGGAGCAAACCCAAAATAGGGTACAATGCACCCCCGCACTGACTGAGTTTGTTTATGGAATATCTCAAATGCCCAGGTCAGACTGTTGAAAGTCTTTATCATTACCTTCTGTGCTTTACTTTGACCTTCAGATCAAGAGGTTTGCTTGTATGATTTTGTATGTGTATTTTTTAAGAATATTTATGAATCTGGCAAGAGATTCATTATGCTTTTTGTGATTCAGTGACATTTGTTTTTACCAAAAAGAACATTTTTTTTGTCCAATGTGCTTAAAATATTAAGAGTATTGTATTTATTTCATTGACAAAATAATTTAGTATTGTAGTTGGTATTCAGAACAAAACTTGCGGTAGCAGATCTGGTAAGGAAATGTTTTGTCTTTAGCAGTAATTGCGTTGTGTTTTGTTGTCGCCTGAAAGTTATTTTTATGTTCAGATACAACCCCCTCAACTCCTCCACAACAGCGATTTATATTTTCTTCTAACAATGGAAGTCTGCCTTTTTCTTTTTTCTTTTTCACATACCTGTGTTTTGTTTTCCTCTTGCCTCCCATCACACACAGGCACACGAGCATTGCATAAAGCAGTTACGAAATAACAGAATATTGGTGCGTCTAAAGCAAACCAGGTAAAACTGAGAATCTTTAAGACAGGAGATGGAAAATGGGAAGCTGAGGTTAGCAGTAGGCACATTGCTCTGTGCCCTCAGAATCAATGCTCCGAAATCCCCCAATGTCAGATCCTCTTACAAGCTATCAATTATTCAGCCAACCTCTTTTGTAGAACCACTCCTGTTTACACGGACGGCCTGACCAGTTACCATGCATGTTGATTACACACCGATTTAACGCTATTTTGGTGCTGTTATCACATCTGGGGTGACGGGGCATTTGACTCTTTGGCGTTAAGGTGCTTTGGCTTGTCCAGGAAATAAGTTTAAACAGTGAGAATGAGAGCGGAGAGAGGGTGATAAGGCGACTAGTGGAGTTGAGATGAGGAAGTGCTGAGACTAGCCTCGCATAATAATAACTATTGACTTATTGTTCAGTGAATGATAGATGGAGCAATCATTTTGGGGGGTCAGTATTTATCATGGCTACTTTTTCTTTGTACTAGTGCGGATCTTTTTGTTATTTTTCTGTCCTATGATAAGATTTAGGCTATAATAGACTTCTATACTATATAGCTATAAACTAACTGTTTCATTCTGCTATTTGCAGTTAATTTCTTATAATTGAATTTAATTATTTTTTGTGGGGAGAATCCTGCTTTTAGTTATTGTGTTACAAAGGGTGGAGGGGTGGGAAAAAAGGAATAATTTGACATAATACTTTAAGCCAGTATTAGCTAAAAATATATTCAAATAAAAGCATGTATTTTTCATTTATTTATTTATTTTTTTCATTGTGGTTGCTATATATAATTTAATATTTAGTGTGAGTTTACTTAAAGGTGCGCTGTGCAACTTTTCTGGTGAAGGGTCTATCACCTGTTGGTGATAGACCCTTCACATCTATCGTCCTATAATGTTGCTAGGTGTTGTAAACTGCTTGTCTCCCTCACAATATTGGTTTAATCTGTACTGTGGAACATTCTAAGCAAACATTTCCATGGAGAACAGCAGGTGGCAGACCCACCACTAGAAATGTTATGCAGCGCACTTTTAAATGTGATTATAGGTTACAGTGGCTACACCACATAGGGCTGTCAAAAGTAAAGAAAATCAGTAACTAACTGATACTTTTAAAAAAATTGAAAGTATAAATAAATTTGAGCAAGTATCAAGGACAAAATCTGTGTTCATGATCCTGAGTGGTCTTTTTCACCATTGGGGTATCAACTGATCAACAAGCTGCAAAGTAGCAAAAAGCACCAGCAGCAGTTCTCTCTGTCCTTGTTGGAAGGCAGCTGCTTGTTTTCTCGCTCCCTTATCTACTGCTCTCTGTCTGCGTGCCTTTCTTTTGTTTTTGTCTATATTTCTCCTGTTGGAGTAGATTTTCGAATTCTAAATTATGGAATTGATAAGCTGGTCCCTCAGTGCAATTGACTTTTTTTTCATGAAGAAATGTGGGTTTGGGAGAGCCGATCAGAACTATTTACAATTTGGATTTTTGATGGCAGGACATCTGAATTGGCCTGGGGGTTGTTTTCTGATCCATCGGAGAATTGGTATGCTTGGGAGCGGACAACAAGCCCCCGACCTGTCATTTTACACCACAGTGGAGCCGTTGAAGACCAAGGAAGGTCTACATCAGAAGGTGACACAGATTGAGGAACTGTACCATCTCCAATCTGTAGATACCCCACTGACACTCGGATACCATCACGAATATGTTTGTGGAACTGTGCGAAACAAGCGGCTCAGTCCGCAATTATCTACGCGCCAGGAGGGAGGACTGAAGAATCTCAATGGCCCTGCTTGGTGACATGAAGTTGGGGACTTTGGTTTGGGTATGGGTATGGGAGACCAGGTCTCGGACCAATTGCCCATTCATCTGAGTTCTAAAGTGTATGGATTATGTGCATTTTTCCGTAATTAATTATTCTTCCAGAATCTCTGCGACAACGGGACCCTTTGTTTTTTTTCTTTGTTTTGTCTGGTTCTCTGCAATCCTACACACTCCAAGGACTTCACAGTTGTTTACACAGCATATCATGAATCAAGGACATCTCTTCAATTTGGCCAGGACACTCTGACACTAGTGATGGGCGGATCGATACCAAAGTATCGATATATCGATCCTGATGGAGTATTGAATATGCATCGATCCTGGTATTAAAATATCGATACCAAGTCATGTTTTCTTACTGACTTAACTTTCAGTTTATTTAGTTCAAATTCATATGTGTTTTGTTCATTATTCAACCATTGCCACTTGTCAGGCACTACTTTTCCTTCCGCGTTCTCACCAAACGTGGGGTAGTACGTCATCCCGCGATAGACTCACTGCTGTGAGAGTTCAGTCAAAGCGGCGCAGGAGCCATGGGAGACCGCAAGAGAAGTGAAGTGTGGTGTGGAGTTACTTCCACACCGTGGACGACAATGTTGCGAACTGCAGTTTGTGCCAAAAAATGATCCGATATTGTGACAATACCACAAATTTTAAATAAACACTTGATCATAAATCATAAACCTCAGCATGACGAAATGCTACTGACCAAACGACGACAGGAGGCGAGTCAGGCAGCTCCCTCCAGCACAGCAGCAACAGCAGTACGACAGAGGTCAGCTGCCGAGGCGTTTGAGAGAGAGAGAGAGAATCCAGTAACCATCAAGCATGTAGAAGACTAAGAGTAGTGTATGTGAGAGGAGAATGTATGTATATGAGAGTGAGAATAGTGATACTTAATTTGTTGTCTTTTTTCATAGGCTGCAAGTGCCCAACTTACAATAGATTTATTTATTTTATTTATTTATTTATTTGATAGGGACAATGCACATTAATGAACATAAGTATAAAACAAATGTAAATATGCCGAATTTTAGCTACAAAACTAGTTTTCATCCGCAGTCCCTCGGCAGACAAATACATAAAAATACAACATGCAATACAAGCAGCACAAACAAAAGTCTAGTGGTCACATTTGATGTCTGCATTGCCATTTTCATTTCATCAAAGATTTTTTTTCAGATATCTGGTGTTAGAATGTGTGGAGCTAAGCGTCCTAGTGGAGCTTTGCGAAGCCAAGGTATCTAGTTAGAGCCAGGTTAGTGTTTTTCTGTAGTATTAAAAAATGTATGAAAGTATCGGTATCGGTATCGATATCGCGATTCTAACCCTGGTATTACTTGGTATCGTATCGAAACAAAAATAACTGGTATCGCCCATCCCTATCTGACACATGTTACGTATAAAAACACTCTGCCCTCTCACATAGTTTGCCGCCTCAGTTTGTCAATAATATATTTCTCTGTTTTCCATCTCATTTTTGCCATTGAAATTATCCACCCTCAATCTCCTTAATTTTGTGACACTGGGCTTCCTGTTGCTTCTTTTCATGGAAATGTTGTTCCTTTGGGTATAATATTCCACAGTATGGCATAAAACATCTCCATGGAAAATCTTTTGAAGTACAGTTTTAACTCTCTGTTTCCATAGAATCATGCAGGTGACGTAACGGCTGGTTACCTCAACTGGTAAGTCACTGACTTTCCCCCGGGGGGGGGGGGGGGACCCCTTTTATTGCTTGAATTAAGAAAAAACACACTTGTTCCATTGGTAGATAACTTTACTTGTCAAGTTGAATCTATCAAACAAAGTAAAATATTTTTTATTTAGGTACTTTTAACTTTCCTAGATATTACTTTTTGCAGTGTACTGTACTTTTAACACTACCAGGTGTTAATATATTCAGGTAAATATAACTGTTATGTAATGTGTTTCACAGTTACATATAAACTTATTTACTTCAGTTCTTGTGGAAACTGTTGGTTTCCTCAAACTGTCGGCCGGAGTGTGTCTGGGCTGATTTTCATGTTGTAAATATCCCGAGGAGCTGCAGCATCTGTGGAACTAATGGTTTGTGTGTTTGATCTTCCTTGTTCTGTCTCACGGCTGACTCCATACTTCACCTGCCAAGGAAATTTATGAGGACACAGTTTTCCCTCCAACACTCCAGACAGGCACAGTAATGTTTTTATTTTTAATCTGCAGAGGTCCAAAGTTATTCCATACCTTATGCATTCTGAACATTTTAATTATTCAACACGATGAGTTTATAAGTGTGTTTCACAACAACTTTCAGAGACTGACTGTTGGGAAGTAATTGAATACATGTACAAAGAATATGTATTCAGAAAACACATTTTAGTAACTGTATTCAAGTACAGTTACTTTTCCATTTGGTTGTATTCAGAATAGAACTGACTGAACACTCAGTTTAGGTACAAAATCAGTAATACATTTGTAAAATCTGTGGTAGGAAATGCATCTTAAAGAAGAAGAAGAAGAAGAAGAAGAAGAAGAAGAAGAAGAAGAAGAAGAAGAAGAAGAAGACACGCTTTATTCATCCCCGTAGGGAAATGATTTCTCTGCATTTGACCCATCCTTCAGGAGCAGTGGGCAGCTCGTCTTTCAGGCGCCCGGGGACCCATCTCCATGATTGATATTGCTCGGCTTGGTCAGGACCTAAGCTGGAGGATTTTACCTGGAGCATGTTTTGGGTTGATGGGGGAATCTGGAGTGCCCGGAGGAAACCCATCCAGACACGGGGAGAACATGCAAACTCCACACAGAAAGGCTCGGGCGACCCGGGAATCGAACCCAGACCATGCATGCAAACTCCACACAGAACACACACAGAACCCAGAACCTTCTTGCTTAATCTTATGTTGCCTTTTATACACTATAATTTAAATGGAAAAAAAAAACTTGATGCAAAAGTATTTTAAGTATTCAGAATAGAGTACACTGATTAGACCATGACCATGTAACAGAATATGTACAATATGTACAATACACACTTTAATGCAGGTATTTAATGTTCTGTAACTAAATACATTTTCAAAGTATCAATCTCATTTCTACCTTAATAGCAGCACAAACCTGTAACTGTACAGGGGTAAAACAAATCTTGCAGAAAAGTATACAACTGTTGGCATAGAATTGCATGAACGCCCAGAGCCATCCATAAGCATTGTGCTGTATCCAGTGACGGGCCATTGTCATGACAGTAATGCTATTGCCTCAGTCGGAAATTATATCTGACTCACTGCTTTGCTATACAATAGCGTAAGTGAACACTGAAATAAACATTATTGGTGGGATAGGTCTGTTCAATGGTATCGCGCTTTCATTTTATTATTTCATTTCATGTATTCAAAAATGCACACCAAATGAAATTGTCACAATACCAGTGACTTTCATAATACATAGTTACCTCTCAAAGTCTATCTAAACAATAATATGGAATAGTGATAACCAGCTAATATCCTTGCATCCAAAACACACACACTTCAGGACTTGTTTTATCAGCATAGCTCACATTGGCCAAGACACATCCCTGCCAAGACCGCTAGGCTATATGGCCATCCTAATGTATCCCGCTAGTTCAACAAAAGCCCAGGTCAATGGAGCCTCCAGCGGCTAATTGCTTGTGTGAGATAAGTGAGTTTGACAACGCAGCAAGGAGCAGCTCTGTGGGAGGAAGAGCCTCTAATGAATCCTCCGTTCACTGCAGCGTCAATATCGCCAGCTGCAGGCCTGTCTCAAAATGAATATTGTAATTGTGGCTTTCTGTAAGTGGATTTTATTGAATGTTAATTGTTGGTGTAGCAAGGTTGGTCACATCCCATTCAATGTGGTGAAAGAGAGGGTGATTCCAAACTCAATAGACTGAGACTTGAAAGCTGTTGCAACCAATAAAACAGGTGTACGGAAGTAGTTACAGCAGTTTGTAGCAGTTTTTGTCTATTTTGCCAGCAGCAACCTGCAAATTACAATTTCAGATTTTTTTTACGACGAGTTTGCCTAGGAAATTGAAGTAGACCGTATAATATAGTATAGTGACTGTATAAAGAAGTGGACTAAGGGAGTGTGCACCCATAGTGTTCAGCTCTTGTCAAATGAAGCTTACAAGGCTAGCAGTTACAGGAGTGAATTTGGAGCAGAGTTCTATATTAGGAATTTATTTACAGACAAAATAGCGTAATAAAATGTAGAGTGGGTTACTATGAACAAAACCAAAATGACAAGGCTCACAGCAGCAGTTACAGAGAAAGTTTTCAATGATTTTCAATGTAAGGAGCCAGAGATGATGGAGCCGAAAGTGCCCCCATGCTCACCTCTTATTTTAATAGATTCCCTACCACTTTTTTACTGTCTTAAAAACTTCAAAACCAGAACTAGGAAATTGTAATGGTTTGCAGTGATCCAAAGTTATTCCTCACTTTGCTAACGCTTTATCTAGCTTCCTAATCAGTTGTCATGGTAAATGGTCATATTTTTACAGCGCTATTCCACTTTTCCACCTTCAAGGCACTCAAAAAGTTTTATATTAAGGAACCACTCACCCATTCCCGTAGCCTGGGAATTCCCAGGCCGCTTCCGTTCGTTAAGAACTGGAAGGCGGCCTGGCAGCTCGTCCAAGCGAGAGTCCCAGATTTAGGTCCCCAATCAGAGAGCGGGGGAGGGGTGGAAAGACGGTGACGCGTACTACATGACAAACGGAAGCTTGTAGTTTGAACTGACAACTGACATGATTGGCTATGGACTTACGTATACGCTCAATGATAGACATTCATAACGCCCAATAAACGGCCGTTGGCAATCGCTAACCACACCTCCGCTACGGGATTTTTCGAAGCGAGCTCCCAGACCCATATCTCACTTGTGATATGGTCAGGTGTTAACCAGACTACCATTCCCACACTCACTCATACACCAATGTATGCAGATACTAGGGGCGAGATGCATGGGTTTGGTGTCTTGCCCAAGAACACAATGACAGCATTCATGTGTGGGAGCTAAGTTGAGAGTGGGATATGAACCACCAACCTTCAGATCAGTGGACACTCTACCAACTGAGCTAATGTTGCCCTTTCACCAGATTGATAAAAGGATAAATTCAATTTGTCAACTGGACACAGTTTGTTTGGTCGAAAACGTTTCGCCGCTCATCCGAGAGGCTTCGTCAGCTCTGGTTCTAGTGCTGGTTAGACCCTGTTTATATCTAGCTGCAGGGAGGAGCTCCCTACACTGAAATAGCTCTGAAACTATCTCCACTAATCTGTCTCTTTTGTATTACGAATTCCTCTGGCGTCTAGTATTAGCATATCCATTCTGTCCTAGGAGGTGCTCACTACACTGAAATAGCTCTGAAACTATTCAAGCCTAACGACCCTCTCCACCCCTCTGTCCTGGATTGTCTGCCCTAATGTTTCTTTGTCTGTTTTTGACTTGGTTTGAGAATCGAATTATAAATGGGAGACAAGTTATGTCTAACTCCACCATTTCTGTTTAACGACGGATTCTCTTTTTTGACAAAAATTGCCTCATTAACCCCCCTCTCAAACCAGTTTTGTTCCCTGGCTAAGATCTGAACCTCACTGTCCTCAAAAGAATGGCCCGTGGCTTCTAGGTGAAGATGTACGGCAGATGACGGTCCACTCTGGCACGCCCACCTGTGTTGGTACATCCTCTTGTGAAGTGGCTGCTTGGTTTCTCCAATATAGCGCTCACTGCAGTCTTCACTACACTGAATGGAGTAGACCACATTGCTTTGTTTGTGGCTCAGTGTTTTGTCCTTTGGGTGGACGAGTTTTTGTCTTAAAGTGTTTGTGGGTTTGAAATAAACTGGGATTTCATATTGTCTGAAAATCCTCTGTAGTTTTTCTGAAACGCCGGCCAGGTACGGAATCGCTACACCTTTCCTCCTGGGTTCGGATTCTCTGTTGTCTTGTTTCTTGCCCTTGTCTCTCTTGGTTTTGTTGACAGCCCACTTAGGATATCCACAAACAGAGAGGGCTTCCTGCACATGTTGTTCTTCTTTCTCCTTACCCTCTGTGCTTGTGGGAACCACTTGGGCCCTGTGTTGTAATGTCCGAATAACACCCAGTTTGTGCTGCAGTGGGTGGTGTGAATCAAAGAGCAGGTATTGGTCTGCTTAAGCTAAGCCCTCCCCCATCACTGACATCACTGTGGTGTTTCAGGGCAGGGCAGAATTAGAAGGTACTTTGTTCAAATGGAAATGCTTTTATAACAAAAAGTCCATATAATCATTCAATAATTCAATAATACACAGGATATATGTTATCACACACGTACACACACACACACACACACACCTTAGTCCTGGTTTAGTCTTGGTTTAGTCCTGGTTTAGTCCCGGTTTAGTCCTGGCTTAGTCCTGGTTTAGACCTGGTTTAGACCTGGTTTAGACCTGTTTTAGTCCTGGCTTAGTCTTGGTTTGGACCTGGTTTAGTTTTGGTTTAGTCCCGGTTTAGTCCTGGTTTAGACCCGGTTTAGATCTGGTTTAGTCTTGGCTTAGTCCTAGTTTGGACCTGGTTTAGTCCTGGTTTAGACCTGGTTTAATCTTGGTTTAGTCCTGGTTTAGACCTGGTTTAGTCTTGGTTTAGTCCTGGTTTAAACCTGGTTTAGTCTTGGTTTAGTCCTGGTTTAGTGCCGAAATAGATGCAGAAATAATCTGATAATATGACTCACCCATAAGAACGCGGTCAGCTCCATTCTAACAGTTTGCCGTGTTGTCTTTAATAATCCGGAGCTCCGGAGAAAAGGACATAATCCCGAACGTATCCCGTGTCCCGAGGCGAGAGTTCCTTCTTACGTAGCATTAACGTAGCAAGTTAAGGATTCTTCTTCTCTTGGAAATGCCGCGTAAATATCAGGCTCACAGCTGATCGGCGAACAGGCGCAAACACAACAGCGGCAATCGTCATGATTGGCAGGAGCGCGTATCGGTGCGTAATTATGCTGCAACATGATTGGAAGCTGGAGCGCACTGGCCATTTTGACTTAAAAACGGCGAAATTCGCCAAAAGTTTAGGGATTTTCATGCCTGATTGATAAAATGCCATAAGGGATGGAAGAAGGGATCCCCCCTCAACTCGAGTACTGGCCGTCAACTGGCCGTCAACAAAATCAAGAGAGACAAGGGCAAGAAACAAGACAACAGAGAATCCGAACCCAGGAGGAAAGGGGTAGCTGTACCGTACCTGGCTGGCGTTTCGGAAAAACTACAGAGGATTTTCAGACAATATTAAATTCCAGTTTATTTCAAACCCACAAACACTTTAAGACAAAAACTCGTCCACCCAAAGGACAAAACACCGAGCCACAAACAAAGCAATGTGGTCTACTCCATTCAGTGTAGTGAAGACTGCAGTGAGCGCTACATTGGGGAAACCAAACAGCCACTTCACAAGAGGATGTACCAACACAGACGGGCGGGCCAGAGTGGACCGTCATCTGCCGTACATCTTCACCTAGAAGCCACGGGCCATTCTTTTATGGACACTGAGGTTCAGATCTTAGCCAGGGAACAAAACTGGTTTGAGAGGGGGGTTAAAGAGGCCATTTGTGTAAAAAAAAAAAAAAAAAAGAAAAAAAAAGGGAATCCATCGTTAAACAAAAATGAGGGAGTTAGACATAACTTGTCTCCCATTTATAATTCGATTCTCAAACCAAGTCAAAAACAGACAAAGAAACATTAGGGCAGACAATCCAGGACAGAGGGGTGGAGAGGGTCGTTAGGCTTGAATAGTTTCAGAGCTATTTCAGTGTAGTGAGCACCTCCTAGGGCTGAATGGATATGCTAATACTAGACGCCAGAGGAATTCGTAATACAAAAGAGACAGATTAGTGGAGATAGTTTCAGAGCTATTTCAGTGTAGGGAGCTCCTCCCTGCAGCTAGATATAAACAGGGTCTAACCAGCACTAGAACCAGAGCTGACGAAGCCTCTCGGATGAGCGGCGAAACGTTTTCGACCAAACAAACTGTGTCCAGTTGACAAATTGAATTTCTCCTTTTATCATGGATTCTACCTGGACGACTGAGGAACTCTTCACACATCTTTCACCAGATCATAATTTCTAAGCTTTTTTTTTTTTTTCAACTTTCACAGACTTGAGTAAAGTTTTGCTGTCATGGTAATGATAACAACAACTAGCATGCTAAAAGCACACTTCCTTTTTTCTTTGCTTTATAATTCAACACAGACATCACACAGCGGTCTTATTTTGATCCTAAGAGCTGCTTCTATACTGGCACAAAACACATTTTACTTTATGACAAGAAAAATCAGGTACGGCACATTTAAAAACAATAATATTTCCCTCTGAATATTTTGTATTCAACAACACACCCATATCAGTGAAGGAGGAGACCATAGTAAAATGAATCATTCCTCTAAATGAATATTGCATTCCTGAGCATTCCGAGAATACAAGACTGCAATACAATAAACCACGCTCAAAGAAATCTTTTTTTGCAGCTCTGACTCATAATATGTCATGGTTATTGAGCAGCCGATACGAAAGAAATGCGTTGGTTTGAGGTTGATTTGTCCTCCTCAAAGTGACAGAGACAAGAGAGAGAGACGCCACACTGGCTCCGATAAGACTTATCCTATCTCCTTCATCAGCTAATCTGCTCCTCACTTATATTAAATCAATGTCACGAGCTATGGCCTGTTTCTGTGTGGTGACAAAGCTCTCCTCTCTAAGCGCTGACTCAAGTTGTCACACATTTCTGCGGTTCACTTCATCTGAACATTACCATTTTCATTGAACACGAATCCTACCTGTATTTGCACTGACTGGGCTCCGGGCTAATACAAATTGGACTTGGCAAAGAAATGATGCATACGCAAAGGCAATTGAGTTTATACGTTTATTTGATTCTCTCACATGAGCTGCTTCAAGATGGATGAGAAGAACTGGTTTTATGGAAACTTAGTGGAAAGTTATATGTTAAATACTCAATCTGACCTGACTGACTACTCAATCCATCGTAAATGTATTCACTGAAATTGATCTGTCTTTGAAGAGTTTCTGAACACCAGAGAAACAGATGAAAAGTCATAGTACTTTGGACACTGGTTAAAAAGGACTGAAGCTCCAACCAGAATTAAAGTGGGCTTCTTATTACGGCGAAGAAATGATAGATTATCTAGTTCAGTCTGGTTTGCCAGAATTGGTATTAGGACATTTTCCCCCTGATTAATTTTAATGTTTTCCAATTAAAGTGTAATGCAACAATTTTCATTACAGCTGAACTTGTTCATTTCAAGACCTATTATGCTTGTGTCTGACACCCGTGGATCATTATGTTATAATCAGAATTGTAAATTGCAATACTGATCTAAAACTTAATAAATTTACCTAATAAAATAAACAAGTATACTGACTTCCGTGTTAGAAAACAGCAGTACCCAATGGAAGCTGACGTCGCCATAAACGTCATCACAACAAAGAGCCATGAAGTTGTCATCACCTCTTATGGATAGCCGCACATCACGCTAGCAAGGATTTTATTTATTTTTATTTTTTTTAAATAGCAAAATAAATGACTATGCAATGTTGCTGATTCCTATTGATATCACAGATTAAGAAAATAAAAGCAGTGGGCATTAGCCTGGGAATTCCCAGGCCGCTTCCGTTCGTTTCGAACTGGAAGGCGGCCTGGAAACTCGTCCAAGCGAGAGTCCCAGATTTAGGGCCCCAATCAGAGAGCGGGGGAGGTGTGGCAAGACGGTGACGCGTACTACATGACAAACGGAAGCTTGTAGTTTGAACTGACAACTGACATGATTGGCTATGGACTTACGTATACGCTCAATGATAGACATTCATAACGCCCAATAAACGGCCGTTGGCAATCGCTAACCACACCTCCGCTACGGGATTTTTCGAAGCGAGTTTCCAGACCCATATCTCACTTGTGATATGGTCAGGTGTTAACCAGACTAAGTGGGCATATGAAGGTGTTGGTGGAAAAGGGGTTTGATCTGCAAAATAACATCTTGAAAATAAGCACTTAAATAAAGATTGCCCAAACATGTGCAAATCACTCCAAATATAACTTCAGGTAACTAAGGCTACGTTTATAAAAGTGGTATTGCATCTTCACTTTGGGAGGAAATCTGCGTGCATACAGTGACGTAAAAAGTGTATGGAATTCGATTGGGTATGCATGCCAGGCAGCTAGGTGGTGCTGTGATACATAATCACTATGTCTGCGCACATGCGTAGAATCGTCCTTCGTCTCATCTGTGCCGCGAAAAGCAAAACAAAACATGGCTACCGGACTACAAAGCAACGAAGGCGTAACAAGGTGTGACGTAAACATGTATGCCACGTTAGCAGATTTGACCAGAGTTTTGCGTCTTGGGCAGTGTAGACGAAAACGCTACGGCGGAGCGTATTCAAGTTTTCCACTTTGGAGGGCCGTTTCAGTTTTTTGCGTTTTTAAGACCCCAAAACATCATCCTAGTCTAAACGAAAGGCACTTCCGATAAAATATTTTGTTGTTTTTACCCATAAGCGTTCTCGTGTAAACAGGCCCTAAATGGTGAGAGGAAACAACTATAACATTGTTAAAAGCCTATTTTGCATAATAGTTGCTTTAAGAATTTAGGGCATCATAAATATTCACCACTCAAGTTATGACTTTGCCCACATGGTAAAGCTAACAGCAGCTAGCATGCTGACTGTGCACTTCCTGATAATAAATATTAATAAAGCACTTTATAATTAGATTCAGACAGTGCACAGATGGTTTATTTTGACCTCCACGGCTGCTTATACAATATATTTGTACTGGGGAAAGAACAAAGTTTGCTCAAATACATATTGAAAAATCACATACAGGGGTTTTGAGTTGTTTCTAAGCCTGAAGTATTTGCAATAAACAATTTGCTCATTATAATTAAAGTCTGTGTTCAATTGTGGCTATTAAAAGTGTAGTTATTCTAAAATTTCCAGACATTTCTAATTAATGCACCCGGAGTACAGAACCTTTACAATCTTTGCTTTGGGAAACCATTACAGCATAGCATACAACGTAAGAAGTGTCCTTTTGGGAGTTTACATAAGAGCAAAAACAAATACTTAAAAATACACCCTCTTGCCGACAATTTCAACGCCTTTTTATCTCTCGTTGCGTACTCACTTCAGCTCTTGTGATTAGCGTACGGTGCAGCCATTTCCGTCACGCTGCTTGTTTGTCTCTATGGGTGCTTCCCCCTGTGGGCCTCTGCTACAGCTAACCCACAGAGATCAAAGCATTTAGTCTGGAATTGGCCATTTAAAGGGTTAGTCCCCCGTCGATTTAGACTGTCTGCCAGTGTGGCACGCACAGTAAATACATTTCGCTCATTATTATCAAAGACTGTGGGACTCAGAGCGTTCAAGGAGTTTTTACACAGCAATATAGAGCATCATATGAACTGCTACATCAGCATGCCAGCTAACATCTCATTAGAGTGAGGAGTGCTCTGGGAGTATTTGGTCTTTTTAAGGAGGGCACTTCAATGGGAGTTCTGACATACATCTTAAACATATACCTAGATAAACACTGAGAGTATAGCAGAGAATTTGGAGTTTGCTTTCTGTCTGCACATTGGCGGGACAAGAAAGTTAGATCTACAGCAGTAAACTCCATCCACCGGGAGCAGGGCATCGCAAATTGTCCTCAAATATTGATTCTGCCGCGGTAAGGCATGTAGGGCGGAAAGAGAGAAGGGGACCACGCTCATCTATAAACCCTGAAATCTCCAGAGGAACACAGAGGAGGAGATGGGAGGAGGCACTTTAAGGACACATGAGGTTTGGTAGTTCTATTTGTAATACTATTTTAAGTTGAGTTTAGGACACTTTCAGCTTTGTACTTGTGTTTGAGTTAAATTTTATAGCAAACTATACTCTTAAGAGAAAGTTTTAAAATGTCTTGACATTTGGAGAAGATTCAAACATTTGAGTTTAATTATTTTAGGTGTGCAGGACGCTTGAGGTTATGCAAATACTGGCCAGGGAGTAATTTGAATGATATAAAAGATGGTGAAATTTAATATTATTATATTTTTTCATGTTCTTTGTCGTAAATGTTACAATTGAAATTTTAGGCAATTTTGAACATCAATACAATTTTCTTTCCCATGTATTTGAGCAACATTTGACTTGCTTCATTA
This sequence comes from Paratrypauchen microcephalus, assembly GCA_036785185.1. NCBI lineage: Eukaryota > Metazoa > Chordata > Actinopteri > Gobiiformes > Gobiidae > Paratrypauchen > Paratrypauchen microcephalus. Next base: position 7,713,919 of record JAVJIX010000005.1, read on the forward strand.
CAGATATGGTATTTGTACTGGGGCGAGCAGCTCTTGACTTCAAGAGCTGTATTAGCAGAACAAAGAAACAAGAAAATATAATAGTGTAAATAGACGATGTCTGTAATTGAGGTTCAAAGGAACTGTACAGCCTGTGCTCCTTTAGTCTGAAAAGAGGTATTGCAATAACAACTGAACCTGGGTTGCCAGTGGCTTAACATATCCTTGCATAGCAAGATTATCTTGCACCTGCTGGTGTGATAGGACCCGACAGGTGATGGGCGACCAATCACAGAGCAGCACTGAGGTTTGTGCAGAAGCTAAAGGCCAAGCGCCCAAACAAACCAAAACAAACACGGCAATGCTGATAGACGTACTTCAGCCTATTTTAGTGTCAATACCAACTATTTTGTTTGAGGAAAAAAAGCACTGCTAATGATGATGATTGGCTACAGGTTCTGTGGTTTAGGTACTGAGAATTCAGATGACAGAGAGTTCTTGTAGGTTTGAACTAGACCTAGACATTGTCTTGCAACCCAAATAAGAGCCTTGTGAGGATCATTCTGCTTTCTGATTGGATAATCATCTTGAAAACCAAAACATCAAATTATTATGTAAACAACTTGGCTTACATGTACAGTGTTTTTGTAATTGTTACCAGTAAGCATTTTATTTGATTTGAACACGTATACCTCTTATCCGAGGACACAGTTTGGTAATGTTAATAGAATTTAAAATACAAAGCTTACATATGGATCCTTTAAAGACGTACTGCAGTTGGAAAATGTCATCATATGTTACTTTCTAAATGGACCAAAGTTGCAGCGTGGCTGCTCGAGGAAAGAGGCCATTGTGGTGTGACTGGCCTAACTGCATTGCTGCACTGTAAACCTAAAAATATTCCTTGTCAGTGTGTTTCCCGTGAGGACCCCAGTGTATCTGGGCCTCGCTGTAATGAGAGAGCTCAGGCGCCTGCCACAGTAGCCTGGCTGTCCCCCTGGCTCCCACCGGCTCGGAGCTCAGCACTGAAGCTGCTGCAGATTTATCATAGCTCAAAAAGCAGCATGTCTGGAAGCACAGGGCCTCATTGGGTGAGGAGCAGCCCCCAGTGGCCTCACCTCCGGGCACGCTCACACATCACACAGCAGACACACACGGTTAGGAAAAAGTCACTTCGCTTGTGTTGGATCATCAAGAAAAACTATATTTAGAAAGCTAAAAGAAGAGAAAAGAGATATGGCAAATGATACAGCATCTTCAGAGAGACAGACTCTGGTGGAAACAAGGAAGAGACTCAAAGATGGTTGATGGTTATCCACTCTTGGTTCCAGACTTGCATCACAACATTCTATAGACCAGAGCAGTTGGGGGGCAGCTAGAAATACTATTAAAATGCTGATTTGTGTTTGTGAATTTAGCTTTTGGGAAATTCATAGGAAAATACAATGTAGTAAAAAATAAACTTGAAATGTGGGACAAGAGTTGATTGATTACATTGTATTTTAGAGTAAAATTTAACTAAACTTTAATGTAATCAACAGGAAAACATACACTCACATCTGGGAGTATGGTTCACATTCTAGAAATCTGAAAAGCACCAGTTTTTCTATTTAGTTCCCTGTTCCTCATTCCACTTATTGAGATCATGTCCCATTTCATGGGTGCATATTGTGAAACATTCCAGGCAGAGCAATAACTTACCCATGCAGACATCATGTGACAGACCCCTTACTATAAAAATGACATCTTTATACACCTTTAAACAGTGGTGGACAAAGTCCTCAGTTTTGTTATTTAAGTAAAAGTACAGATACCAGAGCAAAGAAATAAGCAAAAGTATCACATGAAAAAAGTAAAATTACGAAAGTACCTGTTTAAAAATGTACTTAAAGAGTAAAAGTATTTTGCAAAGATTTTGAGATATAATAAAGCTTCAGATGTAGTGATTTTGATCAGTGTTACCAAAATTTGTCTTGAATTTTGTTTAACAGAAACAATTCAATCAGTTGTTTCTTTTTTCTAGGCTAGCTGTTTTTATTTGTGTATTTTGTTTGCTCAAATGATTAACTTAATAAACCCCTCAGCCTTTCCAGCAGGTCTCACACAATAATAAAAAATACTTTCACTGATCAGTCCTGTTCAAAAATGTGGTGGAGTAGAAAGTACAGATACTGCTCTCAAATGTAGTGAAGTAAAAGTAAAAAGTATCGACTTAAAAATCTTCTTAAGGAAAGTACAGGTACCTACATTTTACTTAAAGGTTGTATAGAGGATTTTCCAAGGAAGGAGAAATCCAGTTACTGTTTGTCCTTTTTCAAATGTTGTGCATGCATGTCTGCCATTGCAACAAACTTTGTGCTACAGTTGGAAAAAGCTGCTAAGAACGGCTTCATTAGTTGAGTAAACAATGTCTTGTGTATGTGGAATGCGTGAGAGGCATACGTAAACCACATAATCCCAGAGCGCCCAGCAAGGTAGCCTCGTTATCTATTGGCTAATGTTTATCTGGCCCCAGCACGTCCACCGTTGATGGATTTTCATTCTTTTTTTCTTTTTTTTTTCATAATTACGAGCCAGCTGCATCTCTATAATACTATCATTGACAATTTGAAACAAACAAACAAAAAAAATCCTCCATACAACCTTTAAGTGCAGTACTCCACCACTGCCTTTAAATGACTATACACCACAGAAAGAAGAAGAAAAACTGCAAATTGTCTGAGATCCACTTCAAAGTAGAGAAGAGAAGAACATATTTGTAGTTTAACTTTGAGACAACAATATTTCTTTTATTCAAGTAAACCTTTACAATTACTAAATGAGCTTACAAAGTGTTCATTTTGTCATACTGAGAAATAAAATACTCTTGTAAACCTAAAAGCGAAGACTGCTCTTGGAAGTATGCCACCTTTTCTGTTATTGATATTGTGTTGGAAAGTAAGGAGGAGCAGGATAGTGGGAGTGTAAATGAGAATGGTCCATGATAATTGAGGGATGTTTTGGGAGCCGTGTTATTGTACTCCGCTCAGTATAATGATTGAGCTCTGTAGGAAAAATAACATGTTGAACCACCATTATCTGTGGCAATTACTACTGCGTATTTCAGCCCAACATTGATGTGGTGGAGTCTGTGAGGAGATTGATGGGCGTTGTGTGCACATAAACACACTATCGCTGTGGAGAAAGTTAAAGACTGTATTTACTGATTTGGAAAGACTTAATAACAGGAGAATAAAGCAACAACTTCCATTCATGAGGCAAATTTGATGTATTTAAAGCAGGAGCACATTGTTGAGACTTCATCAAAGAGTTGCCATTTGGAAGCCAGAACTGTAGGGCTGCAAGATTAATTGTAATCAAATTGAAATTAGAAATCGAATTGAGTTAGAATCAAGGGTAGTTATTATAAATTGTTACCCATTGTTTTATCAACTGCCATTGATCTTGGATGAGTTTGAAATGTGTACTGAGAAGTCAATCTTAAAGAACACATATTATTCATTCTTGTGACTTTAATTCCCTTTCAAACATGCTCCTTGGGATATGTATTTCACATTTTCTAACAGAAAATAATGTCTATATTTGGAAAAAAAACTCCTCTGTTTCCACTTAGACATTTTAGCAATGAGCTTCCTCTGCTGTCAGCAATGGAACGATGGGAAAATAAATCAACTAAGTCCTTAGGCCCTGTGAATTGTATAATAACAGAGCCATGTTGTAAACAGTTTGACTTGGACTTGATGGTTTATGGGCTTAAAAACTGCATTTACCTGTGACTCAACAATCCAGGAAAATGTAAATTGAACATTTTTGAGTGCTCAGGGAAGACAATTTTGGATTAACTGATTAAACATGTGTGAACCCAGCAAAATACTACGCCAAATAGAAAATGTTTAAAAGTTCTAGTATGCATAATATGTGTCCTTTCATTTTAAAAGACTTATTTGCAATTTCTAATGCAATGGCAATACGCACAATTACAGTTACCAAAATCGTGCGGCCCTACTGTTTTGGTTTTATACTAAAAATCAGATTACATGATTTGCACCCTAATTTAAACATTCCTCAAGTGTCAAACATTTTACAAAAAAGCTTTCATCTTTAATTTAATTCCATGTTACACCCACAGCAAATAAATGGACAGAATAAAAACTCTTTTTTTGTAACTAGTGCAAAAATCTCACATGAATCTTTAATATGCAGTTATGCTCCTACATTGCAATTCCTAATGAGAACTGCAAAACGACGCCAGTATACAGCCTCAGTGTGATAGTGACTTGACCCACAAGAGCAATCTGATGCTAATTTGCTATTTGCTAGTTATGAGCTGCTACCTCTTTCAGTTTGCTCATGTCACTTCCATTATAAGCACTACATACAGACAGCCGGGGATGTTGTACTGCAGCTCTAGAAGCACACTCATCCATAAATGCTTTGCTATATACTTTAAAATACTCAATCCATGTTCATAGTTGACCAGTATGGATCAGTTTGCATTGGTTCCATGATTGGGAAATGTTCTGTTGTACCCTGGATGTCCACTGGTCTCTCACAGCATAGGAAAGGTGCGCAGAGTTTGTCCGCTGTTGATGATGAGTACGTATTGTCTTATAGTGACCTTGTGAATAGCCCTAAAGCAGTCCATGTCTTTAAATGTGTATCCATCGTAGAATAAATATGCTTGAGATTAGATTTCTTCATAGTTGAATGATTCTGTTGCTATCGTGTAACCTGTAACAGAAAAAAGTGAAATGTAAAATGCGTCATTACAGTAATACAAGACAAATAAGGGTAACGTGGATAAAGGACTGACTATGTTCTATCGTTTGTATGAATTAGTAATTGGGTTCAGCCTAGACAAATCAGGTGTGAACCTTCCAATTCATCAAACCATAGGCCTATAAAGTATTTGTACTGTATTAATTATGATTTTCAACACCAAATATGAGAGTGAATTATACTTTTACTGCGTACTTCACAATGGGTAAAAATCAAATAATTAAATACATTTATACACATGTTTTTTTAAAGTGTTTTTTTTTTTTGTTTTTTTTTTTTTGCAGCTATAATATAGGCAGAGGTAATTGCTATTTAAGTGTGTCTTGCCCCAATACAGATATATTGTATAAGCAGCTCTTGAGGTCAAAGTAAGTCCAGCACATGCTGTCTGCATTTAATTATAAAGTATATTGTAAATTAGTTCACGTAAAAAACAGTTCAAGTAAAAAAAAATCTGTAGCTGCAATTCAAAGGGAAAAGCTTGGTACTCTATACCGATTTTGATTTTTTTTCAACCCTATACAAGAATGAGAACTTCACACTTCAATTTCTTCAAATGGGTGCGTTGGAGGAGAGGGAGCAGTCCCAGAACATACAAGAAGAAAATAATCCCGCACTCCGTCTTACTTGCAAAATATAAGATTTATTAAGACATGCAACGTTTCGGCACTAGGCCTTCATTAGGCAAAATTTTGCCTGATGAAGGCCTAGTGCCGAAATGTTGCCTGTCTTAATAAATCTTACATTTTGCAAGTAAGACCAGTGGTGAAAGTAAAGCAGTGCGCACCGGAACCCAGCACCGGTATAAAATTCACAACCGTTACGCAGCACCGCTATGAGAATATGGTCAATGGTGGCCAAAACTCGCATTTGAAAAAAAAAGTAAGGTGCGCTATTTAAGTAGAAAACACAAACAACCACACTATGCCATTCGAGAATAACTGAAAGCTACCCGAAACTCTCGTGCAGAGATATCTGCAGTCTGTTAAGCAAGGATTGTCAAAACTTATCTGACTGTAGCCGTGAGAGTAGCCTAAACCATTGCGAGGCGGCGCTGCGCACTGGTAAAAGATTTAAGGCCGGCGCGCTGCCTGCACCTGTAAGAGAGGGATTATGCTGACTAAAAAATATGAAATAATTAAGTATATTTAAAAAGTTATTTATCTATGAAAAAGATGTAAAACGTAAAAAAAACAAAAACGGGTAAAACGATTGTTTTTGTTTTTGTTTTTTTTACGGTAAAGTGATGCACTAGACATTATAGCACCTGTAAGAAATGAAAACTACTTTCACCACTGAGTAAGACGGAGTGCGGGATTATTTTCTTCTCGGATATTTTCAACCCAAAATAATGGCAGTTTCACATGGTTTCTCAGATAACAATGAGTTATCATTTTACTAGTTCTGATAAAGAGTGGTACAATTCTCCAATTTGGTAGTAATTACATGATTTTTATCAGCATCACTACTGATGAAAAAGTGTATACAGTTTTGGTACTAGTTTTAATATTTAAATCGTATCTTCATATCTTATTCGTTTTTAATGACAACCTTATTTTAATTAAGTAAATACTATCACCAGCTATGCCAAATACTTGATTGTAGAGTTTTAATAGCTCATTCTTCATCTTGCACAGATAATAATTTGTGAGGCTTCCCTAACAAACAAAACCTGAAGCTAACGGCAACACCAAACCCAGCGATATTTATCTCTATATAGTAACATAGTTAGTGCTCTAATGCTCAGTCTATGCATTCCTCTACACTCCTACGCTGTGTGTGGGAGTGAAAACATAAGCAGTAGACAGACATCTCTCCAGATCATCTTCAGTGAATGAGATGCAGAGGCGGTGAATGTGGTCTACGGTCAGAGAGAGACGCCACACAAAGGAGCGATGCGCAGAAAAACCCACAGTGTCAGGGGGCCAAGGCCGTGAGAACCGTTGCCAGGCAATCGGCGCATCCGTTGCAAGTATCCTCCATGACATCTGCTGCCACCGAGTCTCTAAGTAACTACACCCCGATCCCAAAGCACCCAGCAATGCACAATTAATGTCCACTGACGCAGTCCATCGCCACATCCTCGAATTGACAAACCAAAGGGGAAAAAAACAAGGAGAACTAGAGGGGCTAGAGCTGTGTAATTGTTCCAAGGAGTCCCATTACTTTCACTGCAAAGACAAACAGCGCCCGGGCTCCTCCTCAGCTGATCCCACTCGCCAATTTAATTATGGCTGTTAATTGTACAACTCCAAGGAAGGCCCCTGCTATAATGTGTCCTAATGAATGCGACAGATGTTGTGCTGTTATGCTGCCTCTGGAGCAATTACTCTAGCAACCACTTCCTTCACAACAGCCTTTGCTTTATATATATCACCTGTCTGTCAATGGCACCTGCACGCTCCCATGATTCTCGCTGTTCACAAGTGCCGAAATGAATGCTGGAAGTGTTTATATGTGACTTTAATTGAGCTGTTAAGTGAATGAGATGTTTTATATTCTCAATTAAAATGACCCTCTGGCTTTTCGAATCATGTCAGAGGTGTTTATCCATCTGTGAATGAATATGCTAGACACACTAACTTTTCCCTGTTCTGTGCAAAGAAGTTAGCCTGACTTCTGATCAAGGAAAAGTCTTTTTGATAGGCAAATGATTAATGGATCAGAGAACACAAGAGACTGGCCTTAGAGGTTCTGTGCTATAAGGGGACTGGGACAACAAAATATAAGATATATGCTCAAAATTAATAAGCTGGTCAGGGGGGCCAGCTCTGTCCTGGGCTGTCCTCTGGACTCTGTAGAGGAGGTGGCTGAGAGGAGGGTGCTGGCCAAATTCACGTCCATCATGGTTGACACCTTTCACCCTCTGCACCGGACTGTAGAGGAGCTGAGCAGCTCCTTCAGCAGCCGACTGAGGCACCCCAGTGCAAGAAGGAGCGCTACCGCAGATCCTTCATCCCCACCGCCATCAGACAGTATAATTCTACTATATAGGCCAAACGTGCAATATTTTTTACTGTTACTGCTTTTTTATTATTATTACTTATTTTATTTTATTCGTGCCTGCATGCACTTTATTTCTTGTTCAAACTGTCTCTGCCTGGAGCTACTGTAGCAAGTAAATTTCTCCTATGTGAGATCAATAAAGTCTTATCTTATCTTATCTTATCTTAAAATTTGATTAACCCAGTCTAGACCACTGATTAACTAAACTGGGGTAAACCATGACCAAACCTGGACTGCAAGAGGATTTAACTTCAGATCTTGTGTAGATAATATGTAGACACGAGGAGACCTTAGCACTAGCCAACTAGCAAAAACTAATGCTACAATGCACTTCTGGCAATTGAAAACACAAATTGGTTAGTAACTTTTGAAATGAACTCTCCCCCATATACAATGATATATAAACCAATCTTTTTGCATCTTTTAATTTGAAATAGTACAAAAATCATCATTAAAATCAGCAGTGGGTCAGTGTTTAGAGCAGTGGTTCCCCTACTCAAAGATTACAGACTCGATTCACACTCAGGCCAAGTTCTGTCGTTGTGTATTTTGGCAAGACACGTCACCTAAATTGTCTGAATATGGCATGTGCTTGAATGATTGGTGGTGGTCGGAGGGGCCCATGGCAGATTGGCAGCCTTGTTTCTGTTAGATTAGCCCAGGGCAGTGGTGTGCAGTGAATGAATAATGAGACTTTGACAAAAATTTTTACCCTTATATCTCCCATTCAACAATGTGAAACCATATAAGGAGAATGTAATTTTAATACTTTTACACCTACAGATATAATAGGTATAATTTAGTAAGTCCTATTTAACTAGGGCTGTGCAAAAACATTAAAATATCAATATATCGTGATTCTAAATTTGGTGATACAGAATCGTTATCATGGGCTGCTGTATCGATATATTGCCAAGAGTACATGTTGGTATCTTTTTGGTATTTTTGTGATCACTCGACAATGTTTTTATACCCTTGACATTTTTTTTATTTTTATTATTAATCATTATAGTACATCTTTTTCATATTAACTTTGCATAAGCAGTGGTTTGACAAAGAAATAAAGTTGCTAAAATGTTTGGTTCTTAAAAAACAGCATTATATCACAGAGTATCATATTGATTATAGCATGTATCGCAATATCGTAATAATAATAATAATACGGTATCATGAGCCATGTATTGTATCGAATTGTGAGGGACACTATGATTCCCAGTCCTAATCTAAAGTGAAATTGATCGAAGACTAGTCTCAATTTCAAATAAGACTATATATTTAAAACTAACTAAAAAAAATATATGCCCAGCTCACAGAATAACAAAGCGACAAGCGCTGTCTATGTGTCTGGTGGTTCCTTGAGTGGCTACTTTTCATTCAACTCGTTTCAGTTAATACATCACAGAAAGGGCTTTGGTGACTGAGTTTCTCCAGACGTATTGATGAGTCAATGAGTCCTTGTCTGCTACATCAGACGTTGTTTGCCTGCTCCGCGCTTTTAAATGCAGCTATTTAGAGTGGGAGCGACAAAGTTGTGGAGTTGAATGTTTGTTTACTGCTCACATTCAGAGGTGTGAACAAAAACAGAGTCTGTGGAGGAATTCATTTAGAGCAGTGGCCATGTGTAACACTTCTGCCAGTATTGTGGCAGTGTAATACGTGGTTTCTTTAGTGAGTTGAGTATATAGGTTCAACACATTCACTGGGAGTTTATATTAGTATTAAAGTACACTATGTAACATTTCTGGTAGAGGGTCCACCACATGCTGATTTCTATGTAGATTATATTACTTTACTGGGAAAGTGCCAGAGTATGGGATTTATTTGCTTGTATTTATTTGTCGACAAGTGTCTTAATTGCTAATGTCACACTGTAATGCCATACAAAGCAATTACATCGCCACTGAGACAAGCAGATGACAGATTGTCCACAAGAAAAGTTATTAAGTAATTATGTTATGAAGTCATTCATAAATACAGTCATTCTAAACACATCACAGATCGATGCTGATACAGGAAAATTTGTTGTATTGTGTATCGGTTCCATGATATTGGTTCAGTTGAGATCCAGGCTGGACTCTTTACTGACTGATGTGGGCCCAGGACATGATCGCATCATGATGCTTCAACTTTAATTAGTACAATGCTGTTCAGTATTTAATTATTGGATACATAACAGTTACATAACACAATCAGATCAGTTTTGTAATAAGTTAACTGTGGTTTCAGAGGAAAAAAATGACATTTTCAACCTCTACACTGCACTAGCATTGGTAAATACTGGATATCAGCAGATACTTAAAGAAGATATTGGTATCGGAACTGAAAAAAACAGGATGGGTGCATCCCTGTTATTTAGTTCCTACAGAGACGAGGTGAAATCACTGACCAGCTGGTGTCAGGAAAATAACCTCTCTCTGAATGTCAGCAAAACTAAGGAAATGATCGTGGACTTCAGGAGACAGCGAGTAGACCAGCATCCCCCCATCTCCATTAACAACGCTGAGGTGGAGCAGGTCAGCAGTTTTAAGTTCCTTGGGGTACACATCACCGAGGATGTGTCCTGGACACTACATACAGACACTGTGGTTAGGAAAGCCCGACAAAGACTCTACTTCCTGAGGAAGTTGAGGAAGTTTGGTATGAACACCAGCATCTTCACAAACTTCTACAGGTGCACCATCGAGAGCCTGCTGACGGGCTGCATCACAGTGTGGTATGGGAACTGCACCACTCAGAGCCGCAAAGCACTACAGAGGGTGGTGCGAGCGGCAGAGGACATCACTGACAGCAGTCTCCCCTCCATCCAGGACATTTACCACAGCAGGGGTCTGCGTAAGGCACACAGCATCACTAAGGACCATACTCATCCGGCACAAGGACTCTTCCGTCTGCTACCCTCTGGTAGACGATACAGGAGCCTGCCAGCACGCACAAAAAGACTCAAAGACAGCTATTACCCCCAAGCTGTCAGATTACTGAACTCTGGATAATACTCTAAATAATACTGAACTCTCAATAATACTGCGCTAAACTACTTTTCATTATGCATAATTATGTTTACTGCTGCTGCTCTGTATGAATGTATCATGTTTGTCGCTTCCTCACTGCAAATTACTGTTATCTGTGCAATAATCAGTGCAATAACCTATGTGCAATATTTATACCATACTATGTGCAATACGAAATCCACATGCAACACCTACACCACACCATATTATGTGCAATCTGTGAAATACTTACACCTTATTTGATCTTTGATTTAATCCTACCTGCACCTTGTACATTGTACCTTGCATTTTCTATTACATATTTTATTATATTGTTTATTATATTGTTTACTTTTTTTGCAACACTTTTTTTTACCATGTACTATTATTGCATGTTATTAGTACTTCTGACTATCTTAGCGAGTCAACGGTTCTACTGATTCTAAGCATTTCATTGCATTGTTGACCTTGTGTTGATTCTGCATATGACAAATAAACAATCTTGAATCTTGAATCGAGTTACATTTCTGTTATCTTTCTCTTATCTTGACTTGGACTGTATATACATCATAAAAGTGAATAACGTTCTTATAATAGATACGTGTAGCTGATTTTATCCCTGGATTTGTAACAGTAACATCAGATAAACTTCCTTGTAGTTACATTATTTTGGAAAGAACTAAAGATATTAAACTAGCTTTGAGTTCTGATGAGACGTTTCACCTCTCATCTAAAGGTGACGTGATTCCTGATGTGCGGCTGGTGTATAATATTGGTCTATTGGTCTCACCTTAGTGGTCTTGACCTTGTTGCCAGTGCTGCAGGACCAGCCAGTCAGATCGGGCAGGACTTTACACTCCTCACCCTCCATGCACGGCTCCATCTGGCACCACCACTTCTGCGCTACAATGGAGGCTATCAGAGAAACAACACAATTTAAGTATCACATATTTTATAATAGACTAACCACAATTGTTTTATTTATTTGGCTATAATTAAAACTATTAATATATATACCAAAAAGATATCAAATGCTGATCGAGTTGAATCATCAGTTAGATCTGTGGAGTCAATCCTGCTCCCAGTAAGGAATCTTTATCAAGGCATTTTTGAGTAATTAAAAGACCTGTAATTGAAAAAAAAATTCTGCTATACATTTAATGCCATGCCATGGAACATTTCAGGCAAAGCAATAACATCCTCATGGAGACAAGCACTCTGCCAAAAAGTTACGCAATGCAACTTTAAATCCTTTGCGAGACAAGTTCAGATCAGCACCATGGACAGCGACAATGTGTTTTTCTTCATATTAACTTTGTCTCAGTTTTATCTTTAATGTGATTTTCACCACAGTCAAATCGTACAACAATTACCTTTTTCATTTTAATCAGATTACTGTGATCCCTTGACATGAGATCTTAAATCCTGTGTGAGTCAGGGAAGCCAGAAGAAAGAATGAACAGTGATGGAGACATGAAGCCTGGGAGATTGTATTGTAAAACCAAGGCAGCATTTTCTTTGAAGAATATTCAACCAGGAGACCACAGATGAAAAATGGCTTCTCTTGCTTTTCTTTTTACTCATGTTTAATCATGCGTTCTACGAAATTGCACGGTCCCCTTTCAAAGAAATTTATCTAATCTAAAAGCAAAGGTTGACCTGTTACTCATTCCTGGAAAGTGAAGACAAAGGATATATTTTGGATAAGATTGTAGCTTTTTGTTGTTTTATACAGTGATTTTTTTTTTTATGTATTGCTTTGTTTGATCGGACACATCAGTCAAGTGGCAGTTTGTGAAGAAAAGCTGAAATAAATAGGTTGAACATTACAAGAAGAACTTTGAGCTCATATCTCAAGATACAAAATTAGAAATTCCATTCCAACAAATGTGTATATTAATTTATGAAATTAAAGGTGTCATTTTATTCTTCAGTCATTAATGATAAAAGAAGAAATTCAATTTGTCAACTGGACAAAGTTTGTTTGGTCGAAAACGTTTCGCCGCTCATCCGAGAGGCTTCGTCAGTTCTGGTTCTAGTGCTGGTTAGACACTGCTTATATCTAGCTGCAGGGAGGAGCTCACTACACTGAAATAGTTCTGAAACTATCACAACTAATTTGTTTCTTTTGTTTTTCGAATTTATCTGGTGTCTAGTTTAGCATACATATTCAACCCTAACGACCGTCTCCACCCCTCTGGCCCTGACGTGTCTGCCCTATTGTTTCTTTTGTCTGTTTTGACTTTGGTTTGATAATGGAATTATAAATGGGAGACAAATTATGTCTGATTCCCCCATTTCTGTTTAGCAAAGGATTCTGTTTTTTGACAAAAATTGCCTCTTTGACTCCCCTCTCAAACCAGTTCTTTTCCCTGGCTAAGATCTGAACCTCACTGTCCTCAAATGAATGGCCCGTGGCTTCTAGGTGAAGATGTACGGCAGATGACGGTCCACTCTGGCACGCCCGTCTGTGTTGGTACATCCTCTTGTGAAGTGGCTGTTTTGTTTCTCCAATGTAGCGCTCGCTGCAGTCTTCACTACACTGAATGGAGTAGACCACATTGCTTTGTTTGTGGCTCGGTGTTTTGTCCTTCGGGTGGACGAGTTTTTGTCTTAAAGTGTTCGTGGGTTTGAAATAAACTGGGATTTCATATTGTCTGAAAATCCTCTGTAGTTTTTCCGAAACGCCGGCCAGGTAAGGAATCGCTACCCCTTTCCTCCTGGGTTCGGATTCTCTGTTGTCTTGTTTCTTGCCCTTATCTCTCTTGGTTTTCTTGACAGCCCATTTAGGACATCCACAAACAGAGAGAGCTTCCTGCACATGTTGTTCTTCTTTCTCCTTACCCTCTGTGCTTGTGGGAACCACTTGGGCCCTGTGTTGTAATGTTCAAATAACACCCAGTTTGTGCTGCAGTGGGTGGTGTGAATCAAAAAGCAGGTATTGGTCTGTGTGTGTGGGCTTCCTGAAGACTTCTACTTGGAGTCACCGGTCTCCTCCTATCGTTACTGCACAATCTAAGAATGCCAATGTGTTATCCTTGGCATCTTCACGGGTGAATTTGATATTCGGATCTACAGAATTGATATGTGCAGTAAAAGGTTCCAAATCTTGAATTTTTATTTTTGAAAAAGTATCATCAACATAACGATACCAGTGTGTGGGAGGAGTGCCTGGATATGAAGCTAAGGCACTCTGTTCAAATTGTTCCATGTATAAATTAGCCATGATAGGGGAGACCGGTGAGCCCATCGCACAGCCATGGTTCTTTCTTCTAGAAGAGAGAACCAAACTTTCACCTGACCAAATCTGCCAACTGCTGGAAATTTGTCTGAATACCACCTATTTCCAGTTCAGAGGGAACTTCTACAGGCAAATCCATGGCTGTGCGATGGGCTCACCGGTCTCCCCTATCATGGCGAATTTATACATGGAACAATTTGAACAGAGTGCCTTAGCTTCATATCCAGGCACTCCTCCCACACACTGGTAAAAATTCAAGATTTGGAACATTTTACTGCACATATCAATTCTGTAGATCCGAATATCAAATTCACCCGTGAAGATGCCAAGGATAACACATTGGCGTTCTTAGATTGTGCAGTAACGATAGGAGGAGACCGGTGACTCCAAGTAGAAGTCTTCAGGAAGCCCACACACACAGACCGATACCTGCTTTTTGATTCACACCACCCACTGCAGCACAAACTGGGTGTTATTCGGACATTACAAAACAGGGCCCAAGTGGTTCCCACAAGCACAGAGGGTAATGAGAAAGAAGAACAACATGTGTAGGAAGCCCTCTCTGTTTGTGGAAGTCCTAAATGGGTTGTCAACAAAACCAAGAGAGACAAGGGCAAGAAACAAGACAACAGAGAATCCGAACCCAGGAGGAAAGGGGTAGCGATTCCTTACCTGGCCGGCGTTTCAGAAAAACTACAGAGGATTTTCAGACAATATGAAATCCCAGTTTATTTCAAACCCACAAACACTTTAAGACAAAAACTCGTCCACCCGAAGGACAAAACACCGAGCCACAAACAAAGCAATGTGGTCTACTCCATTCAGTGTAGTGAAGACTGCAGTGAGCGCTACATTGGAGAAACAAAACAGCCACTTCACAAGAGGATGTACACAGGCACAGGCGGGCGTGCCAGAGTGGACCGGCTTCTGCGGTACATCTTTACCTAGAAGCCACGGGCCATTCTTTTGAGGACAGTGAGGTTCAGATCTTAGCCAGGGAAAAGAACTGGTTTGAGAGGGGAGTCAAAGAGGCTATTTTTGTCAAAAAAGAGAATCCTTCGTTAAACAGAAATGGGGGAATCAGACATAATTTGTCTCTCATTTATAATTCCATTATCAAACCAAAGTCAAAACAGACAAAAGAAACAATAGGGCATACACGTCAGGGCCAGAGGGGTGGAGACGGTCGTTAGGGTTGAATAGGTATGCTAAACTAGACGCCAGAGAAATTCGAAAAACAAAAGAAACAAATTAGTTGTGATAGTTTCAGAACTATTTCAGTGTAGGGAGCTCCTCCCTGCAGCTAGATATAAGCAGTGTCTAACCAGCACTAGAACCAGAACTGACGAAGCCTCTCGGATGAGCGGCGAAACGTTTTCGACTAAACAAACTTTGTCCAGTTGACAAATTGAATTTCTCCTTTTATCATGGATTCTACCTGGACGACTGAGGGACTCTTCACGCTTCAGTCATTATTGTCAAGTAAATTAGGCAAGGATTGGTCTTTGTTTACAAAAAAATGTTTCTGGAATTACCTCTGCACGTGTCACACCTGCTGTCCATGTCCAACTAAGGAGTAAAACAATTAACTAAAATGGTCAAACTATGAAAAACAAATATAAAAATCTTAAAAGTAAATTACTGTTTAGTAAAATGGATAGTGAGCATGTTATACAGCTCAGAAAAAAAGAATAAGAGACCACTACATTTTTTTCTGAAATCAGCATCTCTACATGTATTACAGCCATTCCATTCCAGCATCTGTTGAATTCCAACACAAACACAAAGCTGAGCTACTTCAGTTCTTGCACCAGGAGTGGAATAAAAGTCACCCAAGAACAATGTGAAAGACTTGTGGAGAGCAAGACGCATGAAAGCTGTAATTAAAAATAAGGGTTACTGCACCAAATATTTATTTCTGAACTCTTCTTAAGTGTAAACATTAGTATTTTTTCACACTTTCTGCAAATAAATGCTCTAAACGATAATATTTTTATTTGGAATTTGGGGGAAATGTTGTCAGTAGTTTATAGACTCAAACAAAAATGTCCCTTTTGCCCAAACACATACTTATAAGTAGTAAAATCAGAAAAACTGATAATTTTGCAGTGGTCTCTTTTTTTTTCCCCTGAGCTGTATGCACTTTAAGAAGAAAAAATAATACTTGTACATACTCTGCTAAATATTTTACAAAAGAACAAACAAATTTGACTATCGGAAGGAACAGCACTGTCAATGAACTAAAAAGGTAGTGACAGCGGTTATTTGTACAAGTTTGAAAGCCAACTTTTGGATCACAGATGCACTCAGGACTGACTGAATAGAATCTGAACCACCTCTGACCAACTTCAATCACACATTAGATGCATTAACAAGATCGGTCTTGCCCGAGGACACAGTATCATAACAGTATCATAGTAGTAGCAGTAAGCATATGAGTGGAACTAGCAGCAATCACAGAAATATCGGGTAAGTTCTAGTGGCACAAGATATTGCAGTAGTACAGTGGTACCTCACCTTACGAAATTAATTCGTTCCAGAAGTAGTTTCGTAACGTGAATTTTTCGTAAGTTGAGTAGCTATTTCAATGGAAAAGGCCTGATTCGTTCCAAGGTTTTTTTTTATAGTGTAACATTATTTTATAGTGTAACATTGTGTTCTGCGTCCTGATTGGCTAAGAGACTAGACCAGGACTAAATGTGGAATAAACTAAACCAGGTCTAGACAAGGTTAGACAAGGTCCAAACCAGGTCTAAACCTGGACTGGACCTGGACTAAACCAGGACTGGACCAGGTCTAGACCCGGAGTAAACCAGGATTAAACCACAACCACATGCCGCTCTTTGCTGGTTTAGTGCGGCTGGTTTGTGCCTCGGGCTCCAGAGGACGCGGTCCGGGCGCCGCGGTTCTATCTCGTGCTCGCAGACGTTCCAAGGTTTTTTTTTTATAGTGTAACATTGTGTTCTGCGTCCTGATTGGCTAAGAGACAGTAGACCCAGGACTAAACGTGGACTAAACCAGGTCTAGACCAGAACTAAACTAGGTCTAAACCTGGACTGGACCTGGACTAAACCAGGACCGGACCAGGTCCAGACCCAGACCAAACTGGGACCAGACCAGGATTAAATCACCCCGTGCGGCTCTCCGCTGGCCTCTCCTGTGCTCGGCCCGCGGCCCGAGTGTGGACGCGGCCCTGAGGGGAGGCACGGTCCAGGCGCCGCGGCTCCATCCCGCGCCCGCAGCTCCGGCCGGTGTACGCGCGGCCTCGCGCCGTGTCGTGCACCTCTCCAAGGCAGCGCCGCCGGATGAGAGTGTTGCTCGTGTCTCCGCTCCCCTCACACGTTGGGTGCTATATTGAGCCGTGTCTACCCCCACGCTTCACTATCACTATCACCGTTGAAAATCTATGAAAGTTTGAGTGTTCAAACAAGAGAGAAATGCGAGAAAAGCCCAACTCCAGTCTGAGAAAAGCGTATAATGTGTGTGGTGAGGCATTTACAGCCCTAAAACATGTAGAACAATTGCATGTAGAACAATTGCAAAATACAAAGTTGTCCTACCTTGCGGACCTCTCCCACCGCGGGCCACCTCTGGAACCTAACCCCGTGTGTGTTGATAAAGTGTATTTACGTTTCGGGGTGTGCATCTGAGCGCGCATTATTTGAATTTTTGAGAATCGCGTTTCATAACTTGAATTTTCTTTCGTATTTAGAGACCAAAATTTAACGTGGAGGCGTTTCATAACTTGGATTTTTCGTTTGTAGGGTTTTTCGTAAGGTGAGGTACCACTGTACTAGAATTTGTACAAGAAAGAATACATGGAACATTCACAGACTTTGCATCACATCTTCTAACTCTCTGAATCACATCAACATTATTTACAGTGGTCCATCACTCTATTGCGGTTCACTGTTCGCGGCCTTGCTGTTTCGCAGATAAAAAAAAAAAAAAAAAAAAAAAATTCAATTTTTTTATAGTGTAAAATTTTTTTATAGTGTAGCATTGTGTTCTGCGTCCTGATTGGCTAAGAGACTGTAGACCTTTGCTGATCGATAGATGGGGGACGCGGGGGGGACCGGGACTGGACCGGGACTAGACCAGGACCAGACTGGGACTAGACCGGGTCTAGACCGGGACTAAACCAGGACTAGACCAGGACTAGACCAGGACTAAACGTGGACTAAACCAAGTCTAGACCAGGTCTAAACCAGGTCTAAACCTGGGCTGGACCGGGACTAAACCGGGACTAGACCAGGTCTAAACCAGGATTAAACCACCACGTGCCGCTCTTTGCTGGTTTCGTGCGGCTGGTTTGTGGCTCGGGCTGAGAGGACGCGGTCCGGGCACCGCAGTTCGATCTCATGCTCGCAGCCCCGGTGTACGCGCGGCCTTGCGCCGGTCGTGCTGCTCTGTCACAGATTTGACCACGATGAGGGGTGCACGTGTCGCGCACTTCTCCAAGGGGTTGGTGTGTGTCGCGTCCCGGGACGTGGCAGTGCCGTTGGATGAGCACGGTGCTTCCTGTGGATCCAGTGACTCATGTCTCCGCGCTCCTCGCGCGTCCGGCGGGGCTCCCGGTGGAGCCGTGTCTCCCCCCTACGCTTCACTATTAATACATTTTGTTGAAAATCTATTAAATTTTGAGTGTTTAAACGAGAGAGAAATGTGAGGAAATGTTAATACCAGTCTGAGAAAAGCGTATAATGTGTGTGGTGAGGCATTTACAGCCTTAAAACATGCAGAATAATTGTAAAATATAAGCAATAAAAAAGGGATTACTGTATACATAAAATTGATCATTGCATTATGTTTGTATGTATTTTTAGCCGTGTTATGTTTATGCCTTTTTAATCCAAGGTTTCTGAAAAAAGTTTTACTGCTCATCAAAATATCAGTTCTTAAGAGACTAGGCATTATCTTTCCAAATGAGGCTCTGACACTGTTTGACTCCTGGTGTGAACTCAATAGAAGGGATTTTGAAGCGACATGTCTACTGAGATTGCCACTCGATTACAAAAATAAGTAGCAATTGTCTAGTGTTCCAACAGGATAAATAGTTTTTTTTTACAACTGTGTAGCGCCAATCCTTAATATAGACTTAAACCCACGTCTCACAGTTGACACTCAAATCACATAGATCAACTGACCCTCCGTCTAGACAGGAGGCAGCCGAGAAAAACTTAATTTACTTTTCTTAGCTCCTCTGAGGTTGTAGGAGAGAGGATAAAAGAACCAATATCATTACATGTATATATACAGTATATATACAGAAGAAAACATGGTTACACTTCATACTACACACCTTAATTAGCGTTAAAGGGACATTACACAGCCTTACAGTTTACTACAATCACAGTTAAACCTGGGTTGCCAGTGCCTAAACATGCAGACAGAGTACACGTCTCATTTTTTTCTCAGTATATGGACAGGTCATGCTTCATATGAAAGCTCAGAACCTCCAGAATTCCCTCGCTGAGCTGCAGAGGCTGCACTAGCACTCATTAACGATTGGCTGCCACTGCTGGGGTTTAGATACTGACCATATCAGAGAGTCCTTTTAGGTTTCATACAACTGGATTTCAGCATTGAAACTGGAAACCCAAATGAGGTCTTTAAGACTAAAACATAAAATTATGACAAATAACGGGGCCTTTACAGAGTACAAAGACTTAATTTATAATGGACAACAGGATTAATAGTTTATTAAGAATGATTGTGGCTCAGTAACTTAATTGAGGGTTTAGGAGTCGAGGTTATGGCATTAATTACATCTAGCCTGAATCATTCTTAATAAGCTTTTTGTTTATTTGTTTTTTTATGAATTAGGTCTTCAAACTTCATTACTGAAAACTTGATCACTGGTGACAATCATTTCCACACTGATGTTAAAATGTATGATGCAAAAAGTGTTTACATATGACACCAAACATCTGAAGAACAACAGAACAGGGAGGGGAGTAAAAAAAAACACATCTTTGTAGTGTCAGAATGGAGTACTTTGGATGACTATCAGCAGGAGTGGATGAGAACAAAAAGACAACGCAGAAAAATGGGGAGCAATTTAAAGCCATGTGGAAAATAGTCTCCACATAAAGGGAGAAGGGAGAAGACAGTGTGGATAAAGCTCTCATAGCCACAGAGGAGTGTAATATTGAGAGCTGTTACGATGCACGCACACAGGCCGTTTAAAACCATTGGCTGTGTAATTCTCGTTAATGCTGCCATTATAGCGTTAGCGGGCATAGAGGGACTTATTTACAGCCAGTGGTCACAGCCTGGGAGTGCTTTGATCAAGTTACAACCTGATCACGTGACACCCAAGCACCTGACACGGTTTGCGGTGTCACCCATAACTCAGAGGGTTCGTCGTAAAAGGGTGAAAGAGGTGCTTAGCCTGTGGCCGGTGCCGTTCGGAGTGCGTCAACCTTTAGGGCCGTCATTAGCGGTGGTGGCCTACTAAAAGTAAAGAGGGAGAGCCAGGTGCAGAGAGGACAAGCACACAGAGTTGTCCTAGGATAACTCCAATAGTCTGCAGTGACGTTACATAGCCAAGCCTAGTTAAATAAAAAGTACAAAAGTGAAAAGAAAAGTCCATAAACACAAGGGACAGTAAGTTTAAGACGCACTATGTCTTGTCTCCTTGGAGATGTAATTACTTTGCCTGAAATGATAACAGGAGAAGTTCAATTTGTCAACTGGACCAAGTTTGTTTGGTTGAAAACGTTTCGCCGCTCATCCGAGAGGCTTCGTCAGCTCTAATAAGAATACTGGTAAGACACTTGCTTATATCTTGCTGTAGGGAGGAGCTACCTAGCTAACTACTTTCCGGAACTATCTCATTGGTTTCGGTCTTTTGTTTCTCTGGCGTCTAGCTTAACGATCCCTATTCATCCCTACACGCCTGCTTTTTCACACCTCTGGCCCTGACCTGGCTAACCCTATTGTTTCCCTGTTTGTTTGATCTAGGCTTAATAATGGAATTGTAGATGGGATGCAAATTATATCTTACGCCACCATTTCTGTTCAGAGAAGGATTCTCTTTTTTGACAAAAATAGCCTCTTTAACTCCCCTCTCAAACCAATTCTTTTCCCTGGCTAAGATCTGAACCTCACTGTCCTCAAAAGAATGTCCCGTGGCTTCTAGGTGAAGATATACGGCAGAAGACGGTCCACTCTGGCACGCCCGTCTGTGTTGGTACATCCTCTTGTGAAGTGGCTGCTTGGTTTCTCCAATATAGCGCTCACTGCAGTCTTCACTACACTGAATGGAGTAGACCACATTGCTTTGTTTGTGGCTCGGTGTTTTGTCCTTTGGGTGGACGAGTTTTTGTCTTAAAGTGTTTGTGGGTTTGAAATAAACTGGGATTTCATATTGTCTGAAAATCCTCTGTAGTTTTTCCGACACGCCGGCCAGGTACGGAATCGCTACCCCTTTCCTCCTGGGTTCGGATTCTCTATTATCTTGTTTCTTGCCCTTGTCTCTCTTGGTTTTGTTAACAGCCCATTTGGGATAACCACAAACAGAGAGGGCTTCCTGCACATGTTGTTCTTCTTTTTCCTTACCCTCTGTGCTTGTGGGAACCACTTGGGCCCTGTGTTGTAATGTCCGAATAACACCCAGTTTGTGCTGCAGTGGGTGGTGTGAATCAAAAAGCAGGTATTGGTCTGTGTGTGTGGGCTTCCTGAAGACTTCTACTTGGAGTCCCTGGTCTCCTCCTATCGTTACTGCACAATCTAAGAACGCCAATGTGTTATCCTTGGCATCTTCACGGGTGAATTTGATATTAGGATCTACAGAATTGATATGTGCAGTAAAAGGTTCCAAATCTTGAATTTTGATTTTTGTAAAATTATCATCAACATAACGAAACCAGTGTGTGGGAGGAGTGCCTGGATATGAGGCTAAGGCACTCTGTTCAAATTGTTCCATGTATAAATTAGCCATGATAGGGGAGACCGGTGAGCCCATCGCACAGCCATGAATTTGTCTGTAGAAGTTCCCTCTGAACTGGAAATAGGTGGTATTTAGACAAATTTCCAGCAGTTGGCAGATTTGGTCAGGAGAAAGTTTGGTTCTCTCTTCTAGCTTGGAATCCTGTAGTAAACTCCTTCTCGCTGCTTCGACCGCTACAGCTGTGGGAATACAAGTGAAAAGAGAGGTTACATCAAAGGAAACCATTGTCTCATCCTGACCAAACTGGAGAGACTTAACTTTGTTTACAAATTCAGCTGTGTTCTCAATGTGGTGCTCCGTGTTACCCACCAATGGAGCCAAGATGGTTTTTAGGTGTTTGGCCAAATTATATGTGATAGAGTCAACACTACACACAATGGGTCTGAGTGGTACTCCTTGTTTGTGAATCTTCGGGAGGCCATAGATGCACGGGATAGCATCACCAGGGTACAGTCTGTAATACAGTTGTAGATCAATGACTTCTTCTTTCCTCAACTTCTGTAAGAAATCAATGATCTTCTTTTTGTACCCATTGGTGGGGTCCCGTTTCAGTACTTCGTATGTTGTCGTGTCACTGAGTAGGCTGTTCACCTTAGCCTCATAATCAGCTGCGTCCAAGATCACCGTGCATCTCCCTTTGTCTGCAGGCAGGATTTGGATGCTCTGGTCCCTCTCTAGAGCAATGATGGCCTGAAATGTTATACAATATGTGTATCTCTATGAAGGCACCACCAAGTTACTGGTCAGATTTGTGGAGAGGTGACACTCAGATTAAGAAATCATTTTTTTCAATATACAGCTCTGGAAAAAAATAAGAGACCACTGCATTTTTTTCTGAAATCAGCATCTCTACATGTATTACAGCCATTCCATTCAAGCGTCTGTTGAATTCCAACACAAACACATAGCTGAGCTACTTCAGTTCTTGCACCAGAAGTGGAATAAAGTCACCCAAGAACAATGTGAAAGACTTGTGGAGAGCATGCCAAGACGCATGAAAGCTGTGATTAAAAATAAGGGTTATTGCACCAAATATTGATTTCTGAACTCTTCTTAAGTGTAAACATTAGTATTATGTTGTTTTAAAATTAATTTGATCTTATTTCTTTGCATTGTTTGAGGTCTGAAAATATGTATCTTTTTTGTTATTTTGACCATTTGTCAAAATTTCTGCAAATAAATGCTCTAAATGATAATATTTTATTTGGAATTTGGGGGAAATGTTGTCAGTAGTTTATAGACTCAAACAAAAATGTTCCTTTTGCCCAAACACATACCTATAAGTAGTAAAATCAGAAAAACTGATAATTTTGCAGTATTTTTTCCAGAGCTGTATTTCTGAGTACTAATCATTTTTTATTAATATAAGACATCTACACATCTGTATTATAATTGTATGTATAATTATATATGTAAAAAACTATGATATCTTATCTTAAAATTTGTATATTACACAAAATTGATTCTTGTGAGCTTTAGATCATGTTATAATGCTTCATTGTTTCATTCACACATGTTTGAGTGACCCTTTATTATTAGTCTGTCTACATATCCAAAATGTTCTGTTCCACCTTGTGATGTCATGAAGTGGTAGTTTTCAAGTTAACAGCTGTTTTCACCTTAATAAAACTAGTTCAGTAGAGATGGGCAAATCCAGGGTTGACATTATCCAAATGATTAGAACAAGTCCTGTTTCACCCTATATCAACAGAGTGTTTTCTGTTTGAGAGAAGAACTCAGCCTAAATATGCAGTGTTTGTGTGTTTAACATGTGTCAGATCAAAGAAACAAAACACAACTCCATTTATGTTTGTGATGAGGAAACTACATTATATCATGGATGAAAAAATAAAGTTATATGGGCCCTTTTTGCTGTTTAATGTTTATTTGGTTCAGATGTCTGCATGCTTGTTTTTTGTTTTTTTTTATTACACATAAACCAGATTGCTTTTTGTTTTAGTGCATTAGTTTACTATTTGTTGAGCATTTGTTCCAGTTTTTCCTACTTAACTGCATTTACTGCTATATGAGTAACATCTGTTTTAAGGAATAAGACTATAATATAATAATCACAGTTTTTACTCAGCAGGTGATTCTACCTCACTTAGACCTAAATCTAATTTGAAAGGTTTATTACTTACCAGCGTTATATTAAAGCTGGATAATATCTCTGTATGTTCACAATTATGATTTAATTTAACACACCATGTCTTCTAATGCAATATGTAAAAGATGAAGAATTGATTATAAGCTAGCATCTCATGACCCCTGCATTTTCTAGTATTTCCCACTGTTACATTCAGGAGGATTGTTTAAAAAAAAAAACAGGAAATATGCTTTAAATTTTCATAATAACATTGAGATTATTGAGAATTTATGATCCAGTGGTGCAGATTGTTCATTAAAAAGGTTTACAGCTGTGATAAGCTTGTTATTACAATAGGATCATAACACTGAACTCTCAAAATGTCTTCTTTCAAGGTTGCTCTGAGCTTCCCATTGTTTAAACTTATAACCTCCAGTCTTTTCAGAGACTTGAAATACAACTTTTCTTGCCTCTGAAAATCAATCAAGCAAAAGTAATTGGTTTGTAAGAGAGTTTATTTGTCTAAATCAAGACAGGTAAGCCCCAAACTGCAGAGTAATAAGGATAAAGTTGGGCTTAGAAATGATTTTAGTTGTAAAACTTAAATGATCTAGGGCCTGATTTTCCCCAAGCAGCTTGTGTAAAGTTTTACAATGTGTTTCTGAAAAATGAATGCATCATGTATGGTTGGTGATCTGCAGCATTTTGGTTCATTTTGTTCTGTATTGTATGCCAGGATGTGTAAATTGTAGCCAAAATTAAACTAAAATAAAAGCATGTTGTTTTTTTTGTTTGTTTTTTTAATTGCACTAAAAATGTATATGCATCCTTAATATGAGCAGGCTTGCATTTCCACAAACCTGACTGTGGAGGAGGGCCTGCTGAGTCATGCACTATCTTTAATATTATCCTGTCATCTTACATTCTAATATTGATCATAAGATTTCTAAAACATCAGGGAAAAAAACACATTTTGCTATGTTTATTAGATTTTTTTCCAGTACCGATGTCTTGCTCAAATGAGTGTGTAGTTTCAATACTAGTTTTAGTATCACTTAGTATTTGAGTATTGATTTTGACAGTGATTTTATTACTTTCCAAGACAGTAAAGTATCTATCAAATGGCAGTAGAGTAAAATGACTGCCTGACAAGCATTAGAAAGAAAAATGCCCAAACATATTTTCAGTATCTCTATGTTTGCCTGGATAGTAATGATTCCTGCTGCACTGTTCTGTGTGGTCTTTGTAATGTTTGTGACATCAAGTGGCCACATTGAGAACTGCACCTCCACCATAATGTAATTTCAACTGTTTTCACACACAGCTATTGCATGGTACGTGACTAAACAGATGCACAATTACCTTGATAGCAAGAGCAACATGAATATTGCCAATTAACACTCAATGGATGAAGCTATAGTTTTTCTCCCTCACCTCAGGTATGTAGTTTATAATTAGAAAAACGACAGACTTTGAGCTTATTCCACACTATCTCACATTGCTTTGATGCAGTGTTAATGAAGTATAAAAAAAGATTCAACTGACACCACATAATAAAATTCAACCAACACCGCATACTAAACTTGTTTTATGTAAGTATGAAAGTGGTGTGTGTGTGTGTGTGTGTGAGAGAGAGTGTGATCGGAGCAGATTGGCAGCCTTGCTTCCGTCAGTCTGCCCCAGGGCAGCTGTGGCTACAGAAAGTAGCTTACCACCACCAAGTGTGGGGTTGTGTTTGGGTTTCATGAAAGATGCTATATAAATGCTATGAATTATTATTATTATTATTATTATTATTATTATTATTATTATTATTATTATTATTATTATTATTATTATTATTATTATTGTTATTATTATTATTATTATTATTATTATTATTATTATTATTATTATTATTATTATTATTAATGGATTTATCTGGGGAACAATTAATGCTACACATTTTGGAGTTTGTCACATAAATGTTATGTTTGCCAAAATGACTGGAGATATGTCGTGCTGCTAAAGGAACCTGCCACCTCCTTGTCTCCATGGAGATATTATTGCTTTTACTGAATTTGTTTCCATGGACACAAACAGATTATGCCTCCAGGTGAGCATCTGTGGCAGGGCGACCCCTCCTAGAATAACAATGCATGTTAAACACAACGGCATTTCAATAAATGTAAGATGAAAACATGTGGAAGATTCCCGACAAAGATTCCGGCAAACCTTTTCTATGCTAATAATAGTATAATTCTGTATATGATAGTATATTGTGCAACTATAAAAATTAACTATCCACACTCTCTTTGATTCTAAAGAGAAATGCTTGAGAGAAATTATAGGCCTATAATATAGATTTTCCCCTAAAACCAATCAGATTATAGTTATTGAAGATATAATTTATTTGCAAAAGAGTTATGGCAAGAGATGGAATTGAGCAATGAGACAAAAAGGTTGTTTAAATCTGAAAATGATTCACTCACACTGCATATTCTCTGATCTGGCCAAGGTTTTAAAGCTCCTAT
Organism: Paratrypauchen microcephalus; assembly: GCA_036785185.1. Lineage (NCBI taxonomy): Eukaryota > Metazoa > Chordata > Actinopteri > Gobiiformes > Gobiidae > Paratrypauchen > Paratrypauchen microcephalus. The sequence goes on from JAVJIX010000005.1 coordinate 7,740,464, forward strand.
CAGGTTATTAATCTTGTTTTCACATTTATTATCTAATTACTATTTCAGAAACTGCTTAATTCTAGTGTAGAGGTAGTTTATTTAAGATAACTTCTTGCTGCATGGACAGATAATGTCACTACTTTTAAGTCATTTTCTGATAGAGTTAAGTGTTTATATCTTAAATTTTGGACAAGCTTTTTTGCAGTGCATGACATAATCTTTCCAGAATGGCCGATCATCATTTGATATTTCACAATTTTATATAAAGGTGCAGTGTGTTACTTTTTTCGTGGAGGGTCCGTCACCTGCTTGTCTCTAAAGAAATGTCTTAGCTTTGCCTGGAATATTCGACATTATGCCATTTAAAGGTCCAGTGTGTAGGATTGATGGCGCATTGGTGGATGGTGGGTATTGCAATTCCTGTCCTAGCTACGGCAGACCTCGAGGGTCACCCAGGTGCGCCGTAACGCAGAGAGCTCGGCGTACCCGGAGGTGGGTTCCGGCAGCCACGCACGAACCGCGCGCACGTGTGAAGCACACCCGGCGATGTGCGCGGGTGGGGGGAATCGGGAACCGGACCGCGGAGGGCGGAGGTCGGTCTGAACCCGGGGTGCAGGCCCGCGCTGCAACAAAGCCCCAGCTGCGGTAGGTACTATGTCCTTCTTCTTTTCCTCTTAGATGAAGGTGCTTGCTCCTGCGATGTATGTGCGGAGTAAGTGTGATCCGGCAACATGCTTGTCGTTGTGTGAAAACCACGACCCCTTTGACAACTACTGTATAAAGAAAAGGCGAAGGCGGAGCCCAAATGTCCTTCTGTGGCTCTCGTAATCAAAATGGCTGCCTCTATATGGGGAAGATCCCCCTTTTATGCGATTATATCTAAGTCCAACAGAATACTTTGATTTCATGATGGAAGTGAAAAGGCTTGGAAAACACTGTATTTTTGAATGGGTATCTTCAATTTCGGTAATTAACGGGTAAAAATCTTACACACTGTCCCTTTAAGTTATGTTATTAAAGGTAACATCTCCACAAATTGATGTTACTTGCATGTTACCAGCTACGGCTACAAGCTACGGGCAGACCCTCCACCACAAAAGTTACACAATGCAATTAAGTATTGTAAGGTTTGTTATTTTTGTTTATATGAGCAAAACCCCATTTTCTGATTCCATTGTGCTCTGTGAGTGGTCAGAAAACATCTCAGAACTATCCAGAATACAGATTCAGACTCTTGTAATTCAAAGGGACAATTTTCTTAGACCCCTTCCACAAAAGACCTATTCAGCTGTAAGAATGACCACTTGACCATACCCCAACCCCAGGTCAATTCTGTTTTGGGTCAATATAAAGTACACACACATACACAGACACAGACACCCTCACACATACCCCTTGTTCCTCCGGGAGGCATTGTTCCACTGGCTAGTCTCAGTAGAGCCAGCGCACAGGGAGAGGGCCATCCATCTCCTTCCACGCTGATTTACTAATACAGTGCATCTCTCCTGCTCAGGCTTACCTCAGCGTGGCGGCACACCCAGCTACGCATGACCAAAACGCAACAACGCGCTGCACTCTAAAAACTGTCAGCGGAAAGATTATACACGTGCTAAGCCATTGCTCAAAATGCCAACAACAACAACAATATATCAGAATATCAGACATGGTAAACAGAAACAAGTTCACCAGTTTAACATAACATTGAACCACCATCTGCTTGGAATATAGCATTAAAAAATTCCAACATACCAACTCTTTGATTGTCGTATATAAAGGTCCTATATTGCAAAAAAAAATTATTTCTGTTAGTTAGAAACATACATGTTTTGTTTCATTCACACATGATTCAGTAACCATTTGTTATAAGTCTGTCCACATCTGAAAGCTAAAAATGCCCTGTTCCACCTTGTGATGTCATGTAGCGATAGTTTTCAAGTAAACAAGTTCCTTTTAACTTTTGCTCAGTAGAGATTGGCAATTCCAGGGCTGAAATTATCTGAATGATTGTAGTGAAGGTGTATGAAGTTGCAAAGTGGAGCACTTCCTGTATTACATGACATCACAAGGTGGAACAGAGTGTTTTCCGTTTGAGAGAAGAACTAACTAAAAGAGAACTAGCAGGAATGTGCTGGGTTTTTGTGTGTTAAACACAAATGAAACAAAACTCCATGTTTGTGTTTAATGACGAAACAATAGATCAGAAAATAGCGTAATGTATTTTTTAAAGATTTTTTATGAATAATTTTAAGTACGGTTGGCAGTTCGAATCCCGCTCTTGATGGGTTGACCGCGTGTGATCCCAGCTCCCACAGATGAGCGCTGCCGTTGTGTCCTTGGGCAAGACACTTAACCCCACCTTGCCCCCAGTGTCTGTGGACACTGGTAGCCCTCATGGCAGAAGATAAATCAAGGCCTGTTGTGACGTGAGCCGTCCTCCTGTGGACCCACCACCTGTGGGAGGATTCATGGGGGCTGGTGCATTGTGTTTTGGGCAGCAGAACACTGCTTGGACTGCTGCCCCCGCGACCCAGAAAATGGAAAAAGCGGAAGAAGATGAATGAATGAATGAATGAATAATTTTAAGTAAAATCAAGATCAAGGACCTCAAAAATCTGGCTTTTTACAAGTCAGACTAACTCCTAAAGTCTCAAGCTAAAATAAATCAAGATAGAGGAAGGCTATTTTATTTAGAAGAAACTAAACCAAAACAATGTATTTGTATACATACTGTAGTGTGGTTGTGCAATTATTAAAATTCATTCAGTCGTTCATTTTCATCCGCTTTTTCCGAGTTAAGGGGAGCGGCAGTAACTCAGTTGGTAGCTCAACATACTGTAACATCATTGGTTGAGCGGTCAGATCCACTGACCCACAGGTTGGTGGTATGATTCCAGCTTCCACAGATGAATGCTGTCATTGTGGGTAAGACTTGGGCAAGACACTTAACCCCACCTCGTCCCCAGTGTCTGCGTACACTGGTAGTCTCCGTGACAGAAGTGCATCTGTGCCAAGCGACATGTGGCCGTCCTCCCGTGGACCCAACACCCGCAGGAGGATCCATGGGAGCTGGTGCATTGAGATCTGGGCTGAGATCTGTCTGGACTGCTGCCCCGGTGACCCGAATTATTAAAATGTCAGTTGTAATTACAATTGTGGTTAAATTCTGTTTTCACTTATGATTGATATGGGAGCTTGTTGTGTTCTACAAATCCTGGAGCAAATCCACTCATCTAATCTACAGTGGCTTTTAAAAGATGCCTCCCAAAACATGACTAATAAATGAGTCCTTGAGGTGTAGTATAGTTAATAGTCATGATGAATATGTCCACAGTATTTGTTGTTACTTTATTACCTAAAACAATACTGCAATACAGCTTAATTTATTGGTTTAAACTGCAATCACAAATAAACGTGTGATGCCACTGCCTTAACCTGCATATAGAGGACTTATACAAGTTTCATCACTCTAAAGTAATGAGTGTATAGAATAAAGTATAAAATCAACATTACAGTTATCATCAGTGTAATTAATTTGATTTGGCAAAGCTCACTTCATTGTTGTTGGTATTATTTATGAAATGAAAAATCTAGTACTACACGACCTTTAAATGGCATTGGAGTTACCTTTGCCATGTTGATTTTATTTTTTCCAGGCTTGGGACTGTTTTCTTAGGCTTTATTGATTCACAAGGGAAATTATTTGGACACAGTAGCTCACACGTCACAATATAATAATAAAGAGCAACAATAGAAAAGGTAATAATACGTTTCAAAATAAGTAGCAAAAGTAACAAGAGGCAGAAGTCAAATAAGGCATAATTATATATAAATGTAAATGTACAAGTAAAAATAAAATAAACAAATATAGCAATACAGATATATCTCAGCTATATACAAAAGGTCTAAAGGAGAAACAGTGCAATCATGAAATAGTGATTGACATGACATAGAGTTATGTATACAGTGGTCCCTTGTTTATCGCGGGGGTTAGGTTCCAGAAATAACCCGCAATACGTGAAATCCACGAAATAGGACAACTTTATATTTTACAATTATTATACATGTTTTAAGGCTGTAAACGCCTCACCACACACATTATACACTTTTCTCAGACTGGTATTAACATTTTCTCACATTTCTCTCTTGTTTAAACACTCAAACTTTCGTAGATTTTCAACAAAATGTATTAATAGTGAAACGTGTGGGGGGGGGGGGGGGGGGGGCGCAATCCTGGTTTTGGTCCTGGTTTAGTCCATGTTTAGACTTGGTCTAGTCCTGGTTTAGTCCAGGTTTAGACCTGGCTTAGACCTGGACTTCCTACGGATCCAGTGACTCATGTCTCTGCTCCTCGTGCATCCAGCCCCAGAGCCCGGTGCGGCTTGGGCTGCTTCTCATTCAAACACAGTGTGAACACAAAGGGACGAGCAGGGCACACCGCGCTCTTCCCACAGCACTGCCAGGTCTCAATCAATCAATCAATCAATCAATCAAACAATATTTATAAGGCGCTTTTCATACAAAATTGTAACACAAAGCGCCCAGTGTTTCCGGTCTGGTTCCGGAAACACTGCCACTACTTCCCGCATTGACCACCCAGAGAAGTGTACGCGCGGACACGGCCGTGGTCCCGAGAAGAAACACGGTCTGTTTCCGCAAAACGAACTGAAGTGTTCTCACTACAGTTCAAAACCTGCGCGTCCCAAGACGAAAAAATTGAAATTAAAAAAATAATTAAAATCCGCGAAACAGCGAGGCCGCAAAAAGTGAACCGCGATAGAGCAAGGGACCACTGTACATAATGGTGAGTTGTTGTACAGTTGTATGGAGTATGTGTGAATGTGGTCCTGTATCTCTCACTTCCAAGTTGCTCCTAGTCACCAAGTCGATCTCACTCTGACTAAGGGGATTTAGTCATCAAGTATTTTACACTACCAATGATAATGTGATAACTTTTTAAAGGTGAGTACAGCCCAACTGCATAAACATTAGCTTGGGAGGAAAAACGTGAATTAATACAGTAAGAAAACTCACTATTCTTTTTCAACAGCTTATGCTCACAATACACTCAAAGTTTGCAGCCATTTTCGTCTTTTTAGCCTCTATTCACCATTAATCCATTTACACTGAGGCTTACAAAGGCCATTCAATGAGAGGGTTCTGTGTGTGTGTGTGTGTGTGTGTGTGTGTGTGTGTGTGTGTGTGTGTGTGTGTGTGTGTGTGATCTCTTTGTCACTGTGAGACTCGAGGTCACCACGACACATGAGAAAAGTGCTTTGTATCAGGGCACAAGAGGAGGTGAGAAGCACAGATGAGAGCCATATATGAAATGACAACACTGAAAAATTATAATATGTGGGAGCGGCTGTTGCTAAAGTCCCAGTATGTAACACAGCTCTGGAAAAAAATAAGAGCCCACTGCAAAATTATCAGTTTTTCTACTATTATTGTTTACTAAGATTGTTTCTATTTGATTATATATATATATATATTTTTACATGCTTCTCTTCATTTTAATTTATTTTTTAATTTTGATTTTTACATGCTCTTGGTATCCAGTGTGGGCAGCAAAGTAAGAATTTCATTGTACGGGGAAACATGTTTCTTTACTGTGCATATGACAATAAAAGCTTTGAATCTTGATCTTTGAATCCACATATGTGTTTGTGCAAAAGGAAATTTTTTTGTTTGAGTCTATAAACTGCTGACCACATTTCCCCAAATTGCAAATAAAAATATTATCGTTTAGAGCATTTATTTGCAGAAAATGACAAATGGTTAAAATAACAAAAAAGATACATGTTTTCAGACCTCAAACAATGCAAAGAAACAAGATCAAATTCATTTTAAAACAACATAATACTAATGTTTACACTTAAGAAGAGTTCAGAAATCAATATTTGGTGCAATAACCCTTATTTTTAATAATCACAGCTTTCGTGCGTCTTGGCATGCTCTCTACATTGTTCTTGGGTGACTTTATTCCACTCCTGGTGCAAGAACTGAAGTAGCTCAGCTTTGTTCCAGAATACAAAATAAGTTTACTCACTTGACTTTCCGATTATTCCTTTATTAGGTGAGAGCGAAACGCGGAAAGTTAAGCAAGTGTGCGGTAAACTTCGGTAAAATTTTCCTGCTGTTACCAGCACCTGGAAGCTGTGCATGGAGTTTTGAACTTTTAGCCCAGCTTTGTGTTTGTGTTGGAATTCAACAGACGCTGGAATGGAATGGCTGTAATACCTGAAGAGATGCTGATTTCAGGGAAAAAATGCAGTGGTCTCTTTTTTTTTTCCAGAGCTGGATTTAGCTAAAAATTGACTACAATAAATATATTTTGTTGGGTGTTATTGCATTGAAAAAACGTAGAAATAATTGCTCCTTACTGTGAGCAGGCTTGCATCTCCACCTCATTCTTATTTGGTCTGTACCTGCTTTTCTCCAAGTAAATATTGTTCCTTTGGCAATAATTTTCTACAGTACACAAACAAACTTTCTGTTTATCTTGTGGCTAACAGCACTTTCGACTGGCATGCCTTTGTGATTAGACGTCGACAGTGTTTATTGGTCCACGAGGGAAATCATTTTGACACTGTAGCACACACATTACAAAAACAATGATTAAAAAATAATAAGTGGTAATAAAATTTTAAATAATTAAAGTAGGCTAGACTATGATATACAGTGAGCGTGGTAAAGAGATACAGTGCACAGATGAAATAGTGCCTTGGACATGACATAAGGTTATCTGTTACATAAGGGTGAGCTGTTGTACAGTTGTATAGAGTATGGCAAGTTGTGTATTCTTCACTGTATGCTGAGTGATGCTACAAATTTGACTGGGTAGTTTTAAAAAGCTAATTTCAATTTTGTTAACAGATAAGATGATTATGTTTGCGCAAGTTTCTATTTCATGTGTTGCCCGGAATCCAGAATAGACACTTCTTCAATACTTTGATAATAAGATTAGAGTTTGGTCTCTCAGTTTTCAAATGGATGTGATTGACAAGTGGATTTGTGTCAGAAAAAAAAAGTAACTGTAAAAAATTGCAGATTTCTGTAGATTTCTGTAGCATTTCATGTGCAGAGGCTTAGTAATTAGCACCAAAACATAAACCAGGAACATATCTATATTGTGATAATTAAACAACAATTTATATTAGGCAATTGTAAGCGTACGTTTGCTTGTACATACAATAAAAATAAAAAAAGGTTTTAAACTAGGATTAAACCCAGTCATCTAACAATTGTTTTCATCAAAGATCTTATCACAGGGTTTATTGAGCTGATTATGTTGAGAGGAAATAGTGCAGGAGTGAAAGGAGCAGATGTGTTTATGACACAATGGGCAAGTGCCTTCTACTGGTCAAACATAAGAACAGCACTGACTGATTTAGATTTTGCTGGCAGTGCTTACCTTTATAGCACTTTATATTAGCAACATGGAAACACACTCTTACATACTCTAGTCTAAAACACAACTTAAAAGATTTTACATTTACAAATTTAGGATCAGTCTTAAATCAAAATATCCAAAAAGAAATTTGAACAACGTATCTTTAATCAATAGTTCATTTAATTCTTAATATTCACACTGGGGACACTTGAAACAAACAAGACTAAATAATAATTACTAGCTGACTACTAATATTTATTTATTTATTTATTTATTTATTTATTTATTTATTTATTTATTTATTTATTTTAGTAGTCAGCTAGTAATTATTTTGTTATTTTTAAGTGTAGTATGTATTCACCCAATGTCATGTCAATCACTAATCTCTGCACTGTTTCTCCTTGCTACTGTGTCGAATTCATTGTTCTTGTGGATCAAAAAAGTTTGTCCAAGTCAAAGTCTAAAATTATATGACTGTTTACAGCAGTATTTGGGCTTGCATCACTCACAACATTTGTTTTAGTTTAGCGAGCATAAACATTAATCATGTTACAATGATGTATGAATAACACAAAATTTACACGTAACACTTCAGTTATTCTACAGACCCAAGGGGTTTAGGCTGAAGGTTGTTATTTTTCCTGATGCCAGGGACACACTGCAGGTGGATTTTGCTCTATGCGAGCAGAAAAACTGCCCATTTTGGATGCGTATTTAGAATGCATTAAAAGTGAATGAGGGCGGTCACACTGCCCACACTAGGTGAGCGCATGGAGCGCATAGATTTCAGAAAATAGAATCCAACCTATTTTTTGACGCTCTACGTGAGCGTAGGCGTGTATCCTCATCAAAATCCATAGAGAGCATCCATCTGTTGTATTTGTGTATTTACCATCAGCACAATGTGTTCTTGGGGCAGTTATGTATAGTTTGAAAGAGCCCAGGTTCAGAAAGTCAATTAGTCAATTAGTGCTTTGAAATTTACTTTTGAAATACTTGCGTTTGCCTTAGTCAGCCTGTACAGATGGTAAATACGGTAAATTAGGTGCATAAACGCTGATGTATGCAGTGTGTTTAGGATCTAAAGCTTTTAAAGGTGCATTGTGTAACTTTTTTGGTGGAGGGTCTGACAAAGGCTTTTCTCCATGGAAATTGTCTTGCTTTGTCAGGAATGTTTCATAGTATGGTATTGAACCTTTCTATATTCATGGACACCAAACCAGACCAAGTTACAGGCCAGATCTGTGGATAGGCAACCCTGCTCACAGTCAGAATGCAGTTTTTTCTTGATATTTTTGAGCTATAAAACCATCTGTAATTGAATAAATGTAAGGCACAGCTATTCAATGTCATACTGTGGAACATTCCAGGCAGAGCAATGACATATCCATAGAACCAAGAAGGTGACGGGTCCTCCACCAGAAAAGTTACACAATGCACCTTTAACATATAGAGCAGTATCCATCCACATCCACATAGTGAGTTTTACCTTCCACACAGGAGGGCCTGGCTCTGGTGGTACCGGCGACCTGTCCGGGGAAGCACGAGCATTTGACAGTCTGGGAGCGCTCTTCAATCTTGTTCTTATTACAGCAGCGATGCACTGCCACCACTTCACATGTGCCCTGCTTCACCTGGTACGCAACTGCAACACAAAACAACACAGAGAGACAGAGAGAGGAGGACAGTTATCAAAGGTGCTGTACCTGTCTTTTACTGAAGAAGAAAAAAAGAACTAGTTAATTTTAAACAGTTTGCAGTGGTCCAAAGTTATGCCTTACCTTATTTACATTATACATTCTGAGCATCTTACTGTATTTATTCAGAGCGATAAATTTATAAGTGCTTTTCATAACAGTCAGTTAACCGCACACTTCCTCATTATCAGATAATAAAACGCGGTATAATTAGATGCCTACAGTTTTATTTATTTTATTTTACCTTTATTTAACCAGGAGGTCCCACTGAGATTCAAAATCTCTTTTTCAAGAGAGCAAGGTAGCAGCCAACACAATCAAAACGGTAAAATCACAAAGTATCACATTATAAAGCCATTTGCATACACATGTCTCAGTCATGTCATGGCATTTTTAATAATTTTCTTAAGCTTATCAAGTGACACCATAGATTCCAATTTAAGATTTTTCTGTAAATGATTCCATATGCAAACAGAACACAGTAGAGTTATTCTGAGCTGCTTATACAATATTTCTGTACTGGGACAAGACACATTTTGCTGAAAAACACAAACAAGAGTCTGGTACAGGCTCTTAACAAGAAACGTTTTAGGAGTGTCTGGGTGCTGTTTTGATGATTATTCTCCTGGGTTTAAAATTCAAACAAATTGCTTTGACAAATAACAAAATATCTAGCACACCAACCACCGTGAGTAGGGTAAACAGACTAAACTGATTATTTCCACTTGTGTCGTTGGTTTATTCTGGGCACAGTGTCTTTGATTCACAAGAAAACACGTCTTTAGCAGCTCTTTCATTGTGAGCCCAGTGCCCTCATTAACTTCGTCATGCATGCTCCTCGCCTGTTGTCATTGTAAAACCACACAAGAGGAGCAGGGTGAGGCAAATCAAGGCACTTTCTCTTGGATGGAGCTCAGAAAGAGAGAGGGGATTGATGTGAGCAATGACACGATGGCATGCTCAGTTGATTAGGAGTTTGGGAGGAAATAAAGAACACCAAGTAACAGAGACTGGCCTTGAAAAAAGTCAGCATTTAAGGTTGTAGAGTGGTTCTAGTCCTCGTTTAGTTCTGGTTTAGTCCTAATTTAGTCCTGGTTTAGGCCTCCCCTTTAGTCATAATTTTGGAGTGGAGGTATATATTTTATTTTATTTTGTTATGGCATTAATTTGCTTAAAGAAGGGACATTTTACTTCTATGGGGTATTAACTGCTATCACATGACATATTTTATATTTCACTTTGGTTTTAGAATACCTGAATTCCATCCCCATGCAAAGTCACACCCCATTCAGAGCACTATCACAACATAATGAAGCTACTGCATGTTGCGACAGGTGTGTACAGCTTTGTATCATGCTTTTGTATATTTATGGAGAATTGGATGACATAGGCCTGTGGGGGTTCGAATAGGGGAAAATATTCAAATATAAATGGTTGACATCTAAAACCTGTTCAGGCATGTTTTGGTGAGGGAACAATATTATAACATGCTAGAAACCTAAAAAAAAAGAATACACATACATGCATAATACACCCTAATTAAACATCTATTCATTTTAAAATCATTGTTTACAAACTTTATTCTTGAAAGCCAAATCAATTTGTGAATTTGTGTTAAATAAAAATACAATGGAATCAAATATTTAAAAAAAAAATGAAGTGAAACATTGTAAGAATACATGTCACAATTTAAATTAAGAGAATAAAAAAAACTTTGCACAATCTGTCAGACAAATAATGTGGTAGCTCTGACCAAAAAAATGAGACTTCATCTTTTCTGTATAATTTGTTTGCTTAATCCTCTTTAAAGTGACATTTGTTATTGTTCTGTGAAGCATCTTTGAGTGTCCTGTAAGCACTATAAATAAAATGCATTAGTGTGAAGCAGTGACGTGCGGTGAGGGTCATGGCTGGTGAGGCACTGACGTCATCAGTGACGTCACCAGGTGTCGGCAAGTAAATTTGGCCCCGGGCCAATTTCTCTCCCTGTAAGTGACTGGAGCTCGTAATATTTTTGATGTGAAGCTGAAAATGAATTATTATTGTTCAGTGCATTTTCCAGAGCGCACCGAGTAGTGTCATAAATTAAAATAGCAACGTTTTTAGTGCGATCTGGCTCTGAATGTGAGTGGTGGACCGCTCATGTTTAACGAGGCTTCTTTGCAAATTTTTTAGGTCACAATATCCCATCTGAGTCCAGACATTGTCACAGCAGGTTGAGAAAAGAAGGCAGGAAAACCAGAAAAGACGATTTCTTAACACTGTTTGAAAAGAGCGAGTCTTTGTCTGGAGAAAACCCTTTAGCTTCGGCGTTGGTCTTCCTTTAACACTAGAAGTCCCGCGGAGGGGTCAATTGACCTTTTTACCTAAAAGACCCACAGAGGGGTCATCTGACCCTTTGGACCCCCTGTGGACACTCCTTTTGTTGTGGAAATGTGGCTGTTAGCGGCTCACAGCAGTCGCTTGAGTCACAGAGTCGCTTGAGCCTGTGTGGGGGAGGGGACCCCCAGGCAAGCGTAGGTAATGCGTGTTTTTGCATGTGTGTGTGTGTGTGTGTGCGTGTGTGCGTGTGCGCCCATATGGTGGATTTATAAACATATGGTGGATTTTTATGCAGTGAATCATCAGGATCAACGAGAATTTGGGATCAAAAACTCTAAACATTTATTGTTAAAAAAATACAAAACAAAACATATTTACAATGAATGCAAAAGCAACTGTTTTCCCAGTTTTTGTGTGGAAGGTTGTTGCAGAAGTAACTTATTTTTGTGTGCCAAAAATAGAAGAAAAAAAATTACAAAGGAAAAAAGCATATTTACAAAGAATGCAAATGAGTGAAATACATTTGAGCAGTCACTAACAATTCTGGCACTGCCATTGCTCCTTTCGGCATTTCCCACATGTATATTTGTAACAGTCATCACAGCGCACTGTTGCACGATTGTCCTTGCATTTGATTTTAGCCTGACACTTGGCTCTTTGTCCGAGTTGTGGTGTGGAGGGTTGTTGCCGAAGCAATTGCTCCTTTTGGGCCTTTTTCATACCCACGTGGGAGTGAGCCAACTCTCTTGCCAGTTCAAACAGGAAATCCACCCGTCTTTCCTTTCTCCCAGTGCATAATTGATAGAGCACGTGGGCATTCAGTGCTGCAATGTCTATCATGTTGTAGAACACTGCTACTGGCCAGCGCCTTGTTCCTGTGCGGACAGTGTATTCCCGCACCATCTGGTCCATGATATCGACGCCGCACTTTGTTGTGTTGTAGAGTGTGGTGGTGTTTGGCTTCTTTTTTTGGTGGTTTCCTGTGTCTGAATCGTGCTGTGCATGCTGCTGAGAATATACACAGTCTTCTTCCGCTTGGGTGCATACACAGTCAGTGTGGCACCAGTGGATGAAAACACCTGGGTGGTAAATTCATCGCGGTGCATCTGTCGAGTTGACGGTGGGATTTCTTGGCGAATCCTGTTGACTGTGCCGAGGATGGTTGAATTCCGGCTAAGTAGTCGTTTTGCAAGTGACAGTGATGTAAAGAAATTGTCTGTGGTAACATTTCTGCCCTTGTCCAAGAATGGTTCCATCAGCCTCATGACTACACTCTCAGACACTCTCTCCCCACGAGGTCGAGTGGGGTCCTTGCCAAGATATGGGAGGATGTTGCAGACGTATTTGGTTTTCAAGTCACACGCCACCCAAAACTTGATACCAAACTTCTCTGGTTTAGTTGCAATGTACTGTAGGAAACAGCAGCGAGTCTTGCACGGGAAAAGTTGTTCGTCAATGGTGATGTGTCGACCAGGGATGTAGGATGTGATGCAGTTGGTGACAAACAATCCCCATATGTTTGAAATTGCCGCAAACCTATCAGTCTGTACTCGCTCGCTGCGGGTGTCTCTGTCATCAAAGCGCAGGTGATGCATGATGTTTTGGAAACGGCCTCGGGACATGGTTTCGATGATGTGTGGGCTTCCCAGCTTTTTCGACCAGCAGTCACGCAGTGATGGCACCTTGAAGATTCCCCTCATGATGGTGATGGAAATAAATGCCATTAGTTCAGGTATGCCCATGAACCAATCCACATGCTCAGTTTGCTTCGCATGTTGAATTGTGCAGTCTCGAATGATGTCAAGCATGTCCGGAGTGATGAAACAAAGGAAGCTCTGAAGGCGACTTGTGATTGACCTCCTGGCCTTAGCTGTTGGCTCTCCATCTGCGCTGTATGGCGATGGTGGGGTGAAATGTGGACCGGTTCCCACCTGTTCTTCATGCCATACTGTGCCATCTTTTGCAGTCTCTCTCACATCAGTCGCCAGCCGAGCTCTCTTTGTTGGTTGGGGAGCACTCTCCTCATCTGTTGCGTGAAAAAAATGTAATAATGAGCAATGGGAAATTCAAATGATATCACAAATGCAAGTATAGAAGCTAATCACTGCAAAATTGGTTTATTTTTCTAGTTTCAAGTAATGTAGTAAAAATCACCTTGGAACTAGTATTTTTCAAATAGAAATAAAAACCTCAAATTAGACTATTTTTACTTGTTTTAAGAAATTTGCCGATGGGCAAGCATTTTTTTTACTAGGTTAGCAATATTTGCTAGCCAGTTTGCCAGGCAAAATTTGCTAGGCAAACAACATTTGCTGGAAATGAGTAAATCAAGTAAATCTTAGCTAGTAAAAAAAGCTTGCCCCATTGGCACGCAAAAAAATACTAGTTCTGAGGTGATTTACTCCCTCACTGAAATGAAATGTAAAATGGGAAATAATATGAAATGAAATATTACCTGAAGACAACTGAGACAGGTCGGAGTCTGAATCCACCTGGAGATTGATGTCTTCTCCATCCGATTCGCAAGGGTCAGCTCCATCCAGGATAATTTCCAATGCCTGTTGAGTGCTGTCCTCCCCCCTGCTGATTCAACAGGTAATGGACGCATTTACAAATGAAGAGATGCTAATTGTGGCCATCAGAGCCATCAGTTTGGACTAAGGGTCTTTTGACCCTTCTCCAGGACTTTAGGGGGGCTGTCAAAATTCCCGGGACTTCTAGTGTTAACTATAAACTCTTATGAAATCTTGAAATCTTCCTCCATTTAAAAAGTAGGGCCAGACAAGAAGAAAAAAGTGAAGCTGAATGGATTATTAAAGTTGACTCGCTAACTCTAAATTGTAGCTTGCTGTCACTTATTCTTCTGCAACTCCGCTGTTGCAGAAGAAACCCTGGGCTCACGAGTGCCTCTACCATGAGGCCAGGTAACTACGTGCCTCACCAGTGCCTTTTCACAGCCGTATCTGTCACTACTGAGCTACAGCACAGTCAGTCCATGTGAGGCACGAACGGCTGGTGAAAATAACTTTATAGTACAAATCATTTGATAAATATAACCATTTAATTTATTTTTTCATTTTACTTTTTTTTTCTCTGTGATGACAGGTGAGGCACGGCCTCATCTGCCTCTAATGACTGCATGTCACTGGTGTGAATATATTAATAGGACACATCTGTGCAGAAAGAGATCTTATCTGTAGCTCTTTTCCTTGTGTGTAAGTCATTCATTTTTTGTGAAGCCGTTGACAGCGTCAAACATAATGTTAATCACAGAACTGACACTCATACTTGAGAGCCACTGTTTTGTTCTGTTTTTATTCATTTATTTATTTATTTATTTATTCTCTCTCTTATCTCTGTGTCTTTTCTGGAGGTTGCATGTCACCTGCATTATGAATTACATGGAAAGCTAAAGCCATACTTTGGAACATTCTCCATAGAGATTGAAGTTTAATGACATAGTGGAAGAAGATTATAGCTAAAGAAACAACATGAAAACAAGCAGGAGGAGACCAAATAAAAGTTTTGTGGAGATGAAGCCCACTCAGAGTATACAGTAAATGCGTGTTTTAGTATTTCAAGTACATTTCAGTGCAATCAAAATTATTGTAGTCAGTTTTTTGTGTTAAAATGTTGCATGTGGATTTAATCTTTCAGATCTGGTTGGATAAGTAATCATGTGGACTTAAAGTGCCCACATTACACTATTTTCTGATCTATGTTCTAATGTTGTTTTCACATCACAAACATACCTGGAGTTGCGATTGATTCACTCATGTGAGACATGTTTAACACATAAACCCTGCACATTTAGGCTGAATTCTTCTCTCAAAAAGAAAACACTCTGTTTCACCTTGTGATGCCATGTGGTAACTTCACTAGAATCATTTGGATAATTTCAGACCTGGAATTGCCCATCTCTTTACTGAACAAAAGGTAAAGGCAGCTGCTAACGTGAAAACTACTGCTTCATGACATCACAAGGTAATATAGGAAATTTAAGACTGCACAAATAAGTCTTTCAAATATTCAATCACAAATACACAGGTCACAGAATCACAGAAGATGAAAACATACAAGTTTAAATTTAAAAAGGTATGATGTAGAGTGTATTAATAGGACATATCTGTGCAGAATCGGATCTTACCTGGAGCCCTTTTTCTTGTGTGTAAGTCATTCATTATGTGCTGGGATATTTAGAGTATTTGTGCAGCCGCTGACAGCCCAGAACACACACGTAGACCTAATGCGGTGATCAGTCCTCTCCAGGGGCTGTCACGGCCTTAATTATAACACTAGCCTGACAGTAATAGAACACAAGGACACGCGCTGTATAAAGCATAGTTTAACCTAAACTTTTCTGTCTTTGCCGCTGTTGTCGGTACAATGACAATTAGGTGAGGCATGAGTGTGGAGATAAAACAGCCCCTGGCAGAACATATGGTGGGAGAGAGCCTGTCTTTGTGGATAAGACAAATTGTGGGAATGTAAAATTTTGTCTGTATAGAATAACAAATACACTGGAGATGAACACTGACAAGCTGAATATAAACCAAAGAATGTAATGTGTGTTTTTTCACCTGACGTCCTCTACTAAAGTCAGAGTATTCTTCAAAAACTTAAACTTCAATTTGTTTTGTGCCAATATCAACGTGCCACTGATAACGCAAGAAGCATATGTTGCAGATGAGAAAAAAAAAAAAACAATGATTGAAAGATTGTTGTCATTTTCTTCCACAGGATTTACAAGATTTGAGTTCAAAACAATTTTAAGTGCTTCTGAACCGCTCTTAGTCTGACCCGTCCCCCAGGACCTGTTTGCCGTGGGGACCCTACCAGGGGCATAAAGCCCCCGACAACATAGCTCCCGGGATCATTTGGGCACTCAAACCCCTCCACCACGTTAAGGTGGCGGCTCAAGGATATTTAGAGCAGTTCAGAAGCACTTTATGACGAGTAAGAGATCAAGGCCAGTTACGTCGCCCGGATTGGCGTCACCGGGGCCCCACCCTGGAGCCAGGCCTGGGGTGGGAGCTCGCCAACGAGCGCCTGGTGGCCGGGCCCCCATGGGGAGCGACGTGGGGCCATCCTCCCGTGGACTCACCACCCGCAGGAGGATCCATAAGGGGCCGGTGCAGAGAGATCTGGGCGGCAGCCGAAGGCAGGGGCCTCGGCGACAAGATCTCCGGACATGGAGACTAGCTCTGGGGACATGGAATGTCACCTCGCTGGGGGCGAAGGAGCCTGAGCTCGTGCGGGAGGTTGAGCGCTATCGACTAGATATAGTCGGCCTCACCTCCACGAACCCAACTCCTTGAAGGGGGCTGGACTCTCCATTTCTCTGGCGTTGCCCGCGGGGAACGGCGGCGGGCTGATGTGGGCCTGCTCATTGCCCCACAGCTTAGCCGCCGAGTGTTGGAGCTCACCCCGGTGAACGAGAGGGTCGCGTCCCTGCGCCTTCGGGTCGGGGACAAGTCTCTCACTGTTGTGTCGGCCTACGGGCCGAACAGCAGTGCAGAGTACCCAGCCTTCTTGGAGTGCCTGGGAGGGGTACTGGACAGTGCACCGCCCGGGGACTCCGTTGTTCTCCTGGGGGACTTCAACGCCCACGTGGGCAACGACAGTGACACCTGGAGAGGGGTGATTGGGAGGAATGGCTTCCCTGATCTGAACCCGAGCGGTGTTCTGGGGGAGGGTGGGGACATAGAGTCCAAATGGGCAATGTTCTCGGCCTCTATTGTCGATGCGGCCACCCGTAGCTGTGGCCGTAAGGTCTGTGGTGCCTGTCGCAGCGGCAATCCCCGAACCCGGTGGTGGACACCGGAAGTAAGCGATGCCGTCAGGCTCAAGAAGGAGTCTTATCGGGCCTTATTGGCTCGTGGGACTCCGGAGGCAGCAGACGGGTACCGGCGGGCCAAGCGTGCTGCAGCCCGGGCGGTCGCAGAGGCAAAAACTCGGGTTTGGGAGGAGTTCGGAGAGGCCATGGAGGAGGACTATCGGACGGCCTCAAAGAAATTCTGGCAAACCGTCCGGCACCTCAGGAGGGGGAAGCAGTGCTTCACCAATACTGTTTACAGTGCAGGTGGGGAGCTGTTGACCTCGACTGGGGATGTTATCGGACGGTGGAAGGAATACTTTGAGGATCTCCTCAATCCCGCACGCTGCCAGGGGAATCCCTGTTACGCACCAGGAAGGGAGTTCCCCTGTTACACAGCCTGGTGCGTGCTTCGGCTATGTTTTTCCGCACTGAAAAATAGTTCCCACCCAAAATGACCAAGGCAAGCTCTCCGTGTTGATTTGTACATTTATTTGCACTCGATATGAATGCGCACTACACAGAAAGTAATTGGGAAAAGCATCGAGCAAATTAATTCCTTTTGGCCAAAATCTTTCTCTGGCGCCGTTAGACTCCAGTCTAACGCGGAGTAGCTGCAGATACCGCGGCGGTCAGTGCTGACAGACTCGGACAATGGCTGGGTGACCAGGAAAACGCTTTCCACCACTTATTTTAGTCTCTGGACTGTGGGGAGATGCCCAAATTTGACCTGGGGGTGGCATATCCCTTTAATGTTGAAAAGACCAAGGAGATTGTTATTGACTTCCGGAGAGGCCCCACTCAGCACCCCCCACTGTCCATCAACGGTGCTGCTGTAGAGAGGGTGAGCAGCACCAAATTCCTGGGGGTGCACATCAGTGAGGACCTCTCCTGGACAGTGAATACTGCATCACTGGCAAAGAGGGCTCAGAAGCGCCTCTATTTCCTCCGCAAACTGAGGAGAGCTGGAACCCCCCCACCCATCATGACCACCTTTTACCGAGGCACCATTGAGAGCGTCCTGACCAGCTGCATCACTGTGTGGTACGGGAGCTGCACTGAACAGAACAGGAAAGCCCTGCAGCGCATAGTGAATGCAGCTGGGAGGATCGCTGGTGTCTCTCTCCCCTCCCTCCTAGACATTTTTAACACCCGACTCACCCGCAGAGCGTCCAGCATTGCGGGTGACCCGAGCCACCCCTCACACAGCCTGTTCAGCCTCCTGCCCTCGGGGAGAAGGTACCGGAGTCTCCGGGTCCACTCCACCAGACTGTCAAACAGCTTCATCCACCAGGCTGTCAGGAGGCTGAACTCTCACCTGAACTCTCACCCGAACTCTCACCTTACCCGTCTCCCACCCCCCACCCCCCAGATTGGCATAACCTGTATTCCATAAAAAGACATATCACTCTAGACACACACACAAAAAAAAACTGCTGCTAAGGACGACTGTTGCACTGTTGCACATTTATATTTACTACTGGATTTTTACTGTTTACTGTTGCACAGTTACATTTACTACTGGAATTTTTACTACTGCTGTTCACTCCTGTTATTGCACTAGAATTACTACTGTTGCACATTTATTTTATCTTAACTTCAATGCACATTCTATTGCACATGACCATTTCACTGCTGTATCTTCCATTGCACATTTTTGATGCACACTGCACACTTTGGAAATCTGTATATATGTATTTATTTATTATGTTGCACTGCTTTAAGATTTTAGATCTTAGACTTTAGTTTAACTTTAGATTTCTGTCTTAGATAGTTTTTGTTGTGTTTTGTCTTCATATTGTATTTTGTACACTGTCTTTTTGCACTACCTGGCCAGAGAGAAACGAAATTTCGATTCACTGTATGTTGAACACATATGGCAGAATTGACAATAAAGCTGACTTTGATCTTTGATCTGGAGAAGGCATTCGACCGTGTACCTCGTGGGGTCCTGTGAAGAGTGCTCTGGGAGTACGGGGTTCCGGGCCCTTTGTTAAGGGCTGTTCGGTCCCTGTATGACCGGAGCAGGAGCTGTGTTCGCATTGCTGGTAGCAAGTCGGACCTGTTCCCAGTGCATGTTGGACTCCGCCAGGGCTGCCCTTTGTCACCGGTTCTGTTCATTATATTTATGGACAGAATTTCTAGGTGCAGTCAGGGGCCGGAGGGGATCCGGTTTGGGAACCACAGGATCTCATCTCTGCTGTTTGCAGATGATGTTGTCCTGATGGCTTCATAGAACCGGGACCTCCAATGTGCACTGGGGCGGTTTGCAGCTGAGTGTGAAGCGGCTGGGATGAGGATCAGCTCCTCTAAATCCAAGGCCATGGTTCTAGACCGGAAAAAGGTGGCTTGCCCTCTCTGGGGGGGTGGGGAGTCCTTGCCTCAAGTGGAGGAGTTCAAGTATCTCGGGGTCTTGTTCTCGAGTGAGGGGAGGATGGAGCATGAGATTGACAGGCGGATCGGTGCAGCGTCGGCAGTGATGCAGTCGTTGTACCGGACCGTTGTGGTGAAGAGGGAGCTGAGCCGAAAGGCGAAGCTCTCAATTTACCGGTCAATCTACGTTCCTACCCTCACCTATGGTCATGAGCTCTGGGTAATGACCAAAAGGACGAGATCGCGGATACAAGCGGCCGAAATGAGTTTCCTCCGCAGAGTGGCTGGGCGCACCCTTAGAGATAGGGTGAGGAGCTCAGTCACACGGGAGGAGCTCGGAGTAGAGCCGCTGCTTCTCCACGTGGAGAGGAGCCAACTGAGGTGGCTCGGGCATCTGTTCCGGATGCCTCCTGGTCGCCTCCCTCAGGAGGTGTTCCAGGCATGTCCCACCGGGAGGAGGCCTCGGGAAGACCCAGGACACGCTGGAGGGACTATGTGTCCCGGCTGGCCTGGGAACGCCTTGGGGTCCCCCCGGAGGAGCTGGAGGAAGTGTCCGGGGTGAAGGAAGTCTGGGAGTCCCTGCTTAGACTGTTGCCCCCGCAACCCGGCCCCGGATAAGCGGAAGAAAATGGATGGATGGATGGACAATTTTAAGAGGTTCATTTATTTTTTGTTCTACATACAGTATAGGATTTTTTTTTGTATTTGTAGAGGGGGAAACTGCAAAACACAAAAATGTGAACATCAGTTTAGGTTTGGGCCATATCATATTGTATTGTATTGTCATTATTGCCTATAATGATTTTTTTAAATGTTATGATATAATTGCACATGCACTGCAGCTGATTTTAAAGCATCTAGTTGCTATAACAAGAAGAGCCTGAAACAAATTTGTAGAAATACTACTAATACTAATACAGCTCTGGAAAAAAATAAGAGACCACTGCAAAATTATCAGTTTTTCTGATTTTACTACTTATAGGTATGTGTTTGGGCAAAAGGAACATTTTTGTTTCAGTCTACAAACAACTGACAACATTTCTCCCAAATTCCAAATAAAAATAGAGAACATTTATTTGCAGAAAATGACAAATGGTCAAAATAACAAAAAAGATACATGTTTTCAGACCTCAAACAATGCAAAGAAACAAGATCAAATTCATTAAAAAAAAAACAACAATACTAATGTTTACACTTAAAGATCCCATGACATGGTACTTCTTGATGCTTTTATATGGCTCCTTAATGGTTCCCTAATACTGTAAATGAATCCTTCTTCAAAATCAACACTCACTGCATGAGAAACAGAGATAAGCTGAGAAAGAGTAATTTTTCTCACTCAGAACACTCTATAATGGGCGTTGTTGCTTGAATGCAAATGAGGAGAAAAAAGCTGGCCAATAGTAGAAGGTGGGGGCGTGGCTAAACGCTCCGCTCTCTGCTCTGAGCGCTCTCTGATCCATTTCCTTGTTTTTGCACGGGGGGAGAGAGTTGAAGCGTTCCATTGAAAAATAAACACATTTCCACATAAAATAAAATTAAACCACTGCTGTTCAAAGGTCCAGAGGCTCAGATAAAGGACTTCTGAGCCTAGAAACACTCGGACGTGCCTCCAGGCAAATAAAAAAACGCATTTCGCATTGCCTAGGGCATTCGCAGTCCAAACTCTCTGGGCGTGATTTACAGAGACGCTGAGTACAGACAGACGGGGGTGGAACTGCATTTGCATTTCTTTTTTCGATCTGACGTCAATAAGGTGCCTTGTTCAAAATCGCCCGTTTGAGCTCCGATTTTTTGTAACGCAGAAAAGGATCGCAAATGCTCAGTTTAGACATTTCGCAACTTTTAACCATGGAAGGGGGCTAAACAGGGTAGGGGAGCTCACATTAACGTTCAAAAACCTCCATGCCATGGGACCTTTAAGAAGAGTTCAGAAATCATTATTTGGTGCAATAACTCATTTTTAATCACAGCTTTCATGCGTCTTGGCATGCTCTCCACAAGTCTTTCACATTGTTCTTGGGTGACTTTATTCCACTCCTGGTGCAAGAACTGAAGTAGCTCAGCTTTGTGTTTGTGTTGGAATTCAACAGACGCTGGAATGGCTGTAATAAATGTAGATGCTGATGCAGTGGTCCCTTTTTTCCAGAGCTGTACATTAGATTTCTATAGCACTCAAAAACACTTCAAAGTGCATTATTCATTCACTCTACATTCAGTTGTGGCATGCTACAACAATAGCTACAGCTGCCCTGGGGTAGATTGACGGAAGCAAAACTGCCAATCTGTGCCACCACATTCACACTAGGCAATAAGGGTAGAAAAGTGACACAATGATAGTTTCAACTAGAGCCACTGTAAGCAGCTTTAGGTACACTGTAACCCATACAGCTCTGGAAAAAAATGAGACCACTGCATTTTTTTTTTCTGAAACCAGCATCTCTACATGTATTACAGCCATTCCATTCCAGCGCCTGTTGAATTCCAACACAAACACAAAGCTGAGCTACTTCAGTTCTTGCACCAGGAGTGGAATAAAGTCACCCGAGAACAATGTGAAAGACTTGTGGAGAGCATGCCAAGACACATGAAAGCTGTGATTAAAAATAAGGGTTACTGCACCAAATATTGATTTCTGAACTCTTCTTAAGTGTAAACATTAGTATTATGTTGTTTTAAAATGAATTTGATCTTATTTCTTTGCATTGTTTAAGGTCTGAAAACATGTATCTTTTTTCTTATTTTGACCATTTGTCATTTTATGCAAATACAGTAAATGCTCTAAACGGAATTGGAATTGGAATTTGGGGGAAATGTTGTCAGTAGTTTATAGACCAAACAAAAATGTTCCTTTTGCCCAAACACATACCTATACTCAACAAAAATATAAACGCAACACTTTTGTTTTTGCTCCCATTTTTCCTGAGATGGACCCAAAGATCCCAAATTCACTCCAGATACACAACACTATCATTTCTCTCAAACATTGTTCACAAATCTGTCCAAATGTGTGACAGCGAGCACCTCTGCCCCGCCGAGACAATCCACCCCACCTCACAGGTGCGCCACATCAAGATGCCGATCCGACATCATGACCAGTGCACAGGTGCACCCCAGACTGCCCACAATAAAAGGCCACCCTGAAATGTGCATTTTTTTTTTTTGCTTTACTGGGGGTCTGGGGACTCAGAACCAGTCAGTATCTGGTGTGACCACCATTTGCCTCATGCAGTGCAACACATCTTCTTCGCATAGAGTTAACAGATTGTCAGTTGTGGCCTGTGGAATGTTGGTCCACTCCTCTTCAATGGCTGTGTGAAGTTGCTGGATATTAGTGGGAGCTGGTACACGCTGTCGTATACGCCGGTCAAGCACATCCCAAACATGCTCAATGGGTGACATGTCCGGTGAGTATGCTGGCCATGCAAGAACTGGGACATTTTCAGCTTCCAAGAATTGTGTACAGATCCTTGCAAGATGGGGCCGTGCATTATCTTGCTGAAACATGAGGTGATGTTCATGGATGTATGGCACAACAATGGGCCTCAGGATCTCATCACGGTATCTGTGCATTCAAAATGCCATCAATAAAATGCACCTGTGTTCTTCGTCCATAACAGCCTTTGAAGAGGAGTGGACCAACATTCCACAGGCCACAATTGACAATCTGATAAACTCTATGCGAAGAAGATGTGTTGCACTGCATGAGGCAAATGGTGGTCACACCAGATACTGACTGGTTCTGAGTCCCCAGACCCCCAATAAAGCAAAAAAATGCACATTTCGGGGTGGCCTTTTATTGTGGGCAGTCTGGGGCACACCTGTGCACTGGTCATGATGTCGGATCGGCATCTTGATGTGGCACACCTGTGAGGTGGGGTGGATTGTCTCGGCGGGGCAGAGGTGCTCGCTGTCACACATTTGGACAGATTTGTGAACAATGTTTGAGAGAAATGGTAGTGTTGTGTATCTGGAGTGAATTTTGGATCTTTGGGTCCATCTCAGGAAAAATGGGAGCAAAAACAAAAGTGTTGCGTTTATATTTTTGTTGAGTGTATAAGTAGCAAAATCAGAAAAACTGATAATTTTGCAGTGGTCTCTCTTTTTTTTTTTCCACAGCTGTATCGTTATCACAAATTTTCTCTTTAATATCATGATACAAAACGGCCCATTCCACCCTGCCTATGTGTGCTGAAAATGCCATATTGTTAAACATTACTGTATTAAGTATCACAGCCCCTTCTATACATGTCACACCTGTACTATTTACAGAACACACGGCACATACTAAAGAGGTGTGTGGCCTCATTTTCCCGCTAACACGTGTGACAAGGACATTCACACAGGATCAGCACATGTGCCTGTGTTCTTCCTCCTCTACACCTCCGTGAACAGGCCTCTGTAATACCACGTTCCAGCACATTACACCCAAACATGCAGGGGGAAACTGTTTATAGCCAAAACCAGGAGAGACCACAAATGTTTAGTGAATGTAATCTTTGCTTATTGCCCCGTGAACAGAATCCCGGAGTTTTATCTATATCTCTTTGCCCTCTCAAAGCCCAGTGTCCTCCAAGTCTTCATCATCGCTACATCCGAGTAACATTACTACCCAAAAGCCTCTGTGCATCCTCACCTGAACTGCACTGTAAGCCCCCATTGCGTTTAGGTACGTGAGTCCAGGCACACTCTACACACACACACAAACGCACACAGAAACGCACAAACACGCACACAAACACACACGCACACACACACGCACACACACACACACACGCATACAGAAGTGGGTTCCATTTCGGCGGGCCATGGCCTCTCTCATCTTTTCTGATTTAAAGTTTGTTTGTTCTCTTCTCCAGAGAGCCCCATCAATGATCCCTTGCTCTTGGAGGGCACCGCTCCCATATCATCCCTCCGTTTTCATTTCCTTCAGTTCTCTCTCTCTCTTTTCTCTCGCTCTCTTACATTTCCCTCTTTCTCCCGCTATCGCCTCTCTCTTCCTTTTCTGCTACTCTCTTCCTTTTCAACCTCTGTCTTCTTTTTCTCTCTCCATCTCTATACATCTTCCTTTTTTCCTTTCTTTATCTCTTCTCTGTCTTCCTTTCTCCTATATCTCTTCTCTCCCTCATCCTTTTATCGCTCCCTTCCTTTTCTCCTTTGTCTCTTCTCTCTCTTCCTTTCCCCTTGTTCTCTCTCTCTTTTCTCTCGCTCTTTTACATTTCCCTCTTTCTATTTTTCTCTCTCTCTCTCTTCTCTCTTCCTTTTCTGCTACTCTCTTCCTTTTCCCTCTCTGTCTTCTTTTTCTCTCTCCATCTCTATATATCTTCCTTTTCTTCCTTGCTTTATCTCTTCTCTCTCTTCCTTTCTCCTGTAGCTCTTCTTTCTCTCTCTGTCTCTCCCTCTTGTCTCCATTTTTACTCTCTCTCTCTCATTCTTCTTTTTCTCTTTCTTCTATTTCACTCTCTATCTCTTCCTTCTCTCTCTATGTCTATCCTTTCCCCTCTAGCTCTTCTTTCTCTTTCCCTCTCTTCCTCTTATCTCTGTCTTATTCTCTCTTCTCTCTCTTCATTCTTTCCTCCTTTTCCTTTCTCTCTCCCTCATTTCATTTCCTACAGATCTCTCTCTCTTTTCTCTCGCTCTCTTACATTTCAATCTCTTTCATTTCACTCTTTCTCCCACTCTCTTTTTCTCTCTCTCTCTTCCTTTTCTGCTACTCTCTTCCTTTTCACTCTCTGTCTTCTTTTTCTCTCTCCATCTCTATGTATCCTCCTTGTCTTCCTTTCTTTATCTCTTCTTTCTCTCTCTGTCTCTCCCTCTTATCTCCATTTTCACTCTCTCTCTCTCTCTCTCATTCTTCTTTTTCGCTTTCTGTCGTTTTCCCCTCTTGCTCTTCTTTCTCTCTCCCTCTCTCTTCCTCTTATCTCTGTCATATTCTCTCTTCTCTCTCTTCATTCTTTCCCTCTATTTCCTTTCTCCCTCATTCTTTTCTCTTTACCTCTTACCTTATCTTATGTTATCCTTTTCCTGTCTTCCTTCCTCTCTGTTTTTTCTCTCTCTTCTTCTGGTCTTTCTCTATATATACTGTATATATTATCCTTTTTTCTTTATATTTCTTCATTCTCTCGTTTTCCTTTTCTCTCTCTCTCTCTCTCTCTCTCTACCTATCTATCCATCTTCCTTCTCTCTTTCTCTCCCCACACACACACTTATATTCTTATCACAAAGAAAATTGAACTCAATGGAAAACAAATCAGTGTGATTTAAACAGCGAGTCGCCACATACAAAATAAACATCTTCTCCCCGAGCTATTTTAATCTGCCTCTTGATATTCACCTTTATGGAATCCATTATTGGCACATATAGTGGTCAATCAGCGGATCTCAATATACCTCTTGTTAGGAGAAAATAGAAAAATAAAAGATAAAATAGTACTACAAAGAATTCTCGGCGCTATAATAAGGTTGCAGAGGTCACCCGTCTCGTCTCTTTATTGTGAGCTTCAGTCCTCTCCTCGCTAAAGGGAGGTATCTCATTATGTGGTTATTGCGAGCTATATTAGTGCTAGGAGCGAAGTTGTGTGAATCGGTGGTATATTGGCGCACCTTCCGATAATGATTAATACAAAAAAAAAGAGCTTTGAAGAAGTAGACTGCTGAACTCTTCTATAAAGTTGTCCATTTTTCATTTATTCTAATTGTGTCCAATTGTCACACGTCTGCAACTTCCACGAACTAAGAATTTGACAGCGATTTTATGATAGAATAGAAATAAATAAATAAATGAAAAAGAAACTCATAACAAATCCCTCTTTCTTGATCCAGTAGATTAATTTTTCAATAAATTAGAAGCCTAACAATGCACTTAGTGTCTCCTTGAAAGTAAGCTTCATCATTAAAAGTTAAAACAGAACAAAACAAAAAAATCAAATCAAAGTCATGATGTAATTTCTTAGGTCAACAATAAATAATAATTATGCATTTTAGCAATATATTTGGACATTACTGCAGTTTAAATGTTTACAGTAGAACAGTGGATAGGTGGAGAAGACCAGTGTCATGCGGTCATTAGAGGCAGGGGAGGCCGTGTCGCACCTGTCATCACAGAGGAAAAAAGAAAGTAAAATGAAAAAATAAATTAAAAGGTTATATTTATCCAATAATTTGTACTATAAAGTTATTTTCTATTCAACTTCACCATTTTAATTCTTTTTTTAATTCAAAATCCTTTTCACTTTTACCGTTCAAATACTGAGAAGAGACATGTGGAGAGTCACCAGCCGTTCGTGCCTCACATGGACTGACTGTGCTGTAGCTCAGCAGTGACAGATTCTGCGCTAAAGTGGCTGTGAAAAGGCACCGGTGAGGCACGTAGTTACCTGGCCTCATGGTAGAGGCACTTGTGAGCCCAGGGGTTCTTCTGCAACTACTGGAGCAGCGGATTAGAATAAGTGACACACGATACAATTTAAAGTTAGTTAGAGTTAGCAAGTCAAGTTTAACAATCTGTTCAACTTCACTTTTTTATTCTTGTCTGGGCCGACTTTTTAAATGGAGGAAGATTTTCTAAACTAGACTTTGGTCAAAGCAGGAGTTTATATTAAAGGAAGACCAACGCAGGAACTTAAAGGGATATGCCACCCCCAGGTCAAATTTGGGCATCTCCCCGCAGTCCAGAGACTAAAACAAGTAATGAAAAGCGTTTTCCTGGTCACCCAGCCATTGTCCGAGTCTGTTAGCACTGACCGCCGCGCGCAGCTGCTGCTCCTCCGCGTTAGACTGGAGGCAACGTCGCCAGAGAAAGATTTCGGCCAAAAGGAATTAATTTGCTCGATGCTTTTCCCAATTACTTTCTGTGTAGTGCGCATTCATATCGAGTGCAAATAAATGTGCAAATCAACACGGAGAACTTGCCTTGGTCATTTTGGGTGGGAACTATTTTTCAGTGCGGAAAAAGACAGACGAAGCACACACCACGCGGACAGGGGAATCCCTGTTTACGCACCAGGAAGGGAGTTCCCCCGTTACGTTGCGTGCTGTGCGCTTCGGCTTTATTTTTCCGCACTGAAAAATAGTTCCCACCCAAAATGACCAAGGCAAGTTCTCCGTGTTGATTTGCACATTTATTTGCACTCGATATGAATGCGCACTACACAGAAAGTAATTGGGAAAAGCATCGAGCAAATTAATTCCTTTTGGCCGAAATCTTTCTCTGGCGCCGTTGCCTCCAGTCTAACGCGGAGGAGCATCAGCTGCGCGCGGCGGTCAGTACTAACAGACTCGGACAATGGCTGGGTGACCAGGAAAACGCTTTTCATCACTTGTTTTAGGGGGGGGAGCATTAAGTTAAGCCCTCCCCCATCACTGACATCACTGTGGTGTTTCAGGGCAGGGCAGAATTAGAAGGTACTTTGTTAAAATGGAAATGCTTTTATAACAAAAAGTCCAAATAATCATTCAATAATTCAATAATACACAGGATATATGTTATCACACACGTACACACACACACACACACACCTTAGTCCTGGTTTAGTCTTGGTTTAGTCCTGGTTTAGTCCTTGCTTAGTCCTGGCTTAGTCCTGGTTTAGACCTGGTTTAGACCTGGTTTAGACCTGGTTTAGACCTGTTTTAGTCCTGGCTTAGTCTTGATTTGGACCTGGTTTAGTTTTGGTTTAGTCCCGGTTTAGTCCTGGTTTAGTCCTGGTTTAGACCCGGTTTAGATCTGGTTTAGTCTTGGCTTAGTCCTGGTTTGGACCTGGTTTAGTCCTGGTTTAGACCTGGTTTAGTCTTGGTTTAGTCCTGGTTTAAACCTGGTTTAGTCTTGGTTTAGTCCTGGTTTAGTGCCGAAATAGATGCAGAAATAATCTGATAATATGACTCACCCATAAGAACGCGGTCAGCTCCATTCTAACAGTTTGCCGTGTTGTCTTTAATAATCCGGAGCTCCGGAGAAAAAGACATAATCCCGAACGTATCCCGTGTCCCGAGGCGAGAGTCCCTTCTTACGTAGCATTAATGTAGCAAGTTAAGGATTCTTCATCTCTTGGAAATGCCGCGTAAATATCAGGCTCACAGCTGATCGGCGAACAGGCGCAAACACAACAGCGGCAATCGTCATGATTGGCGGGAGCGCGTATCGGTGCGTAATTATGCTGCAACATGATTGGAAGCTGGAGCGCACTGGCCATTTTGACTTAAAAACAGCGAAATTCGCCAAAAGTTTAGGGATTTTCATGATTGATAAAATGCCATAAGGGATGGAAGAAGGGATGCCCGTTTTAGAAGAGGGATGATTTTGACAATTTTTTCCCACAGAGGGGATGTCAGCGTCGTTCCGCTCTCCCTCGGTCAACGTTACTCATCGCGGTCTCTCGAACGGTCCTGTCCGGTGTAGCTGGCAGGTCGCTAGCTTACTCACAAAGTCCATTAACAAGCCACTTCAGACCGAAAACTTAAAGGCAAAGTAACGTTATTTTACAATCTGAGCCTTCTTTCGGTAATAAAACAAGTCGTTTGACTCACCCATATCACGTTCGTGTCATTTGGAGCTGTTTGAAGAAAGTTATGTTGTAGCGTAACCATTAGCATTTGTTTTCGGGGCATTACTTTGCGGTGTCCAAATAACACAAACTTTAGCACTTTTCAAATCATAGAAGCCCGATGTCTTAATGTAAGAAATCGTTTGAAGCAAAAGTGGCCTGTAATCCGAGATTTATCCATAGTTTTCAGCTTTGCGTTTCATGTTTGGGGCCCAGGCGCAGTCCGCGCATGCGCACTGGCGTCCTCATCTACTCGAAACTATGGCTAAATCTCGGATTACAGGCCACTTTTGCTTCAAACGATTTCTTACATTAAGACATCGGGCCTCTATGATTTGAAAAGTGCTAAAGTTTGTGTTATTTGGACACCGCAAAGTAATGCCCCGAGCAAATGATACAGCACCATGTTAACAGATACGGGATCATTAGTAGAACAGAACGGCTCAACATAAGTTCTGCGATACTGCTCCAATTGACAGAAAAATGCTATGGGTGAGTAAAACTACTTGTTTTATTGCCGAAAGAAGGCTCAGATTGTAAAAAAAACGTTAATTTGCCTCTAACTTATCTAGTAATAAAGCATCAAATTCACATTCCGTGAATCAGTCTAATTACTAAGACTTGGGACAAGCTGAAAACGTGACTTCTTCCAAAATGCATCTCCCGAATAAGACCTGCGCTCATCCCCTGCATTACTTCCTGACTGACCTTTCAACTTGCTCGTGATTATCTTATCCCAGATGGCACAGAAAATAAATAAATTAAAAACAATAATTCAGACGCCCTTTCACAATAATTCATCCACGTATTCCCTGTGGATAATACGTGGATACGCCTATCACGTGACTAATCAGTCTGGGACAGGGCAAATAGCGATCCAAACTTTCTGTAGCAGGTGCGACACACACGAGCGCCCCAAAACCGTTTTATTCGGCGATGCTGATAGGCTGATAGGCATCATATTTTTTTTATTTTCCCCTAGCAACCACACACGATTGGCTATTTCGCTACACTTCGAGGGCGCTTTGGACGCAAGCCCCATACGACTATGTCGGTGGAAATTCACTGTTGAATAAGAGTCATTTGGTGGAAATATTGTTTGAATAATTCAGATTACATGTAGAGACACACAAATAATTAAAACTGACATTGATTTTAAAAAAAAACCAACATATTTTTAGTATTATACCAGGGCTCTCAAGTCTCACGCTTTGAGAGTGTGACACACGCAATTCGACGTGTTCACACACTCACACGCCACACATGGTATTTCTCACGCTGAAATTTTTTTAAGCAATACAAAACTGTAGCCACTGTTCACAGCGCTTTGGTGCCCAGAAAATCGGTAAGTTGATGCAGGCACCGTGCGTTTTCAGCGAAAAAAGTCACTCACACACCAGTACTCGAGTTGAGCGATCAGCTGTGAGGCGTGAGCCGCGTGAATGTTTACGCTGCATTTCCAAGAGAAGAAGAATCCTTAACTTGCTACGTTAATGCTACGTAAGAAGAAACTCTCGTCTCGGGACACGGGATAAGTTCGGGATATGTCCTTTTCTCCGGAGCTCCGGATTATTAAAGACCGTGACACGTGCATACATGGATACGAGTGACCGCATTTTTATGGGTGAGTCATATCAGATTATTTCTGCATCTATTTCAGTACTAAACCAGAACTAAACCAGGACTAAACCAGGACTAAACCAGAACTAAACCAGGACTAAACCAGAACTAAACCAGGACTAAACCAGGACTAAACCAGAACTAAACCAGGACTAAACCAGAACTAAACCAGGACTAAACCAAGACTAAACCAGGTCTAAACCAGGACTAAACCAGAACTAAACCAGGACTAGACCAGGACTAAACCATGACCTACCCAGGACTAAACCAGAACTAAACCAGGACTAAACCAGAACTAAACCCGGACTAAACCAAGACTAAACCAGGTCTAAACCGGGTCTAAACCAGAATTCAACTGGGACTAAACCAGGACTAAACCAGAACTAAACCAGGACTAAACCAAGACTAAACCGGGTCTAAACCAGGATTCAACTGGGACTAAACCAGGATTAAACCAAGACTAAACCAGGTCTAAACCAGGACTAAACTGGGACTAACCCGGCACTAAACCAGGACTAAACCAGGTCTAAACCAGCACTAAACCAGGACTAAGTCAAGACTAAACCAGATCTAAACCGGGTCTAAACCAGGACTAAACCGGGACTAAATTAGGACTAAACCAGGACTTAACCAAAACTAAACCAGGTCTAAACCAAGACTAAGCCAGGACTAAACCAGGTCTAAACCAGGACTAAGCCAAGACTAAACCAGATCTAAACCGGGTCTAAACCAGCACTAAACCAGGACTAAACCAGGTCTAAACTAGGACTAAACCAGGTCTAAACCAGGACTAAGCCAAGACTAAACCAGATCTAAACCAGGACTAAACCGGGACTAAACCAGGACTAAACCAGGACTTAACCAAAACTAAACCAGGTCTAAACCAAGACTAAGCCAGGACTAAACCAGGTCTAAACCAGGACTAAGCCAAGACTAAACCAGATCTAAACCGGGTCTAAACCAGGACTAAACCGGGACTAAAACAAAACTAAACCAGGTCTAAACCAAGACTAAGCCAGGACTAAAACAGGTCTAATACAGGTCTAAACCAGGACTAAACCAGGACTAAACCAAGACTAACCCAAGACTGTGTGTGATAACATATTATCCTGTGCATTATTGAATGATAATATGGACTTTTAGTTATAAAAGCATTTCCATATTAACAAAGTACCTTCTAATTCTGCCCTGCCCTTCCACCATCCCCCCGGTTTCATTTTATAACTCGACTACTTTGCTGTTTGTGCTGAATAATGTCTCTACTTTCAATGATCAGAAATGTTGTGTACAAATTGATGAAGCACCATGAGGATTCACAAAATGAAATTATAAATGTTTTAATAACACCTGAGCAGAGCAGTGGCAGGTTTACTTCTGAATTTTGGAGGCACTTTGGACAATAGACCATTAGTATTACTGTTTTGTGTGTTTTCTTTCTTTTCTTTTAAACGTTCTATATGGAGCCATTGGAGTCTGAAATAAAGTTTGATTGATTTCTTGACAACAGTCTCACTTACTGTATGTGGCCAGCATCCTTAATCACAAGAGCAAAAGCAGGACCTACAGTCAAACTCTTCATAATAATGAGTGATGGTGGGTTGGGTGAACATATGGACATGGCCTCATTTTCATACACACACCTATTTTTTTTGAGAACAACACTCCCTGGTTTTAGAGCATGACATGAGATAGAGTGCATTCTTTCTCACCAGTTTGTCACACTCTTCTAATCTGTGTCTTCAGCTCTACACTGATGTGACTGATGCAGACTTCTCCATTTGTTACTGTTATAAAAAGAAGCTGTCTATCTGCTGAACTGGTGAATAAAATCAATATGCATACTTTCTCAGATGTAGGTTTTTTTTAAGTAATTTGTGAGCAGAAGGTTCATTACTTAAACACTGACAACCTACTGCTTTTATTATTGTTCCCACTTGTCTATTCATCTATAAAACTTAAAAGGAAACAGTGACACCAGTATGTATGTCATTATTTTCTTCTTGCATTGATGTTCAAAACTTATTTTCCATTACTGATTCTGGAAACAGGCTATGAGCTCTGAGCAGTGTAAAGCACTTATGAACTCACCATGGTGAATAATTAGGATACACAGAAGGCATAAAGAAAGTGAGGAATATATTTGGATCACTGCAAACTGTTTAAAAGTAACTAGTTCTGTTTTCCAAACTTAAAGTAAAAATCTGATACAGCATCTTAAATGTATAATGAAAAAATCAGGTTTAGTAACTACTGCAGCAATGCCCTAAGCTTAACCCCTAATTAAGTAGTACTAGCCTGAATGATTCAAAACTGAATTTCTATGACTGATTCTCTATATGATAAAGTTTACGGAGTTCTCTCAAAAGAGTATGGAATAATGCAGTGCAATGAGTGAGCTAAATAAACATCATATGCTTATTAAATGCAGTGGAGATCTCACTGCAAATCATAATTTCACACTGGTACAAGATGCTGCCTGCCAATCCAGAACACAATCAACTCTGCAATAAGTTTTGTAATAACATTTCTACTGCAGATCCTTCATCCCCACCACTATCAGACTGTATAACTCCACTAGTAGTAGTAGTAGTAATTTATTTCGAGCATATGATACTTGTAGTGCACAGAAAATGTACAGTGTCATACAATTTAAATAAACAACAAAAAAGAACATAAAAAAGAAAGAATATATAGACACAAATACTTTTTTTTTTTTTTTTTTTTGCGTATATGTACATGCCCGAAATGCCCACTATATAGTCTAAACGTGCAATTTTTTTTCTACATCCTCTTATTTACTTATTTTATTATTATTACTTATCTTGT
The DNA here is from genome assembly GCA_036785185.1 of Paratrypauchen microcephalus. Classification (NCBI taxonomy): domain Eukaryota; kingdom Metazoa; phylum Chordata; class Actinopteri; order Gobiiformes; family Gobiidae; genus Paratrypauchen; species Paratrypauchen microcephalus. The sequence continues at coordinate 7,774,028 of JAVJIX010000005.1, forward strand.
CTGCATGCACTTTTTTGTTGTAACTTTCTTTTGTACTAAACTGCCTGGAGCTAATGTGACAAGTGAATTTCTCCTGTGTGAGATCAATAAAGTCTTATCTTATCTTACCTTATCTCATTGCAAAAAACTAATATATGCTATTATTAAATCTGTAAAATGAACTCTCAAGAACTTTGAAACATCTGAAACCTCTCTGCAGTGTTACCATTTTTGGACCTATAGAGCCACCAAGTGGTAGCAAGAGGGTACAACAGGCACAATGAATCCATCACCCGCTTTACTAATCAATATACGGTAATTATTAAACATTATTCAGTGCTGTAGGGTTGTCAAAACCCTGATACTCAATACTAAAAGTAGTATATAAACTATATACTCATTTCAAGTATTAATATAGAAATAAATCAAATCAATAACACAAAAGTTGGATCTTTTGGAAAATATCTTGATCTGTGTCAGAACAAGTATAAGACCGCTTTGTAATATTTAAGAAACTACAATTATGTTTTGTTCACAATTTCATTCTATTGTCTACAGATTTTTTTGTATCAAGCCATTCCCTTTGTAATGAAATCTAATGTGTAATTTTAGTATCATGACAACACTATTGTACTACAGAAAAGCCATAACATGCGTACAAGTAATTCTTTCTAAGCCTACAACCACTAAATGTTTCTGTGTGGCATACACTTTCCCCTCATCCCAAGTCCAAAAGTTCTCCAATTAAACTAAAGCTGTAACAAAGGAGGTCCATGGGGGGGCATGTTGTCTTATTTCACAGCCAGAGTGAGGAGCAAGAAAAAGAAGAGGGGGAGGAGGGCATCTAGTTTGACCTTCACAACACACTGTCCCAGCAATTAGCCATGTCCCGCTGTAAGCCCGCCGTCTCCTCTGCATCAAACGCAAACTAATAGCATCAGTCAGAGCGCAGGCCGGGCGCTGCTAGCATTTCTGTGCCACTCAAAGGTCACCTTGCAAAGACACGAGCGTAATTAAGGAAACGGTGATAATTGGGGACAAGGAGAGAGAGAGAGAGAGAGAGAGAGAGAGCGGGGAGGAGGGGGTGCTAACAAGTCGAGGGGTGAGAGGGAACTTCTGCAGATTTATGAACAGTGTCAAGATATCAGTGGGAATTGTTTGGGGAAAAAAATACAAATTAGGGACAGTCCAAATTAAGGCAGTGTGTCTTGTACAAGGGTTTATTTAGTGGAAAGTGCTAGTGTAGTGCACCCAGCGTTGTTTAAAAACTAAAATGGGTCTGTGGCGACCCTAACACAAGAGGAAGGTTAAAGTTAAGTAACCAGCTTGAGATGTTTTATTTTTCATTTAATCAACTTGCATCCAATGATTTATATGGGACATTGTAACTTTTTAGGAAATTTGCTAAAAAAAATAAAAAATAAAAAAAGCACATTTTCAGCTTTTTAAATAATCTTTTTTTTGTGAGAACCTGGAGAACCTGTGAGAACCTTTTTCATGTCCTAACATTGTGCATATTTAACCAGTTTTACACATAAAATGTTTTATTTAATCTTAATTTTCAAATGCAAATTTTGAAAGAAGTTGCAGTTACCTTGTGTTAATAATGTAAGATCTTTTTTTTCTATTCATCTGTAGTGTCTCAACTTAATTAAATTGTTAGTTCATAATAGTAATTTGGTTATTTATTTGACTGACCTAATCTTTTGCAACTAAACCAAACTGTTCTTTCTGTTGTGGATATCCAGGGACACAATATATGCACAAAATGACAGCAACAATCAAACTATTTACCTTAATGGGCAACATTATATACTATCCAGTTTTGCACATTTTTTTTTACAAGCTGTATTTGACACGCCACAATTTTTTACAGATGCATCACCTGGGTTTGGACCAGGCTTGTGACCTATTGACTTGTTTAATGAAAAAATACATTCTAAATCAGTGGCTTAATTCATTCTGTCATCTGTCATTCTCACATTTATGCAACCTAATTCTTAATCAGTACTCTATTTCACTGGCTCAGCGGTTTCTGTACTGTGAGATACGAATATTAAATAATAGCCCACATATTTAGAACCAACTCTGTCTCCTGTGCGGTGAATGGATCCTGTCTCACCGCCCTGACGCCTTTGTGTTGACAGTTCCTGACAGCTCAAGTGGCGTGTCTATCTATGCAGACCATATCCTTTAAACAGTCTGTGTTCAAGGCCAAAATCTGTCTATGTCAGGATCACAATGTAACACAATGAGAGACAATGGAAGCTCAGGACCTGGGACAGCTCCACAGCGCAGGGAGCACGTGTCGACTCTCTGCAGTGACAGTGTAATTAACCTATTGTGGGGCAAGGGAGGGGTTCAGAGCCAGACCCGCCATACCTGTCGGTCCCCGATGGTTACGGTTGCCACTGGACACGGGGTCAATGTAGAGCATCACCACGGCAACGAGGAAGGCCACCTGCAAAGGCCACTCTGACCTCCACAGCAGTTTCATCCTGAGAGAGTGAGGGGGGGACAGAGGGCACAAGGAGAGGATAGGTTAAAAAACCCGGCACAACAGCTCAAACAAAAAAATACAGTATTTTCCACAAACAAACAGTGCGAGGGGTGAGGCGTTAAGGTCACGGAGCAAAATGACAAAGTGGAAAAAGTGTGGAAAATTTTGTACCGCTACAGTACAGGAAATAACAAACTCTGCCACAAAGTTTTCTAAGTTACACCACAGGCTCAGTGGCAGACTTGTCCAAAAACAATACTTTTTTCTTCTCAACATGATTCACACTGCGCTGGCTTTAATTATTATTATTATTATTATTATGTTGGAAAAATTTGGGTGCCCTTATTTTTCCTTTGAAAGTTACATTTCTATGGCCTTCAAATCTTTTAATCAGCTTGCATCCTGCCGTGTCCCTGACTTCATTGTGTTCATCACTTGTTTTAATTTCATATTTCATAATTAAGTTGAACTAAACTTTGTTACTTTGCACACAAATGTAATACAATGCAGTATCTAAGTATGTACATATGACTCATTTGTTTACCTGTTGACTGTATTGGTCCAGTCCTGATCTCCTCTATGACCAGAGGGAGCCTGCGGTCATGGTTTCATTCACTCGCTCCTCTCTCTCTTCTCTTCTTCTTCCCTCTCTCAATTCCTGCTTCTCCTCTTCCTCACCTCAAAAAGAAGAAAGCCCTGGGGAAGAGAGGTACAAAGACATTAAGTCAGGGGCTGCGGTGGGCAGTCACTGGACTTGCATAGCTCTGTTTTCCCCGGTGAAGAGGTCGACAAACGCATGTACACACACGCGCACGTACACACTCACTGAATGGTTTCTATGAAGTAGACAGTTAAAAGCACACATGGGAACATTTATTTTTTATTTTTTATTTATGTATTTATTTGAATTAGGACAATGCATCTTAATCAACATGACAACAAACAGCATCAATGTAAATATGCCAGAATTAGCTCAATAGCTACTTTACATCCATTGTCCTAAGGCAGGTCAGAACAGAAGAACATTTAGACAAACACGCAAAAAAGACAGAAGTGCACATAGACATGACGGCAACTTAACCACAATAGACCATTCTCTGAGTTTAAGAGGCCCAAAGAAGAAGAAAATCTACCTGTGTGAGCATGTTTGATTGATTCCACTGATCTGCACATTTTTGGCCTCGGTCTGCTTCCGAGATAAAAGTGGCTAAATCTCATTTATACTGATAAGATGAACTGAAAATCAATTGATAACTGTGCTGGTTATGTAATGATATTATATATATATATATATATATATATATATATATATATATATATATATATATATATATATATATATATATATATATATATATATATATATATATATATATATATATATATATATATATATATATATATATAACTGGTTGCATGTAGTCACACTGTACCTTCTGATAAACTATGGTTTTTGCCTTATTTTGGATAAATACTATATCTTGGAAACTATAGCCAATCAGCACTTCTGTCTTACTTTTCTTTATTAGTGACCTAAACCAAGAAAAATTTCACTACTTTTGTTCTGGAAGCATTTTGCTTGTAGACCAGTGTTCTCCAGTTATATGCCATACTGCGGAATACTATAGATAGGAATACAAAAACCTTATAGGAAGGATCAACATATCCATGGAGACAAGCAGAGGAAAGACCTTTACATTTTTCAGTGCAATTGTTTTTTTAAGTTAATAAAAAAAACATGCATATAGCCTTAGAAGTTACACAATGATGCTTAAGTTAAAATACACTTATTTTAACCCATCTCTGAACTTTAAACCATGCTGTTTATCTAATAATAAAGGATTTAAACGTCATGAGGACAGGTTCCCTTGATGTGAGTACTATGTGCACATATTTTAGTCCTCATTATGTGATAAATACCCATCCCACACGCACGAACACGCAGGCACACGTGGGGCCAGAGATGTGAAGGCCTAGATTCTGTCAGATCCATTGTTTACAATTGGTTCACCTACCCCCGGGCTGAACGTGATCCCCCCACATCAGAAACAACCTCCCCTGGTCACACATGCACTGGCGTACGAGCGGATGGACACCTACTGCTCCATGCACGCACCACACCTCCAACACGGCTCGACTGCTGAACGAGAACACAGAGGAAAAGCCCCTCCAAAAACGGACAAACCACGAGACTAAAAAGTATAACAACATCAACATCTTCACTTTGTAATCACGTACAGTAAAGGTATTCCCAGTACGGCGCACATGTCGCAATGAAATTAAAATACAGCTCTGGAAAAAAATAAATAAGAGACCACTGCAAAAAACCCTAACCCTAGTTTTTCTGATTTTACTATTATAGGTATGTGTTTGGGCAAAAGGAACATTTTTGTTTGAGTCTATAAACTACTGACAACATTTCCCCCAAATTCCAAATAAAAATATTGTTTAGAGCATTTATTTGCAGAAAATGACAAATGGTCAAAATAACAAAAAAGATACATGTTTTCAGACCTCAAACAATGCAAAGAAACAAGATCAAATTCATTTTAAAACAACATAATACTAATGTTTACACTTAAGAAGAGTTCAGAAATCAATATTTGGTGCAATAACCCTTATTTTTAATCACAGCTTTCATGCGTCTTGGCATGCTCTCCACAAGTCTTTCACATTGTTCTTGGGTGACTTTATTCCACTCCTGGTGCAAGAACTGAAGTAGCTCAGCTTTGTGTTTGTGTTGGAATTCAACAGACGCTGGAATGGAATGGCTGGAATACATGTAGAGATGCTGATTTCAGAAAAAAATGCAGTGGTCTCTTATTTTTATTTTTTATTTTTTTTCCAGAGCTGTAGCAATATGAGTTGGCGCAATCATCAAATTGCAAAGGGTAGAATTATTTAGGCTAGATAACAGAAACTTAACTTAAACTTAACAAAGTATCCAGTCTTTTTACAGAAAATAGTGTCAGTTAGACCTCTACAAAAGTGAAATCCAAAAAATTATTGTATTAATTTATCGGTTAATATCTTCTCTGAAATATGAATGCTCCAGGAGTAGTTTACAATGTGCACTCTGATCAGAATCTCACATATATCGCAAATTTAATGACAAAAACAATACTTCATACTTAAGAGGGGAAAAAAAACATTATTTTTTCTTTTTTTCTTTGAAATTGTGTAGCCCTAATTCGCACTGTAGTTGCAAAATAAATTCAATAGACGTCAGTGAGGCAAGAGACGACTATTGGGGAGAGAGTTTTCCTAATTACATTTGAGGGACAGCTCCTAATGCGCTCACACAAACACTAAATTATCTTCCCAAAATAAAAGAGTGTCAACATGGTTCTCCGGACTAAACTCAGCGGACAAAATGAAAGACACCAGATAGGCATTAATAACAAAATGGCCCTCTCCAAACCTTCATTATTCATCATGTGGCATTGAAATTCAGCTCAGTGTGGAACTCTGGATCAGGAATGTCCAGAGACCCTCAGCTCCTCCAGACGTGATGCTCCTGCCCCCAAGTGGCCAGGAAACGCAACAGTACTGAGTCAGTCCAAAAAGAAAATAGAGAAATCCACTTCTTCTACATACAAATTCATCAAATAATTATTCTTATTCAAGGATTACAATGCTAACATTACTTCAGAGAACTAATACTACAGCTAGCTACCTGTAATGCCAATATAATTAATTGAATAAATGGTTCTCTCAATTAGCACCTGAGTAGTTGTAAGAGCAACTTCAAAACCAAGTCTGAACCAGGGTTTGATTAGACTGTAACAAGTCTGAACAGCTCTTATGACAGATGTTAAAACCGTAAAACATTTGAAAAATAAAAGTTTTAATAGTTTAATAGTTTTGAGCACAATTATTCATGATCATGAAGCTTCAGATCATGTACCAAAGAATACTGTAAAAATGGTTAATTACCTTCTTAAAACATTAGGTAGTTTACACATGGTATAGGCAGTGTTGGGCATGTACTGAGAATATGCATTCAGAATATTAATTTTAACTGTATTCTGGTACCGTTACTTGGTGGTATTCATACAGTTACAATTTAATAAACAAAGGAATACATTCATCACACAATTTAGGCTTCAAACTGCTCATAATTACTGGGAAAATAATAGAAAACATCACCCTTAAAGTGTGTGCATGTGTAGTTTTTCCTTTTCCAATTAGTGATAGGAAATGCATAACAGTGAAACAAACATAAAGCTGTTTTTAGTACTATTTTGGGTCTTTAGACTGTAATTTATATGCAACTCTGTAAGTATTCAGAATACTGTACACTGATTGGACCATGTATCAAAATATGTTACAAAATACATTTTAATACAGGTATTCAGTATTCTGTAACTAAACTGAGTATAGGAGGTTTATGTTTATTAACTGTATTGGTGAAAAGTGGATCATTGTGAAGTCATTAAAAAGTAAGTGGGGTTTTAAATTGCCCTCTATATTTAGAATTTAAGACATTAATTCACTTTGACCATTGTTGTGCTCATGTTTACAGTTTTCACTTGCAGAGTGAGCAGTGATGCAAAAGGGTTGTGCTGACTGCTGACTGTGTGAAGTTACCAGGCATGCTGCATAACAGCACTCTCACACATTTCTAATTCTCTTTAAAGGGTTGAGCCATGGCATGCATTTTGAGCAGCTTTGTACTCTCATATACTCATTAGTGTGAACAGAGTGTGTGTGAGCACATGTGCGAGTGCATGTGTGAGAGTGTATGACAGAGTCATAGACTGTATAAAGAAGTGGACTAAAGGGAGTGTGGCGTCACCCACAGCGTTCGGCTCCAGAAAATGAAGCTCATGATGCTAGCGGTTACAGGGGCAAATTTGGAGCCAAGCTCCATATTAGAAATAGAAATTTATTAACAGACAACAGACAAATGAGTCGAAGGAGCATGGAGGAGCTGGCGTCTCCATGAACACTTCGTGTGGAATCCCTGATGCCCTTCCTATCCAGATCAACAGGTTGCCTTGGGACTAGACTTTTCCAAACAAAAACAAAAACTCAGATACTATAATTGATCTGTATCATGTATAAAAGAACTGTATCAAAACTAGATAGTCATTTTTAAAAGTATTGATATTGAAAGAAAACACATAAATAGGGCAATTCTTTTTTAAAATGGTTTAGCATGGTCTTGATCTAGATCAGAAGTTGTAAGACCACAAATATTATAGAAACTACCATTATTTAGTGTTGAAAATTGATTTTCACATGTGACACAATGTTCCTATGGCAAAGTTTTGAACCAGCTTTCCTCTGTTTGGTGAATGAACATTTGATCATGTACAGCAAAATATATTAGTATTTATCCAAGAATGTACCACACATTTTCCTGCAATTATCTAATATGCTTCTCTTTGGATTTTTTTAAATGACAAAACATCGTATAAAAATGCATACATAAATAGTTAATAACTGTTTTATCCTTGAAGCAATGCATGCCCTGTGTCATTCAAGAAAATAATTGTAGCTGCTTGCAAAGAGGCCTTTTCACATCAGACAATAAGAATACAGACGAATATTTAATATGCTACAATTAGCTTGTCGTCTCCTCACAAACCGTGCACCAGCATGTTCAAAATGATCTGAGAACACCAAGTCTGACGAGTGTCTTTGTGATAATTCCCCCTCTCACCTCATCTTTCCTGTGTCTCTGTGAACAATGCAGATTCCATTACATTTACATGACATTATTTTGGGTCATTCAGTGTAACATCAACGCTAACACAGAGCTCATTTACCAACAATATGGTCGTACTTTAGTCCCAAACATTACAGCAGGGGCACAGTGGGTGGCTATGGGTGACCACATGTATATTGGTACTGATACTAGTACTGGTATCTGGTATTGGCGTTGATACTGAGTCCTTTGTAGGATGAGATATCAGCTATGAGCATAAAAGCTGAATCCCTAACCATGTGTTCCGCTTTTGGTTGTCCTTCACAGTCGTTTAAGTCCCTGTCCCTCCTCCCATTTTATTTAGATGCGCTATGTAACTTTGCCGTGGTGTTTCACATCTTGCTTGTCTCTAGAGGTTTTATTGCTTTGCCTGAAATGCCCCACATAACTGATCTATCTCCAAAGAATAGTAGTAGAAGTAGCAAAGTGAGTGATGCTACCAGACCAAGTTATGGGTTAGGTCGGTGGAAAAGAGACTCGCATGAGGCTCACTGTAAGAATGCATGTTTTTCAAGATATTTTTTTAGCTGTAAAAACAATTGTAATTCAATAAATGCAAGATGGATAAGGAAAGTTCCAGGCAAAGCATTAATACAGCTCTGGAAAAAAAAATAAGAGACCACTGCATTTTTTTCTGAAATCAGCTTTTTTCTTATTTTGACCATTTGTCATTTTCTACAAATAAATGCTCTAAACAATAATACTTTTATTTGGAATGTGGGGGAAATGTCAGTAGTTTATAGACTCAGACAAAAATGTTCCTTTTACCCAAACACATATTTATAAGTAGTAAAATCAGATCATTTTGCAGTGGTCTCTTATTTTTTTTCCAGAGCTGTATGTGAATGGAGACAAGCAGGTGACGGATGGCTATTCAAAGAACATTTTTAACTGTTTTAATTGGGGGAAAAATCCACAATACTTTAATATAAGTGACCTGAGGAAGACTTAGATCTGGATTTATATTGAGTATTAATCAAATGTTCTTTTTCAGCTTCTATCCACCTAAAATCTTGAAAGAAACTGGGTTACATTTCAAAGAGCGATGCAAGAAGAGGCAAACCGACTACCCAATGCAATCTTTTCATATTATGTACCCAGAGACCGAACACACACCAAGAGCATATCAGTGTAAAACAAAGTGTCCCTCCCTCAGGCCGCGAAATATTGGAAATGAAACAGGCCAAAGCACAAAGCTCGATGAAATCCTGCGTGAAGCGTTTCAGATTTCTGCCGATATGCACAGTATTAACATTCGGTTAGGGTGTGGAATGTTCAGATTTCATATTTGCCTGGTTTTGCGTATAATTCATTCTCTTTTGGCTTTCCACAGTATTTAAACAGGAAAATATACTTTGGATTTTTTTGAAGTAGTTGTCCACAGGTCCTCAGTAGATTAAGGCTTAAATTCAAAGTTCAAGATTGTACATTAATTCATTAGCTATTCAGTATTATCTTTTATATGAATGCCAGTGGTAAGACAAACAATGGAGATTAAAGATGTGGCTATGCAAAAAAAACATTTAAACATCAAAATACAACTTAAAAAAGGTCAGAGTTTGTTGATCATGTTTGGAAAAAAATATGTTTTTATATCTGCGTCTAAGTTTGTCTTGCCACAGGACAGATAAATTGTATTAACAGCTCTTGAGGTCAAAATAAGCGCACTTTGTACTGTCTGCAGTGTTTTATTTTCTAAGAAGCAGGAAGTATGTGGTTAGCATGTTAGTGCTGTTAGCTTTACTGTGATGTGAAATTTGTAAAACACGCTTATAAACTCCTTAGTGAATAATTAAGATGTGCCGATGTGCAGTTAAGGAACTACTTTGGACCACTCCAAATCATTAAACATCAATTAGTTCTGTTTTTACTGTTTTCATTTTTTAAAACAGTAAAACTAAGATAGAATGCCTTTATTTGTTCATAATTAGTTAACATTAAACTGATGATGATGCGTGCATGGATGTAATAGTATAATTTTCCTTCATTTACAGCTCTGGAAAAAGAGACCACTGCATTTTTTGCTGAAATCAGCATCTCTACATGTATTACAGCCATTCCATTCCAGCGTCCGTTGAATTCCAACACAAACACAAAGCTGAGCTACTTCAGTTCTTGCACCAGGAGTGGAATAAAGTCACCCAAGAACAATAGTGAAAGACTTGTGGAGAGCATGCCAAGATGCATGAAAGCTGTGATTAAAAATAAGGGTTATTGCACCAAATATTGATTTCTGAACTCTTCTTAAGTGTAAACATTAGTATTATGTTGTTTTAAAATGAATTTGATCTTGTTTCTTTGCATTGTTTGAGGTCTGAAAACATTGTTGTTGTTTTTTTTTTGTTATTTTTACCATTTGTGATTTTCTGCACATAAATGCTCTATACGATAATATTTTTATTTGGAATTTGGGGGAAATGTTGTCAGTAGTTTATAGACTCAAACAAAAATGTTCCTTTTGCCCACACATACCTATAAGTAGTAAAATCAGAAAAACAGATCATTTTGCAGTGGTCTCTTATTTTTTTCCAGAGCTGTATGTCATTACTGAAATTAACAGTAGAATGAACTCGTCTGAATTTGTGTGTACTCCAAATCAGTTTCAACATCAATCATTTGTGTGTGCTTTTTTTTTTTGGAATCAAAGAACACACAATTATATCCCGACACCTGTTTGGTCAAATGGCTGGTTCGGGAGCGAGAGGAGGAGAGTGGAGAGCGTGGGCCCAGAAACATTCCCTGGTCTGGGTATCGCCTGGAGCCTGAGGTGCCATTACAGCTGAGTGATGGCTCCACACTTAAACCCAAATCCACCTGTTCTACTGACAGGGGCTGGAGGTCCACAGAGCATAACAGCCTGTGAGCAGAACTTTTGTTTTTAAGATGCATTCTCTATATTTTACGATTTGGATCTAAAAAAAAAAATACTGATTAAAAAATAAACCTTACCAACAAATAAAAATTATCAACTATTTCAAACTCTTTTATTCTCTGGCACTGTTATTATATTTCATATTTACTGCATATTTAGGGACCGAGCCCCGAAGGGGGACGAAGGTCCCTATTGTTGTTGCTTTGTTTCCCTATTATTATTATTATTTCGGGGCTCGGTCCCTATTGTTGTTGCTTTGTTTCCCTATTATTATTATTAGGGACCGAGCCCCGAAGGGGGACGAAGGTCCCTATTGTTGTTGCTTTGTTTCCCTATTATTATTATTTAGGGACCGAGCCCCGAAGGGGGACGAAGGTCCCTATTGTTGTTGCTTTGTTTCCCTATTATTATTAGGGACCGAGCCCGAAGGGGGACGAAGGTCCCTATTGTTGTTGCTTTGTTTCCGTATTATTAGGGACCGAGCCCGAAGGGGGACGAAGGTCCCTATTGTTCTCGCTCTGTTTCTCTATTATTATTATTTTTTTTGTTCTTGTTCACACGCTTTTGGGCAATTTGGAGCATGTTCCCATGCTTCAAAACGAACAAAACTTTGCACGGGCATCACGTAGGGCGGCAGCTACGCCTCCAAAAAGTCCCGTCCCCCGGTGACCCCCAGGAGCTCGATAGCGCCCCCTAGCGCGTTGTCTTTCGGGGCTGGCATACCGTTTAAGATAGGCACACGAAATTCGGTAGGGACGTGTATCTCAATACGACGAACAAACGCCTCACTGCAATGTCATGTCCACGCCCAACAGGAAGTGAGATAATTGGCTTTTTGTGAAATTTGACATACAATGGAATTTGAAACACTTCTCCTACACCGTACCTCAGATGGGCTTAAATTTTGGTGAACATAATCTTAAGAGGTTGGAGATGTTAAATTGCGAAGGATTTTCAAATAGGCGGTAATATGACGATACAGCGGATCGATAAAGTTAGGTATGAGTTATGAGTTATGGATGGGAGTTATTTATTGAATTTGGAGATCCGTTTAAGATAGGCGCACTAAATTCGGTAGGGACGTGTATCTCAATAAGACGAACAAACGCTTCACTGCAATGTCATGGCCACGCCCAACAGGAAGTGAGATAATTGGCATTTTGTGTGATTTTGTAATATTGGACAGACAATGGAATTTGAAACACTTCTCCTACACCGAACCTCAGATGGGCTTAAATTTTGGTGAACATAATCTTAAGACATTGGAGATGATAAATTGCGAAGGATTTTCAAATAGGCGGTAATATGACGATACGGCGGATCGATAAACTTAGGTATTTATTGAATGGGAGTTATGAATTATGAATAGGAGGTTTTTATTGAATTTGGAGTTCTTCCTCAGACTAAAACTTCACAGGGTAATGTACATGAGGACTACCAAGATTTTCATACCAAATAACTGGCAGTCTGACATAGCTCCCCCATATGACAGGCTAGTGAACTGTCAGAAAATGTACAGCAAATGAGCGTTTTAACACAAAGAGGATCGTGGGTGGCATACGATTTCAGCCAGACACACGAAAGTTGGTATGGGTGTGTATCTCACTAAGATGAACAAAATTGTAATTACAATGTCATGGCCACGCCCAACAGGAAGTGAGATAAAAAGACTTGTATTGCGATTTTGTGTGATAAGACATACAATGGATTTTAAAACACTCCTCCTACACCGTACATCAGATGGGCGTAAATTTTGGTGTACATGAGCTCAAGACAATGGAGATGTTAAATTGCGAAGGGATTTTTGATATCTTATAAGATGACAAAATGGCGGTCTGATGAATTTTGCTACCATTTGAAAGTGCCAAATTCAATAGGAAGTGTGTCACCACTTCATTTTGAAACACTTCTCCTACACCGTACCTCAGATGGGCTTAAATTTTGGTGAACATAATCTTAAGACGTTGGAGATGTTAAATTGCGAAGGATTTTCAAATAGGCGGTAATATGACGATACTGCGGATCGATAAACTTAGGTATTTATTGAATGGGAATTATGAATGGGAGATATTTATTGAATTTGGAGTTCTTCCTCAGACTAAAACTTCACAGGGTAATGTAGATGAGGACTACCAAGATTTTCATGCCAAATAACTGGCAGTCTGACATAGCGCCCCCATATGTCAGGCCAGTGAACTGTCAGAAATCTACCGCTAGCTGAGCCCCTAACAGGAAAAATTGTCCGATACGGCTTACCATTTTTGCCAGGCACACAAAATTCGGTATGGGTGTGCGTCTCAGTAAGACGAACAAACGCAGGTGCGAGGTCCCGACCAACGCCGCTTGCGGCTTTAATTATTATTATTATTCTTGTTCATACACGCTGGGGCAATTTTGAGCATGTTCCCATGCTTCAAAATGAACGAAACTTTGCACGGGCATCACAAAGTCCTGCCAGTACGACCACACAAAGTCCCGTCCCCCAGTGACCCCCAGGAGCTCGATAGCGCCCCCTAGCGCGTTGTCTTTCGGGGCTGGCATACAGTTTAAGATAGGCGCACGAAATTCGGTAGGGACGTGTATCTCAATAAGACGAACAAATGCCTCACTGCAATGTCATGGCCACGCCCAACAGGAAGTGAGATAATTGGCCTTTTGTGTGATTTTGTGGTATTGGACATAGAATGGAATTTGAAACACTTCTCCTACACCGTACCTCAGATGGGATTAAATTTTGGTGAACATAATCTTAAGACATTGGAGATGTTAAATTGCGAAGGATTTTCAAATAGGCGGTAATATGACGATACGGCGGATCGATAAAGTTAGGTATGGAATTTGAAACACTTCTCCTACACCGTACCTCAGATAGGCTTAAATTTTGGTGAACATAATCTTAAGACGTTGGAGACGTTAAATTGCGAAGGATTTTCAAATAGGCGGTAATATGACGATACGGCGGATCAATAAAGTTAGGTATTTATTGAATGGGAGTGATGAGTTATGAATGGGAGGTATTTGTTGCTAGGCAACGCCCTGATCAAAGGTCTTTGATCTTTGTACCTTTGATCTGATATAGCTGCAAGCAGCAATGTGGGGACAAGCATCGAAGGTTCATGTAGGCCTCAGCATGTAGGCCACATGCAGGGTCTGACAGGGTCTAACAGAGTCTGACAGGGTCTGACAGGGTCTGACAGCGTCTGACAGAGTCTGACAGGGTCTGACAGGGTCTGACAGGGTCTGACAGGGTCTGTTCTGACAGGGTATCTACCATGTCATGGCTACGCCCAGCAGGAAGTGAGATAATTGTGCCAGGCACACGAAATTTGGTATGGCTGTGCGTCTCAGTAAGACGAACAAACGCAGGTGCGAGGTCCCGACCAACGCCGCTTGCGGCTTTAATTATTATTATTCTTGTTCTTGTTCACACTCGCTGGGGCAATTTTGAGCATGTTCCCATGCTTCAAAACGAACGAAACATTGCACGGGCATCACAAAGTGCTGCCAGTACGACCACACAAAGTCCCGTCCCCCAGTGACCCCCAGGAGCTCGATAGCGCCCCCTAGCGCGTTGTCTTTCGGGGCTGGCATACCGTTTAAGATAGGCGCACGAAATTCGGTAGGGACGTGTATCTCAATAAGACGAACAAACGCCTCACTGCAATGTCATGGCCACGCCCAACAGGAAGTGAGATAATTGGGCTTTTGTGTGATTTTTGGGTATTGGACATAGAATGGAATTTGAAACACTTCTCCTACACCGTACCTCAGATAGGCTTAAATTTTGGTGAACATAATCTTAAGACGTTGGAGATGTTAAATTGCGAAGGATTTTCAAATAGGCGGTAATATGACGATACGGCGGATCGATAAAGTTAGGTATTTATTGAATGGAAGTGATGAGTTATGAATGGGAGGTATTTGTTGCTAGGCAACGCCCTGATCAAAGGTCTTTGATCTTTGTACCTTTGATCTGATATAGCTGCAAGCAGCAATGTGGGGACAAGCATCGAAGGTTCATGTAGGCCTCAGCATGTAGGCCACATGCAGGGTCTGACAGGGTCTAACAGAGTCTGACAGGTTTTGACAGGGTCTGACAGGGTCTGACAGGGTCTGACAGGGTCTGACAGGGTCTGTTCTGACAGGGTATCTACAATGTCATGGCCACGCCCAACAGGAAGTGAGATAATTGTGCCAGGCACACGAAATTTGGTATGGCTGTGCGTCTCAGTAAGACGAACAAACGCAGGTGCGAGGTCCCGACCAACGCCGCTTGCGGCTTTAATATTATTATTATTATTATTATTATTATTATTATTATTATTATTCTTGTTCTTGTTCACACTCGCTGGGGCAATTTTGAGCATGTTCCCATGCTTCAAAACGAACGAAACTTTGCACGGGCATCACAAAGTGCTGCCAGTACGACCACACAAAGTCCCGTCCCCCAGTGACCCCCAGGAGCTCGATAGCGCCCCCTAGCGCGTTGTCTTTCGGGGCTGGCATACCGTTTAAGATAGGCGCACGAAATTCGGTAGGGACGTGTATCTCAATAAGACGAAAAAATGCCTCACTGCAATGTCATGGCCACGCCCAACAGGAAGTGAGATAATTGGGCTTTTGTGTGATTTTTGGGTATTGGACATAGAATGGAATTTGAAACACTTCTCCTACACCGTACCTCAGATAGGCTTAAATTTTGGTGAACATAATCTTAAGACGTTGGAGATGTTAAATTGCGAAGGATTTTCAAATAGGCGGTAATATGACGATACGGCGGATCGATAAAGTTAGGTATTTATTGAATGGGAGTGATGAGTTATGAATGGGAGGTATTTGTTGCTAGGCAACGCCCTGATCAAAGGTCTTTGATCTTTGTACCTTTGATCTGATATAGCTGCAAGCAGCAATGTGGGGACAAGCATCGAAGGTTCATGTAGGCCTCAGCATGGAGGCCACATGCAGGGTCTGACAGGGTCTGACAGAGTCTGACAGGGTCTAACAGAGTCTGACAGGGTCTGACAGGGTCTGACAGGGTCTGACAGGGTCTGTTCTGACAGGGTATCTACAATGTCATGGCCACGCCCAACAGGAAGTGAGATAATTGTGCCAGGCACACGAAATTTCGTATGGCTGTGCGTCTCAGTAAGACGAACAAACGCAGGTGCGAGGTCCCGACCAACGCCGCTTGCGGCTTTAATTATTATTATTCTTGTTCTTGTTCACACTCGCTGGGGCAATTTTGAGCATGTTCCCATGCTTCAAAACGAACGAAACTTTGCACGGGCATCACAAAGTGCTGCCAGTACGACCACACAAAGTCTCGTCCCCCAGTGACCCCCAGGAGCTCGATAGCGCCCCCTAGCGCGTTGTCTTTCGGGGCTGGCATACCGTTTAAGATAGGCGCACGAAATTCGGTAGGGATGTGTATCTCAATAAGACGAACAAATGCCTCACTGCAATGTCATGGCCACGCCCAACAGGAAGTGAGATAATTGGCCTTTTGTGTGATTCTGGGGTATTTGACTTAGAATGGAATTTGAAACACTTCTCCTACACCGTACCTCAGATGGGCCTAAATTTTGGTGAACATAATCTTAAGATGTTGGAGATGTTAAATTGCGAAGGATTTTCAAATAGGTGGTAATATGACAATACGGCGGATCGATAAAGTTAGGTATTTATTGAATGGGAGTGATGAGTTATGAATGGGAGGTATTTGTTGCTAGGCAACGCCCTGATCAAAGGTCTTTGATCTTTGTACCTTTGATCTGATATAGCTGCAAGCAGCAATGTGGGGACAAGCATCGAAGGTTCATGTAGGCCTCAGCATGTAGGCCACATGCAGGGTCTGACAGGGTCTAACAGAGTCTGACAGGGTCTGACAGGGTCTGACAGGGTCTGTTCTGACAGGGTATCTACAATGTCATGGCCACGCCCAACAGGAAGTGAGATAATTGTGCCAGGCACACGAAATTTGGTATGGCTGTGCGTCTCAGTAAGACGAACAAACGCAGGTGCGAGGTCCCGACCAACGCCGCTTGCGGCTTTAATTAGGGACCGAGCCCGAAGGGGGACGAAGGTCCCTATTGTTGTTGCTTCGTTTCCGTATTATTATTATTATTATTATTATTATTATTGTTCATACACGCTGGGGCAATTTTGAGCATGTTCCCATGCTTCAAAACGAACGAAACTTTGCACGGGCATCACAAAGTGCTGCCAGTACGACCACACAAAGTCCCGTCCCCCAGTGACCCCCAGGAGCTCGATAGCGCCCCCTAGCGCGTTGTCTTTCGGGGCTGGCATACCGTTTAAGATAGGCGCACGAAATTCGGTAGGGACGTGTATCTCAATAAGACGAACAAACGCCTCACTGCAATGTCATGGCCACGCCCAACAGGAAGTGAGATAATTGACCTTTTGTGTGATTTTGGGGTATTGGACATAGAATGGAATTTTAAACACTTCTCCTACACCGTACCTCAGATGGGCTTAAATTTTGGTGAACATAATCTTAAGACGTTGGAGATGTTAAATTGCGAAAGATTTTCAAATAGGCGGTAATATGACGATACGGCGGATCGATAAATTTAGGTATGGAATTTGAAACACTTCTCCTACACCGTACCTCAGATAGGCTTAATTTTCGGTGAACATAATCTTAAGACATTGGAGATGTTAAATTGCAAAGGATTTTCAAATAGGCGGTAATATGACGATACGGCGGATCGATAAATTTAGGTATTTATTGAATGGGAGTGATGAGTTATGAATGGGAGGTATTTGTTGCTAGGCAACGCCCTGATCAAAGGTCTTTGATCTTTGTACCTTTGATCTGATATAGCTGCAAGCAGCAATGTGGGGACAAGCATCGAAGGTTCATGTAGGCCTCAGCATGTAGGCCACATGCAGGGTCTGACAGGGTCTAACAGAGTCTGACAGGGTCTGACAGGGTCTAACAGAGTCTGACAGGGTCTGACCGGGTCTGACAGGGTCTGTTCTGACAGGGTATCTACAACGTCATGGCCACGCCCAACAGGAAGTGAGATAATTGTGCCAGGCACACGAAATTTGGTATGGCTGTGCGTCTCAGTAAGACGAACAAACGCAGGTGCGAGGTCCCGACCAACGCCGCTTGCGGCTTTAATTATTATTAGGGACCGAGCCCGAAGGGGGCGAAGGTCCCTATTGTTGTTGCTTTGTTTCCCTATTATTAGGGACCGAGCCCCGAAGGGGGACGAAGGTCCCTATTGTTGTTGCTTTGTTTCCCTATTATTATTATTATTATTATTCTTGTTCTTGTTCACACTCGCTGGGGCAATTTTGAGCATGTTCCCATGCTTCAAAACGAACGAAACTTTGCACGGGCATCACAAAGTGCTGCCAGTACGACCACACAAAGTCCCGTCCCCCAGTGACCCCCAGGAGCTCGATAGCGCCCCCTAGCGCGTTGTCTTTCGGGGCTGGCATACCGTTTAAGATAGGCGCACGAAATTCGGTAGGGACGTGTATCTCAATAAGACGAACAAACGCCTCACTGCAATGTCATGGCCACGCCCAACAGGAAGTGAGATAATTGGGCTTTTGTGTGATTTTTGGGTATTGGACATAGAATGGAATTTGAAACACTTCTCCTACACCGTACCTCAGATGGGCTTAAGTTTTGGTGAACATAATCTTAAGACGTTGGAGATGTTAAATTGCGAAGGATTTTCAAATAGGCGGTAATATGACGATACGGCGGATCGATAAAGTTAGGTATGGAATTTGAAACACTTCTCCTACACCGTACCTCAGATAGGCTTAAATTTTGGTGAACATAATCTTAAGACGTTGGAGATGTTAAATTGCGAAGGATTTTCAAATAGGCGGTAATATGACGATACGGCGGATCGATAAAATTAGGTATTTATTGAATGGGAGTGATGAGTTATGAATGGGAGGTATTTGTTGCTAGGCAACGCCCTGATCAAAGGTCTTTGATCTTTGTACCTTTGATCTGATATAGCTGCAAGCAGCAATGTGGGGACAAGCATCGAAGGTTCATGTAGGCCTCAGCATGTAGGCCACATGCAGGGTCTGACAGGGTCTGACAGAGTCTGACAGGGTCTAACAGAGTCTGACAGGGTCTGACAGGGTCTGACAGGGTCTGTTCTGACAGGGTATCTACAATGTCATGGCCACGCCCAACAGGAAGTGAGATAATTGTGCCAGGCACACGAAATTTCGTATGGCTGTGCGTCTCAGTAAGACGAATAAACGCAGGTGCGAGGTCCCGACCAACGCCGCTTGCGGCTTTAATTATTATTATTCTTGTTCTTGTTCACACTCGCTGGGGCAATTTTGAGCATGTTCCCATGCTTCAAAACGAACGAAACTTTGCACGGGCATCACAAAGTGCTGCCAGTACGACCACACAAAGTCCCGTCCCCCAGTGACCCCCAGGAGCTCGATAGCGCCCCCTAGCGCGTTGTCTTTCGGGGCTGGCATACCGTTTAAGATAGGAGCATGAAATTCGGTAGGGACGTGTATCTCAATAAGACGAACAAATGCCTCACTGCAATGTCATGGCCACGCCCAACAGGAAGTGAGATAATTGGCCTTTTGTGTGATTTTGGGGTATTTGACATAGAATG
Source organism: Paratrypauchen microcephalus (assembly GCA_036785185.1). NCBI lineage: Eukaryota > Metazoa > Chordata > Actinopteri > Gobiiformes > Gobiidae > Paratrypauchen > Paratrypauchen microcephalus. The sequence continues at coordinate 7,793,731 of JAVJIX010000005.1, forward strand.
GAATTTGAAACACTTCTCCTACACCGTACCTCAGATGGGCTTAAATTTTAGTGAACATAATCTTAAGACGTTGGAGATGTTAAATTGCGAAGGATTTTCAAATAGGCGGTAATATGACGATACGGCGGATCGATAAAGTTAGGTATGGAATTTGAAACACTTCTCCTACACCGTACCTCAGATAGGCTTAAATTTTGGTGAACATAATCTTAAGACGTTGGAGATGTTAAATTGCGAAGGATTTTCAAATAGGCGGTAATATGACGATACGGCGGATCAATAAAGTTAGGTATTTATTGAATGGGAGTGATGAGTTATGAATGGGAGGTATTTGTTGCTAGGCAACGCCCTGATCAAAGGTCTTTGATCTTTGTACCTTTGATCTGATATAGCTGCAAGCAGCAATGTGGGGACAAGCATCGAAGGTTCATGTAGGCCTCAGCATGTAGGCCACATGCAGAGTCTGACAGGGTCTGACAGAGTCTGACAGGGTCTGACAGGGTCTAACAGGGTCTGACAGGGTCTGTTAGGGTCTGTTCTGACAGGGTATCTACAATGTCATGGCCACGCCCAACAGGAAGTGAGATAATTGTCCCAGGCACACGAAATTTGGTATGGCTGTGCGTCTCAGTAAGACGAACAAACGCAGGTGCGAGGTCCCGACCAACGCCGCTTGCGGCTTTAATTATTATTAGGGACCGAGCCCCGAAGGGGGACGAAGGTCCCTATTGTTCTCGCTCTGTTTCTCTATTATTATTATTATTTTTTTTGTTCTTGTTCACACGCTTTTGGGCAATTTGGAGCATGTTCCCATGCTTCAAAACGAACAAAACTTTGCACGGGCATCACGTAGGGCGGCAGCTACGCCTCCAAAAAGTCCCGTCCCCCGGTGACCCCCAGGAGCTCGATAGCGCCCCCTAGCGCTTTGTCTTTCGGGGCTGGCATACCGTTTAAGATAGGCGCACGAAATTCGGTAGGGACGTGTATCTCAATAAGACGAACAAACGCCTCACTGCAATGTCATGTCCACGCCCAACAGGAAGTGAGATAATTGGCTTTTTGTGAAATTTGACATACAATGGAATTTGAAACACTTCACCTACACCGTACCTCAGATGGGCTTAAATTTTGGTGAACATAATCTTAAGATGTTGGAGATGTTAAATTGCGAAGGATTTTCAAATAGGCGGTAATATGACGATACAGCGGATCGATAAAATAAGGTATGAGTTATGAGTTATGGATGGGAGTTATTTATTGAATTTGGAGTTCCGTTTAAGATAGGCGCACGAAATTCGATAGGGACGTGTATCTCAATAAGACGAACAAACGCCTCACTGCAATGTCATGGCCACGCCCAACAGGAAGTGAGATAATTGGCATTTTGTGTGATTTTGTAATATTGGACAGACAATGGAATTTGAAACACTTCTCCTACACCGAACCTCAGATGGGCTTAAATTTTGGTGAACATAATCTTCAGACATTGGAGATGATAAATTGCGAAGGATTTTCAAATAGGCGGTAATATGACGATACGGCGAATCGATAAACTTAGGTATTTATTGAATGGGAGTTATGAATTATGAATAGGAGGTTTTTATTGAATTTGGAGTTCTTCCTCAGACTAAAACTTTACAGGGTAATGTAGATGAGGACTACCAAGATTTTCATGCCAAATAACTGGCAGTCTGACATAGCGCCCCCATATGACAGGCCAGTGAACTATCAGAAAATGTACAGCAAATGAGTGTTTTAACACAAAGAGGATCGTGGGTGGCATACGATTTAAGCCAGACACACGAAAGTTGGTATGGGTGTGTATCTCACTAAGATGAACAAAATTGTAATTACAATGTCATGGCCACGCCCAACAGGAAGTGAGATAATAAGACTTGTATTGCGATTTTGTGTGATAAGCCATACAATGGATTTTAAAACACTCCTCCTACACCGTACATCAGATGGGCGTAAATTTTGGTGTACATGAGCTCAAGACAATGGAGATGTTAAATTGCGAAGGGATTTTTGATATCTTGTAAGATGACAAAATGGCGGCCTGATGAATTTTGCTACCATTTGAAAGTGCCAAATGCAATAGGAGGTGTGTCACCACTTCATTTAGCAGACACTTCTCCTACACCGTACCTCAGATGGGCTTAAATTTTGGTGAACATAATCTTAAGACGTTGGAGATGTTAAATTGCGAAGGATTTTCAAATAGGCGATAATATGACGATACGGCGGATCGATAAAATTAGGTATTTATTAAATGGGAGTGATGAGTTATGAATGGGAGGTTTTTATTGAATTTGGAGTTCTTCCTCAGACTAAAACTTCACAGGGTAATGTAGATGAGGACTATCAAGATTTTCATGCCAAATAACTGGCAGTCTGACATAGCGCCCCCATATGACAGGCCAGTGAACTGTCAGAAATCTACCGCTAGCTGAGCCCCTAACAGGAAAAATTGTCCGATATGGCTTACCATTTTTGCCAGGCACACGAAATTTGGTATGGGTGTGCGTCTCAGTAAGACGAACAAACGCAGGTGCGAGGTCCCGACCAACGCCGCTTGCGGCTTTAATTAGGGACCGAGCCCCGAAGGGGGACGAAGGTCCCTATTGTTCTCGCTCTGTTTCTCTATTATTATTATTATTTTTTTTGTTCTTGTTCACACGCTTTTGGGCAATTTGGAGCATGTTCCCATGCTTCAAAACGAACAAAACTTTGCACGGGCATCACGTAGGGCGGCAGCTACGCCTCCAAAAAGTCCCGTCCCCCGGTGACCCCCAGGAGCTCGATAGCGCCCCCTAGCGCGTTGTCTTTCGGGGCTGGCATACCGTTTAAGATAGGCGCACGAAATTCGGTAGGGACGTGTATCTCAATAAGACGAACAAACGCCTCACTGCAATGTCATGTCCACGCCCAACAGGAAGTGAGATAATTGGCTTTTTGTGAAATTTGACATACAATGGAATTTGAAACACTTCACCTACACCGTACCTCAGATGGGCTTAAATTTTGGTGAACATAATCTTAAGATGTTGGAGATGTTAAATTGCGAAGGATTTTCAAATAGGCGGTAATATGACGATACAGCGGATCGATAAAATTAGGTATGAGTTATGAGTTATGGATGGGAGTTATTTATTGAATTTGGAGTTCCGTTTAAGATAGGCGCACGAAATTCGGTAGGGACGTGTATCTCAATAAGACGAACAAACGCCTCACTGCAATGTCATGGCCACGCCCAACAGGAAGTGAGATAATTGGCATTTTGTGTGATTTTGTAATATTGGACAGACAATGGAATTTGAAACACTTCTCCTACACCGAACCTCAGATGGGCTTAAATTTTGGTGAACCTAATCTTCAGACATTGGAGATGATAAATTGCGAAGGATTTTCAAATAGGCGGTAATATGACGATACGGCGAATCGATAAACTTAGGTATTTATTGAATGGGAGTTATGAATTATGAATAGGAGGTTTTTATTGAATTTGGAGTTCTTCCTCAGACTAAAACTTTACAGGGTAATGTAGATGAGGACTACCAAGATTTTCATGCCAAATAACTGGCAGTCTGACATAGCGCCCCCATATGACAGGCCAGTGAACTATCAGAAAATGTACAGCAAATGAGTGTTTTAACACAAAGAGGATCGTGGGTGGCATACGATTTAAGCCAGACACACGAAAGTTGGTATGGGTGTGTATCTCACCAAGATGAACAAAATTGTAATTACAATGTCATGGCCACGCCCAACAGGAAGTGAGATAATAAGACTTGTATTGCGATTTTGTGTGATAAGCCATACAATGGATTTTAAAACACTCCTCCTACACCGTACATCAGATGGGCGTAAATTTTGGTGTACATGAGCTCAAGACAATGGAGATGTTAAATTGCGAAGGGATTTTTGATATCTTGTAAGATGACAAAATGGCGGCCTGATGAATTTTGCTACCATTTGAAAGTGCCAAATGCAATAGGAGGTGTGTCACCACTTCATTTAGCAGACACTTCTCCTACAACGTACCTCAGATGGGCTTAAATTTTGGTGAACATAATCTTAAGACGTTGGAGATGTTAAATTGCGAAGGATTTTTAAATAGGCGATAATATGACGATACGGCGGATCGATAAAATTAGGTATTTATTAAATGGGAGTTATGAATGGGAGGTTTTTATTGAATTTGGAGTTCTTCCCCAGACTAAAACTTCACAGGGTAATGTAGATGAGGACTACCAAGATTTTCATGCCAAATAACTGGCAGTCTGACATAGCGCCCCCATATGACAGGCCAGGGAACTGTCAGAAATCTACCGCTAGCTGAGCCCCTAACAGGATAAATTGTCCGATATGGCTTACCATTTTTGCCAGGCACACGAAATTCGGTATGGGTGTGCGTCTCAGTGAGACGAACAAACGCAGGTGCGAGGTCCCGACCAACGCCGCTTGCGGCTTTAATTAGGGACCGAGCCCGAAGGGGCACGAAGGTCCCTATTGTTCTCGCTCTGTTTCTCTATTATTATTATTATTATTATTATTCTTGGGACACTTTTTTTTAACACGCTTTTGGGCAATTTTGAGCATGTTCCCATGCTTCAAAACGAACAAAATTTTGCACGGGCATCACATAGGGCGGCAGCTACGCCTCCAAAAAGACCCGTCCCCCGGTGACCCCCAGGAGCTTAATAGCGCCCCCTAGTGCGTTGTTTTTTGGGGCTGGCGCATTGTCTTTCGGGGCTGGCATACCGTTTAAGATAGGCGCACGAAATTTGGTAGGGACGTATATCTCAATAAGACGAACAAACGCCTCACTGCAATGTCATGTCCACGCCCAACAGGAAGTGAGATAATTGGCCTTTTGTGTGATTTTGTGGATATTGGACATACAATGGAATTTGAAACACTTCTCCTACACCGTACCTCAGATGGGCTTAAATTTTGGTGAACATAATCTTAAGACGTTGGAGATGTTAAATTGCGAAGGATTTTCAAATAGGCCCTAATATGACAATACGGCGGATCGATAAAGTTAGGTATTTATTGAATGTGAATTATGAGTTATGAATGGGAGATTTTTATTAAATTTGGAGTTCTTCCTCAGACTAAAACTTCACAGGGTAATGTACATGAGGACTACCAAGATTTTCATGCCAAATAACTGGCAGTCTGACATAGCGCCCCCATATGACAGGCCAGTGAACTGTCAGAAAATGTACAGCAAATGAGCATTTTAACACAAAGAGGATCGTGGGTGGCATACGATTTCAGCCAGACACACGAAAGTTGGTATGGGTGTGTATCTCACTAAGATGAACAAAATTGTAATTACAATGTCATGGCCACGCCCAACAGGAAGTGAGATAAGAAGACTTGTATTGCGATTTTCTGTGATATGACATAGAATAGATTTTAAAACACTCCTCCTACACCGTACATCAGATGGGCGTAAAATTTGGGGTACATGAGCTCAAGACATTGGAGATGTTAAATTGCAAAGGGATTTTTGATATCTTGTAAGATGACAAAATGGCAGCCTGATGAATTTTGCTACCATTTGAAAGTGCCAAATTCAATAGGAGGTGTGTCACCACTTCATTTAGCAGACACTTCTCCTACACCGTACCTCAGATGGGCTTAAATTTTGGTGAACATAATCTTAAGACATTGGAGATGTTAAATTGCGAAGGATTTTCAAATAGGCGGTAATATGACGATACAGCGGATCAATAAAGTTAGGTATTTATTGAATGCGAGTTATGAATTATGAATGGGAGATATTTATTGAATTTGGAGTTCTTCTTCAGACTAAAACTTCACAGGGTAATGTAGATGAGGACTACCAAGATTTTCATGCCAAATAACTGGCAGTCTGACATAGCGCCCCCATATGACAGGCCAGTGAACTGTCAGAAAATGTACAGCAAATGAGCGTTTTAACACAAAGAGGATCGTGGGTGGCATACGATTTCAGCCAGACACACGAAAGTTGGTATGGGTGTGTATCTCACTAAGATGAACAAAATTGTAATTACATTGTCATGGCCACGCCTAACAGGAAGTGAGATAAGAAGACTTGTATTGCGATTTTCTGTGATATGACATAGAATAGATTTTAAAACACTCCTCCTACACCGTACATCAGTTGGGCGTAAATTTTGGTGTACATAAGCTCAAGACATTGGAGATGTTAAATTGCGAAGGGATTTTTAATATCTTGTAAGATGACAAAATGGCGGCCTGATGAATTTTGCTATCATTTGAAAGTGCCAAATGCAATAGGAGGTGTGTCACCACTTCATTTAGCAGACACTTCTCCTACACCGTACCTCAGATGGGCTTAAATTTTGGTGAACATAATCTTAAGACATTGGAGATGTTAAATTGCGAAGGATTTTCAAATAGGCGATAATATGACGATACGGCGGATCGATAAACTTAGGTATTTATTGTTATGAGTTATGAATGGGAGGTTTTTATTGAATTTGGATTTCTTCCTCAGACTAAAACTTCACAGGGTAATGTAGATGAGGACTACCAAGATTTTCATGCCAAATAACTGGCAGTCTGACATAGCGCCCCCATATGACAGGCCAGTGAACTGTCAGAAATCTACCGCTAGCTGAGCCCCTAACAGGAAAAATTGTCCGATATGGCTTACCATTTTTGCCAGGCACACGAAATTCGGTATGGGTGTGCGTCTCGGTATGGGTGTGCGTCTCAGTAAGACGAACAAACGCAGGTGCGAGGTCCCGACCAACGCCGCTTGCGGCTTTAATTATTATTATTCTTGGGACACTTTTTTTAACACGCTTTTGGGCAATTTTGAACATGTTCCCATGCTTCAAAACGAACGAAATTTTGCACGGGCATCACGTAGGGCGGCAGCTACGCCTCCAAAAAGACCCGTTCCCCGGTGACCCCCAGGAGCTTGATAGCGCCCCCTAGCGCGTTGTTTTTCGGGGCTGGCGCGTTGTCTTTCGGGGCTGGCATACCGTTTAAGATAGGCGCACGAAATTTGGTAGGGACGTGTATCTCAATAAGGCGAACAAACACCTCACTGCAATGTCATGGCCACACCCAACAGGAAGTGAGATAATTGGCCTTTTGTGTGATTTTGTGGATATTGGACATACAATGGAATTTGAAACACTTCTCCTACACCGTACCTCAGATGGGCTTAAATTTTGGTGAACATAATCTTAAGACGTTGGAGATGTTAAATTGCGAAGGATTTTCAAATAGGCGCTAATATGACAATACGGCGGATCGATAAAGTTAGGTATTTATTGAATGGGAATTATGAGTTATGAATAGGAGGCATCTATTGAATTTGGAGTTCTTCCTCAGACTAAAATTCCACAGGGTAATGTAGATGAGGACTACCAAGATTTTCATGCCAAATAACTGGCAGTCTGACATAGCGCCCCCATATGACAGGCCAGTGAACTGTCAGAAAATGTACCGCAAATGAGCACTTTAACACAAAGAGGATCGTGGGTGGCATACGATTTCAGCCAGACACACGAAAGTTGGTATGGGTGTGTATCTCACTAAGATGAACAAAATTGTAATTACAATGTCATGGCCACGCCCAACAGGAAGTGAGATAAGAAGACTTGTATTGCGATTTTCTGTGATATGACATAGAATAGATTTTAAAACACTCCTCCTACACCGTACATCAGATGGGTGTAAAATTTGGTGTACATGAGCTCAAGACATTGGAGATGTTAAATTGCGAAGGGATTTTTGATATCTTGTAAGATGACAAAATGGCGGCCTGATGAATTTTGCTACCATTTGAAAGTGCCAAATGCAATAGGAGGTGTGTCACCACTTCATTTAGCAGACACTTCTCCTACACCGTACCTCAGATGGGCTTAAATTTTGGTGAACATAATCTTAAGACGTTGGAGATGTTAAATTGCGAAGGATTTTCAAATAGACGGTAATATGACGATACGGCGGATCGATAAACTTAGGTATTTATTGTTATGAGTTATGAATGGGAGGTTTTTATTGAATTTGGAGTTCTTCCTCAGACTAAAACTTCACAGGGTAATGTAGATGAGGACTACCAAGATTTTCATGCCAAATAACTGGCAGTCTGACATAGCGCCCCCATATGACAGGCCAGTGAACTGTCAGAAATCTACCGCTAGCTGAGCCCCTACCAGGAAAAATTGTCCGATATGGCTTACCATTTTTGCCAGGCACACGAAATTCGGTATGGGTGTGCGTCTCAGTAAGACGAACAAACGCAGGTGCGAGGTCCCGACCAACGCCGCTTGCGGCTTTAATATTCCTATTGTTCTCGCTCTGTTTCTCTATTATTATTATTCTTGGGACACTTTTTTTAACACGCTTTTGGGCAATTTTGAACATGTTCCCATGCTTCAAAACGAACGAAATTTTGCACGGGCATCACGTAGGGCGGCAGCTACGCCTCCAGAAAGACCCGTCCCCCGGTGACCCCCAGGAGCTTGATAGCGCCCCCTAGTGCGTTGTTTTTTGGGGCTGGCGCGTTGTCTTTCGGGGCTGGCATACCGTTTAAGATAGGCGCACGAAATTTGGTAGGGACGTATATCTCCATAAGACGAACAAACGCTTCACTGCAATGTCATGGCCACGCCCAACAGGAAGTGAGATAATTGGCCTTTTGTGTGATTTTGTGGATATTGGACATACAATGGAATTTGAAACACTTCTCCTACACCGTACCTCAGATGGGCTTAAATTTTGGTGAACATAATCTTAAGACGTTAAAGAAGTTAAATTGCGAAGGATTTTCAAATAGGCGCTAATATGACAATATGGGGGATCGATAAAGTTAGGTATTTATTGAATGTGAATTATGAGTTATGAATGGGAGATTTTTATTAAATTTGGAGTTCTTCCTCAGACTTAAACTTCACAGGGTAATGTACATGAGGACTACCAAGATTTTCATGCCAAATAACTGGCAGTCTGACATAGCGCCCCCATATGACAGGCCAGTGAACTGTCAGAAAATGTACAGCAAATGAGCATTTTAACACAAAGAGGATCGTGGGTGGCATACGATTTCAGCCAGACACACGAAAGTTGGTATGGGTGTGTATCTCACTAAGATGAACAAAATTGTAATTACAATGTCATGGCCACGCCCAACAGGAAGTGAGATAAGAAGACTTGTATTGCGATTTTCTGTGATATGACATAGAATAGCTTTTAAAACACTCCTCCTACACCGTACATCAGATGGGCGTAAAATTTGGTGTACATGAGCTCAAGACATTGGAGATGTTAAATTGCGAAGGGATTTTTGATATCTTGTAAGATGACAAAATGGCGGCCTGATGAATTTTGCTACCATTTGAAAGTGCCAAATTCAATAGGTGTGTCACCACTTCATTTTGAAACACTTCTCCTACAACGTACATCAGATGGGCTTAAATTTTGGTGAACATAATCTTAAGACGTTGGAGATGTTAAATTGCGAAGGATTTTCAAATAGGCGGTAATATGACGATACGGCGGATCGATAAACTTAGGTATTTATTGAATGGGAGTTATAAGTTATGAATAGGAGGTTTTTATTGAATTTGGAGTTCTTCCTCAGACTAAAACTTCACAGGGTAATGTAGATGAGGACTACCAAGATTTTCATGCCAAATAACTGGCAGTCTGACATAGCGCCCCCATATGACAGGCCAGTGAACTGTCAGAAATCTACCGCTAGCTGAGCCCCTAACAGGAAAAATTGTCCGATATGGCTTACCATTTTTGCCAGGCACAAGAAATTCGGTATGGGTGTGCGTCTCAGTAAGACGAACAAACGCAGGTGCGAGGTCCCGACCAACGCCGCTTGCGGCTTTAATTATTATTATTCTTGTTCTTGTTCACACTCGCTGGGGCAATTTTGAGCATGTTCCCATGCTTCAAAACGAACGAAACTTTGCACGGGCATCACAAAGTGCTGCCAGTACGACCACACAAAGTCCCGTCCCCCAGTGACCCCCAGGAGCTCGATAGCGCCCCCTAGCGCGTTGTCTTTCGGGGCTGGCATACCGTTTAAGATAGGCGCACGAAATTCGGTAGGGACGTGTATCTCAATAAGACGAACAAACGCCTCACTGCAATGTCATGGCCACGCCCAACAGGAAGTGAGATAATTGGGCTTTTGTGTGATTTTTGGGTATTGGACATAGAATGGAATTTGAAACACTTCTCCTACACCGTACCTCAGATGGGCTTAAATTTTGGTGAACATAATCTTAAGACATTGGAGATGTTAAATTGCGAAGGATTTTCAAATAGGCGGTAATATGACGATACGGCGGATCGATAAACTTAGGTATGGAATTTGAAACACTTCTCCTACACCGTACCTCAGATAGGCTTAAATTTTGGTGAACATAATCTTAAGACGTTGGAGATGTTAAATTGCGAAGGATTTTCAAATAGGCGGTAATATGACGATACGGCGGATCGATAAAATTAGGTATTTATTGAATGGGAGTGATGAGTTATGAATGGGAGGTATTTGTTGCTAGGCAACGCCCTGATCAAAGGTCTTTGATCTTTGTACCTTTGATCTGATATAGCTGCAAGCAGCAATGTGGGGACAAGCATCGAAGGTTCATGTAGGCCTCAGCATGTAGGCCACATGCAGGGTCTGACAGGGTCTGACAGAGTCTGACAGGGTCTAACAGAGTCTGACAGGGTCTGACAGGGTCTGACAGGGTCTGTTCTGACAGGGTATCTACAATGTCATGGCCACGCCCAACAGGAAGTGAGATAATTGTGCCAGGCACACGAAATTTGGTATAGCTGTGCGTCTCAGTAAGACGAACAAACGCAGGTGCGAGGTCCCGACCAACGCCGCTTGCGGCTTTAATTAGGGACCGAGCCCGAAGGGGGACGAAGGTCCCTATTGTTGTTGCTTCGTTTCCGTATTATTATTATTATTATTATTATTATTCTTGTTCATACACGCTGGGGCAATTTTGAGCATGTTCCCATGCTTCAAAACGAACGAAACTTTGCACGGGCATCACAAAGTCCTGCCAGTACGACCACACAAAGTCCCGTCCCCCAGTGACCCCCAGGAGCTCGATAGCGCCCCCTAGCGCGTTGTCTTTCGGGGCTGGCATACCGTTTAAGATAGGCGCACGAAATTCGGTAGGGACGTGTATCTCAATAAGACGAACAAATGCCTCACTGCAATGTCATGGCCACGCCCAACAGGAAGTGAGATAATTGGCATTTTGTGTGATTTTGGGGTATTGGACATAGAATGGAATTTGAAACACTTCTCCTACACCGTACCTCAGATGGGCTTAAATTTTGGTGAACATAATCTTAAGACGTTGGAGATGTTAAATTGCGAAGGATTTTCAAATAGGCGGTAATATGACGATACGGCGGATCGATAAAGTTAGGTATTTATTGAATGGGAGTGATGAGTTATGAATGGGAGGTATTTGTTGCTAGGCAACGCCCTGATCAAAGGTCTTTGATCTTTGTACCTTTGATCTGATATAGCTGCAAGCAGCAATGTGGGGACAAGCATCGAAGGTTCATGTAGGCCTCAGCATGTAGGCCACATGCAGGGTCTGACAGGGTCTAACAGAGTCTGACAGGGTCTGACAGGGTCTGACAGGGTCTGTTCTGACAGGGTATCTACAATGTCATGGCCACGCCCAACAGGAAGTGAGATAATTGTGCCAGGCACACGAAATTTGGTATGGCTGTGCGTCTCAGTAAGACGAACAAACGCAGGTGCGAGGTCCCGACCAACGCCGCTTGCGGCTTTAATTAGGGACCGAGCCCCGAAGGGGGACGAAGGTCCCTATTGTTCTCGCTCTGTTTCTCTATTATTATTAGGGACCGAGCCCGAAGGGGCACGAGGTCCCTATTGTTCTCGCTCTGTTTCTCTATTATTAGGGACCGAGCCCGAAGGGGCACGAAGGTCCCTATTGAAGTTGCTCTGTTTCTCTATTATTAGGGACCGAGCCCGAAGGGGGACGAAGGTCCCTATTGTTCTCGCTCTGTTTCTCTATTATTATTATTATTATTTTTTTTGTTCTTGTTCACACGCTTTTGGGCAATTTTGAGCATGTTCCCATGCTTCAAAACGAACAAAACTTTGCACGGGCATCACGTAGGGCGGCAGCTACGCCTCCAAAAAGACCCGTCCCCCGGTGACCCCCAGGAGCTCGATAGCGCCCCCTAGCGCGTTGTCTTTCGGGGCTGGCATACCGTTTAAGATAGGCGCACGAAATTCGGTAGGGACGTGTATCTCAATAAGACGAACAAACGCCTCACTGCAATGTCATGTCCACGCCCAACAGGAAGTGAGATAATTGGCTTTTTGTGAAATTTGACATACAATGGAATTTGAAACACTTCTCCTACACCGTACCTCAGATGGGCTTAAATTTTGGTGAACATAATCTTAAGATGTTGGAGATGTTAAATTGCGAAGGATTTTCAAATAAGCGGTAATATGACGATACAGCGGATCGATAAATTTAGGTATGAGTTATGAGTTATGGATGGGAGTTATTTATTGAATTTGGAGTTCCGTTTAAGATAGGTGCACGAAATTTGGTAGGGACGTGTATCTCAATAAGACGAACAAACGCCTCACTGCAATGTCATGGCCACGCCCAACAGGAAGTGAGATAATTGGCATTTTGTGTGATTTTGTAATATTGGACAGACAATGGAATTTGAAACACTTCTCCTACACCGAACCTCAGATGGCCTTAAATTTTGGTGAACATAATCTTAAGACATTGGAGATGATAAATTGCGAAGGATTTTCAAATAGGCGGTAATATGACGATACGGCGGATCGATAAACTTAGGTATTTATTGAATGGGAGTTATGAATTATGAATAGGAGGTTTTTATTGAATTTGGAGTTCTTCCTCAGACTAAAACTTCACAGGGTAATGTAGATGAGGACTACCAAGATTTTCATGCCAAATAACTGGCAGTCTGACATAGCGCCCCCATATGACAGGCCAGTGAACTGTCAGAAAATGTACCGCAAATGAGCACTTTAACACAAAGAGGATCGTGGGTGGCATACGATTTCAGCCAGACACACGAAAGTTGGTATGGGTGTGTATCTCACTAAGATGAACAAAATTGTAATTACAATGTCATGGCCACGCCCAACAGGAAGTGAGATAAGAAGACTTGTATTGCGATTTTCTGTGATATGACATAGAATAGATTTTAAAACACTCCTCCTACACCGTACATCAGATGGGCGTAAATTTTGGTGTACATGAGCTCAAGGCATTGGAGATGTTAAATTGCGAAGGGATTTTTGATATCTTGTAAGATGACAAAATGGCGGCCTGATGAATTTTGCTACCATTTGAAAGTGCCAAATTCAAGAGGAGGTGTCTCACCACTTCATTTTGAAACACTTTTCCTACAACGTACATCAGATGGGCTTAAATTTTGGTGAACATAATCTTAAGATGTTGGAGATGTTAAATTGTGAAGGATTTTCAAATAGGCGGCAATATGACGATACAGTGGATCGATAAACTTAGGTATTTATTGAATGGGAGTTATCACTTATGAATGGGAGGTTTTTATTGAATTTGGAGTTCTTCCTCAGACTAAAACTTCACAGGGTAATGTAGATGAGGACTACCAACATTTTCATGCCAAATAACTGGCAGTCTGACATAGCGCCCCAAAATGTCAGGCCAGTGAACTGTCAGAAATCTACCGCTAGCTGAGCCCCTAACAGGAAAAATTGTCCGATATGGCTTACCATTTTTGCCAGGCACACGAAATTCGGTATGGGTGTGCGTCTCAGTAAGACGAACAAACGCAGGTGCGAGGTCCCGACCAACGCCGCTTGCGGCTTTAATTATTATTCTTGTTCTTGTTCACGCGCTTTTGGGCAATTTTGAGCATGTTCCCATGCTTCAAAACGAACGTGACTTTGCAGGGGCATCACGTAGGGCGGCAGCTACGCCTCCAAAAAGACCCGTCCCCTGGTGACCCCCAGGAGCTCGATAGCGCCCCCTAGCGCGTTGTCTTTCGGGGCAGGCATACCGTTTAAGATAGGCGCACGAAATTCGGTAGGGACGTGTATCTCAATAAGACAAACAAATGCCTCACTGCAATGTCATGTCCACGCCCAACAGGAAGTGAGATAATTGGCCTTTTATGAAATTTGACATACAATGGAATTTGAAACACTTCTCCTACACCGTACCTCAGATGGGCTTAAATTTTGGTGAACATAATCTTAAGATGTTGGAGATGTTAAATTGCGAAGGATTTTCAAATAGGCGGTAATATGACGATACAGCGGATCAATAAATTTAGGTATGAGTTATGAGTTATGGATGGGAGTTATTTATTGAATTTGGAGTTCCGTTTAAGATAGGCGCACGAAATTCGGTAGGCACGTGTATCTCAATAAGACGAACAAACGCCTCACTGCAATGTCATGGCCACGCCCAACAGGAAGTGAGATAATTGGCATTTTGTGTGATTTTGTAATATTGGACAGACAATGGAATTTGAAACACTTCTCCTACACCGAACCTCAGATGGGCTTAAATTTTGGTGAACATAATCTTAAGACATTGGAGATGATAAATTGCGAATGATTTTCAAATAGGCGGTAATATGACGATACGGCGGATCGATAAACTTAGGTATTTATTGAATGGGAGTTATGAATTATGAATAGGAGGTTTTTATTGAATTTGGAGTTCTTCCTCAGACTAAAACTTCACAGGGTAATGTACATGAGGACTACCAAGATTTTCATGCCAAATAACTGGCAGTCTGACATAGCGCCCCCATATGACAGGCCAGTGAACTGTCAGAAAATGTACAGCAAATGAGCGTTTTAACACAAAGAGGATCGTGGGTGGCATACGATTTCAGCCAGACACACGAAAGTTGGTATGGGTGTGTATCTCACTAAGATGAACAAAATTGTAATTACAATGTCATGGCCACGCCCAACAGGAAGTGAGATAAGAAGACTTGTATTGCGATTTTGTGTGATATGACATAAAATGGATTTTAAAACACTCCTCCTACACCGTACATCGGATGGGTGTATATTTTGGTGTACATGAGCTCAAGACATTGGAGATGTTAAATTGCGAAGGGATTTTTGATATCTTGTAAGATGACAAAATGGCGGCCTGATGAATTTTGCTACCATTTGAAAGTGCCAAATTCAATAGGAGGTGTGTCACCACTTCATTTTGAAACACTTCTCCTACAACGTACCTCAGATGGGCTTAAATTTTGGTGAACATAATCTTAAAACGTTGGAGATGTTAAATTGCGAAGGATTTTCAAATAGGCGGTAATATGATGATACGGCGGATCGATAAACTTAGGTATTTATTGAATGGGAGTTATGAGTTATGAATAGGAGGTTTTTATTGAATTTGGAGTTCTTCCTCAGACTAAAACTTCACAGGGTAATGTAGATGAGGACTACCAAGATTTTCATGCCAAATAACTGGCAGTTTGACATAGCGCCCCCATATGACAGGCCAGTGAACTGTCAGAAATCTACCGCTAGCTGAGCCCCTAACAGGAAAAATTGTCCGATATGGCTTACCATTTTTGACAGGCACACGAAATTCGGTATGGGTGTGCGTCTCAGTAAGACGAACAAACGCAGGTGCGAGGTCCCGACCAACGCCGCTTGCGGCTTTAATTAAATTTGGAGTTCTTCCTCAGACTAAAACTTCACAGGGTAATGTAGATGAGGACTACCAAGATTTTCATGCCAAATAACTGGCAGTCTGACATAGCGCCCCCATATGACAGGCCAGTGAACTGTCAGAAATCTACCGCTAGCTGAGCCCCTAACAGGAAAAATTGTCCGATATGGCTTACCATTTTTGCCAGGCACACGAAATTCGGTATGGGTGTGCGTCTCAGTAAGACGAACAAACGCAGGTGCGAGGTCCCGACCAACGCCGCTTGCGGCTTTAATTATTATTATTTTTTTTGTTCTTGTTCACACGCTTTTGGGCAATTTGGAGCATGTTCCCATGCTTCAAAACGAACAAAACTTTGCACGGGCATCACGTAGGGTGGCAGCTACGCCTCCAAAAAGTCCCGTCCCCCGGTGACCCCCAGGAGCTCGATAGCGCCCCCTAGCGCGTTGTCTTTCGGGGCTGGCATACCGTTTAAGATAGGCGCACGAAATTCGGTAGGGACGTGTATCTCAATAAGACGAACAAACGCCTCACTGCAATGTCATGTCCACGCCCAACAGGAAGTGAGATAATTGGCTTTTTGTGAAATTTGACATACAATGGAATTTGAAACACTTCACCTACACCGTACCTCAGATGGGGTTAAATTTTGGTGAACATAATCTTAAGACGTTGGAGATGTTAAATTGCGAAGGATTTTCAAATAGGCTGTAATATGACGATACAGCGGATCGATAAAGTTAGGTATGAGTTATGAGTTATGGATGGGAGTTATTTATTGAATTTGGAGTTCCGTTTAAGATAGGCGCACGAAATTCGGTAGGGACGTGTATCTCAATAAGACGAACAAACGCCTCACTGCAATGTCATGGCCACGCCCAACAGGAAGTGAGATAATTGGCATTTTGTGTGATTTTGTAATATTGGACATACAATGGAATTTGAAACACTTCTCCTACAACGTACCTCAGATGAGCTTAAATTTTGGTGAACATAATCTTAAGACATTGGAGATGATAAATTGCGAAGGATTTTCAAATAGGCGGTAATATGACGATACGGTGGATCGATAAACTTAGGTATTTATTGAATGGGAGTTATGAATTATTAATAGGAGGTTTTTATTGAATTTGGAGTTCTTCCTCAGACTAAAACTTCACAGGGTAATGTAGATGAGGACTAC
The DNA here is from genome assembly GCA_036785185.1 of Paratrypauchen microcephalus. Taxonomy (NCBI): domain Eukaryota; kingdom Metazoa; phylum Chordata; class Actinopteri; order Gobiiformes; family Gobiidae; genus Paratrypauchen; species Paratrypauchen microcephalus. Next base: position 7,810,648 of record JAVJIX010000005.1, read on the forward strand.
CAAGATTTTCATGCCAAATAACTGGCAGTCTGACATAGCGCCCCCATATGACAGGCCAGTGAACTATCAGAAAATGTACAGTAAATGAGTGTTTTAACACAAAGAGGATCGTGGGTGGCATACGATTTAAGCCAGACACACGAAAGTTGGTATGGGTGTGTATCTCACTAAGACGAACAAAATTGTAATTACAATGTCATGGCCACGCCCAACAGGAAGTGAGATAATAAGACTTGTATTGCGATTTTGTGTGATAAGACATACAATGGATTTTAAAACACTCCTCCTACACCGTACATCAGATGGGCTTAAATTTTGGTGAACATAATCTTAAGACGTTGGAGATGTTAAATTGCGAAGGATTTTCAAATAGGCGATAATATGACGATACGGCGGATCGATAAACTTAGGTATTTATTGTTATGAGTTATGAATGGGAGGTTTTTATTGAATTTGGAGTTCTTCCTCAGACTAAAACTTCACAGGGTAATGTAGATGAGGACTACCAAGATTTTCATGCCAAATAACTGGCAGTCTGACATAGCGCCCCCATATGACAGGCCAGTGAACTGTCAGAAATCTACCGCTAGCTGAGCCCCTAACAGGAAAAATTGTCCGATATGGCTTACCATTTTTGCCAGGCACACAAAATTCGGTATGGGTGTGCGTCTCAGTAAGTCGAACAAACGCAGGTGCGAGGTCCCGACCAACGCCGCTTGCGGCTTTAATTATTATTATTCTTGGGACACATTTTTTAACACGCTTTTGGGCAATTTTGAGCATGTTCCCATGCTTCAAAACGAACGAAATTTTGCACGGGCATCACGTAGGGCGGCAGCTACGCCTCCAAAAAGACCCGTCCCCCGGTGACCCCCAGGAGCTTGATAGCGCCCCCTAGTGCGTTGTTTTTTGGGGCTGGCGCGTTGTCTTTCGGGGCTGGCATACCGTTTAAGATAGGCGCACGAAATTCGGTAGGGACGTGTATCTCAATAAGACGAACAAACGCCTCACTGCAATGTCATGTCCACGCCCAACAGGAAGTGAGATAATTGGCCTTTTGTGTGATTTTGTGGATATTGGACATACAATGGAATTTGAAACACTTCTCCTAGACCGTACTTCAGATGGGCTTAAATTTTGGTGAACATAATCTTAAGACATTGGAGATGTTAAATTGCGAAGGATTTTAAAATAGGCGCTAATATGACAATACGGCGGATCGATAAAGTTAGGTATTTATTGAATGTGAATTGTGAGTTATGAATGGGAGATTTTTATTAAATTTGGAGTTCTTCCTCAGACTAAAACTTCACAGGGTAATGTAGATGAGGACTACCAAGATTTTCATGCCAAATAACTGGCTGTCTGACATAGCGCCCCCATATGACAGGCCAGTGAACTGTCAGAAAATGTACAGCAAATGAGCATTTTCACACAAAAAGGATTGTGGGTGGCATACGATTTCAGCCAGACACACGAAAGTTGGTATGGGTATGTATCTCACTAAGAAGAACAAAATTGTAATTACAATGTCATGGCCACGCCCAACAGGAAGTGAGATAAGAAGACTTGTATTGCGATTTTCTGTGATATGACATAGAATAGATTTTAAAACACTCCTCCTACACCGTACATCAGATGGGCTTAAATTTTGGTGAACATAATCTTAAGACGTTGGAGATGTTAAATTGCGAAGGATTTTCAAATAGGCGGTAATATGACGATAAGGCGGATCGATAAACTTAGGTATTTATTGAATCAGAGTTATGAATTATGAATAGGAGGTTTTTATTGAATTTGGAGTTCTTCCTCAGACTAAAACTTCACAGGGTAATGTAGATGAGGACTACCAAGATTTTCATGCCAAATAACTGGCAGTCTGACATAGCGCCCCCATATGACAGGCCAGTGAACTGTCAGAAAATGTACAGCAAATGAGCACTTTAACACAAAGACGATCGTGGGTGGCATACGATTTCAGCCAGACACACGAAAGTTGGTATGGGTGTGTATCTCACTAAGATGAACAAAATTGTAATTACAATGTCATGGCCACGCCCAACAGGAAGTGAGATAAAAAGACTTGTATTGCGATTTTGTGTGATAAGACATACAATGGATTTTAAAACACTCCTCCTACACCGTACATCAGATGGGCGTAAATTTTGGTGTACATGAGCTCAAGACATTGGAGATGTTAAATTGCAAAGGGATTTTTGATATCTTGTAAGATGACAAAATGGCGGCCTGATGAATTTTGCTACCATTTGAAAGTGCCAAATGCAATAGGTGTGTCACCACTTCATTTAGCAGACACTTCTCCTACACCGTACCTCAGATGGGCTTAAATTTTGGTGAACATAATCTTAAGACATTGGAGATGTTAAATTGCGAAGGATTTTCAAATAGGCGGTAATATGACGATACGGCGGATCGATAAACTTAGGTATTTATTGAATGGGAGTTATGAATTATGAATAGGAGGTTTTTATTGAATTTGGAGTTCTTCCTCAGACTAAAACTTCACAGGGTAATGTAGATGAGGACTACCAAGATTTTCATGCCAAATAACTGGCAGTCTGACATAGCGCCCCCATATGACAGGCCAGTGAACTGTCAGAAATCTACAGCTAGCTGAGCCCCTAACAGGAAAAATTATCCGATATGGCTTACCATTTTTGCCAGGCACACGGAATTCGGTATGGGTGTGCGTCTCAGTAAGACGAACAAACGCAGGTGCGAGGTCCCGACCAACGCCGCTTGCGGCTTTAATTATTATTATTCTTGTTCTTGTTCACACTCGCTGGGGCAATTTTGAGCATGTTCCCATGCTTCAAAACGAACGAAACTTTGCACGGGCATCACAAAGTGCTGCCAGTACGACCACACAAAGTCCCGTCCCCCAGTGACCCCCAGGAGCTCGATAGCGCCCCCTAGCGCGTTGTCTTTCGGGGCTGGCATACCGTTTAAGATAGGCGCACGAAATTCGGTAGGGACGTGTATCTCAATAAGACGAACAAACGCCTCACTGCAATGTCATGGCCACGCCCAACAGGAAGTGAGATAATTGGGCTTTTGTGTGATTTTTGGGTATTGGACATAGAATGGAATTTGAAACACTTCTCCTACACCGTACCTCAGATGGGCTTAAATTTTGGTGAACATAATCTTAAGACGTTGGAGATGTTAAATTGCGAAGGATTTTCAAATAGGCGGTAATATGACGATACGGCGGATCGATAAAGTTAGGTATGGAATTTGAAAGACTTCTCCTACACCGTACCTCAGATAGGCTTAAATTTTGGTGAACATAATCTTAAGACGTTGGAGATGTTAAATTGCGAAGGATTTTCAAATAGGCGGTAATATGACGATACGGCGGATCGATAAAGTTAGGTATTTATTGAATGGGAGTGATGAGTTATGAATGGGAGGTATTTGTTGCTAGGCAACGCCCTGATCAAAGGTCTTTGATCTTTGTACCTTTGATCTGATATAGCTGCAAGCAGCAATGTGGGGACAAGCATCGAAGGTTCATGTAGGCCTCAGCATGTAGGCCACATGCAGGGTCTGACAGGGTCTAACAGAGTCTGACAGGGTCTGACAGGGTCTGACAGAGTCTGACAGGGTCTAACAGAGTCTGACAGGGTCTGACAGGGTCTGACAGGGTCTGACAGGGTCTGTTCTGACAGGGTATCTACAATGTCATGGCCACGCCCAACAGGAAGTGAGATAATTGTGCCAGGCACACGAAATTTCGTATGGCTGTGCGTCTCAGTAAGACGAACAAACGCAGGTGCGAGGTCCCGACCAACGCCGCTTGCGGCTTTAATTTTATTTTATTATCATTACTCAGTTTTTAACTTGCACAAACATTAACACTTAAGATTCTAGATCGGAAACCATGGAAATACCATCGCTGTCAGGTATTAAATAAACATAAAATGCTCAACTTTGATCATACAATTAAACTGGCCAATCTAAGGTTATTATTCAAGATTATCAATAATGTGGCACCACCATTGAAAAAGTTTATCCATTTAACATCTGATCAGAGGGTCAGAACCAACAGGTCAATGGTCAGTGGCCAATGTGTAATACCAAAAAGGAAAACATCATTAGGACAATCTGCATTTTCATTTAAACCAATCTCAGAATGGAACAAACTTCCAACTGAGCTAAAATTATGCAAATACTTTAAAAAATGTAGCCTGGACAACAACAGCAACAGTTTCTAAGAGTGTAGACATGTCAGCATTAAAGACTAGACATGAGAAGGGGGAACAGGTATTGGGGAAAAGAGTTTTAATTATTTTTTACTAATTGATGAAATGTATCACCGCCACTGAAAATATTCTGAATTGCATTGGTTTTATGCTTTATGTTCATTGTTTGTGATGTTGTTTGTCTCAGGGACTGCAGATGGAAAGTACAAAGCATCTTTTCTTTTTTCTTTTTTTTGTCATTAATGCTCCTGTACATTGTCCCTGTCAAATAAATCAAATAAACTAAAACATTATTGATCCACGGTTTTACAAAGTAGAAACTGCACAGTAGCTCACAATAAACAAAAAATATCAAGAGCAAAATACAGTAATGGTATAAAATATTTAAAGTAGCAAAGAATAACTACAGGTTTGTGTGACCTTCATTGAGATCATAGAGTTGACCTACTTATCTAATTCACACTAAAACACTCTACCACAAGAATAAATCACCTGTTTTTGATTCACATTTGTTTCGCAAGATAGAGGCAGCATCAGCTTTAACTGGCCAATAAAAGTTTAGCACTAGAGGCCCGTAGTTTGAGAAGCAGACACAACCACATAGATCAGGAGCACTGTCCTGAACAGCCATGGCCACACAGAGGGACAGAGGGAGCAGTGGAGCCCACCATAAATCTGACACACTCTAATAATGCCATAAAAGGCCATACAGCACCACAGCGCTGCAAGATGGATGGACAGGTGAAGAGGTTTCACGCCTTAAATTAAAGTTGTAGTAGTAGCTTTAAAGGGGCTGTACCTGATTTGAATTTATTCTTGTCAAGTAAAATGCTCTTTACATCATCATAGTGTAGTAAAAGCTACAAAATAAGAAAAAAAGATGAGACTGTAAAGTATTATCTGCAACTCTGGAAAAAAAAATAAGAGACCACTGCATTTTTTTTCTGAAATCAGCATCTCTACATGTATTACAGCCATTCCATTGCAGCGTCTGTTGAATTCCAACACAAACACAAAGCTGAGCTACTTCAGTTCTTGCACCAGGAGTGGAATAAAGTCACCCAAGAATAATGTGAAAGACTTGTGGAGAGCATGCCAAGACGCATGAAAGCTGTGATTAAAAATAAGGGTTATTGCACTAATTTCTAAATTTAAAAAAAAAAGATTTCTAAACTCTTCGTAAGTGTAAACATTAGTATTATTTTGTTTTAAAATGAATTTGATCTTGTTTTTTTGAATTGTTTGAGGTCTGAAAACATGTATCTTTTTTGTTATTTTGACCATTTGTCATTTTCTGCAAATAAATGCTCTAAACGATAATATTTTTATTTGGAATTTGGGAGAAATATTGTCAGTAGTTTATAGACTCAAACAAAAATGTTCCTTTTACCCAAACACATACCTATAAGTAGAAAAAACAGATAATTGTGCAGTGGTCTCTTATTTTTTTCCAGAGCTGTATTTGTTTAGCATTTTGTTCAGTGATGACTAATACAGCAGCTGACAGGTCGCCTTTTTTGTCCAATCGGGGACTTCGTTATTAAAAATCATGTGAAACCAACTGCCCGGCACTGTCATAGACACTTGATTCTCTCTCATGGTGCATTTTCTACAGTGTTCTAACTAAATATAGAAGAGAATGAAGCACCATGAGGAGACAACTGCATGACACTATCCCACACACTTGTTTCTGTGTCATGGTGCAATATGTTCCATGTTCCTGACTCATGGTTTGATTCAGGTACAGGGCCACTAATGATCTGACAGTAATTATGTCTTACTTATTACAATTGTGCACTAATTAATTTACATAATACACACAGTCTATTGCTTCTTTAATGTTATTTAAACAAACATCAATTATCACATGGCCTCACAACATTTCACTGCTGAAACAATGAGCTGAAGGGAAGGTGGTAGTTTTGCTTTCACAGTCACATTGCAGAGATTCACATGAAACTTATTTTCTCACCCCTTTTTGCTTGTCATTGGGGTGTTTTTTGTCAGTAAAAGAGCCTAAGATGAGTTTAAATGGCAGGTTTGTGGACCCAATCTCTATAAAAAACACAAAATATACAGTGGACATTTGGAAAGTCTATATTTTGAAATTGAGTTTATTTGTCTGCATTAGAGCTTTGTGATTGATTGTGATTAATACTTGTTAGGTCCAACCAAAAATAGCATTTCACTTGAATTTATATGCACTTAAAATGGGCTATTACCATAAGACACCATCAAAACTTTCCAAAATGCACAATTCTGCATTTTTATTTGTCATAAGCGCACAAGTTGGGTGCATTTAGAGTGGCAAGCTTCACTTCTTTCCCTTAAAACTTCACTTTTACTTTCATTCTTCTCAGCATTTTTTTCTAAATGCACAAAACGCTATAAAGCAATAAACAACGTATCCGGACATACAGCCACAGTTCCTCTGTAAAAACAAGAATTAAAGGGGGGGATGTGGGAGTGTATGTGTGTGTGCGTGCATATGTGTGTCTGATGCGATCGAAAGCTGGGGCAGAGCCAACAACATGAAGTGGCCGCGCTGACAGTAATTCTCCGGAGAATAGGACCCATTCATTGTGCTTTGAATTATGGAGTTATTATTAATGGGAAATAAACAACCTTGATGTGAGGTGGCTATTTTTTTTCTTACTGGTTTGGCCATAGTAATATTTCTACGTAGACTACAGAAGATACAGCTCTCGGTCTCTTACACGGCCTTATATTAAGTTAGGGAGACATTTAGAAGAGAAATATCAGGCAGTCTATTCTTAGGTTTCAGGCACAAGGATTTCTTCCTGACTTTGAAGGTTTTGGCATGGCAACTTCCCTTTCCTTCGCAATTCAAATCAAAGTAGTGCATTGTTTGAATGGGGAAAGGTCCTCACAAAATCCTTCAAATCAAGAAGGAATCATTTACCTAAAACCTATGAATACAATTGACTTTTTCCCCATCCTTTTTTTTTTAGCCTGTAGGCTTTATTTGACTTGCCTGACAGTCCCTTCTTCTTTTCTGCTTAAATAAAAAAGAACCACAGAGCAGATCAGGCAGCTCTTGAGGTTAGGACCATCCAGTCACAGACACTAAGGAACATGTAATGCAAAAGATATCTCCTCTCAAATGTTCACGTATAATTCTTTTGCACTGTTTTAGATTTTAGATTTTGTCTTAGATACTTTTTGTATTGTCTTTATATTGTATTTTGTACACTGTCTTTTTGCCCTGCTTGGCCAGAGAGAAATGAAATTTCGATTCACTGTATGTTGAACACATATGGCAGAATTGACAATAAAACTGACTTTTAACTTGAACTTTTGAACTATTTCAGAACAAAACACCTAACTTCTTTTACCTCAGATTTACAGTTTAGTACTTTGTGTGTTGAGTTTCTCTGATTTGATAAGAGACCTGTCAATCATGCCAATTGTATATCGTGGAGACAGGATAGTTCCAGACCATATGTCTTTGTAAAGAAAAAATCTAATCTGTAAAAGTGCGTGGTCTTGCCTGGGTAAGTATTTGACAGGGCAGTATAGCGTAAGATGGGGTGAAGAGCAGGGAGGATATTTAGCAAATACTCAGAGACGTGAATCATCCTCATGGTGTTGAATCTGGCATAGATGTTGGCATATTGTGTACTAGTCCAATTCCTGGGGACACTCTTAGGTAAAAGCGTCACATCAAGATGGTCATCAGAGATTTTTTTTTAGCAACAATATAATTTAACACTGACAGGGGTAATGCAAGATAAAAGTCTATACAAGGATTCAATTTGACAAAGTTGCACAATGCACCAATCACTACCTCATAAAATATATACGGCTTCCCAAGTGCCAGATGGTCCAAGTACTAGACCGAGAGTAAAAACCCAGACTTTAAAAATCTCTGCGATGTTTGAGAACCGTAGCAGTTTGAACAAAACAACAAAAACACACACAGTTATCAGTTTACAACTCGCATTTAATAAGTCTAGCTCAAATCCACAGACATCTTCATCGTCTCCTCACTGCGGCAGATGACCAGCTTGTGTGTAATGATATTAATTACTATACGTGCCGTGCTTGTCAATAGGCCGACCACAGACGAGCACGAGTGAGGAACAGGTGAAAACGGTGGAGCAAAATGGAGTCGAGGGCAGGAGATGCAGTGCAGAGAGAGAGGAAGCTTGATCAATTGTTCATTTTACAAAGTCACTGAGACGTGTCAGCAGTGTCAATAAGTGAATTAATTTGTCTGCAGGTCTCCGGAGCATGACGCCATATCACTGTTCCTGGAGACGAGCTCTAATCAAAGACACACAGTTCTACAAGGAGATGACAACACGACATTTTCATACACAGATCCAGCGACATACAGATCATTGTTCAGCATCATTATTAGACATGTGTTAGGATATTGATTTTCATTGTTTGAGCTATTAAACCAGACATAATCAAATCACTGTAAATATTATGGAATGGTTTATTCTGAAAGGTGTTAATTAAATGTCCGATATTACTCAAAACTGATTTCAATGCTGTTAACTCCTCAACAATATACCTGTATTACCACATGACATCACAAAGTGGAATCTGTGTTTTTTGTTTGATAAAAAAAACTCAGCGTAAATATGCAGGGTTTGTGTAAATGAAACAAAACACAGTTCCAGGTATGTTTGTGATGTTGTGATGTTGATTATGCTTCCTACATTATAACATAGATAAGAAAATATCGTAATATTGGTCCTTTAAGAGGTGCAGTATGTAACCTTTCTCAGATATCTACTCTATCTTGTATTTATTAAATCACACAAGTGTATTTATCTTGTATTTATAATCACACAAGTGTATTTAAGTGGTATTTCAATTAACATGCCCTCTTACTGTGAGCAGGGTTGCCACTCCACATATTTCCTCTAAGCTGACCTTTATCTGTGCCTCTTTATGTCATCCATTTGTCTCAAGTTAAATGCTATACTGTGCAAAATTACAAGTAAAAATATATTAAAACATGCCCAATATGCTAAATCCTTCTCTGAAGTAATCCTGACCATGGCCTGGTCAGATATGGCCTGGCTCAATATCTGGAGAAGGGTCTCCACTGCTCCTGACAGGTGGGTCCTAGTGGCATTTAAAGATGGGTTAAATGCAGAGGGCAAATTTCCCTACAGAGATAAGAAAATGCACTCAAACGTGAATCTTAAAGGGATATGCCACCCCCAGGTCAAATTTGGGCATCTCCCCACAGTCCAGAGACTAAAATAAGTGGTGGAAGCACGCTGCCAGGGGAATCCCTGTTACGCACCAGGAAGGGAGTTCCCCTGTTGCCATCGTGGTGCGTGCTTCGGCTATGATTTTCCGCACTGAAAAATAGTTCCCACCCAAAATGACCAAGGCAAGCTCTCCGTGTTGATTTGTACATTTATTTGCACTCGTTATGAATGCGCACTACACAGAAAGTAATTGGGAAACGCATCGAGCAAATTAATTCCTTTTGGCCGAAATCTTTCTCTGGCGCCGTTAGACTCCAGTCTAAGGCGGAGGAGCTGCAGATACCGCGGCGGTCAGTGGCGGCAGACTCGGACAATGGCTGGGTGAGCAGAAAAACGCTTTCCACCACTTATTTTAGTCTCTGGACTGTGGGGAGATGCCGAATTTTGACCTGGGGGTGGCATATCCCTTTAACCTTCATAACACAAGTGGGTGAACCCCACCAGCATAAATGTTACAGAGTGGACCTTTAATGATCCCCTCTACACTTGATTATTTAAAGTTTGTGGTCACATGAAATGTAAAATATTTTCAAATCAATATATACTGTATATATAGGCAAGGACAACTAACCTTGTGTTTAATAAATATATTTATCTGTCTCAGAGTCTGTGCTTTAGTACTGCAGTAGCTCACGACTACATTCAGATTCACAAAAGTGATGCATTTGTTTAGAATCACGTGCAATTGCAGAAGTATCATTAGTATGTTAATTTAGAATAATAATAAAAGCATGTGTGTATCAGGGACTCAAAACCAAGTCTATGCAAAATTTAGTTTTAGTGAGTGATAAGATTCACTTTATTCAGTTTCTTGAATGCTTTATAGAAGATGAATAGATCACAATATGTCATCCGTCACACATGTGCCCCCACACACAGTAATGACCAACTGAACAGAGAGGCCATCCCCCGGGGAGGCCATTGTCCCGTTGAGTGACATTAGTCAGCGGTGAGAGGACCCCGGACCAGAGCTGCCTGCTGTTTTCATTACAAAGCCATCACCTACAGTGCACACACACACACACACACACACCTGACTCACCTCACTCATCCACAACACTCAGATGTGACAGATAGGCCTTCACTCCTGATGTCCTGCTGTCACATCCCTTCAGTTCTATGTTCTGCTCCTGTTATATTTCTTTCTATGTTGTTGAAATGTATTTATGAAACTATACTGCCATTTTCAAGGTCCTATATTACACAAAACTGATTCTTGTGACCTCTATATTACCGCATGACATCACGAGGTAGAACCGAGTGTTTCCTGTTTGAGAGAATTCAGCCTAAATATGTGTGTATGTGAGTAAATGTGTGAATGAAACAAAACACAACTACAGATATGTTTGTGATGAGAAAACATTGTGACATTATATAACATTTTAACATAGATTAGAAAATGTCATAATATTGGCCCTTTGACGTGCCAAAAGCAGTTACAGACATAGACTCTTGACGGGTTAATACAGTTGCATGTTCCCTCTGAATATCACGTTTTTGAGATCATGTTTTTCACATTTTCTCTTCGGTCATTTCATCAAACAGCCCACTTCTGAGAGAGACCACTCTTATCTTGAACAGGGATGAAAGTGGCCAATCATGAAAAAAGCGGAAAGTCACGGCGCCCCCCCCCCCCCCCCCCCCCCCGGAAAATTAAAAATTTCTGAAATTTGGATTTCTATATGCTATATGTTAGCAATAACGTAAAACTGTACATAAAAGTACAAAAACAAACACATTTTATTAACAGGTAGGCCTAGTAGTAGTATATATTTGATTTGTTTTTGCTTTGCACTTCGTCTAATCAGAGCGCATTGAGGTGGAGCTTATGCTAAAAGGCGCAGGTGAAAAAGCGAGGAGCGACGCGTTAAGTGAGGCACGGGCAGGTAGGATGAGGTATAGGATGTTTTATAAAGTTTAACCTGTGTACACACAATGGTACAGGCTGTTGCGAGAGCTGCGCTCGCTCGCTCGGTCCGCGGCTCCAGACACAGGCTCGCGTCCGCAGCACCAGAAGAGCACACAAGCTCGCGCGGCCCCGCACACATGTACAAGTTTAATACGAGACATGTACTTTTGTTTCTGAATACGGGACGATTACATTTTTCAACGGACGGTTGGCAACCCTAAACACAATTATACATGTATAATACACACCCAAAATTTCAACGTATTTGGAAAAAAAAAAAAAAAATTACCACGCGGCTAAAAAAAAGCGGAGATCCGCTAAAAAGCGGAACTCTTTCATCCCTGCTTGAAGTATTACCCCAAAAGATTATCTCTGCATCTTTCTGCACTAGACTCATTCCAGTGGTAACAGCTAAAATGTCACCAAAGCACCTAAATTATCTGTCCATTAGCATCACGTTGCTAAGAGCAGCGCTACAAAGGCTTATTATGGTCCGTCCACATCACACACAGCCAGTGAAGGTCAACAGACTTTCATGAAATAAAGTCAGAATGGGGAAGTCGGTGGCCTGGGTTGGTGAAACTTTTGGTAATTTTATAATAGCTACACTTTAAAGATGCACTGTGTAACTTTTCTTGTGGATGGCATGCCAGCTGCCTGTCTCCATGGAGCTGGAACTCATCTATTTCCATGAAGATAAGCAGAAATGAAACCAGGTCAGATCTATGGAGAGGCGTCACAATCTGTCTAAGAATAACAGTTTTTCATGGTATTTTAAGCAGTAAAAACACCTGCAATGGAATAAATGCTTAAAAGTTTAATACCGTTATGTGGAAAAGTCCAGGCAACACAATCACATCCCCATGGAAACAAGCAAGTGGTGGACCCAAAAATTTACACAATGCACCTTTAAACAGCCTTAGACATAAATATCTAATCACAATGAACAAATAAATGATTTTTGGATTTTTTTTTTCTTATTGTTGCGTTCTCCCCTCAGATTAATAAAATGCTTAAGGCTTTGCTCACTAATGTTTAATGTTCATGTGATGATGATTTATTTTTTCATTTGTTTGTATTACAATTTGAATGTCTTTGTTATTCTGTAAAGCACTGGATTATTTTGTGTACGAATTGTGCAATACAAATAAACTTGCTTTGCTTTGCCTAATTCTGCAGAAATCCTCGATATTTTTGAGTCTATTGTGGGAGCGAATCCAGTTCCCACATATGGATGCTGTCACTGTGTCCTTGGGCAAGACACTTAACCCCCCTTGCCCCCAGTGTCTGCGTACACTGGTGTATGAATGTGTGCGTGAATGGGTGAGTGGTTTCTTAATGTAAAGCGCTTTGAGTGTTTTGAAGGTGGAAAAAATTTAAATAAAAAGATGAACATTGAGATATTTCTTTCTTTTTTTTCCTTTTTAGATACGGACAATCGCTAACTGGCTAATCCACGTGTGAGTGTCTAATTTCTTTCATGCAAAAAGGGGCAAACTAATGTGGCAAAGACAAAAATGAACGAGGAAAATGTTCAAGGTTAAAGTGTTATTTTACGATGCATTGTACATTGTCTTCCAAACAACACTCACTCCATTGATTAACACATCTCATCAGGATGTTTTTGATGATAGGACTTTTCCTGGGCTTGTAAACACACCAATAATTAGATCTTATTGTTGGGTTATCTTATCATATTTTACCGGCCATGTAAATGTACCCAGTGAAAACAGACCTCAGCCTCAGTTCCTTTGTCTCTTTTATTCTTATCTTTCAAACCCTCCCTCACAGCACAGTGCATCCTGCTGAGTTAAACCAGTTCATGAAGAGAGGCTCTGCGTGAACTCTGCTCTGATGACCGCTACCACTCTCTGCCATAGCCATGCAGCTTCAAGGCAGACCCCCACTACTGAGGGCTGGAGTGTGCCACGGACCATACCAACAACGCACCAGCTGCCAGAGCCGAGGGACCACCATATACGACACTAGGAGCAGATTGTATCCAAGGTGAAAGATAGGATGCGTACTTGTTCTGTTGGTTCTGTAGGTAGCTTTGCAATTTTCTAGAATCAATATTCCCTGGTGGTGTGATGCTAACTGAAAGCACTACTCTGTTAGAAGCTCTGTTACTCAAATTAGACTTAATCTGAGCTTTATTTTAACACAATCTGACCAGAAAGAACTGACTTGGTTGGAACTACAGCAGGTGATATGATTTGTGCTGTTATACAAGTCTCTCAGACACTTCAGTTAATAACGCTCACATTTTTTGATGAAAATCAAACTAAAAACGTGACCATGATCTCTTGTATTGATCACAGGCTCCTGAAAATGTGTTGTTTTAATCCATTTGTGTTCTGACTTTTCGCCAATAGAGTTACATGTAGAACAGCCCCAGCGTGTTGTCACTGCAAAGTATCAATAGTTTTAATTTGAGCTGGTGGACTAACAGAATTCTATGGTGGAATTTGCCATTAACTGCAGATTTGTTGATCTAGAATGTTTAATAACTCTGTAATTACTCGGACAAAAACTGGGATAGATTTCAATGTCTTCAGTGTAAGCATAAATAAAAGTGTTTTGTTTTTTTTTTCCTCACATTAGCTTCAGAAAGTGGCCCCATTATTCAACTACAAAGATGTGATTGTTGTCAGTTGAAAGGACTTTAAGCTATTAAAGAGATTATTACGGCAAATCTGTGGTGCCAATCAAAAATAAATAATGATAAGGTTCAATGGTTGGGGATTTCTATTTTGAATATTTCTTTTAAAAACAGTCAGTCTTCCATAGAGTTATATAGACCTCTGCCCGCCATTGGAAACATCAAATTCGAGGAAAAAAACAATGAGTAAAATCACCTTGAGATAGAAAAAGTTGGTGTTTTCACAGTTCTGGAGCCCCCCTATTGAAAATGACTCAAATGAACTCTAACTTGATTATTACATAAATCTGAGCAGATGTTTAAAAAAATATCTCTCCACACATGACTGGCTCAATGAAGACAGTTGGCACTGATCACCTGAATTAAAATGAGTGAAAAATGGGAAATGGTGAAAATGAGAACCACGTAAGTTGCCAATAGTTGTGTTCACTGTCTGCTGAGGCCGGACAGGTGTGGGCTTTCAATCAAAGCAAGACCTGTTCAATGGGACTCAAGGGCCCCGCTGGTGTCATACTGATTGACAAATGGAGGGCTAGCAGACACAAACACACACCAGCAGCAGTGGAGGAGCTGATAGGGGCTCATATTGTTCAGGTCCCACAATAAACTCAAAGATCCTTCACCCTAAGGCGACTCCCAGCAGACAATGATGAGCTAATGTGTTTCTTCATGTATTTTTATGGGTTCCCTGAATGAGGTACACCCTGGCAACAGACCGGAAGATTCAAATATAACTTTTACTGATATAAATTCTAATGCTGGCTTCTTCTTAATCCCCAACATAATGTCTCAATTATTTATCTTATAGACTATTATCCAGAAGGCAGAATGAGCCTCACACACGTCTGAAATTCAGTTGGTTTGAACCTAAAAGTTGTTCCGATCTGAACCCTCACTGCCTAAACCCCAGCAACTGCAGCCAATCAATAATCAGTGCTAGTGAAGCCCCTGTTCTGTAGTGATTGTAGAACTTTTTGAGAACATTTTCTAAAGGCGGCACGGTAGCAGAGTGGTTAGCGCTCTTGCTTCACAGCAAGAAGGTTCCGGGTTCGATCCCCGGGTCGCCCAGACCTTTCCGTGTGTGTTCTGTGTGGCGTTTGCATGCATGGTCTGGGTTTGATCCCCGGGTCGCCCGAGCCTTTCTGTGTGGAGTTTGCATGTTTCTCCCCGTGTCTGGGTGGGTTTCCTCCGGGCACTCCGGTTTCCCCCACCAACCCAAAACATGCACCATAGGTACTCCAGCTTAGGTCCTGACCAAGCCGAAGCAAGAAGATCATGGAGATGGTCCCCGGGCGCCCTAATGTGTGTGCTGCCCACTGCTCCTAATATATGTATATACTGTATATATATAGGATGGGTTAAAATGCAGAGAAGAATTTCTCCAGTGTGAGATCAATAAAGTTCACTTCTTCTTCTTCTTCTTCTTCTAAAGAACTGTACGATTGGGGGCTACAGTTCTTCTTATACATTTTTGCTTTTAGTGCATTTTGTTGAGTAAAGCATTTTGTCATAGTTTTTATCAATGTCATATTTCTCCTAATTCAATTTTAAAAACTAAAACTAATAAAGACTATGATAAAACAATTAATACTAGATCAGGGAATCCCATATCAGGCCATACAACTCAATATCTAAGGAGTCCATGTCCCAGAAAGTGATACAATATAATTATAGGAAAAAATATATGTATTTTCTGGTTTTGGTATTACATTATTAAACTGATAAAACAGACTGAATGATTGAAGCTATTTGCCAAGGAAAGAAATATTTCTGTTTTCATCACGTTTATGGTGATGTTATAAACACAGGCAGTAAATGGGTGATTGGAGAGTACAGCCTCAAAGATGTGTTAAAGGTGCCCTATATAACTTTTCTTATTGTGGTATCGCTACCTGTTTCTCCATGGACATGTGATCCTCCATCCTCCACCAAAAAAGTTCCATAACGCAGTTAAAAAAAAAAAAACTTTGCATGGAAGGTCAGATTTATTTGTTTTTTTAATTATTGTTATGGACAAGGGTATTGCATTTTTTTTATTATTATATTATCATGCATGAATACTCCTGTATTGTTTTACATTTGAATCTTGAGCTTAGAAAATTCCTGTTCTCACCTTCCCCCTATATCCACCCACTTCTCTCTACGTACTTGCAATTATTTAAAAGGGTCAAAAATCAATCGGTTCTGTACTTTTCAGCAGGAAGTCAGTAGGCTTGTTTAAGATTAAGGTACATTTGTCCCTATAGGGAAATTTGTCCTCTGCATTTGACCCATCCTTCAATGCCCCTGAGGCATCGCAGTGACGCTCAGGGACCCACTCTCAGGGACCCAGCTCCATGATCTTGCTAGGCTTAGTCAGGACTACCTTCACTATCTTCGAGTTGACCTATTGTGCCTGTTTGTCTGGCATGTTTTGGATTGATGGAGAAAATCAGAGTGGTTGGAAGAAACCCGTAGAGAAACATTCAAACTGTAGAAGGGCCCAGGAGACCGGGGAATCAAACCCGAAACTTTCTTGCTGTGCCTGTTTCTATTATAAGCTATGCTATGTTGCTGTTTACAATGAACCGAACATAAAGTGATGATCTATACGCCGTACATGCTTTAAAATCACTGCTATTGTTGAGAAGGCATGAATATTGCCACTGTAACGTCATTTTATTCCCTCTTTCCTCTTAGTGCACGACCTCTGTGCGCTTGTGGTTTTGTGGTTGGCCTGCCCTATGCTCACACATACTCTCACACACACACACACACACACACACAGCTCATATCGTCTGCTCCATTCACTCCATCTCCTGTTTGCGAACATGGTGCGCTCTTTTATTTTTTTTACTCAATTTCACAAGAATATCATCCTCCCCAGCACCATTCACGTCCTTCCACTACAATGCACTTTATATAAGCCCTGGATGAAAAGATGGAGAGGGCAGTGTGATTTATAAATGGAGAGAGTTTTTTCCTCATCTTTTTGACATGAAAGAAGACATGTCCCTCTCCTCCTCCTCTTCCTCCTCTTTCTGCTGGTCTTGAAGCAGCCATTCATCACAGTCAATCTGTTAATGCCAGCATGCGTGTAGGTGATCTCCAATGTGTCATGGGGCTGTCACCTCACCAGTCCTACACGTCTGATCCCTTCTTATTCATCCACCGCCACCTCTCTTATTCTCTATCTTTCTCTCTTTCTCTCTTTCTCTCACTCTCTCTGTCTTTCCCAAACACATAAGTAATTTTATTGGGACTTTCTCTCATTCTCTCCCTCTCTATTCCACACACAAGTGAAAATTTTACCGAGATGCTCTCTCTTTTTCTCTTTTTCTTTCTCTCTCTCTTCCTCTGTATCTTTCGCTTTCCCCCTCTCTCTTTTTTGCTGATTCATTCTCACACCAACACAAAACTGAAACATTTTATTGGGACTTTCTTTCATTCTTTCGCTCTGGCTCTCCCTCTCTGTCTTTCTCTCTCTCTTCCACACACACAAGTGAAAATGTTCCTTTCTCTCTTTCCCTTTTTCTCCCTCTTTCTCTCTATCTCGCTCTCACACACACCAGCTGAAAAGTGAAAACTCTACCGGGATTTCTTTCGTTTTAGCTACACCACTGGTCATTTAACACATTTTACCCACCCCCTATTCAGCCCAAGTCTTCACGTCTCATTTGCTCCGGCTATTCTTTCTTTTCTTCCCGTTCTCCCAGCAGCCCCATGCAAGAATCACAAATGCACGCACAATCTATCCCCCGCTCCGTGCTCATTCGCAGGCCAGTCATCCCGAACGGAGACAGCGATCAAGGAAGGGGTAAGCAGATAGGAGGCTGTTGAGACATGTCAAACAGAATAGGCCCTCCGAGGATACGGGGATGCTGCTGATCTGCTTTGGTGCGATCTGAAGGGGGGATGGAGGTGTAGAGAGGGGGTAGGCAGAGAGGAGTGGAAGACAATTAAAGTTCATCAAAATTTGAATTGAAGTGCAGTTGCTTTTTGGTGAAAAGTGGCGCTGTCTGTGGTCAAGAGCTTTGGTGGTACTACAGGACCGTGACTTGAGTTGATGAATGTCTCTCCCCATTCTTCATGTGTTACTTACTGTGCTGCCCATTAAAGCTATCGGCTAAAGATGCACTGATCCAGGTTTTTCAGCACCGATATTGATACTTTAGCTTTAAGGATCTGCCGATATCCAATATTAACCGGCAGTAGCTCAGTTGGTAGAGCGCTTGCCTGGTGATCCAGGGGTTGGCGGTTCAAATCCCGCTCTTGACGGGTGGACCGTGTGTGATCCAAGCTCCCACAGATGAGCGCTGCAGTTGTGTCCTTGGGCAAGACACTTAACCCCACCTCGCCCCCAGTGTCTGCGGACACTGGTAGCCCCCCCCCATGGCAGAAGAAACATCGAGGCCCGTTGTGACGTGAGCCACCTGTGGCTCACAGGTGTGGGAGGATTCTCCAGCTGAGGTCCTGACCAAGCCGAAGCGGGAAGATCATGGAGATGGTCCCCGGGCGCAGTAATGTGCAGCCCACTGAAAGTGGACGGTGCATGAGTGTTGGAGGTGGTCGGAGGGGCCGATGGCGCGGATTGGCAGCCTCGCTTCCGTCAGCATGCCCCGGGGCAGCTGTGGCTACAGAAAGTAGCTTACCACCGCTGAGTGTGGAGTGGATGAATGGTGAACTGTGGAGTGCTTTGGAAAGGCATGTCATGAAAAGTGAAAGTGAAAAGTAAATGGAATTAAAAAAAATTAACCGAACAGTGTAGGGATTGAAAATTTCAATACAATTAAAACCGATCTGATTGTGTTATGTAACTGTTATGTATCCTTCAAGTAACTACTGAACAGCATTGTATGAATTAAAGTTTTGACATCATGAGACGTCCTGGGTCTACATCAGTCAGTAGAGAGTCCAACCTGGATATCGACTGAGCAGATATCACGGAACTGATACCCAATACTGCAAATATTCCTGGATTAGAATTGATGTTCAATACCAGTATCTGTATTGGTGAAATACGGTTGTTAAATAGATCAATATTAAGACATTTTCTATGATACAAAAATGGATGCTATTTCAATGATACTTCAAAATCTGGTCCTTTAGTGCAGATGTGACCCTAGCATCTGAAAATGAAGTCAAACTTCAAAGTAACTTTAATCAAACTAATCAAAGAAGGGCAAATAGCTCCATAATATTCAAATATCTGAAGAACTGTCAAGGTTATTCTCTGATAAAGAATGACTTGATTTGGGAGAAGTATTTAAAATGTAATATTCAACATAATTGAGATGGCCGTCATATCATTTATAATTAATCCACTAGATCAGGGGCCGGCAACCTGCGGCTCCAGAGCCGCATGCGGCTCTTTGATCCCTCTGATGCGGCTCAGTACAGCGGTCCCTCGTTTATCGCAGTGGTCACGTTCTAAAAATAACCCGCGATAGGCGAAATCTGCGAAGATATTACAGAATGAAACCAAAGATCCAAACCTGTTTTCAGGCCCTAAACATACTGTGTGTATTTCCTCTGTGTATTGTTCCTCTGACCGAGCCTCTTCGTCCTGGCGCCGCTCCGCTGTTGCGGGTTTTGTCTGAGAGAAAACTTGCAAACATACAGCACTTCAGGGTCACACTGCAATCGAACATTTATATACATTTGGCTAAATGCATTCTGTACTGTAAAGGAGACATGGAGGAGAAGGACAGATGAATCGGCAAAGGTCTACAGTCCCTTAGCCAATCAGGACGCAGAACACAATGCGCATTGATACACTATAAAAAAATCTGCGAAACAGTGAGGCCGCGAAAAGTGAACGATATAGCGAGGGACCACTGTATTTGATTAAAATGTATTTTATTTTATGTTAGTTATTTTAGTAATTATATGGCACAAAGGCAAAAAAAATGTTGTATGCAGTGTTATTTCATTCTAAAGTTCAAAAGGGTTTTGTGGCTCCCAGTGTTTTCTTTACTGTGTGAAACGGGTCCAGATGGCTCTTTGAGTGGTAAAGGTTGCCGACCCCTGCACTAGATTTAACTTGACCAATTATGATGGGGTCAACTCTGGACATTTTTACAGTTACATTTCAGGGTCATCAATTCAGATAATATCAATTTCTTCGTTATGCAATATGTTTACTGCTACTGCTCTATATGAATGTATCGTGTATGTCACTACCTCACTGTAAATGCTACTGTTACCTGTGCAATAACCTGTGCAATACTTATACTATATTATGTGCAATATGAAATCCATGTGCAATACTGTGAAATACTCTACTTACACCTTATTTAATCCTACCTGCACCTTTGTATTTTATTACATTTTATTACATATCTTTTATTATATTGTTTACTTTTTCCCTTGTATTTTTATTGCATGCTATTACTACTTCTTGACTACCTTAGCGAGTCAACGGGTTCTTCTGATCCTGAGCATTTCATCGCATTGCTAACCTTGTGTTGATCCTGCATATGACAAATACACAATCTTGAATCTTGAAACTTGAATTCAGATAATACCAGATTATGACATTGAAACGTACACATCTTATCTCCTCTGTTTTAATAAGCACAACATGTACGCACAGAGTTAAGTGCCTGTCCAAATGTGTGTGTAGGACAGCTGGGTGACGGGGGTCAGGTGAGACAGCGTAATCTCCTAAGGATTAAGAGTGCTGCTCCTGTGTTAATGTGACTGTCAATGAGAATTAAGTCCCTGGACCGGTGCGCTGCCTCCTTTGGCATGGTGCGCGCTTTGTCTCACGCTAATGGCACTTCTTCTTCTTCTTCTTTCTGTGGAGTGCGTTTAGGGGGGGGAAAATAATGTGGGAATAATCAGGCTCACCGTACTGTACAAATTGCATAGGCGAGCAGCGGGACATCGACCGATAGAGAGAGAGAGAGAGGGAGAGGGAGAGAGGGGGAGGTAGGGAGGAGGTAGGGGGGCACGCGTTGGGGGAAAAGGGGAGGGCTATAGGCACAAAGACGAGTTAACAATTACAACACGATAGGGGCTGGCTCTCATTACTGTGCCTATTAACATGCAGCAAGTAATTACGTACCCACCCAGCGCTCCTCCCGTGCGCCCGTGCTACACCCTCTCTCTTTTGGATGAGCGCAGTCTGCCCAGAGAAGCCGGCGGCAGCTCATTCCTCTCCCGTATGTCAGTGCGTTCCCGCGCTCTCTGCACTCTGCCCGTCTCCACCGTATCCCCAGTCGATCCATTCAAAGCGATTTCCAAAAGGCGCCCGGTCAGCGGATAAGCCTCATGGATCATTCGATAAATGTTAAGCGGAGAGGGATCGCTTATTTAACCTCTTAGGGAAGACTCTGCTGGTCTCGCGTCAATCTTTCAGACAGGAACGAACTGCGCTCCGGGGTGCGTTCTGGCCATCAGTTTTGGCTCAGGGAATCATGAAAAAAAGTTGCTTCAGGTTTCTCATTTCTCAAAGAAAGCTACATCATGTCTTCAGTGTTGTCTGCTCTGTTTAATTTGAGTCACCCTTTACCTTTAACCCCCCACATTATTCACAGACCAAACAAAACAAAACAAAAACAGAGTAAAAACGTGACCTTACCGAAATCTCTCCGCGTGACCACATGGATTGTTAAGAAGCAGAAGTCCAGCTGTAGCTCTTATATTTTGGTGCTGTTTCAAATCCACTATTTCAGGGGAAGTCTCCAGTTTTCCAAGCCACTTAATAATGAGAACGCATTAAAAAGAGTCTTTTCACAGCAGTGTGGTCCAGCGTGCCGTCATATCTCCCCGTCCCATCTCCATAATCACTGACAGGAGGAAAAGTCGTCAAAAGTGCTTAAGTCCCTCTTGGAGAGTGGCTTCACGCAGCCCACTTCCCGCGGTCATGCAGACAGGCGTCTCCAGCCGCCTCTTGTGGCGGGGCTGATGAGAGTGATAGTACGGTGATGCACAAGCGATAGTTGCGCTCCATTCGCTCCTCCCGAAGCACGGATCGATTGGACATGAGGAATGCGATGCGACCCTGTCTTCCCCATTCAGAACACGCTACACCAGCGCCCGCCCAGCTCACTGTCTCCCACCTACATCCCTTTTCTCCCCTGGTGTCATGATGTCATATGCACTTTACTAGAAGACTGTTGGTGAGGAAGGGGCGAGTTAATGCCGATAAAAACCCAGCAGAGGTGTGTGACTTGACAGTTATTCTTGGAGTACAGAGAGGTGTGAGAGAGCAGTGCGCGCTCCGTCCCCTCCACTGGCTCTACACGTGTCCTACTTAATGGCAGCTGCAAACGATCTTGTACAGGAAAGGACAGTACTGGAGCTGGAGAACGCTACAGGACAATTCACTGAATCGACAATGTTACAAGAAAAAACGAAACTCCAAGCTGAAAGTTTAAACTGTACTCTAGCCTTGTCATTCGAGTTGCAATTCTACGCTCAAGGTTAAAATGAGTAGTGTGGATCACATATTCCCTGATATATGACATTATATTTGCTCACTGATCCGGATCTAAGCCACTTACTTCTCACCATTTCATTAAACGTCTTTAAGTGAGGAAGTGTGATTACTTGCTGACTGACAGGTGGCAGTACGTAAGACTTGGATGACCCTCCTCATCTGCCGCCGTGCCCCTCGCCGCGGTCTTCGATCATATTACAGATGCAGCGCTTGCATATCAATAGTTGATTGCGCGCTTCTCTCGGTCTATGAGCGCTGCCCGTGCTGTAAACCTGACCCTCCCACCGTGATATTAAACAGAATCACCACCGCTTCTATGTTGCGCATCAGGAGACAGCCTATCAATTATCACATCCCCAGAATATTCCAGTGTGTTGATGGCCATTGATTACTTCGCGCTTTATTCACCGTCGTTAAGACTAACAGGAGGTCGATATCTGCTAACGACTCAAGGTGAAGAGTATCCGATAAGACTCAGCGCTTGACTGGTTCCCTGGATTGAGACAAGCACATATCTTCTGGCTGTATATTGTATTCCTATAGTAAGACTACTTCAGATTCATAACCTTCCAAAGAAGTATTTTTGAAGTAAACTTACACTTACACATGTCTTATGTAACCAAAAAGAACCAACCCCTCAAACTCTAAAGATCCCCAATCCCAGTGTGTGTGTGTGTGTGTGTGTGTGTGTGTGTGTGTGTGTGTACATATAGTCCCTCTTTTTTAGCGAAGTTTTGAAATTCAGCACCATGGACAGCTCCATTTGTATATGCATCTTTTTCAGCACTCCAAATGTCTGTTCCCAAACTTACAACGTTTAAGTGTTGGGTAAATACAAACTGTAATTAGAAAAACAAAAATGTATCTTTGTAAGGGTTTAGTGCCAAGACGTTTCCGCGTTTCAGCTGGCCACCCACATTGCAAAAGAAACAGCAGTAGTATATGGAGCTTGTGACCTGTCCATAGCCCAACATATTGTATGTGTACAAGACTAGGGCACGTAGAGAGAGAAGACAAGTGAGCTCAGATCCAAAATCTGTGTCAGATCTGTGTTTTTCTGCCCTCAACCCACGTGGTGATCAGAGGTCTTTGTCTTTAGGTTAATGAGCTAATTGATGCCGCACTTATTTCATTTGTCCAGGCTCCTCACATGGGGCAGAGAGCCTGGTGCCGTTGACTGATCCAAAATTGGATTTTGAAAAATAATACTATTTACCTGCCGCTCGTAAAATGCACCCAAGTGAAACTATAGCCTACTACTCAGTTTGGGTTTAAGAGCCCTTGACTGTAATGACAGTCTACAGCTTAGTATTGCTCTTGCATTTTGTGGTTTTGTGGCGCAGGTAAGATGGGAATGGATGTTACAGTGTCATATATCAGCAGACATAAGTTATTAGATCTCCCTTATGGGCAAAAACAACATTAGGGGCATATCTTGAGCTTAACCAAATGGATACGTCTTTTTCTTCAATCAATACTTCCACAATGAAACCACTGAATCATGTGATCGGAGAGGGCGTACCACCTTTACGCGCAGAAATAATGAAAACACCAAGAGTGATTTGTCTGAATTCGGTCTATGAATGTATTTATGGATTAGTACTAATGATCATGGGGTGGGAGTTTAAATGAGTTTGAGACATGTGAAGCTAATGAACGGGTACTTAATAAGTGTGTAAATCATGGCGTGCGGGTTCAGCTGCCAATACTTGGTTTTAAGGGAACGCCACAAGGAAGCAAACCTGTGCTTTTGTAATCCAAACTCGTAAAACAACAACCGCAACCTCATTTTAAAGTGTGACTCACAGTTCAGTGTGGTCTAATGACTCTACTCAGAGCTCCTGGCGCAGTGGATAAAAGCAGGTAGCGGTAACTTTCCATCCTAATGCGTCTAGAGGCGTTTCTTTATTCCACAGGGCCCACATTAAGGGCGACAGAGATAAGTAATTTCACATTTTCAGGGGAAAGCACACAATTATTTACGGCCTGACAAAACAAGGCCACCCAGGCATAGTCTACTACTGTAACTGGTGAAGGACTTCCAGATCATCGGAGCCGGAGTAGATTTAGAGCCGAGCATAAAAATGTGAGTATGGTGTTTGCCCTCATTAACCAGATTATGCAGTACCCGGTGGCCATTGGAACAAGCAAGGTGCACCTTCTTCACACTGATTACACGCACAGGTGAAAGAAAATCCTTGATTTGTTGACTTCTGTGGTTCAGCTACATACTTATACTGTATGTGTTACCCAGTTGTCCAACAAGCAACCAAAAACATGACTCGTCTTCACATCGATCTGCAAGAGCCACGAAGGTTAATGAGAACAGACATCTCGGTTCCTCCGCTTTTGATCCTACCCCATGCGTAGAGATTCTTCATTTCTTTAGGAGGTCAGTAGCAGTAACCCGAGCAGGGCCATAAATAGTGTCCATCCCAGACATGTCGGGTGCCTGTCAATAACCAGAAAGTTCAGACACAACATCCGCAATGAATGCAGAAAAACCGCCACTGCGTTTTCCTCGTGAGAGTTAATAGTTTGAGACCAATAACACTTTCTTCAATATTATGCTTTGAAAATATTCCTGAATGCATTAAGCAGCAGTGTGCCCGCTTTTTGGAATTGGTCTGTCAGGGATGATCACGCAGCTCTTGGTTGAAATCCAGCCTCATGCGTGGTGTTGTACTGCCCCCATGTGGCCACAATCGAACACTGTGAATAAAACTAGTTGAGGTCATTCAGATTTATTACAGCGACAGTAAAAGCTGAAGGAGTGCCCTTTTGAGGAGAGGCCGTTCCCCTCCTACACCCGAACACAGTGAAATAATGAAAGCTACAGCAAGGAGCAGTCTGACATCAGCAAGAAGCAGGAGACAGCGGGATTAAGACCACACTGCAAAGCCATACTTCACCCTGTGAGTCATAAAATTGAAGTTGGGAGAATTAAATCTTTGATGTGGCTGACATAGACAACAAGGTTCATTTCAGCAATTTCAGAATTATTTATTTGAGAATTCCACACCGTTATAAATTGGCCAGAGCTAACCAAAAAACTCTGAGTCAGTTTTATCCATACATAAAACATGGTACAAAACGCCACAAAAGCAAAATGCAGTATTGTGAGCAGAAACAAACACCTCACCATTGCATCAGGCAGCAAAATTGTGCTTACATTTTTGGGCAAATTAAGTAACACTTTCTGGATACAAAAGAAGCAGCTTTGTCAGAGTATAGAACTGACCATAATTACTGTGCTCTCCCTTTGATTAAAAAAAAACAAAAACAAAAAAAACATAAAAGTTTCAGTAGCAAACAGCAAAGCAATGAATAAAGCATTTTAAGCCAAATAGATATGTAAAAAATAGTCAGAGAATTAGAAAACAACAAAACATGTTTACATCATCAAGACTTGGTCAACAAATAAATAATAAGTCAGTATTTCTTTGTTTTACAAAGTAGTTTGAAATGTTCATGACACTAGCTTTACAAAAACACTGGTTTGGTGTAGTGCAGCAGCGCTGGTTTAGCTTATTAGTAGTGCTTTATCATGATAGCCAAAATAGATCTTCTTGAGTAAACATTTAGACACATTTGGAATCATTATGTTTTTACCTGTTTTCCAGTTTTTTTTTAAAATGTGTAAAAAAATCTGGACAAATTATCCAGTCAGCGGAAAATGTGCAGGTGATGGACAGTATGAATATGTGCAACTCAATTTCTTATGTCATATTGAAGTAATTGAGAACGGAACGTAGGCTGCTTCATTTCTATTAGCTGTGTAACTGGTAT
Source organism: Paratrypauchen microcephalus (assembly GCA_036785185.1). Lineage (NCBI taxonomy): Eukaryota > Metazoa > Chordata > Actinopteri > Gobiiformes > Gobiidae > Paratrypauchen > Paratrypauchen microcephalus. The sequence goes on from JAVJIX010000005.1 coordinate 7,836,914, forward strand.
GTCAATGTTTAGATAAGGTTGTTCCTCTACATAAGCTTAAAGAGGCACTAACACTGATAAAATACGACAAGGTGTCAAATATGCAGCAGTCTACTGGCTACTGCATTTTGGCTAATACTGTCCTCATGGGAAAAAGTACAGCGTCAAGAACGTGTGGCTTGTGGACATAAATTGGAGTAGTCCCTTAATTGCCTTCACTCATTTGGGATCAAACTAAATATCTAAATTGTAATTTAGTGTCAGGTTGCTGGTAAGAGCTGAGGTATCCATTTCATTCAAACTCCTGTGAGCCTCCAGAGCAGAACAGTAGACTCTCCCTCATAGTTCATCGTGTAGTGTGGGATGTTCCCATTTGGGGTGTTCAGTGACATAATCCACTGCCTCCAACACGATGCGCATAAACTCCTCCACATCAAAAGTGTAGTTTGTAAACTTTGGATGGTCTCCCAGAGTCGGATGGTGCCCCTAAAGTGTTACACAAGAAATGAAGAGATAAGATGTAAGGATAGACTGTTGAAGATTCGTGTCTCAGAAGTAAACATACGAAAATCTTGAATAAATCAAAAGTCAGTTTTTAGGATGGAAATCAATTTAAAGTGAGAGTACAGGAAAGGATTTGACATTGATTCTGAAAAGTATGTCTGGTTCCAACCTATGTGAAACTAAATGTATCGAGAATAGAAAAACAGTGAAAAAAACCCAAATAATATAAAACAAATTGTATTTATTTTTTTCCTTTAATTTTATTTAAATCTGAAGGTAGGTCGGTAATTACTGTACTGACTTCTCATTCAATATATGAATGCTGGGAACAATATCTTTTTGGGCTCAGTATTGATCGTGTGTACATTTTCTTTGCAATAGCGGGGAGATTTTGTAACATTCTGTAATAGGATAAGATCTGAGCAGTGGACAGTTAAATAAGTGACTTCTATGACTAATTATCGGTTCATTTTACCATTTATCTTTTGCAGCTCAGACTTTTTAATGAGACTGTCTATTTAAAAATGGTGTCTGCTTTGTGTCTGTGGCATAAAGTAGTTTAGATATCATCATGTATCTCTATTTGGATGATCATTTTTCAAAAATCAAAATTAAAGATTTGGAACCTTTTACTGCACATATCAATTTTGTAAATCCGAACATCAAATTCACTCATGAAGATGCCAAGGATAACACATTGGTTTTCTTAGATTGGGCAATAACGATAGGAGAAGACTGGTGACTCCAAGTAGAGGTCTTCAGGAAGCCCACACAAACTGACTACCTGCTTTTTGATTCGCACCACCCACTGCAGCACAAACCTGGAATTATTTGGACATTACAACACAGGGCCCAAGTGGTTCCTACAACCACAGAGGGAAAGGAGAAAGAACATGTGCAGAAAGCCCTCTCTGTTTGTGGATATCCAAAATGGGCTTTCAATAAAACTAAGAGAGACAAGGACAAGAAACAAGACAACAGAGAATCAGAATCCAGGAGAAAGGGTGTATCTATTCCTTACCTGGCCGGTGTTTCTGAAAAACTACAGAGGATTTTCAGACAACATGAAATTCCAGTCTATTTCAAACCCACAAACACTTTAAGACAGAAACTGGTCCATCCGAAGGACAAAACACTGAGCTACAAACAAACCAATGTGGTCTACTCCATTCAGTGTAGTGAAGACTGCAGTGAGCGCTACATTGGAGAAACAAAACAGTCATGTCACAAGAGAATGTACCAACACAGATGGGAGAGCCAGAGTGGACCTTCATCTGCCGTACATCTCCACCTAGAAGCCACGGGCCACTCCTTTGAGGACAGTGAGGTAAAGATCTTGGCCAGAGAAAAAAAAATGGTTTGAGAGGGGAGATAAAGAGGCTATTTTTGTGAAGAAAGAGAATCCTTCCTTGAATACAAATGGAGGTCTCTGGCATAATTTGTCTCCAATCTATAACTCTATCCTCAAACCTAAATCAAAACAAACAAAGAAAACAAGAGGACAGCCAGGTCAGGTCCAGAGGTGTGAAAACACCCATTATGGCCCTGAATGGTTCTGCTACAAGACCCCACACTCCCACTGCATATTGAATAGGCTTACCCAACTAACAGAAACTGAAAACAAATAGGTGTGGTAGTTTCAGAGTAATTTCATTGTAGTTAGCTCCTCCCTGCAGACGGATATAAGACAGTGTCCACCAGCATCTGACCAGAACTGAAGAAGCAGCTTGGATGAGCTGCGAAACGTATTCAACCAAATAAACTTTTGTCCAGTTGACAAATTGAATTTCTCCTTTTGCCATTATCATTTATCACAATATTTATCTGTAGCAATATATTGTGCTTCAAAATCTGTTGTCGTGACATCTGAAGGTGCAGTATGTAAGCTTTCTGGCATGGTGTTCCACTAACATGTTTGAGCTGTTACTCCTTTGCCTGGAATTTTCGATCATTTGGTATTAAACACATGTTGTATTAATCAAATACAGATGTTACAAGTTACATAGTGCACATTTAGAAACCAAAAGGCTTATACACTCAAGTAAAAGCTAAAGTATGTGTGTAGTGTGTGGAGCAAGGATTATAGTAAAATAAAAAATATATATGATAAAAGAGAGCAGTTATAGTAGTTTATAGCGAGCTCTCAGGTGCACTCCTTATGCTCTGATACAGACACATAATAAAACATAAACAGAGAAGAATGAGCCCAAACCACTGTTCATTAATTGGACGTGGACATGCAGCAGGTGTGCGAACCAGGTGGTGGAAACCAAAAGCATGCAGGTGCCAGAACGCTAATAGTTGGTACGGGACTCCCCCCCACCCCCCTTTGCCTGCCTGTACCCCGCCTACCTTGTCCTGGGGGAACACTTTGCCCATTTTCTGCCAAGTCACGTATCGGATGCCCCGCAGACGCGCCAAATCCCGATAGCAGCTCTCATCCTCACAATTATATCTGAGAGAGACAGATGTACACTCTTCAACTTCTGTGTACTTTTTGCTCTTTGGCATTTTGTTCAGCAAAACACACAAGCACATACAAACTTTTCAATCAATTTCTTACACAGCAGCAGTGGTGGAAGAGGCAGTTGATTTTGAACAAATCTACTTACGTAAATGTATTAAAGTACCTGCTTAAAAATGTACTTAAAGAGTAAAAAGTGAGGCTGCGTCCCATTTCTCTGTCTTACCGCTTACCCTACCCCTTTATCTACGTCGTTGTCTTGCTCCTCGATACCGAGCTGAGAGGGCTCGAGGTACGACTGTTCCCCTAAGAAATGGGACACCACTCGATTACCGTTTGCATCATCATCCCTTGCCTCTACCTGGCTGCTACGTCTACAGAGGTGATAACTCACACAAACAAACGTAAACAAATGTCAAGGATTATCAGGTGCCTCAGCTCAACAAAAAAAACTAGCTTGTTTATACATGAAAGCTCGATGAAAGCGAGAACAAGACATCAGTACAATTAAAACCGCAACAACAGTTCACTAAAAGTAACGTAGAACATAAGCGTCACAATTGTAAACCCTGATTAAGCTGTTGTAATTGATAATTACAACTGCTGAAAATACATTTATGAGACTCCTTGGCTGGTCGATGTGACGCTGCCATCCTGATCCCAAAACCTGCCTGAGCTTGTAGGTGTACGCCTTCATTCCAAGTCTGGTCGAGAGCTTACTTCGTTTCAAGGCGTATGTAGCCCTCGGTCGTGGCCCTCGTCCTTGATCAAAATTAGAATCGAGACACCCCTTGCCCTCACATGAACGCGCAAAACCAAGGGGTAGGGGTAAGACGAAGGGGTAAGACAGAGAAATGGGATGCAGCCTTAAAATATTTTATTCTAATAAAGTGTAAAAATATATTAATTTTGATTTGTGCATGCATTTTGTTCAATAGAAACAACTGGATCTGCTGGGGGTTTTTTTGGATATTTTTATTTGTTTAAACTATGAACTTGTTAAAAAATACACCCCTCAGGCTTTTCAGCAGGTCTCAGACAATAATAAAAGTATAGATATGTGAAGTATAAACTCAAAAATGTATTTAAAAATAAATAAATTGAGGTATTTGTACTTTACTCCTTTTACTTCCTTACAATCCACCACTGCAAAACAGCCAGGTGTAAAAAATGTTGGCTTAAGGTCCCATGGCATGAAATTTTCACTTTCTGAGGTTTTTGAACATTAATGTGAGCTCCCCTACCCTGTTTAGCCCCCCCATGGTTAAAAGTTGCGAAATGTCTAAACTGAGCATTTGCGATCCTTTTCTGCGTTACAAAAAATCGGAGCTCAAACGGGCGATTTTGAACAAGGCACCTTATTGACGTCAGATCGAAAAAAAGAAATGCAAATGCAGTTCCACCCCCGTCTGTCTGTACTCAGCGTCTCTGTAAATCACGCCCAGAGAGTTTGGACTTCGGAGGAGCTACGCAATGCGAAATATGTTTTTTTATTTGCCTGGAGGAACTTGCGAGTGTTTCTAGGCTCGGAAGTCCTTTATCTGAGCATGTGGATATCTGAAACAGCAGTGGTTTAATTTTATTTTCTGTGGAAATGTGTTTATTTTTCAGTGGAAGGCTTCTCATCTCTCCCCCCGTGCAAAAACACGGAAGTGGGTCACAGAGCGGAGCGGAGAGCTTGGCCACGCCCCACCCCCTACTATAGGCCAGCTCTGTCCTCCTCATTTGCATTCAAGCAACAACGCCTATAATGGAGTGTTCCAGAGTGACATTTATGACTTTTTCTCATCTTATCCCTCTTTGATTTTGATTAGTGTTGATTTTGAAGAAGGATTCATTTACAGTATTAGGGAACCATTAAGGAGCCATATAAAAGCATCAAGAAGTACCATGTCATGGGATCTTTAAAAAGGTCATATTTCACAGCAGCATGGTTAAAGAGAGCACTGGTAGTGTTATGCTTTAAAGGGATAATGCGGGGTTTTTTTATGTTAATCTGTATGGGTTTCCTTCTAAAAGTTACGTGTGTTGACACCGGCTTATCACTGCGTGCATATTAGCTGTATTAGCCTGTTAACCTTTAGCGGAAGTGAACGACTGATGCAGTCTGCCATAAGGAGAAGTTTATGAGTGAACAGGCAACAGGCAGGTAACGGGAGCGCAGTAATATGAGTCGACAGACAAAATGCGATCGCTATCTACGCTGCTGGATGTTTCGTGGACAACTGTTTGGGACGCAAATATATCACCTTTCGGACAAATGTTTTGTTTTGAGAAGAAAAACAAGCTTTATTTCATGTTCCAGGGAAGTTACCGGCCTTAATTACCTGAGCTCCAGAAAGCGAGCGAACCGGGATCAGCTGAGAGTGTCAGAGGTAAGCCGGTATCAACACACGTAACTTTTAGAAGGAAACCCATACAGATTAACTTTTTTTTTTTAAACGCACTATCCCTTTAATATATTTCTCTCAGCCTCTGTCTACACATGATCACATCCACAGGTGAAGAGTCAGCTTACAGCTCAAATATGACCGCCCAGTCAGGGAGGAAGAGCAGGTGTGTGAGGCCTGCCCCGTGCATCCCTATGAAGACGTCAGAATTGTGGGTGATCCTCAGTTGCTCCAGGAAAGGAACATCCCTACAAGGCAGAAATATGTACCAGTCATTCATTGATCCCAAAGTAATATTAGTTTTTCTTCAACTAAATGATCAACATTAGTGTCAGACCAATAAAGATGTTGCAGCTATTCTGTGACTATTGATTATGCGGGGTCTTGTATTGTCAAAAGTATTGAAAATCAGATACTAACTGATGCTAAAACTAGAATCAAAATTAAATATAGATACAAAAAAATTATTAGAATTACAATTGAGTTTAAAGTTATAATTTAGAATATTCATAGGAAAGCAATAACAACTCCATAAAGACAAAGTGGTGGCAAATACTCCACCAGAAATTTTACAAAGTGCATCACTGAAAAAAAGAAGGCTTACTAAGGAATTATGTCATGTATTTTTTCCTTAATTTTAGAAAGTCACTTTAATATGTACCCCAAGTACAAAGTGCAGTAATTGTTTGACTCTCCCTCCTCATGCTAACTCAGCTCCTCTTGACAGATATGTGTAATAAAAACAATATGTGCAATACAAAAGAAATGAAGTGGCCCATGAGTTTTTATGATGGCCTATTTGTTGTGTGGAAGTGCTGTGTGGTAATATAGAGGCTAAGCTATAACTCACTTATATTTGTAGTCAACCACATTGACCTCCAGTAATGGCACCGTCTTCAGGGCATTTACCAGCTGTAAAACAAAGGCCCAACACATTCCCTGATCAATGAGAGAGCAAACAAATATAGCTGTCGGCTGTATAAATCAAGGACCTCCTTTACTTGTATTGTTTATAGCGAATAAGATTTTAAATAGGCATTTAACACAGGCTGGCAGTAAATCAATGTCTGTCTGAGAGGCTGAGACGGAGGATGGGGAAGAGAAGAGAGAGAGCGACAGAGAGAAGGAAGACAGCAGCTGAGCTCGAGTGCTGGGTGAGACCGCTGCAGGTAAGCTGGATGGCTCACCTCAACTTGGTTTAAAATCCTCCTGTGCTCCGTGCTACGTGCCAGCAGGGTGACCCGAACTGTCCCCTTCTGAAAAGAGCAGAGCAGCCAATAATCAATCATCACACACCAAGGCAAATGTATGATCTTATATGATGATCCTGTATGACATAAAATTACGACATGCTTCTAAAATATATTAAAGCTATTATTTACTTAGTAACTAAAATAAAAACATGTTTTTCCCACACAAACCTGACTATTACTTGCCCTGGAGGGGGGGCCTTCTCCTGCTTGTTTTCATATAACTGTTGTTTCTTTCGCTATAATATTCCACAGTGAGATTTTTCGATCTCCATGGAGAATGTTCTGAAGCATTGTTTTAATTCTCCATTTCCAAGTGATATGCCTCCCCCAGAAAGTTGCACATCGTATGCTTTTTGTGGATATTAGTTATAATACAGTATATAATACAACTATAGCATACAGCTCTGGAAAAAAAATAAGAGATCCCTGCATTTTTTTCTGAAATCAGCATCTCTACATGTATTACAGCCATTCCATTCCAGTGTCTGTTGAATTCCAACACAAACACAAAGCTGAGCTACTTCAGTTCTTGCACCAGGAGTGGCATAAAGTCACCCAAGAACAATGTGAAAGACTTGTGGAGAGCATGCCAAGACGCATGAAAGCTGTGATTAAAAATAAGGGTTATTGCACCAAATATTGATTTCTGAACTCTTCTTAAGTGTAAACATTAGTATTATGTTGTTTTAAAATGAAGTTTATCTTGTTTCTTTGCATTGTTTGAGGTCTAAAAACATGCATCTTTTTTGTTATTTTGACCATTTGTCATTTTCTGCAAATAAATGCTCTAAACGAAAATATTTTATTTGCAATTTGGGGGAAATATTGTCAGTAGTTTATAGACTCAAACAAAACACATACCTATAAGTAGTAAAATCAGAAAAACTGATCATTTTGCAGTGGTCTCTTATTTTTTTTCCAGAGCTGTATGTAGATTATTATTTTTTATTTTGTTCATTGTAAACTGCAATAGTGATCTAAAATGGCTCAATAATAGAAGGACCCGTAGTCTGAATATTTAAAAATAATTGTTAAGTAAGACAGGGTGTGGGGGAAACGTGATATTTTCTGAGCAATCAAATGCATTTTTTATTTTTTTTTTTCAGTTTACAACTCTGAAAAAACTAATGATGAGGGAAGAACGCTCATAAAATCAATTTTACATGATATGTCCTCTACTTATTTAGATTCTGCTGGGACTTTTCATACCTTCGGTCCAGCCTGAGCAATGTGCAGTCGGTGGAGGACGTGTTGTGAGAAAGCTCTGAACAGCCCTTCACTGGAGCATTCCGAAATCTGACACATACATGAAAGAACAAAGAGTATATACATTGTGAAAGGTTATGGTGCCTGCCACAGCGTTTATTTTTTAAGACCATTTGACAAGAATCTCTCCTCTCTTTGAAAACAGCATTACATAACTGACTTGTTTACGCTTCTAACGCATCCATGAAAACAACATAGCCACGTGCTAACTAATATTACCCCCTTACACTGGTCTACACATTTTTGGACTCAATCTACTTCTGAGATAAAAGTGGCTAAATCTCATTTATATTGATAAGATGAACTGAAAATCAATTGATAACTGTGCTGGTTAGCTAATGTATTCAAGATATGCAACAATATAATAATATATTGGGACAGGAAGAGACTCAATAAGTTGGTCAGGAGGGCCAGCTCTGTCCTGGGCTGTCCTCTGGAATCTCACCCTGTGCCTGGCAGCGACACTGCCGAGTACCCCCTGCAGTGTGCTCGCATACCCCTAGGGGTGCTTGTACCCCTGGTTGGGAAACACTGGTTTACACAATAGATTTAGGCATTTTTGCTTAAAAATATTTATATTTCAAAAATATTTAACTTGCACTTCTTTATCCATCAAGAAATAAACAAGAAATATCTTAAGACATCAGGTGCACACAATTTCGAGGCATCTCTCTTATGTGAAATCAAAAAATATTTGATGTTAAAACTCTAGACATATTAAAATGAATGTATTGGAATGTGCAGACAGGCTTTCAGATAGAACTGGTTGCTTGTAGACACACTGTACCTTCTGACAAACTACCGTTTTTGCCTTATTTTGCATACATTTCTTATTTTGACCCAATACTATATCTTGGAAACTATAGCCAATCAGCACTTCTGACTTACTTTTTCTTTATTAGTGACTTAAACCAAGAAAAATTTCACTACTTTTGTTCTGGAAACATTTTTCTTGTAGCCCAGTGTTATTGGATCAAAAACCCAATAAATCTATAGCAAATATTGCATTGAACGGTAAATATAACTCACTAGAGGAGTGTTGTAAAAAAGGCCATATCGCATTCTTGGAAGGAGGGAAAAGACAGCATCTTTAAAGCATACCTATGGAGAGAAGTGAATATATACAATAGATACAATATATATACAATATATATACAATATCAACAATAGTATGCTTCAATAGCTTCAATGCTCAGCTCAAGATAGACATTCACTCCTAATTTATATACATAACACCAATCACAAAATTATTACACAAATTATTATTACTCATCATTCACACACTAGAATAGTCTAAAATGATGTTGTGAAGCATACTTTTTCAGAGTCATAGGTCTTCAGGTGGACAATATCAAAGTCTGTGAAGGCCTGCCATGTTTCACTAAAAAGATCTCCATAGCCATAGTTACTCTGGACAAAAGACAAAAACATGTTAATGAAAGAGCAAAAATTATATGGAAAAAGCAAACATACAAGTGAAGTGGGTAATAGTGAGTTTGCTGGGCTTCGGTCAATACTATCAAAACCTTCCCCAATACTCCGGAAGAAAGGTAATATCAGTTTTCTTTTTTCTTTTTTAACAAAGGTGAGGAAAAAATACTGTTCATTTTTAGCTTAAAATTGCATTTGACTTTCACAAAAGGGGGATTTGTGTTAAACTACAGTATGAAACAGTCTTCTTTTCTCTGCATTCTAGACAAAGCAATAACATTTCCATGGAAATTCTACTAGAAATGTTACACAGTGTACCTTTAAAGATCCCATGACATGGTACTTCTTGATGCTTTTATATGGCTCCTTATTGGTTCCCTAATACTGTAAATGAATCCTTCTTCAAAATCAACACTCAGTGCATGAGAAACAGAGATAAGATTAGAAAGAGTCATAAATATCTCTCTCAAACACTTTATTCTGGGCGTTGTTCCTTGAATGCAAATGAGGAGAAAAGAGCTGGCCTATAGTAGAGGGTGGAGGCGTGGCCAAACTCTCCGCTCTCCGCTGTGAGCTCTCAGCTGACCCATTTCCGTGTTTTGGCACGGGGGGAGAGATTTGAAGCGTTCCATTGAAAAATAAACACATTTCCACAGAAAATAAAATTAAACCACTGCTGTTCAAAGGTCCAGAGGCTCAGATAAAGGACTTCCGAGCCTAGAAACACTCGGACGTGCCTCCAGGCAAATTAAAAAACGCATTTCGCATTGCCTAGCGCATTCGCAGTCCAAACTCTCTGGGCGTGATTTACAGAGACGCTGAGTACAGACAGACGGGGGTGGAACTGCATTTGCATTTCTTTTTTCGATCTGACGTCAATAAGGTGCCTTGTTCAAAATCGCCCGTTTGAGCTCCGATTTTTTGTAACGCAGAAAAGGATCGCAAATGCTCAGTTTAGACATTTCGCAACTTTTAACCATGGATGGGGGCCTAAACAGGGTAGGGGAGCTCACATTAACATTCAAAAACCTCAGAAAGTGAAAATTTCATGCCATGGGACCTTTAAAGACCAAGCATACACACGTAAGACAGTGCGATCAGATTCGTACCGTGTCCCACATAACGATGTTGATGTTTGTGCTGAAGGAGTTGTTAATGTGCTGAGAAATGTACAGGTTCACAAAGTCGCAGAAGTGATGGTACATGTTCACACCTTCAACAAGATTAGAATGTCTTTATACAATATTACTCTCGTCTTCTGAATTCGCCGTATCAGTGGTGTATCACCTTTTACTTACCTGCATCCAGTTTCATGAAGATCGTAGGTTTGTCTATTATCAGGTCACAATGTTGAGCATCAGTGGGTTGAAAGTTTAACTCTGTGTAGGTCTGCAGCTCAGCATACCTGCAAAAAAAAGTGAGCGACTTCATATGATCTTCAGGGTTTTTTTTGATCACACTGGTCTACAAATTTTTGGACTCAATCTTCTTCCGAGATAAAAGTGGCTAAATCTCATTTATATTGATAAGATGAACTGAAAATCAATTGATAACTGTGCTGGTTAGCTAATGTATTCAAGATATGCAACAATATAATAATATATTGGGACAGGTAGAGACTCAATAAGTTGGTCAGGAGGGCCAGCTCTGTCCTGGGCTGTCCTCTGGACTCTGTAGAGGAGGTGGCTGAGAGGAGGGTACTGGCCAAATTCACGTCCATCATGGATGACACCTCTCACTCTCTGCACCGGACTGCAGAGGAGCTGAGCAGCTCCTTCAGCAGCCGACTGAGGCACCCCCAGTGCAAGAAGGAGCGCTACCGCAGATCCTTCATCCCCACCGTCATCAGATTGTATACAGTAATTCTAATATATAGGCCAAACGTGCCATATTTTTTTCCATACTCTCCTAATTACTGCTTTTATTATTATAACTTATTTTATTATTACTTTATTTTATTCTTGCCTGCATGCACTGTCTTTCTCGTTCAAACTGTCCCTGCCTGGAGCTACTGGGGCAAGTAAATTTCTCCTATGTGAGATCAATAAAGAGAGACAGAGACAGAGACAGAGACAGAGAGAGAGAGAGAGAGAGAGAGAGAGAGAGAGAGAGAGAGAGAGAGAGAGAGAGAGAGAGAGAGAGAGAGAGAGAGAGAGAGAGAGACAGAGAGACAGACAGACAGACAGACAGACAGACAGACAGACAGATAGACAGACAGACAGATAGACAGACAGACAGATAGACAGACAGACAGATAGACAGATAGACAGACTCTAGACATATTAAAATGAATGTACTAGAATGTGCAGACAGGCTTTCAGATAGAACTGGTTGCTTGTAGACACACTGTACCTTCTGATAAACTAGCGTTTTTGCCTTATTTTGCATAAATTTCCTATTTTGACCCAATACTATATCTTGGAAGCTATAGCCAATCAGCACTTCTGACTTACTTTTTCTTTTTCTTTATAGTGACCTAAACCAAGAAAAATTTCAGTACTTTTGTTCTGGAAGCATTTTGCTTGTAAACCAGTGTAATCATTTGCTTTGGTAGGATAGTACAGTATGTGATGTAATATTTATCATAGGTTAACAGTCGAAAGGCAGTTTGCCAAGAAAAGTGAAATTTATAAAAACAGGCAGTAGAGCTCTATCTATGTAATCAATAAACAAAATTATGTGTAAAATGCAGGGACAATTTACATGCACCAGTTTAAACATTCATCTCAAATGACATCAAAGTGTTGTCATATATGATTTATTGTCAAATTATAACTTATGTAAATTGCATGAGAGTTAGAGTATGGTTGCTAGGTAACAGTTATGGATTACCTATGGCACATCTTCTGTCAAAAAAAAAAAATCAAAGTCAGCTCTATTGCCAATTCTGCCATATGTGTTCAACATACAGTGAATCGAAATTTCGTTTCTCTCTGGCCAAGCGGTGCAAAAAGACAATGTACAAAATGCAATATAAAAGACAATACAAAAATCTAAAGTCTAAAATCTAAAAGCAGTGCAAAAGAATAAATAAATACCTATTTGCAGATGTCCAAAATGTGCAGTTGTGCATCAAAAATGTGCAATGGAAGATGCAGCAGTGAAATGTGCAGTAATGTACAATAGAATGTTGAAAATAAAGATAAAAAATAAATGTGCAACACTAGTAATTCCAGTAGTAACAGTACAAAAGTAGTCCTTAGCAGCAGTCTATGTCCTTTACCAAAATTGTCTAGACTAGAGAAAACTGGGTAACTTTTTTATGCTTTAACTACATTTTAGTGTAATTGGTAGTTTTTTGATACATTTTCTTTTAGACTATAATTGTATATTTAGAAAGACTATAATTGTATAGTTAGAAAGAAAAAATTAAGAAATTAACAACTCACAAAAAATAATGTCTATATTTATCCGTTACCATAAACAGGCAGTAAACAACAACTTCGGTGATGCTGTATACAAGGTAAATCGTATAACAGGTAACGTTTAGAGGGGGGTGTTGATTTGTATCAAAAAAGGTACACTAAGTAGGAAGCTGAATAAGTGTAGTGTAAAATCAAGCGTTTTTATAACTTCTATCAGAGTAACATGGTTGAGCAAAAAATGTCAAGGTTGATTTCCTGACAGTGAAACTCCATTAGACAGTGAGTCAGGACAGGACATGCTTGTCTCACCAGGATTGTAAAGGGCTCTTATGCTCTCCGGCAGAAGCTAGCACACGCTTGTTCAGATGACAGCTGCCACCAATCTCACCCCTTTGAATGAAATCATCCTTGTATCTGCAGAGTAAACATAAATGCGTTTCAAAAACAAGAAACCATGTATTACTTTTGCCTATAGGGACAGGGGTCAAATTCAAATCCACTGACCTCTCATGGCCGCGGCGAGGGTTCCGCAAGTCCAAATAAAGGTTTGTTGCCTTACAGAATCGAGTGTGGCTGCTGCATTTCAATGTGGAATCGCCCTAGGTAGACAAATGACATATGTAATATCTTTGTAATTTAGCTTAGTAGTTTAGCATGGACACACAGCGGGTGATAGACCATTGCTGATTTTTTTTTCTTCTACATTAAAGATCCCATGACATGGTACTTCTTGATGCTTTTATATGGCACCTTAATGGTTCCCTAATACTGTAAATGAATCCTTCTTTAAAATCAAGCCTCAGTGCATGAGATATGACTCATGAGGCTAAATACGTCTCTGAAAAGCTTTATTCTGGGTGTTGTTGCTTGAATGCAAATGAGGAGGACAGAGACAGGCCAGTGCAGCGGGTGGGTTGTGGCCAAATACGCCGCTGTTTCCTGGATTAGCGGTGCGCTGTGCGCTGTCACCCACTTCCGTGTTTTAAGAGCGGAGGAAGATATGAGACGATTTCCATTTTTTTAAAAAACACATTTCCACAGAAAATAAAATTAAACCACTGCTGTTTCAGAGGTTCGGAGGCTCGGAAAAGGACATCTGAGCCTGGAAACACTCTCACATGTCTCCAGGCAAATAAAAAACTGCATCTCGCATTTCGTAGCTCGTTTGCAGTCCAAATTCTCTGGGCATGATTTCCAGAGACGGTGGGTAGACATCCAGACGGTGGGTGGAAACCTTTCCGCGAGTGTGACGTCAGAAAGTTCCCTTGTTCAGAATCACCCGTTTGGGCTGCCTTTTTTTCAAACGCAGAAAAGGATCGCAAATGCTCAGTTTACACATTTTGCAACTTTTAGCCATGGGGAAGCCCTAAACAGGGTAGGGGAGCTTACATTAACGTTCAAAAACCTCAGAAAGTGAAAATTTCATGCCATGGGACCTTTACAAAGCTAGTAAGAAAAAACAAATTGAAGTTGCTTGACTGGAGGACTGTAGTATACTTTAAGCATATAACAGCCCTCAAACAGGTTGAATGCCAACAGTCTTCCTGTTGACTGGATACTGTGGGAACAAGGGAAGGGAGCTTGTACTCACTGGCTTGGTGGGCTTGCACAACACTTTGAGCTCAGAGAGGCGCTCTTTCACATAACCAAAGTCAGCCTGCTTCCAGAAAACTTCCTGGGCTGCTTCCAGTGTACGTGCCCTAGCAGAAAAGCAAGATTTGTTGAGACTAAACACATCCTTATCCTGCAATCAAAGATGTTTCCCCACCTTGGTTACAAGTTATAATAGTCATGACCAGTGTCTAGCGAGATGTGTCTGTGCATGCAAGTAGTACCATCCTGTGTCGACTTTGGTGCAAACAGGATAGCCAAAGCTCTTCTTTGGATCACAGTTCTTTTCATAACCCCAACATGCTGATTTGTCCTCCAGAGCTTCCTATGGTGGGAACAGGAGCAAAAAATGTTAAAGTAGTCCTATAAATAATTTTACGTTTTTTACGATTCAAATAAAATGTGCTACTACATTTCAAAAATAGTCACTGTAACAAAATTGTAGCAAATAAGGCAAGGCATCTTACTTTAAAAGGGCAAAGTGCGTCCTTGCGGCATATCTTGGCGACCCTCTTGTTGTTGTTGAGGAAGTACGGTATGTGCTCTGGTGGCAGGGAAATCCTGCTGTAGTCCAGCTGTGCTGCTTGTATGTGGCTGTAGTCCTCAGTCACTTCAGATGAAAGCACAATCAAACAAGAAACTGTGCCCACCACCAAGAGCCACATAGTCAGAGCCAGAACAACATGGGACACAGCCACTCTCCCCTTGTGGACCTCTAGGACTGTGAGGAAAAATAAAGTCTAGTCAAACACTGATTCAGCCTTGCATTGTTTGCTCAGCTTTGTAAGTCATTATGTAGGCAGACAAAACGCAACATAGGAAGCATTTCTGACGGGTCCCAACAGTTGTGTGGGAAAGGATATGAGAAATCTATGAATAGAAACAGGTGTTTGAAAAGAAAGAAATACATATGCAGAAAGTTACAATAGGGTGTCTCATTAATGGGCAATAAAACATATCCTTAACTCAAATGTATTTAATTATTAAAGGAGAATATAGCCAAAATAAATGGCTCTTATTTTGTAAATAAATAGATAAAGCTTTCTCCAGGTAGGGCCAATTAATATAGCACTACTGCAAATCCTTCATCCCCACCGCTATCAGACTTTTGCAACACTTTTTTTTTACTACTTTTGCAACACTTTTTTTTTTTTTTACCATGTACTATTATTGCATGTTATTAGTACTTCTTGACTATCTTAGCGAGTCAATGGTTCTACTGATCCTAAGCATTTCATTGCATTGTTGACCTTGTGTTGATTCTGCATATGACAAATAAACAATCTTGAATCTTGAACTGTATAACTCCACTGTATAGTCTAAACGTGCAATTTTTTCTACATTATCTTATTTACTTATTTTATTATTATTACTTATATTGTCTGTATGCACTTTTTTGTTCTGATTTTCATTTGCATTAAGCTGCCTGGAGCTAATGTGGCAAGTGAATTTCTCCTATGTGAGATCAATAAAGTCTTATCTTATCTTATCTTAAATTCTAAGAAAATAGCTACAAGATTTCTTGTAGGCTAGTGCCATGCTGACTGTGGGCACGCATCTCTGTGTAGCCTACAACCCAAACCACATAATGAAAAGAAATCCAAATGGAATCAGATACTCTATAAAGTCAGTGGCATGCATCTGTGATCAATGTTCATTGAGTCCTCCTGACTGATCCTCCGTGTTAATCAATACAGTAGCCATACACGTGAAAACCTGCACGTGACTGAGCAAAAACAAAAACATATCAACAAATAGAAAATACAGAGCATTCACTTAATTATAACAATCTTTTGCATTTCATGTTAATAAAACTAGAATGTGACTGACGCCTTCCGGGCTTTGTTAATGACAGAAACAAAATTACGCGCGCTTCTCTCTTAACATTGAATCATAATGACCGCTTCCAAGTGTAGGCTACACTTAAAATGAACCAAACAAAAAGACCGCAGACTCTGGTGAGGTGTAGATACAAACTTTAACACTGACCTCCTGAGGCTCTCGGTGCTCCTCAGCTCCTCCGGACTGACGCTGCGGAGACGCCGGTGGTGGTCGCCATGACACCGGAAACATGACGGCTCCACAAGAGGGCGCTGTTCACCTCATTTTAACGCACACTGAGTCTGGATTCAGGTAGATTCAAGATTGTTTATTTGTCACACAAAAAAGTAAACAATATAATAAAAAAAGTAATAAAATATAATAAAATACAAAGGTACAGGTAGGATTAAATAAGGTGTAAGTAGAGTATTTCGCAGGTGATTGCACATAATATAATATAGTGTAAATATTGCACAAGTATTACAAGGTTTTGTATTGCACATGATAATATTCAAGATTCCATCCATCCATCTTCTGCTTTTCCATTTCTGGGTCGTGGGGGCAGCAGTCCAAGCAGATCTACTGCCCAGAACACAATGCACCAGCCCCCATGAATCCTCCCACGGGTGGTGGGTCCACAGGAGGACGGTCCACGTCACAACAGGCCTTGATGTACTTCTGCCATGGGGGCTACCAGTGTCCACAGACACTGGGGGCGAGGTGGGGTTAAGTGTCTTGCCCAAGGACACAATGGCAGCACTCATCTGTGGGAGCTGGGATCACACATGGTCAACCCGTCAAGAGCAGGATTCAAACCGCCAATCCCTGGATCAGTAGACAAATGCTCTACCACGGCCGGCTGGGAGTCGAGCTCGCACTACCACGATTTGACCAATGTCTGTCTGAGTTGCTACCAAGAATGACCAAGAATTGGCCAATCACGGCACTAGTTACTACCAAGAATTGACCAATGACAGCACTAGTTGCTGCCAAGAATTGCTAATGATCGTATATGAAGTGGAAAACACTTTATACGGACAATAGTAAACCTTTTCGAGGAAGTTAGTACAACACAACATTTAATCACTTTTAAATCGATCGTTCACCCTCCGTGGTATTTATTATTAATACAACGTACAAAGACACACTTTACATGGGACTTTGTAGAGATACGCGATCGGCATTTTCAATAGACCGGCGATCAGTGGCTACGTGAATTACTTATCACGGACTTCGGACGAACACTTCATCTAGGAGCTTCTTCTTTTCGGATTTGCTGGAGAGTATCTCATCTTGCTTTTGGTAAGTCATGTCATGAAATGTGTGTTTGTCATATCACTATTATATTATATTATATTATATTATATTATATTATATTATATTATATTATATTATATTATATTATATTATATTATATTATATTATATTATATTATATTATATTATATTATATTATATTATATTATATTATATTATATTATATTATATTATATTATATTATATTATATTATATTATATTATATTATATTATATTATATTATATTATATTATATTATATTATATTATATTATATTATATTATTTTACTGAGGAGAAAACAGGAAAGTGAGGAATAGCTGTCTGTGATAACTTTTTGTTTGTGTGTGTGTGCCTGTGTGTATATCATAGCACCAGGCTATTTTATGTTTATATTTGTTATGTTGTATTTTATTAAGGTTAGGGCAATCTGTAGGATAAGACAGAAGAAGAATAAATGTTTAAGGGGAGAGTAGCCCACTCTGTGTATGTGTGTGTGTGTGTGTGTGTGTGTGTGTGTGTGTGTGTGTGTGTGTGTGTGTGTGTGTGTGTGTGTGTGTGTGTGTGTGTGTGTGTGTGTGTGTGTGTGTGTGTGTGTGTGTGTATGAAGGTAGGGGATTTTTTTGTCTCATTTATAACATTTAACTGGCTTTCCATCCACTACATAATCAGTTCTGCCTGTTGCCCTCTGGCCGCAGGTACAGAACTCTGAGGTGGAAGCGGGCACGCTCCAGTAAAAGCTTTGTGTCCTCTGCCATTGCCACACTTAACAATAACATGTAACCATCTTATCCACTCCTCATTTGTATGTGTGATGTCCTGTGTGTAATGTCCATTTTGTTTCCACTCGGGGACAATAAAGTCTGTCTGTCTGTCTGTCTGTCTGTCTGTCTGTCTGTCTGTCTATCTATCTATCTATCTATCTATCTATCTAGCTTCTTTTTCTGACAGACATGGAGCCAGTGTTTCACAAGAAGGCTAATGTACCATCAACCTGAATAACACACACGATGCGGACCGATGCAAGGCCAGAAACATGGGTCAGACGTGGACACAAGGGTTGTCCCCAGATGAGGTGTTAGAGTCGGCCAGGCAAGCGGCAGTGGCACAGGGCCTCGGCCCAAACAATAACACCTCTGTGCTGGGTTGCCATACGCTGCAGTTCGGCCTGGGGCATGGAGGGTACCTGGAGTCTACCAAACGGTATGTTCCTTTGATTATTTCTACCTTTGTTTAGTGTATAATTAGTGTGACTGTAATTGTGATTGTGATGTTTTGTTCTGTGTTTATTTGTCAGGAGTTTTGCTGGGTCACACGTTCCAGCCCAGTGGCCAGACTGCAACCAGCTGGTGGAGGCCATCTTTATCCAGCTCTGTATGGCCATCTCTGGCCGGAAGAAGACTCCTGAGGGCAAAAGTGAGAGCTGGTGGACTCAGGTTATCCATGCCTATGGTAACATCCATCAATGCATTTTAAATAATGCATTAGTGATGGAGGAGACCACCATCCAGCTGCCCGAGATGAACACAGCAACTTTGGCACAGTGGTGAGTAAATATATATAGTGTGACTAAGATAAGATAAGACAAGACTTTATTGATCTCACATAGGAGAAATTTACTTGCCACATTAGCTCCAGGCAGAGACAGTTTGAACAAGAAAGAAAAGTGCATGCAGGCAAGAATAAAATAAAATAAGTAATAATAAGATACGTAATAATAATAAAACAGTAGCTAGGAGAGTATGGGAAAATATATTGCACATTTGGCCTATATAGTATTAGAATTATACAGTCAATAACGAAGTAATAAAACTTTATTTTTGAGATTTTTTAAATTAACATTCTCTTTTGTTAATATTTTCATTCAGGTACAATAAACGCAATAAGGTGCAGGAGACCTTTGCCTCAGACTCCACTGGCAGGACCAGTACAGCAAAAGTCCAGCACTACGCAGGAGGCTGTCCAGGCTGTGGATGCCGGTGAGAACCCACACATGTTTCACCTCCACACCAAAGCCCATTGCCCCATCACCTCTCCTCTGCATAACTCGGCCAGCTGTACCACAGGGTCCCACCACCTCTGCACCCGGGTTCATGGCACCAGCGACAACCATTGCCACTCCTGTGTCTTACACCACTCAGTTGCACAGGAAGAGGGAAAGGGCAGGCATCCACAGCCGTAAATAAATTTAAAAAAACAGATGTGGTGTGTAAGAGCTGCCACAGTGACCGGAGGCTTCCAGGGCACCAGCAATACTTCGGCAATTGGTACTGTGCGGAGACAGCCACAGAGCCTTTTGCTGAATGGAGGGAGCGTCTTGCAGCCAAAGGGTATGGGAAAAAGAAAGGGCAAGCACCTCCAGCTGCTGCAACGCAGCCACCTCCAGCTCCAGCTGCTGCAACGCAACCACCTCCAGCTGCTGTGCCTTCACTCTCTGCAGCGCCTCAGGCTGTAGGCACACAGTCTCTGCCTCAGCAGCTCCCCCAGGCGCTAAGGGGGGAGAGTGTTAATAGTGTAAATCAGTGTTTCCCAACCAGGGGTACAAGTACCCCTAGGGGTACGCAAACACACTGAGGGGGTACTCGGCAGTGTTGCTGCCAGCTGCAGGGGGAGATTTTTTTGAATTTTTAAATTCTAATTTGAGTAAATTTGAATTAAAGAAAAGAGAGAAAATCCATGAGAATTAAATTTTCAAATTAAGGAGATGAAATAAAATGATTTTCCTTTAATAATCTGTTGTGTCACATTCTACTTTTGGAAAATTTCAACACATATGAGTCAGGGGGTACTCGAGGTATGACAAAAAGACTCATGACAAGACAAGACAAAAAATCGTGGTAGTGCGAGCTCGACTCGCAGCCAGCCGTGGTAGAGCATTTGTCTAGTGATCCAGGGATTGGTGGTTCGAATCCCGCTCTTGACGGGTTGACTGTGAGTGATCCCATCTCCCACAGATGAGTCCTGCCATTGTGTTCTTAGGCAAGACATTTAACCCCACCATGGACAGACAATCGTGGTAGTGTGAGCTCGACTCGCAGCCGGCTGCATAGGCGCTTGACTCGCTAAGATAGTCAAGAAGTAATAATAGCATGCAATAAAAATACACGGGAAAAAAGTAAACAATATAATAAAAAGTAATAAAATATAATAAAATACAAAGGTACAGGTAGGATTAAGTAGAGTATTTCACAGGTAATTGCACATAATTTAGTATAGTATAAGTATTTCACGTGGGTTATTGCACACGTAACAGTATAATATACTGAACTCTCACTAAATTAATTGTTGTTATGCATAATGTTTACTGCTGCTGCTCTATATGAATGTATCATGTTTGTCACTACCTCACTGTAAATGCTACTGTTACCTGTGCAATAACCCGCTTCATAACCCACGTGCAATATTTATACTATAATATATTATGTGCAATCTGTGAAATACTCTACTTACACCTTATTTAATCCTACCTGTACCTTTGTATTTTATTATATTTTATTACATATTTTTAAATTATATTGTTTACTTTTCCCCTCCACTTTTTTGCAACACTTTTTCACCATGTACTATTATTGCACGCTATTAATACTTCTCAACTATTTTAGCGAGTCAGTGGTTCTTCTGATCCTAAGCATTTCATTGCATTGTTGACCTTGTGTTGATCCTGTATATGACAAATAAACAATCTTGAAACTTTTCAGCCAGTAGCATTTACAGTGAGGTAGTGACATACATGATACATTCATATAGCGCAGCAGCAGTAAACATATTATGCATTATGAAAAGTAGTTTAGTGCAGCATTATTGAGAGTTCAGTATTAGAGTATTATCCAGAGTTCAGTAGTCTGACAGCTTGGGGGGTAATAGCTGTCTTTGAGTCTCTTTGTGCATGCTGGCTGGCTCAAAGAGAGGTAATAATAAACATGCATCACAATCCAAATAAATGTTTATTTATTTGTCTATACATTTAAACATATTTTAAGCCAAAGCTTGGAAATCTGATTGCACAACATTCTTTAACATATTAAGAGTGTATTTAACAAAACAATAATAATCTTCTGTGCAACCTATTCATTCTTCCTTACTTGCATTTGTGTTAAAACAATAAAAGATCTGTATAGTGCAAAATCCGTCACCATATTCTAGAGTTAAAAGTCAAAAAACTACATAAATCAATAAAATATGAACATAATTTAATTTAATAGACTCCAAATAATGTACAGATTGTATCCTTCAGACCTAATTTTACAAATGATACAGTGATTTTGTGCGCAGTTTCATTTATAAATGGCATTAAGGAAGGCCGGATAAAGAAGTATCTCATTTATTTCTGGTTTCTCAGAAGTTCATCAATTTGTGTTTTGTACATGTTCTTCACATCTTCTAGGTCCAGCCTCAGCTCTTCAGCTTCCTCTGCTTTTTCGCCATACATCTGTAAAATGGTGTTGTGCCGCTGCTCCAAATCCTGTAATTCATTTCAGAAATATTATTATGTCCTTACTGAAATAGAGACACACAGACAGACTAAAAACGTCCACATCTTGAGACAGCTCACCTTTAGCTGAACTCTGAGCTTAGGGATCTCCTTCACTTTTTCCTCCATGTCATCATTTTGATTGGTGAGTCGAATGAGCTCTTCTGCCATCACTGAGCGACTCCTCTCAAGACCGGCAATCTCAAGCTAAAGCACGAAATAACCACATATTACAAATGTATGTGTTTTTGCTTATTTTTTCTTTTTTTACCTGTAGTTGTACAATCTCCCCCTCTCTGAGCTTGAGCTGAGACTGCAGGTTCTCTATAATGCTGGAGCCTCCGGACAGCCGGGCGGCTTCGTACAGATTGGTCCCGCTCATGGATACTGACAATGACATGTTTCCAATAGAATGGTCTAAAGAGTCATCCTGAGGAAGAGAATAGCACAGTAGTAAATGTTTAGTATGGAAGGATTTAGTTATAATTAGCCTAAAATGTTTTCAGTTCATATTTAAGTTTACTTTTTAGTTTAAATCTCCATCGGGACATTTATGCTGTTGCTACTATACTTGTTCAGAAATCTCTACAACAACCACTTGTGCACCTATTTGCTTATTTGTCACTTTAGTTGTAATAATTCTGTTGTTATTACCTGGGAAAGAACTGAAGTATGCAGGCCAGCATTATCCACCCCACTGATAGAGCTGGAGCGGGAGAGGGATGGGGTGGAGGAGGCTGGGAGCTCCCTACGTTCCTGAGAACAAAATTCAAAATCACATGTAGGAAAACAGATTATCCATTTTATAATCATCACCCAAATAGCAATGTAAAAAAACCTACAACTGGTCAGAGTTCAAATGTAATTATGCAGATACAAACCTTTTCTCTAAGTGCTTCTTGTGCCAAGTAGCATTTCTTCTTTTCTTGCTCCACCTTCATTTTCTCCATCTCAAGCTGATTGATCAGCAGCAGCTTGGGAGAAGAACAAAATAAGACCATATTCCAAGAGTCATTTTAAGTGGCTCCATTCTGGACACAGTCTGTGTTGTCTAGTTTTTAGGATACAGAGGAGAAGTACAACCTTTGTACCAAGGGCTGTAAAACTTCTTAGCAGGAAATATTATTAACAATGGTAGTAGGGGGCCCTCTAGTGCTTACCATGCAGCTTTGCACCTTAATTCAAGCACTTCGCATGTAATGCCTGTGCGTGTGGGTTTTATGTGTATGAATGTCTGCTGTTTTGTGTATGTATTAATTGCCCATTGAGGACATTTTATTTTACATGTATTTTTATTTTAGGAGATAGGAAATGAGCACAAGGTACAGAAGTTTTTTTTAAAGTGATACTCCGGGATTTTTGACATAGGGTCCAATTTTCTAGTTAGCCAGCGTGTAGGATATGTGTAGAGAAAGTTATTTTGCGATTTCATGCAGTCTTTGTAAAATCTGAGTTGGCTGTTGCTAAGCTAGCGAAAGTGAACGTCCTGCAGCTAGCCAGCCACTAAAATAGACATACCCAGTACAAAACAAACACCCAAACAAATCAGTTATTATGCCAGGGTATCGATGTACATATCTGTGTTGATAGAATGATTAAGGAAGTAAACCAAGCATGTATTCCTTTGATCATCATCAGCAATTCGTACTTCCTCATTGAAAGCTTGACAGCCGCGGATTGATATCACCCGCATGTCCCAATCCGACCGGCTCTAATAGTTTGTTTACTAGCAACCTCGCAACTGTAAAAGTGAGCACACGGAGCCTGTTCAAAGTATGGCAATGTTTGGCGAGCCCGATTATTTTGATGAGGAGGAAGAGCAGTTGCATTTTTCCAGTGAACCATACTTGTATGAGCCGGAGTATACGGACGAAGAATTGAAAGAGATGGATTTACAAAGAGCAAGAAAACAAGAGAGCGCGTCTGCAAATGCAGCCGCCGCCGAAGCTGCAGCAGAAAGCCGGGACAGAAGAACCGGGGATTGGTGGTGTCAGTGCCGAAATTGCGAAGTTATGGAGAACGAGGATGAATGTTTTTGCTGCAGGGAGTGGGACTTAGTTATCCCACAAATGCAAGAGCTGGAGCTAGATACTTCGTTTCGAAGTCTAGATGTGTCTGGTGGCCATAGCACTTCCAATGATGTCTGCATAACAGAGCACCAGGACTTCTTGCCCCATCTCAATCGTGGCGTACTGGAGACATTCTTCTGCGTCGAAAAGATAAATTGGAAGAAACGACCTAGACCTGCTGGACCTAATGGCCAGTTATCAATGCGGTAAGTGGTGTGCCAGAAAAAAATGTTGAATGTAGGAGCGTTTGGCCAGTTGCAAAATCAGTGAGATGATTATACTCACATCTTCTAAGTTAGGCCTCCTGTTTCTGTTACTCACCAACGTGTGTAATGCATGCCTCCAGTCTCTACTCTTTGTAATAATGACAACTGCTGCTGATGAATTGACGAGGGAGAAGTAAAATTCCGCCGCTGCTTAGAAACTAGTCCCCCAATATGCGTCAATTAAGTCGTTTGAAGCAAGGTCCTTTTCGTTCAAAATCTTATTATATCAACACAGATATTTAAATCGATACCCTGGCATAATAACTGATTTGTTTGGGTGTTTGTTTTGTACTGGGTATGTCTATTTTAGTGGCTGGCTAGCTGCAGGACGTTCACTTTCGCTAGCTTAGCAACAGCCAACTCAGATTTTACAAAGACTGCATGAAATCGCAAAATAACTTTCTCTACACATATCCTACACGCTGGCGAACTAGAAAATTGGACCCTATGTCAAAAATCCCGGAGTATCACTTTAAGACCTAAAATAAGCTTTACCTTTTCTTTTTTTGTCTCCTCTAATGTACGCGCGTGCTCTCCTCGCAGATTTTCCAACTCCACAAGGTGCCTGAGGTTGAACACACATTAGAAAGGAGTCATTAAAAATAATATTAGTGCATGTATTTATCTTACACAGCATTTCTTATGCCATGTTTAAATTCCTGTGGGTATGCGTGGTTCTTCTCCTTTGGCCCTTGTTTAAAAGAATTACGAGCCAGCCAGGAGTCGAACCTAGAATCTTCTGATCCGTAGTCAGACGCGTTATCCATTGCGCCACTGGCCCGCTGACAGTGGGGGTTTCCCACACCCTTTTGTAACAGACAGAGTGCGAGGCCTGAATGACTCAGAGGCAGAAGCCCCTCCCCCCCTCAGACGTTCTGCGTCAGTGGCCTCTTTTCCGGCTTAAAGGAACAGTGCTGCTCTTGTTTCCACAAGGTTGTCAGACAAGTCTTCCACAGATATTTAGTTTATCACAGAAAAGCTGCACTTTTGGGACACTTCTATTTGTAGCAGTGAAAATAGTCACAAAATATTTTTTACTGTAAAGCTTTGTAAAAGAGTAATTGCATTTTCTGTCTGTAAATGGGGCCCAAAAGCAGAATGTCATACATCCCCAAGTTACTATTTTTACCTGCTACTTTCATCCTCCACTTTTTCCCTTTTGTTTTTCTCAGCGTCCAGCTGTGCCAGAACTCTGGCCTTTTCTTTGCGCAGCAAGGAATTCTGGGACTCCAGAGAAGCAAGCTGGGATTTGATGGACAACAGCTCTTCTGAGGCTGCATGCTCTTTTTCAACAGCGACAGCCAGTTGTGCCTGTGCATCCGCTTTAACAAAGACATAGAGAGACAGTGAATATGAACCACTATAATGTTGTGTTACAGCTTTTTGTATATTTTTTTGTTTTATACACCCTTAGAATTCTAATAAATAAAAAAACTTATGGTGTTGTTTGATCAAAGGAGAAGTTCAATTTGTCAACTGGACAAAGTTTGTTTGGTTGAAAACGTATCGCCGCTCATCCGAGAGGCTTCGTCAGCTCTGGTTATTGTACTGGTTAGACCCTGCTTATATCTAGCTGCCGGGAGGCGCGTCTTACAATGACAAAAGCTCTGAAAACGATCCCCCCTAATCTGTCTCTTTGTTTTTCAAATTACTCTGACGGCTGGTTTCGACCCCCTATTCAACGTCTAACGACCCTCTCCACCCCTCTGCCCTGGCTCTGTTTGACTGGTCTAAGAATCGCATTATAAATGGGAGACAAGTTATGTCTCACTCCCCCATTTCTGTTTAATGACGGATTCTCTTTTTTGACAAAAATAGCCTCTTTAACTCCCCTCTCAAACCAGTTCTTTTCCCTGGCTAAGATCTGAACATCACTGTCCTCAAAAGAATGGCCCGTGGCTTCTAGGTGAAGATGTACCGCAGAAGCCGGTCCACTCTGGCACGCCCGCCTGTGTTGGTACATCCTCTTGTGAAGTGGCTGTTTTGTTTCCCCAGTGTAGCGCTCACTGCAGTCTTCACTACACTGAATGGAGTAGACCACATTGCTTTGTTTGTGGCTCGGTGTTCTGTCCTTTGGGTGGACCAGTTTTTGTCTTAAAGTGTTTGTGGGTTTGAAATAAACTGGAATTTCATATTGTCTGAAAATCCTCTGTAGTTTTTCCGAAACGCCGGCCAGGTACGGAATCGCTACCCCTTTCCTCCTGGGTTCGGATTCTCTGTTGTCTTGTTTATTGTCCTTGTCTCTCTTGGTTTTGTTGACAGCCCATTTAGGATATCCACAAACAGAGAGGGCTTCCTGCACATGTTGCTCTTCTTTCTCCTTGCCCTCTGTGCTTGTGGGAACCACTTGGGCCCTGTGTTGCAATGTCCGAATAACACCCAGTTTGTGCTGCAGTGGGTGGTGTGAATCAAAAAGCAGGTATTGGTCTGTGTGTGTGGGCTTCCAGTAACCAGTACAATAACCAGAGCTGACGAAGCCTCTCGGATGAGCGGCGAAACGTTTTCAACCAAACAAACTTTGTCCAGTTGACAAATTGAACTTCTCCTTTGATCATGGATTCTACCTGGACGACTGAGGGACTTTTCACGCATCTTATGGTGTTGTTCTTTCACTTTTCACTTTTTAAATTTACAATACAAGGCCAAAATAGGAAATTGTAGAAAAAAGAAAAATCAGGCTTTTACGACAGTATAAAATAAAGATATGAGTTTTGCATGTGACTTACCAAGCCTATCAGAGATGTTCTTCTCCAGTTTTTCCCAGGATGCAGTTTGTCCGCCTAATGAAACCTGTAGGTTCTCTATCTGGCGTAGTAAAGGTCTGGTAGCAGAGGTCACACTCTGACTGAGCTCCTGATTCCTGGTCTCGGCCTCCTGGAGGCGCTATAAACAGTGACAACAGAGTAAAAATGAATATTAATAGAATATTCATATAAAATGATGAAAAAGAATTTTCTGTAGAATTAAAGGGAAATAATTTAGAAGCTAGTATTATACCTGTTGCAGCTCACTGATCTCTTCCCGTAAATAATCTTCCTTCCTTGCTTGCTGCTGCTCTGCTCTTTGTAAAGCCACTCTGAGGTCAGCCACCTACAAACCAACATAACCTGATTAAACAACATACTTAAAAATAAAGACACCTGTTAATAAATAAAGTTAATAAAATACAGCTCGACTTCAACAGGTAACCTTAATGCACAAATGAATGATGCCGTGTTCGGGTACCTGGTTGGCCAGAGCTTCCTGTTGCATTCTGGCCTCTTCTTGGGCCTTTTCAAGAGCCAAGCTCAGCTGTTCTTTAGCCTGAATTTCCCGGCTCAGGGCTGCTTCTTCAGCCTCACTTGCTCTGCTGGCGTGTGCCTTATGAAGCTCAGCCAGTTCCCTGAGAAAAGCAAATGACAGCTATTAAGCTAAATAACAATGCAGTTTATATAAAGAAACTAAGACTGGTTTTACTTGTAAGCGTTGTCTAGAGCAGATTGTAGGCTTCGGTTTTTCTCCTGTAACTCTTCATCTTCAGTCTGGAGATGACTCATCTCCTTCTCCTGCCTTTCAACTACTGCATTTAGTTTTTTGATATTTTCCCGGTGCTGTTTCTCCACCTCTTCCTTTCCATCGAGAACCTTAACAGTCCAATCGTAGCCATAATTTTAAGTGACAATGAAAGGTTCAAATGTTTTTAAGTCGATTTAGTATTAAACCAAACCTGCTGCAGAACTTTGAGCTCTTCCTCCAATTCTCTTATTTTCTTCTCATGCTTTATGATCCTGGAGTCACTCTCTTTTTCTTTGGCACGTAGTTTTTTGATGATGTTGCTATGCTGCAGTTGTTGTTTGGATAGTTTTTCACCTGTGTGAGAAGAATGTAATGTGAATAGACTGTACTATATAAAGGGCCTCAATTACCAATCAATGTGCTAAACTGCAAGTATACACTGAAAACTAGTTGTGCAGTTTGTGGCTGTGTTGCCTGAGATTTACGATTGGGAAGTGAGCGTGTTATTTCGGCTGCAAAACTGTATGTAAAAATGTAAATAAGAGGCATACAGCAAGTGCAAAGGTTTGTACACTGCTCTTATATGGGCTATTAAATTGTCCACAAAGTGCCTGAGGTTGAAAACAAAGAAGTCATTAAAAATAAATATTAGCACATGCATTTATCTTGCACAGCATTTCTTATGCCATGTTTAAATTCCTATGGGTAAAAGAGTTACGAGCCAGCCAGGAGTCGAACCTAGAATCTTCTGATCCGTAGTCAGACGCGTTATCCATTGCGCCACTGGCCCGCTGATGGTGGGTGTTTCCTGCGCTCTTTTGTAACAGACAGAGTGCGAGAACAACTCAGAGGCAAAGACCCCTCCCCCCTCAGACGTGCTGCGTCAGTGGCCTCTTTCCCGGTTTAAAGGGGCAGTGCTGCTCTTGTTTCCACAAGAGCGGGGGTTAGGTTCCAGAAATAACCCGTAATCAGTGAAATCCGCGAAGTAGGACAACTTTATATTTTACAATTATTATACATGTTTTAAGTCTGTAAACGCCTCACCACACACATTATACACTTTTCTTAGACTGGTATTATCATTTTTCTCACATTTCTCTCTTGTTTAAACACTCAAACTTTCATAGATTTTCAACCAAATGTATTAATAGTGAAGCGTGGGGGGGTATGGAGATAATTTTGTCTCATAAAGATTTGTATAAATAAAAAAAGATATATATAAATATAAATACATTTATAAATATTCAAACACAAAATACTCCAGGTCTAGACCTGGTCCAGTCCTGGTTTAGTCTAGGTTTAGTCCAGGTTTAGTCCACGTTTAGTCCTGGTCTAGTCCTGGTCTGGTCCTGGTCTAGTCCTGGTTTAGCTCCAGTCTGGTCCCAGCCCCCCCCACGTCCACCATCTATAACATCAATAGGCAAAGGTCTCTTAGCCAATCAGGACACAGAACACAATGTTACACTATTAAAAAAAAAAAAAAAAAAAGTTAACACTATTTAAAAAAAAAAAAAATGTTACACTATAAAAAAAAATTGAAATTGAAAAAAAAAGTCAAAACACGTTTTGAAAATAAAAAAAGACATTCAAAAATTCATTTTGCATGATTTTCAGTCTGTATAAAATGTTATCTCAGAATTAAAAATAAATAAATATTGGTATCGGCTAATATCAGTATCAGCCGATAACAGCAACATTAATATCGGATATCAGTATCGGCTAAAATTTTCACATCGGTGCATCCCTAGTTATAATTCTCTTTGTCATTATAATATATTTTGATGTGTGAGCTACCTATCCAAGTAATTTCCCTTGTGGATCAATAAAGTTTGTAAGTCTAAGTCTAAGCATCCACTAAACAACTTCATTTGCATTTCCTCCACTTCATAAAACGTATCAATTTGAATATTCATTAACTCATAGGAGCAAAACTGCAATATGTTTGAGTCTTTGTGAGAAACTGTCAGGTTTCCACTTTTAGCGTGTTTATCTGTTTGGCACATGAGCATATGCTTGATATATGAGGCCCAAAGAGGAATAAAGTAATGTAACAACACACCTTCTTCTAGCAGACCCCTAATCTGCTCTTCTTTCTCCTTTATAATCTCCATGGTATTGGCAGAATTCAACCTTGTAGAAAGCTCCTCCCTCAAGCCCTTTATCTCCTGATACAGCAAAATACATTGATAACAATCATTAACAATCTTATGGTTCACAGCAATGAATGAACAGAACACTGGACCAATAAGCTTACCTTCTTGGCTATGTCCCTCTCTTTACAAGCCAGTTGGGCCTTCCTTTCTGCATCTGCTATGCGCTGTGTGAACTCATCCTTTAATGACTGGACTGTAGAACTCTCTTCTTTAAGACTTATAACCTCACTGATGAATAAAAAGACAATTCATTGTTGTATTTCATTTTTTTTAATCACTTATCAGTTGGTGATATCGCATGCAGTGTGGTACATCAACAACTGCTGCAGTACCAGGAGTGTCTGTGCAAGTCTGTGCACTTACTCTTTAAGGTTGTCACACTTCTCCTCAAGTCGAGCTCTGTCTTTACTGACAGCCAGTAGCTGAGACTCTCTCTTTTCAAGACGGCCGGTCAGCTCATGAATAACCTACAACATTGCAGTCATATTGTTTATATATTGAAAAACCCTACCAAGTTCAACCAGTAAAATTCTACTAAACATGTATGTGTTTTTATCAATTTATATGATTAATGTGATTGCAATTTCAATCATGATGTGGACTAGACAATGTTCAATATGTCAGAACCAAAACTACATTGATTTTGTATTTAATCTGTAATTAAATTCAAAATTATCCATGAACAAGGCCAGAATAATGCAGGAGAGCAAAACATTTGCTAAACAAATCACATTCAAACCTCTACAGAGTTTACTTTAATTTACAGTCTACAGTTCTATAATAAAATGTAGTACCTTTTGAAGCTCCAGTATCTCAAAGGTAGAAGCACTCTTCATCTCAACAGTAATTGGTGGAATGATCTCTTTGTGGGTCTCTTGGGAGAAATACTCAACAAGTGTCAAATTTGCCTCAGACTCTTGATCTAACAAATCCTCAGGTTGTTCACTATTCACAGGAGTGGCACTGCGTCCACTTTCCTCCATCTCATCCACAGCCTGCTCCTTCAGCATCTCTCCAAAGCTCTCTGCTTCATCTTCACCCTGTGCCTTGCCCTCCACCACTTCATCCTCCTCTTTCTGACAAACCGACGATTCCACAACAGTTAGTGGAGCAGCAGTTACAGACGCCAGTGTCCGACTGCCTGGAATTTCATCATCGGAGTTCACCTCACTGACACTGCGGCTGTCCAGGGACTGCACACTGAAAGAATCGATTCGCTCAAAAGCATCAGAAGAGGAACCGCAGCTTTCTGTTAATTTGGTGTAATCTTCCAGACGAGGAAAATCTCCACAAGTCGAGGCAGTGAGAAGCTGAAATGAGCCCTGCATTAAGTGAAGCCCAGCCTTTCCTTCAGCAGTCTCTTGTCTGGAGCTGGCTGAACTCTCACTCAAAACGCTCTCATGGTCCAAAACCTCAATGTCACTGGTGGTGGAAGTACCTGAGGAAAACGCACTAACTGGAGGAGAGGGGGTGTCACTTTGGCGGTCTTCAGTCTTTGGGTCCTTTGGCTCGACTGACACTTCCTTCGACGGTGGAGAAGGATCAGATGGAGAAGAGTCAGGAGAATCAGCAGTAATAGTTGATGTTTGGGACGGTTCCTCTGGATTTTCTGTGTCCTGAGTTTTAGGTTCTTCTGATTTTGCAACCTCCGGAAGGCCACTGTCCACTTCTACTTCACTTGTTTTGGTCTCATCATTGTCTGAGTTCAAGGGTTCAAGAGTTGCACATAAAGAAACTGGGGAAACAGGTTGCAGCAGAATGGTATCTGGAAACTGAGCTGGTGCTGGAGGCTCAGCTGGTTGGCTTTCAGGAAGCTCCAAACTTTCTTTAACAGTGTCAGAAGTTATGGGTTTTTGGAGATTTATGACATTCTGACTCTCTGAGTCTTTCTCATCTTTCTCTTGTAGCCTTGTTTGTGACTTTGTAGGGGGTACAGACACAACGTGACCTTTGGTGAGACTTGGTACATCTCCAGGTGACAGAAAGGCACTGAAAAAGTTTTCTGATTCATCCACAACAGTTCTGGTGACAGGTGTAGTAATGGCCTCTGATGAAGGAGGAGGTGTAGGGGTCCTTTCCTCCGGGGGAGCTTCCCACTGGGTCAATCCCCAGCCCCCGCTTAATGACAACTTCTCAGGCAGTGTAACATCTGACACCAAAGAAAAACATTAGTAATAGACATCATATTAAAACATATGTATTATATTAACAATATACAACACAAATACATACCATTGTAGGGCATTACAGTTGTATCGCCCCATTGACCCTCCTCTTTAATATCCAAAACCCGGTCAATTGATTTTTGGGCTGTTGTTAAAGCTTGCTTAGCGAAGCTTGAAAGGTGTGACGCATTGAACCAACTCATTTTAACTATTGCCAGAGGTGTCCAAAATAAAACTGCCGTCCGAGTGTTTTTACCTTTAACGCGTCACATACCTGCTGCCAATACAATATATTTGAAATAATGGCATAACATATGCCAGAACACGTTAGGGTCCAATATGTAGTTCCAGGAAATGTCAGCAATTAAACCATAAACTAAACCTCATCTAGCAAGTTAGCTAGAAAAAAACACTAGCAGGCAAATCCTCAGCTAGCAACAGAAAGCTGATGTTTACAAACGGTTTATAACCAGTTTCTAAAGCATGTCCACATCTGAAATTGTCGACACAGTCAAAATTACACAACGCGCATCAACACAACATCATTCTTATCGTTAAATCCAACGATTTTCGGTGTCTTTGCAGGCCATCGCCGTTTGTTTTGGTCGCTGTACTTGTAGTCTGGTTAGCGTTAGCCAGAAGAATGCTACTTCCGGTCCACGTAGCATAACCACGTCATAGCCAGATCAAATATCTTCAGATGGGAAGAAATTATAAAAGTCAAAACGGACATAATAAACTTGTAGTTGTAGTGTCATTACAAAGAGTTATTAGAATCAATTGTTTCTGCGTTTTTGCCTTCAAAATCTTGGATGCTGTGAGAGATCTTCGTTATGACACAGATTAAAAGTAGCCCAATGTTCAATAACTAGACTTACAGAAAGTATCACATCAGCATTTTATTTATGGAAAGCCCAAGACTCCAGCTATTTGTCATTAGACTGAGATTTTTAGATTTAGATTTAGAGTTTGAACATGGTAAAGCTATGAGTTGACAACTGCTCCTATCATTCATACAAAAATATTCACATTAATGTATAGTTGTAAATAACTTTTACTTTACTTTATAATTACAATACTTTATTATTAAATTCGGCAATACAGCACTGAACATCGCCCCATGTAATATTCCATTACATATAACATTCACTAGGTGGCGGCATTGACATATAAATGCGTAAACTAACCTTGATGGCACTCATAGATCAATAATGGCACTTCAGTGGGTCTGACGTCTGTTAAATAAGATGCACGTTTAGAATTTTCTGCTGGGGCTGTATGTAGGCTACGTTATTATCATTTTAGATCTTAGATCAAAGATCTTAGATCTATTATAGATCTTCGATTTTAGTTTTAGTTTTTAGATTTTGTTTTCGTCCTTTGTCTTTTATGTTGTATATACACTGTCTTTTTGCACTACAGTAGTGCAAATTTCGGGAAATTTCGTCTCTCTCCGGCCGGAGAGAGACGAAATTTCCCGATTCACTGTATGCTGAACAACATATGGCAGATTAACAATAATGCTGACTTTGATCATTGATCTTTGATCATTGAGGATCATATATAGCTGCATGCTGCTAGGCCCATAAACCCAACACAAATAACTAAAGGGTTATACTTGGCCTTGGCCAGCCCTTAACCAGGGGGGCCCTTAACCTTTTTATAACTAAAAGTCCATATTATCATTCAATAATGCACAGGATAATATGTTATCACACACAGTCTTGGTTTAGTCTTGGTTTAGTCCTGGTTTAGTCCTGGTTTAGACCTGTTTTAGACCTGTTTTAGTCCTGGCTTAGTCTTGGTTTAGACCTGATTTAGTTTTGGTTTAGTCCCGGTTTAGTCCTGGTTTAGACCCGGTTTAGATCTGGTTTAGTCTTGGCTTAGTCCTGGTTTAGACCTGGTTTAGTCCTAGTTTAGACCTGGTTTAGTCCTGGTTTAGTGCTGGTTTAGACCCGGTTTAGATCTGGTTTAGTCTTGGCTTAGTCCTGGTTTAGACCTGGTTTAGTCCTGGCTTAGTCTTGGTTTAGACCTGGTTTAGTTTTGGTTAAGTCCTGGTTTAGTCCTGGTTTAGTTCTGGTTTAGTCCTGGCTAGGTCCTGGTTTAGTCCTGGTCTAGTCCTGGTTTAGTTCTGGTTTAGTCCTGGTTTAGACCTGGTTTAGTCTTGGTTTAGTCCTGGTTTAGTTCTGGTTTAGTCCTGGTTTAGTCCTGATTTAGTTCTGGTTTAGTCTTGGTTTAGTTCTGGTTTAGTCCTGGTTTAGTTCTGGTTTAGTGCCGAAATAGATGCAGAAATAATCTGATATGACTCACCCATAAAAACGCGGTCACTCGTATCCATGTATGCACGTGTCACGGTCTTTAATAATCCGGAGCTCCGGAGAAAAGGACATATCCCGAACTTATCCCGTGTCCCGAGGCGAGAGTTCCTTCTTACGTAGCATTAACGTAGCAAGTTAAGGATTCTTCTTCTCTTGGAAATGCCGTGTAAACATTCACGCGGCTCGCTCACAGCTGATGGGCGAACAGGCCGATCAGCTGTGAGCGATCGGCCTCACAGCTGATCGCTCAACTCGAGTACTGGTGAGCGAGTGACTTTTTTTTCGCTGAAAACGCACGGTGTCTGCATTAACTTATTGATTTTCGGGGCACAGAAGCGCTGTGAACAGTGGCTACAGTTTTGAATTGCTTTAAAAAATTTCAGCGTGAGAAATACCATGTGTGGCGTGTGAGCGTGTGAACACGTTGAATTGTGTGTGTCACACTCTCAAAGCGTGAGACTTGAGAGCCCTGTAACTTGCACAAGACGCACACAAAGCACAAAGTCAGAGTACAGTAATGCAAAAGGCAGGTATTAATAGTTCGCGCTACTAAACACTGCTACTTGTAACGATCTCTCCGACAGACTAACAACGTGCCGCGGGATAGAGTCCAAGGCGTCTTCTGATTGGACGAGAGTCCAGGTGGCGTGAGGTACATGGCAAGTGAGGAGTGTGGAAGTCTTTCCCAATTCAGCGAGTGCACGGTACGGAGCGTGGTTGGAGGGGGATGTGCGTCAACTGTATCCAACAATATCCGGCGCGACAACTGTGGTTAACACGCGTGCCGTTTCCCAATTCAGCGAGTGCACGGTTCGGAGTGTGGTCTCAGTCTGCAGTCGAGGCAGTGCATACTCGCTGAGCCCTGAGTGCAGTCCGGGGATCACATGGGCGTCTGCGAAATGGAACAGGTCCTGCCTCAGCTCAATGAGCCGGGTGGTCTGCTCCTTGTTCCCTAACGATAAAAATATTATTCTATTGCGACTAGTAATACTTGGAATTGGGACATGGCCAATGTTCCCCCTAATTTTTAATGTGTCTGAGCAAACACACTAACTCCCTGAGCGCTCCTTGGATCCCTGTGCGCGACATTCGAAATGCACCCCCCCTCGCGCGGCTCGCACTTTGCAGATATAAAAAAAATGACCCCGCGGCTGAATAAAAAGCGGAGATCCGCTAAAAGTTCTTTAATCCCTGATTTACAGTGCGCTGCATAGGTTTTCTTGTGCGCTGAGAATATGCGAGCAGTGCGCAATTGTGCAGGCGCGCAGCTTAGACTAAACGTTGGACATGGCTACCCTGTAGAATATCCAGCATTACAACAGCAAAGGAAATATAGAAGTGTAAGGGGAAAAGCATGTGAACGGTAATACAGGTGCCGTGAACTATGCCGTTACGGCTACCGTCACACATGTTTAGCGTAGTTTATGAAGTTTCATGTAGCATAGTTGTAGGTGAGGTGAACCAATACGTATATTTTATAGTGACGTCGCAACTGTCACATGGCGATGTCGCTGGCGAGTCCATCATTGTAGTCATATATCCTGCCATGCTGTGCATGCTGGGGCTTTTAAGTGTGCGAAGCGTGCATGTTTGCACACTTGGACCACGCCCCGATTTCCATGGAAACGACTGCGCTGTTCAGACCATGTCTTATGCCCTGTCTGCATGACAATGTTCCTGTTTTTTTTTTTTATACAGGCTGGAAAAAATGCGCGTCCACACACGTGTTGGATCAGTAAATATTCGCGACAATGCGACCCCCGGCGTTCTCCGACTTCTCCACTCTGGAACCCGTTTTTAAAAAACACCGTTTACACCCCCCCAAAACACCGGCGCCGTGTGGACGACAGGCCCAAACGAACACAAACTTCCCCGTTTCCACCAAAAAACGTTGTCGTGCAGACAGGGCCTTAACTGTGCAGGGGACAAAAACCGAATGGAACGGCGGTTGTCGCGCCGGATATGATGCACATCCCCGTCCAAGGACGCTCAGAACCGTGCACTCTCTGAATTGGGAAATGGCTGCGGTGTGGGACACCACGCAGTCCGAACATCGCAGTCGTTTCCATGGAAATTGGGGCGTGGACCAAGCGTGCAAACACGCACGCTTCGCACACTCAAAAGCCCCAACATGCCAGGCAACATCACCATGTGACAGTTGCAACTTCACTATAAAATGTGTGTACTGGTTAGATTAGATTGTCTTTATTTCATCTCACAGACAATGACACACGGGAGAAATTTGACTTCTGCATTTGGCCCATCCTTTTCAGCAGCCATCTTTCAGCGCTCAGGGGGCAGTAACGTGAAGGGTCTTGCCCAAGGACGCACACTGGTTTGCTCATTGCCGGGGGGGCTTTGAACTCACATCCCACCGGGGAAAGTCAGTGACTTACCAGTTGAGCTAACCAGCTGGTTCACCTCACCTACAACTATGCTACATGAAACTCTTCATAAATTACGCTAAACATGTGTGACGGTAGCCATAACGGCATAGTTCACGGCACCTGTATTACCGTTCACATGCTTTTTCCATTACACTTCTATATTTCCTTTGCTGTTGTAATGCTGGATATTCTACAGTATAGCCATGTCCCAATTCGAAGTATTACTAGCCGCAATAGAATAATATTTTTGTCTTTAGGGGAACAAGGAGCAGACCACCTGGCTCATTGAGCTGAGGCGGGACCTGTTCCATTTCGCAGACGGCCATGCAGTCCACGGACTGCACTCAGGGCTGAGCGAGTATGCACCGCCTTGACTGCAGGCTGAGACCACGCTCCGAACCGTGCACTCGCTGAATTGGGAAACGGCTTATAGACCAGTTTCAAAGCTACGTCATCACTGAATGCGCGCGCAGTGCTGACTCAAAACAAAGCCACTGCTGCCATAAAACCCCCAGCGAAGATATAGAAGAGAAGAACTTGAATAAAGAGAAACAGATGGAATAAATGATAGTTCATATCATTCAACTGACATACACACAAGTGAACACCTGCTGCTTGTAAATCTGGCCACTTTCTGCGGTCGTACTGCCACTCCGTGATCGCATAAGGATCTGGTAGTCGAACCTCGTTGCTCAACGTGAGCTTTTCAATGTAGCTCTCCCTATCGTTCAGATACTCCGCTATGATCCGCCATGGTTGATTCTGGGTCAACAGTGCGCGCACATGCCGGTGACGTCACGTCTGTTTACTAACAGTAAAGGGGTCTATGGCTCTCAGCGGTCATAAGGGGGCCTTTTCTACAATATAATAGAATAGAATGCCTTTTATTGTTACTCTTCATATGTACAATTTACATTACTCACAATGGAATTGAAAGCATCTCACTTCAGTGCAGACATTTAAGTAGAATATTTACAACACAGCAGGATATTTACAACACAGTATAGAAAAACATAGTGCAAAAAGATTACTATAAAATAGGGCAAAAAAGAAAAAATTAGCCTAGTGGAAAAAAAAGTTGTCTACGAGCTGGAACAACACATTGGTTATCCAGGTTATTGCAAGTCTTGCTCAGATATTGCAGTAGGGGTGACTGTTGAATATAAATAATACTTTTCCCAGAATCTGATACATGGTTTCAAAAGCTGTGAATTTTACTCAAAAATGCTAAACACAATTTTTCTTTAGGTCAAATCAAGGTCATATTTGTTTATATATGCTAGCACATTTACAACTAACCTACCAAAAGTCCTGTATCACACATTGTTGTAAATGGTATATTTTAATGCCTTTTTAAATGCTTGGCCCATTGGTTTGACTGTTGTAAAACTTAAACCTGTCAGCACCCTCCTAAAAACAAGCATGAAAGACTGTGTGTAAATGGGATGATGGAGCGTTACGTTTTTTTCTAATGAAACGTTCCAGTTGACATCGCCCAAAACTCAAAATCATGTCCTTCATAGCTGTGTGCTTGTCATTCCGTAACAATAGAGATAACATATAATAATAATAATAACAATAATAATAATAATAATAATAATAATAATAATAATAATAATAATAATAAAAACAAGAAGAAGTATAGTAGTAGACAGGGTTGGGAGGGTTACTTTAGAAATGTAATCCGGTACAG
Organism: Paratrypauchen microcephalus; assembly: GCA_036785185.1. Classification (NCBI taxonomy): domain Eukaryota; kingdom Metazoa; phylum Chordata; class Actinopteri; order Gobiiformes; family Gobiidae; genus Paratrypauchen; species Paratrypauchen microcephalus. The sequence goes on from JAVJIX010000005.1 coordinate 7,875,309, forward strand.
TTACTAGTTACTCCTTAAAATATGTATTCAGTAATGTAATCCCGGTACTATAATATTAAAGTAATGTAACTTGATTACTTTCAGTTACTTTTGGATGACTTTAACACCAAATATCCTATAACAACAAGAAAAAAAAGAAAATTACAATACAATTAAAAGTTTTTAGGAGGACAAGTACAGTTCTATGTGTAGTTTTAACAACTGTTATCACTATAAGCCAAGTCACTAGTAAACAAGGTCACTCACTAAACCAAACACCTAAACACCTATGACTTCAACAAAATTATATTTTCAGTCAAGTTTTAGTTTTACCGGGACAGTCATCTTTCCCGATCTCCGCAGCTGGACAGGATGTTCGTCCAGCTTGCGTGCTGGCCTACATCTAACGACAGCTTTGCTCGGAATTGTCTAAAGGGTCTTCATGGATCAGTTAACATGACTATGTTGCCTAGATAATGTTTAAATATTGTAATATCGTTCTACAAATGCACAAAGTGTACTTGTGACCGCAAATGTTAGCTAGCTTGCTAATAGTTTGCTAGTCGATAGCTAACTCGAAACTGGCTCCTACCCAGTAGTCGAGTTGTAAAATGAAACCAGGAGGGATGGTGAAATTTTTCACCAACGGGGGGGAGGCATTAAGCTAAGCCCTCCCCCATCACTGACATCACTGTGGTGTTTCAGGGCAGAATTAGAAGGTACTTTGTTAAAATGGAAATGCTTTTATAACAAAAAGTCCATATAATCATTCAATAATTCAATAATACACAGGATATATGGTATCACACACGTACACACACACACACCTTAGTCCTGGTTTAGTCCTGGTTTAGTCTTGGTTTAGTCCTGGTTTAGTCCCGGTTTAGTCCTGGCTTAGTCCTGGTTTAGTCCTGGTTTAGACCTGGTTTAGATCTGGTTTAGACCTGTTTTAGTCCTGGCTTAGTCTTGGTTTGGACCTGGTTTAGTTTTGGTTTAGTCCCGGTTTAGTCCTGGTTTAGACACGGTTTAGATCTGGTTTAGTCTTGGCTTAGTCCTGGTTTGGACCTGGTTTAGTCCTGGTTTAGACCTGGTTTAGTCTTGGTTTAGTCCTGGTTTAAACCTGGTTTAGTCTTGGTTTAGTCCTGGTTTAGATCTGGTTTAGTCTTGGTTTAGTCCTGGTTTAGACCTGGTTTAGTCTTGGTTTAGTCCTGGTTTAAACCTGGTTTAGTCTTGGTTTAGTCCTGGTTTAGATCTGGTTTAGTCTTGGTTTAGTCCTGGTTTAGACCTGGTTTAGTCTTGGTTTAGTCCTGGTTTAGTCCTGGTTTAGACCTGGTTTAGTCTTGGTTTAGTCCTGGTTTAGTGCCGAAATAGATGCAGAAATAATCTGATGACTCACCCATAACAATGCGGTCAGCTCCGTTCTAAAAGTTTGCCGTGTTGTCTTTAATAATCCGGAGCTCCGGAGAAAAGGACATAATCCCGAACGTATCCCGTGTCCCGAGGCGAGAGTTCCTTCTTACCTAGCATTAACGTAGCAAGTTAAGGATTCTTCTTCTCTTAGAAATGCCCCGTAAATATCAGGCGGCTCGCTCACAGCTGATCGGCGAACAGGCGCAAACACAACAGCGGCAATCGTCATGATTGGCGGGAGCGCGTATCGGTGTGTAATTATGCTGCAACATGATTGGAAGCTGGAGCGCACTGGCCATTTTGACTTAAAAACGGCGAAATTCGACAAAAGTTTAGGGATTTTCATGCCTGATTGATAAAATGCCATAAGGGATGGAAGAAGGGATGCCCGTTTTAGAAGAGGGATGATTTTGACTATTTTTTCCCACGGGGGGATTCTCCCTAAATTTCCACCCGCTAAATGCGTTTTTTGAAACCATGCCCGCTGCAAGTTTAGTCCGTAGTGCGCGACCTGCGTGAAGTTCAGTGCGAGCCGCTGCAAGTGTATTCCACAGCGCGCGCCGCTGCAAGTTTGTTTCACAGAGCGCGCTCTGAGTGTGTACGTTCTGTTTTCCCTACATATGACCTCCGGCTTTAAATGAAAAAATGAAATAACATAAAATGCTTTCAAATTGTAATCCTGCTAAGTAATCCCCATTTTCACTAAATGTACCTGTAATCTGAGTACGTCTTTTTCTTTGTAACTGTAGGGGAATACAGTTACCTTTTTTTTGTATCCTTTTACTTAACGCCGTTCCATGTAATCCGTTACTCCCCAAGCCTGGTAGTAGATGATAGTCTTTAAAAAAGTCTCAGATCCACATTGGATGCTTATACGCACTTTTTATATTTTATATTTTTATATACTTATCAGTATACATTTAATTTGTGTCAAAATTCTAACATGTAAAATGTGTCTATGCATGTGCAACCTGATTTGTAACATTCAGATTGAGACTGCATTGAACAGACTTTCTATAGTGTCCTATAAAATAGGCAATTTGAATTCTGAGTGTTTATATCAGATAAGATCCAATATCATAAATCCATCCTCAGTCTTCTTGAAAACTGATGCTTCCGTCTGGATAAACAACATCAGGCCAAGTGTAGCTCTTTAATTTAGAGCAAGCAGGTGTAATTCTTTCTTAGGATCATGTTGTAATTTTTCGTTTTCTTTGAGTGGTGTAAACATTTGTGATAAACAAGTCGAATTCACTGTAAACTAGAGCAAGCCAGGACTCGAAGCCCAAATATGTCAGAGCTGACACATTTTTATAGATTCTGCTGAAATGCCATCTGTCATTCCCCCACCTTCAACATGGACTTTGTGATGTCATTACCATGCCTTAGAAGTCACCTTGGTCTGAGCAATCCATCAGAAGGAGCTGATTGTGTCCCAAAGAGATAAACAAACCATTATATATATATATATTATTTTTATAGCATCATTGGAAATTAAAACAAACAGTAATAACAATTTTTATTGTTTTAGAATTAACTAAATGTACAGACTTTACTGTCCATGTAGGGTAATTTGATCCATCCTTCAATGCTGCTGGGGCAATTTACCAGGAGCACCGTGCAAGTGAAGTGTCTGGGGCCACATCCAGATCTTGAGCTATAGGCTTTTCTGAGCCACCTAAGATTTGACCACATGTTTTGGGTTGGATAAGAGGAAATATACCACCTGAAAGAAATACATGTATTTGATTTGACAGTAAATCACTCAAACACACCACATTCTGCAGGCAAAGTGGCATAGGTGTCTTGTCCAAGGACACAATACTGCTGATGGGATCAAACCATCAACCTTTAGTTATCATGGTCTTGAGTTAGGGCTCCAGAATCAAACTACAGACTACTGGCAATATCAGTATTAGTAGAGGTCACTTTCTTCTGGACAAACATGAGCCTGAACTAGATGTATTGACCCATATAACTCACTGTATTTGGCTTTTGATGTCTCTCTGTCTGGACTAGCTGATTGTGCTAATGATAATGCACCATAGCTATATGTCCCCCATCAGAGAAAGCTGCCAGCTCGGAGACAGTCGGCGGCGCTCAGTGGAGAAGCAGCGGTTTTCTTCAGCATATGATTGATGACTCTCTCGTCTGCACCGCTTTGATTAAGACTCAAATGATTTATCGCCACGGCTCACAATGTAATTAGACTCTGGAACATGAGCGCACAAAACTGTTGTCATGCCGATTGATGCCAGTGTGTTTGTGTGCACACTTGAGCTCATCTTCTACTTACATTATTGAATTATAGTCTGTGATTATTGAGATATACACACTCTCAAAGTCAAACTAGTCCTTCAGAATAGCGCTGCATCAGATTATTTATAGTTTACAGTCTGTACTGTATCAAAATGGACAGTGTTCTTGAATTGACAAGTAGCCTAAGAACATTTTACAGTTGGACAGCAATCCTTATCTCTAATGTTTATGTGGTGCCCCTGCTGCTTTGGACTCTTGTCTTCCAGGAGGATAGGCACCGCCAGGCCAATTTACAGGTAGAATACTAGAATGTTTGTATTATACATTTGAGCAATAAAAACACCTTACAGTGGAACACTTCAAGAATTGTTTTTCCATGGAGATGACCAGGTACTGATGGACCCCATCAGAAAAATTAAAGGTTTATTTGAGTTTTCTTTCACCAGTAGATGGCAGATGTAAAACCTTTTCCTCCTCCTCTCACCTGACTTCACCTGTGGTCTTTGGTCTTTTTCTGGCCAAATCTGGCAAACTATCAGACAGCAGTAACATAGTAGATACCATCTAGTAGTGATATGTAAGAATACAACAGGGCTGGGTTGGCTAGTCTAAAAGGTAAAGATAGACTGAAAGATAGACTTATTTTAGTTTGATTCCTGTTTATTTCCTCTTTCCCGTTAACATTCCTATTAATTATGAGAAAGGAATTTCCTTAGAGAAATATGGTTTAGCCTCCTCGCAGATATTTCTTCACAACAATTGCATATAGAGCCACTGAAGGGAGCTGCATTCTTTATGTGTGCATGTTATGGTAATTTTACATAATAAAAAGAAATCTTATCATTTTTTATGGGCTTTTTGATGCAAGCTATAAAAACAGGTGCCGTTAGTGAGAGCATCTATTATTAATGTTGTCCCACAGAACACAAGAGCTGTTTGCAGCCAGCCCGGATTTTAAAGAATCATAATTCCCCCCATGAATTAATTTACGGCATGTTAATTAGTCATAGTGTTATGTTGCATAACTCCAGCCCACTAATCAATCTTATTTTTGACATAAACACTTTATAATACAATAATGCACTCTACTAAAAACAGCTTTATGCTTATTGGGCTCCTAGCAACGGCTTTTTCTCAGGTATTACCGCCTCCATCATATGTCACTGTCACGTGGAATCACTCTGAGGGATTACTAGTCCCTACACTCACAGTTTACAAGCAAATGCCATGAAGCCAGACTCTTTGTGGGTTAATAAAAAACAGTATATTGTGTCAGTGTAATCGCCATCTTTGACCTAGGAAGTTGTGGTGCAGGTTTTACCATATTAAAGGGCCTTAATTTTTTTTAAAGATGTATTGTATAAGCCGCTTTTAAGGTCAAAATAAGTCCTGGAAACTGTATTTTAATCAGGAAGTGGACATTGCATGCTAGTAGTTGTTTTGTAGCTTGTCAGTTACTCCACTGGTCTCTGAGAGTTGTGAAAAGCACTTATAAATGGTGGTGTGTAAAGAATATGGTTGAAGTCATAGACATATTCTTAACACAGTTTTGCAGTGATTTATAACTGCCTATCTGTTGTTATATGATTTAGTTAGGAAACCATATTGTTTCATATGCCACTGGTTCGGTTTAAGTAATTCCCTTGTGAACTGGAAAGTAATTATTCTTAATGAAGCTATAGCTCTAAGGGACTGGGATGCGTTTACACTCATACTAAGAAAGTAAAGAAACATTAGTCAATATAAATGGATGCTAAACACAGCTTAACAAAGACAGATTGTGCCATTAACAGACAATTACACAATGCATAAATAGTTTCTAAAAAGATACAACATTGTGAGATATACAGTAGATACGCTCATATTTTCTGGTGCCACTGATAGTATCCGGGAGGTGGACAGCTTGAGCATTTATTCAGAACAGGTTTTCCCTCCTGATGACAGCTGCAGAGAAACAGATTAATAATAAAGTAGAAAATTAGATTATGCTGAGTCATTAACTTTACGGGCCTCAGTAGTAGAGCATAATTGTTCTGGCTGTGATCATAATAGTGGGCACAAAGAACAGAATGTTGGACATTAAATGAGACTCTTAAACACACCATGATCTGGAGGCTGCCCCTGCTATGTGGGCAACGCCTGTCAGGGGAGGGGGTATCAGACATTTGCTTTACTGTCATGCAATATCAGTGCATTTGTAATAATGTAAAAGAGCTGTTCAGTTAGAGAAATTATGAAAAATGAAATGAATGAACAGATGAAATTGAAGTAGATGACGTTTCTCACAGAAATAGACAGTTGTAAACATACACGACAAGTCGAACGATATCAGTAAGCAACATTTGCTCTCCAGGAAATACATATGTATGCTTTGAACGCAAAATTTTATATTTATAATCTCAAATGTACTTGATTATATTATATTGTGATGAGTGAGCAACTGTATCCAAATAATTTCCCCTTGTGGATCAAAGTTTGTCTAAGTCTAAGATTACACAATTTCGATTAATTGTACAGCCCTATGAGTGTAATAATGTAAACATATAATTAAATTTCAGAATTAAAGCCATACATTTTCTTTCCTAACTCCCAAATACCACCATATAAAGTATTGTTTTTTTATTTTGATATATTATGATAGATTTTTTTCTCAGTCACTCTGCTCTTGACGTTCTATATCAATATGCTTGCATCACTTTAAGCACACATATAGCTTTCAGCCCTTCATTTCTTCATAATGAGCATTGAAACCCCACAGGCAAATAATTGTAAAGTCCTCAATCACATAATGTCAGGGGCAGGACTTAACAGGCAGGCTGCTGATGGCCGATCAATGCAGTCCCATCCCTGCTGCTAACCCCATCTTCTCACACCCAATAACAAAACACCATTCTATTCTTTATGACACCTACAACAGCCAATCAAAATCCACCTCAAAATAACAAATGCTAATTCAGGAATTGTTGTGGACCTTACACTAGAACAAACGTTTGTCAGTTTTACAGTGAAAGGAAATAAAAGCGCCATGAAAGGTGGAATATTATTCATAATGTGATAATACCAAGTGAGAGTGCATGCAGACCCTTTATGAAATATGATTGCCCCTAAGCTACTCTTTGATAAGCACCATATATTTGCCTTGGGTATATTTGTCCCATGGTGATGCTAAGTTTGAAAAATAATGCTACATAGATAGTGATAAAAATAACAAGAAATGTAAAATGTAAGGGAAAAAAATTATAGCTACTCCGGGGGTTTCATATGGTTTTAAACGAGTGGGCAAAAACTCTTCGGAGAATCCATATGAAAGGTATATATAACCATGGTAGACAGCTGTGTCTGCAGGGCTAGTCTCAGGTGGGTCAGTATAAAAGCTTTATTGTGGCTCTTAAGGTTTCTGAGCCTGGAGATGCACACTGCAGCATCTTAGAGAGAAACAGGTCCCCATGTGACCCAGATCAGGATTTATGAGGTCACTGTGAATTGGTTATATCAGTACTAGCATAATAGTGGTAGCAGTATTTATTTAGTATGTGAAACTGAAGTATATGGATATTATTATTTAATTTTATCTAAAATTGTTATTCAACTACTGAAAAAAAAAAGAGACCACTGCAAAATTATCAGTTTTTCTGATTTTACTACTTGTAGGTATGTGGTTGGGCAAAAGGAACATTTTTGTTTGAGTCTATAAACTACTGATAACATTTCTCCCATATTTCAAATAAAAATATTATCATTTAGAGCATTTACTTGCAGAAAATGACAAATGGTCAAAATGTCAAAAAAAAGATACATGTTTTCAGACCTCAAACAATGCAAAGAAACAAGATCAAATTCATTTTAAAACAACATAATACTAATGTTTACACTTGAGAGTTCAGAAACATGCTCCAGGTAAAAGCTAGCCAGCTTCCTGACCAAACCGAGCAATAAGATCATGGAGATGGGTCCCCGGGCGCCTGAAAGACGAGCTGCCCACTGCTCCTGAAGGATGGGTCAAATGCAGAGAAATAATTTCCCTACGGGTATGAATAAAGCGTGTCTTCTTCGTCTTCTTCTTCTAAATCAATATTTGGTGCAATAACCCCTATTTTTAATCACAGCTTTCATGTATCTTGGCATGCTCTCCACAAGTCTTTCACATTGTTCTTGGGTGACTTTATTCCACTCCTGGTGCAAGAACTGAAGTAGCTCAGCTTTGTGTTTGTGTTGAAATTCAACAGACGCTGGAATGGAATGGCTGTAATACATGTAGAGATGCTGATTTCAGAAAAAAATGCAGTGCTCGCTTATTTTTTCCAGAACTGTAACACAATCAGATATACAGTAGATCATTTAAATGAAAAATAAAGTTGATTGATTCACTACACTATAACTCAGTATGCTACAACCTATGATAACATGTAACCAGGGGGACATAACTGCAATATGTACTGTAACATACCATGTAAGAGGACGCAAATGCAGTGTGTAACAACACATCGTAACATGTAACTCAGTTGTAAAGTATACTACTCTGGACATATTGTAACTTAAAGTAACACATAACTTGGACGTCGTGCACACCCTGCTCCTGAAAAGAATGGGTCAAATGCAGAGAAATAATTTCCCTACAGGGATAAATAAAGGATGTCTTCTTCTTCTTCTTCTTCTTCTTCTTCTTCTTCTTCTTCTTCTTCTTCTTCTTCTTCTTCTTCTTCTTCTTCTTCTTCTTCTTCTTCTTCTTCTTCTCATGGTGTTATGCCAAGGGTGTCAAACATGAGGCACGGGGGCCGGATCCAGCCCTCCAAGACCTTTTCCTCTGGCCTTTGCCTGATTTTTCATTAAAATACTTTAATTATATTTTAATTTTCCTATTAAAATATTGGTAATTTTCTGTGCCTCTATTTTGCACATCTTAGCATAGCAGCATCTCCAGTTTCTCTGGGCTGTCCCCCCCCTCCCCTCCCCCCACCAGAGCAGCACAAATGAAGACTTGTCTCTTTCCAAATGCTCTTAAAGGACCATCGTTTTGACTGTTGACCGTGACATCCTCATCAGCAAAATGTCAAAAATTAGAAAAGTGGACGCCGTGTGCAGGATTTTCCAAGAAAAATTGACTAATTCCTATTTGTTCACGGAGGTGAATGGGAAACCTGTATGCTTGGTGTGTTTGCAACAAGTGACGGTGCTTAAGGAATATAATTTTATAAACGCCACTACGAGACACAGCATGAACAATGCAATAACTTGAACGGAGAATTGCGAAAATGGATGACAGAAAATATTACACTATTTTGTAAAAGGAAGAAAACACTTCTGTAATAGATTTGCGTTTCTCTGGACAAATATTTGGACTTATTGCTATTTTTGGGGTATATATACCATGTGTTTTCTGATCCGGCCCCTTTGGGATCAAAGTAGGTTGGATATGGCCCCCGGACCAAAATGAGTTTGCAGTGTTGTATAGTAACGAAGTAATAATACTTCACTACTGTACTTAAGTACATTTTGGGAGACTTTGTACTTTACTTGAGTTTAAAAAAAAAAAGATTACTTTTACTTTTACTTCACTACATTTCCGAATTTAATTGCATACTTTTACTCCGTTACATTTTCAATGTGCCGTTTAGTTACTCGTTACAAAAAAAACCTCCACTGACTGAAGGAAGTCAGGACGTGCCTGGGCTTGTTCTCTACTTGCGCATGACAATCAGCCTACACCTGCTGGTTTCATGCAGCTAGTTTAATCAATCAGCATCCCTGATGGAAGAGGAGACAGCATCCACATCGGCTACAAATGAAGGGGGACCTGACGATGAGCATCCCTGGCCGTACTTAAACACAATGTTTTCTTACGCTGATATGAAGGATTCGTCCTATCGAATGAAGTGCCTCTTGTGCCTTCCAAGAAACGTGGAAATCCTATCTTACAGAAACTCCCCGTCCAACCTCAAGAAACACATCGAGGTAAGTTCTAGATTAATGAAATTGTTAGCGTCTATATTCCAATTTCAGTAACCATAGCATGGACATTCTAGACACCGTTGTGAAACCTTGAGCATAACATGTAGAAATTAACTTTGTGTGACATTGTTTCGGTTACACAAAGCGTATTTGACGATGTTGGAGCTAACAGGCTACCTAGCTTTTTCGGCTCAAGGGAAGGCATAGCTGTAGGCTATTCAGATATAAATTCAGACTGCCTTTGCTTGATACTTTTACTTGTACTTTTAATTACATTACTTGAGTACATTTATTTTTACATTACTTGTCATACTTAAGTACAAGAAGTTCCAGATACTTTAAGACTTTTACTCAAGTAACATTTCAGTCAGTGACTTCGACTTTTACCAAAGTCATTTTTGGGAGGGGTACCTATACTTTTACTTGAGTTTGATTTTCCAGTACTTTATACAACACTGTGAGTTTGACACCCCTGTGTTATGCATTGTATAAAATTAACTATAATTAACATGTTACTCAAAACATAATGCCCCAGTATGACAAACAACAATCTGTAACAAAATGTAACATCGTCTGAGTATTTACACAGTGCACTATTTTGTCTCTGAGACTTGTGAGAAGCACTTATAACAACACAATGAATAATTAGGATATTTGGAACGTATGAGGTAAGTAAGGAATAGCATTGAACCACCACAAACTGTTTAAAATGGAATGGTTCTGTTTTCCATGTTTTTAAGATTTCAAGACATTTTTAAAATCATGTCTGGACTAACGGAGAATTGTTTGAGGTGTGACAACTCAATCCTGATCTCTACTGTTAAACTGCTATAACGAGTCACGGGAGTTGCAGGTTGCAGTTGGCACCATCTGTCAGTGTCGTCTTGTTTCAGTGCTTAGGCACATGCTCCGCTGGTGTCACTGCTGGTGTCTCTCATATGTGCTGAGCCGAATTGTTTGTCTTAGAGCATTCACACCAGGCTGCTGCTCACTTGATGCAATCTGAAGAAAAGAGCAACTCCAACGTGGCTCACACTGACTTCCATTACACGCGCTGTCATTTACACCTTTTGATTCACATTAAAATTCGCAACATGTCCTTTTAGTTAAAGGGCCCGTATTACGCTATTTTCCGATCTGGAATGTTATTTTCTCATTATCAGTTTTTCTGATTTTACTACTTATAGGTATGTGTTTGGGCAAAAGGAACATTTTTGTTTTGAGTCTATAAACTACTGACAACATTTCAACCAAATTCCAAATAAAAATGTTCGTTTAGAGCATTTATTTGCAGAAAATCAAAAAAGGTCAAAATAACAAAAAATAAAAAAGGTACATGTTTTCAGACCCCAAACAATGCAAAGAAACAAGATCAAATTCATTTTAAGCCGACTAAGACACCCCTAGTGCAAGAAGGAGCGCTACCGCAGATCCTTCATCCCCACCGCCATCAGACTGTATAATTCTAACAGATAGGCTAGACGTGCAATATCCTCCTTTTTCATGTTGATGCTTGTTGTTACGATTATCATTATTACTATTTTCCATTATTATTATTATTACGTATTACTATTTGTATTATTTATTACTTACTTTATCCCCCCCCTGCCTGCATGCACTTTTTCCCTCTTGTCCAAATGTCCTGGAGCTACTGTGGCGAGTAAATTTCTCCTGTGTGAGATCAATAAAGGCTTATCTTATCTTATCTTATCTTATCTTAAAACAACATAATACTAATGTTTACACTTAAGAAGAGTTCAGAAATCAATATTTGGTGCAATAGCCCTTTTTTAATCACGGCTTTCATGCGTCTTGGCATGCTCTCCACAAGTCTCACATTGTTCTTGGGTGACTTTATTCCACTCCTGGTGAAAGAACTGAAGTAGCTCAGCTTTGTGTTTGTGTTGGAATTCAACAGACGCTGGAATGGAATGGCTGTAATACATGTAGAGATGCTGATTTCAGAAAAAAATGTAGTGGTCTGTAGTGTTTTTTTCCAGAGCTGTATGTTATAGTGTTGTTTCCTTGTGAAAAACATACCTGGAGTTGTGTTTTGTTTCATTCGCACAAATCCTGCATATTTACGAGTAAGCTGTGTTCTTCTCTCAAACTGAAAACACTCTGTTCCACCTTGTGATGTCATGTGGTAATACAGGAAGTGTTCTATTGTGTTTTTAAATTCCATACATCTTCACTACAATCATTTCAGCTTTTAAATTCCCGATCTCTACTACACAAAAGGTAAAAGGTAGCTGTTAACTTGAAAACTACTGCTTCATGACATCACAAGGTGGAACAGAGCATTTTGAACTTTGGAGATGTAGACAGACTAACAATAAAGGGTTATTCAAACATGTGTGAATGAAGCAAAATACAACTCCAGGTATGTTTTTGAAGAAGCAATACAATTCTAACATGGCTTTAAACTCACAAGAATCAATTTTGTGTAATATAGGACCTTTAATCCCATAGCAATTCAATCAAATGAATCCACCAGTCTTGTAAAATTACAGATCTGGCTAATTACGCTTGTTGACTAAGTGTAAAAACATGTTGGCATGATGTATTGTAGAGCCAGTGTTTGCTCTTCACCTCCAGCACAATACATCACCATGATTGAATAGCTTTAGTCGTATTACAGCACTCACTATTGTTTGTCTGCCAAGAGTGAATGGCGATGACATTAGCTTTATTTATGTCTTTAGATTAATTGGAATCACTTTTTCCTTCTCCGCATGGTGCTCACAGGAGTATCTGTCAGTGGTCATTTCCATAATCGTGTTACTGTTTCGGCTCTGCCCTTGGAGTGACACAGGCCCATTGTAATTCAGGACAGTAATGGATGCACACTCCCAATGAGTTTGTGACAGCCTCATCCTTTTGAGATTGGGACACATTGTACCCAAACTAAAAGGACCCATATTACAGTATTTTCTGATCCATGTTATAATGTTGTTTCCTCATAAAAGCATACTTGGAGTTGTGTTTTGTTTCATTCACACATGTTTAACGCACAACCCCTGCATATTTAGGCTGAGTTCTTCTATCAAACAGACAACACACATTCCACCTTGTGATGTCATGTGGTAATACAAGACGTGCGCCATTGTGTTTTTGAATTCCATACACCTTCACTAAAATTATTTGGACAATTTCAGCTCTAGAATGGTCAGTCTCTACTGAACAAAAAGTAAAAGGTAGTTGTTAACTTGAAAACATCACATCAAGAGCATTTTGAACTTCAGAGATGTAGACTGACTAATAAACCAGGATTACTTACTTACATGTGTGAATAAAACAAAACACAACTCCAGGTATGTTTTTGATGAGATAGCAACATTATAACATGGCTTAAAGCTCACAAGAATCTATTTGGAATAATATAGAACATTTAATGATTTATGGCAGCACAGTGGCAGAGTTGCTAGTGCGCTCCTCTCACAGCCAGAAGACTCCCAGGCCGTCTGGACTTTTCTGTTTTTGGGTGGGCTAGAAGAAGAAAAAGAAGAAGAACAAGAAGAACAAGAAGAAGAACAAGAAGAACAAGAAGAACAAGAACAAGAAGAACAAGAACAAGAACAAGAACATTGACTTTATTAATCCCACACAGGAGAAATTGTCCTCGGCATTTGACCAATCCTGTTATTAGGAGCAGTGGGCAGCACATGACTGCGCCCGGGGACCATCTCCATGATCTTCTTGCTTCGGTTTGGTCAGGACCTCAACTGGAAGATTTTACCTATGGCGCATGTTTTGGGTTAAATGCTAACCTCTCTGATTTCCCTCATCAAAAATATGCACAGTAGGTAAACTCCTTAAACTATGGTAGTTCTAACCAAGCCATAGCTCTAGACCTGAAGATGGGTCCCTGGTCCAGCGGCATTGAAGGATGGGTGAAAAGAAAGACAGTGAAAAAGACAGTGAAAAGTTAATGTATTGTCTGAAAATGGAATGTTTTAATGGAATGCTTTATAGTCACTATCTGTGTTATTGTCTGGAAAAGGGAATGGGGGCAGATAAGATAATATAAGATAAGATTACTCTTCTTTCTGCTCCCTTTCATTCAATATTTTGTATCGCTAGCACACTGATGATGTCTTTTTGTACTTTATTAATGAAATAAACAAACAAAAAATAAATAAATTGATAAATAAAAGATCAAATTCCCCCATGTGGACAATAAAGTCTACCTTACCTTGCAAAGATGTGAGTAGGACAAATGCATATACAGTACTGTATTTACACAGTTATATTGATTTCCATGTTTTTAAATAATTTCCATGGGACCTGCTGTTTTACATTTATAATAAATTTGGAGAGTAAAAATAATATATTACTAATAATTGGTTTTATCCCAATGGTGCCGTTTTCATCTCATTTAACCTGTTTATGTCCCTTTTCCAGCCAGGACTCAGTGAAGCGGAGCCGTCCTACCTGGTGCAAATGAGATGTGCTGTACACTGTGATACGCGGCAGGGAGCGCCTGCCACTGCTGTTCGCCTGTTGATATCTATCTGAGTGAGACATCTCCTGTTCCATCTGAGCAGCCACCCACAGCTTCATTTCCCCCCACCTGTCAGTGCCCAGCCCAGTCTGTCTGCCACAAGGACACACACTTTGATAAAAGACACTATATTACTATCATTAATTGCACAATACACCGGACCTGCAACGTCCTCTCCTAATTCAGCTTTATTTATATAGCACATTTTACCAACACAAAGTCTCCAAAGTGCTGCACCAAGTAGGCACAATATAAATTAACACATACAATAAAATAAAGCATAACATAAATAAATAAGCAAGCCAATAAAATAGATAAAAAAAAACATTAAATTAGCACATAGAAAAATAGCAAATAAAATCAACACATTTCTCTGGTCTGGCCAAGATTTTAAAACTCCTATCAGGTTATTAATCTTATTTTCAGATTTTTTTAAATCTACTTACTAGTTCAGAAACTGCTTAATTCTAGTGTAAATGTAGTTTATTTAAGATAACTTGTCAAGTAAAATTATGTTGCTGCATGAACAGATAAGTTCACTACTAATTTTCCGATAGATTTAAGTGTTTATGTCTTAAATTTTGGACAAGCTTTTTGCAGTGAATATAAGACAGTCAGAGAACCACACAATTCTCACATTCCCTGTGAATGCGATGCTAAGGCACTGCTCTGTTTGAAAGTCTGTTACTCAAGTTAGACTTTAATCTGAGAATTAGGCAACAGTTTTTAAGTTAGTCACACTTACCTTTTTTTGCTGAAAATGGAACACCTAAATAGGACCAAGAATGCTTGTACAGATCACAGGCGCCTGATAATGTGCTGTTTAAATCCACGTTGCATTTGTTTTTAAGTTTTCAGACCATCTTAAAACTTTTTTGACAGTGCATGCTAATGTGTGCATTGTGTCACAGTAGTAACATTCCTCCATAGAAATACATGTAGAGCACCATATCTATCAATAGATTCCTCTAATTCCATTTCTAAATATATTTTTTTGCATTTCACTATGACAAACATGTACAAGTATTAGTGAAGGAAGTGTTGCATAAAACAATATATAATTTTTTATTTTTATTTTTTTAAACAACAATTGCTTAGAAATGTAGCCAGTGAATCGAGCAGGTTCTATGTTTAGTACAAGACACTTGTGTTTATCCAGTCGAAAAAGGAAATCCAATAGAGGTGGCCTTAGGATGGTATCTCTAGTTTATGGCCTGTTTATGTGTGTGTTAGCACAAACTTTGTAATGGAGCTCATAAAATGTGCCGCTTGGAGGTGGTGATCTTTTCCACAGCAGGGACCTCGGGCTACTGCGATTGAAAGACCAATGATGCGCTTTCTCTGCAAACACTCCTCTTTGATTTTCATATCACATGAAAATGGCTCCTTTTGTATACTCTTAACTGTGAAGAGATGATTATGAAACTCTATTTTAATTTGCAAGTATGTGTCAATCTGATGATCAATTTTATCAAATCAGCTTATCTATAATAATCATTTTTGCAGTACTGTTGCATTGCTAAGGAAACATAATAGTATATCCTTATTGCAGGTTTGATTTCAGGAGACACCTACATGATTATGAAAAACTGTTGTTCTTTATAAAAGTCCCTAGTGCATCCACCATGCAGCAGAGCCAATTGAATAACATGAAATTAGCTAATCCTTTCATTTTCAAAATTATACTTTTATTGCAACATGTAATTCTCAATAAATGTTTTGCTACAGCATCAATATCTGCTTGTTCAATAGACTAAAACATTACGAAAATAAATTTTATATGGTACACTCGGTGAACTCATGTCTTCTTCCGTCACAAGCGAACTGCCACAACCATTAATGTTAAAATGAGACACATAAAATACATACCTTGCCAAATAGATCCAAGCACAGATCTATCCATTTATCTATTATACATATAAAGCAACATTACTGACACTTAAATCGTGATTATAGCACTATGGGCTTGGGTCACCATTGTATTTATTCAGAAATAGATCAGAATGAAATCCCTGTGTTGAGATGGACAGGGGCATATAGTGCACTAACAGAAGGGTCAATGGTGAGAGAGGAGTCAAAGTGAGCCCCATGGGACAAAGCAGAAGAGATTTTCACCACCGCAAATAATGATGTCTGAAGCAATATCACCCTGCTGCTATTGTGTTGGGACAATGGTAATGATTGGCTGTATCAAATCTGACCTTTTGACCTCCAGGGTTGTCAAGCCAGAACCTTCTTGAAGTGATAGCTTTTTGATTGACACAAGACAATGTGCTGAAAGACCTTTAGATAGCCACAAATCGGAGGAAAGCAATTAATTGAAAAAAGGCAGGGCATCTGCTTGTACAACTATTTATTTAAATACAGAATTAATTGTATTATTGTAAATAATAAGAGTGCTAGGAGACCAGTGCAGAGTTTTGCCATGACAGTAGGGCTAACAACAATTAGCATGTAAACAGTGCACTTCAAGTTTATTACACAGACAGCACACACGGGACATGATTTTGATCTCCGTATATTTGTACAGGGAAAAATTTCTCTCTTGTTTAGTAATTTGAGATATTGTGATGGCTCATGACATGTGTTGGAGTCAGATTTGTCCAAAATTATGTGATCTGTGAATAGGGATAAAATATATTATTGGATGTAGTAGAGGACATGTGAGAAAGAATGCTGCATTTGACAAAACACAACCTAATTTAAATCTATTAGACTCTGTAGTGGTAACAGAAAAAGCTGAGCATACAATTGAAAAATCTTTGGGTTAATGCATTTTCTCATAATTACCATTTCATTCACCAGTTTAACTAATTCCTACATCAACCAAGGAACCACTATTCATCATAAATCACATTGTCAAACATACAGAGCATGCAGGACTACACACTTTGATGATTTTGCAGCTATGCACCTGAAAACTGACCACTGTATTTGTGCTGACATAGGGAGAAAACCGTGGTTTGTCTTCATTGCAGTGTGACCCCCGTTGCCACACCCTGCAAGTATCCCCCAAGGGCCCAATGTACAGGAGAATACACCAGAGCCCAGTTCAGAACACCACAACAACCTCACAGGAGAGATACTTTAAAATGCATATGATAGATTAGACTCCCATTTCACTAAAATACTAAACTAAATTTTACTTCTTGGTTGGACATGAGCAGCAGATATGACATCTATAGGTCTAGATATTTACATAACTAGCACCCATAATGTTAATAAGGGCCAAAAGCTAAACAGATCTAAAGTCTAAATTGCACAATAGTTATGATTAGACTAATAAAAGTAAATGACAACCTTTATTTTGTTAAATTAATATCAGAAAAATGCCTTCCTTATCTGGAAATATCAAATTTTTGTACTTATTCTCAACATTTTTTCACCTGAGTGATGATATGATAAAGATTTACCCCCAAGTACTACCCCTCCAAACCAAGTAATAATTAGAAAAACATGACAGGTTTTCATATGCACTTTAAGACCTATATGCCAGAGTGTGGCATTGAGAGAGCTGGAAGGCAAATGAAAAGTAGAACACGAATATGAATGCAGTAGAACTACATACAGATGCATTGAGTAATATGGCCCTTACTGATAGTGTCATCGTACAAAGGGGGCACCTCGTGTAAGCAGAGCAGATGTGATCTCAAGGGAAATTTACAATAACCTGGAGGAAAAAATGTAACAAAGGCTGAAATATATATTTTTTTCAAACATATTTCAGAAATGATTGAATTGGTGATATGTCATTTGCTTCCATATAAGATTTCCTTCTGTACTGATAGGATAATTGAAGTTTATAATTTGAAATATTTAATACCTCCGATTAGAATCTGAACCTTGAAAGATTCCAGTAGGACAAAAAAACTAAAAGCCTTATGCAGAAATCAATGAGATAATGTAATAGATCACCCTTACCTCTTAACTAAATTTAAACTATTTCATGATAACTACATATACTACCAAAAAGCAATATATTATACCTCTTCTTTTTTCATTTCAACCTTACTACAGTTGAGTTGTTTAGTGTATTTTATCTCAATAAAAATGGTTAATGAGTTCACACCATTTAGATTCCTCTCATTCATTTCCTGTCTGTCAAAGAGCTGCCTTAATAAGAAAGGATTTAATTAGTGTAAAACAAAAGCCTGAGAAATTACATGTGTTCTGGTGACATTAATAATATATGAATAATCATCCATTAACTTAAGGGTTAAATAGCGCCTCAACTCATATCTGTGCACATATTTAAAGGTACATTGTCTCAAAATGTTGGAAAGCCCCAGATATGTTTTCCTTTTCGTGTGTACTTTATTGTTTATCATTTCAGAGTATTTCAAGTGAATGGAGTATTTTGGGTGAACGGGCTGCTGTATGACTAATGGTCGGGCCTGATAATGAATGTCACGTCAATGGCGTCATGTGGGTTTTGTTAATGTGACAGATTTTTATGGATTATATTTTCGTTGGCAACTGTTTAATATTAAAACACTAATAACAAGCTTCTTCAGCAAATATCAACTTTTTCATTGTGACTTTTTTACATTGTACATGGTGTTATCTGTGTAAATCAGTTATCTCATGTATAGGAACAGAATTAATAGTGTCATTCCAGTATTGTACTATAACCTTTTACATGTGTATGATTAAATATTTCTTTTTGCACTTTTTATGACTTATTGTAACCTTCTATAAATATCTTTATTCCAGTTTGCATTTTCATAAATTTATATATACTCTATGAATTTGACTTAGGTTGGAGTTAAATGTCCATCATTAAATAATGTCATACTACAATAGAAAGATGCTTGCATGTGCAAAAGCTTACATATTGTGATGACAGCGACAGTGCAGCACTCGTGAAATGTAATGAAATAATGTGCGTTTGCTATTCAAATATCTGCTGTAGCCCAGGCTTGCCCAATTGATTCTTCGTGGCCCTTTGGGGAATGAAATCCGGTTTGGCTACGTTTTGATGAACTGCTGACTTCTGTGCTCCACTTGTTTACTACATATGTGTGTAGATAAGAAAGTTTACAATGCTGACATCTTATTTTCACTCACAAATACTTCCTACCCTTAAAGCATCTGCAGCAGTGAATGTACTGGTGTTTGATTTAACTCTCGCATTACCCCGGGGTGAAAGAACCCAGGATTTTCTCCACAACCCTCTAGGCCTCAGACCCTGGATTCTCCTTTGCTACTAATGGACTGGCCTGATTGAGTCGTACTTTTTCATACTTAAAGGGACAGTGTGTAGGATTCGTGGCGCATAGGTGGTTACTAGCTATTCCACTTCCTCTTTTGGCTATGGCAGACCTCGAGGGTCACCCGGACGCGACGTAGCGCCGAGATCTCGCGTGCCCGCGCACGAACCGCGCACCGCTGTATACATAAAGCGCGGTCCCCCGTTCACTTTTTTTTTTCTTTTCGCATGAAAACACACAATCCCGATCATGATTCATGACAATCTACACATCAAATGAAACCTTACAGTCTCCTCTTTTTGACTATGCAATTCATTTCCCTGCAAAACAATCACTCCCCGAGCACATGGGGCTTTTATACAGAAAAGCACAAAACTTAGCTTACTTAGCTTACCTTTGAAGGCTTTGCACAGGTCAAACTCTGTATTTCATCATAAACTTGGTCTCAATCTAGTCCATAAGGATCCAGCGAATAAAATCCAGTAAAACAATTTAGTCCAAAATACGTGTTGTATCCATTACGATGTGTGATCCGGCAGCATGCTTCTTTACACAGGCTCCCCCTTCCCCCTCCCCTTCCCCTTCTCTCCTTCTGTCCTTCACTCCCAAACGCAGCGCGGCTAAGCAGCTGTTAGCAGGAGCCGAGGCGAAGGATGAGCCCAAATGTCCTTCTGTGGCTCTCGTATTCAAAATGGCTGCCTCTATATGGGGAAGATCCCCCTTTTATGTGACTATATCTAAGTCCAAAAGAATACTTTGATTTCATGATGGAAGTGAAAAGGCTAGGAAAACAATGTATTTTTGAATGGGTATCTTCAATTTCAGTAATTAACAGGTAAAAATCTTACACACTGTCCCTTTAACGACTAAATCACCTTAAATTATATACAGAGTTTGTGCCATCAGCCGCCTGAGTCAGTTCTAAAGATGCACAATGTAACATTTCTTCTGGGCTTTTCATCATGTCTCCATGTTATTGATTTGTCTGGAATGTTTCAAAATACAACATTAAACTCATCTAGCTTGTATTGAACGGCACATGTTGCTTCATATAAATGGACAACAACAACCTTTTTTTCCTTTTATTTTTATTTTTTTATGCTACAATGTTTGCCTGGAAATATTATTTTGGACCAGGCAAAGTCAAGTCAAAGATGGTGTTGTGTGTTCAGAGGTCCTCTGTCTCTTGAGACTGAGGACTGTGAGAGGAGAAGTGTCTCAGATGTAAAATCTTTCTGCTTCTACAGCCTGAAATGGTAGTAGACTTTTTCATCCTGAGACAAACGGTCCCACTGTGGAAGAAGACAAGAGAGATACATTAATACTATTGTACATATATAAACTGAAGTGCTTTAATATTTTGAATCATTGTATATTAGCACATTAACATTAGCAAAGGCATTTTATATTAAAACATATAAAAGTCTTGTTTCAGACTTGCTCTTTTTTGCAGTTGCTGGTGTGGAGCTCTCTCATGACTCGCTCCCACTGCTCCTGTTTGAACAGAGAAAAGGCTGTGAGGGTCTCAGTGAGAGGAGCAAGACCCTCTGTGACAGGAGCAGGGGCACGACGCTTGTAAACAGGAGCAGGGTGCTTGGACACTGGTAAGGGGCCACTGGAACATGGGCCTCAGAATGAGTAGCATCCATGGATCCATATGGGTGCTTGGATCCAGGTACGGGGTGTTAATAATAATAATACAGTAATAATAATAATAATAATAATAATAATAATAATAATAATAATAATAATAATAATAATAATAATAATAATAATAATAATAATAATACAAATTCTATTACTCCTGCTTCTATTACTCCTGCTTCTAAAACCTATACCTGGCACTACTATACACATTCATTATTACTTATTACTAAGATGTCTACTGCAATAAATTCATCCCATTTAGACATTAGTATTTCTCCATTCTTGTTATTTGTCCTGTTACAGACTCTGTAGCCTCTTTATCTACATTAGAAGCTGTGGTCATCTGAAGCACGGTGATTCCCAGTGTTTTTGTAGCACAGGGATCAATAAAGCCTGTCAATACTGATGCAATCCATTACTGCAGTCAAATGCCGTGGCTTGCAATTACAAAGGCATTCAGGTCATTCTAAGGAGTGGACCATTGCCTTCCTCGACCTGGGGACAACACAGATCAATAGCTGAACTTACTATACTAGTTATCAAGTAATTCTTCCTCCATTCAAACAGTTTAAAACAGTGGTCATGAGCTGCACTGAAGTAGCCTGGGAATTCCCAGGCCGCTTCCGTTCGTTTCGAACTGGAAGGCGGCCTGGAAACTCGTCCAAGCGAGAGTCCCAGATTTAGGGCCCCAATCAGAGAGCGGGGGAGGTGTGGCAAGACGGTGACGCGTACCACATGACAAACGGAAGCTTGTAGTTTGAACTGACAACTGACATGATTGGCTATGGACTTACGTATACGCTCAATGATAGACATTCATAACGCCCAATAAACGGCCGTTGGCAATCGCTAACCACACCTCCGCTACGGGATTTTTCGAAGCGAGTTTCCAGACCCATATCTCACTTGTGATATGGTCAGGTGTTAACCAGACTAGCACTGAAGGACAAGTATGACATTTTGTTTCTCAATCAGTTATGGACACGCCAGTCAAAAGTTTCAAATATATGAGGATGTATGGAATAAAAAAAAAAGTAAAAAAGTTTAAAAAAAGTTTAAAAAAATAAATAATTAAGTTAACAGCTACCTTGTACCTTTAGTACAATAGAGACTGGCATTTTCAGGGGCTGAAATTATCCAAATGATTTTAGTGAAGGTGTATGGAGTTTAACACACACAGTGGAGCAGTTCCTGTATTACCTTCATGTTTGACAAAAGAACTCAGCTTAAATATGCAGGGTTTGTGTTAAACATATGTGAATGAAACAAAACACAACTCCAGGTATGTTTGTGATGTGGAAACATTATAACATAGATCAGAAAATAGAATCATAAATCCAACATGACATTACAAAGTACGGTCCAATTGGGTCAAAAGTTACCACTTCTTTGTAACATAGTAAAAACAACACTTTGTACATGATTCGATTATATATGAATTACATGCTCAGTATCTGTAGTGTTCCCTCACTGTATAAGAAGGTGTTGTGCTTAGTTTCAGCTTTGGGAACAGACTCTGGACCCTTTCCTGTTTGCTGCAGTGTGTGCACATGGAGCTGACAGTGGGAGATAGGGTCCACTTGTCCTTTTGCCTGTTTTTCTTCACAATCCCCCCTCTCCCTCGCCCACTCCAGCCCTGTTGCGTTGCAGGTGCTGTGACAGCGCAGTTACAGTCCCTCCAGGAAATTTGTGTTCTCCATCCAAAAAAACATGTTTTCAGCCTCTGTGCCACATCTGGGGGGATATTTACTCCTGGAGCCATTCTTCACAGCCTCAGCATGACAACAAAATATCACAGCTCATGTTAACACTCAGCAAAATCAAAACATATTTTGCACGAATGGTAACTTTAAAAAGAAAGGTCATTGTTGTTTGAAAGTGTACTGGGGAAAATATGGCACTGAGGAGAAAAGTTATCTATAGTTATACCTAAAAGGAAAAGGTCAATTTATGTAGGTCAAACATATTATTGTATCACATTGGCACACTGTTAACAAATAAAATAAAATAAAATAAAATAAAATAAAATAAATAATATAAAATAAAATAAAATAAAATAAAAAATAAATAAATAAAATAAAATAAAATAAAATAAAATAAAATAAAATAAAATAAAATAAAATTAAATTAAATTAAATTAAATTAAATTAAATTAAATTAAATTAAATTAAATTAAATTAAATTAAATTAAATTAAATTAAATTAAATTAAATTAAATTAAATTAAATTAAATTAAATTATACATAAAACATTGAGAAATAAAGTCATATTCATGTCTGTTTTCCCTAAACTCTCAGCGCATGACTGCTTCAAGAGGAGTTGAGTAGCCAATACTAGTAAATATTATATGCAACAGAGGTTCTGTTTCAAAATACTATAACTCAATGAGGTGTTCACAGGAAATAGAGTAGCAGTGCCCTGTCAATGTGGTTAGCACTCTCATCTCATTGTAAGAACATTCTCAGTTTGAAGCTAAATTTTGTGGTATTTACACTGTGTACTCCAGTTTACCTGAACAATTAAATATATATACTGTGGTAAAGTCTTATAGGTACTCCCATCAATATGACCCATAAGCAGCTAGATGCGGTGGAGAGGTGCCCCCTCCTGTGGCACTGGTGTAAGGATTGAATACACATGCCAGATTTCTCTATGGGGATATAAAGGCTTAACTTACAATAAAAATACTGCAGTAACTCAGTATTGTAACTCAACCACATAAGACAACCTCCACCATGCATGTGAGTTTTTAATTGATGCTCTGTTGTGATGCAAAGCAGCTAATTATTTTATTGTATAACATTTAATCATGCTTCAACACTGTACTATACCCCGAGGTGTGCTGTATTGTTTGACCTTCACGTGGGTAGCACTCAAGAGGTATTCCCATCCCAATATGTGGGTGTTTAACTAGCATCAAACGCTGTCAAACCAGATCTCAAGTGGCCAATAGGATCCCAACCTCCTCAAAGTGCTCATGTCCTTGAAAGCACCATGAATCCTGCTGGCCTAAGTTTGTTCCTGGGGCTATCTATGCACCAGTCAATCATCCATGAGGGGTTACCTACAAGGGGTTAAAACCTTTCCCATCTGTTGCTAAGGAAGTGTAGCCGGTCGTGCAGGAAGCAGGGAGAGCAGTTTCCTGTTATGAAGAGAGTTTTTTTAAGGGGTTTGCATTCATTCAGTGGTGCAACAGATGCCTAGCCAGGAAACCCAGCCAAAAACAAATGCTTTTGGTGTCCGAGAAACTGTTTTGGAAAGAGCTTTTAGGAACATTTTTGATGTGCTGGTAGCAGGAAGTAAACCAGGTTCAAAATATGGTGGGAAAACAACAAGAAGCACTATGGGTTCATTTGTCATCACTTTTCTGTTTGTTGTTTTTTGAGACATTTGAGAGAAATTTTTGTTATTATCTGCAACAAAAAATAACCACTATATATTTGGCATCAAATAAGAACTATAAGGAGAAGAACAAAATTCTCTCTGTATTATTGTAAGAATAGACATTTTGTCCAAAGATTAGTTGCACAATCAGCACAGGAGACATGGACTGAACAAGAAAGGAAAAGTTCATGTAAATGTGCTACACACAACAAAAAGGCCACCTATTTCCATCAGTTTTACTTTGTGTCACATTTGACAAGATGAAATGACACAAATCAAATTATTTAGCCTATATATTTACACCAGAGTCACAATCACGCACAGCTAATTCCTTTATTGTTATTACATTATAAACTATATAACCCCAAAGTAAGAGCACTCACTGTGCTTAGAGAAAGTTGTTTCGTTTGATTCAGTGACTTTTAAAGGGTGTTTTTGATATATTTAAAAATGTGTATAGCCTATGTGTTTATTTTTCCCACTTGTAAACATAACAGATAATTGGTTTTGCTCTGTACATCGAAAAGGCTGTGTTTTGGAAACGCACTCCGGGTCCCTGCTACAGTCCAGCCCCTGGAAGCGCCGCAGCGCCTCCCTGTTTCCACAGATGAGCGCACCAATGAGCGCGCAGCGTCAGTGCGCTGGAGATGCTCGCCGGCTCGAGTCTCAGTTGCTTCTCTGGAAACACCAGCGCTTCTCAGAGGTAGAATCTGACTGATATTGGACTAAAAGGATGAAACGTTCAGCGTTCATAACATCCTCTGCAACTTCAGTGTGCCCGCGCTTGGATTAACTTTACCATCTTTACTATCAATTGGAGTCAGTGGTTACGGAACGGAGGCGAAATGAGGAGAACGAGTACCGGGCGCCGTGGATGATGATGTCCCACTATGAACGCAGGTGTGTTCCACGTGTTTTACGCTGATATATAATCCATAGATGGCACTTGCTTTTCAGACAAACTTTGGTAACTTCTGTGAAATCGGTTAATTCGTCTGACTGCACGATAGGAATCAGTACGCATAATTTCTTCACTTTTGGTTGAACTGTTGCCTTAAGCTGATGAAGAGGACACATTTACGAAATAGCAGCCTGTTTAAAAACCCTATGAGTTTTACAAACGTAACCTAAGTGTAGATGTACTGTATTCACATAAAAACTAGTAGTCTGGTCTAGTAGTCTGATCATGTGTATTTTAATGAGTAATATTTGGGATCCTACTTTGTTCAACTCTATGAAACCTACAGTTGAATTCAGAATTATAATCCATTTTGCATTAAAAATGATGATATAATGATATTGATCTCTGTCTCTGAATCTGAACCTTATATTATAGCCTAAAAATGAGGATATTGGAAATCAAATCCTGAATGCTTGGCACAGTCACAATCCTAGTGTCATTCTCTTCCTTTGTTTTTAAGACACATGTTTTAATTGAATTCTTGTTGCATAATTCATATCCTGTTGTTTGGAGTAGGGTGCCTTTTCAAACTGGGGCCAGTGCTTCCCTTTTAGCTCCATTGTTCTTTGACACACTCAAAGGACCTGTTTAGCAGAAAAAGTGTGTTTGTGTGTGGTGTTTTTATGAGATGGGAAGAATGGCCAGAAGGAAGTCTATTTGTAAAATGTGATTCCTATAAGCTAAGCATTCTTGGAGCAGTGACGGGCCCTCCTCTTGAGTTAAAGAAGACATTTAAAACCACTAACAGTCTTATACTATTTCATACTATTTTACATTAAGATTCTGAATACAGGTATGTATAAGTTGAATTGTGAGACAAGAACAAACCTTAGAGATGGCAGGGTGCACTGTGAGTTGAAAAGGATGTGCGTCAGGGCAGGTACTAAATAACAGGAAGACCTGGGCTGTACACAGTGTGGTGAAGTATGGGTGTGTTACTTAAACCCACCATTCCAGAAATGACACTCCAACTCCTTCTTACTCAGCTAGACTTTAATGTAATCAAGTAGCTTAATTGCACATTTTAAGTACAAACTTCTCATTTATGCTGCCTCACTAACACAGTTAATGACTCTGGGGATCTGATGAGCCATATTTCAGTTAGTCTTAATTTACATTCATTGAGGGTGTATGTATCATTTTTCCAGACAGTGCTGTGTTATTGTTCCCGTTCTAAGTACCCTGTGGCTCTGTTGTTTTTCCTGCTGATAATGTCCAGTGCAGCACTGTACAGGTCACTGACTACTGGGCTGAATGCGCTTCCTCTGCCACACACTGCTTCAGGATTGATAAAGTCCCACACTAATTATAATTTCTTTTACCTCTTTTTCTTTTAACACAGACTTTCAAGAACTGCATGTCCCTCAACCCAAAGTCCGGAGTCATTTGACCATCACAGTGCAGTCCAAGCTGATGTCCAGGTCTTGTGTCCCGGCGCGTGGTCCCAAACCTCCTGTGGCCCCAAAGCCTAAACGCCCACACAGCCTGAGTAACGGGGACCTGAGTCACAGCAACGGGGTCAGTGAAGCACTCATTTTCACAGAGGACACACAGGACAAACTGGAGACATGTGAAGTGGAGGTTAGCCATATTGACAGTGTCCCTGGAGCGAATGAGACCGTAGAGGAGGATGAGGAGAACGGGAGCAATGATGGGGACAGTATTGGCTCTGATGATACAGTCAAAGCAGATGTTGCCGAAGATGAAAACGCTCCCCAAGACGTGATTCTACCTGAAGGAGGCACTCTCACTGATGATGAGAATTCCTCCACACCTTTACCTTATACTACTGACATAGAGGAGGACACTGAGGATGAAGAGGATGTCCAAGTGTCCACACAGTACCAAGCAATCGACCAGCTGGACAGTACTGACAATGAACTTGATCACAATGAACCATGTGATGAGATAGAAGCGGGTAGTTTTGAATTTGGTTTCAGCCTGCTCCCCACAGTCGCAGAAGAGTATACCTATGATGTGATTGGCCCTGTGGATGATGCTAGTGACACATGCGAGTCATGTGAAACCGCAGAAACGGGAGATATAGAGGTATGGCAACCAGAGCGTGCTACCAAGGATCTCTCTGGTTGTTTTCGATTCACTGCCAGCACCGAGGATGTGTTTGGTCCCTACTCTGTCATTGAATCAGTCCCAATTGATACAAGTGATACTGCTGATCCAGAGTGGGGGCAGGACAATGTAGACGATGAACCTGCAAATGTGCAAACACCTGAAACTTCAAACCAAGAACCTTATTATGTGTCATCCGATGATGTGGACAAACTAGAGGATAAGCAGATCCTTGCAGAAAATGAGGAGACTGAAGACAAAGAAGACTCAAGAGAGCAGAAAGAGGGAGGCCGTGAGTCAGCTGATGAGTATGCAGACATTGATGAATCCTTTTGCCCTAAAGATGAAGATGACTTTGAGCATCTTGAGGGTGTCTCATCAGAGGATTATGTTGAGATTGGTGATGAGGAGACAGAGGAAGAGTCGGAAAAGAAACCTATCAAAGGGAAAAGTGCAAAAGAGAGAACTGCCAAGCGTGAACAGGCCTTCCAGAGTCAAAGAAGAAGCTGCCAGCCTCGTCTCAGACTCTGCAACATCACCGTGCCGGCTGACTTAGACCTGGGACGAACCCCTGAACTCACCAACAGAGTAGTGTTTGCTCACACCACCGAGGCCTTCGAGGAGGACATAGAGGAGCTGGACTGCCATATTGTGCCTTACTATGAAGACTCTGACTCTGATAGCGAAGAGCATATTTACGAAGAGGCTGGCTTTGACTCTGAAGGGGAGAACTTTTTGATTTTAGATCGTAAGTCTATAGTAACAAGATCACGGTCTTATTCAGGAAAAGTCCCAGGATATGTACCAGAAACTGTCCCGGAAGAGACGGGAACAGAATATCAAAATAATGATTACTACACTGTGGCCTTAGAGAAGAATGAGGAATCAGAGCAGTCAAAAGTCAACACTATAATACCTACCACCAAATCTCGCAGATTCTTGTTAGCTTCTCGATCAGCCGAAGGTCCTGAACTAACCTTATCCACTCCTGCTGAGTTTGGACTGACTAAAGATGAGGTGAGGATAAAACGTAAAGATGATACTCTGTCTCTTCCATGCGTCATAACTTCTTCAGGCAGCTTCTCCCAAAAAAGTTACCATTCCTCAAGCGGGGTCTCCACACCGACCTCTTTAGTGGACATCCCGCCACCGTTTGAATTAGCATACATCACAAAGAGACCAGTGACCAAGAGTTCGCCCGCCCTGCTGATCCACCACGAACCAACAAATGACAAAAATAAGAAAAAGAAAACTTCATTCAAGCGCTTTTTGACACTGAAGTTCAAAAGAAAGTCTGATTCGAAGGGGTTCAGTGATGGAAGTGTGCGTTCCTCAAGATCGTCCTCTGAGTCAAGCCATCACGGGCCATGTAGAGTGATTGAACTTGATCGGCGGAGCACTGGTAGTTCTCCTCAACTTCACTCTCGTATAGTGAGCCCCCAACAGCGTTCATCGGACCTGCCATCCACCATTGTCCTCTATAAAGATCAGCAGAAGAAGAAGGGTGAATTGAAATCATATGGCAGGGGTGTGTCACGGGTAGAATCTTTCGAAGAACGCTCACGGCGCTCAGTAATGCCGCTGCCCCTTACAAAACCGAGGTCCATCTCCTTCCCCAGTGCAGACACTTCGGACTATGAAAACATCCCAGCAATGAGTGCAGATTACGAGAATATTCAGATTCCTGGAAGGCCAACCAGATCGCACACTGTCACTGAATTTTTTGAGAATACGAACCGGACAACGATGCAGTGCAATGACAATGACGGTTATGTGGATATGAACAGTTTCCCTGGGATTGAGAACAAGACAACTTCAAAAGTGGACTCAGAAAGGTAATGTGCATCATTATTATTATTTTTTCCTCCAAACATTTGATCAAGAGATTTATATGAGGCATGAGCTATTTGAAGTTAACAAATGAGGATTATATGTGTCACTATATGCCTATAGTGATATAACCTTCACATTTACCCAGTTGTTGGACTGGCTTTTGCCCCCTTGTTGCTCATTACATATGCAAACTAAATACTGAAGTGTTTCATTGTACTGTCTAATTATTGTAGCTTGTTTTTTCATTTCATTTTTTTTTTTATCCATGTTCTAGATTTAGAATAGATTTTGTGGTCTAAATCTGCTCTAGGGTTATTGTGTTGGTGGCATAAATGAGTTTCAGTATTATGATCTTTATTTTCCTCAGCAATATATCATACTTCAGAATAATATATCATACTTTAAAATAAACATACTATTCTTCTTTTTGTATATAAATTACTCCTATTACATTGTTGAGACTAAAGCCAGTGCTGAACCACAGATAAACTCAGGTTTTTTTACTGGGGACATTCAGTTTTGTGGTGCAGTCTACAGAATTAGGCATCGTCAGCTTTGGAAAAAAAATCACCTATGCCTAAGGGACAGATTATTTCTTTTTTCATTCTCAGATTTAGAGGTTACCTATGGTGGCAGTCTTCCTCGTGTACATTTGAGGTGATAGAACAGGTAATGGCAATAATAGGATAACCCACTGAGCGTAGGGTATTCATTTTACAGACTTCATCATGCACTGCAATTGAAAATGTGGGGGCGAGACATTCCTTTCTATATAAAGACAAAATGATGAAACATGAGGAAGAGGTGAGAATGTGAGAGGGTTGACACGATAATAGGCCACAAAAAGACTGAACATAAAGATACTAGAGGTAAAAGTATATGAGCATCATATTGAAGATGTACAAATTGTAAGTGATCCAAGCAGCTGTGGTGTAATTGCTCTCTTGTAGCTGGCACTTATGGCTAACTTTAGTAGAGCTTTTATTAAAGTGGCCCTCTCCAGTGTGTTCTGGAGCCTAGAGGGGCCCTGCGATTTACGGCAGTGTGTGATGGAGTGAGGAATGACCGCTCTCAGACTGCACCAAATGAGTAGAGCTGGCCGGCGTGTGGCACAATTGCTGTCACCACAGACCGCAGCCCTCCCCGGTCTTAATAAAATACTTGTGTTTGATGATCTGAGAGGAGCCAAAGAGACAGCAGGCCAAGTGCTCTCTTAAGACCTGAGATAATCTACTGGCACAATGCGCATGCTGCAATAGTTTCATTCATGAATAGAATTTGTCATTTCATTGTTATGCTCCCAGGGTCATTTATTTTAAAGTTAATTATTTCATCACCCAACTGTCTTTGGAGGGGTGGATTACACACATTTTTTTAATTTAGCAGCAATGTCCTGCTCTTACAATGATTTTTGAGCTGGATGCCCGACCTGTCTCATTCTAATTTCATTAAATTGTACTTGGTGGACCACCTCAGAAGCTAAAGGACATTTTGAGGTTTGATTGAGTAATGTATTGTTCACACTTTATGTACACATTTGTAGAGAGCTTTCTAGTGTATATTGTGAAAACATTTATTTCTAACTTTTACATGGCCATTCCACAGACAGTGGTCTCACGATGAGCTGTGATGTTATCAATGTGCTCCATTGTAGAGGTCTCTCTTCTGTCCTGGAACCTCACCTTCAGAACATTCACCCACAAAGGGCCGAGTTGCCATGGATACCCCTTTATGTCTTCACGGTTTACGTTTATGTAGCTCTCTCTCTTTTTTTTTTAAATGTAAGCAGTGTTTCAGTATACCCTTTTCAAACTTTGACATTGCTGCTGTCCCATGCTGCCCAGGTGACAATGACAGTGATTTATAGAGAACTCATTCAGTCCATGTGACAGTATGTCTGCAGAGAAACAGCACATTTTTGTGGTCCGGAAAATCGC
This sequence comes from Paratrypauchen microcephalus, assembly GCA_036785185.1. NCBI lineage: Eukaryota > Metazoa > Chordata > Actinopteri > Gobiiformes > Gobiidae > Paratrypauchen > Paratrypauchen microcephalus. The sequence continues at coordinate 7,906,452 of JAVJIX010000005.1, forward strand.
CAAACGCCTTGAGAGAGGGGACCACATGAAAGAGCAGTGTCTCCAGAGGCAAACACACTTTTTGGAGAACTCACAAAGCTACTGTCTACGGACTTGGCTCATTTCCACTGCCTTGATTTATGTATAGCACCTCACAGACGCTGCTCCAGCACAAGCTAAGCAGGCGATGCAAAGAGACATTCATTAGCCAGCTGCAGAAGTGCTCAATTAAGAAAGAAATAGGTGCACTAATGATTCATTCCTTGCTCAAACAAGGTGTTTGTTTTTTCAAAACCATGTGGGCTCATGTGTGCACACTACATTACAACCAAGAGCAGCTTTATCAAAGACAGGGCTCATGCTGAGCAAGCAGTCTCAGCAGAACTGTCACAGCAAAGTGGTGCAGAAGCTCCGGAACGTTGAAAAGGCAATTTAAGAGCAAAAGCCAAGCATTTGTAAGTGCTTTTTTTTTTTTACTTCATTCAGCGTTCTTAATGGTCACACCAAAGAGTGAGGCAATTATGCTTTTGTCCATTTCTTTGCGTACTTAACAAAATGAAGTTTATTGAAAACAATGGTCATTTATGTGTTTTAAACTCACCCTCTGGTCTCGTTATGTGACCAAATGGTTGAACTGGAGTGTTAAAAGTGATGACAAGGATATGGCCTCTGCAGCACCTCCCTGCTTGGTGCTCACATAGCCTTAGTGGTGATGAGGGAGCCATGAGAAGTGCATTGTTGTACTGGGCAGTGGCTGCATGGCGAGGGGTGTGGCGTGTGGCTGGCAGGACGGGCCTGGTGCCAGACGCCCTCAGGTCAGTGCCAGGTTATCCCAGGGGAGGAAGCAGGCTGCTCGGAGCTTCCCACAGGCTGTTTACAGGAAATGCACTGAGGGTGGAGAGCTGACAGGAGCTGAGGTGGAGACAGAGGAGGACAGGATGAAGCAGAGAGAAGGGGGGGCACTTTAGAGTATGGGCTAGAGCTTAACATACACCTCCAGGAACAAAAGCACGAGGTGTGGTCCCATAAGAAATGCCAGGTCTGCAGTTTACGTGTAGACATTCTTATAACATTATCTTATAACATGAAGCACAATATATTATATTGTATTATTACAATAATACTGAAACTACTTTATGCCACTGACACAATGACAATAAAGCAGTATAATACCAGTTAACATTTTTTTAAATAGACAGTCTCATTAAAAGGCATGAGCTGCAAGAGATAAATAGCAGAATGAACCAATAATTAGCCATAGAAGTCACTTATTTAACTTTATATGGCTAAAATTGTATGGTATTACAACAAAAATACATACTATTACAACAAGAAAACATACTAACATTTATGCCTTAAAGATGCTCTGTGTAGGGCTGTAGTTGACCAAATGCTTAGTCAATGAATGAAATTCCCTGTGCACCGATTAGTTGAGTGAAAAAGGAATCACTTTGGCCAAAGTTCTGAAAATTATTAGAATCAAAACCTGTATAAAATAGGGTATACAAGTAAAAAAGTATCAACACGTATGAAACAGTCCAGTTGGTTCCCCAAACTCCAGCTAACTCACCATGCTTTCTTCTTTTTGCTGTTGTGCAAAGAAATCCTTATTCAAAGTTCAAAGTTAGCTTTATTGTCAAAAACATGTGTACAGGTTGCACACACAGGATGGTGTGTAATCTTCATAAAATAGTACAGTTATAATGTTTGGTTAGCTAAGACACTATTGACCAATTAATCGACTCGAATGAAAAACTACAACCCAGGCACTGTAAGCTGTCTGACAGAATGTCACCTTCTTGTCTCATGAAAATGTTATTGCATTGCTTGGAGTTTTCCACAGCGCATACACGTGCATAACAAAACCTACACAGAGTCTCTATAAAATAAATGAAAATAATTGATTCACTTCAGCACCCACTATCAACGCTTTTGCTAGATTAATTATAATATTTCTCTGTTTCACTGTATGAATGAACTATACTACTTTTATGATATAATGAGATCAGTCAGCAATCTGAAAACAGTTGTCCATGGTTCCCCTAAGAATGACTAGCAGAATAATGTGTAAAACATATTCTCCTGCTAATTATTGTTTCTTGCAAAACATTTATTGCAGGACATTATTGTGTTGCATTTTGCTGTAGGTTTGAATCTTAAGTGACATATTATAATTGTATTCAGAGTGGCTGTGCATAAAAAGTCTATTTACTTGTGGTTAATGGTGGCAAACAAACATGCGTTTCAAAGTAGCCTAACCACAACATAACTATAAAAGATGATAGTACTAATGAGGAGAATAAAGACAAGCAGCTCTCAGTAATGATTGCATGTAGCCGATGGCTGTTGTGTTGCTGCTTTCAAGAGGAGGTTGTTTGCATTCTCCTCCTGCTTATGTGGTGATTTAGGGCCTCATGTATGGCATCTGCTCACCTGCTCTCACTTAGAGCGTACCTATTATGCAAAATCTACTTTTAAGAGCTTTAAACCATGTTATAGTTGTTTCCCCTTCTTATTTACGCTCTCGAAGTCGTATTTAGCGTCGTTCATACATGTTTGAGTAATCTTTATTCTCCTGCATTCCTAATGTCATTTCCCCTATCAACCCCCATTTTCACTCCCATCTGTATACGTCCACTGCTCTACTTTCTTCATTCTCCAATTTCATTTCCTTAATTTGATATACGTAGGATTCGGCAGCTTTGCTTCTTGATGAATATTGCGATTTAAAATGTCCACATTATAACACCATGATCCACAGGTGTCATAGATTATATGTATATGTATGTATATTGAAACTGCTTCTGTTCCTACCACTATTGCAATTACAACTGCAATACGATTACTACAGTTACTACCAATAGATTAGTAGTCAAATGTATCTGACACGTATTGTCCCTTCAAGCTCTGAAATATCAATCCCACTGATCACAGACACTGGTAAATACAGTAAGTGCCTGTCAGGTTTTGTTATCTGAAATTGATGCATAGTGTGAAGATTGAGCTCAAAGATGAATATATATATTGGCAAAAAAAATTGTAAATAAATACATTTTTATTATTATTGGGAAAATATTGCATATGATCAAAATTCCCAGCACTTTGGTATAGCTTCTCAGTTCTGGCCCTTCAAATATCAAGCACTTGTTCATTTTATCAGATTGATACTAGTATACCAGTCTAAACCTATCCATCAGTTTCCCCACCACTGACAAGACAATAGACAAGACAATAGGGGATTGCAATATACACTGTGAAAGTCCAAAAGTCAAGGTCGAAACCACTCTTAGTAAATGCACTCTGGAAATCCCCTCTTTGAAACCATGAATCAAAACTACTCCATTCCTCCATTTGAGAATCTTGGGCTCACTGGCTCTTAGAGAAGTCCAGTTCATGTTGCCCTATCAGCTCAGGGTCAGTGTTGAGTAATGATGTGCTCCCCCCCCCCTCGGCCCACCCAGCATGTCTGACAGAGAGACAAACTGTAATGTAGTACAGTTTCATATGATACATGAGTGCATCTGAATGGAAATATAGTGGTGCGGCCGGGAGCTCTGTTAACCTTTGGTCTTCTAATATTATTGTGCTCACTGTGTTTTTGAGACATTAGTCAAAGGCAGCATGGGGTTTATTCATAATGTTGCTACTATCAGTGTGCATTGCCAAATATATTTACCTGTACAGAAGTCCTGATCCAATAAAAAGAAGGCTTTGTGTATAGCAAGAGAGGGTGTCAAATAAGGCATAATACACAATTGTATATGTATATGTACATTTAAAATAATATATAGAAATACAGTAGTACAAAATATATCTGGGCTATATACAAAAGTGGATAGAGAGAAACAGTGCAAAGATGAAACAGTGATGTTGTACAGTTGTATGGAATATGGTATGAATTCAATTGCAGATGCTAAAAATATCTTATCCAGCTATAAGAGACCACTGCAAAATGATCAGTTTTTCTGATTTTACTACTTATAGGTATGTGTTGGGCAAAAGTAACATTTTGAGTCTATAAACTACTGACAACATTTCCCCCACATTCCAAATAAAAATATAATCGTTTAGAGCATTTATTTGCATAAAATTACAAATGGTCAAAATAACAAAAAAGATACATGTATTCAGACCTCAAACAATGCAAAGAAGATCAAATTCATTTTAAAACAACATAATACTAATGTTTACACTTAAAGATCCCATGACATGGTACTTCTTGATGCTTTTATATGGCTCCTTAATGGTTCCCTAATACTGTAAATGAATCCTCCTTCAAAATCAACACTCAGTGCATGAGAAACAGAGATAAGATGAGAAAGAGTATTTTTTCTCTCTCTGGAACACTCCATAATGGGCGTTGTTGCTTGAATGCAAATGAGGAGAAAAGAGCTGGCCAATAGTAGAGGGTGGGGGCGTGGCCAAACTCTCCACTCTGGGCTCTGAGCGCTCAGCTGATCCATTTCCTTGTTTTTGCACGGGGGAGAGATTTGAAGCGTTCCATTGAAAAATAAACACATTTCCACCGAAAATAAAATTAAACCACTGCTGTTCAAAGGCCCAGAGGCTCAGATAAAGGACTTCCGAGCCTAGAAACACTCGGACGTGCCTCCAGGCAAATAAAAAAAACGCATTTCGCATTGCCTAGCGCATTCGCAGTCCAAACTCTCTGGGCGTGATTTACAGAGACGCTGAGTACAGACAGACGGGGGTGGAACTGCATTTGCATTTCTTTTTTCGATCTGATGTTAATAAGGTGCCTTGTTCAAAATCGCCCGTTTGAGCTCCGGGTTTTTGTAACGCAGAAAAGGACCGCAAATGCTCAGTTTAGACATTTCACAACTTTTAACCATGGGGGGGGGGCCTAAACAGGGTAGGGGAGCTCACATTAACGTTCAAAAACCTCAGAAAGTGACAATTTCATGCCATGGGACCTTTAAGAAGAGTTCAGAAATCAACATTTGGTGCAATAACCGTTATTTTTAATCACAGCTTTCATGCGTCTTGGCATGCTCTCCACAAGTCTTTCACATTGTTCTTGGGTGACTTTATTCCACTCCTGGTGCAAGAACTGAAGTAGCTCAGCTTTGTGTTTGTGTTGGAATTCAACATACTCTGGAATGGAATGGCTGTAATACATGTAGAGATGCTGATTTAAAAAAAACAAAACAATGCAGTGGTCTCTTTTTTTTTTTTTCCAGAGCTGTATAACATGATCACGTACACTCCGCAAGAAAGGTTACATAGTGTACCTTTAAATATTAACATACAGACATAATAAAATGACCCTCTATGCAACACTATTACAATATGCAATTAAAATCAAATTGGGGGCCCAGAAGATCACAGAATTTGAGTTGCAGACAGTGTAATTTAGAGGTGTACAAAAATATGTAGATATCGAAATATATCGATATACTGTATATTATAAAAGAATTGTGATACAGAATTGCTATCGTGGGCTGTTGTATCAATATATTACGAAGAGCATTTTCTTGGATCTTTTTGCATTTTTTTGTGTCAGCACTACAATTTTGTTGCTTATTTAGTGGAAGAGAACTTTTTTATGCAATACACTTGACATATTCAGTGATTTGATGATTAGAATAGATGTATTTCATATTAACTTTGCACAAGTGGTGGTTTAACACATTTATAACATTTATCACATATATTGTCATAATATCGTATTGGAAGTCATGTATTTTGTGTGGCATCGAATGGTGAGGGACACTGTGATTCCCAGCCTTAGTGTAATTTACATAAGGAGCATAACAGCCCAAATCTTTCACACACAAAAAATCAGAACATAAACTATACAACTACAGGGGGTCCTCGGGTTACGACGGTCTCGGGTTACGACGTTTCGTGGTTACGAACGCGCCCCGATTAAAAAAAATATGTATATATTACGCGTCATTCCATCTTACGCGGTTTAGCGTGGTAAGAGATGTAAACAAACGCGAACGGCACGCGGCGCACGGCGCAAGAATACGCTCTGTTGTGGTTGTAGGGAGAAGAAGACAGCCTCGTGTGCGTGCCCAATGTGGGCGGAAGTACCTGATGTGGGCTCTGATCTGCTCCTATGATAGCGGCAGTGATAACCAAGCGGCGTAGTGGTCTAATTATTGAGATGGAAAGGTTATTGGTGCTTTGGTTGGAAGATCAAAGGCAAAATCCGGTTTACGACGAAATTCGGGTTACGACGCGTCTTAAGAACGGATCTACGTCGTAACCCGAGGACCCCCTGTATGTGTATTTTCTGGATCTAAACTGCTTCATCTCTTTGTGGCAGTGTAATTTTGCCATCCAAGTCAATAGGTCTTAATGGGTCAAAGGTCATTCATAATTGTCATGGGTAATATTAAGAGGATTACAATGAGGAATTACCTACAGCATGGGTCTATCAGGTGCCCAAAAGGATTACCAGAGAGCGAACACTGCAGCCTGACCAATCATAAAGCAGATTACAGCAGGTCAGCAGAGGACAGCAGTAGTGGGCAGGAAGCTGATTAATGTGTGTGAAGATATCAGTGAAATGTGTCAAATGTTCCCGCTGGTCACTCATTAATTACTGCATTTATTTGTCTCCATTAGTGCCTACACAGAGCCGTTCCCAATGGCCTCCACGCCGGTCGGGCTGTCCGCTGATGAAGACCATGGGAGGACCTCAGAGGAAGAAGAAGGGGTCACTGAGCCAAGCTTTGACCGACAGGTAAAGATCAGTGCCATATCAGATATCAAGTTTATTAATGTAGTTTTCAGCTTGTCCAAGAAAGGGTGGAAGTAAAAGGCATACCAAGTGTAGTGAGACTATCAAGGCCAGTAGCCTCTGATTTTACAGCAATATGCCACAATTTAGATAATGCTATGCCAAATGTAAATATTGCTCTTGTGAGGCCACGTTAAATGTTTTCTTTTTTTTTAGATGTGTTGTGTATTGTTTTAATTGGTAAGACAGCTATCAGAACAAAATTCTTTTTTTTTCACCCAAGATTCCTACAATATTTCTGTAATGAATTAGACAATTAGTACAGATATAAAGACTATATAAAAAAGTATCTTTCAGTCCATCACTCACCACAGCAACTCCCGTTAGGAAAACACTTTGATTTGTGTTTAGACAGAAATTATGAGGTGTGAGGAAAAACTATTTTTGTGTGGGAACGTTGTAGTACACGTTTGCCCAGTGAACAGTGCTGTGCTCCCTATTGACCCACTGCACTGAACAGTAGAGGAAATCTTACCTTGAGATCCTTTTTAGAACTTTTCTTTTCTTGAGCAATGTGCGAGACTTTAAATTAAATGTAAGTTTTTAAACAACAAGAAGTTTGTCTACCAGTATTTATGTATGAGGCCTTAAAGTTGCATTCAGTAACTTTTCTGGTGGAGGGTCCGTGAAATGCTTTTCTTCAAGGATATGTTATTGCTTTGTCTGGGATGTTTCACCATATGGAATAAAACCAGACCAAGTTACAGGTCAGATCTGCGGAGTGGCAACCCCACTCACTGTCAGAATGCCTGCTTTTCTAGGTATTTTTGAGCACCAAACCACCTGTAATTGAATAAATGTAAGGTTGAGCTGTTTAGTGTTATACTATGGAACATTCCAGGCAGAGCAGTGACATATCCATAGAACAAGCAGGTGACAGACCCACTGCCAAAAAGTTACATCACGGGACAGCTTTGTGTAGTGTTGTCAGGCTTGGCTGAATTTTCACATCTGAATCAAAATACAGTGGTACCTCACCTTACGAAAGACCCAACAAACGAAAATTTCAAGTTACGAAACGCCTTCACGTTAAATTTTGGTCTCTAGATACGAAAGAAAATTCAAGTTACGAAACGCGAAATCTCAAAAATTCAAATAATGCGCTCTCAGCCACACACATTATACGCTTTTCTCAGACTGAATTTAAACTTTTCTCACATTTGTCTCTCGTTTAAACAGTCAAACTTTCATAGATTTTCAACAAAATTATTAATAGTGAAGCGTGGGGGGAAGGGGGAGGGGGGAGAAAACTGCGCGCGGACACGTGTGATAGCGCAGAATGACCCGGCGCGGGGCTGCCAGCAGGTCTAGACCTGGACTAAACCAGGACTGGACCAGGACTAAACCTGGACTAAACCAGGACTAAACCTGGACTAAACCAGGACTAGACCAGGTGGATTAAAGCGCCACGCGCGGGTCTATTTCCTGGTTTCGTTTCGAGTCACGGCTGAGGCGAGCAGCGAGGGGGACCGCACGCAGTCTGAGCGCATGAACGAACGCAGGCAAGAGCCACGGTGGCCTAGACCTGGTCTAGAGGAGGTCTAGAGGAGGCACGGTTTGAACACGGGTCTCATTCATGCGCTCAGATTGCGTGCGGTCCCCCTCGCTGCTCGCCTCAGCCGTGACTCGAAACGTAGCCAGGAAATAGACCCGCGTGCGGCGCTTTAATCCACCTGGTCTAGTCCTGGTTTAGTCCAGGTTTAGTCCAGGTTTAGACCTTGGTCTTGACCTGGTATAGTCCACGTTTAGTCCTGGGTCTACAGTCTCTACGCAGAACACAATGTTACACTATTAAAAAAAGTTACACTATAAAAAAAAACTTGGATCGGGGGCTTGGAACGAATCAGGCTTTTTCCATTGAAATAGCTACTCAACTTACAAAAAATTCACGTTACGAAACCACTTCTGGAACGAATTAATTTCGTAAGGTGAGGTACCACTGTACCATAAAAAGCCATTTTGTAACGAACTGGACCCACCCGTCCTGCCACCAAAATAATACTGCATCATGTGACAGGTATTTCCTTGTTTTCTTCTTCTTCAAAGGAAGCACACTAGAAGTATTGTAGAAGTGTGTGACTTTTTAGTTTTGGAAATATGTGTTGTTATGTGCAGTATTTGTTTAATGGCATAGGGGGAAAATAAGCCAGTCCTGAGCGATTATCTTTTGGCTGGGCTGCTGGTTGCCCGGTGATTATCCTTATAATCAATGGCCAATGTTAGAAGCACTACACACAGAAAGCCTCTCATATATAATGCATTGTACTTTAAATGGTTTATATTTGGGAAAAGCTCTATGTCCGTGTAGTAGTAATGAAATAATCTGTCTTACTTGACAAGTTCAAAATTGTGGTAGTTTTATTTTATTTTTTTGTACCTGCACTTGTTAGGTCGTTTCTATGAATCTTTAAATGCACAGAGAGTTCTTTAGCATTAACTATACCCATTTATCTCCCACTGCCCTTCCTCGCTGATCACCAGATTGATGGACGATCAAGAGCCTTTTACATTGCCAAAGAGCTGGTGGATTCTGAGAGACTGTAAGTATCTATCTTTAATATGTCCACAAATGTACGGTCCCGTATCTTTAGTTGTCAACAGTATTTTGCTTCTTTTAGCATAATCATCACAGCACCAATGAATAGCTAATTTGTTTAAGTGAAATGACCTTGGCCTTGCACTTAACAAAGTAGTTTCTCATCATGCATAATTGAAACTATAGTCAGACAGTTTAATTCCTTTTTTAATTGCATCTTGTGAACTCTTTTTTTTAGACACGTGAGCAACCTCAAACACATTCAGGAGGTAAGAACCAAGCTTTTATTTTCCATCTACATTAGGGATGTCAACAATTAGTCGACTTACGATTAATTGTCGATCAAGACCTTGGTCGAACAAAATGCATTAATTGTAATTAATCGCTAATCGCAGACACGCGCACCCGCGTGGTCATGAAACAAGGCAACCGTGCTGCGCCAAGCTTCACTCACAGCCGGCCGCAGGCGCCAACGGCACTGCTCAGCAGCCCCAGTGTACACGCGGGCCTCGCGCGTACACCAGGTTTAGACCTGGTTTAGACCTGGTCTAGACCTGGTTTAGTTCTGGTCTAGACCTGGTTTAGTCCACGTTTAGTCCTGGTCTAGTCTCTTAGCCAATCAGGACGCAGAACACAATGTTACACTATAAAAAAATGTTACACTAGCCTATTAAAAAAATAAAATAAAATCAGCGAACCGCGACAGAGCGAGGGATTACTGTATTTTGTTATTCAGCATCAATACATTTGTCTGCTTTTTACTAAGGAATAATTCATTGAGGAATATACAGTATAATAATACTATGATATATTTTTGACTCAGTGTTATGTATACTATAGCTTATATTCTTAAAGATCCTATTGAAACACTAAAATTCAGGTGAAAAACGCCGCTTATCAGTTAATCGTTAATCGATCGATAAGGTCAATCAACTGTCAATTAATGAATTAATCGATAATTTGCATCCCTAATCTGCATCCTTATTTACTCTTACTTTTGGCAGATCATTGCAGTGTCTATAGACTTATTTACAAAAAGGGCCCATATTACTGTATTTTCAGACCTATGTTATAATGTTGTTTCCTCTTCACAAACATATCTGGAGTTGTACTTGTTTGCTTGTTTCATTCATACATGTTTAACACACAAACCCTGCATATTTAGGCTATGTTCTTCTTTCAAACTAAAAACACTCTGTTCCACCTTGTGATGTCATGGCTTAATAGAGGAAGTGCTCAACTATGTTTTTAAACTCCACACACCATCACTAGAATCATTTGGATAATTTCGGCCCTGGCATTTCCTATCTCTGCTGAACTAAAGTTAAAAAGTAACTGTTAACTTGAAAACTACTACTTCATGACATCACAATATGGAACAGAGTTATAGACAGAGATATAGACAGACTATATAAAATCTGTGAATGAAACAAAACGCAACTCTCAGTATGTTTTTGATGAGGTCACTACATTAGAGCATGACATAAAGCTCACAAGAGACAATTTTGTGTAATACCGGACCTTTAAATAGTAATTATACACCTAATTCCTTGTAGATTAACACGTTTTGAAATTATAAATTAAAGATGGGGAAACTAAATTTCACACCTGATTTAAACTCGCCCCAGCTCTCACAAACCCCTTGACACATCATTAATATCAACATGCGATAATTTTCAGGCATGTGTGCAGTTTTAGGCTACGTTTATATGATGACGGTTTGAACAGAAGACACAAAAGTGGCGTCGCGTCTTCACTTTTTATTTTGCGTTTAGACGAGCGTTTTCAGGAGGAAATCTGCGTGCATACGGTGACACAAAAGTGTGTGGAATTCGATTGGGTATGCATGCCAGGCGGCTAGATGGTGCTGTGATACATTATCACTATGTCTGCGCACATGTGTAAAATCTTCCTTAATTTATTTCCTTAATTTAATTTACTTAACTTTTAAATTTAATTTAAATTTAATTTAATGAATTTAACTTAATTTACTTAATTTGCTTTATAAATATAAATATCCAGAAATGGTGACCTAAACGCATACGCAACGTCAGCAGATTTGACCAGAATTTTGCATTTTAGGCAGTGTAGATGAAAAAGCTACTGAAAAAGCTACAGCAGAGCGTATTCAAGTTTTCCACTTTGGAGGGCGGTTTCAGTTTTTTGTGTTTTTAAGCCCTCAAAACGCCGACACTGTCTAAACGAAAGGCACTTCTGATAAAATATTTTGTCATTTTTACCCGTAAGCGTTCTCCTGTAAACAGGCCCTTACAACAGCTCTTTTCAGACAGTTGAAGATCCCTGCTTCATCATACCCTGTGCCTATGTTGTACCCTGTCCTTTGCCTTCACCATTCTGCACTCATTATTAGCCATTATCAGTGTTGTTGCAGCGAAATAGACTTCCTGTTCTTGACAATGTTGTAAAGTAACACAGAGGGCGCTGTGCTGATGTTGCCTCTGTCTTTTCTCCACTGTTGTGTTTACTAGAAGAAAAGGCTTCAAGGCTATAATGTGACAATTTAGCACAACCTTGGACTTTGTTTGGAAAATAAACACCCTGTATGATGTCTTTCGATATTATCATCCTCAACTTCAGTGCATTTGCAATTTGCATTTGTTTTTAAAGTGCCTGCATTATGCAAAATTGACTCTTGTGAGCTTTAAGCCATGTTTTAATGTCCTCTCCTCAAAGAAAGAAATATCTGGAGTTGTGCTTTATTTCATTCAGACATGTTTGAGTAACCCTTTATTATTTGTCTGTCTATATCTCCAAAGCTAAAAATGCTTTGTTCCACCTTGTGATATCATGAAGCGGTAGTTTTCAAGTTAACAGCTACCTTTACCTTATGTTCATTAGTGAACAACTCAGCCTAAATATGCAGGGTTTGTGTGTTAAACATGTGTGAATGAAACAAAACAACAACTGTTTGTGATGAGGAAACAACATTTTAACATGGATCAGAAAATAGTGTAATATGGGACCTTTAATATCACCTTTATGCCACTTTATCCCCCTAAAATCTCCCTTCAATCAATCAATCAATCAATCAAACATTTATAAGGCGCTTTTCATACAAAATTGTAGCACAAAGCGCCTTACAGTGGTCAAGGATTAGAAGATTGACCTTTATTGATCTCGCACAGGAGAAGTTGTTTCTATATTTGACCCGGGGACCATCCCCATGATTTTGTTTTGTTATTTATGCTTTGGTCAGGCCCTAAGCTGGATTTTACCTATGGCGCATGTTTAGGTTGGTGGGGGAAACCGGAGTGCCCGGAGGAAACCCACACAAAAACGGGGAGAACATGCAGTCTCCACACAGAAAGGCCCGGGCAACCCGAACCTTCTTGCTGTGAAGCATGAGTGCTAGCCACTCAGCCACCGTGCCGCCAGGGGAAAAAAAAAAAAAAAACAGGAACAGCAGCAACAACAGCAGCAACAGCATCAACAACAGCAACAACAGCAGCAGCAGCATACATTTACAACTGAACCTATTGAGGTTCAGTTGTAAATGTATAAATGGAATAGAATAGAATAGAATAGAATAGAATAGAATAGAATAGAATAGAAATAGAAATAGAAATAGAAACTAACCTAAGTAAAATTTTCAGCAGCAGCTTTGGTTCTAAAATCACTGATATGGCCGTGAGCTCTGCATCAGACAGCTGAATTTCATCATTTCTCTCTTGCTGCTGTCATTTTGGCTATGACAAAGTGATCTGTCAAAACATGAGAAAATGTCACCTTCAAAAAGTTAAAACTTTATACAATAAGTCAATTTCATCAAAAATAATGCACACTTGGGAACAGAGAAGTTGTGATGGCTATGATAAGTAGAACTACAGAAAGAGAAATCCATCAGTCAGCTGCTGTGTAACCTTGAGTAAAAGCGACCCCTGAATTTCTTATGTCTGCCCTCTTAACATGATTTATGAAGCCCTGCTGTGACGACAAAAGAACACTCTATATTTAATGTGCAATTTAGGCCCATTAAAGATCAACTCATGCAAATATTATTCCACTGCCCCTGATCACAAATCATCTCAGGTTAATTATAATACCACATACCAAAGCACACAGGACTGAGCCTTAGCCCTATATACTCTGCACCTCTCAGTGATATCCACCTAACTGTTCTTTGTGCAAATTATGTCTTTTTCACAACTTTACAGCTCTGTCCCCTTTGCCTGCTCTGTTCAGAGGTGTCTCTATACACAGCCTAATTAAATCCTGTTCCCACCTCTGAAGGTGACATGGGGCTTCACATGCACTTGCATAATTCATAAGCACTCGGCTCTTGTTATGTGGCTCTGGATGTCACATTTTCAGGGGTACATATGTTATCTGTTAGGTGGAGGATTTTCTTACAAACAATACAATTTCAGTACAAATTCTACTCCTACTAACCTCCTAGCGTCAAAGCAATTCTGTCCACACATTGTCCCACTCAAACAAACACTTCACCTTATTTATTTACTTACTGAAAACTAGAGCCAAGATTGCGTGTTTACACTACTAAACAATTATACTATGATCCCGAATTATCTCCCTTTTGTACGTGCTGAAATGAGAGAAGTTAGTGTGGGATTTTTAGCTTCTACAACTACTAACCCCCAACTCGTATGCCTGCAGGTATTGTGTACCATATGGGGACAAAAATCAGATAGCCAGCCCATAATGAAGTTATTATTAGTTCAAAACATGATTTAAAGTTACAATGGGTAGTAATGGGTTAGAGTTAAGGCGAGGGTATAGGTTAAGGTTAAGCAAGTAGTAATGGATGTAAGTCCCAAAAAAGTATGGAAGCCCAACAACGGTGACTAGAAATGTATCTTATTACCACCATGGATGTGGAGTCAAATGTATTATAAATATGCATATTATTATTATCATGAAAATATATACACAATAGTCAAAAGTTTGAACACACCATCTCATTCAAAGATTTTGTCTTTTTTCTTACCACTTTTTACATTGTAGATACATACAGAAGACATCAAGAATATGAAGCAAGATATATGGAATTATTTAATAAAGAAAAAAGTGAAATAACTGAACAAAATATTTTTTGGATGGCTAATTTGAATTTGAATTTTTGGTTGCTCCATATATCTCACTTCATATATTTGATCAGTATGTATATCAAATGTAAAAGTGGCAAACACATATAAACAATAAAATAAAAAAAAATGAGAGGGTGAATCCAAACTGGACTGGCAGTATATGTTTTCCTATATAATCAATATTTCCTACATACAATGAACTGACAAACACAATTTGTGGATTAGCACTTTTTGAGTGATGAGAGAGAAGCACAGGATCCATTGTCCCATTGTTTGATAAGGAATAACAAAAATACAAAGAATTTCCAGCCCCTGTCTCCACACTGGAAGTGAGACAGCACTTCTCTTTCAATGCACTCTCCTTATAACAACCTCTGCACACTATCCCTTCTTGTTTGCCACCTGTGACCTTTGAATAGATCGTATCTGCTGAGTTATGACCAAGCATGGCTGGTTGCTCAACCAACTGCTTAATGCTCCAGCAGCCTCCCCTTATGTGAAGAAAGAGGGGGTGAGGTAAAGAGGACCAGTAATCCTCTATTCTGGAGAGTGTGTATTGGTGATCTTGAGTCACTAAAATGTCTGTGTCCCTCTGTACGTGATGAATGCTGGCTCCCATTGGGTCGATTGTGGTCTATGATGAACAGCGAGGACTAGACCGACCACTGTTGCTACATTATGTCGTAAACTACAGGGGTTCTTCTCTTTGTTTTATCTCCAAGCCTGACTTATTATTAGAATAAAATGTCCTCTTACGCTTATCCTGTACAGACAGACGATTTATATCATGTGGCATTTCCAGGCAGTCATTTTTTTTTTTTTTAAGTGTCATGTCTTAATGGTTCACCTACTTCTATTTATGTCTGTGTAAATGCAGTGTAAATAAAGAAGCAAATCAAGTTATAATTCTTACTTTTTGGAGCAACTATGCAGCTACTTATGCTGCATAGTTCTGCCTTTTGTTGTCTCCAAATGATAATATAATTTTTCATCAGAAATATAAAATAAACAGCTCTGGAAACAAATAAGAGACCACTACAAAATTATCCGTTTTTCTGATTTTACTACTTATAGGTATGTGTTTGGGCAAAAGGTTCATTTTTGTTTGAGTCTTTAAACTACTGATAACATTTCCCCCATATTCCAAATAAAAATATTATTGTTTAGAGCATTTATTTGCAAAAAATGACAAATGGCCAAAATAACAAAAAAAGTACATGATTTCAGACCTCAAACAATGCAAAGAAACAAGATCAACTTCATTTTAAAACAACATAATACTAATGTTTACACTTAAGAA
Source organism: Paratrypauchen microcephalus (assembly GCA_036785185.1). NCBI lineage: Eukaryota > Metazoa > Chordata > Actinopteri > Gobiiformes > Gobiidae > Paratrypauchen > Paratrypauchen microcephalus. Next base: position 7,922,105 of record JAVJIX010000005.1, read on the forward strand.
GAGTTCAGAAATCAATATTTGGTGCAGTAACCCTTATTTTTAATCACAGCTTTCATGTGTCTTGGCATGCTCTCCACAAGTCTTTCACATTGTTCTTGGGTGACTTTATTCCACTCCTGGTGCAAGAACTGAAGTAGCTCAGCTCTGTGTTTGTGTTGGAATTCAACAGACGCTGGAATGGAATGGCTGTAATACATGTAGAGATGCTGATTTCAGAAAAAAATGCAGTGGTCTCTTATTTTTTTCCAGAGCCTGTATAATGATAAATTTTTTACGTAAAAAAAAAAAACTTAAAAAAAATTCTAAACCCCATACAGAAATTTTTCCTCTGCATTTGACCCACCCTTCAATGCCACTGGGCCTTCTGAGTACTAACCATACACTGTGCCATATAACATGTCATACTTAATAATTTATACAACTTATATATTGCTTAAATATGCTTTACAATTGAGAACTATTAAAACATGAAAGTCAATAAAGCCCCTTCATTTTGCAATCTTCATTTTTGAAAGAGGCACACCCATGCAAACTACCACTGTTTCATTCCAGTTATGTTGCACAATCAAAGAAACATAACTGTTACTATATTTATTCTTAAAAGTAATCCATATTAATTTTCCGTATTCTAGTATTTGGGCACCTGTGTTTGTGTGTAAAAGGCACTATTGTGTCATTGAACATCAAGGTCATTATGCAACAGCACCTGGTGTGTGTATCTTGTGCCACTAGAGCCGCCTTTCCTGAAAGCCTGGACAGATCCCGGAGTAAGGAGGGGTGGGCAGGGGGATGTGTGGGGTGACGAAGGGAGGAGGGAGGGAGGATGTTTAGGAGCGTCTGACCTTCCTTCCTCCCATTTTTCTCTCTGTACATTCCTCGCCTCCAAGAGCTTTCATTTCTACAGCTCTTTCTTCTCCATCCCTCTATATTTCTCTTAATTCAACAGGCTGTTTGGACATTGAATTCGGCTGTGGTCCTTACATTTACTGTCAGTTTCTATACTACAACTATGCTTTGCTAAGACTGCTAAATACTGCTATTTTGCCATATTAGTGACAATACTGCATTACAAAAGAGAACAAAACTTTAGAACTCTGGAGCTCTCCCCCTCCTGACCTTTGTAACAATGACTCACTCCCACACTTCAAATCCAAACTAAAAACTCATCTTAGACTAGCCTATTCACTCTATCAGAACACTGGACCATAGCTGCACTGACCCTTTTTAAGAGTTGATGTCTGTGTAATGACCACAAGTTTGAGGACAAAAGATTTGAATTCATTCACAGTGGATATCAAAGGGGTTTTCAGTAGGTTTGGAGCGGTTTTGACCTGGTTCAGTCCTGTTTCAGTCCAGGTTTCAACCTGGTGTAGACATTGTTCAGTCTTGGTTCAGTCCTGGGTCAGTTCTGGTTTTGACTGAATTTAGTCTTGGGTCAGTTCTGGTTTAGTCCTGGTTCAGCCCTGGTTCATTTCTGGTTTAGGTTTGGATCATCCCTGGTTTAGTCCTGGTTTAGCCCTAGTTCAGTCCTGCTTCAGTTCTGGTTTAGATCTGGTTCGGACCTGGTTTAAACCTAGTTTAGACCTGGTTTAGATCTGGCTCCTAATCAATCTAATTAGCCCCTGTTCTGGACCTGGTTTAGTCTTGGTTTTAACTATGTTTTTTTAACTTTTGCATTTTAATGTCCTTTTTTGGACAAGGTGACCTTGAGGGTCATGATAATAAAAAAAAGTATTATTATTTTAAGTTATTAGCATATCATATGTGGAAAATGAAAGTAAAAATGAAGGCTTTGGAATAATCTTACATTTTGCTCTTCCCTGTGTATAGGACTTTAGAGCCGCAGTGGCAGGGGCAGTGGGGGAGGAGCGAGAGCCTGTGCTGGACGACCAGAGACTGGGGGAGATACTGGGAGTGTTGCCCCAGGTGTACAACCTCCACAAAAGCCTTCTGTCCGAGCTGGAGGAGCGCATTAATCAGTGGTAAGAGACAAATTATACACTATAATGCAAGCTAAGCAAGTGTTTATCTGCTAAAATTTAATCTCAAAATCTGTGTATGGTCTACTCTTTGTTTTTTGTTTTTTCCCACAAAGATTAAACTAAATTCCAGAAAAAAATCTTAATCTTTTGATTTCCGCATAAGATTATTAGCTGTTTTGTGTTTCCTGATTGCTGATTCACTGTGTGGCCTCAGTTCTACCCCACAGCCTTCTTTACTTCTTTTCTCAGACAAAAACGGTTTGTTTCTCAAAATGGGAAAACAAAATCAAACCATACACAGAGCAGTAATATTATACCATATTTGATGTACTTTTAAAAGTACTTTTATAAAACCTGTGTGTGTTTGTAGGGAGGAGAGTCCCCGTATGGTGGATGTGATTTTATCTCATGGTGAAGACTTCAGAGTGTTTGACACCTACATCTCTGAGTATGACCGCAGCATGTTCTTACTGGAGGAGAGCCGCAGGAACAGCCCAGCCTTCGCCAACATTGTCAAGACCTTTGAGGTAATGCATACTACTTTGACTACAGTTTGGGAACTCTTTGCTCTGTGTTAAAGGTGCATTGTGCAACTTTTCTAGTGGAGAGTCCGTCACCTGCTTTTCTCCACCGAGACGTTATTGCTTTGTCTGAGATATTCCACAGAATGGCATTAAACCTTTCAAACATCATCGACATCATCATTTTGAGCATTAAAACCACATGTAATTGAATACATGTAAGGTAGAGCTGGTTAACGTCATATTGAGGAACATTCGATGCAGAGCAACGACACGTCCATAGAAACAAACAGGTGACAGACCCTCAACTGAAAAGTTACATAGTGCACCTTTTATGGTCAGTTAAAATCACAATTCCAACCAAAGTTTTCTTATCATGTAGCTTTGAGTCTGTTCAGAAATCTGGAATAACTTGCTTCATCATGTCAGACTTAATTTGTTTCCTATTTGTTTTTGACTGTGAGTTAGGTACAATCATCAAACCTGTTTTTTACTAAGCAGCACTGACTTTTGTCACACGGCGTCCATGGGAGACAATGGCCTTTGTAAAGCCACTCTATCATATTCCTCTCCATGGGACTGACCTTTCCACTGTCATGCTCGCATACTTTATACGCACTTCACACCAAAAGTACTCATTCTTTGTCTACATGGGTCTCTTTCTCCATATCCCCTCTGGAGAGATGAATCTATGCACTGATATCCATCTATTCTGGTTGGTTCTAATATATTCGGTCACACACCTTTCTTAATCACCAGCTAATTTTCTCAGGCCAAATATACCTTGTCTAAGCCAGTTTACAAATCACCCCATCAACCAAAGCAACGTTAAAGGAAGCCAATACGAACAAAGCGGTCACCCAATAGATTTTCTCATTTCCAGCCTCTTGTGTGCACTATTGATTACGCATTCTGAGCATCAAAACAGCTGCGGAGCAATCAGTTCACGTGATCCAACTGCTCTGTGTAATTTAGCCATCATAAGACAGTAATTACTCAATATTGTCAGACCAAATATATACTGGGGCATTATGTCTATTATCAGTTGCGTGCTGTAATCTGATTTGCTGTGAGAGGCTGGCACAGTGGTTCCAGGCGTTTCGGGTTTGATAAGAAAAGAGAACGGACAAGGCACCAACTGTGTGCGCTCATGAATATGCAACAGCAGCTGCCCCGTTCCACCCCACAAAAAAGAAAATAAAAAAAAATCTGAAATGTATAATTTTGGAAGAAATAGTCAAAGTTGGGATTCGGAAGATATTTGAAGAATTAAAAATAAAATAAAAGTTTGATATACAGTGTCTAATACGAGAAGAGGCACTGTAATCTTAAGAATCGTCTTTGATAATAAACCTTGTGATGTTATATGAATTACCCACACTGTCCTCTATGTAAAGGTACAGTAATTGCGATCCCTTTTCACGATTCATAAATTTATAATTGCCTTTGTCATAAAAGGGTCTATCTGCAAAGGACAAGTATAAAGAACACACTGATAATTGGTTTAGGGTAAAGATGTGCTATGTACCTTTTTAAGGTTGGGGGTCTGTCACCTGCTTGTTTCTATGGATATTTCACAGTATGACATTAAATAGAATAGAATGCCTTTTATTGTCACTATTCATATGTTCAATTTACATTATACATACTCACAATGAGTATGTATAAGTGTGTATGAGTGAAAGCATCTCAATTCAGTGCAGACATTTAAGTAGACATTTAAGATATATACAACACAGCAGGATACTACGGAAGCCGACAGAGGCCATGTTCATAATGGTTAATTTCTACCTTAATAACGATAAAATTAACTTGCGATCTCGAAAAAACGGCACAATTAATTTGTGATCTCGAGAAAACAAAAGAGTTATTTTGAGATCTTGAGAAAACAAAGAGTTATTCCGTGATCTCGAGAAAACAAGCCAGTCTTCTGCTGAGGTGCCGCGGACTAATCTTGAAATTATCCTGAATTAAAAGACGTAATGCAATCTCCCCTCGTGTCAACCCTTGATCAAAATATTGCCTTATCAGCTGATCGATTATTATTCCAGACATTCTAATGACCAAAAACGCGTCTATTCAGAATGAGAAATAGCCCCGACGTTAGCCTGTCACAACGTGGCAGTAGATGTTTCAATTGTTTTCTCAAGATCACAGAATAATTGTTTCGTTTTCTCGAGATCTCGAAATAACTTTTGTTTTCTCGAGATCGCAAATTAATTGTGTTGTTTTCTCGAGATCTCAAATTAATTATCTCGTTATCTAGGGAAAACAAGGAAGAAAAAATATTGCTTATGAATATGGCCTCTGTCGACTTCCGTAATTTACAACCCAGTATAAAAAAATAAAATAAAAATAGTGCAAAAAATTGCAATGCGCTATACATTAGTTACCAGGTTATTGCAAGTCTTGCTCAGATATTGCTCAGATATTAAACAGCTCTATCTTACATTTATTCAATTACCAGTGGTTTTATAGCTCAAAATATAAAGAAACACAGGCATTCTGACTGTGAGCAGGGTTGCCTCTCCACAAATTTGATCTGTAACTCGGTCTGGTTTGGTCTCTATGTAGATAGAAAGGTTTAATACCATACGGTGAAGCATTCCCGACAAAGCAAGAACAATAATCTCCATGGAGAACCGGAAAGTTGTAAGTAACCTTACGCACCTTTAAATGTGAATAGAAAAAGTCTGTTTATGTCCTTTAAAGGGTTCATTAGGTCCTTTAAAGGGTCCTATCCACACCATTGCTGTGACTTACAAATAGTGAATGATGGATGCTGTAGAGAGGGAACAGTGTCTTGGGAGTATCGTGGTGTGTGACCCTGTTGTAATGAGAGCAGAGGTTAGAGGAGAAGCTGAGGTTGTTTATTTGAGCTGATTCTCCGCTCTCCTGGGGGTGCTAGTGCATTAAATGAGTTTGTTTAGAGAAGATATAGTTTGCTTTTATGGTATTTAATTATTTATATTATCACATAAATAATTGTATATTTTGTTAATTCCCCAATATGTGTCTAAAATGACTTACTGATATCATTTTAGAAATAAATGATATATTATCTTCCATTCAACACCAATTAACTTCTAGTTACCACCACTAATATATAGGAATACCCCAATACTGATACTAGTATTGAATTTCGGCAACGATCCATGAAAATTTGCTGGATCAAGTATCGGCTCCAAAGTACATTATTTAATGATTGATGTTCGTACAGAAAGTCTCAGAATGTTCGAGCTTTTAATACAAAGTTGCTCTGCATGAGAGGTAAAAAACAGCCCCGTAACACATCAATATTTTTTGTTTTTAGGAAAATAAATGTTTAGTCTTTTTTAAGTGTCATAACTGGTATCAGCTGATATTGGATATTGGCAGATTCTTAGCACCTTAGAATCAGAGGCGGAACTGAAAAAGCTGTACAGTGGTCCCTCACTATATCGCGGTTCACTTTTCGCGGCCTCGCTATTGCACAGATTTTTTTTTTTTATTTCAATTTTTTTAAGAGTGTATCAACGCGCATTGTGTTCTGCATCCTGATTGGCTAAGGGACTGTAGATCTTTGCAGATTTGTCGGTCATTCTCCTCCGTGCCGTGTCTCCTGTACAGTACAGAATGCGTTCAGTTTGCCAAATTTATATAAATGTTCGATCGTGAGCAGTGTGACTTTGAAGTGCTGTATGTTTGCAAGTTTTCTCCCCGACAAAACCCACAATGTCGACGAAACGTTTTCAGATATAATCAAAGGTTGCACATCTGTTTATAAGAATCTTCTTCCAAAAGAAAAAAGAGCACCGATAAATACCCATAACCATGTTCTTCACTCGGAAAAAGACGCCTGCACCAAGGCGGAGCGGCGCCAAGACAAAGAGGCACAGTCAGAGGAACTGTGAAATACACGCGTCACTATTAAAGATCCCATGACATGGTACTTCTTGATGCTTTTATATGGCTCCTTAATGGTTCCCTAATACTGTAAATGAATCCTTCTTCAAAATCAACACTCAGTGCATGAGAAACAGAGGTAAGATGAGAAAGAGTCATAAATATCTCTCTCAAACTCTTTATTCTGGGCGTTGTTGCTTGAATGCAAATGAGGAGAAAAAAGCTGACCAATAGTAGAAGGTGGGGGCGTGACCAAACGCTCCGGTCTCCGCTGTCAGCCCACAGCTGATCTATTTCCTTGTTTTTGCACGGGGGAGAGATTTGAAGCGTTCCATTGAAAAATAAACACATTTCCACATAAAATAAAATTAAACCACTGCTGTTCAAAGGTCCAGAGGCTCAGATAAAGGACTTCCGAGCCTAGAAACACTCGGATGTGCCTCCAGGCAAATAAAAAAACGCATTTCGCATTGCCTAGCGCATTCGCAGTCCAAACTCTCTGGGCGTGATTTACAGAGACGCTGAGTACAGACAGACGGGGGTGGAACTGCATTTGCATTTCTTTTTTCGATCTGACGTCAATAAGGTGCCTTGTTCAAACTCGCCCGTTTGAGCTCCGATTTTTTGTAACGCAGAAAAGGATCGCAAATGCTCAGTTTAGACATTTCACAACTTTTAACCATGGGGGGGGAGGGGGCCTAAACAGGGTAGGGGAGCTCACATTAACGTTCAAAAACCTCAGAAAGCGAAAATTTCATGCCATGGGACCTTTAATACATTTTTTTGTTGAAAATCTACGAAAGTTTGAGTGTTTAAACGAGAGAGAAAATGTTAATGGCAGTCTGAGAAAAGTGTACAGTATAACGTGTGTGGTGAGGCGTTTACAGCCTTAAAATATGTAGAATAATTGTAAAATATAAAGCTGACTACTTTGTGGATTGCGCTTATCGCGGGTTATTTTTAGAACGTAACCACCGCGATAAACGAGGGACCACTGTATAGGAAGCTAGAAATAATGTAATCTAAGCTTAATGTACTACTATTGGTTGTTTGAAGTTATAGTTAGCAATGTATCATGACTTTTGAATGGATTGTGGCTTAAAATTTATTTAAAATAGTCTCTTTTTCTAACTATTTTTATATGCACTTTCACAACAATGCCCCATTTCCTGTCATATAACTGTATAGCCTATTTAAAGTATCCCTGTTACTTCCCCCTGCTGCTGCTCCTGCTGATCTCTTGCCATGAGCCATAGTCGTGCAGTAAAGTGGTAGTAATCTTGTTGTGGATGTGTTCATGACAGTGATGAAGCGTCCGAGGTCCATGATCAGATCACTGCTCGGTTCTTACAATATTAACACCTCCACAGCCACTCTCTTTTTCGCCACACTGTCTAAAACACAGGGCTCATTTTCAAGTCTGTTTTAATCCTATTTACACTTTTAACTTCCAGTGTTAATGTTATGTCAAGGCACGTCTGTCTGTGTACTGATTTTAATTAAAGAGGGGGTTTTATGCAGATTTCTTTTTTTTTTTCTTTTTGTTTAGCTTTCTACAAAGAGAGGTAGAAGAGGTTTTAGATGTCATCCATGCATGTTAGAAAAGTTATAGTGCACAATTAAATGGGCTTTAACATCAAAATTTTTCAACGCAATGAGTTTATAAGTGCTTTTCACACAGAGACGATTGTGGAGTTTTGTCATGATGATGAAGCTAACAATTAACATGCTAATGTGCACTTATCCGACAATACATTGTTTTCTAATTAGATACAGACATTATAGTGGACTTATTTTGACCTCAAGAGCTTCTTACATAAAATGCACGCTAATTTTGCACATTTGGGTTATGGATGTCAACAATTAATCAAACGATTAATTGTCGATTAAGACGTTGGTCGAACAAAATGCATTAATTGTAATTAATCGCTAATCGCGGACACGTGCACCCGCGTTGTCACGAAACAAGGCAAGAGCGCTGCGCCAAGCTCGACTCACAGCCGGCCGCAGGCGCCAACGGCACTGCTCAGCAGCCCCGGTGTAAGCGCGAGGCGAGATCGAACCGCGGCACCCGGAATGCGTAGTCTCAGCCCGAGCCACAAACCAGCCGCACGAAACCAGCAGCGGCACGTGGTGGTTTAATCCTGGTTTAGTCCAGGTCTAGACCTGGTCCAGTCCTGGTTTAGTCCAGGTCTAGACCTGGTCGAGTCCTGGTTTAGTCCAGGTCTAGACCTGGTCGAGTCCTGGTTTAGTCCAGGTCCAGTCCAGGCTTAGACCTTGTCTAGTCTCTTAGCCAATCAGGACAGAACACAATGTTACACTATAAAAAAATTTGAAAAAAAAAATATATATATGAGAACCACGATAGAGCGAGGGATTACTGTATTTTGTTATTCAGCATCAATACATTTGTGTGCTTTTTACTAAGGAATAATTAATTGAGGAATATACAATATAATAATACTATGATATATTTTTGACTCATTGTTATGTATACTATAGCTTATATTCTTAAAGATCCTATTGAAACACTAAAATTCAGGTGAAAAACGCCGCTTATCAGTTAATCGTTAATCGATCGATAAGGTCAGTCAACTATCAATTAATGAATTAATCGATAATTTGCATCCCTAATTTGGGTACATCGTGCCCTTTAGGTTGGACTGCATTTGATTTTCCCTTTAAAATATTGTGTAATCTAAATAAAATTGTGTACAGTAAAAATAAAAACAAAAACAGACTATCCTACTTCCGTGCTGTTCCTTGTGCTCGTTCTATATATCTACATAAAACTGCACAAAAAAAATAGAAAGCAAAACATCCATGTATGAATGTCACCTCACTAGTTTTATTAAATCTCTACAAAAGGCTTTTTATGCCAATTTACATTGACATTCATGCCATGTTGTTTGAACGCTGTCTCCAGTGAATGCAGCCCGGGAAAAGACGCATCTCTTGGACAGGGATTGATGGAGGGGAAAGTGCAGAGAAGTGACTTTCTTGTCACGGTAGCAGGCCAATGAGGCAAGCACAAGCTAATTAGATAGGCAGTCTCCTTTACAACTCCCCAATTAGATCAGTTACCCACACAAGCAGCAAATCAACTGACCAAGACCAGGCTTGAGGAGTGAGGAGTTTCGCTAATGTTTTTAGTGTTGATTTTGCAAACTGTTATAATCTCTCACTTCATTTGGCTCACCCATTCTTACACACCACATGGAATATTAGCCTCTCTGGCACAAAGTCCCAGAAAGCTGCTTCTGCTGAACAAGTGTCAATAGCATGGAAATTCACGAGTGACCCCAGAGATGTTTGCAAGCCAAGATAGTTTAATAACAAAGTGCTGGTAGGGAGGGCTGTTGTAAGCATTACACCGTAATGTTTATTGTACAGGAGAGATTTTAATGCAAAAGTTGAACAAAAACTATTATTATTATTAGGGCTGTCAGTTTAATGCATTAATTAGATTAATGAATTACACTGTAAATTAACGTGTTATAAAAAATAAGGCAATTAATTATGAGTGGCAATTCAATGTGCGCGCATTTTAAATTTGGCGTGCGGCGAGCAAATCGCTGCTCGGGTCTTTGAACGGCAAGTTTATTTATAAAAAGAACGAAGACCGGACTATCAACAAGAACGCTGTGATTTGTAGAATTTATCAAAAACATTTTTCCAATCACCGAAACTGCTCCAGCCTGACGGATCGATTGAACGCAAAACACGTCCGGACAAGTTCCATCGTTACCGGTGATAGAGCGAACTTCACCACCAAATCACGCTCGCAGAATTTGGGAAACGAATGAGCAAAGCGACCACAGAAAAACTGACAAACTCAATCACAAAGTGGGTTCGCTTGATCGCTCGCTCATTATTATTAAAGGAAAAGTAACGTTATTTTACAATCTGAGCCTTCTTTCGGTAATAAAACAGGTTGTTTGACTCACCCATATCACATTCGTGTCATTTGGAGCTGTTTGAAGAAAGTTATGTTGTAGCGTTGTAGCGTTATGTTGATTTATCCATAGTTTCGAGTAGATGAGGACGCCAGTGCGCATGCGCGGATTGTGCTATCAGCTCCCGGGACCCAAACATGAAACGCAAAGCTGAAAACTATGGATAAATCTCGGATTACAGGCCACTTTTGCTTCAAACGAAATCTTACATTAAGACATCGGGCTTCTATGATTTGAAAAGTGCTAAAGTTTGTTATTTGGAGACCGCAAAGTAATGCCCCGAATACTCATGCTAACGGATACGCTACAACATAACTTTCTTCAAACAGCTCCAAATGACACAAACGTGATATGGGTGAGTCAAACAACTTGTTTTATTACCGAAAGAAGGCTCAGATTGTAAAATAACGTTACTTTTCCTTTAATTTATTTATTTATTTTGGGCAAGTAAGCAATTTATATTATTTTAAAAGTGCAATCATAACAGAAAAAAAAAACATTTGCCCAAAAAGGAGTGGGAAGAAGAAAACTCTTCTAATTTAACATAATGAGCTTTCTTTTGCATTCTTCAGACATTTTACCTTCTACTATATGAACTATTTACAAGTGAGGACAATGAGTGACTGTTAAAGCTTGGTAATATAACTATCATCATATTGCAATAATACAAAAGGAAACCAACGATGGTAAAGTGTGGTAAATGGTAAACGTAATGGACAGAACATACCAGCAATGGTGCAGAAACAACCAGCATAAACCAGCACTACAGAAGGCAGTTTGTTCTAATATAAAGATCCACTCTCTATTTACTGATAGATAAAATTATTGTGACTAATGACATAACATTGCATAATTATGGATCGCTGAGAATTTCATTGTGGTCTGCAGATTTGCATGAGACTCATGAGGGTAGCAGTAGAAAATGTATAAAATCGTATATGATAATATGATAATAATGATAATATTTGTTATCATTACAATTCTCACTGATCATGATTTAACTATGTACTGTATTTAAAGGGGCCATAGTTCACTATTTTCTGATCTATACAGTTATGTTTCCTCATTAAAAACATACCTGGAGTTGTGTTATATATGCATATTTAGGCATATTTCTTCTCTCAAATATAAAACACTCTGTTGTGATGTCACGTGGTAATACAGGAAGTGCTCCACTCTCTTTTTAAACTTTGCTTATGTCAAGGTACAGCTGTGTTCCATTGCCATTTATTCCTAAAGGTTGAGGTCACATTTTTCCTTTTTCTTTTATACTTAAAATCAACACACAACACACACAAGGCATGAAAACAATTTGATTTGAATCTGTGTTAATTTGTGTATCATATTTTCAAGAAAAGAAAGAAAATTTTTGAAGAGGAAGAACAACAAGAACAATGGTTATATAGTTTTCAGTTCATTATTTTCATTAGAATTTAATCCCTACTCAGAGTGCTCAGGGAAATTTCTTCTCCACCTCAAGGCATAAAAGACCCTGATTGATTTTGCAGGGGGCTTTTGGATTGTCCAAGTGTCTATCCCCTTTTCACTTACCAATAGAAGAATAATGGAGATAAAGACCTTTTTGTGCACTGAAAGGTGCGTGAAGGTCGTTCACTCTGGTATCTACTCCCTTGTTCACATTTGACCTTGACTTGAGGTGGCCTATTCACTGAAAGCCCTTGAGGGTGGTTGAAGATACATGTATGTGACATGAGCTACAGAGCTATATGGAGAGGGAAATATTCTCAGGCAATGCAAAAGTATCAATTACAGGTATTATTTACTATACTATATTATGTTCAATCTGTGAAATACTCTACTTACACCTTATTTAATCCTACCTGTACCTTTGTATTTTATTATATTTTATTACTTTTTTTATTATGTTGTTTACCTTTTCCCCTGCACTTTCTGCAACACTTTTTACCATGTATTATTATTGCATGCTATTAGTACTTCTTGACTATCTTAGCGAGTCAGCGGGTTCTTCTGATCCTAAGCATTTCATTGCATTGTTGACTTTGTGTTGATCCTGCATATGACAAATAAACAATCTTACATCTTGAATTATATGACACAAAATTTCCTCATTTGATGTTTTAGCCCTTTTATAATGCTGTTACCTCCTTAACAACATACCTGTGGTTATGTTTTGTTTTATTCACACATGTTTGAGTAACCCTTTATTATTTGTCTCTCTACATCTCCAAAGCTCAAAATGCTCTGTTACACCTTGTCATGAAGCGGTAATTGAAGAGTTAGCAGCGGCCTTTTACCGTTTGTTTAGTAGAGATGGGCAATTCCAGGGCTGAAATCAACCAAATGATTTAGTGAAGGTGTATGGAGTTTAAAAACACAATGGAGCACTATCTGCATTACCACATTACATCAAATGGTGGGTGTTTTCTGTTTGAGAGAAGAACTCATCTTAAATATGCAGTATTTGTGTGTCATATGTGTGAATGAAACACAACTCCGGGTATGTTTGTGATGAGGAAACAACATTATAACATAGATCGGAAAATACTAAAATATGGACCCTTTACGTAAACTGATAAACTGGTGTTTCTTTCAGAGAAGAGGAGCAGAGGAAGCAGAGGTCCCACTGAAACACCAGCTGCTGCAGGTCATAGTGAGAGTGCTCCAGTATCGCATGCTCCTCACAGGTAATCACATTCCAACTGTAATATTTGTCTAATTTTCACTATCATGAAAAAGAGGGCTGTCACAATAATTACTACATCGACGTATCTTTCAATACATGATAAATGGATTAGATTAGAGTTGTAGAAGGTTGAATTATGAACTCAAATTACACAAACTAATTACTTAAGTGTTGCATTCCGCTATTTATTTGTACAGCTGATTATTATTTAAAGGTCCCATGGCATGAAATTTTCACTTTCTGAGGTTTTTGAACGTTAATGTGAGCTCCCCTACCCTGTTTAGGCCCCCCCCAATGGCTAAAAGTTGCGAAATGTCTAAACAGAGCATTTGCGATCCTTTTCTGCGTTTGAAAAAAACACAGCTCAAATGGGCGATTCTGGACAAGGCACCTTATTGACGTCAGATCGAAAAAAGAAATGCAAATTCAGTTCCACCACCATCTGGATCTCCACCTCCTGTCTCTGGAAATCACGCCCAGAGAATTTGGACTGCGGAGGAGCTACGCAATGCGAAATGCGTTTTTTTATTTGCCTGGAGGCACATGCGAGTGTTTCTAGACTCGGAAGTCCTTTACCCGACCCTCTGGACCTCTGAAACAGCAGTGGTTTAATTTTATTTTCTGTGAAAATGTGTTTTTTTTTCCATTGAAAAGGCTCTCCTTTCCTCCTTCGCGCTTACACACGCGGAAGTGGGGCCAGGCACAGCGCACCGCTAAAACAAGGAACCAGCGGCGCATTTGCCCCCCCCCCCCCCCACCCGCTCCTCTAACCAATCTGTGTCCTTCTCATTTGCATTCAAGCAACAAGGCCCAGAATGAGTCGTTCAGAGAGTTATTTTTTGACTCTGACTCTGTACATGTGTCTTTCTCATGCACTAAGTGTTGATTTTGAAGAAGGATTCATTTACAGTATTAGGGAACCATTAAGGCACCATATAAAAGCATCAAGAAGTACCATGTCATGGGATCTTTAACAAAATATTATTTATTTAACAAAATTGTATGTAACAAAATTATACATTTAGAATACTTTTGTGTTCTGCTTTATGGTTTGTTTTTCAGTATTATCGTTTATCGTCCATACTGACATTAGGAAAATATCACACAAAATTTGTTATCGTGATGGGCCTAATGAGAAAGACTAAAGAAATGTGCACAGAAGAAAAGTGAAAGAAACACGTTTAGCTTTTAGTCATACTTAAAAGTTAATTGGTAAGACTACTGCATCCATGGTTCTATTTCAGTTGCACTATACTAGGATATGTCCTAACCATGGATCTATTAAAATAACTGGATAGGGTATTGGTATCTTAGAGCTGTCTTGAGTTGGCGTAGTAGCTACTCACTGGTGCTTCAGCCAAAAAAATCCCTCCTGCCCAGAAGAAAGGGCATTGAGTGCAATGTAATCACAACCTGGTCATTTTTGGCCAACAGGGCACCTACAGTTTTCAAACAGTTCGGATTTTGTGACGTATCTATCTATTGTATCTATTTTTTGATCATACATTTTTTCTCAGCTCAAAATCCTTCTGTTGCCTTAAAAACAGCTTTTTAATCATCTGCTCCGCTCTAGCTCCTCTTGCTCTGATTGGTCAAAGCAATCACGTGATATGCTCAAGTGGATTCGGGTGTGCCCGTGGGAGAAAAGAGCACCACTGCGCATGTTCAATGGGCAGGGAGCCACCAGAAGTACCTAGCCCCTGAAGGCTAGTCTAGAGACATGCGCCATTGAGCTCTGCCCATTGACTTGAATCAGCGGCCATGTTTAGATCCCAGGGCTTGGTCTTAACCAGGCCATGTTACATGTTAGCATAAACCAATCCAGTTTATACGCATGTTATGATATTAATATTTTACTGTGTCTATATGTCACAAAGTATTATACAAAAATCTCCTTCATAATTGCAAAAAAGGCCCATTATGTTAAATTTCTGATTATGAATATATCCCTATATGCTATTCCTTGCAGTTTTACTATTGTATAGCACTATTAAGTAATTGTGCTATACAAAATAAAAACTGAACCTTGCCTTCTTTGTTGTTTACAGATTACCTAAACAACCTTTCTCCTGATTCAAAAGAATACGAAGACACTCAAGGTAACATTACTTTGTTAATAGTAAAACTAAATTGTTCCTCAGCTTTTTCACAGACGCTTTAAAGGCATTCTTCAGACTCCAGTTGTGAAGATACAGCCACTGAGTGTGACTTAAGTGTTTGCTTGTGCATAAATTAGTGCCTCTGTTTGTCTGTGTTGCAGCTGCCTTGGTGACCGTGTCTGAGGTGGCCGATCAAGCCAACGACAATCTCAAACAGGGGGTGAGTGTGGAAGATCCCCTTTTAGTTTAGTCCCCTTTTAGTTTTTTTTTTTCATTTATTCTCTTTCGTCAACCATCGGGTATAAAGGAAAGCTGTTACACTTATTTTCAGTCAAATCAACCATTCTGACCCTTAAATCAAAATTTTTGTGAGATTGGCTTCAGCTTTTAAATTTAACTTTTAACTTTTAACAACAAATGCTCTATTTATTGTCTAACAGTTAAAATCTCCCAACAGCAGCTTTACTCCCTTTCATAATTAACAAAAGACTAAGTGGAATTTGAAATTTTATTTTCTATTTTCCCCTTGCATAACTTGCAAATACTTATAATTAGAGCATTTAATTGTATCAGAGACTGTATAAAGAAGTGGACTAAGGGATTGTGACATCACCCAATGTGTTTGGCTACAGTAAAAATTAAATTCACGATGCTAGTGGTTGTAGGGGTGAATTTGGAGCTGTTTTCTATATTAGGAATATATTTTTTTACAGACAAAATAGCAAAATAAAAGCAAGATTTTGTAGAGCAGGTAATACGAAATTTTTAAGACTAAAGTGCAGCAGTTATAGAAAGAGTGGTGACAATTTTTCAATGTAAAGTCTATTGGAGTCGAAAGCACATCCATGTTCAGGTTAGTTATGTCCATTTATATTTACAGTCTTTGATTTATACGAGATTTACAGCTTCAGTTTGAATTTGAGGAAGCTTTCTTCATGCATTTTTTTTAAATATCAGTGAAAATGATTATGCAATGTTGGAATATTTTTTTTAATTTATTCTCATTCAGAAGTCCCCATTTTTTGGCAGTAAAGTTTTTGTTTTAGAGTTTCAAAATGAGTTGGACAGCTGCGCCCTGCCTCTCTGCGCGATAACATGCACACTGAGGGAGAGAGCTTTATTCCTGCACAGCTTGTTGATTAACGCACTGCGCCGAGCGGGGAGGGTTGATGTCATCACACAGTCCCAGGTGTATCATCACAAAGGAAGCACTGTATGGGTGTGGGTGTCTCTGATTCCCCTCAAACTCCAGCAGCTTGAGGAGATAATGCACACACACACACACAACCCCCTCCTCCCTCTCCCACTGCCAAGATCCCCCACTGCACTTAGGCTCCATGGACATTGAACACATACACAGACACTGAAAACACAGCGTCTCTCTATCTCCGCTGTCACGTCGTTATCCAGAAACCTCCTTCTCATTCACTAACAAACCAGGCGCTTTCAGTTGTTGTCTGTGTATGACCCCTGTGCTCTGTCTCACCAGGAGAACCTTCTGCGCCTGGTCCATATTGAGTTCAGTGTAAAAGGCAAAAGGGATCTGCTGAAACCTGGAAGAGTAAGTGACAACCACTGCATTCAAACCCCGTTAAACCCTGGTGTCTTGTAACGAATCTATATTTATTGCTATTCATAACTAGAATATCAACACAGTCATTAGTCTAATATAAAAGAATGGAATTTATAATATACAAGTAGAAATTCAGAGACATTTTACATTATATGTGTGTATATGTGTGTGTGTGTATATGTGTGTATATGTGTGTGTGTATATAAATGTGTGCGTATATATGTGTGCGTATATATGTGTGTGTATATATGTGTGCGTATATATGTGTGTATATGTGTGTGTATATATGTGTGCGTATATATGTGTGCGTATATATGTGTGTATATGTGTGTGTATATGTGTGTGTATATGTGTGTGTATATATATATGTGTGTGTGTATATATGTGTGTGTATATGTGTGTGTATATAAATGTGTGCGTATATATGTGTGTATATATGTGTGTGTATATGTGTGTGTATATACCGGTATGTGTGTGTGTATATGTGTGTGTATATGTGTGTATATATGTGTGAGTGTATATATATGTGTGCGTATATATGTGTGCGTATATATGTGTGCGTATATATGTGTATATATGTGTGAGTGTATATATATGTGTGCGTATATATGTGTGCGTATATATGTGTGTATATGTGTGTATATATGTGTGTGTATATATATATGTGTATATATGTGTGTGCATATATATGCATGTGTATATATGCGTGTATATGTGTGTGTATATATGTGTGTATGTGTGCGTATATATGCGTGCGTATATATGTGTGTATATATATTTATATATTTTTGTATATATTTTTTAAGCCATTATTTATTATCTTGTTTTATTGCATGCTACATTTTTCTGCTGTTCTTGATCTGTGCGTTGCAACACTGGAATTTCCCCACTGTGGGACTAATAAAGGTATATCTTATCTTATCTTATCTTATATGCGTGTGTATATATGTGTGCGTATATATGTGTGCGTCTGTGTGTGTATATATGTGTGTATATATGTGTGTGTTATTTCTCAGTGGTCTTTTAAAGGTGCACTGCGTAATTTTTTCTAGTGGAGAGTCCCCTCCCCCTTGAAAATAAAATAAAGGAGTTCTGACTCACCTTACACACCTAATGTCCTTTTCTTTTGACAGATGTTTGTCAAAGAGGGAACACTTATGAAGGTTTCAAGGAAAAGCAGACAGCCTCGACACCTGTTCCTGGTAAGTCAATACTTTAATTTGAATCAAGAATAAGGAAGATAACCAGCGGAAATGACTTGTACTGACTTCTAATTAACACCTTCTAATTTGTGTGATCATCACATTTTGCGTGTTTGAGGTGCTCTCCTGTTTCTGTTGAGGTGCTAGATGGTTTCCCAGCAACCTCAAGGTGATAGTTTACAAGATAGTTGATTAAAATCCACTAATTAAGAGTGTCATTGCCAGTGGTGCACTAAACATCTAAACATTTTTTAATCATAGGCGCTGTCATAAAAACATGAAAACTAGACCAAACTTGTTCCACACGTTCATAATAATTATTCACGGCGATCATAAGTGCATTTCACAATTTGCATTTTCACAACACAGCAACAACAAAAAGCATGCTCACAGCACATCAGTGTTACTTCCTGGTTTGTATCTGATAAAAACACTTTATAATAAGATGCACACAACACACAGCAAACCTATTTTACAGGTTAAATCCCTTAAAATAATACAGTTAAAATGTGAAAATATCTTGCAACTTTGGGCGACAACAAAGATTACACGGTTGTTGAAAGCATGAGGGAATGTTGGGTGTGGGTCAGTCTGGGAGGTAGTGGAGGTTGCGAGGGGGCACGGGGCCAAGGTCTCCACCAGGCACCACACTCGTCAGGCTGCAGGACCCGCCTCCCTCCTCTCTCCTCCCAGGATTTGTTTTCCAGGGCCCCACTTCCTTACAGGATGTTTGGTATGGGTCAGTGGATGCCGGCTTCCTGTGTATTGGGAGGCGACTGACAGCAAAGTGAAGGCCAGGCACCCTGTTGAATGCTGGGAGGAGGTGTAACGATCAATGTAAAGTGGTCTATAGACGTAGATTGTTTGGTCTGTTTAATTCGACTCAGCACAGGTGTGTTTTTAGTGTATAAAAAGTTTTTAACAGATGAAGACATGGTTTAAAGGGATAGTGCGTTTTTATTTTATGTTAATCTGTATGGGTTTCCTTCTAAAAGTTACTTGCGGTAACACCGGCTTACCTCTGACAGTTTGTGCTCAGTTTGCGTCCCAAACAGTTGTCCACGAAAAATCCAGCAGCGTAGGTAGCATTCGCATATCTCGTATCAATTCGTATCACTGCGCACCTATTACTTATTATTAGCCTGTTAACCTTTAGCGGAAGTGTACGGCGGGTGTGGTCCGCCGTAAGGGGAAGTTTACGAGTGAACAGGCAACAGGCAGCTAATGTGAGCGCAGTGATACGAATCGAGACGAGATATGAGAATGCTAACAACGCTGCTGGATTTTCCGTGGACAACTGTTTGGGACGCAAATATATCACCTTTCGGACAAATGTTTTGTTTTGATAAGAAAAACAAGCTTTATTACGAGTCCCCGCAAACTTACCGAACCTAATTACTTGAGCTTCAGAACGCGAGCAGAACCGGGCTGAGCGCAAACTGTCAGAGGTAAGCCGGTGTTACCACATACAGATTAACATAAAAAAATAAAATTTAAAAAAAAAACGCACTATCCCTTTAAAGGAACTGTATGTTGCCTGCCCTCCTTACTGTTTAAAAAAAAAAACCTGAACCTGGGTTTTTTCACAGATAATACCCGTTCATAAATTGCTCTCCATTTAGAAATGTCACTTTTTGTCAATTTGTACATATAGAAATTGTCTTGATGTTTGTTATTGATAGTGTAAATACAATTTTAGGCTTGTGTGGTATCAGCAAACAGTCTACAATTAAAAAAAAAAAAAAAAGATTAGCCTATTATGTTTCAAGTATTTTTTCTTTTTTTTTCAGTTTAGCTGCAGAGATTGGGTTCTGTTTTATCTCTCCCAGCCTCTGAAGATTGGATTCCAGTTCAGAAATAGCTTGGAGGGCTAGCTGGTTGATACTTGGAGCTTATTACAGTTATTTGCTCCCATGCAGTGGAAGTCTTCTCTGGGTCAACTGTTATTTATGGACTTTTATAGGAGACACTCCAAACAACGTGGAGGATGAGCGCAGACAAAAGCACAGTGCACCTGTTTGAGCTCAGAGTAAGAGAAGGGGTTGGTAAAATGAAGACGATGAAGTGAAATATAAACAGTGCATATTGCAGTAGAGCATCTTGCCTGAAATTGCCTTTTTTGCCATGGGACTGTAGAGGCCTATGCTAAGTCAAGGAGGATCTTACAGTCCATTTGTTTGAAGTCTGTGGTTTCTGAGTCCTGAATAAATTAGTAGCTTTGGGTGGAGTGGAATAACTGTGGTGGCCATAGGGGTTATGGCACAGTTCACATTGGCTGTTTAGTCTCCAGTGAACCCGTGTGTGTGTGTGTGTGTGTGTGTGTGTGATCTGTTTGTGTTATTGTGGTGGAGAAGGCCCCAGTCACACCCAGGCCTGAGAAGCCCAGAGAACGAGGGAGCTGGACCCAGAGCAGGGTGGAGAATTCCTGGATGCTGTCTTTATGACCCAGCGGATGTTTAGAGCACACACTTTAGGTGTGACCAATGATGTCAACTCTTTTGTCTTAGAAGAAAAGAAATGCTTATAACACAATAGCCCCTTGGTATGTTTAAAGACATAATACTTTTGGCTTGACAAGCAAATAAACACGTTTAATGCTTTATTTTATTCTGTGTACACATGGGAAATGTCTGATGCAGACAGCTCACATGAATGTGTGAAAGAAAATCAGTGGCACAAAGTCAAGGCAGGATTTGCTCTTCTTCTTTCAGAACAATGTCGCCATCTTGTGGAATGTCTTATGGGCGCCCACTTTTAAAAGCCTACTTTTGAAAGTACTTTGCTTCATGTAAAGATGTACTTATAAGAAGTATTTTAAGCAAGATGTGGAAGGAGAAGATAGGAGAATATTTGTACACAGTTTTTGACGTGAATCTGTTGATTTTTCATTCGGCCTGTTATTCTAACAGTACTGGCAAGAGATTTTTCCCTGACCGGGAATCGAACCCGGGCCGCGGCGGTGAGAGCGCCGAATCCTAACCACTAGACCACCAGGGATCTGATAGAGCATCATCACACATAACAGCCACTAGAGAGCAGCAGAGACCTGTTCATGTTTCACAGCTGCAGTGTTCATATTCTGTGTACAGGATATGTCCATGAGTGCAGTTATGAAGATACAACAGAGCAGAGGCAGTGGGGTGAATGTATTAATAATATTTATGTACATTTTTCTTTTCTCAGATGAATGACATCATGCTGTATACTTACCCTCAGCAAGATGGCAAATACAGACTCAAGAACACACTGTCACTTTCAGGAATGAAGGTACATTATTTCATGTGGTTTCTTACGCCAAAGTGATGTTTTGTTTTGTTTTTTGTAAAAAAAAAAGAAAAAAAAAAAAGTTAATTATACCATGTGTTATCATACAAACAGGTCAGTAAACCAGCCCTGGACAATGTCCAGAACTGCTTAAGGATTGAGGTGTCTGACATAACCATAACACTGTCTGCCAGGTAGCACCAAAATGTTTCATATTTTTTCAAAAGAACAAAAAAACAGCACTTTAACATCTATTGAAACTTTCCAGCTCCATTGGTGAGAGAGAAGACTGGTTTCATACACTCAGTCGGGCCATAGCCGATCATGCCGCTGGCCTCTGTACGTTTGGTGGGCCCTGCAGTGAGGTGAGGAGAACATTTTATTATAAATAAATAAATAAATCTTTGATGAAAATGGGAGGAAAATTTACAGTGTTTTTAAACATTAAAGGCTAGAGAAAAACTATGGATGGCTCTGGGAGAAGCAGCTCCTGTTTTGGTGCCTGTGTCCCACGTAATGATGTGTATGAACTGTACCTCTGACTTCAGCCTTACACTGCGGAGACACCACTGCAACGCCTGTGGCAAGGTCAGACATGCTTGTTCATTTCACCTGTATCTGTATTTTTTCCTGTACTCTCAAATTAAATTAGACAGATAGACAGACCTTACAAAATGTTCAGTATTATTCTGCATTTCCTAGTTTTTTATACATGATACAATGATACTTTGTTTTTCTTGTACAGGTGGTATGCCGTACTTGTTCCCGTAACAGATACCCTCTCAAGTACCTCAAGGACCGAATGGCCAAAGTGTGTGACCACTGCTACACTGAACTCAGGAAAAGAGGTGAGACCGGTTATAGTAATTGTTTGTTGTTTTTTAGATTAAATAAAACTTGTGTGGCCTACTTCATATACTGTATGTGCTGGCATGTGTTTAGGAGGAAGTGTGTCTGGAGCGTGTGGAAACTCGAGCCCTCGTGCTCAGCGTGCCAATCGTCCACTGTCTGCCGTCTTCCAGAGTCTACAGCCTCCCAGTCTGTGGAAGAGCAGGAAGAGCACCATATCTCTCAACCAGGTATCTCTTACTTTCACACGTTTCCCTTCTAATTTCTAATACAGACGTCTATATGCAAGACAGAGCCAACCTTGCTCTGCTGGTAAGTGCTATACAAATAAACATGCCTTGCAATCTTTTCCATTAAAAAAAAGAAAGAAAGAAAGAAAAAACAATGCCCTAACCACTAGATAACGCTCTACTTTGTTGTAGAAAGCATTTTATGTATGCACCTAAAGTTGTGAAGAAGCAGCTTGGATGATTTTGTCCTGTTGATAAATTGAATTTCTCCTTTTGCCAACTAAAATTGTGGCAATTTCACACACAAATGTCCCAGATCCACAGCAGAAATCCACATTTCATTGTATTTATGGTGCATTTATATTAGGAGATTATGAGGACTATTCGTACTACGACACCCCTGTGATTGCAGGTGTCCCTTGGGGCTGAGGGCTCCACTATGAGTGGAAGCTTACAGCGGAGAAAGAAAAGCAAGAGGAAGTGGAAGCGTCTGTGGTTCCTTCTCAAAGACAAGGTGCTCTACACCTTCACAGCCCGTGAGGTGAGGGGGCACAGAGTCTCCCACCAGCCCCAGGCTCACACTCGCTCTCTCTCCTCCTTCTTCTTAATTTGTTTTAGAACACATTTCATCTCCAGGTCTTCATACTTTCCTCTTGGGCAGGGACTCTCTGTGATCTTTCTCCTTACTGTGAAAAGTCCCGGATTGTGGGATG
The DNA here is from genome assembly GCA_036785185.1 of Paratrypauchen microcephalus. Taxonomy (NCBI): domain Eukaryota; kingdom Metazoa; phylum Chordata; class Actinopteri; order Gobiiformes; family Gobiidae; genus Paratrypauchen; species Paratrypauchen microcephalus. The sequence continues at coordinate 7,945,044 of JAVJIX010000005.1, forward strand.
GCTCTTATTGTATATCATGCAGTATTATTTGGCATTACAATTAGAACTTATGCTGATACTGATGCTTTGTCTCCCTCAGGATAAAGTGGCCTCAGAAAGTCTGCCTCTGCAGGGCTTCACAGTCAAACTGACGGAGCGACCGGATGGAGAGGAGAGCAGCAATGTGTTCCATCTCTACCACAAGAAGACACTGTACTATACATTTAGGGCAGATGACCAGCACACAGCACGCAGGTCAGCAAAGCTTTTTGCCCATATGCTTATTTATTTATATAATGGTATTCTTATTTATATAGTTGATAGAGGCTTACAAAAGACCTTCCCTGACTAGGAATCAAACCCAGGCTGTGGCAGTAGAGTGTCAAATCCTGACCATTAGACCACCAGGAATGTGCTCACGTTGGTGTGGTGTCACCTTCTGTGACAGCTGTTATTAAAGGCCAGGGATGAAAGAGTTCCGCCTTTTAGCGGATCTCCGCTTTTTTTTTTCAGTCGCGTGTTTTTTTGTTTTTTTTTTCTGTGCAAATGCGTTAACAAAGATTTTGGGTGTATATATACGTATAGTTGTGTTTAGTGTCACCAACCATCCCTTGAAAAATGGAATCGTCCTGTATTCAGAAACAAAAGTACGCGTCTCGTATTAAAAATGTACCGCGCAAGCCCATGTGAGCCGCCATGAGCGCGCGCAGGTCTTTCACAACAGCGTGTATCACAGGGGCGTACCAACCCCCCCCTTTCCCCCCTCCGACTTTCCGCTTTTTTTATGACAGGACACTTTAAAAGTTTCGAAATGTGTAAACTGAGCATTTGCGATCCTTTTCCGCGTTTGAAAAAAAGACAGCCCAAACGGGCGATTCTAAACAAGGGAACTTTCTGACGTCACACTCGCGGAAAGGATTCCACCCCCCATCTGGATGTCCACCCCCCGTCTCTGAAAATCACGCCCAGAGAGTTTGGACCGCAAACGAGCTACAAAATGCGAGATGCGTTTTTTTATTTGCCTGGAGACACATGAGAGTCTCTGAAGGCTCGGATGTCCTTTATCCGAGCCTCCGAACCTCTGAAACAGCAGTGGTTTAATTTTATTTTCTGTGGAAATTTGTTTTTTTTCATGGAAAACGTCTCACGCAATTAAAACGCTAAAGTGGGGCCAGCGCACCGCTGAACCAGGAAACAACGGCGTATTTGGCCACAACCCACCCGCTGCACTGGCCTGTCTCTGCATTTAAGCAACAACGCCCCGGAATAAAGCATTTCAGAGACATATGTCTCTGACTGTCTTCATGAGGCTATCTCATGCACTGAGGCTTGATTTTGGAAAATGATTCATTTACAGTATTAGGGAACCATTAAGGCGCCATATAAAAGCATCAAGAAGTAGGCTACAATGTCATGGGATCTTTAATAGTAGTATATGAGTCTATTTATCACTAGGGGAAGTAAAAACCCCAAATGATCCTCCAATTCAGATAAAATCTGTGACTGTATCTTGTCCAGTCTGTTATGTTAAATGTTATTGTAGGACAGTCATGCCTATGAACTGATTTCTTATGTTTCAGATGGGTTAATGCGATAGAGGAGGCTACAGTTTTATAGCACCTGCTGTCTGTTCTTCTGCCACAAGGGGGCGCCATGTTTCTTTGTGCTGTGTTGGAGTAGAAAGTCTTCAAGCCAGTATGGACAGCTGTGAGGAGCCAGGAGGACATCAAACCATCTGGGATTCTTCTGTCACTGTACATCTTTTACATCTGTTAACATCTGAAAACAGTGTATGAACAAATATTTAAAAGGACACATGACTCTGAAATAAATTGTAATTTACCATGCAAAAATGTGTTTGTAGCTTTAAAGGAAAATGATTTGCAACCATTTTAAGATGTAAAAATATCTACAGTTTTTGAACATTCACATTTTTTAATATACTGCAGATATTTAAACAAAAAATGCCATTAATAGTGTTGTCTACGGTTAAGAAAATGATTACATGATGCAACAGGGGACTTTTCTGGTGAGGGCCACTGTCAGATATAATGCCTCATATTTACTACTCAATATTTTCTGAAGTGCCATAATAGTTCCCCTTATTAAATACAAAGAGGTTTATAATAAGACATCATATGTGTGCCTGAGATTAAACTAGTCAATTTATTGTTTTGTTATCAAAGTACTGTACTTGGGTTTTGCTGAACAAAGTTTCATTTAGTCCTGTGTTAAGGACCAGTTCAGTATCAGTCCCATTTTACTGATGCTGTAAGTGCAGAATGCAACATTTTCTACTGTTTGCAAATGTTGGTGAATATGAGCTGCTCATGTCTTCAGTCATTGTCCCTTTAATTGTTCAGAGAGCCGGGAATCTGCAAAGAAAAAAACACTCAACACGCTTCACTTAAGGCCATTGTGAACTATTTCACTGTATAATGTTTCTTATGAGCCACTCTTAAATGTTATAATGGATTGTATCACTCTAGCATATCATGCACTGTAAATATAAATGTTTATGTATATATGCATAAAATAAACATCTTTCAAAGAGCTTCTGACTTACCTTTATTTTCTTCACAGTTTCATGTCACTCCTGGTTTTACCTTAGCAAATACGTGAAAGTACATTCTATTATTTCTTTATGCTATTATTTTATTTATTCTTTATTTCAGACGCAACTATTATTCGGTCCATATTTAAAAAAAAAAACAGGATGCAAAAATATACAAGGCAACAAAATTAGTCCACAAAGTTCATGAAAGAGTGTGGAGTCTTTGTGCCTAGTGCTTTCTCAGAGCAAAGGTGTAACAGCATGAGCTCATCTGAGGGTTATGTTAAATGTTAAATGTCTCAGCAGTGCCTCACATATTATATTTCCAAGGAATGTTTTCAGCTGAAGTTATAATACTGACTGATCAACACAGTCTCACTCAGAGAATGTCAAAGTGGCGCATCATCAGAGCCCTTTAGGGTGAAATTCCGACAGACACCACTTGAGGCCCATTTTGCCTCCCTGTCTGAGCTGCTGATCCTGATGATTCTCAGCTGGGGGGGGGGGGTGACATTTTTCCTGAGGAGCGGGAGGGGGGGGGGGGTGCGAGCAGTAGTCGAGTTATAAAATGAAACCAGGGGGGATGGTGGAAGGGCAGGGCAGAATTAGAAGGTACTTTGTTAATATGGAAATGCTTTTATAACTAAAAGTCCATATTATTCAATAATGCACAGGATAATATGTTATCACACACAGTCTTGGTTTAGTCCTGGTTTAGTCCTGGTTTAGACCTGTTTTAGTCCTGGCTTAGTCTTGGTTTAGACCTGATTTTGTTTTGGTTTAGTCCCGGTTTAGTCCTGGTTTAGACCCGGTTTAGATCTGGTTTAGTCTTGGCTTAGTCTTGGTTTAGACCTGGTTTAGTTTTGGTTAAGTCCTGGTTTAGTCCCGGTTTAGACCCAGTTTAGACCCGGTTTAGTCCTGGTCTAGTCCTGGACTAGACATTTTTAACGGATTCATGTAAGAGTCTGGTTAATGCACCGGGCCCGCGGCTCACCATGGGCAGTTCGGCTCTGGGCCGCGCGTATTCCGCGCGTAAGCCGTCGGGGGGGACACATTACGCACATACGGAGACACCGGGACCGGAGTCGGTGCGTCTCAGAGGAGACGTGGCACCGGGACTGAGGCTCAGGACGTGCCCGGGGGACGGCGCGTCTGCCCCGGCCTCCGCTCGGACCGTGCGCCCGGAGCAGGGGGCGGAGCCTGCATAAACTGAGCCACACAGACCGATTTTCTGGGCACAAAAAAAAAAAAAAAAAAAAGAAAAAAAGAAAAGAAATGAGCGTGAGAAATGCCATGTGTGGCGTGTGAGCGTGTGAACACGTCGAATTGCGTGTGTCACACTCTCAATGTGTGAGACTTGAGAGCCCTGCAACACATGATAAATCAGAGTGGTTTTCTTTTATTTTCAACTGTGGTATGTGTAACAAAATGGGGGGAAAAAACATAGGGGAAAAAAACCATGCTCCAAAATTACTGAAAAATTAGGAATTTGAGAACAAAAAAAATCCTTAAAAAAATAAATAAATAAAATAATGATACTGGAAACTTGGTCTTTGGTCCACCCATTCCTGTGAGACTTCCCTGGTGAAGGCACAGACTCCTTGACACACAAACAGTTACAGGAGAGAGGAACAAATGACCAGTTGACTAAAATATTGTTTTCACCATAAGAATTCCCTTTGAAATCACCACTTTGTGATATTTTTTCATAACCACTGCACTAAATAAGGATAGCATACACATTCCAGGACACTCTTACTTACCTATTTTTTTACATCCTCTTACATTAAATTCATTACATTCTTACATTCCTCTTTCACTATTCCCGGGTGAAAATCAGTGGGCTCTGGGGTAGGGAGACGCCTACACCTTCAACGATGTCAAAAACAATGGTGAAGCTCCCCTGGGACCCATGACACTCAGAAAAATGCAACATATTGAAAATCATGTAAATAATTTTGCTGACGATGCCGACGATTGTGCTCTAGGGTTAAATTAAGTAAGTGAGCACCAAAAGCTAATCAGGAGTTGCTCATATGGTTTCCCCAAACAGTTTTCCATCTATGCCTGCATTAGAAATATATTTATTTCATTGGCTATGAACTGAAGTCATCATTGTCTATACTCAATACTCAGTTGTTAATGATGCATGTCAGTTGGGACACAGACAGACCAGAAAATTGGGGTTGCTCTAATTACACCATCCCATGAGCAGAAATGACCTGAAACATTTCTGATGAGAGAGGAGAAGTGAGAAATGCATCAAAAATCTGAGGAAGTGACATTTCCTTCAAACACTAAAATACTGTACATGCACTGCCAGGTTCCCCCTTGTATTTGGTCAACATTTTATCTCCAAAATAATAATAATAATAATAAAAAAGTTCTTTATAAATAAATTTAACATTGACATTGACAAAAGGAGTTCAAAAGAGTACTTCGGACTTCTATTGACTTAAAAAATAAAATAGAATGTTTCTAAGACTGAAACTATGTGTTCGTTTAGTTAGTGACGCTAAATAAGCAATACATTAATGTGAGATAGAATAGTAGCTTGTACAGTAGGCCAGTGGTTCCTTTATCATGTTGTGGATAGTAAATCAGTAGCATCACAATTGCTAAATAATAAAGAAAAGCTTATTTTAAGGTCCTCTATTATGCAATTTTTTGTCATATGAGCTTCAAGCCATTTCACCCAAAACATCTTGTCTTGTTTGTGTAATTCTTTATTATTAGTCTGTGTACATCTACAAAGTTCAATATGCTCTGTTCTTCATTGTGATGTCATAAAGACGTAGTTAACAGTTGCCTTTTACTTTTTGTTCAGTAGCCTAGAAATTGGCAATTCCAGAGCTCAAGCTATCCAAATGATTCTAGTGAAGGTGTATGGAGTTTAAAACACTGTGGAAGGGTCATTCCAGAACTGGATGACATTTTACATCCCACCCATCAAATATTAAATAATCCACATACAAAATACTAAAACATACAGTTTCTGAGTGAATTTACTTTCCTGAGACCAAATCTAAAAAAAAACTAAGAGAAAAGAATGCTTGAAAATAGTTTTTAAAATACCAAATAAGTCTGGAGTACCCCCCAAAATGTCATTTTCCTCTTGTTCCACCCCTCTAATGGCCAAATTGAATCTCAATTAAACATCTCTTGTAACTGTGGGAACATTAACGTTTTAATAGACATAATATTTCAAATAATAATTATTATTCATGGAACATGTGTCCCACAACATGCGCACAACCCTGTTACCATAACATTTTTAGCCTGGTAGAAGAAGAAGAAAGCAGAACCACATGACACCCTGGACTTGACATCATCAAACAGTTTTTTCCAAAAGAATGGGTAGAGCAAAGGTTTGTCTTCTCTTCTCTTTTTCATATTTTTCTAACATAATTAACCTTGACTGAATGTCTCACTCTACTTCATGCAACCCGGTTATGCATATGATCAGAATAAGACTTTTTTTTTTCCTTTACTTATTTGCTTAAATAAGTTTTCCTCTTGATTAGCAGTAACAGCTAGCTAAACAGCTAGCTCAGGAGTAGAAACTCCTGAGATAAAGCTAACATTAGTGCGGATTTGCAACCCTGTTACCTGCAACCCTGTTACTGTGATTAGAGTAAATAAATAAATAAATAAATAAATAAATCATGTAATAAAAATTGTACCATTGGTCCGTAAGCTGAGCTAATCAAGCATTTGATAGTTTATTACCTATTATTGATGAATATGTAGCAGAAAATCCTAAAAATCAGAAAAGTGAAGGTTTATTTTTCAAGAATTTTAAAGCCCAAATATCCTCCAATTCTGGAATGACCCAGAACACCTCCTGTATTACCACATGACATCACAAAGTGGAACAGAGTATTATTGGTTTGAGAGAAGAACTTAGCCTAAATATGCAGGGTTTGCATTAAACATATGTGAATGAAAAAAACACAACTCCAGGTATGATCTTAATGAGGAAATAACATTTTAACATAGATAAGAAACTAGCATAACACAGACCCTTTAATTTGAGAACGAACAGCCTGTACAGTAGGCCAGTGGTTAATGATCCATTATCACTGTGTAGCATCACAACTGCTGAATAATAAAGGGTACAGAGGGTGGTGAGGACTGCAGAAAAGATCATCAGATCACCCCTACCAGCCATTCACGACTTATACACATCAAGCTGTTAAGAGAGCCATCAGTATCATCAAAGACACTACCCGTCCAGCACATAAACTGTTCTCCCTCCTACCATCTGGGAAGCGGTACTGCAGGGTGCGGTGCCACACAAACAAACTCAGAAACAGCTTCTTTCCACAAGCCATCAGGCTAATCAACACACTGAAGAAAATTCCATGAACATTCCATGAACATTTTGTTGTTGTTGTTAATGACATCCATAAAACAATCTCACACACACTGATGTCCATGCAGCTTTCAGCACTCTTGCACTTTACAAATTGCACCTTCACTTTTGCACCTTACATATTGCACATTTCATTCTACCTCAAACGTTCATTCTTGTTGGAAGCGTATATGTTTACCTGTATGTTTTATGTATATTTATTGTTGATGCCTGTGTACACTTTAGGTCATGAGTGTAGCTGTGTGTATGTGCGTGTGTGTGTGCGTGTGTGTATGTGTGTGTTTAGTTAAATTGCACATTTTAGTTTTTAGTTAAATTGCACATTTTAGTTTTTAGTTAAATTGCACATTTGGTGTTTGGTGGAACGCAATTTCAGTCCTCTGTGTAATGTCTGTTACGTAGTGAATTGACAATAAAGTACACTTTGAACTTTGAAAAGCTAACTTAAACTTTGCTGATGTCAGACTGCAACAACTGAAGCTTTTTGGAGTTTTTGGAGTTTTACTATTGATAGAAACTAAAGAGGGAATGCTTTGTAGGATCTATATCAAAAATAAGAGCCATTTGCTGCTGTGTCATGCAGGAGTATTGTCGTCAACTCTATTTCAAGATAGTGGAATTCCCTGTGTGTAAATGGAGAATGTAAACGCTGATTTTCCTTGGGCTCAAATCCTGCTGAACTTGAATGTTGAGCTGTACAAACACTAACACTCTGACAGTATCAGTGGAAAGGTCAAAGGGCAAAGCATATCTCATAGATTATTGCAGGGATTTTACTCTATGACGTCTTCTCAGAACTTGTAATGAAAAAATAAAATTAAACAAATAAAGTACAGCAGTTATTATAGTATTATAGTCAAAAAGTATTCCCACTTAAGTACATTGACCTATAGCTTTAAAATGAAATCTATAAAATCCAACACTAACAAGTGTAGTGAGCAAACATCTGTGACTAAAAAGTAAAACTAAACATTCAAAGGTAAATTATTAATACAAAATTGTTACAAGTATATATATATATATACAGAGAGAGAGAGAGAGAGAGAGAGAGAGAGAGAGAGAGATACAAAGGAAGATCAGAAGAAGGAAAATGGGGATGGGGCCTTTAAGTCAAAATTAAACTCATAAAAATCTGTCAGACACACTTTAAGTGGGCCATGGCAGTTTGACATTGGAAAAAGCTGACTAAATGAACAATGACTCAGTCTTTATGTCATTGTTTTGTTCTTCTATTATTAGGCGTTTCATGGTTTAGGTCAGAGCTAGGTCTATATTCACAGAAGTGTTCTTACAGGTTTTGTGGGTGGGGTTTGGTTACTCACCCTGGTCAGAGAAGAAAAGATTAGAACTGTGTCATATGTAAATGTCAGAGACACCTTTTATGACCTTATGTTGTGTTCTTCATGTGTGGGAGTTCAAACCAAATGTATTAATATAAGCTACCCATACTCACTCTTAATCGTACATACTCCTACTCATACTCAGTGGCTGTTTTAGACGTATTTAAGCAGTAAAATCAAGTGCACTAATGAATCAAACTGTCAATATAATTAGTTTTAGTTTAGTTTATTTGAGGGACAATGTACAGGAGAATTAATCACAAAAAAATGAAAAGATGCTTTGTACCAATTCATTTCCATCTGCAGTCGCTGAGACAAACAACATTACAAACAATGAACATAAAGCATAAAAACAGTGCAATTCATAATATTTACAGTGGCGGTGATACATTTCATCAATTAGTAAAAAATGATTAAAATTGTTGTTTGATTTCCAGGCTAAATTTTTTTAAGCATTTGCATAATTTTGGCTCAGTTGGAAGTTTGTTGTTTTAATGAAAATGCAGATTGTCCTAATGACGTTTTCCATTTTGGTATTACACATTGGCCATTGGCCGTTAACCTGTTTGTTTTGACCCTCTGATCAGATGTAAAATGGATAAACTTTTTCAATGGTGGTGGTTCCACATTATTGATAATTTTGAATAATAACCTTAGATTGGTCAGTTTAATTGTATGATCAAAGTTGAGCATTTTATGTTTAGTTAATATTTGACAGTGATTGTATTTCCATTCTAATTCATTAGATAATAATCAAATAATAACAACATATTAAAATATTTGTATCTGATCTCTAAAGCAGGAATTCACTCCATGCTCTAATTCTTGGCATTTCAGAACCAAGATTATAGAGCAAAGCGTCGCTGTGAAAGGAGTTAATTTATGGAATAGTCCTGACAAAGAAATCAAAGAATCAAGTACAATAATGGCATTTAAAAAATACATCAAATCTAGTGTAATGTGTATGCCCATAAAAATGAAGCTTTCTGTTTACAAATTGTGATTGTTAATGTATTCTCTGGAAATTCTCTTTCTGCTCCCTTTCATTCAATTTTTTTGTATTGTTATCACACTGCTGATGTTTTTTTTATACTTTGTAAATAAAATAAACAAACAAAATAAAATAAAATAAAATAAAAATAAATTGGGTCATTCCAGAATTGGAGGACATTTAGGCTTTAAAATTATTAAAAAATAAACCTTCAATAAACCTTTCAATTTTCTGCTACATATTCATCAATAATAGGTAATAAACTATCAAATGCTTGATTAGCTCAGCTTTTGGATCAATGGTACAATTTTTATTACATGATTTATTTACGTTATTTACTCTAATCACAGTAACAGGGTTGCAGGTAACAGGGTTGCAAATCCGCACTAATGTTAACTTTGTCTCAGGAGCTAGCTGTTACTGCTGATTGGCGGCACGGTAGCTGAGTGGGTAGCGCTCTTGCTTCACAGCAAGAAGGTTCCGGGTTCGATCCCAGGGTTGTCCAGACCTTTCCGTGACCTTTCCAGACCTTTGCATGCATGGTCTGGGCTCGCCCGAGCCTTTCTGTGTGGAGTTTGCATGTTCTTCCCGTGTCTGGGTGGGTTTCCTCCGGGCACTCCGGTTTCCCCCACCAACCCAAAACATGCACCATAGGTACTCCAGCTTAGGTCCTGACCAAGCCGAAGCAAGAAGATCATGGAGATGGTCCCCGGGCGCCCTAATGTGTGCTGCCCACTGCTCCTAATATACTCAACAAAAATATAAACGCAACACTTTTGTTTTTGCTCCCATTTTTCCTGAGATGGACCCAAAGATCCAAAATTCACTCCAGATACACAACACTACCATTTCTCTCAAACATTGTTCACAAATCTGTCCAAATGTGTGACAGCGAGCACCTCTGCCCCGCCGAGACAATCCATCCCACCTCACAGGTGCGCCACATCAAGATGCCGATCCGACATCATGACCAGTGCACAGGTGCGCCCCAGACTGCCCACAATAAAAGGCCACCCCGAAATGTGCATTTTTTTTTGCTTTATTGGGGGTCTGGGGACTCAGAACCAGTCAGTATCTGGTGTGACCACCATTTGCCTCATGCAGTGCAACACATCTTCTTCACATAGAGTTTATCAGATTGTCAATTGTGGCCTGTGGAATGTTGGTCCACTCCTCTTCAATGGCTGTGTGAAGTTGCTGGATATTAGTGGGAGCTGGTACACGCTGTCGTATACGCCGGTCAAGCACATCCCAAACATGCTCAATGGGTGACATGTCCGGTGAGTATGCTGGCCATGCAAGAACTGGGACATTTTCAGCTTCCAAGAATTGTGTACAGATCCTTGCAACATGGGGCTGCATTATCTTGCTGAAACATGAGGTGATGTTCATGGATGTATGGCACAACAATGGCCCTCAGGATCTCATCACAGTATCTCTGTGCATTCAAAATGCAATCAATAAAATGCACCTGTGTTCTTCGTCCATAACAGCCTTTGAAGAGGAGTGGACCAACATTCCACAGGCCACAATTGACAATCTGATAAACTCTATGTGAAGAAGATGTGTTGCACTGCATGAGGCAAATGGTGGTCACACCAGATACTGACTGGTTCTGAGTCCCCAGACCCCCAATAAAGCAAAAAAATGCACATTTCGGGGTGGCCTTTTATTGTGGGCAGTCTGGGGCGCACCTGTGCACTGGTCATGATGTCGGATCGGCATCTTGATGTGGCGCACCTGTGAGGTGAGGTGGATTGTCTCGGCGGGGCAGAGGTGCTCGCTGTCACACATTTGGGCAGATTTGTGAACAATGTTTGAGAGAAATGGTAGTGTTGTGTATCTGGAGTGAATTTTGGATCTTTAAGTCCATCTCAGGAAAAATGGGAGCAAAAACAAAAGTGTTGCGTTTATATTTTTGTTGAGTGTATATAATATATATATAGGATGGGTTAAAATGCAGAGAAGAATTTCTCCAGTGTGAGATCAATAAAGTTCACTTCTTCTTCTGATCAAGAGGAAAAACTTTATTATTATTTATGCAAATAAGTAGGCCTAAAGAAAAAAAGTCTTCTGATAATTCTGATAATATGCATAACAGTGTTGCATGAGGTAGAGTGAGACATTCAGTCAAGGCTAACTATGTTACAAAAATATGAAAAATAGAAAAGAAGACAAACGTTTTGCTCTGCCCATTCTTTTGAAAAACTGTTTGATGATGTCAAGTCCAGGGGATCATGTGGTTCTGCTTTCTTCTTCTACCAGGCTAAAAATGTTATGGTAACAGGGTTGGGTGCATGTTGTGGGACACATGCTCCATGAATAATAATTATTATTTGAAATATTATGTCTATTAAAAGATAAAAGGAGAAGTTCAATTTGTCAACTGGACAAATTGAACTTCTCCTTTTATCATGGATTCTACCTGGACGACTGAGTGACTTTTCCCATGTCTATTAAAACAAAATTTATTTTAATGTTCCCACAGTTACAAGCGATGGCAATGAAACAAATAATACAAAATAATAATATAGATTCAATTTGGCCATTAGAGGGGGTGGGACAAGAGGAAAATGCCATTTGGGGGGTACTCCAGACTTATTTGGTATTTTAAAAACTATTTTCAAGCATCTCTTTTTTTTTAGATTTGGACAAGTAAATTCAACTGTATGTTTTAGTATTTTCTATGTGGATTACTTAATATTTGATGGGTATTGATTGGGATGTAAAATGTCCTCCAATTCTGGAATAACCCAAATACATTTCTGGTTCATGGAAAGAAATGCTGGTGATTGTTTGACCAAAGGGGCTGAGCAGGTTTTGTTTGTACTGTCCCTGTAAGGCAAAGTTAACGATGCTGGTTCATGTGACTGAGATCCTTCGAGGTAAATGATGGAAACCCAGTGTCCGTGCGCTCCGGGGAATTCACCTGGTTGACGTCACGCTCAAGGCTTCTGTGCGCAGCGCCGCCACACTCCAGAAAAGACACCACGGACCACGGCGACGCACGGACGGACGGACGGACGCACGGACGGACCAGCGCAAGCACAAGCAGATCTTCCACTGACAGCGACACAACACTTCCTCAAACTACCCCGAGACAGATCCTCAAGGCTGCGACTGGAGAGCGCGACCGAAACGCACAAGAAAAGAAACAAAAGTAACCAAACCAAGGCGCGCTTCAACCAAGGCGGAAGAGGTGAGCCGGTCACACTTCACACTTGCTCCAAAGACGGTGTAACTTTGTAGGAAACTTCAATCAGTGTTAGTTAGATACAGCATAATACCTTAAACAAACACTGAACGCGTTTCTTTGCAATCTCTTAGTAGTTTTGTTTCTAAATGTGGATGAAAGCTGCCATAAACCTTGGCTCAACTTGTTCAAGTCAGTTTCGGGTTGTCGCGGAATGTCTCCCTCTCTCGTCGCCCTGTTGTCGCCATCTACCTCCATTAAACATAATTGCAAAGTAACACGGGAAAATACAGAAGTCTGCTCTTTAACTTGTAACTTGTGACCCAACTTCTGTCTATTCCAAGCGCAGAATGTTGGGTCACAGGTTACACACAGGCTACTACTTCTTGGCGCAGTGAGTATTGGCAAGGTGCACCTGTATCTGCTTTTTATCCAAGGGGTTTCTGTGTCCTACAACATAAAATCACAGCAAACAACACATCTTTACCTACTGCTTTTAAAAGAATGAAAAGTAAAGCAAAATTATAAACTAAACTCTAGTCAAAAAACCCAAAACAAAACCAACAAAACTCAAAAAAAAGTCAATTGACGCAACTAATACAAGGATATGTGTTCCTTTTTAAAAATATTTCTCTTTTGTGCTATCAGAAGCCAAGACCAGCCAACAGCCTATTTACAGATTTGAGAACAACTGCTAAAGACTAAATACATTCATGATTTATTGCCATGATAGTTATTTTGTAGCTCTGTTATAATGTTTTGTTATCTTTATCTTCATTTACAGTTTTGTTTTGTTTCATTCACACACGTTTAACACTCACATCCCGCATGTTTAGGCTGTGTTCTTCTCACAAATGGAAAACGCTGATCATTTTAGTCCTGGAATTGCCGGTCTGTACTAATCTGTAAAGATAAAAGGTAGAAATGGACTACCGTTTCATGACATCATAAGGTGGAACAGAGCATTTTGAGCTTTGGAGATGTAGACAGACTAATAATAAAGGGTTACTCAAACATGTGTGAATGAAACAAAACACAGCTCAAGATATGTTTCTTTCTTTTCATTTCTTTTTTTTGAAAAAGAAGAAGTAGTAACAACATTATAACATGGCTTAAAGCTCAATTAAAGAGTCAGTTTTGTGTAATATAGGACCTTTAATGATTCATTGCTGATATAGGTTTATCAGTGCAGGTTAGGTTTCAGTTTTTTCTTTGGCTGTTATATGATATTAGTTATTGTGTAGGCATATTTATATTATTTTTTCAGCTATTGCTTTATCTTAAGTCTTAGCAATAGCAAGATTACCTGTTTATTTGGTAAGAACATAAAAAATATATCACATGTTCCATTCAGTACAGCATGTTAAAAGCTGCCTTTGCCTGTTGTCATGGTCTGACATTACACAGTCAATACCGGCGTGCCTCTTCGTGGTCCGACTTGAACTAAAGCAGGTTTGGTTTGTTTGTTGTTTGCTCATTCACGGTTTTCCATCCAGCTGTGACTGTGTTTGAAAAGGTGATGAATTATGCACATTAGTTGATCTGTGGTGTTAGTTGATCTGTGGAGTTTTCCTCTTTGTGAAGTTGTGGAAGTAAAGCCAGTTTCCTGAATGCTCTAACTCTGTGTGTTTGTGTGTTTGTCTGCGTGTGTGCGTGTGCCGCACTTTTGTTTTGAAATCTTTTACTTACAAATACCTTACATTACCAAACCCTTGTGGCAAGTTGTCTTGAGCGCAGAGGCTGTGGAGCTTTGGGAGAGTATAAGGTAACACTATCTACCTGCAGTTAGTGGTTTGTCAATATTGGCTTGTGGCATTGGGAGAAGCCTGGAGGACACTGAATGTACCCTGGTGCTTTCAGTATGTGATGAGGCAGGCTAAAAACCCTAATAGTGCAAATACATCTAGTCAAATACTGCTTTTTTTAATTAAAGGTCCCATATTACGCTGTTATCTGATCTATGTTATGTTGTTTTCTCATTACAAACATACCTGGAGTTTTTTTGTTTCATGCACACTTTTGACACATACTAGAGAAAACACTCTGTTCCACATAGTGATCTCTTGTGGTAATACAGGAAGTATGTTTTTAAACTCCATACAACTTCATTAGAATAATTTGGATAATTTCAGCCCTCAAATTACTGAACAAAGGTAAAAGGTAACCGTTAATTTAAAAACTTCTGCTGTGTGATTGAAACAAAACACAACTCTAGGTATGTTTTTGATGAGATCACAACATTATACCATGGCTAAAATCTCAAAATAATAAATTCAGCATAATGTGCTGCTTGTTGTTTAATAGTGTCACTTGGTCATTACACAACACACTAATCATGGACTTAAAAACTAGTTGCAATCAGACCTAATAATACTGCAAAATTAATCCCACCTCAAGGAAGTTCTTTGTTGGTTGTTTATTATTTGTTTTGGACAAATGGAAAGATTATGTAAAAAATCTTTGCTTGCTGCTTGGCAAAGATCATTGTGCTGGTTTCTAGGGGCCCGTCCACATGACAACATTTTTTGGTGGAAACTTTGAAAAGTTTTTATTAGTTTTGGCCTTTCGTCCACAGAGCGCCGGCGTTTTTGGTGGGCAAAAACAGTTTTTTGAAAACAAGTTCCAGAGTGGAGAACTCTGAGAACACCGCCGAGGTCGCATTGTCGTGTGGACGAGCAAAATGCAGCTTTTGGAAAACGATGACGTCGCGATGCTTGTTTGCGGAAGAGAAAGGACTTTATGCGCATGCGCCCTTTGTAATATTGTGTTTCCGGTGGCTCTGGCTGTTTCCTGTTTACAGCACCACATATCGGTGTGGCATATGTATTACATCATTTTCACTCAGCCCTGTTTTCATCTGGACTCAAATATGTACTGATCCAACACATGTGTTGACACAACTTTTTTTCAACTCGCATTAAAGGTACAGTGTGTAGGATTCGTGGCGCATAGGTGGATAGTCGCTATTCCACTTCCTCTTTTGGCTACGGCAGACCTCGAGGGTCACCCGGGCGCGCCGTAACGCAGACAGCTCGCGTTGTTGCGCGCACCCGGCGCTGTGCGAACTACGGTATAAATAAAACGCGGCCCCGCGGTCACATTTTTTTTTCTTTTCGCATGAAAACACACATTCCTGATCGTCTACCATGACACTCTACACATCAAATGAAACCTTACAGTCTCCTCTTTTTGACTATGCAATTCATTTCCCTGCACAACAATCAGTCCCCGAGCACATGGGGCTTTTATACAGAAAAGCACAAAACAAGGTTTGTTACTTAGCTTACCTTTGAAGGCTCTGGACAGGCCAAACTCTGTATTTCACCATAAACTTGGCCTCAATCTGTCCGTAAGGATCCAGCGAATAAAATCTAGTAAAACAATTTAGTCCAAAACATGTGTTAGATCCATTACGACGTGTGATACAGCAGCATGCTTGTTTACCCAAAACCACGAGGCTCCCCCCTCCCCTTCCCCTTCTCTCCCCCTCCGCCTAGCAGCGGGAGCCGCTGCTAGGCTCCTGCTAGCAGCGGCTGAGCAGCTGTTGCAGGATGAGCCCAAATGATGAGGATGAGCCCAAATGTCCTTCTGCGGCTCTCGTATTCAAAATGGCTGCCTCTAATATAGGGAAGATCCCCCTTTTATGTGACTATATCTAAGTCCAAAAGAATACTTTGATTTCATGATGGAAGTGAAAAGGCTTGGAAAACAATGTATTTTTGAATGGGAATCTTCAATTTCAGTAATTAATGGGTAAAAATCTTACACACTGTCCCTTTAAAAAAAATCTAGGAGCGTTGTCGGTCACGATTGACACGAAGTACGATATATTGCTACAGACCTAAACGATTAGACCTAAACTTTATGCCACTCTCACAAAGCAGGATTATCCCAGTTAACACATTTTTAAATAGACCGTATCATTAAAGGTCCCATGGCATGAAATTTTCACTTTCTGAGGTTTTTGAACGTTAATGTGAGCTCCCCTACCCTGTTTAGGTTAAAAGTTGCGAAATGTCTAAACTGAGCATTTGCGATCCTTTTCTGCGTTACAAAAAATCGGAGCTCAAACGGGCGATTTTGAACAAGGCACCTTATTGACGTCAGATCGAAAAAAGAAATGCAAATGCAATTCCACCCCCGTCTGTCTGTACTCAGCGTCTCTGTAAATCACGCCCAGAGAGTTTGGACTGCGAATGCGCTAGGCAATGCGAAATGCGTTTTTTTTATTTGCCTGGAGGCACGTCCAAGTGTTTCTAGGCTCGGAAGTCCTTTATCTGAGCCTCTGGACCTTTGAACAGCAGTGGTTTAATTTTATTTTCTGTGGAAATGTGTTTATTTTTCAATGGAACGCTTCAAATCTCTCCCCCGTGCAAAAACACGGAAATGGATCAGCTGAGAGCTAGAGCGGAGAGCGGAGAGTTTGGCCACGCCCCCACCCTCTACTATTGGCCATCTCTTTTCTCCTCATTTGCATTCAAGCAACAACGCCCATTATGGCCTGTTCAGAGAGAAAAAAAAAACTCTTTCTCATCTTATCTCTGTTTCTCATGCACTGAGTGTTGATTTTGAAGAAGGATTCATTTACAGTATTAGGGAACCATTAAGGAGCCATATAAAAGCATCAAGAAGTACCATGTCATGGGATCTTTAAAAGTCAGCTGCAAACAGTAAAATCAATATTGTAATTATCATGATAGGCCAACTGGTTTCTTTCAAGACTGGCTCTGAAGCTGTGAATTCAATGGACTTTTTGCACAACAGTCACCACATGACATGGGCAGAAAAAAAGTGACTTCTTATTTAACTTAAGCGTATAATGCTGAGAGGGAGTGGGTATCATAGAATAGAATAGAATAGAATAGAAAGCTTTATTGTCATTGTAAACAACGAGAACCTTGTAAACAACAAGATGAGATTGAAAAGGACCTGTCCATGGACCTTAAAGCAGCCAACATGGAGGCGCTAACGTCCCGCCTCTCTCCTCAGCGATACAAGAACATAAACAGAATAGAAAATGCAGATACAATCACAGTAGTCACAAACACATATGACATAATACAGTGGAATGGTAAACATTAAGGTCTTTTTTTGCTTGGAAATACATTACGGGAGGGGGGGACGAGATGGAAAATAGAGAAGTATATTATTGACAAACTGAGGCGGCAGACTATGTGAGAGTGGAGAGTGTTTTTATAAGTACATCGTGACGTAGCCAATCTATGTTGTTCTTTTAATATCATGTGCTGTGTCCTTGGAGTGTCCAGTGCAAGAAAGCCATAGTCAAAACAAAACACAGCAGCCCTGCTATTGTAGATTCCCAGGAGAATTAATTAAACCAGGGGAGAATGCACATAATCAATACACTTTAGAACTCAGATGAACGGACAATTATTCTGAAAACTGGTTCTGCTCGGTCCCCAACTTCATGTCACCAATCCGGGCCATTGAGACTCTCCAGTCCTCCCGCCTGGCGCGTAGATAATTGCAGACTGAGCCGCTTGTTTTGCACAGTTCCACAACCATATTTGTGATAGTATCCGGGCGTCATTCGGGTATCCACAGATTGGAGATGGTACAGTTCCTCAGTCTGTGTCTCCTTCTGATGTAGACCTTCCCTATTCATTATTAGGGATGTCAACAATTAATCGACTTACGATTAATTGTCGATCAAGACGTTGGTCGAACAAAATGCATTTATTGTAATTAATCGCTAATCGCGGACACGCGCACCCGCATGGTCACGAAACAAGGCAACCGCGCACCGCGCTCACTCAACGGCACTGCCTGGTGTACACCGGGGCTGCTGAGCACGAGATCGAGCCGCGGCACCCGGAATGCGTAGTCTCAGCCCGTGCCACAAACCAGCCGCACGAAACCAGCAGCGGCACGTGGTGGTTTAATCCTGGTTTAGTTTACTATATTACTGTATTACTGTATTTTGTTATTCAGCATCAATACATTTGTCTGCTTTTTACTAAGGAATAATTCATTGAGGAATATACAATATAATAATACTATGATATATTTTTGACTCAGTATTATGTATACTATAGCTTATATTCTTAAAGACCCTATTGAAACACTAAAACTCAGGTGAAAAACGCCATCAGTTAAGGTCGATAAGGTCAATCAACTATAGATTAATGAATTAATCGATAATTTTCATGCCTATTAGGGATGTCAACAATTAATCGACTTACGATTAATTGTCGATCAAGATGTTGGTCGATTAAAATGCATTAATTGTAACTAATCGCTAGAGGAGAGGGCGCTACTCTGGAATGTGAACACGAGATGCAAACCCACTCGCGAGAAGGACCATAGCGTTACATCCGCGGCCGGATCTAAAAGCAGTGCAAAATGTTCTCCTGCGAACCCAATTTTTGCGGCTTTGTTTGCTCCACGTCCCGCTGTCTGCGTGAACACGTGCGCGGCGCGCTGCACGTGCTCCTCCGCTCCGGGCAGCGTAACAGGCTCCACGTGAAAGCGCAGTGGAAGCAGCCCGCTGTCCGGCCCATGTGCCGGTGTGTGTGCGACTGTGCGTGTGTGTGAGTGAAATGTTTTCCCCAATCAATTCATTTTTTTTATCATTTCATATCACGGAGGTTTTACAAAAAAAGTCCTCAATTTATTTTCAATAAAGAATGTATTTTGTTATTCAGCATCAATACATTTGTCTGCTTTTTACTAAGGAATAATTAATTGAGGAATATACAATATAATAATACTATGATATGTTTTTGACTCAGTGTTATGTATACTATAGCTTATATTCTTAAAGCCCCTATTGAAACACTAAAATTCAGGTGAAAAACGCCGCTTATCAGTTAATCGTTAATCGATCGATAAGGTCAATCAACTATCAATTAATGAATTAATCGATAATTTGCATCCCTAATCCCTATTCATTATACATTCATGTTGTCACAATATTAAAAATACTAACATTTCAAACTTCATTTTTATACTAAGGAATAGACTCGATACTCAATACCGATTCTGGTACAGTAATGATAATATTAAACACTCCTTTATTTAGATCATAGAATATAATTTTCAACATTAAATCCTTGTATTTTCTTTTATAATACCATATCATGTCTTATATCATCCAGAGAGGTTCCACAGAGGTCCATGGGCATATACGAGTCTACGTGGCTTTATACTTGTTCTGATATACCTCAATATCATTCTAAAGCTATTCAGGAAAAGTTCATTTCTGTCATATGACTTTTTTAGCATAAATTTCTAACAGTAACAATGTCAAGATGCAAACACTCTTTTTGACCTTGTGCAAGATACCGCCATTATCCCCCTCCACCCCTCGCTGAACCACTGTGCTGTTGAGATGCTGTTTGTCAGTCTAAGCCAGTCTGAACTGTGAGAATTGTAAATTCTGCAGAAATGGACACCTCTCTCCTCCTATAGAGCAGCCACATACACAGTAGCAGCATTCATGCCGGTAAAGCAGGTTTTAGACTTGGCAAAACAACTTCGAGACAAAGAACAAATGCAACTACTGCTACGGAAGTTTAGACTGGCAATCATAAGAATTCAGGTTGGCACAAAGAATACAGAACATTTGCATTTTGTTGACTTAACCTTTACTGACTGAGTTAAAGATTTGGTACATTTTGTTAGACATTAACCATGGTTGGTAAATCTGGTTTGAAAATCTAGAGCAAATCTATAGACTGTATAACGCCCTATTTCAGTGTTTTTCCTAAATGTTATGGATGAAATATCTTGCCCAGTAACACAAGGACAGTGTGCAATGATGAGAACAGACTTTGAACCGTTGCCAAGTATCTGTTTGATATGACAAGAAGAAAAAAAAAATGAAAACACTGATGTAGACTTGGTTTGGTCTAGCCCAGGTTTAGTCATAATTTACATAGCCGCACGCTCTTCTAGTTCAGGGTTTCCAACCTTTAAGACTGATAACACCTTGAAAATCCACTACAAAATGCAACTGAAATCTGTGATCGTTTCAGATTGCAACATTTAAAATGTTTTTATGATTTATTTGAGTATTTGAGTCTTACAATTTCAGTAAAATATCATGTTAAATACAGTGTCATAATTTAAAAATGTTTCAGAATCATAATAAGTGCATGCATTTTCTGCTAAATAAGAAATATTTACTTGGAGGAACTTGGAAGAAAAATAATTATGATATAGACCTTTGGTATTTTTACTTCCTTTACTTCCTTTCTTTCTTTACTCGTTAATTACAGTAAATGTTTTGCTTTGTTGAAACTCTTTGATGGTGATCTCGCATTCGACATCTCCCTTTGACAGGAGCTCAAATCAGTGACAGTTTTCTCTAAGCAAATACCGGTATTTCTTCTCCTTTTTACAAACTCCATTTGTATCTTAGTCAAATTATATGAGCTCATGTAGCCTAGTAAAAAATATACTTATGATATTTAAATGAGTTGAAAAAGTAATATTTTTGTGTTGTCCCTTGGCAGAATATTACTTGTGGTGTGTTTGTTTTGTCTAAGTCTTCAGTTCCACGTCCTCTACATTTGACCTAGTTTCTTTCATTGCTGTAAGTTAATGTACTTGTGCTGGTTAAACTTAAACAAAGAACAATTATATTTGCATAAGAGCACCAGGGCTACAAGATTAATTGAAAACAAATCATAATGAATAGACACAACTGGCAAATCACAAAGATTGCGATCAAAGTACCACGATCAAACAACAACAACAACAAAAAATGGTAACCCTGTAGTTTAGTGTACAAACATATTCTGAAATACATATCATTCTTTTAACTGTTTGTCAGTTCAGATTCTATTATTAGATATAAATCACTAATTTGATCCCAGTTGCTATGCTAACTCAATTTTTCCCCAAATTAATGAGCACAAGTGTCATATTTGCTTCACAACAAACTGATTTAAGTAACTTGTAGTTTGCAACTACTGGAGGTGTTAATTTCTGTTAGAGATCAGGTCTGTGGAGAGGCAAGCCCACTTACAACTAGGATACATTTATTTCTGAACAATTAAAATACCTGTAATTGTCAGATAAGTTTAGTGGAACATTACTGGCAAAACTATATCTCCAGGGTGCGTGAAAAGTCCCTCAGTCGTCCAGGTAGAATCCATGATAAAAGGAGAAGTTCAATTTGTCAACTGGACAAAGTATGTTTGGTTGAAAACGTTTCGCCGCTCATCCGAGAGGCTTCGTCAGCTCTAATAAGAATGCTGGTAAGACGCTTGCTTATATCTAGCTGCAGGGAGGAGCTCCTACACTGAAATAGCTCTGAAACTATCCCCACTAATCTGTCTCTTTGTTTTTCAAATTACTCTGACGACTAGTTTCGCCTCCCTATTCACGCCTAACGACCCTCTCCACCCCTCTGCCCTGGATTGTCTGCCCTAATGTTTCTTTGTCTGTTTTGACTTGGTTTAAGAATCGAATTATAAATTATGTCTAACTCCCCCATTTCTGTTTAACGACAGATTCTCTTTTTTGACAGAAATAGCCTCTTTCACTCCCCTCTCAAACCAGTTCTTTTCCCTGGCTAAGATCTGAACCTCACTGTCCTCAAAAGAATGGCCCGTGGCATCTAGGTGAAGATGTACGGCAGATGACGGTCCACTCTGGCACGCCCGCCTGTGTTGGTACATCCTCTTGTGAAGTGGCTGTTTGGTTTCCCCAATGTAGCGCTATTGCTTTGTTTGTGGCTCGGTGTTTTGTCCTTTGGGTGGACGAGTTTTTGTCTTAAAGTGTTTGTGGGTTTGAAATATACTCGAATATCATATTGTCTGAAAATCCTCTGTAGTTTTTCCGAAACGCTGGCCAGGTACGGAATCGCTACCCCTTTCCTCCTGGGTTCGGATTCTCTGTTGTCTTGTTTCTTGCCCTTGTCTCTCTTGGTTTTGTTGACAGCCCATTTAGGATATCCACAAACCGAGAGGGCTTCCTGCACATGTTGTTCTTCTTTCTCCTTACCCTCTGTGCTTGTGGGAACCACTTGGGCCCTGTGTTGTAAAGTCCGAATCACACCCAGTTTGTGCTGCAGTGGGTGGTGTGAATCAAAATATCTCCAGGGAGAAATGTTACCTATTGCACCTTAATTTTAAAACTTTAAAAGTTTGACCATGCATTATGCCATTTCTTTTACAATACTCATCAACACTGTTAGTTTATTTTCTTTGATTTTGTACCCAGACATAAAAAGAATATAATTTTGAGGACATTTCGTTTTCTGTTAGGCATCGATGATCCAAGCCAATGTTAAAGTGTAATGGGCTTTCCAAACATAGGCTTAAAATCATGCAGTTTTATGAAAAGTAAATATTATTGGGAGAAAAAAAAAAGAAATGTAGATATTTTCCACTGCTGTATGTAAGTAAGTAGTATTTTGGGTCTGGTTATACTCCAACGTTTACAGATCCTGTAGTAAGTCATTACCTCATTGAGTTTGTGTGAAACCGGTGTGAGCGTGTTCCCATCAGGAACCGGCAGTCGACAGTGTTTTCTGATAAGTGGGACAGATGTGGTTAAGACCTGCAGATGTGGTCCTGCCTGTCAGACCTGCCCTGTGTGTTAATGCTGCAGCTAAAGGACTCTGTATTGTTTGGTACATACCTCACTGTGTGTTTCTGTGTCACTGACTCGATCATTGAGTAACTCCTCACAGATAACGTATCACACTTTTTGTTTGATACACTTGTGATGGTTAGTTTCCGATTCAATTCTATTAATAACATATGAGTAGTGCTACACTGCGTTCCAAATTATTATGCAAGTTGTATTTTTATCTGATTTTGCCAAATTGTCAATATAAATGACATCATCATAATGTTCAAGTCATCAACCTTACAATTTGAATGTTACTGACCAAACCTCCCAGTGATGACAGTATTAAAAAAAAAACAACAACAACAACACAACAGAGTTTCAAACCATGTTATTGTTGTAAAGAACTGAGAATGATCATTTGTTTATTTTTCATTTAGAAGCATTGGCATATTACTGAAATCAAAAGCTATTTCAATCAAAACATCAAAACGGGTCAAGTTACATTGGAACATAGGAGCCCTTATTTGATAGGAGCTTCACAATTCTTGCATCCATTGAACTTGTGAGTTTGTGGAGAGTTTCTGCTTGAATTTCTTTGCAGGATGTCAGAATAGCCTCCCAGAGCTGCTGTTTGGATGTGAGCTGCCTCCGCCCTCATAGATCTTTGGCTCGAGGGTCTCAATAGGGTTGAGGTCAGGGAAAGCAGCCCATGCATTTGTCTGATTGGTCAATCCGCCTGTCAGTCACACCCTCTGGAATCAGGGAGACAGGATACCACTTGACTGTAAAGTTGTGGTTCTGGTTGGACAGGTAACTGGATTTGAATTGCTGCATACCATTTATTCAGTTAAAGAAGTCTGAGTGATACTGAGACAGAAGTCAGTGTAATGCCTCAGTTGGCCAGGTAGGTTCTATTGCAAAAGATTATTTAATTCTGCCACTTCTCCTTCTTCAGTACTGACAGGAAACTGGTGAGTTGACAGAATTGAATTACTTACATTTGCTGATGAGACAGAAGTTTTTTATTACCTTTGAAGTCTCTCATTCATTTATTAATCATATAAAGAGATAAATTAGTGGCACAAGTCAATGCCACAGTAAGACAAACCTTTTAATGTCACTATTATTATTCCTCTGTTGTTAAATAGTATCACAAGGAACTTCCTTAGAACTCCTTCCTGTAAGCTTGTAGTTGGCCAGAATGAGTTGAATTTTGTAAACAGACCTTTAGATGGTTTTAATGAAATCAAAATGTTACAGCATGTGATGTATGGTATAATACAACTCTACAAAGCTGATCCATGGCTGGTTTGTGAATTCACATTATTGTCTGTATTTTTGCCGTCTTGCCCTTTCCCTACACCCACCCCTTCCCCAAATGCATGCACTCATTTTTTCCACTCTCTAGAGAAACAAGGCTGCCTTTTTATGTGTGTGCATGTGGGCATAGAAGAGGGTAAAGACATCCAACTGGATATAGTTTGGATATTCTTGTATGCACGGAGGAGGGCCTCTTGACCTCACTTGTGCATTCATGTGAGGGTTTGTGTCAATTTGCATGTTAAGGTTATATTTACATTCTTTGAGAAATAATCTGAAATAGTGCTTGTTGATATTTTCAAAAAATGTAAAAAAAAAAGCTGAATAAAGTTCAGTTCTAAGTTCAGTTCTAAGTTTAATATAGTTCTATCTCATTAAAATACCATCATGTACACTCTGGGTGGTCTTCCTGAACTGGATGCTGCTTCAGCTTTTCAAGATTCAAGATTCAAGATTGTTTATTTGTCATATGCAGAATCAACACAAGGTCAACAATGCAATGAAATGCTTAGGATCAGAAGAACCATTGACTTGCTAAGATAGTCAGAAGTACTAATAACATGCAATAATAGTACATGGTAAAAAGGTGTTGCAAAAGTGCAGGGGAAGAAGTAAACAATATAATAAACAATATAATAAAATATGTAATAAAAATACGAGGTACAATGTACAAAGGTGCAGGTAGGATTAAATCAAAGATCAAATAAGGAGCAAGTAGAGTATTTCCCAGATTGCACATAATATGGTGTGGTATAGGTGTTGCATGTGGATTTCGTATTGCACATAGTATGGTATAAATATTGCACATAGGTAATTGCACAGAATTATTGCACAGGTAACAGTAGTTTACAGTGAGGTAGTGACAAACATGATACATTCATACAGGCAGCAGTAAACATATTATGCTTAATGAAAAGTAGTTTAGTGCAGTATTATTGAGAGTTCAGTATTATTTAGAGTATAGAGTATTTAGAGTGTGAAGTTAATCTGATTTGGAATGCCATCCCAGACTATAGATTATTTTTGTGTGTAGAACTAAACCAATATGATTGTATAGATTAGAATCAGCCTTGTTCCATATAATATGCTTTATGCATTATGCCATATAACAGCCTCTTGTGTTTGGATTGAAGGTGCCTAGCCCTGTGGGAATGATAAATAAACACTGTGCATCTGTTGATCTTTTTGCACAAACATGCCATGTACATTTATAGACAATACAGGCCGCTTATGTATTAAGTGACTCTGGGGCACAATACTTAAATTGTTGCTCATCTTTAATTTTATTACCATCTTAATGTTACTTTGAAACCTTTTTTCCAACACATTTAATGAAAGGTACCTGTTTGGGTTAAGGACACACCTTTGAAACATTCGATTCGTGGCTTGCCATGGGAACTATGTAGATGGTCAAATCTTGGTCTAGGGAGGGACTGACCCAACGAAGATGATACTGGTCTTTACACATGTATGTTTGGTCTAACTGCCTTAGGTCATGGAAAAGTATTTTGACAGCTAGAGAGGTGCAGCAGTTTATCAGTTGACGTGATACATGAAATGATAAGCGCTCTGAGGCCAGAAGTGGACATAATCTGTAATTTAATTTCATATTGCGGGTTTTTAAATGTGCAGTATGTGTGTAGTATTGTAATGGTATCACAACATATTTTCTACATTGACAATTCACCAACCATTGTATTGAGTCTATATTATATTACACTGTGAAAATAACATGTGATTTAGACCCCTAAAATTACAAAGATGTATGTAATGCAAATACTATAAGGTCTGCATCTTGCTCGGGTTCAGAAAATGCACACTGACACGGAATGTGAAACCTGTTGTTACACTAAATGAGTTGAAATATTGCCAAGATTAGGTTTAGGACAAAAGCCACAACAGATTAACTCTCTCAGTAAGTGCTGCATAGAAATTCTTTTGGGAATTCTGTGAGATTTAGAGATTATATGGACTTGAAAAACTTGAATAACATGGACATGAGCGAGTTATACAACACATATTTAAAGTATGTGTAATATTTTTCATTAACACAGACTTTGAAACTTGCTTTATAAAGGAGCTAAATGGTTTATGTATTTATGTTTCAGTTTCTCAGTCTCGTATCAAAGATGTGCAACCCTTTAAACATTTTAAGTAAATGGGGAAAATGTTAATTATAATGTTAATGAAATGACAAACTATTGGCACACAAGTTGTCATGAATCTGCAACAAATCTGAATTATTCTCCCTGGATGCTATGGTGTGTTTTCTGAGTAAATTACTATAATAGGAAATATTCTCAGTAACAGTTTCTAATACTGTTTCCAGAAGGTTGTCACCATCTTCCTCAATTTCCCTATTTGTGCGTAATTTCCAGTGTTGAGCGGTGTACTTCCTCATTGATAAGAAATTGTCTGAGTCGTGTTCCCTTTTGCTTTACTTAAATAATCTCTGTCTCTTTCAGGAGGCTTGGGTGAAAGGTCACCATGGCACCCTTCCTGCGAATAGGCTTCAACAATTATGAAATGGGTGCTCTTCCCCCTGCCACAGACCCTCCCATTTGTGCCATCAAGATGAAGGAGTCTGTCAACACAGGTATGAGCAAAAGCAAATACACACAGAATGCACTGAGTCTGCCTTAACCAGGATCCACAAACATGATTCCCAGGCCTGTCACGCTAACACATTTTGAAATGAAATATACTGTTGAACTAAATATTGACGATAAACTATATTATTGAAACCAAACCATAAAGCTGAATTATCCCCCATATACAAACAATATTGCAACAGAATGCAACAGTTAAGTAGTGTTTATAATGAGTTATTTAAGCAATTTGTTAAACCCTGTTCATCTCAAATTTTAGCATAGTACAGAAAAATAAACAAACTTTCCCACTAATATAAAGAAAAACTATCCATGATAAAAATACTGACGCCCTAAAAATATTGTTCCATCTCATGTATTGAACGATAAGTCAGTAAAGTATTTACTGTGACAGGCCTAATGGTTTCCACCTTCAGCAATATTTTGTAATATAGCACGACATTTTGATTGTTGTTGTTTTTATTTCCAGAGCGAGGGAAGACTTTAGTACAGAGAAAGCCCACAATGTATCCCGACTGGAAATCTACATTTGATGCTCACATTTACGAGGGCCGCGTCCTTGAAGTGGTCCTGATGAAGAGCCAGGAGGAGGCTCTGGCCAAAGTTACAGTGGGTTTGGCTGTACTGGCTGAGCGCTGTAAGAAATCCAAAACGAATGGATGCGCAGAGTTCTGGGTCGACTTGCAACCTTCAGGACGAGTGCAGATCGCAGTGCAGTACTTTCTGGAGGATGGGGATCCAGGTAAAAAAAACAAAAACAAACTACTATTACATTGCGTGAAAAGTCCCTCAGTCATCCAGGTAGAATCCATGATAAAAGGAGAACTTCTCCTTTTATCTACTATTACATTACAGTAAACAGTACAAAAATTCATTTTTGTACCTATTTTTTTTATTCATTATAGTTTTGTCTGATGCTTGTCTCCATCACATAAGCACTTGTCTTTGCATGTACTGTACTATATTTATTATATAAAAAACAATTTGGTGTCCAATATCGCTTACAATAAACATAAAACCCGGGCCGCGGCGGTGAGAGCGCCGAATCCTAACCACTAGACCACCAGGGAGTGTGAAACAGGGAAAGTTTCATGGAGCCCCTTCTGTTCACCAACACCATCCCTAATTTATTTTTGGCCTTTACCATTTTAAACATGAAAATTTCAGTTTTAAGTTACTGATATAGTTTAGTTGGAAGTTAGTAAAGAAATGACACACGTTTTTAGTGGAAGAAGAAGTAAGTAAAAGTATCACAATCAAACCATCAAACTTTATTTATAAAGCGCTTTTCATACAGAAAATGTAGCACAAAGTGTTTTACAGTGATTAAAATCAATCGAATATTTCCTTCCACCCATGCACCCAGCCAACCCCCACAGCTGCTTATCCCAGACAGTCACATGCACAGTCTAACCCACATGCACACACTCTGGAACGCACACACATGCACACACACTCACACGCTAACATGCTAAAATAGATAAGACCACATATAATAAAATATGAGGCTGAATACAGGCGAACCAGATCAGAAAGCACCATCAGATTGTGGTTTTGAGGATATGTAACTTAAATAATAAAAGATAAAAAAAAGAGGAGCCATCTATATGAGGAGCAGAGAGCCGTCCGCTGCCATCAGGAACCATCAAAAAGGCCTAGTTGTACTGTTAAAGTAAAATTTAAAGATTAAAAATATACTTCAGGTCTTGTAAAGCTTCAAATTTAGTGATTTTTAATACATACTTGTGCAAAATTTTGTTCAACGGAAACAATTTAATAATTTTTTTTTTCCTAGCTGTATTTTTGTAGCCTTTTCAGCAGGCCTCAAACAATAATAAAAAATAATTTTATTTATCAGTCCAGTTAAAAAATGTAGTGGCCTGCTCTCAGATGTAGTGAAGTAAAAGTTTAAAGTATCTGCTTTAAAATGCACTTAGGTAAAGTGTAGATACCTCAATTTTTTACTTAAGTACAGAACTATGGAAAAAGGAGAAATTAAATTTGTCAACTGGACAAAAGTTTATTTGGTCGAATACGTTTCGCGGCTCATCCAAGCTGCTTCTTCAGTTCTGGTCAGATGCTGGTGGACACTGCCTTTTATCTGCCTGAAGGGCAAATTACTTTGAAACTACTACACCTACTTGTTTTTTCAGTTTCTGTTAGTTAGGTGAGCCTATTAAATATGCACTGGGTCATAATGGATGTTTTCACACTTCTGGACCTGACCTGGCTGCCCTATTGTTTTCTTTGTTTGTTTTGATTTAGGTTTGAGGATAGAGTTATAAATGGGAGACAAATGACCTCCATTTCTGTTCAAGGAAGGATTATCTTTCTAGTACAGTACTGTTCTAGAAAGATACAGTGGTACCTTACGAAATTAATTCGTTTCGTAACGTGAATTTTTCGTAAGTTGAGTAGCTATTTCAATGGAAAAAGCCTGATTCGTTCCAAGGCCCCGATCCAAGTTTTTTTTTTTTTATAGTGTAACTTTCTTTTATAGTGTAACATTGTTTTCTGCGTAGAGACTGTAGACCTAGGACTAAACGTGGACTATACCAGGTCTAGACCAAGGTCTAAACATGGACTAAACCTGGACTAAACCAGGACTAGACCAGGTGGATTAAAGCGCCGCGTGCGGGTCTATTTCCCGGTTTCGTTTCGAGTCACGGCTGAGGCGAGCAGCGAGGGGGACCTGAGCGCATGAACGAGACCCGTGCTCAAACCGTGCCTCCTCTAGACCTCCTCTGGTCTAGACCTGGTCTAGACCAGGTCTAGACTTGCATGCGTTCGTTCATGCGCTCAGACTGCGTGCGGTCCCCCTCGCTGCTCGCCTCAGCCGTGACTCGAAACGAAATCAGGAAATAGACCCGCGCGCGACGCTTTAATCCACCTGGTCTAGCCCTGGTTTAGTCCAGGTTTAGTCCTGGATTAGTCCAGGTTTAGTCCTGGTCCAGTCCTGGTTTAGTCCAGGTCTAGACCTGCTGGCAGCCCCGCGCCGGGTCATGCTGCGCTATCACACGTGTCCGCACACAGTTTTCTCCCCCCTCCCCCTTCCCCCCACACTTCACTATTAATAGTTTTGTTGAAAATCTATGAAAGTTTGAGTGTTTAAATGAGAGACAAATGTGAGAAAAGTTAAAATTCAGTCTGAGAAAAGCGTATAATGTGTGTGGCTGAGCGCGCATTATTTGAATTTTTTAGATTTCGCGTTTCGTAACTTGAAATTTTCGTTTGTTGGGTCTTTCGTAAGGTGAGGTACCACTGTAATTACATTCAACCATTTCACAAACATCTCAAATATGAAACATACTACTGGCCTTAATGAAGCACTGCCAGTCTCGGTTACAATGGGAAAACTTCTGTCCTCGTCAGCTGCCCACTCCCTCCTAATCTCTTGGCAAAACCTCCTCTTGTTTACCTCTCACGCCTTCTCGTCTTCAAGTGATCTTTGGTCTCGCTGCCATTATAAAGAGTTACTTAAGTAGGTTTTCCCTTCAACTGTAGTGCCACTATATATTTTTTAAAATGGCCACACACTTTTTGACCGCTCATTGGTTTGACAGACTATTATAATGTAGATAATAATATATACTCTACCATTCAAAAGTTTGAAGACACATTTTCATTTATTGCTCTTCTTTAATTCCATTTACTTTGACATTAAGAGGACATTAAAACTGTGAATAAACACATATGGAAAGTAGCAAAAAATAAAATCAAAATAACTCATTTAAATTTAAATTTTTTTTAAAATGGTGTGGCATTTCTTGACCCTGACAAGGCACATCTGTGAAGTGAAAACCATTTCATGTGAATTTGTCAAGAAGCTCACTGAAGGCCAAGGGTTTGCAGCACTGTCAACAGAGCAATAAGGGTGACTACTAAAACATAAAATATAGTTCTTCAACTTCTTTTCTTTGCTAAATAATCCCATATATCTTGCATCATACATTTGAGGTCTTCTATGTATATAAAATGTAGAAAGTAGTAAAAATAAAGAAAAAAAACATTGAATGAGATGGATTGTCTTAGCTGTTGGCGCATTGTAATGGCATGGCTATTATGGTACCTATAATTGGCATTCATCTTACAAGTTCCCCTTGCTAAAACATTCTGAAAAGGATGATATATAGAATTATTTTGTTCCCTCAGTCCCTAACAGGCCTTCGATGAAAGTTAATCCTGAGGAAGGAACCATGACCCTCAACAGAAGGAGAGGAGCCTTTAAACAGCCCAAAGTCCACGACATCAAGAGCCACGAGTTCACCGCCACTTTCTTCAATCAGCCCACGTTCTGCTCGGTGTGCAGGGAGTTCCTCTGGTGAGGTCACTACACAAATACTATGCAAGTTTACCTCGTGTCTGATGCTTTGGGGTCACATGATTTCACTTTTCTTAAACATGGCTGCTTGTACTGATCAGTCAGTCAATTATGTTTTCTGTTTCTGTACAATGGCTTATAGCTTTTTTGTCATCCTTCTAGGAAATGTATAATAGAAGTGTGGAATATACCCAATAACAGCAATTCTTTGCTCTTACAAAATAGTATTAAAAATATCTTGAACAACAAAAAATACACATTTGATATTCTGTTTTTATTTATTTATTTATTTTACCCCTTTTATTAATCAACACCAAGTGAAGTTACACTGAGCAAGTGCCAAACGCTGAGGACAGCACAAACATGCAAACCAGGTTATTGACATTGACATTATTGACAGCAGGTATGGTGTTTAAAGAGAGGATGACATAAGGGAAACAAACATTTGATGAAAAAGGTTAGGCCCTGGCCTATGGAGCAGTTAACTGATCTTCTGTTTTTAGAATGTTTCTGTTTTTAGATGTTATATGTGATAATAAAAACTGTGAATTGGCCAATATTATAATTTTAATTGCATGTTAATGTTATTCTCTCTTGTTTATGTAGGGGGCTCAACAAACAAGGTTACAAATGTAGACGTAAGTCCTGTTTTAATTAATGTATTTATCAACATATAGTTTTAAAATGCAAAATTGACATATTATATTTCCAACCCAGAATGCAATGCAGCAATTCACAAAAAATGCACCGGATTGGTGATTGCGAGGTGCACTGGAACAGCAGCAAACAGTCGGGACACAATGGTGAGGCTAAACCTAAACCTAAATGCCCAATTCTGATTAAATTCTTATTACACAGTTAATTGTCATATATGTATTACTATTTTATTTATATATATATCTATATATATATATCTATATATATATCTATATCTATCTATCTATATCTATCTATATCTATCTATATCTATCTATATCTATCTATATCTATCTATATCTATCTATATCTATCTATATCTATATATATATAAAAAATCATTAACTTGAACATTTTGTTTGCAGTTCCAGAAAGAGCGTTTTAAGATCGATATGCCACATCGCTTCAGATACTACAACTACAGAAGCCCCACCTTCTGTGACCACTGCGGCAGCCTGCTCTGGGGGCTGTACAGACAAGGCCTTAAATGTGAAGGTGATTCTGCTTTGAAATACTCTTAAAATCTATACGTCTATACATCTCAGTCATGTTGCAAGCTTTAACCTTGTAAATTCTGACCTATTCAGTCCCTTTTGCTTTGTGTGTTTGCAGAATGTGGCATGAATGTTCATAGTTACTGTACGAAGAAAGTGGGCAATCTCTGCGGCGTCAATCAGAAATTACTAGCGGAGGCTCTCTCGCACATCAATTCGGTTGGCACTTTTAAACATTTTATTGTTTGAATTAAAATTAAAGGGCTGCTTGAGCTAAACATTGGCACTTGTTGACAGAAAAAAGAGTCTGTTAAAAAGCCTGATCCGAATTCACCGGACGTTGGAATTTACCAAGGTATCCAGGATGTGACTCCAGAGTCTAGTGGTAAGTTTCAGATGCAGTGTTGAATACTAAGCCTGTCACGATAATTCCTATATCGACTTACTGTTCCACAAATGATATTGTCCCATATATTTTGAGGATCAATATTTATCACGTGTGCTAGTGAGGATTACAATTACAGTATAGTCAAGCGCATACAGTACTTAACAATATTGCATATTTAGAATATTTTGTGGGAATAATTCTGCTTTAGTTTTAATGTGTCAGGCATAATTAGTTTTGATTTATCGTCTATATTTTCTTCAGCAATATATCGTACTTTAAAATTTGTTATCGTGACAGGCCTATTGAATAGTCTACAGAAGTTTTATGAATAACCTGTGTGAGGGGTTATGTACAATTATATATTTAATTTGTGCACATTTCTTTGTACAGCCAATGGCAAGGCCCCGGGACCTACTCCATCGCCAGCCCCTCGGGTGCATCTCACTCTGAACCAGCTGGTGTTTCACAAAGTGCTCGGAAAAGGCAGCTTCGGAAAGGTAGGTTTATACTCAGTTACTCACCATAGACAATAAACAATACTGAAATCCTCCACAAAGTATTTTTAAGGTACAATACTCTAAGACAACATGAACTGCAACACTTACATAGTTTCTATCTATAATGAGTCATAAAAGTTCATAATTAAACCTTCTACAGCTCAAATCTCAGCGTAATACAGAAAAATACAAACATTTCCCACTAGTGGAAGGAAAAATTCCCCATGATAAATATTGTCCCCCAAAAGTCTTGGTCCATCTGTCATGTATTGAATGATAAATTGATATAGTATTTATCGTGACGGGCCTAATAATCCTGTAAATTATGGTTTGAATGTAGTGATAATAA
The DNA here is from genome assembly GCA_036785185.1 of Paratrypauchen microcephalus. NCBI lineage: Eukaryota > Metazoa > Chordata > Actinopteri > Gobiiformes > Gobiidae > Paratrypauchen > Paratrypauchen microcephalus. The sequence continues at coordinate 7,978,695 of JAVJIX010000005.1, forward strand.
CTGTAGATTTGATGCTTCAGGTGTTGCTGGCTGAGCTGAAGGGCAAAGGGCAGTACTTTGCAGTGAAGGTACTAAAGAAAGACGTAGTGCTGATGGATGATGATGTGGAGTGTACAATGGTGGAGAAGAGAGTGCTAGCCTTGGCGTGGGAGAACCCTTTCCTCACTCACCTGTACTCCACCTTCCAGTCCAAAGTAAGCATTAAGTACTTCAGTAATTACATACATATAGTTAATTTGTATCTGTAAATCCCGCTCTACACTTTCAGTGATATTTCAAAGTTAATGACCTATGGATTCCACCTAGTGTGTGACATGTGTATTGGAACTTGTAAAAAGCAATATTTCTTTTAGGAATTGAGCTTTTTCAGTTCCGATACAGATTTCAGTTTTATAGCTATAGATACCAGTATCTATGCATCCCTAATTTTTACTATTTGAAAGAACACTGGTTCATTAGACTTACATTAGACTTAACAAAGTTATTCCATAAAGTAAAAAAGAGACATTGTATTTCCACTGTTTGTTTAAAAACCTTGATAATGAAGGTGATCATTAATTTTCCATGCTGTTGAGTTTTGTTTGGACAGATACCAATAAACCCCATTATGTTTATTTAAGCCTTTGGAAAGCATAAGATTATAATGTTATAAAGATATTTGTGACAGAGAGCTGATAGTAATGTGTTGTAGGAACACCTGTTCTTTGTAATGGAGTACCTAAACGGAGGTGATCTCATGTTCCACATCCAAGATAAAGGCCGTTTTGATCTAAACAGAGCCACGTAAGTCCTATAATCTACTTCTGTCAAAATCATATTGATTGCAATGATTAACTTAATAAATGTTTATCTTCAGATTTTATGCTGCTGAGATCATAGTAGGACTGCAGTTCCTCCACTCCAAAGGAATTATCTACAGGTAATAAAATTAACATCAGCACTTAAAGTAGAATTGGTATGAGTAAATTATATACCCAACAGGGATCTGAAGCTGGACAATGTCATGCTGGACAAAGATGGACACATAAAAATTGCAGACTTTGGTATGTGTCGAGAAAATGTATTTGGCGAGACTAGAGCAACAACATTTTGTGGAACACCAGACTACATTGCACCAGAGGTATGCTTAAAATAAATACGACATTTTATTTTATGTAACTCCTTATTGCTAATATAGCTGTTTATTATCAGATCCTGCTAGGACAAAAGTATACTTTCTCTGTGGACTGGTGGTCATTTGGTGTCCTGGTGTATGAGATGCTGATTGGTCAGTCACCTTTCCAAGGTGATGACGAGGATGAACTGTTTGAGTCCATTCGGACTGACACTCCGCACTATCCCCGCTGGATCACAAAGGAGTCCAAAAGCCTTATTGAACTGGTAATTTATGGTATTTATATTCACACATGATGCCAGGCGTCAGTGCTACCAAATGCAGTGTGATGCCCATATAACCTTCATTTAATTTCAGATGGTCATGTAAAATTAGTCTGATTTCACATTAGCCAAAATAAATACATGTAAATACAATACATGTTATAAGCAGATCAACAAATACAGTGATTTTATTTATGATATATTCTAATATATGAACAAGGATTGTCACACATGTTGAATACTATACTATAAATTATTATTGAAACTAGACAGTCATTTGAACAATATTGATACTGCAAAAAATCCACATTAGGACAGAATTTGAGCGTTCCAGTTTTAGTATAATTTTGAGCTTCAGTAGTCTCAGATCTCATGGATCTTTGAAAATCACATTCTATTACTAAAAAGGAGCATGATTTATCTTCATCTTTGTGGTATCGGTATTGAAATCGGTATCGAGTACTGAGTTATAAATGTTAGTATCAAGACTGTGCTAATTGGAACATGTCTCTTCACCAGTTGTTTGAACGAGATCCCACTCGGCGGTTAGGTGTGGTGGGGGACATTCGTGCGCATCCATTCTTCAAAACTATCAACTGGACAGCACTAGAGAAACGACAAGTTGACCCACCGTTCAAGCCCAAAGTGGTACGTTCCTGTAGTCTAGATACTAATGCTATGTTGCTGCTGCCAAACTTTGAATTTTAGATAGATAATGTATCTATCTATCTGTCTGTATGCACTTTCATAGTATAAATAACATATAAAGTCTAACTGTGATTTATGACTTTCTCTGGCAACAGAAGTCCCCCAGTGACTGCAGCAACTTTGACCGAGAGTTCCTGAGCGAGAAGCCACGTCTCTCCCATGCAGACAAGAACCTCATTGAGTCCATGGACCAGGCTGCCTTTGCCGGATTCTCCTTTGTCAACCCCAAACTAGAGCAAATGATAAGCAAATAACACACAGAAACTGGATCACGTTTTAGTGTTACGCCAGGATGCAGGCTCCCACAGGATATCGGGCTGTCCTGGCTGAATACATACTTCAGTGTAATATATGTGTCAAGTTGATACAATCTAAGTAACAGGTGTTGGATGAATTGCCAGGTACTTTAAACCGACGGTGCTTAAAGGTGCATTGTGTAACTTTTCTGGTAGAGGGTCCACCACTTCGACTCCATGTTGTTGTTGGGTTTTTTTTCTGAAATTGAGACAAGCAGGCCACATCACTAGGCCAAGTTACAAGTCCGATCTGTGGAGAAGCGGACCTGCTCTCAATAATAATGCATGTTTTTGCAGTAATCCTGAGGAATAAAAACACCTAATTGAATATAAATAAGATGTATTTGTTGAATGCCATACTGTGGAAAGCAAACACATGGAGACAAGCAGATCACGGACCCTTCACCAGAAAAGTTGCACAGTGTGTAAGTGTACATTGTCATAGTAATCAAAATGGAAAAATATGTGTCATGCCATGTAAATTTGCCCGGAGAAAGGAATCCCAATTTTGAAGTGAGTGAAATGGCCTCTTGTGGGAGCAGTTTTATTTTTTTTATTCATATTTCTGATCTTGAGGGACAAAACAAACCAATACTGGATATCCATATGAAGTAATTATACTTATGTAGGCTTTATATGTAAAAGGTAAGGGAAGCTATACAAACCCCATTGTCGCTATATTAAATGCTGGATATGAATATTTGCTATTTTATATGTGGCTTTATAATACAGTCCACCAAAATAGTTATTTAATAATTATGTCCTGAGACTAGAAGGTGAATCTGTATCAAATTTTATTATATGACAAGTGAAGGGTAGTTCTTTATTATGCGTTTACTAGTACAAGATTACAAGGTTTAGGAAAACAATGACCTTCCATGATTTTTACTTTCTTCTATTTTATTATTATTTTTTCTTTTGACCTTAGGCCTACTCCTATTTATTTTGTAGAGATAGTGTAAAGTATCACAAAAAGAAGGCTAATTGTCTATTGTCAATTATTGGGAATTTTATTGTTGTCCACAGATTTTGTGTAATGTGAGGAACAATTATTTTAAGTAATACTAACAAATTTAAATAATTTTCTTGAATCTAGACATTTTAACAGAGCAATTATGCTGTACACTCCTGTTTTTATTACCTTTTACATATTATTAATAAATGGAAGGTGTAAAAGCTGTTGTTTGCGTTTGTGCTTGTTGGTTGTTTGGGTTAACCTTTAAGTGATGCATTTATTGATTTTATTTTCTAACTTAAAGAATTAACGTTTTTTACAATCTGAGGTTAGGGTTAGGGTTATTTCGGTAATAAAACAAGTTGTTTTACTCACCCATAGCACTTTGGTGTCATATGGAGCATTTCTGGAGATGTTTTAGATTAGCGATCTCCATAATGTGAGTTCTTGGGGCACATGTTTGCGGTCTCCAAATAACACAAACTTTAGCACTTTTCAAATCATAGAAGCTCAATGTCTTAGTCTATGCTTTCGTTTGAGTCAAAAGTGGCCTGTAATCCGAGATTTATCCATAGTTTTGAGTAGATGAGGACATCAGTGCGCATGTGCGGAGTCACCGCTTATTTCGCTCTCACCTCTCAGGACCCAAACATGAAACGCAAAGCTGTAAACTATGGATAAATCTCGGATTACAGGCCACTTTTGACTCAAACGAAAGTGTAGACTAAGACATTGAGCTTGATGATTTGAAAAGTGCTAAAGTTTGTGTTATTTGGAGACTGCAAATATATGCCCCGAGAACTCACGTTACGGATATCGCTAATCTAAAACATCTCCAAAAGTGCTCCATATGACACCAAAGTGCTATGGGTGAGTAAAACAACTTGTTTTATTACCGAAATAAGGCTCAGATTGTAAAAAACGTTAATTCTCCTTTAAACGTGATTGTTTGAGGTGGAAAAGATCCATGATCTACTGCCATCTAGTGCGCAGGTTCTAAATGACACCTGCAGAAGAAGTGGTTGACCTGCCGCGTCCTCTGTCCCACTGGATGAGCCAAACTGCTCCTCGCCAAACGCTGCGCAAAATGCCACATTTTTGAAGATGCGGCCAAAACGCCATATTTTTTGAGGATATAACATTTAGATAGCTTGTTGACACCATTTAACTTTACACAAACACACGGCGTTTACTTGCGTTGTATAAAGTCACTGAGTGGTCCTGTTTCCAGGATTACACACCCTGTTTCTATCTTTATTCTGTGCGCAAAGTGAATATGTAGACGGGTCGATCATTTATCATTTTCCTCAATATTGCTTTGATGACTATGAGGCAACACAAATATAATAAAGAAACCCACAGTACAGACTTCATACTCCAGCTTTGTCGAGAATGAAATCGCACTTTTAAACTTTGCTCAAACTAGACAGTGCCAATATTCTTTTTTGAAAGGCTGGATGTTTTTTTCTTTCCTTCTTTCTTTCTTTTTTTATTGTGTGCGAACATGGAAGTCAGGCGATGCAGCCCGGCTCAAAGACATAGGCCGTTTCCCAATTCACCGACGGCACGCTTGTTAGCGTCCTTGGAACGGGATATGCGTCATATCCGGCGCGACAAGCGCCGTTCCATTCGTTTTTTTCCCCCTGCACCGTCAAGACGAGCTCTGAACGGCGTCGTCGTTTCCATGGAAATCGGGGCGTGGACCAAGTGTGCAAACATGCACGCTCCGCACACTTAAAAGCCCCAGCATGCACAGCGCGGGACTACAAAGACCGACTCGCCAGCGACATCCACAAGTGAGAGTTGCGACGTCACTATAAAATATACGTACTGGTTCACCTCACCTACAACTATGCTACATGAATCTCTTCATAAACTACACTAAACATGTGTGACGGTAGCCGTAACGGCATAGATCACGGCACCTGTATTACCGTTCACATGCTTTTCCCCTCACACTTCTATATTTCCTTTGCTGTTGTAATGCTGGATATTCTACAGTGTCGCCATGTCCAGCGTTTACTCTAAGCTGCGCACTGTTCGCACATTGTCAGCGCACAAGAAAACTTATGCAGCGCCCTGTAAATCAGGGATGAAAGAGCTTTTTATTCAGCCGCGGGGCATTTTTTTTATATCTGCAAAGTGCGAGCCGCGCGGGGGGTTCATTTCGGATGTGGAGTTAGTGTGTTTGCTCAGACACATTAAAAATTAGGGGGAACATTGGCCATGTCCCAATTCCAAGTATTACTAGTCGCAATAGTATAATATTTTTGTCTTTAGGGAACAAGGAGCAGACCACCCGGCTCATTGAGCTGAGGCGGGACCTGTTCAATTTCGCAGGCGGCCATGTGAGAAACGTAGTGCACTAAGGACAGAGCGAGTGTGCGCCGTCTCGACAACAGACCGACGGCACACTCACAAGCGTGCCGTCGGTGAATTGGGAAACGGCCATAGGCGGCAGAACATGCGCAGTTGCCGCTTGTGCCATATTGGAACGAGGTCGTAAAGTGCGTCAAGTTGGTGAAACTCGACAAAAGCTACAACGGAAATGCCAGGATTTATCTTTACACATAAAGCGATGGCGTGTATGAAACTGGCTCATGGATAACAACAATAAGAAAAAGTGATTTCAGTAACATTAAACACACTAAATAGGATAACTCCACTATATAGTCTAAATGTGCAAGTTTTTTCTACATCCTCTTATTTACTTATTTTATTATTATTACTTATCTTGTCTGCTTGCACTTTTTGTTCTAACTGAGATCAATAAAGTCTTATCTTATCTTATCTTATGTTATTACGCTGCATCAACTTCAAAGAATAAATGAAAAGCCATAATTTAGTTTGGTTCAATGTCGATTCACTTTAGAGTGAGTGGATAATACTCTAAATAATAGGCCTACTGAACTCTCAATAATACAGTACTGCATTAAACTACTTTCCGTAATGCATAATATGTTTAGTGCTGCTGTTCTATATGAACGTATCATGTATGTCACTACCTCACTGTAAATGCTACTGTTACCTGTGCAATAACCTGCTTCATAACCCACATGCAATACTTATACTATAGCCTACTATTATGTGCAATACAAAATCTTGCAATACTTGTGCAATACTTGTGCAATACTTACACTCAGTACTCGAGTTGAGGGGGGATGGGGGGTGACATCCCCCATGGGGGAAAAAATAGTCAAAATCATCCCTCTTCTAAAACAGGCATCCTTTCTTCCATCCCTTGTGGCATTTTATCAATCAGGCATGAAAATCCCTGACCTATTGGGGAAATTTGCCGTTTTGAAGTCAAAATAGGTGACTTACATGAATCGTGGCCAGTTCCAAGAGCCAATCATAGGCCGAACTGCACTCCGGCTTCCAATCATGTTGCAGCATACCCACCAATCGCGCTCCCGCCAATCATGACGATTAGCGTTGTTGTGTTTGCGCCTGTTCGCCGATCAGCTGTGAGCGAGCCCCGTTAATATGTACGCTATGTTAATGCTACGTAAGAAGGAACTCTGGCCTCGGGATAATTAGGCTATGTCTGTTTCTACGTGCATACACGTGGACACGCAAATTATCGGACAACACCGCAAACTACGGAGCTGACCGTGTTCTTATGGGGTGAGTTATATTATCATATTATTTCTGCATCAAAGGGACTAAACCAGGACTAAATCAGGACTAAACCGGGACTAAACCAGGTCTAAACCAGGACTAAACCAGGACTAAACCGGGACTAAACCAGGTCTAAACCAGGACTAAACCAGGACTAAACCGGGACTAAACCGGGACTAAACGAGGTCTGAACCAGGACTAAGGTTTGTGTGTGTGTGTGTGTGTGTGTACACGTGTGTGATAACATATATCCTGTGCATTATTGAATTATTGAATGAAATATGCTGGAACATATGTCACATAAATGAAAAAAATCACCATACCCCCTGGTTTCATTTTACAACTCGACTACTGCTTACACTGTATTATATTATGTGCAATCACCTGTGAAATATGATAAAAGGAGAAGTTCAATTTGTCAACTGGACAAAGTATGTTTGGTTGAAAACGTTTCGCCGCTCATCCGAGAGGCTTCGTCAGCTCTAATAAGAATACTGGTAAGACACTTGCTTATATCTTGCTGCAGGGAGGAGCTAACTAGCTAACTACAGTACTTTCCGAAACTATCTCATTGGTTTCCGTCTTTTGTTTCTCTGGCGTCTAGATAACGATCCCTATTCATCCCTACGACTGTTTTTCACACCTCTGGCCCTGACCTGGCTAGCCCTATTGTTCCCCTGTTTGCTTGATCTAGGCTTAAGAATGGAATTATAGATGGGAGACAAATTATGTCTGACTCCACCATTTCTGTTCAGAGAAGGATTCTCTTTTTGGACAAAAATAGCCTCTTTAACTCCCCTCTCTTACCAGCATTCTAATTAGAGCTGACGAAGCCTCTCGGATGAGCGGCGAAACGTTTTCAACCAAACATTCTTTGTCCAGTTGACAAATTGAACTTCTCTTTTTATCATGGATTCTACCTGGACGACTGAGGGACTTTTCACGCACCTGTGAAACACTCTACTTACACCCTATTTAATCCTGCCTGTACCTTTGTAGGCCTATTTTATTATATTTTATGACATATTTTTTATTATATTGTTTACTTTTTCCCCTTGTATTTTTATTGTATTTTTATTAGTACTTCTCGACTATCTTAGCGAGTCAACGGTTCTTCTGATCCTAAGCATTTCATTGACTCTTGAGTGTTTTATTGTGAAGGGTCAAACCGGGGCTGGCGTCGGTTGTATTCGCCAGCCTCGTATTGCTGTGTTGTGCAGCAGGCGGGGAGTACGGGCATCTAAAATCGACTTAGAAAAACTACTTAAGGGTAAGTAGCAACACTGGCGACTAAATATTCACTTACTTTGTGTTATGGCATACTATTTGCGAGTGATGTTTTGTTCTGTGGTTCCGCGCTCGCCTTTTTTCCCGTCTCTCAAGAAGATGAGTCGGTGTCGAGTGTAGCGCCCGTTCTGCTGCTGCTCGTAGCTGCTCCTGGCCAAGTCGTGACGTTCAGTAACTTGACTAGGACAGAGGTGAATTTACCATGTGTCCGCCACCGCGCTTATTCACCACAACCGCAATATTGCCTGTGAAAACGGCACCCAGACTGTCGCGTTTCATTGAATTTGCACGCCCGAGCCTCAGTGTGAAAGTTGGAGGCGCGGGGGGAAGAAGCCATTGCGTTATTGACTGTCGCGAAATCTGTCGTCTGATTAAATCGCAGTGTATCGCAATTCACGCTCGCTGTGTCGCGTACATAATGTGTCACTAACTTGTCTAAATAATTGTGCCAGGCTTTTGTGTGAGGAAGTTTTTAGGCTATTATTATTTAGCCCATTCGTAAACCTAAAGCAAAATCAACATCATTCATTGCATATTAAATGACACTTAATCTTAATGTGACTTAAGTGTTTACATTTTTGCATCGCGTAGACACACGTGCCCTATTCTTTCCTGGAAGTTGCCTAATTTGTCTTGTGCAACGCTGTATACGCAGGCTGCAAGAGCAAAACTTGTAGGAAGGCCTGGTTGTTTTTTGAATACAACTTATCTTCTGTAACACTGGTCTACAAATGGTTGGACTCGATCTGCTTTCGAGATAAAAGTGGCTAAATCTCATTTATATTGATAGGATGAACTGAAAATCTATTGATAACTGTGCTGGTTAGCTAATGTATTTAATATAGCCTATGTCATGATATAATAATAATAATTATATATGTGTGTTAAAACTCTAGACATGTTAAAATGAATGTATTGGAATGTGCAGACAGGCTTTCTTGTTCTATTGCACATTACCATCTCACTGCTGTATCTTCTATTGCACATTTTTGATGCACACTGCACATTTTTGGACATCTGTAAATAGGTATTTATTTATTATGTTGCACTGCTTTCAGACTTTAGATCTCAGATTTTAGTTTTAGATTTTTGTCTTATAGAGTTTTGTTGTGTTTTGTCTTTATATTGTAGTTTGTACACTGTCTTGTCTTTTTTGCACTACGTGGCCAGAGAGAAACGAAATTTCGATTCACTGTATGTTGAACACATATGGCAGAATTGACAATAAAGCTGGCTTTGATCTTTTTGATCTAACTTTCCTATTTTGACCCAATACTTTTTAAGTCTATTTTTTAAATTATTTTAAGCCATTATTTATGATCTTGTTTTATTGCACGCTACATTTTCCTGTTATTCTTGATCTGTACGTTGCAACATTGGAATTTACCTACTGTGGGACTAATAAAGGCTTATCTTATCTTATTATATCTTGGAAACTATAGCCAATCAGCACTTCTGACTTACTTTTTCTTTATTAGTGACCTAAACCAAGAAAAATCTCCCTACTTTTGTTCCGGAGCATTTTGCTTGTAGCCCAGTGTAATGTGCAGTGGGTTTATGTGTTATCCTTCGTGTTTAGGCCCATGTGGCTTAGGTTTGTTGATGTTAAATATGTAGCTGTAGCCTATTGGCATTCTCTTGGTATGCTTCATCAATAACAGCAGTAACACATAGAGATTTTGGGTTATAAGCAGTGTCCGAAAGTGACTGAATACTAATTTTGAGTGCCTGTATTCTGATACAGTTACTTTTTCATTTCTGAAAGCAAAGAAATACATGGCAGTACTTGATCACACCAACTGCTAAATATTAGACTTAGACTTAGACAAACTTTATTGATCTACAAGGGAAATTGTTTTTGGTACGGCAGCTCACTCATCAAATATGATATATAATATATAACCGAGGGTAAAAAGAAAAAAATAGATGGAATAGCAACCAGAGCAATAGACCAGTGTCAGATCAGACATAATTATATACATAAACATAAGGATAATAAATGTATATGTACAAATCAGATTTAAATAGAAAAGTAGTAATAACATATAAAATATAATATCAAATAACATATTGTGTTTTATAGTTTATTACTATTATTATTGAGGATAAAAAGAAACGCAGCACTTGTGGTGAGTGCATGTGTCATTTCTCTTCTCCAGTTAGTCATAACAAAGGTCAAACATACATAAAGCCGTTTGTTTGCATCTTTACACTATAGTTAAAATGCAACTTGATGTAAAAGTATTCAGAATGCAATACTCTTGGCCCATGTAAAAGACATCACAAAATACATTTCAATTCAGGTATTCAGTATTCTGTAACTTAATACATTTTCAAAGTATTCTTCCCATCACTGCTTACAAGCTGTTTGTGTGTTAAGTGCTGAAAAAATCACAGAATGGAAGACTTTGACTTTAATGTTCCCTCGGCATGTCTGAGTTGTCTATAGACTATACACTCTCTGGGGAAGTTGCGTGTTTTCCTGTTTGGGGTGCTCAAAGGTAACTGCTCTATTACTCAAAATTCATTCAACCTGGCAGTTAAAACTATGCATTATTGAGCATAAAAGGGTAATTATTACACTATTTGCCTACACAAGTTAATGGGTTGTTTGATTTTTTGAATGAAAAACTTTTAGTGCAAACAAACAACAAAAAAGAAGATTGTTATGTGTCCCTCTGACTTACATTTTTATGTTATTTCATTTATTTATTTTTAAGTTTTAACACTGCAACTTTCTATATCTTCTTATTCATAATATTGATGTAATGTGCATCAATAAAACTTTGCTTTAAAAATATTCCCTTTTATGTGCCACATCAGTTGCTCTCTTTTTGCACTCCAATGTCTGTGGTGTGCCCCAGGGTCACAGTAAGGCCTCTCGGACTGTGTAGAAGCACTGGTGGGTGGAACTAGAGTGACAGGAGGAGTCTGGGATGGGGCAATGGGTCAAAGGTAGCGTTCATCCTGGGTGTTGCAGAGGTCACTGTGGCAACGTGGCGGTCGGGAGGGGGTGGCTCTGAATGTGCCCCTGGATTTAATAGAGACGTCACATGTGACAATGATAAGCTTGACAGGCATTCTGAATGGACTTAAAGTTCTCCTCCACCATGACACCACCCCCTTTGCTCTTTCACACTCTGCATCTTTGGCCATTAAACTGTTTCATCATCATTTTCAATAGAGTTGTCATGATATCTTGACACTCAATACCAACGTCTATACCATGCTAATTATGAACACTAAAGAGAAAGTAACAATAAAATATTTCTTTATTACCATGTAGTCTTATACAAGTTCTGTTATAGTTTCACTTTCAGCTTGTTCAAATATAATGTGTCAGTAGTTTCTATACTACTGCTTCCTAAATTAAAACTGTGTTTTAAAATGTAACCAAAATATCCAACAATGTAAATGTAAACAAAACACGCGATGCAGCCCCCCCTCACCCGCCATCTCTGTCGCAAGCTGGGCAAACAAAAATTGCACAGAAATTCCCCTTCTATGTATGAGGATGCCTGTGCCAGCTTTGCTTTTTAATGGCTGGAGATGTTCTTTATTTACTCGTAATATATTGGTTAACAGTTATGTAAAACTGTAACAAGCAGCTGCTTTTCTTGAAGATTCTGCCATTTCCATTTAACCGACTGCCTTTGTTTCCCTGTAGTGCTTGAAGTTGTTCAGCCTTGAGGGGGCACCAGCATGAGTCAGGATTCAGTGGAATCAGGTAAGAGCAGACCGACAGACAGCTGGTAATGATGAAAATAAATGTTTTGTAAATATGTTTTTGATACATGTTTGTGTTTTAGAGGGAGAATCTCAAGATGTGCCAGATTTTAACTGGGACGATTACCTTGAGGAGACCGGGGCTTTGTCCGTGCCACATCATGCTTTCAAACATGTAAGTGCTGTTCAAGTCTTTTCACTCACTGCTTGTATTGTATAAATACAGGCAATGCAGTAGCCAAACAGGAAGTAAAAGGTTCCTCAAATTTGTTATCAGTTGTACAGCACAGAAACCTCTGCTGCTGCTTTCAGACTGATGTTACTTTACCCAGGAAGTAATAGTTCCACTGTCCTACTACCACCACTTCCAACTGTTTTTGGTTGTGGGTAAGAAAAGGCAATACCAAAAACTTCAGACTGTATTAGACTGCGCATGGAAGCCTCTCCAAAATATTCTCAAATAAAATTATGTTTTAGACAGGTTTTTTTATTATGTTATTATTTAATTGGGTGTCTTAGGTGGACCAGGACATGCAGACAGGACTTACTCCTGGTATGAAACTAGAGGTATGTCTGCGCAGTGAGCCTGACCAGCCTTACTGGGTGGCAAACATCATCACCACCTGCGGGCAACTACTACTGCTCCGATATGAGGGCTATCAAGATGACAGGCGGGCTGATTTTTGGTGTGACATCATGACTGCTGACCTGCACCCACTAGGATGGAGCCGACAGCATGGCAAGACCATGAGGGCACCCGAGGGTGAGTTTTGGATCAAGACATCTAGCAGCCTTGTGGGTCAGTTGCTTCTACTTTCTGTTTGAATGCAGGAGGGGCTGGAACCTGCCAACACAGTCTGATTACAACCTTGTATTTAAAGTGAATGTGTCTCAAATCAACTCTGAAAGATAAGACATGGTCCCAAACTTGGTCTTTTATTAGTATAGCAAAAAGTGTGTAGTATTAAAGCTTTCCAAAGAAGACAATGTCAAATGCAATACTTATTACATCTATTTCTTGCATCATTGAATAATCATTTAGGCTAGATTCATATATTTAGAGAGCTGTGCTGTTACAGAGATCGTTTTCTCCACTTGCAGCTGTTTGTGAGAAACACGAAGACTGGAAGCTTTTGCTGGAAAAGGCTCTGGCAGAAGAGTGTGGTGCACCTGCCAACCTTCTCGAATTGGTATGACTTTGACATTTTTCACTCTGTTTTTAAGATGTGCAGTAAGTTGTCTTTCAGTTCTGTGTCAAAACTGCTAAAGTAGTGCTAGTCTTTCTAAACAGTTTCTTTTCAAATGTAGGAGAAAATCTAGTCTAACCTGTAAGAAACTACTTCATTTTGATTTATTGGTTCAGCAGTGTGTAGTTCAATATGTGATTGCATAGATGAAAGCATGCCTTTTCTAATGTTTAGATAAAATGAAACCATACATAAATGATCTGTTAATTTCTTGAGTGATTAAGCCTTGCTTTTTGCACTTGCTTATACTGCTTATTGGTGTCCAATTCAAATTTTGTACCATCAGACTTCTGTATTCTGCGGTATTATCCGTGTGTTCACTTTTAATTTCTGCGGTTTCTTCTGTGCCCAGCCCCTACGCGGGAAAGACCCGATGGAGCTACTGAGTGCGGGCTGTTATGTGGAGCTCCAGGACAGTATAGAGCTGGGCCAGGCCTGGGCAGCTGAGGTGGAGGAGAATGTCGGTGGAAGACTCAAACTGCGTCTGGTGGGCACTGAGGGTTTACCAGATACACCAGCGACCTTGTGGCTGTTCTACCTTCACCCGCGAATCCATGCCCCTGGCTGGGCAAAAGAGAGCAGCTCTACCCTCAAGCCACCCTCTGGTTAGTCATACACTTGCAGTTTAAAATTGATTAATCTTATCAATTATTTTGGATTGGATTTTTCAAGACGATCTTTAAATTTCAAATATGGTCCATTATTGAACAGAAAAAAAAAAAAAAATCATGCTATTTATTTAGTGTATAGATTTCAATCCTATTAACCTGAACTGTCGAGGTCCCAGGGATTAAGGTTAAATACTTCTATTTGGTACTTAACATTTGTGATTTGGTATTTAAAAAAAAAATATATATATACCGTATATATGTATATATGTATATATGTGTGTGTGTGTATATATATATATATATATATATATATATAATTGTTTATTTTATGTATTATATTATTGTTTGTGTGTATTTATTCAGAGCTACTGGCGTTGCGGACAGAGGAAGAGTGGGAGGAGGTGAAGCAGAGAATCAGTGAGCTGCCTGAAGATGATGCTCTCACAGCAGAGTTGACGAAGGTAGAATTATTTGCCCTGATGTGTAATGATGAGCTCAAAAGAGTGAGGTTATGTTCCAATGTGTATGTTTTTTTTTTTTGGTTGTTTTAGGATCAGCCTGTATTAGTGCCACACACTTTTAAAGAAGGGATGAAACTGGAGGCTGTTGACCCTGCTGCTCCCATCTCAATCCGACCTGCCACTGTAACCAAGGTAACAGACTCTATCTACATAACTCAAGCTGAGTTTCCTCTGTTGAATGTGATTGAATCTATATTTACATGCACATATAAATGCTACTGACTAATTTCGAATTTTATTCATTGCACCATTAAAGAGTGGTTTATTTCATATTTACATAGCTAAACACAGAAGTGAGTCATCTTAAGATGCATTGACCAAGCAACATCTTTTCTCTGGTTCCTTATCATTATTGATAAAAAATGCTGCAGTGCTCTATTGTCAATAAACTTGTATTAAGATGACTGTTTACAGAATGTGCATATAGTTTAGGCACTGTCACAAATTATCAATAAAAACATTTTAGCCTCTTATTGTCAGTTATATTGATTAAATGATGCTTATCAGAAGCTTCTCACTTTGCATTATAGGTTTATAATGAGCTGTACTTCGTGGTGACAATGGATGATCTTTGTGGGATGGAGGACTCTGAGAGTCCAGGACGTTCCTTCCTGTGCCACAGAGACAGTCCAGGGATCTTTCCAGCTCAGTGGAGCCTCAAAAACGGACTGATACTTTGCCCACCACCAGGTTTGTTTAGTCTGATTTCATTCTCTCAGGAATGATACTGTGATCTGAACTTCGATTTCATTTTGTACGCTCATGTTTCCCCATTTTGCTTGATGTATTGCTTCATGTTTAGGGTACCAGGGCCCAGACTTTGACTGGGCAGACTACCTGAAACAGTGTGGGACAGAGGCTGCACCTCAGCAGTGTTTTCCAACTGTAAGTTATGATTCGTATTCACATTGTGATGTGCTTAGCTCTGCAGATTGCTGTACAACTCTGTTTATGTCATGCTATTATGTCTAAAATGGTGAATGGTGAATGGGTGCTGAAGTCAACACAAAAACAAAACCTCATGTTGATGTTGCCGCTCAACTGCTTGGCCATTTCTTCTTTGATTTATTCAATACTACATTTAACAACATTACTACTCTTTATGTACGTACTTAGACCTACTGTATATATCTTTTATCTTCTAGGAACAGTGTGAAAACGGCTTTAAAGAAGGAATGAAACTAGAGGCAGTCAATCCGCTGTCACCAGAGAATGTCCATGTGGCCACAGTCACAAGGGTCAAAGGCCACTACATCTGGCTCAGCCTGGAAGGTGAAGGCTTAGTGAGATTTGATATTACTTTTAATAATGTTTTCGTTGTATGTCCTCAGGTATTTCAAAGGCAAATAAATGTCTTTGTGTTTGTTTTGTTTTCAGGCCTCAAAACGCCAATGCCTGAGTTGATAGTTCACGTTGACTCTCTTGACATCTTTCCGGTCAGCTGGTGTGAGACAAACGGATACCCACTCGTCCATCCCATTAAGACCCCAGGTAACTCACTTTTCCATTCCACTTTGATCTCAAATCATTGGACAATATTGATCTAGTAATATGCAGCTACCCTTTATTTTTTATTTTATTATATTTTGCATTTTCTGGGTTTTATGTTATGAACTACAAATGTCCATAGCGGCCTATAATCTGTGAATTTGACATAATAATATTGTCTTCCTTTTTCAGTTGAGAAAGAGAGGAAGATTGCCGTGATCCAGCCAGAGAAGCAGTAAGTATAGAAAGAACAAGAATAAGCCATGCAATGTTTTATGACTAAATTATGAATACTTTACAGAAGAGTACAACCAAAATCCTCTACACCTGATGATGTGAAACCACAAATAGCCAACCAGTCAGAATCAGGTGAATATGTTTCTCTGTTTGGGACAGCCCCGCTATTAGTTTGTCGAAGCTACTTGAATATGAGCAGATGATAATGTAATTGTGTACTTGCATGTTTGTGTGTTTTGTTTTGTTTTTTGATGCACAGGACAGGGTAATGGAAAATATTGTTGTCCAAAAATCTACTTCAACCATCGCTGCTTCTCTGGGCCATACCTTAATAAAGGGCGCATTGCTGAGCTGCCTCAGTTCATTGGTCCAGGAAACTGTATCCTTGTTTTGAAAGAGGTGAGAGTGAAGCCCTGTAATGTCTACCTCATTTATTCTAGTAATTCTTGGTAATATGTAAAATATGTAATATAAATATGTAAAAATTAACTATACATCTCAACTAGTTCGCCTGTATTCAGCCTCACATTTGTGTAATTTTATCTATTTTAGCGTGTGTGTGCGTGTGTGTGTGTATGTGTGTGTATGCATGCCTCTTTACACACATGCACACCCGAGGTGATACTCCCAGGGCCCTAGTGCTGAGTGTGGATCGGTCCAGAGCAGGAGTGTGTTAAATTGTGCTTCAAAATAATTATGATTTTTGATGTCCAAAATGTCACATTATCGCCATATATAAAATAAATATCAGTGCACTGTTGTTAACTTTGAGCAAGAGAACAATTGAGGAAAGCACCCAGTGGGTGTGCTGTTTGTAAAGATTAGATTAGGCTCAGAATCAGTATTTAAAGTCATAACATAATAGCTCTATCTTCTGCTCCTTTTTGTATTCAGGTATTAACTCTGCTCATAAATTCTGCATATAAGCCAAGCCGGGTTCTGCGAGAACTGCAGCTGGACCAGGAGAGCCGCTGGCAAGGCCACGGAGAGACACTTAAAGCCAAGTGAGGAAAACACCAGTTAATCATTTTGTTCTGCTCAGAAAAGGCTGCTTTGTTCAACACATGCAGCATTTAAAAGTACCTCATTGTTTCCATTTAACCATCAGGTACAAGGGGAAGAGTTATCGGGCCACAGTGGAAATTGTCCGCACTGCAGACAGAGTTGCTGATTTCTGCAGAAAAACATGTATCAAGCTGGAGTGCTGTCCAAACTTGTTTGGGCCTCGCATGGTTCTAGAGCGCTGCTCAGAGAACTGCTCAGTTCTGACAAAGACCAAATACAGTAGGTGTCATCCAACAGAACTCGGTTTATATAAAGGAGACATGTTCTAATTCTCCTAAACTTACTCAGAGTTGCATATTGAGTGATTCATTAGTAATCCTGTATTGTCCTGTGCTTGGGGCTTGAGGGTTATCCCTTCCCATGGTTCTGTACATATGAATGAGTATTTTATTTAAGTGTAGTGCACCAGGTGCCGAGCCCAAAATAATAAAGAAACATATCTGTTATAAATGTCACACACAATATAGTTAATACAGTCAGAGATCAATCAAACCCTCTCAGGAGGGTGTGTATGCATGTCGTAATTTGACTTTTTTGTTTTGTTTTTTTAATCATAATACAATAGCATATTATTATGGAAAAAAGAAGAGTAAGCGGGTCGGTCGTCCTCCTGGGGGTCATTCCAACTTGGAGGGTGGAGTCAAGCGCAGAGGAAGGAGGAGAAAGAGGAGAAAGCAGCTCTTTGTTCATAAGAAGAGACGCTCTTCGGCATCTGTTGATAACACCCCAGCTGGGTCTCCACAGGTAGTGGTTGAACTGTAATTTCTGCTTTTCAGCACCTGATGGGGAAAAAATGACAATGACTAAATACTATGATTAGCTAATGTTCACTTTGGCAACAGGGAAGTGGAGAGGAAGAGGATCTTGATGAGGATGATTCTTTGAGTGATGATTCTGGATCAGAGCTTCAAGATGACATGCAAGATGACTCTGAGCAATCCGTTGGTAAATCTCAGCCAACTACTCCATCCCCATCGCCACCGGCAACACCACGACTCACACGCCGCCGCCGGAAACCACGCTCACCGTCTTTCTCTGATGATGAGAACCACCCTCCTTCACCAAAAGTAATTCTGTTTTTATTGATTATTATTGCTTTTTATTGATTATTGCTATCTTTATTTACCCAATTAGTTGGCTAATTTTCAACATTAGGTGAAGGCTACTAAAATGTTTTTGGCTCTTTTGTAGACCTCCAAGAGCGAGCCTCCTCAGAAATTCTGTTTGGACACTAGCCCCCTGGAGTGGAGTGTTACTGATGTAGTGCGCTTTATCAGGACCACTGACTGTGCACCCCTGGCTCGGATTTTCTTGGATCAGGTATGAATCTAGTCTTTTTCTCTATTCTAATGCGAGACTAAGCATTTAAAGATGCGGCATAAAGTTTTACAACTTGTGTGTGACAAAAAAGTTTGATTTTATGTTGACATGGTTCGCTTCTCAGAAGCGCCATCTGTCTGCTGTGATGTCACTTATCAGCTGATAAGACTGGCCACATCCAGGAAGATCAGCTGAAATTGGCTTATTCTTTTACTTGAAGTGCACACAAATTTGTTTATTTGTTAACAGAAGTTTATAATAATGTACATGTGTTTGCAGGAAATTGATGGGCAGGCCCTGCTTTTGCTGAATTTACCCACTGTTCAGGAGTGCATGGATCTAAAGCTGGGACCAGCTATTAAGCTTTGTCACCATATTGAGAGAGTAAAGTTGGCATTTTATCAACAGTTTGCTACGTAACTGATGGCAAACAAATGGCAGCAGATTCTTTACAAAGGAAACAACAACCACTAGTCATTTTTTCATCCAAGGCAGACACAAGATGCACAGTGAAAATCTAACTATTTTTGGTGTATATAGTGTAAACATTTAGCAGGTGTGTAGATCTAATTAAAAAATGTTCAATCAAAAAATCTACACTAGGGAGCAAGGACTCTAAATATAAATTTGTGTTTTTGAAAAGCAATAATTTGTATATGATATGATGAAATATGTGTTATTGATACTATTCCTCTGTTAAGTGATATTCAGTAATTGGATTGGAATTCGTTCATATTAAGATTTATACACATCATATTTTCCTTTAAATTTCAATTCATGAGATTTAATTTGCGGGCGAGATAAAGACTATACTAGGGTGACAAGTGAAAATGAAATTTGTCCAGTGTTGACCACTGTCAGAAGCAAAAACCATTAACACCAAAACCGATGCACTAAATTCACCTGCATCTTTTAGTTATTTTTGTGTGTGAATCCCACACATGTGACTTTTTTTCCCATCTGTCCTTTGTATGTGAAGTTCTAATTCTGTTTGTTTTGTTTTTTTCTGCTAAAAATATGTTTACAGCTCTCTAAGCACAAGCATAACCAAGCCTATATGGTTATATTAGTATGTTGTGTGTATATATTGTACATATTTAAATATTTTATAGTGTAACAGTATGCTTATAGAAGTAAAATAGCAACATGTGATGGCTGTAATACAATTTTAATCAACATTGTAAAATGTGCTATGAACTGGATCATCAACAAGATCACTTATGTTAGATTGTGCTGTTTAAACAAAGTCTTTTTCCAGTTTTGTTAGGGTGCCCCCCCCAACACAAGTAAAATCAAATAAAATAACTTTTTATTCTGATAGCCTAATTTTTATTTTATTTTATTGCAAACATTAACATACAACAATAGTTAACAAAACATAACATGGGTATTCTACATAACATGGGTATTCTACATCACATAGCAAAGTATATGTACAACGTCATATCATAACATATACATTTATATTCTACCTGGATGACTGAGGGATTCTATAGACATTTTTATGGTCACAAGGTTGTAACATTCTGAGACTCCATTTCCCAGCAAGCACTCGGTTGCCTACGTCACACGTAACGTTACGCGTGTCAACATAGGTGGACAGTGTAGAGGAGAAAGCAGCTGAAGTACGCAAACTGACCTGCAAATGCTTATTAGATGCATTTTTACAAAAGACCAAAGGAAAATACGCGCAACCGTGAGGAATTTGAAGCGGTTTTATGCACGGACATGAACAGGTTCCTCTGAAGATTAGAGACGTCTTGGTTCGCCCAGGGTTAGCTTACATCTGAAATTATTGTTAGCTTAGCTAGCAAGTGATGCTGGCAAAATTATAGCAGCTGTAAACCTTTCACAGGACTTCAAAAATCCCCTGGATTCTGTTTTTATTTTCAGCACTTTTCCACCTATACATTAGAATTATTTGCTTTAAATCCTGCAACTATTTCATGAATGAGTCCTAACCTGAATTCGAAGTAAAATGTGTCTAGTGCGGTTCCTTCTTTTGTAATTGTATTTATTATTTTTAATAATAATAAGGTGACTTATATGCTCCGTTACAAACACATTATTATGATGAGATTGAGCATTAAATCAGGAGAATGAGTGCTCATCAAACAGGATGCCTTCGTCGTTCTCAGATTGTCCTGTTCAGCTGACCAACACCCGGGTGTAACAACTCCCACGAGTGCCCTGTGTTTTTGTGGACATCGGAGTCTCATGGCTGGTGTGAGTGGGTCCAGCATGTTGAGTGGTCCAGTGGTAGCAGGAGCACATTCTGCCCTGTCTCTCAGTAACATCTCGGTGGCCCCCAGTGCGCACCCTGGCGCTGATACCCGGGGCTGTGAGAATGGGGCCCTCATGGACTCCTTTGGGATTTTCCTGCAAGGTCTCCTGGCTGTGATGGCCTTCAGCATCCTTATGTGTGAGTATCTTTAATCTGTGTGATGTATCCTACCACTGATTTATCAAACTTAACCAATTATCCTAAAATCTAAAACTTTCTTTTTTTAAATGGCAAGTTCACAGTCTATGATTTATTCCTTTTCAATAGCCCCTTGAGATGCATGCTCTTTTTCAATAAACAATATCATCATGACTTTATATGAGGTCTTATATGCTGAATTATTTTTACACTTCTAATTATTTAATATAATTATTTGTGCATAGTTTAAGCATATGTTGTGATAAGAAGGATAATTCATGCACACATTCCATACAAAAAAAATCATCTAGTACTCCAGAAGCCACAGATCATGTGGTCTGAAAATGTGATTACGGTACTGAATTTTCTAAACACTTTATTGCTGTGTCTGACTCTGGCCCACCCATATGGGCTCTGAGGTCATAGTTTGCTCAAAACAGAAGCTGAGGTCATGGCAAACCATTTCAGTGTCTGCATGAAAAATAACATGGGCTTTTTTATTTACATCTCCCATCATTGAGCTTTAAGCCATGTTACATACCTGGAGTTGTGTTTTGTTTTTCATGTTTGAAAAAAAACGTATTAATCTGTCTACATGTCTAAAGCTCAAAATACTCTGTACCACTTTGTGATGTCATGAAACGATAGTTTTTACTATACCAGCTACCTTTTACCATTTATTTAGTAGACATTGGCAAATCCAGGCTTGAAATTATCCAAATGATTCTATTGAAGGTGTGTGGAGTTTAAAAACACAGTGAAGCACTTTCTGTATTACCACATGACATCACTAGGTGAAGTGTATTGTGTTTGAAAGAAGAACTGCTTAAATATGCAGAGTTTGTGTGTTAAGCATGTGTGAATGAAACAAAACACAACTCCAGGTATGCTTTTGATGAGGATACAATATTATCACATAGGTCTTTATGATATGCATAGATGCTTTTTTAACAGTTGTACAGTTAATACAGTGAAGGAAATAAGTATTTGATCCCTTGCTGATTTTGTAGGTTTGCACACTGACAAAGAAATGAACAGTCTATAATTTTAATGGTAATGGCAATGGTTTATTTTAACATTGAGAGATAGAATATCAAAAAGAAAATCCAGATAATCACATTATAGGAAATATATTAATTGATTGGAAATGATTGATGTGAAATAAGATAAGATAATCCTTTATTTGTCCCACAATGGGGAAATTGCAGTGTCACAATGCAAGTTTCAGAAACAGTTGGAAAATATGAGCATGCATCAAAATTAAGATTAATAATGATAATAATAAGTATGTACAATCAACTAAAAAACACAACACTGTAAGGTTAAAAGCCACAGGAACGTTGCACAATAAATGTCTTGATTCTGAGCAGTGAACAGTTAAAGTGACTCCAGTATAGTAATATATAATATCACTACAATAAAGTGACTCAGATGATTGTGTACAGTGCAGTGATGGGCAGTGGTTGTTAAATAAGTAAGTAGCAGAAATAAGTATTTACCCAAACCATGCACCATAGGTAAAATCCTCCAGCTGAGGTCCTGAGCAAACCAAAGCAAGAAGATCATGGAGATGGTCCCCAGGCGCAGTAATGTGCTGCCCACTGCTCCTAATAACAGGATGGGTTAAATGCAGAGAAGAATTTCTCCTGTGTGAGATCAATAAAGTCACTTCTTCTCTTCTTCTATTTGATCCGCTACCAACCATTAAGAGTTGTGTTTCCCACAGACCAGCTAGACACTCAACAACTAGACACTAATCAACTCGTCACCTGAATTAATGACTTTTTGTTTTAAACTAGTCACGTGTATAAAACACACCTGTCCATGGAATCAGTCATTCACTCAGACTCCAAACTCTCCAACATGACCAAAGAGCTGTCAAAGGATGTCAGGTACAAGATTGTAGACCTGCACAAGGCTGGAATGGGCTACAAAACCATAAGCAAGAAGTTTGGTGTTAGGAGACAACTGTTGGAGCAATTGTTCAAACATTTAAGAAATACAAGATCACCTCGTGGGGTTTCAATGATCATGAGAATAGTGAGAAATCAGCCTAGACTACACAGGAGGAGCTAGTCAATGATCTCAAGGCTGTTGGGATGACAGTCACTAAGAAAACCATTCGTAACTTTACTTTAATGGATTAAAATCCTGAAGTCCCCCTGCTTAAAAGGCACATGTGCAGGCCCACCTGAAGTTTGCCAATGAACACCTGAATGATTTAAAGAGTGATTGGGAGAAGGTGCTGTGGTCGGGTGAGACCAAAATCGAGCTCTTTGGCATTAACTCACCGTGGAGAAAGAGAAATGCTGCCTATGACCTGAAGAACACCATCCACAACACCTCCATGAAGTGGAGATGGAAAGATTATGCTTTGGTGGTGTTTTTCTGCCAAGGGCACAGGACAACTTCACCGCGTCAACGGGAGGTTGGACAGAGCCATGTACCGGTAAAATCCTGAGTGACCACCTCCTTCCCTCCGCCACAAAATGAAAATGGGTCGGATGGGTCTTTGAACAGGACAATGACCCAAAACAAACAGCCAAGGCAACAAAGGAGTGGCTCAAGAAGAAGCACATTAAGGTCATAGAGTGACACCGGCTTACCTCTGACACTCTCAGCTGATCCCGGTTCGGCTCGCTTTCTGGAGCCCACATAAGTAGGTCCGGTAAGTTCCCTGGAACATGAAATAAGGCTTGTTTTTCTTTTCAAAACAAAACATTTGTCAGAAAGATGATATATAGTGCTGCTCATAAGTTTACATACCGTGGCAAAATGTTTTGTTTCTCGGCTATTTCGCTGAGAAAATGAATCATAACACAAAATGTTTTCTTTCACTCTTGGATAGTGATTGGCCAAAGCCATTTATTGTGAAACATCTGTGTTTACTCAGATGTTTCACAATGGCAACAGAAACTATCCAAATCACCCTGATCAAAAGTTTACATACCCCAGTGCCTAATACTGTATATTTCCCCCTTTAACATCAGTAACAGCTTCAAGTCTTTTGTGGTCGTTATCAATGAGTCTCTTTATCTTTTCAGATGGCAAAGCTGCCCATTCTTCTTGGCAAAAAGCCTCCAGTTCTTGTAAATTCTTGGGCTGTCTTGCATGAACAGCATGTTTCAGGTCTCCCCAGAGTGGCTCAATAATATTGAGGTCAGGAGACTGAGATGGCCATTCCAGAACCTTCACTTTATGTTGTTGTAGCCACTGACACGTTGATTTGGCCTTATGTTTGGGATCATTGTCATGCTGGAAGGTCCAAGTACGTCCCATGCGCAGCCTCCGGGCTGAGGAGTGTAGATTTTCCTCCAGTATTTTTTGATAACCAGCGGAATTCATCTTGCCATCAACTCTGACCAAATTTCCCGTGCCTTTGTAGCTCACACATCCCCAAAACATCAGGGATCCACTACCGTGTTTCACTGTTGGAATATGGTGTACCTTTCATCATAGGCCTTGTTGATGCCTCGCCAAACATAGCGTGTATGGTTTTCCCCAAAAAGTTCAATTTTGGTTTCATCACTCCACATTACTTTCTCCCAGAAAGTTTGGGGTTTATCTCTGTGCAGTGTGGCATATTTGAGGCGGGATTCTTTGTGGCATTTGCGTAAAAGTGGCTTTCTTCTGGCAACTCTACCATGCAGCCCATTTTTCTTCAAGTGCCTTCTTACAGTACTGCTTGAGACATCCACATGACATTGTTTGAGGGAGAGCTGAATTTCACCTGATGTTATTTGAGGCTTTTTCTTCGCATCCCGAAATTATTTTCTTGCAGTTGTGGGGGAAATTTTGCTTGGTCTACCAGACCGTGGTTTGATGTCTACATTTCCTCTAACTTTTCACTTCGTAATTAATGTCTGAACAGTGCTGACTGGCATTATTAACTGTTTGGCAAATTTCTTATATTTGTACAGTTGTACTACCTTTTCCCGCAGACCTTTTGGCAATTCTTTTGCTTTTCCCATGATTCTGCATCCAAGACGTCAGCACAGCACTGCATGAGGGATACAAGGGTTTCTCAAGAGTCGAGCAATTCACTGACTTTTATACACACCCACTAATTACAAGCTAACAGATCACAGGTGAATATAGTTACCTTTAATAGCCATTTAATCCCATTTGTGTCAAGTTGTGTGCAGGTTATCAGGCCACATTACAAGGGTATGTAAACTTTTGATCAGGGTGATTTGGATAGTTTCTGTTGTCATTGTGGTTTAAAAAGAGTAAACACAGATGTTTCACAATAAATGGCTTTGGCCAATCACTATCCAAGAGTGAAAGAAAACATTTTGTGTTATCATTCATTTTTTCTGAGAAATAGCCAAGAAACAAAACATTTTGCCAGGGTATGTAAACTTATGAGCAGCACTGTATTTGCGTCCCAAACAGTTGTCCACGAAACATCCAGCAGCGTATTTCGCATTCGCGTATTGTCTCTCCACTCGTATCACTACGCCCATGTTATCAGCCTGTTCACCTTCAGCGGATGTCTACGCCGAAATTTACAAGTGAACAGGCTGATAGAGTTAACATGGGCGTAGTGATACGAGTGGAGAGACAATACGCGAATGCGAAATACGCTGCTGGATGTTTCGTGGACAACTGTTTGGGACGCAAATATATCAACTTTCAGACAAATGTTTTGTTTTGAGAAGAAAAACGAGCTTCATTTCATGTTCCAGGGAAGTTACCGGACCTACTTACGTGGGCTCCAGAAAGCGAGCCGAACCGGGATCATCTGAGTGTGTCAGAGGTAAGCCGGTGTCAACACACATAACTTGTAGAAGGAAACCCATACAGATTAACATATATAAAAAAAAAAAAAAACGCACTATCCCTTTAATGATGTAGAGATGATTTGCAAAGAAGACTGGACCAACTTTTCTTCTGATATGTGCGCAAACCTGGTCATCAACTACAAGAAACATCTGACCTCTGTGCTACAAACAAGAGTTTTGCCACCAAGTATAAGTATTTTTTTTGCTAGAGGGATCAAATACTTCACTAAATGAAATGCAAATAATGTATATATTTTCGGTTAAGTTATTTTCTGGATTTTCTTTTTGATATTCTATCATTCACTGTTAAAATAAACCATTTTAGTTATAGTGTTCATTTCTTTGTAAGTACAAATTCAGCAAGGGATCAAATACTTATTTCCTCCACTGCATTTAGTTGTATATAATTTTTTTTTTTTTTTTTTTTTACAGTAAAACGTTTTCGGGAGCCCAAACATGAGAGACGACCTTGGAAAATCTGGTAAGGTAGCTTAAGAGGACTTTTACACTAAATTCTAATACTATCCATCCATCCATTTTCTTCCGCTTATCCTGGGCCGGGTCGCGGGGGCAACAGTCTAAGCAGGGACACCTAGACCTCCTTCACCCTGGACACTTCTCCAGCTCCTCCGGGGGGACCCCAAGGCATTCCCAGGCCAGCCGGGACACATAGTCCCTCCAGCGCGTCCTGGGTCTTCCCCGGGGCCTCCTCCCGGTGGGACATGCCCGGAACACCTCCCAAGGGAGGCGTCCAGGAGGCATCCGAAACAGATGCCCGAGCCACCTCAGCTGGCTCCTCTCGACGTAGAGAAGCAGCAGCTCTACTCCGAGCTCCTCCCATGTGACCGAGCTCCTCACCCTATCTCTAAGGGTGCGCCCAGCCACTCTGCGGAGGAAACTTATTTCGGCTGCTTGTATCCGCGATATTGTCCTTTCGGTCATTACCCAGAGCTCATGACCATAGGTGAGAGATTGACCGGTAAATTGAGAGCTTCGCCTTTCGGCTCAGCTCCCTCTTCACCACAATGGTCCGGTACAGCGATCGAATCGCTGCCTCGTGAACAAGACCCCGAGATACTTGAACTCCTCCACTTGAGGCAAGGACTCCCACCCACCCGGAGAGGGCAAACCACCTTTTTCCGGTCGAGAACCATGGCCTTGGATTTGGAGGAGCTGATCCTCATCCCAACCGCTTCACACTTGGCTGCGAACTGCCCCAGTGCATCATCTGCAAACAGCAGAGATGAGATCCTGTGGTTCCCAAACCGGATCCCCTTCAGCCCCTGACTGCGCCTAGAAATTCTGTCCATAAATATAATGAACAGAACCGGTGACAAAGGGCAGCCCTGGCGGAGTCCAACATGCACCGGAAACGGGTCCGACTTGCTACCAGCAATGCAAACACAGCTCCTGCTCCGGTCATACAGGGACCGAACAGCCCTTAGCAAAGGGCCCCGAACCCCGTACTCCCAGAGCACTCTCCACAGGATCCCACGAGGGACACGGTCGAATGCCTTCTCCAGATCCACAAAACACATGTGGACTGGTTGGGCAAACTCCCATGCACCCTCGAGCACCCGATGGAGAGTATAGAGCTGGTCCAGTGTTTCCCGGCCGGGACGAAAACCACACTGCTCCTCCTGAATCCGAGGTTCGCCTATTGGTCGGATTTTCCTCTCCAGCACCCTGAAATAGACCTTACCGGGAAGGCTGAGGAGTGTGATTCCCCGATAATTGGAACACACCCTAATAAATTGTAATACTTTTTTTTTTTTTTAATCTCTGACCAATTTGGTACATAGAAGGCAGGCTAGCTCTTTACCAGCTACATGGCATGGAGAAATCTTAAAAAACTTTTGATAAAAAAAAAAAAAAGTACAGTGGTACCTCACCTTACGAAATTAATTCGTTCCAGAAGTGGTTTCGTGACGTGAAAAATTCGTAAATTGAGTAGCTATTTCAATGGAAAAAGCCTGATTCGTTCCAAGGCCCCGATCAAAGTTTTTTTTTTTTTTAATAGTGTAACATTGTGTTCTGCGTCCTGCGTCCTTTTCTCACATTTGTCTCTCGTTTAAACACTCAAACTTTCATAGATTTTCAACAAAATTATTAATAGTGTGATAGCAGCATGTGTGACAGCTGACCCGGCGCTGCCAGCAGGTCTAGACCTGGACTAAATCAGGATTAAACCTGGATTAAACCTGGATTAAACCTGGATTAAACCTGGACTAAACCTGGACTAAACCTGGACTAAACCTGGACTAAACCTGGACTAAACCTGGACTAAACCTGTACTAAACCTGTACTAAACCTGTACTAAACCTGTACTAAACCTGTACTAAACCTGTACTAAACCTGTACTAGACCAGGACTAGACAAGGACTAGACCAGGTGGATTAAAGCGCCACGCGTGGGTCTATTTCCTGGTTTCGTTTCGAGTCACAGCTGAGGCGAGCCGCTGCTCTAGACCTGCCCGCGTAAAGTGCTCACAGAGCGGCCTGGATAGAACCGTGAGGTCGGCCTCTTCAAGACCTCCAGGCCGGTGACCGGGACAATCCCCGGACCCATGCCCGCTTAGGGAGCTCTTAAGGCGGGCAGGCAGTGTCCCCCTGGGTCCCTGGATGTCTGGGGCTCTGTGCCTGGAGGGGCTCTGGAGAGCAGGTCTTGACCGCGGCTCTTGCATGCGAGCAGTGGCTCGCCTCAGCTGTGACTCGAAACGAAACCAGGAAATAGACCCACGCGCGACACTTTAATCCACCTGGTCTAATCCAGGTCGAGTCCAGGTTTAGTCCTGCTTTAGTCCAGGTCTAGACCTGCTGGCAGCCCCCGCGCCGGGTCAGCTGTCACACATGCCGCTATCACACACGTGTCAGAGCGCAGTTTTCTCCCCCCTCCTCCTTCCCCCCACGCTTCACTATTAATAATTTTGTTGAAAATCTATGAAAGTTTGAGTGTTTAAACGAGAGACAAATGTGAGAAGTTTAAATCCAGGCTGAGAAAAGCGTATGTGTGTGGCTGAGCGCGCATTATTCGAATTTTTGAGATTTCGCGTTTCGTAACTTGAATTTTCTTTCGTATCTAGAGACCAAAATTTACCGTGAAGGCGTTTCGTAACTTGAAATTTTCGTTTGTTGGGTCATTCGTAAGGTGAGGTACCACTGTAAATTAAATAAAAAAATGATAATAATATGAAAGCATTTCCATGGATGTTTATATTGCATTGTTGATGATGTTTTTGTGTGTGTGTGCGTGTGTGTGTGTGTGTGTAGGTTTCTAGATACTTCTAAACAGGCAATAGGAATGCTCTTCATTCACTTTGCTAATGTATACTTGTCTGACCTCACGGAGGAGGATCCCTGCTCGCTGTAAGACCATTTTATATTTAGTTGTCTTTACCAACAATTCTGGATGGATTTCCTCACTTGTTGATTGTTTTTGTCTTAGATATCTCATTAACTTTCTATTGGATGCTTCTTTGGGGATGTTGATCATCTACGCTGGTGTAAGAGCTGTCAGTGCAATAGTTGAGTGGAGGCAGTGGGAGTCTCTGCGTTTTGGAGAATATGGTGAGTAACATTTTATGTAGTACTATTCTCTTTGTGCATTATGATTTATACATATCCGGACCTTTTCTGCACACAGGAGAGCCTGTACATTGCACCGCCTGGCTTGGTCAGTGTATCCTCTACATTCTCATTATGATGTTTGAAAAAGTTCTCATCATGTTAGTTCTTCTTATCCCCCAGTGGAAACAGGTCAGTTACACAGCTAAAATTCCTAAATATTAAATAATTAAAAACAAATCTATTATCTAGGTTTAAATATTGTTTAACAATCTGCTTAGTAGCTAATAATGAAAGAAACACTTGTTACTCTGTTGCAGTTGGCTGTGCTCAACCCCATTAACAACCCTGAACTGGAGCTTGCAATTGTCATGCTTATTGTTCCGTTCTTTGTGAATGTAAGTTTGATTCTTGGCATTGATGAATTTTATTGTTTCACTGTTGACAACATAACAATTTATTTAGCAAGGTGTACTCACATTAAGCATTCTTTATGAATGTCTTTTTGTACAAGTGCCTATTTATTTGACCTTTTATCTTAATTTGAGTATTTGTTTTTGATACAGGCCCTAATGTTTTGGGTTGTTGATAACTTTCTCATGAAGAAGCACAGAACAAAAGCAAAGCTTGAAGAAAGGGAGGAAGACTCACGGGGCAATGGCAAAGTTCGCTACAGGAGAGCCATGTCACACGAGGACTCCGAGTCTGAGGCAAGTGCTGTTTTAAAGCTGCTCAATTTATCACTTTTTAATCGAGATAGAGATTTAGTCATTTCTAATCAGCCTTTGTTTTAGTTCATACTAACTATTCTCAATTTCAATATGAACCCACAGACAGTATTATTTGATGGCACTTTGATTAAATGCATGTTATATGACCTTTTACAACTCCTAAGTAAAAGCTTTAATGCAGACTCACATATACAAAAATGGTACAATATTGCAATAAAATGTGTGATATGTAATTGATTAATGCGTGCATCTCAAAATTTTTATTATTCCCAGTGTAAAGGCTGCAGAACTATTCGTCAGGCCGTATACGAAATACAGGACACAATATGGAGTCAGTCAGCTTTACTCTTGTGCAGACATATAAATACTCTATTAATATGTCTTAACACATTATCTGGCACTGCCTCCCCTCTGCAGTCTTCAAAAAAAAAAAAAAAAAAAAAATCAAAATGATAAAATTCACATATAAATTGTATTCAAATCCAAATCCACTTCTATTTCTATAGCACATTTCATAAACATAAACAGTTTCCAAAGTGCTGTACAGACAGAAAAACTAGCGACACAACAAACATCAGGTACTGTATGTGATTCACTAGTCCCAAAACAATAAAACCAGTAAAATCAAATCAGAACCATGGAGTAAGTAAAAACAAGATAAAGTAAAATAAAATAAATAAATAATAAAGTAAAATAAATAAATAAAATAAAATAAAAACACAGAGGACCACACAACTCATGCGGGATTAAAAGCCAGAGAATAAAAGTGGGTCTTAAGACGAGACTTAAAACACTCCACAGTGGGAGCTGTTTTGATGTGAGGAGGCAGAGCGTTCCACAGCTTTGGTCCAGCCACAGAAAAGGCTCTGTCTCCTCTGGTTTTAAGTCTCGTCTTAGGAACCACGAGTTGGAGCTGGCCCTCGGACCTCAGAGCGCGGGCAGGAGTGTAAATCTGGATGAGGTCTGAGATGTAATCCTGGGCCAGTCCATTCAAAGCTTTAAAAACAGACAATCAAATTTTAAAATCACCTCTAAAACGAACGGGGAGCCGGTGCAAAGATGGCGGCACGGTGGCTGAGTGGTTAGCACTCATGCTTCACAGCAAGAAGGTTCCGGGTTCGATCCCCGGGTTGCCCAGGCCTTTCTGTGTGTGTTCTGTGTGGAGTTTGCATGCATGGTCTGGGTTCGATCCCCGGGTCGCCCGAGCCTTTCTGTGTGGAGTTTGCATGTTCTCCCCGTGTCTGGGTGGGTTTCCTCCGGGCACTCCGGTTTCCCCCACCAACCCAAAACATGCACCATAGGTAAATCCTCCAGCTGAGGTCCTGACCAAGCCGAAGCAAGAAGATCATGGAGATGGTCCCCGGGCGCAGTAATGTGCTACTCACTGCTCCTAGTAACAGGATGGGTTAAATGCAGAAATGGAATTTCCCCACTAATAAAGGCATAGCTTTAGCTTTAGCTTTAGAAAAAGATTTAAAAAGATAAAAAGAATTTGACTTTGGATAAAAGCCTTAAATGATAAAAGCCAGATTTGACGACCGCATTCACGTGCTTATCAAGCTTAAAATCATTGTCAATAGTCACTCAGACAAGCAAGGAGAGGTGTCAGGGGACCGGAAGAACGTTTTTTGAGTGGCAGGTAAATTTGGCAGTGATAATGAATATTGTGTTTTTTTAAAATTTCACTCAGTGGGAGAAGGTACAAAGCGAACAGAATAGGCGCGAGAATGGAACCCTGGGGGACTCCACAGTTAAGAGGAGCAGTGGACGAGGTGGAGTCCCCCAGTCTGACTGAGCAGCATCTCCCACTGAGGAAGGACCTGAACCACTCAAGTGCAGTCCCCCTGACACCAACACAGTTATCCAACCGATTTAAAAGAGTTGCATGGTCCACTGTGTCAAAGGCAGCAGTCAAGTCTAAAAGCACTAAAATGGCAGAATCACCAGAATCGGTCACTAAAAACAGGTAATTAAAAACCTTTAAAAGTGCAGACTCTGTGCTGTGCAATGCCTTATAGCCTGATTGGAAGATGTCAAAAGTGCCATGTGCTTCTAGAAAAGACTGGAGCTGCAGGAGGACACATTTCTCCAGAATTTTGGCCACAAAAGGAAGCTTGGAGATAGGTCTATAATTGGAGACCACTGACATGTCAAGACTGGGTTTTTTTAAGAGGGGAACAACCACAGCTTCTTTACAGAATGTAGGCACAACACCAGAAACAAGGCTGCTGTTAATAATTTTTAAACACTGCAGCCAACAGTTGTCCAAGCTTCCTTGTAGTGACGTGACGGGATAGGGTCAGTTGGGCAGGAAGAAGGCTTAAGCTTACTGACCACATTCGAAATACAGTCCATGGATACAGGCTCAAAGTGCAATAATGTATTAGAGCAAACCATGTTTGGACATAGGTGAACAGATGTAGTCACAATATTGGCCCTAATGTGAGCAACTTTTTCAGTGAAAAAAGATCTGTGAAAAAGACATTTTTCACAGACCTCAGATGAGGACTCTACAGCAGTGGACTGGATGGGGTTAAGAACATCCCCAAACATAAAATACGAGCAGGAAATAGTACTAAGTGCATTTTTAACTCCGTTACATCAGCCCTAATGTCTATTTGAGAGAACATAAATAACATAAGCATAAATAAATAAAGTATAAATTTTGGGCACAGATCTCTAGTAAATATCCTAGCCTGATTAGACTTCATGCTGTGTGTCAGTGATGAGTGAAGATGCAGAAAGGCATACAAACCTCTTTTATTCAGCAAATACATAAAATTAATGCAAGAACTGTTCTTCCACTGAGAAACTGTGTGATTTCTTACCTATTCTTGGCTTCTGATTGTTTAAACTAATTGTTCAGGCAAGGCACAGATTATTATTTGAACGGGCCTGATACTTTTCTAGCTTTCAGTCAATTAAAATATTTCTGCTGTCAATCTATTAAAATATTTAATTGTGATTAATTGCATATTTTTGTCCCTTGAATAATCATTTTAATACTCTTATCAACATAGAAAAGTGGATAGGTGCTGCTTTGTGCAAATGTGTTTTTATTACAAACTAGGGTTGTCAACAATTAATCGATTAACGATTAATTGTCGATTAAGACGTTGGTCGAACAAAATGCATTAATTGTAATTAATCGCTAATCGCGGACACCGCACCCGCGTGGTCACGAAACAAGGCAACCGCGCACCGCGCTGCGCCAAGCTCGACTCACAGCCGGCCGCAGGCGCCAACGGCACTGCTCAGCAGCCCCGGGTGTATGCGCGAGGCGAGATCGAACCGCGGCGCCCAGGAATGCGCCGCAACGTGCCGCTGCTGGTCCCGCGCGGCCGGCCCAGAGCTTCGCGTGGCTGGCCCGCGGCCCGGGCCCCGAGCCACAAACCAGCCGCACGAAACCAGCAGCGGCACGCAGCGGCCCAATCCTGGTTCAGTCCAGGTCCAGACCCGGTCGAGTCCCGGTCCAGTCCAGGTCCAGACCTGGTTTAGTTCTGGTCTAGACCTGGTCCAGTCCACGTTTAGTCCTGGTCTAGTCTCTTAGCCAATCAGGACAGAACACAATGTTACACTATTAAAAAAAACGTTACACAAAAAAAAAAAGCGATAGAGCGAGGGATTACTGTATTTTGTTATTCAGCATCAATACATTTGTCTGCTTTTTACTAAGGAATAATTAATTGAGGAATATACAATATAATACTATGATATATTTTTGACTCAGTGTTATGTATACTATAGCTTATAGACCCTATTGAAACACTAAAATTCAGGTGAAAAACGCTGCTTATCAGTTAATCGTTAATCGATCGATAAGGTCAATCAACTATCAATTCATTAATTAATTTGCATCCCTATTACAAACCATAACAACTGTCAGTGAGACACTGTGTTCGATGTTCCACTCTCGTGTTCCACTGTCATGAAGTGCTCTGCATCAGTGTGAGTGTAGTGCTTCTCTTCTGTCTTCTTAACTGTCAAAGTGACTGAAGTTCTCACTGCGGGTGAAATAATGTGCTTTGACCGCGAGGTAGTTCTCATTACTGAGGTTGCCGTGCGGTGCTCGGCGCGGTTGCCTGTGGTTCTGTGGCCTGCGTTTTACAGGACACTGGGCCGGGCTGCAGCCGATGGTGTTGACGCGCGGCGCTGTTTGTTTCCATGTTGCACGGCAGAGCTTTTGGCGACCTGCGTGAAGTTAGTCCACCATCAAACGCACACATACACAAACACTATGTCAATCTTTTGTGCTTCGTTTGTGCTGTCTTGTGCTGCAAAAAGTTTCATTTGTGCTGCTTTAGCTTTTGAGATATTAACAATTCTTTTATAGGTCAAATTGGGGTCAGCCAGCCCCCCACGAAGCTTAAAGATCCCATGACATAGTACTTCTTGATGCTTTTATATGGCTCCTTAATGGTTTCCTAATACTGTAAATGAATCCTTCTTCAAAATCAACACTCAGTGCATGAGAAACAGAGATACATGAGAGATGAGAGAGTAATTTTTCTCTCTCTGGAACACTCCATAATGGGCCTTGTTGCTTGAATGCAAATGAGGAGAAAAGAGCTGGCCAATAGTAGAGGGTGGGGGCGTGGCCAAACTCCGCTTTCGGCTCTGAGCCCTCAGCTGATCCATTTCCTTGTTTTTGCACGGGGGGAGAGATTTGAAGCGTTCCATTGAAAAATAAACACATTTCCACATAAAATAAAATTAAACCACTGCTGTTCAAAGGTCCAGGGGCTCAGATAAAGGACTTCCGAGCCTAGAAACACTCGGACGTGCCTCCAGGCAAATAAAAAAACGCATTTTGCATTGCCTAGCGCATTCGCAGTCCAAACTCTCTGGGCGTGATTTACAGAGACGCCGAGTACAGACAGACGGGGGTGGAACTGCATTTGCATTTCTTTTTTCGATCTGACGTCAATAAGGTGCCTTGTTCAAAATCGCCCGTTTGAGCTCCGATTTTTTGTAACGCAGAAAAGGATCGCAAATGCTCAGTTTAGACATTCCGCAACTTTTAACCATGGGGGGGGCTAAACAGGGTAGGGGAGCTCACATTAACGTTCAAAAACCTCAGAAAGTGAAAATTTCATGCCATGGGACCTTTAAAAATGCTCTAAAATTGCCCAGAATGGTGTCAATTGTTTGTGCTTCATTTGTGCTGTTTTGTGCTGCAAGAAGTTTCGTTTGTGCTGCTTCACAGCTCTCAAATCTCATGCTTTGAGAGTGTGACACACGCATTTCAACAAGTTCACACGCCACACATGGTATTTCTCACGCTGAAATTTTGTTAAGCAATTCAATGAAACTCTAGCCACTGGTCACAGTGCTTCTGTGCCCAGAACATCGGTCTGTGTGGCTCAGAAGAGTTATCCAGGCACCACGCCCTTTTCAGCAAATCAGAAACTAGATTGTTCTGTTGTCGGGCAGACCATAAAGTCTAGTTTCAGCTAAGCGCGCACTGCACTGTCAGTGATAATTGAAGGACGGCAACTGAACACGAGTGAGACGAACGAATGATGACAAAACGGTGAATGATAAAACAAACGAACATCCAACTCAGGACTGAGAACCATCAGGTAATAACTTCATTTATATAACTCTCATTAGTTGCTTTGTAGTTTTGGTCTTTAGACCAACATTTACACCTGTCCATTTCAAGCTAGTGTTATTTTAGGTAACCAACTAGCAATCTGCCTACTGTGGTTATTATTATTTGTCACAGAATAAATAAACAGTGTATGATATAATTGAACTTTTTTAAAGAAGCTGGGTTGAAGGGTCAATGGGTCGCTAGGTGGATAGAAAAAAAACAACAACCAAACTTCAAAACTTGAGAGCCCTGTGCTGCTTTAGTTTTTGAGGGGGGCTGGCTGACCCCAATTTGACCTATAAAAGAATCATTAATATTTTAAAAACTAAAGCAGCACAAACAAAACTTTTTGCAGCACAAAACAGCACAAACGAAGCACAAATGATTGACAGTTTTTATGTAGGTATGCGTTTGATGGGGGGTCAACTTCACGCAGGTCTTTTGGCGGAGAGGGTGGGTCCAGCTGTATGGGGTGTCTATTGAGTAGTGGGACCGATGTGGGTCCTGCTGCGGTGCTCCTCTGTGGGTTTGTGGATGTGGCGGCGCCGCAGGGGAGTGGGGGCGGCCGGGAGGCTGCGGGGCTTCTGTCTGCGGTCCTTGTCGGGAGTGGACATGGATTTGCTGTATGTTTTGGAGGCTTTGTTTTGTGTTTTCATTTTTGTGTGATGAAATCGTGTGTGTGTGCAAGCATGCGGTTTGGCACACATCCTCCAGCCCGGACTTCTCAGTTTCGTACGTTGTTTTCCTTATTGTTTAGAGCCAGATCTTGTAATTTTTCTAACGTTACGAGCAGTGGCCACAGCTTAAGACAAAAAATAGTTCACAAGGTCACAAAGAACGTTAATCTCGCGATAAAAAAAACAATGGCGTTAAAATTGTTTTGCGTTAACTCGTTAATAGCGCGATATTTTTGACAGTAGTATTTTTTCTTAATAAGTGTGTGTTTTGATTGTGTTAGAGGGGTATTTGGTAAGCTACTAGTGGCAGAGTTAAACTCAAATGATTTTGATGATTGAACTTCAAACAGAATCTTAAAAATGGTAAAAATCCAAGCTAGCCAGGAGTCAAATCTAGAATCTTTTGATCCTTAGTCAGGCATGTTATCCATTGCATCACTGATCCATAAACGTGATAAAAGAGAGTACCCTCTCCCCACCCACTGATGAATCCCCCTTGACAGGAAGTGGTCAAATTTGCAACATGCAAACCAGAAATGGACAACACAGTATGTAGTAACAGAAAAGCACAGACTTGAAACTGTCCTTTGTAGACTTTGAGTGTATTAAATACAAGACATTATAGAAGAATCTATACATGGCATAATAACGGTCACTACAAAATTTATGGCTATCAAATCAATATTATAGTAGCGTCTTAGTGAGTATTTCAGGATTTTAAATAGTTTATATTAGTATGTATGTAGTACCATGCAGTAACAATGTTAACTGAAACAAAACATTGAGAAAGTATTCTGTTTTGCATGCAAACAGAATACACTAGAGAAAAAGAAGTACGAGCCAGCCAGGAGTCGAACCTAGAATCTTCTGATCCATAGTCAGACGTGTTATCCATTGCGCGCCGCTGCCCTGTAAGAGCACACGTTTTTGCTACACTCAATACATCCACATCACTAACATAACAGTTATATCTAACTAACAATCTAATTATCTTAAAATGTCTTAAGACATTTTAAGATAATTAGATTGATCCTCACAAACCTAGGTATGATTTTGTTTTGTTCTGGCCAGCAGATCTGCTTGGACTGCTGCCTCCGCGACCCAGAAATGGAAAAAGCAGTAGAAGATGGATGGATGTATTAAAACAATATGCTAAAGTTTTATTTGTCAACAAAGTATTGATGTTCCAAAGGGCACAATTGACTTTCTTTTAACTTTCATAATCAATATTTTGTTTAGATTGCAGGTTAGTCCAGCCTATTCTCAGTAAGTCTGACAGGGCTATCCTTTGCTTCTGTTCATCATGATTACGGACAGATTTTTAAGCACATTATATGGCAATTAAACAATAATACTGAATGCCATTATGCCATTGACACGATAACCTAAACCAATAATTAATTGAAATGCTTAACAGATCATTTATTCAGTCATCTATTTAATTAGCTACAGCTCAGATCTTATTGTAGTACGGAAAAATTACTAAAAGTTCCCCACTGAGTCAAAATAGTAATTATCGTGACAAAACTTTGCCCGGTTTCAAACCTTCAACCCTTTAACCTCGTTCATGTCTGGGCTGAATATGCCATGATTGCTACAACTTTTCTAATCTGTAATGATTATTGTTTTATATTAAATATTAATTGTAAGAAAATTACTATTGACTTTAATGAATTAGCTCCTACAGAATATCTTATTCTGCAGGAGGCATGAAAGCTGGACGACTTATTGTAGGGTTTAGAGCAGGGCTGTGATATATTTCCTCATGTCCTTTTTTTTTTTTTTTTTAATTTAATGTAATTTTTGTGGCTCACTCCCATTGTAAATGTATTTCAAAACATGTTTCACATTGGTCAATTTTAAGACAAGAGATCGCAAAATTTTGCATTACATTAGGGAGGAGCTGTAAGAGCTCAAAACAGCTAAAATGTTGAGGAGCTGCTACTGTCTGTTAATATGTTCTGCTTTAATATGGTGCTGACATTTGGGAGTTTGTTTGTGGAGATATGCAAACCTCATACAAAGTGGTTACTTGCTTATAACTTCAGATTAATTCAGATTCAGATTTTATGTTAAATGTTAAAAAAAAAATATGTTAAATAAATTGTGTCTTCTCCTTGTTCAGATCCTGTTCTCGGCTGATGATGAGATGGATGAATCGGAAGAGGATGATGTCCGTCGTCTCACCGGCTTAAAGACTGTTAAGAAAAAGAAACATCGTATGGGGATACCAGTTTGACCTGTGCCTCCAAAAACTTGTTTTGAATCTATGGTAGCAGATCAACTCACAAAAGAGTCCACATTCCCCTTTACTGAACAGAATGAGAGGTACGCAAAGGAATGCATCAAGGCTACTACCTTCACCTTTTTTTTTTTCTGTTTTTTTTACAGGGAACTAATATGTAGTAAGCTGTCAGCTGTGGATGTCTGTTACTTTTGCATAATAATGATTCCTTTTTCATACTATAACCACTCCTTTCTACTACAATATTCATTACATTTTTACAAATTATATCAATAAACTACTGAAAACTCTCATACAAATGATGGTGTATGACTAGTATGAAGAGTCGCACATCATGTATTTATGGGTAATGGTTTAATGTTTAATAACAG
The DNA here is from genome assembly GCA_036785185.1 of Paratrypauchen microcephalus. Classification (NCBI taxonomy): domain Eukaryota; kingdom Metazoa; phylum Chordata; class Actinopteri; order Gobiiformes; family Gobiidae; genus Paratrypauchen; species Paratrypauchen microcephalus. Next base: position 8,017,543 of record JAVJIX010000005.1, read on the forward strand.
TGATACATTTATGGCTCCTGTCAAGACACTCAAGGTCACCATACAGCAATTTAAAATATAGTATATACAGTATAACAGTTATTGTTGGTCTTTCAACTACTCATTCTTCATTGTCCTGTAATCTATGTATTTGCATAAAAGTTATGTGGTCAAAATTTAAATTACAGTTAATGAACATTAGAACAATAACAAAAACATTGTCAATAAAAAGGGATGATAGTTTGAAAGAGATAAGAGAACAAAATGCCATCCATTCCAGATGTTTAAGATGCTTATCATTTAATTTATCTTTAACAGTTTCCTTAATTACATATGGTTAGTTATTTAGCAAATATATGTCTTAAATAGACTAAATAAAAATATACAGCAGACTATAACTTTAATATGCAAAGACATCCTGAACATTTTCACTATTTACTACTGTGTTACTTTCATGTAATGTAGAAAGATAACTTTTAATATGCGGGGCTGTAAGAAAACAAACTAAAGAATTAACCATCTAAGACCAATGTGACCCACAGTGAGCACAGGACCATTATCTGTTATTTGAAATGCTTTGATCTTCTCTTTGTGTTGTCTTATACTGTATTTTACTTTTTTGGGCCAAATTTTGAACAGCTTTGGTAAATTGTTTGATTCTTTTATGTTATTGTTCAGGAATTTGCACAATCTGTTTTCTCCTTTTGTATCTGTGTTAAATAATGTGCCTGAGTGATCTTACCAGCAGGTTTTTTTTATTTTGTGTGTGTGGTTTTTATTTTTATTGTATTTAATCTATTCCACCAGGGCTTTGGGGACTTCAGCTGGCTCTGATCTCATGAATGTGACATGCACAGACCCATAAACTGTTAATGACTATGGACCAGGACCATGCGGGAGGTAGTTAGTGACTTGAGTGCAGTTTATTTTTGTTTGTATTTTTCAGCTGGGTGTTTGTGGTGGGGGGTGACAGAACGCATGGCTGATCTACCAATAACACTGAATGACTAAACTGACTTATTTCCCATTATGATATTTTGGGTACAACAAGTCACTGTTTATTTATGAAAGCTGTCAGACGGATCATGGTTTAGTATTGTGTATTACTACTCAAATAAAATGATAAATTATTATTATTGAAGCTTTTCCAATAAACATTGTAACAATAATAAACATTGTTTTTCTTGTCCAGTAATTCCCAAATAACAATGTCTTTTATTTACTCTTAGGCAGTTGGTAACTAATTACAAATAGGCTGTTACTGTAGTCTGAGTAGATTTTGAACATATTTAGCCTATGTTTATAACTGAGCAAGCCATGTGTATGTAAAGTGTATTTTGCTACATTTAGATTGTACTTGGCATTTTATTATTCTATTTCCATCGAAACACAGAGAACATGACACGTCCAGAAAGTTACACAGGCTGCTGTACTTCTACTTGAGTACATGTTCAAGGCAAAGGTGCATCCCAAAACATTCAGACTTGTTTACATTTATGAGCAACATGAAGATGGGTTAACTTTATATGTGCTGGACCACTACATTGCTATTGTGTGTAGCACTTTGGAAACTGTCTTGTTTATAAAATGTGCTATACAAATAAACTTGGATTGGATATCAAAGCCACAGCATTTTATAATGATCAGCTGCTGACCTATTAAAACTGAGAGGGCCTTTAGGGACCCCTACGTCACCCCTAATAATATACTCTGACAACAGACTGACTGCTGGGGCACTAGAAGTCTGGAACAAATGGGACTATAAATACTACGTGTTACTTTGAGCCACACAAAGACAGGAGCAGGAGGACAGAACATTGGACCGAGCACCATGTCGCAGGTGAGTGAGGTTTAAATTAGAAGTTGGCTAAATATATTACTAATATTACAGTCTCTCAGTCTGTGTAACCTTACTGATAATGAATAGGCTGGAGAAGTAAAGAAGAAAAAGCGTCCCCCAATGAAAGAGGAAGACCTAAAGGGAGCACGGAATAAACTGGGATTGAAGGGCGAGGTTAAGAGCAAAACTTATGAAGTGATGATGGAGTGTGGTGAGTAGTTTATGATCACTTTTATTATGATATGTGCATCAATATATGTACTTCTTTGGAGGTATTTTCAAAACGGAAATAATCTTGTGTATAAATCCTCCTGAGACCTTTATAGAGGACATTGAGTTAACCAGTCTATATTTTAAGTGTTTTGAGATAGACTCTAGTTTGTGGCTGCACTATGATTAAATAAATGCATAAATAAAGAAATAAAGAAATAAGAAAAAAGAGGTGACTGTAGAAGCTTGTCAGAGATGTTGGTCATCAAAAAAAAAAAAAAATTAGGTTGTTAAATTCACGTGGATTTAACACTATTACAGTCCATTACAGAGGACATGTTACAGCATTACAAATAAAAATTAAATTAAAATTAAAAAAATGTAAATGCTAAGGTGATCATTTACCTCCAAAGAGAAAAAAAAATAAATACACTTTTTTTCTTCGGGTCTCAGGAGGATATATTTGTACAAAAGGAAGTTCCCTGACCGGGAATCGAACCCGGGCCGCGGCGGTGAGAGCGCCGAATCCTAACCACTAGACCACCAGGGACGGTGCTGACGCTAATCTGCTGTAGCTTTCTTAACTCTGATTCAAACAGGATAGGGGGTTATTACAAACTACGTTCAAATAATGAATTTCTGAGATTAGAAACAGTTCCACGGTTGGACTATACATTGGCTATTCTTAACGTTTATCTTCTGTCTTTCAGAGCGCATGGGAAAAGTCGCCCCCTCGGTTTTCAGCGGAGTGAGGACAGGGTCTGAGACTGTTCTGGAAAAGTCCGCCAAAACTCCTGGAGCCAGTGTGTTCAGCAAGTAACCACATACAGACTGAATTCATTCTCTGGACGAACATTTGTGAATTGTTATGACTACTTGTTAATACGCCATGCAAACGAGTTATAGCTAAGACTCCATTTTACCTATAGCTCAGGAAAGTAGCCTACGTTCAACACTAATATTATGGCTACTTAAAGTCAGACTGTCAGAGTTTGTATTTGTTTTGGAAATAGGTCTACGTTCTCATTGATAACAAACACATCTTTACAATGTCTTACCTATTAACACAACAACCGCAATTTTATTTGTCATGTCTATTTTATATTGATTCATTTTGATTAGCCACGTGTAAAAGTTTGTTACTGATTCTGAAACATTAAAATTAAATAAATAAATAATGTATGTGTTATTTGTTAAAGATCCCATGACATGGTACTTCTTGATGCTTTTATATGGTGCCTTAATGGTTCCCTAATACTGTAAATGAATCCTTCTTCAAAATCAACACTTAGTGCATGAGAAAGACACATGTACAGAGTCAGAGTCAAAAAATAACTCTCTGAACACCTCATTATGGGCCTTGTTGCTTGAATGCAAATGAGAAGGACACAGATTGGTTAGAGGAGCGGGTGTGGGGGGGCAAATGCGCCGCTGGTTCCTTGTTTTAGCGGTGCGCTGTGCCTGGCCCCACTTCCGCGTGTGTAAGCGCGAAGGAGGAAAGGAGAGCCTTTTCAATGAAAAAAAACACATTTTCACAGAAAATAAAATTAAACCACTGCTGTTTCAGAGGTCCAGAGGGTCGGGTAAAGGACTTCCGAGTCTAGAAACACTCGCATGTGCCTCCAGGCAAATAAAAAAACGCATTTCGCATTGCGTAGCTCCTCCGCAGTCCAAATTCTCTGTGCGTGATTTCCAGAGACAGGAGGTGGAGATCCAGACAGTGGTGGAACTGAATTTGCATTTCTTTTTTCGATCTGACGTCAATAAGGTGCCTTGTCCAGAATCGCCCATTTGAGCTGTGTTTTTTTCAAACGCAGAAAAGGATCGCAAATGCTCAGTTTAGACATTTCGCAACTTTTAGCCATTGGGGGGGCCTAAACAGGGTAGGGAAGCTCACATTAACGTTTAAAAACCTCAGAAAGTGAAAATTTCATGCCATGGGACCTTTAATCTTTCTTTTATGGGAATCATGTAGGCTATCTTCCAAAAAAGCTGGGAAACCTTGATCCTTGCTCCTGTTGGTCAACATTTATGCAGACTCACAAAAACACACTTTAGGCCCTCCCTTCAGCCAGGGCACTCTTTATTTGGTTATGTTCTAGTGTATGAGTGTTCAGTGTAGATTGGGTCATGTCTGGTTTTTTGAGTGTCCAACGCCTGCTGCTCTGGGCCTGCCTGGGCCTTGTGCTTCCCGGGCTGGCCCATGGAGCTGTGCTGGTTTCTCTGGAGGAAGCAGCCAACACACAGGTAGGCCTATTTGTATATTTTTAGATTATACTGCTTTTTTGCATATTAGTTGAAGCATTTTCTCTACTTTCAGCTTTCCAGTGAAGCCCCAAGATCATTGCAGGTAAGTGTGATCACTATTCTCAGTCACATATGGGTGATGTACATTCAATTATGATAAAAGGAGAAATTCAATTTGTCAACTGAACAAAGTTTGTACATTCAATTACATTACAACATTAATTTTAATTAATCTTATCCCACCATATTTAAAATGGTGAAACTGATTACCCCTCAAAGAGCAAACTTTTCAACGAAACTTCACAGTATTTTCTTTATCTCCTTTTAATTCTTCTTGATTTTTTTTTTGATTCCATATACAATTGTATAGGCTTATTAACATACTTATTTTCTCAAAAGTTTTAAAAAAGAAAAAGGGGTGTGTGTCTAACATACATTTTGTCCAGCTTTCACCATTTTTTATTTTGACTGCTATAATTGGCTGCTTATGACAACAACAGTCATGAACTAACCATCATTTTTTTACCCATAGAAAAGAAGTTCTGACAAGAATATGGTAAGATTTTTAAAGACCTATAGCTAAAAGCCCCACTATTCATCCAGCGACTCACCCAAGTGTCAACAAACACTCCCAAGTGGAACTACTGACTTAATACTTGAGAAGCAATTACTTGAAGTTTGCCAACTACAACATTGAACCTCTTATGAAATGTAAAAATGTTTGCTCTTTACTGGCTGCTGTAGGCAAACTTGTTTACAGTTTCTTTTAATTGCTTTGGCTCATTTTCTGAAACTTTTTATAATCTTTTGTACACTTTGCAAAACTCTTCACATAAGACACAAAACAATTCAGAATGTTTAAAAAAACTACTTTGAAAAGAAAATGTAAAACATGTAAATAACTCTTTGGTTAAAATACAAACACAGTGATCATATTTATAAATTTATCTAACCATGATCCAAACACTGGCCAGGAGAATGTTCCCGCATTCTTAAGACGCATAGTGAGAGGGAGTCACAGACCTGTAGGACCAGGACCTGTTTCTCATGGCTAATTGCCCCCCTTCTTTGATGAGGTAACTGTCATTAATCATATTTATTATTGTGGAAAGCTGAGTTCAATTTCATAGCCAGGCCTGATTGCTGCCAGAACTTTCAAATCAAGAGATTACTTAAATAGAACCTGTCTGACAAAGAAATTCAGGAGCAGATAAGAAGAAAAGTAATTGACATTACAACAAGCCATTTTCAAAATCTTTTGGACTCCAGCAAACCACGGTGAGAGCCATTATCCACAAAGAAGGAGAACGCATGGTACAGTGGTGAACCTTCCCAGGAGTGGCCTGCCTACCAAAATTACCCCAACACCACAGTGACGACTGATCCAAGAGGTCACAAAGGAACTCAGAACAACATCTAAAGAAGTGCAGGCCTCACTTGCCTCAGTAAAGGTCAGGGTTCATGACTCAACCATAAGAAAGAGACTAGGCATAAATGGCATGCATGTCAAGTTCCAAGGTGAAAGCCACTGCTGATAAAAAAGAACATAAAAGCTCATCTCAGTTTTGCCAAAAACATCTTGATGATCCCCAAAGCTTTTGAGAAAATATTCTGTGGACTGCTGAAACAGAAGTTGAACTTTCATGCCAACAGTGAAACGTGGTGGTAGTGTCATGGTTTGAGGCTGCTTTGCTGTTTCAGGGCCTGGACGACTTCCTTTGATTGAAGGAACAATGAACTCTCTACCGACAAATCCTGAAGGAGAATGTCCGACGATCAGTTTGTGACCTCAAACTGAAGCGCACTTGGGTTCTGCAGCAGGACAATGATCCGAAGCACACCAGCAAGTCCACTTCTGAATGGCTTTTAAAAAAAAAAAGAAAGAAAGAAAGGGGTGGTTTGGAGTGGCCTAGTCAAAGTCCAGACCTGAACCCAGTTGAAATCCTGTGGCATGACCTTAAAAAGGTAGTTTCATGCTCGGAAACCCTCCATGTGGCTGATTTAAAACAATTCTGCAAAGAAGAGTGGGCCAGAATTCCTCCATGGGGATGTGAAAGACAGTGCCAGTTATTGCAAATGCTTAACAGTAGTTTCTGCTGCTAAGGATGGTTCAACCAATTATTATTATTATTATATTATTAGGTTTAGGGGGCAATTACTTTTTCACATGGGCCATGTAGGTTCAGATGGCTTTTTTCCCTTAATAAATAAAATCGGCACTTAAAACAGCATTTTCTGTTTACTTGTGAGCTATCTTTGTTTAATATAAGTTTACTTGATCTAAAATGGCTAAGAGTGACAAAAGTGCAAAAAATGTAAGAAATCGGTAAGGGGGCAAATACTTTTTCACAGCACTGTGTTTGCTCTTTAAGTGGCAGGTTTGGGAATTTGTGCCAAAATGAAAAAAAACTGTAATGGTCCAGGTGGAGGTGCACAGCGTGACAGTGGACTGCACGGTTACCTCACGTTTCGCTCACACCGTCATGACGTCCAAGGCCCTGAACAAGGCCAACAGCTCGCAGGAAATCTTCTTTGAGGTGGAGCTGCCCAAGACTGCATTCATCACCAACTTCAGCATGTCAGTTCTGCACATCAGGGAACATAAATGAGCATCCTTGCTGGTTTGGCATTGACATCTTTTTGTGCCATAGGGAAATTGACGGCCGGGTATATGTAGGTGTGGTGAAGGAGAAGGAAAAGGCGAAGAAACAGTACGAGACTGCTGTTAAAGCTGGACAGACTGCTGCTCTGGTGAAGTAAGTCGCCCACTTGTTTGTTGTATTTCACTGCTCTTTGTACTTCGGGGCACTGACCTGAATGTAGTAACTTGACTTTGCTCAATAGGTTACACAACAGGCAACGCATGCAAAAAGATCATGTATGGAAGATAATTTGTTCTAAATGCCGTTGAATTTCTCACTTTGAAAATTTTAATTCTGAGAAATGATGTTTGAATTATTTTTATTCTGAATTTTAGTTGCAGAAATTTTACGTATATTTATTCAGTATGTTTCGAATTCCAAATAAAAATTTAACCTTTTAAATATTTGGCACATATATTTTCAAGCCCTCAAATTCAACAATCAAAATTCAGAGTGTAAAATTCACAGCAAAGATCCAAGATGTCAAGGCAGAAGCAATTGATCATGCGCGACTAAGAAGCTCTTTCCTGTTGGCCGTTCTCATCTGTGGGCGGGGCTTAACACTTAAGAAATAAAAGAGATGAGGTTTTGACTAGGGGTGTACAAAATAATCGTCATGACAATGCATCGCGATACTAACTTTCACAATATACTGCATCGATTCTTGATGCCAAAAATCGATTATTATTAATTAATAATTTAATATTTAATATTAATAAATAAATAAATACATTTATTAATAGTTTTTTTATTTTTATAAATCCTATGCACTTTTTTCTTTGTGAAATGGTATTGTTTGTTATGATGGTAGCTACCTCCAAAATGGCAAATGTTTGAACATCATTTTTTGTTTTAGAAAAAATCCTATGCACTTTTTTTGTTATTGGTTTGGTTTATTTGTTTTTGTTATTCAATAAATTTAGTTATGAATTGAGTTGCTCAGAGTTATGTATCAATTGAAGACACTGCCCAGATACACAGCCACTGATATTTAAGTTATCCTCTTTTTTTTTGGTACATTTTCGCTGAAGTATGTTGAATATATTGCAATGCATCGCAATAATTCAAGTATTGTGATAGTATTGCATCGTGGCATATGAATCGTGATTCGAATTGAATCGTGACTTCTTTGCCAATACCCACCTCTAGTTTTGATGAGGATAATTCTGACCAATCAGATCGGTTCACTACACCAATTCCTGCCTGTTACTAAGTTAGATCAGATCACTTTGGATCAGTTGCTTTTGCCTTGGCATCTTGGATCTTTGCTGCAAATCTTTCTCACTGCAAATTTTTACACTTTTGAAAATATTAAAAGATTTTTTTATATTGAATTTTAATACACTTTGGAAAAGTTCACTTAAAATTTCAGCAACTAAACTAATTGAGAATAAAAATAATTCAAACATGTTTTTTTAGAGTTAAAAAATTCAAAGTGAGAAATTCAAATTTCAAAATCTGATGAAACAAATTGTTTTCCATAATCATAGCCACTTTTAGCATAGTTCTACAAATCAAATGTGCAGAAATGCTCATCTTGGAGCATTGCCTTTAAAATGTTAATAGTGTACCTAATTATTTTACAGAGAATCAGTTTGAACTTACAAAACTTGTTTTGATAAAGTTTACTTGCTGAGGGTAGAATTTAATTACATTTGCAATTTGTCAGTACACAAGTCCACAATAGGCTGTTGAGCATGTTTGACTATTTCATAAACCATTAAAAAGTAACTGTTAACAACATATTGTAGAAAGTCATGTTTAGATTTTAAAGTACAATGAAATAATTTTAATACCCTATAGCGCTACATTTTAGAGACAACATGACAGATATCGCGATCTGATACTGGTATCGGCTGCCGATCTAGGCATTTTTAGACTATCGGCTTAGATCGGATTTGGTGAATAGATCTGGAGATATATAGCATTCTCTTCACACAGCTGTCTGGATCACTCTGCAGCTAACACTCAGAGCAACTTAAACACACACTGAGGAGACTCTAAAGCCACTAAAAACATTATTTAGGACAGAGAAACAGTCTATTTTATCTCTGTGATTTCTTCATGGAGCCTTAAGAGTTAAAATGAAAGTTTGAACAAATCAGGTACTGGAGCAGAGCCTAATGTGCTAACTTGTTTACATATGTGCTTTGGCAGGCTTCTTGTCTTTTTCCAGGGCTCAAACATCAATAATTTGGTGAAAAATACTGCCTTTAGAAACAGGCTACAACATCACCCTGTCTATGTCATTATGTCCTGAAGCTGTGTGTTGCGGAGTTTAAGACATTATTTTACAACATTAAGCCATTTTAAGTGGGTCTTTGTATATGCAATTAGGATTTTGTTCAACTGGAGATAAATTCACCATGGAATACTTAATTATAAAGGCACAACCTAAATAAAATTGTTAATAATGAAGAGATCAGGAGCAAAAAATAAAAAATAAAAAATGGATTGGGAAATCCCCAAATCAAACCAACTCAATGGTTTGGGGCTTTTACTTATTATCTGATATAATATTCACATACAGCTACAACACAATAAATATAAAAATAGATTCCTTATTACATAGTTTAACTGGTCTATTTCAGGGCTTCAGGGAGAAAGATGGAGAAGTTTTCTGTCTCTGTTAACATTGCAGCTTTAAGTAATGTAACATTCACGCTGACATACGAAGAGCTCTTGCAGAGAAAACTGGGCCAGTATGAAATCTTTACCCGAGTTCAGCCCAAGCAGCGCATTCAAGAGTTTAAGGTACACATGGCATCAGCCATCTCCAATAACACATAAATGCATTAAAAAGCTTAAACATGATTTATATTAATTTTCAGATTGTTACAAACATCTATGAACCTCAGGGAATTTCAAATGTTGATGTCCAGTCCAGTTTCCTCTCCAATGACCTGCTCCCTCTAGTGGAGAAAACCGTAACAGACAAAAAAGTATATTCATTTATATTTCAAACATGTCAGACAAATATGTTTTATATCCACAAATTAAAATTGCTGTTGTTTTCATTATTTCTTTGCTTAGGCACACATCTCCTTTTCGCCAACATTGGAGCAGCAGAGGACATGTCCTGACTGTGAAGAGACTTTGATTAATGGAGATTTTATTGTAAAATATGACGTGAGGAGAGAAAAGGGGCTTGGCGATATACAGGTACCCATCAAAGCACCGCTGTTTTAAATATTACCTGGTAGAGAGGCAAACTCCTTCAAAATATATGTAAAAATCGCTTTTTCAGCTTGTAGATGTATAGAGCGTTTCCACAGACTCGAAAAATCCAACCATGACCCGGATGTACGGCCATGTTGGAGATATTGCTCACTCAAATTAAACACGCTTATGAAGCAATCATGCAGAAAAACTCAAAATTTCGCAATAAACCTTCCACAAAAGAATCCAAAACTTCTGACACAGTTGACCAGTTTTATAGAGATAAGTTGGATACCAAAGAAAAGGAGCGTTATATGAACAAACTCAAATTAATTAGGTACGAAGATTCATATGAGATGGATTCAAGTTTGTTCAGTGACAGTGGCGATTTGTCAATTCTGCTGCTGTAAGCGATCCCGATATTGTCAACTACCTGGTCTTTTCCCCAAGCCCTTATACAGCACAAGACCTTCAGAGCTCTAAAGGTCTGGAGGCAACAACCAGTTTGTTTGTTGCTGGTACGAGAGCCTAAAGTGCGGAAAACAAGAAACAAGGATATTGTGATGGCAAAGGTAGGCATACTTGTATCTAGTAGAGCCACGTGTAACATGTTTAAGTACTAGTATATTGCTTTAAAGATTGAAATATTAACATTGTAATACAATTTACTGTAGGGCCTAATGAAGCAAATGAACATGTACAAGTATTTACAATTAACAAAGTTTAATAAGTTATTGATGTATGGCCCTAAAAAATGACAAATAAAAAAAACGACAATAGCAATCACAATGCACAGTATGAAATATCTACTGGCTGCGAAATGAGATGAGCATATACAAATGTTGTCATGATTTTTCCCATCCAAGTTCTGTTTGAGACTGGCAATCCACAATTACCTTCTTTCCTTTGATAATTGCTCTGTCTGTTCACCCTGGCTGGTCACTACTTTAGGTAAACGATAGAACTGCCGGTGTTTTTCTCTGTCCGGTCTATTGTGACAGCCTAGGACCCGACAAGAGCTGACCATTTTGCTTTTTTTTTTTACTTTGCGGCATAAGTGCAATGTTCGCTTTGTTTTGAATATCTCCAAGATGGCTGATGTCCGGATAATGACGTCACATGAAAACGCTCTATAGAAAGTAACTTCAAATACATTCAATGGCATAGCGTGGTGTGCCTGTACTTCCCGAGTAAATGTTAAGTAGTTTTATAGAAACCATTAGTCAAGTTTAACACATTCATACACAAACTTATCCAAGGTGCTTTACAGAATAGTAGAGCTAATTGTGGCTAAATGGAATGGGCACTTAAACGTTGGATTTAATAAAAAATAACACTGAAGTAATTTATTTTTTTTTATTTATTTTTTTTTTAATCCATGTGTTCTTTAAACCAGATTATCAATGGATACTTTGTGCATTACTTTGCTCCCCCTGACCTACGCCGTGTCCCAGTGAACGTGATGTTTGTCATTGATATTAGCGGTTCAATGCGTGGCAGAAAGATGGCACAGGTAACACAACGCAATTCCAGATCTATTAAATAGACAGAAGATGATTCCTTATTGTCTCTAATGCACTGCGTAAATCTAAATGTGGAATTGTTGTTCTAGACTCGAGAGGCAATGTTAAAAATCCTCCAAGACTTGCAAGAGGAGGATCACTTTGGCATTGTCATATTTGATGATGTGATTGAACCCTTAGAATCAACAATGCAACAAGTTACCAACGAAACTGTCAGTAAAGCAATGCAAAAAACAAGGAGATTGGACTCACGTGGAGGTAGTCAATTTCTATAATTATGACTATTGATACTTTGCAGCTGATGTTGTCAACATTCCCTGGGGGTGTGATGCTAACTGGAGGCTCTGTTCTGTCTGAAGCTCTGTAACTCTAGTTAGACTTTTATCTGACCTTTGTTTAACACAGTGCTTCTCAATTATTTTCTGTGACGCCCCCCCCTAGGAAGAAGAAAAAATTTCACGCCCCCCTTCAAGCGCGACTATAAATAGTATTATTTGTCTAGAAAATTATTAGAACACCATTGTATCCTTTTATTAACATTATAAACAAAAAAAAGAAAGAAACTTACAACAAAGACTGCACTGAGGACTCAAATATTAATGTGTTTTTAATGCAGCTTTGCGCACATTTGTTTACGTTTTACAGAAATGAAACTTAAAACCACCTAATTTGCATAAGCTAAAAGCACTGAAAAAAAAAACGCTCTCTCCTTGTGCCACTGATGTGTCAGCTTCTGTCGGACTAAAGGACACGACTCAGTGGAATATACGTGTTTTTTCTGTGACAGAGGATGTTCTGTTAATGGTGAGAACGCCACTGCCAACTACTGTTGTTGATGTGCAATTACACTTAGTTCTAGTACAGTACAGCAAAAAAACATGTTTCCCAGGGTCATACGCGCCCCCCCTGGCATCACGCCATGCCCCCCCAGGGGGGCCCGCCCCACTATTTGAGAAGCACTGGTTTAACACAATCTGACCAGAAAGAAGTGACTTAGCTGGAATTACAACAGATGAGCTGATTTGTGGTGTTAAACAAGTCCCTTTCAAATAACATTACAGTCACAAGCTAACCATTTTTCAGGTACACTTGCTCAGCATTTTTGTTGAAAATCAAACACACCGCACCATGAACACTTGTATTGATCACAGACTCCTAAAAATGGGTTGTTTAAATCCATTTGGTATTTTTTCTTACGTTTTCAGACAATCTTAAAACTTTTTTGGCAGTGTGTGCAAATGTATGCATTGTGTCACCATGGTAACTTCTGAACAATCCGTCATAAACATACAGGTAGAACACCCCCAGCGTGATGTCACTGCCAAGTATCAATATACAGTACAAATAAATCCAGTCTAAAAATTACACTCTTCCTTTCATAATACTTAGGGACAAATATTAATGATGCGGTGCTGAAAGGTGTTGAGATTCTTCGCACAGCAAGGAAAAATGAAAAACTTCCCCAAAGAAGTGCTGATGCAGTTATATTACTGACTGACGGCATGCCAAATATGGGTATGTATGCATATAGTATGTATGAATGGGATTTATTCATTCATTCAGAGTAGCTAGGAAGGAAATTTGGAGCTGAGATTATGCTATTAAATATTTCAGGATGCAGTGAACTTGTTAAGTGAACTACATTTAGAAAGAAGAAAAAAACATTTTAGAGTTCATGTTTTCTTTCTTATTTCAGGGGAAACTGACCCAGTCACGATCCAAAAAAACGTGCAAAAAGCTATCAGTGGAAATATGTCTCTGTACTGTCTGGGCTTTGGGAATGATGTAAGATACTCTTTTCTTGATGTGATGAGCCAAGAGAACAAGGGATTTGCCCGCAGAATCTTTGAGGACTCCGATGCAGCTCTACAACTACAAGTGAGACCCCTTGATCCTAAATGTCATAAATCCCACTTTCTGCAAGTCTTTTGTTGGTTCTAGGGTTTCTACGAAGAGGTGTCCAGTCCTTTGCTGTTAGGGGTTGATTTGAAGTATCCCGTCAACACCGTGGACTCATTGACCACAAACCACTTCGACCATTTGTTCAACGGCGCGGAGCTCGTAGTGGCTGGTCGACTTATGGATAACATTGATAACTTTCCTGTGGAAGTTTTTGGAGTTGGGGTGAGGATCGCAAACATTACAAAGTACAACGCCAGACATTTTGAGAATTTGTATGGGGATCCTCAAAGCACCCATGTCTTTCTGCCTTTAAGCATGAAGACTACCAGGTACAGGGCCAGGCCAGTGTTCTTGACTGGGCTGTGATGTATCCAGATGAGGAGTACATCTTTGGAGACTTTACTGAGCGCCTGTGGGCATATCTCACCATTCAACAGCTTCTGGACAAGAGGTCTCAATTCATTCTTTTTTTTTTGTTTCTATCAATAAACACTAAAAAGGTGCACCATGTAGCTTTTCTGGTGGAGGTTCTCCCACCTGCTTGTCTCTATGTAGATGTTATTGCCATGCCAAGAATTTTTCCTAGTATGGTATCAAGCATAAATATCACCATGGAGATAAGCAGGTGGTACTAACAGGAAAAGTTACAGGTCAAATCTGTGGACAGGTGACCTGGCTCACAGTAACACTGCATGTTTTTCAAGGTATTTTTTACTGAGATGTAGTTAAATGATACATTTGATTCAATTCAAACGGCAGTGGAGTGGTTGGCTGCTTTTTTGGATACCTTGCTCACACCCTGCACAGTCTTTAACATATCATGGGATTTTAACCAACTAAGATCTCCAATATTTGCAGTACAAAGGACACAAGTAAGGGACTGATTGTGTAAAATGAGCTGTTTTGTTTTTCCCGTATCCATGGAGACCGTGCAAGAGGGTAACTAAGGAGCTAGCTATGGATCTTTGAGATGCTACAGACTTACAGACTTAAGGTGCATTTTAGACCAAATGTGGCAGAAGACCTTCCAGTGGAAATACTATAAGACTTTTCAAAGGAAACACTTTGAGGGAATGAACCATTTCATCACCGACCTGAGTAAGGCTGACTTTCCGCTTTTTTCATGATTGGGCACTTTCATCCCTGTTCCTCCTGTTATGCTGCACTGAGATGTTTGACTGAGACACAAAGGAGACTGAGAAGTGCCATGAGAATTTCCCTTGGGATCAATAAAGTACTTCTCTCTCATGAAATGCTGCACTGTGGAATATTCTGGTGAAAACAATGTCATCCCCATAGGTTTTCCATCAGAAATGTTAGACAGTGCACCTTTAACTACTTTTTACCCTTAGCAGACAAAAAAAATCTTATTTTGAAAACTTAAGTTTTACTATTTTTAATGTGATTTATATTTTTGAACTGTAGCAAGACTGGCAGTGATGAAGAAAAGGACAAGAGTAAAGCCAAAGCACTAGAGATGTCCCTGAAGTATAATTTTGTGACCCCTCTCACATCCATGGTTGTAACCAAACCAGAATCTGAGGACCCACCGCTAGTGGCTGATAAGCTGACGGAGGGTACACCCAAGTCCTATAACTGTTCTCTAACTAATTGAAATCCTTTTCTTTAGAGTTTTTTTTTTTTTGCAGAACAACGTCAGATGGCAGAGAAAATGCGTCCAATGGCACCTCATAGGAGTAAGAGAAATTTGGCATTTAAATGTTGTTTGTATGCAAACCAGTAACCCTCACCTGAATTTATTTATTGCTTATAGGACCAAGCTCTTATATACCCTATAGACCTGTTCAACTGGGTAAGACTTCAACATTTTTGTTGGTGGGAAAACTGTTATTGACATGCTCAAGTGTCAGTGTCACACTGAATCACTACAAAGTAGACCTATCTAACTGGCAGGTCCAGAGTAGTGGTTACAGAAATATGCAAATACCTTTGTTTTTACCATGAAAAGAAAAAGTGTAGAGCTGTTACTTGAACTTGTTTTTATTAATCTGGCTCACACCTGATTGATATGTGTAGCACTCTGAATTGAGTTCTGCACATTATCAATCTCTGGCTCTTGCTGAAAGCATTTGGAAACCACAGATTCCATGGCGACTTTTTGCATCTGATGGGTCGAGGTAGGGGTGGGCGGTATAAACCGTATAAACGGTATGCGGTATAAATTTGGCCAACGGTAGAGATTTGGGTTATACCTTCCTATCGCGATAGTTCAATACGTCACCACAACAAGGAAGGAGGAAAAATCGCTGCGAGCAGTGAGCACATGGAGGAGGAGGAGCTTGTGAAAAAGACCGGCTCAACTTCTGTAATCTGGTCATGGTTTGGATACAAGGCGTCGGATACTGAACAGGAAATTGGAAAACAATCTGCAGAATATGCTGGGCGACAGTGATTGCAAAACATGGCAGCACAAGCAATCTGTTCTACCACCTAAAAGCTAAACACGTTATCGAGTACGAAGAAAGCCAACAAATGCGCGGTGACACTCAAAAGCCAAACCAGTCTTCAAGTGGGAGGAAAAAAGTTGGCACTACAGACCAGCAGTCTATCACCCAGGCATTTTCAAAAGGCGTAGCTTATGATAAAAAAGCCAGCGGTGGATTGACATAATGAAGTCCATCGCAATATTCTTGTGTAACGACACGGTGCCTTTCCAAACCGTAGAGAGAAGCAGCTTTTTACTAGGCATGGTGAAGATGCTGGATCAACGGTACGTGGTACCAAACCGCAAATATATTAGCCAGGTGGAAGTGCCCAGACTGCATGACGAGGTCCGCAATCAAGTGGGAAAAGAGCTTCGTGACATAAAACACTATGCAACCACTTCGGACTTGTGGTCGAGTCGCACTATGGACCCGTATATCAGCCCGACAATCCACTTTATTGACGACGACTGGAAGTTGTGCGGCAAATGCCTGTGTACGGCCCATTTCAACAGCACATGCAGGGCTCTCAAGTCTCACGCATTGAGAGTGTGACACACGCAATTCAACGTGTTCACACGCTCACACGCCACACATGGCATTTCTCACGCTGTTTTTTTTTTTTTTTGTGCCCAGAAAATCGGTCTGTGTGGCTCAGTTTATGCAGGCACCACACGTTTTCAGAGAAAAAAAACTCCCCCGCTCCGCCCCGCTCCCCGGAAAAAAATCTCAGATATCAGGCGCCGCGCCCTTTTCAGCCAATCAGAAAATAGATTGTTCTGTTGATGGGCAGACTGTTGACAGTGCAGTGCGCGCTCAGTGATAAGGACAGCGACTGAACAGGAGGAGATGATAAAACAAACTGAGAACCATCAGGTAATAACTTCATTTATATAACTCTCATTAGTTGCTTTGTAGTTTAAGTTTGCTCTTTAGACAAACATTTACAGTAACAGGGCTCTCAAGTCTCACGCATTGACACGGCATTTCGCACGCAATTCAAGCGCCCCCCCGCTCAAAACTTGAGACCCCTGGTACATGTGTACTGCAAACATCGTATTTCCCTGACGATCATACAGGGGAGATGATTGCCCAGGGACTCAGGGAAGCGCTCGAGTCATGGGAACTTGACGAAGAGTTGCAGGTATGGATCAGCACTGACACCGGCGCCAATGTTAAAGCAGTTTAATTTTCGATTTACATTGCCTTGTTCAAATTTTATACTACAAGTTACTTGTTTTATGTTTTGTACAATTACACTTTTGCACAATACATTTTCTTGTAGTAATATTCTTGACTTTTATGTTATTTAATAGTTTAAAAAAACAGCTTCCTGCTTGAATGCTTTTTCCATGTGCTCTGGTGACCATTAAGACGCTGTTAATACTGTTAACAGTTAATACTGTTACATACCAAAGTATACCGTGATATATATACCGTCTACCGTCTATGGTTCAAATTATACCGTGATATAAATTTTAGGCTATATCGCCCACCCCTAGGTCGAGGTGTCAAAACAGCAGAACAAGCAGATAAATCTAACTTTAGTTAAATCCAGTTGAGGGAAAAGCACAGAAATATTCCCTGTCCACAAATGCACAAAGGGCTTACCTTCTGCATGTTTTTCACAAATAAAGTCCGTATTGACGCTAAAATAATCTGAAGTACATGTGTCAGTGTTGCCATGTTTTGGTTCATTTGGGTGCTTTGTCTTTGGCTTCCACACAAACCTCAATGCTGCAAGGTTATGTTATTATAATGTCATATATAATTTTCTAATCCTATAGTGGATGGGGACCCTCACTTCCTGATCGAGCTGCCAGACAGAGGAGACGCTCTATGCTTCAACATTAACAACAAACCTGGGACTATTTTTACTTTAGTGAAAGACCAAGAATCTGGTATTTTGTGTTTTTATTTAATTTACAAGTAAACTGTATTACAAGCTCTCACTCCCCCTTCCCATGCTTGTTCAGGTATTCTGGTAAATGGAGAGACAATAGGAGACAAGGCAATACCCCCTGATGGTCAAATCAATACATATTTTAGTCGCTTTGGAATTGTCCATAAAACCTTGGGAGTAAAACTGGAGGTGAGCACTCAGGACATCTCTGTGTTCCAGGATGGCAAACGAGTCACTCTTCTATGGTCTGGTACAGCATCACTTAAAGGACCCAAGTGAGTGTTCAATCCAAAATACTGTTTTCACCTTCATATTGGTTCTGTATTAATACATTTTATATGTTTCCACCTTTAATGAGCTTCTCTTTTGACCCTAGTCTGGATTTACTGTTGACCAAAGACCGCAGCTTGACTGTGACTTTAAAAGACTCTGTCAAGTTTGTGATCTTATTACATAAAGTGTGGGAGAAGCACCCATACCACAGAGACTACCTGGGCTTCTACACTCTAGACAGCCATCTTTTGTCCCCCAATGCCCATGGTCTTCTAGGTAATTCAATGAATAAAATTGTTGAAGAGCATGCCTTCTGCACTGTAAAGAAGTTAAGCCATTCTTACAGTTTTATACACATCTACTCTGCACTTTTTTCTCCAGGTCAGTTTTATCACAGGATTGGGTTTGAAGTGTCTGACCTGCGTCCAGGAGAATCCCCAGATAAACCAGATGCCACTATGTTTGTAAAAGGACACCAGCTCAACGTGACAAGGTGCCACATGTTTCACAGCAGTATTATTTCATTTTTATTTCAATAATACAATTTTAAAATCGTGTTTTACAGAGGTTGGCAGAGGGACTTCAGGAATAATATAAAGAACGGAGAGAAGATCCCCTGCTGGTTCATCCACAACAACGCCACAGGCCTCATTGATGGAGAAGCAAGTGACTACATTGTGTCAGGTCTTTTCAAGACTTTTTGAAAGAAATTTAGATCACCAATAATTATACATCAAAACAAACAAACCATGTTATCTTCTAAATGGCATTAAAGGTAAACTTTCTGGGAACATTGTGTTTCATTTAATTTTTTATTTAGACAAACTGGAATTTACACCAGGATCATCAGCAGCATATAACATCGGCAGAGGTGCATATGCACGTACTTTTAAAAGATTCAATTTACAGCAGAGGCAAAAGAGCTGCTCCTGTGATGCCAGCGTCTGTGGATTCTCACATTTAAACACATTACATACATTTGTTATGTATTGTTTGTTGATCGGATGAATTATGTTTTAAATCACAATATAAAAGTTGACAACGAGAGATGATTCTTTGCAGCGATAAAGAGCTATATAGAGCGTTTTTCACGTGACGGCATAATCCGGAAGTTGGCCATTTTGGGGGAATTCGAAGCACCGCGAACAGTGCATTTATGCCGCAAAGTTTAAAAAAAAAGCAAAATGGTCAAGCATTGTGCGGTCCTATGCTGTCACAATAGATCAGACAGAGAAAAACACCTGCAGTTCTATCGTTTACCTAAAGTAGTGACCAGCCAGGGTGAACAGACGGAGGTGATTGTGGATCGCCAGTCTTCAACAGAACTTGGATGGGAAAAATCTCGACAACATTCGCATATGCTCAGCTCATTTCGCAGCCGGTAGGTATTTCATACTGTGCATTGTGACTGCTAATTTTGAACCAACTTGTAGCGGCCATTTGTAGCGGCCTTACAGCAGGGAGAATCGACAAATCGCCACTGTCATTGAACAAACTTGAATCCATATCATATGGATCTTCTTGCCCAATTAATTAGAGTTTTTTTCATATAACGCTTCTTTTCTTTGGCATCCAACTTATCCCTATACAGCTGGTCAACTGTGTCAGAAGTTTTGGATTCCGATGTGGAAGTTTTCTCTCGAAATTTAACAGGAGAAATTTACTTGCCACAGTAGCTCCAGGACAGTTTGAACAAGAAAGAAAGTGCATGCAGGCAAGAATGGGATAAAGTAAGTAATAATAGAAATAGTAATAATAATAAGTAATAATAATGAAAATAATGAAAATAATAATAATAATAATACAAGCATCAACAAGGAGAGCATGGAAAAGAGGATATTTCACGTCTGGCCTATATAGTAGAGTTATACAGTCTGATGGCGGTGGGGATGAAGGATCTGCGGTAGCGCTCCTTGCACTGGGAGTGCCTCAGTCGACTACTGAAGGAGCTGCTCAGCTCCTCTATAGTCCAGTGCAGAGGGTGAGAGGCGTCGTCCATGATGGACATGAATTTGGCCAGCACCCTCCTCTCAGCCACCTCCACACTGTCCAGAGGACAGCCCAGGACAGAGCTGACCAGCTTGTTAAGTCTTTTTCTGTCCTGTTCTGTGCTGCTCGGGGCCCAGCAGATGACTGCGTAGAGGAGAGCAGAGGCCACCACAGAGTCATAAAAAGTCTTGAGCAGAGGCCTGCACACTCCAAAGGACCTCAGTCTCCTCAGGAGGTGGAGGCGACTTTGGCCCTTCTTGTACAGGGCTTGTGTCATGGGACCAGTCCAGTTTATTGTTGAGATGAACACCCAGGTACTTGAAACTGTCCACAGTCTCTATGTCCTGCCCCTGGATGTTCACCGGTGAGTGAGGTAGTGGTCTCCTCCTGAAGTCGATCACCAGCTCCTTTGTCTTACTAGTGTTAAGGCACAGGTGGTTGCGCCCACACCAGTCCACAAAGTCACTGATGACCGTTCGGTACTCCAGCTCGTTCCTCTCAGACACACAGCCGACAATGGCCGAGTCGTCAGAGAACTTCTGGAGATGGCAGCTGTCCGTGTTGTATGTGAAGTCCGAGGTGTAAATGGTGAAGAGGAAGGGTGAGAGGACAGTTCCCTGGGGGGCCCCAGTGCTGCAGACTACCACCTCTGACTCACAGCTGCGCAGCCGCACGTACTGTGGACGGTCAGTAAGGTAGTCGATGGTCCAGGCAGCGAGATGTCCATCCACTCCCGCGTCCTCCAGCTTCCCCCGCAGCAGCGCCGGCCTGATGGTGTTGAAGGCGCTGGAGAAGTCAAAGAACATGACTCTCACAGCACTCCCGGTGGTCTCTAGGTGGGTGAGCACCCGCTGCAGCAAGTAGATGACGGCGTCCTCTACTCCTACGTTTGGCTTGTAGGCAAACTGCAGCGGGTCCAGGGTGTGGCTCACCACAGAGCGGAGGTGGCTGAGGATCACCCTCTCCATGGTCTTCATGAGGTGGGAGGTCAAGGCGACTGGTCTGTAGTGGGCCGGTTCCCTGGCGTTTGTTGTTTTGGGAACTGGGATCACACAGGAGGTCTTCCACAGGACGGGGACCTTCTCCAGGCTGAGGCTTAGGTTGAAGATGTAGCAGAGAACCTCAGAGCTGGTCTGCACAGGTTCTCAGCAGCCTGGGGCAGATACCGTCAGGTCCTGCGGATTTCCCCTGTCTGAGTCGCCTTAGCTCCATCCTCACCTCGTCCAGTGTGATGGAGAGGGGGGAGTGAGGGGGGGACTGGGGTGGACTGCAGGGGGTGGTGGTGGTGGGGGGTGGAGGGGGGCTGGCGCTGGGTTGGGTCCGTGTGAAGGGGAAGGGGGATGTGGCCACTGGCCAGGGGAGGTGTGAGGAGGACGGAGTCGGCAGAGGGGCAGAGGGGGTGGGGGGGCGAATCAAACCTGTTAAAATAACAGTTTAATTCATCCGCCCAGCGCTGATCACCATCAGCTGTCCCTCTGCCACTCTGTCCAAAACCAGACATGCTCCTCAGTACTCTCCACATGTAATTTTAAGCGCGTAATCCCCCCAAGATGGCCGCACATCCAGGTAATCGTCCTGTTTTTCTGGGTTCGTGAAAACAGTCTATATGTGGTGCTCGCATTAATTAAGCCCCTCACCATTTAACTTTGGTTGTCTGCAGCACGTGCCTTTTCCTTCAGAAGTTGTTCTTGTAAAGTTGCTGTTGCTGTCGCATGTTGCGCATGCGTGAACCCCCCTCCTCCCACCTCCTCCTTACACTAGAAATAATTTGTTTACAGCCGATGCATGTTGCTGCTGTAAATATACTGTACATTTTCAAATGATAAGCAAAAGTTTCCTGTCCAGAAGTAATTTAGTGACCAATGCGGCAGTCTTTAGACCCTCTGCTTCAGTACACGCCATCGCTGGAAGGAATCTCAGAGAATCACCTTGGTTTGGCTTCGCTCCTTTTCCCCTTCTCTTCTTCTTTCAGCGACCTCAAAAACGGACTTTCATTTGTGGCTAACTGTTAGTGGATTCTTGTTTGCCATTGCGACAAACTTTGTGCAAACTGTGATGAAGCTACAGTTGGAAAAAGCCGCTAAGAACCGCTGCGTTGGTTGAATAAACAGCGTCTTGCGTCTGTGAAATGCGTAAGAGGCAAACGTAAACCACGTAATCCCAGCACGCCAGAAAGCCAGCTACACTAGAAGCGTAGGGAGTTTTATTGACAACCTAACAGCCAATAGATAACGAGGTAGCCTCATTATCTATTGGCTAATGTTTATCTGGCCCCACCATGTCCACATTTGATGGATTTTCATTCTTTTTTTTTTTTTGGTCGTCATAATCACAAGGCTGCTGCATCTCTATACTGTAATGCTAATCATTGACAATTTGAAACAGACAAAAAAAAAAACTTTATTGATCTACAAGGGAAATTACTTGGATACAGTAGCTCGCACATCACAATATATTATACAGTGAACCCTCGCTGTATCGCGGTTCACTCTTCGCGGCCTCGCTGTTTCGCGGATTTTTTTTTCCAATTTTTTTTTTTTTTTTTTTTCAATTTTTTTTTATAGTGTAACTTTTTTTTACAGTGTAACATTCTGTCCTGCGCCCTGATTAGCTAAGAGACTAGACCAGGACTAAACCAGGTCTAAAGCAGGTCTAAACCAGGACTAAACCAGGTCTAAACCAGGACTAAACCAGGTCTAGACCAGGGATGGTAGGGACAGAGTCTCAGATGTCCTTCACGAGAGCGCCTGGGTGACAGGAGGTGTGGCCTTTGTTTACTTGCACGAGCCATGGAAGAGACTGAGTGCGAGCCGGACAAATGGAAGAGCCAAGAATCAACATGGACGGGCCTGGCGCCTGGCCGCGCGGCGTCCGGGGGAGCCGCAGCAGGGAGAGCTACATTCGAGGGAGCCCGCAGCGGGGGGAGGACACTCGCGCGCACAGAGGAGACAGTGGCTCTTCCCCGTCACGCTGAGAGAACGAACCCGACCCCGTCCTAGAGAACTGTGGAGTATTGGCGACGCATTGATAGCGGTCTGATTTTGGAGCCGGGGTGAAATGCAACCAACTCTTGTGAGCGCAGGTTGGTCTTACCTGGTCTTGTGGTGAGGACTGGTGCTCAGAGGCGTCTGTTAGCGGTTTGGCACTGTTAGCATTGGCTTGAGTCTTGCCCAAAATGATATCCAGGTCGCTTTCCACTCGACTTTCGCACATGGCATGGATATGTGGTACCAAAACAAACACACATGTCCGCGCGCACGTGTCCGCGCACACGTGTCCGCGCACACGTGTCCGCGTGTCACGTGCCCCCCCCCAACTATTAATATATTTTAATGAAAATCTACAAAAGTTTGAGTGTTTAAACAAGAGAAAAATGTTAATACCAGTCTCAGAAAGGTGTATAATGTGTCTGGTGAAGCGTTTTCAGCCTTAAAACATGTAGAATAATTGTAAAATATAAAATTGTCCTACTTCGCGGATTTCACTTATTGCGGGCTATTTCTGGAACCTAACCCCCGCGATAAACGAGGGTTCACTGTAATAACAAAGTAAAAAATATGGATGATAATAAATTCTAAATAAGTAGCAAAAATGATAGCATACATCAAGACAAATATGGCAACATGGCAAACTTTTGGGGAACATTGTGTTTCATTTATTTTTTTTATTTAACCAACTGGACTACACATGAAAGAGAATATGCCTCAGGATGAGAATTGTATGTAATTTTAGTAGAGGAAATGTAAACTAAAGCTAAATTCAACTGTTAAAAAGTTGTTTACTAATGTTATTTGTTTTAGTTTTTGTTATTTTCATTTAGAAAGTAGGCTTTACAGACTAAAGATGAAAAAAGTCACGTGCTCAGTGCCAGCAGATTTATTCAATTGACTGATTTGTACATATACACTTATCACTATTTTTATTTGTCTAATTATGTCTCATCTGACACCGGTTTATTGCTCTTTGGTTGCTTTTTACATACATATATATATATTTTTTTACCCTCTGTTATATATTATATATAGTATTTGATGAGTGAGCTACAGTACCCAAAACAATTTCCCTTGTGGATCAATAAAGTTTGTCTAAATCAGGGGTGTCCAAACTTTTTTCATCAAGGGCCACATATCTAAAAACAGACGAAGCAGAGGGCCGATCGACTGGTACTCAGTGCAGTGACTAATTGAAATATATGCATGTTTAACACATTAAACATGGTGGCTGAGTGGCTAGCACTCACGGTTCACAGCAAGAAGGTTCTGGGTTTGATCCCCGTGTGGCACGTTGGTATGGCCGTAAGATTTGGGTCGCCTGAGCCTTTCTGTGTGGAGTTTGCTTGTTCTCCCCGTGTCTGGGTGGGTTTCCTCCGGGCACTCCGATTTCCCCCATCAACCCAAAACATGCACCAGGTAAAATCCTCCAGCTGAGGTCCTGACCAAACCGAAGCAAGAAGATCATGGAGATGGTCCCCAGGTGCAGTAATGTGCTGCCCACTGCTGCTAATAACAGAATGGGTTAAATGCAGGGAAGAATTTCTCCTGTGTGAGATCAATAAAGTCACAATAAAATCCTCCAGCTTAGGGCCTGACCAAAGCCTAAATAACAAAACAAAATAATGGGGATGGTCCCCGGGTCAAATATAGAAACAACTTCTCCTGTGCGAGATCAATAAAGGTCAATCTTCTAATCCTTGACCACTGTAAGGCGCTTTGTGTTACAATTTTGTATGAAAAGCGCCTTATAAATATTTGATTGATTGATTGATTGACTTCTTCTTATTCATGCTAAGATCCTCAAAACCACACAATAAATATTAAATATTGTCTTATCAATGTAGATTTTCATAAAACTTGCAGTCAAAACTTGTGTTCAAGGTCATTTGGGCCAATTCACCTGGAAGCCCGAGAGCCAAGAAAAATTTGTCTGAGGGCCGCATTTGGGCCACGGGCCATAGTTTGGGCATGCCTGGTCTAAATGTGTCTAAGCTTATTGACTTCTACTGTTGATTTACTACCATCTAGAGGTCACAAAGTGAAATACAGCCAAGTCTAGTCAGTATTGTCTTATAACTTATACATTATTTTACAGAAACATTTTGAAATATCCCAAAAAGCAGATCATTCCCCCCCCCTAAAATGGCACCGTAGTCAATTAATCTCGCCCAATGAATTAATCTCGCGTGGTCAAAATTGGAGTTATGTCAAAGTGAAATAGGTATGCACGCGTCGTCGCCTTAATTAGGCTATGTAGCTTTTTATGTCACTATTTATTTAAAACTATTGAAACGTATCTCTTTTCTTCCTTCAAACGAGGCAGACGTAAATCCATCGCTCCACCCCCTAAAAAAAGTTACATTTCGCCTAATTCCCTCCTCTCTGGGCGATTATCATCCCACACTGCCAGGGGACCAGAGCGCAGAACGCCAACTCGTGAAAGGGACCCAGGCACCTATGCGCAAAGAGCAGCCCGGATGATGTCTTTTGCGCCCCCGCTCTTCAATGACAGAGTCTCCGCAGAGAAGAAGAGATGGTCCGTGCTCCTGGACTTTGCCGTGTCCATGACCCCAGGCTCGTCCCGTTTGTTCCCGTAGTGCTGCTGCTGCTTCTGCTGCTGCTGCTTCACTTCTGCGACTCGTTTAATCTGGACACAGAGAACCGTGTAGTCTTTAGTGGACCCCCGGGAAGTTATTTCGGTTATTCGGTTGAGTTTTTCGGCAATGCATCCAGGTAAGTTGAAATCAGGGTATCTCAATTGTCTTTGAGCATCTTAATAGAGAAGTGCAGGAGTGTAGATGGACAAACATGCATTATCCCTCTTTTCTTGTTTAAATGGTAAAAATGCGTATTCAGTTGCTTTATATAAGGAGGACCCCTAATGCAAATCCAATAGAATAACTGATTATTAAGGAGTAATTAAGTCAAGTACTTCCACAGTTCCAACACACATAGGGTATAGGCTACTACAGTTATAGACTATGAGCTATTGTTGCATTAGATTAGTAGTGATACGTTGTGCAGGTAAATACCAGCAAGCAAACGTTAATGTTTACAGTGCATTGTGTGAATCTATAATATAACATATGCAACTACTTATAAGGAATGTGAGCCAGTATCAAACCTTTTCTCTCAAACCACTGGAGTCCAGGTTTGTAGGCTACAACTGATTGGAAACAGACATACTAGCTGGGGATGGAGAGGAGGGGGTTAAACTCAGACAAGTCAAAATAAGCTAATGTTGTGAATGCTATGGATAGTGGGATTTGTTTGAGTGCAGCTTTTCTGTTGACAGATGAGAAACTGCTGAGTGAGTCCTAGCCAAAGATCAAACAGTGTCTTTATGGGAACAGCGTGTAATGTCACCTGTTTTGGCTTACACTCAGGGGTGTACTGTCAAGGAACACACACGTTTCATGTATGTTCAAACCTGTACGGACTGGCTTGAGGGACATGTAAAGGATTTGTACAGGCACTTAGTATGTACATCAAAACTAAAGTGTGATGTGGTCGATAGGCTATTCATATGTTGTCTGTATGTCTATGGCAGCAGTTTACAATGGTCCTATAGTACACAAAACTACTCTTGGGAGCTTTAAGCCATCTTATAATGCTGTTACCTCCTCAAAAAAATGCTTGGAGTTGTGTTTTGTGATGAGGAAACAACATTATAACAGATAAGATAATAGTGTAATAGGGCCTTCAGTGTCTGTAGTATGTGTAATGCACTTGTTATGTTGCTAGTGCCCTATATCCATAATTAAGTCATGATAATTACAATGCTGACTTATCGTTTTATAAATTATAGCTGGAGCTATTTATTTTGGGGCTCAATATTTATTGTGAATATAATATGCAATATTTGGGATATTTTTTGTATTTTTGTTGTAATAATATAAGATTGAATATAAGATCTGACCCACAGAGGGTTGAAAAAGTAATTTCTGTGGGCAATTATTGCTTAGTTAGGCTATTTATTTGGTTTGTTAATTTTGTTTATCTTGTTTTAATGATATTCTCTACTGAAAAAATTGTTAATTGGGATGATCTTGCCTTATTGTCAGTGCCATAAAGTAGTTTCAGTATTACTGTTTATCTTAATATTTCTCTGTAGCAATATCATACTTCTAAATTTGTTATTGTGACAGGGCTATCCATAATGAGCATTTATTTACAACTCACAGCTTAGTGTGGATGTGAAAACTGCCCTGATATCAAGGTAAATACTACATCTGACTGAGTGGGACATGTTTGGACAGTCGTGCAAATGGGTTTTTTAGCTGAAGCACTCGTCCAGCTGTTCACCGCTGTTCTTGCTCAACATCTGGGACTTCCCCTGCTTGTTACATCACTATTAACCTCATTGTAAATAATGACAGTATCCCGATGCATCCACACACTCTCAAGGTCTGCTACAGTATTTTATGTGTCTATGAAGTTGAGCTGTACATGTTTGAGTCATGTACTGGCTAGCTACGTTTCCCACTTTTGTTGGCTCAAATTAACTTGTTGTATGAAGGATTTTTTTTGTTTCAAATTTTCAGTGGAAGTTCAGAATAGCAGTATATTATGTGGGACAACTGCAGAAAGGAGAAGTTAGTGAGTGAGCTAAAGTTTAGACTTTTTTTTGTTTTTCTATAAGTAAAAAAGCAGATTTAATTTATGATTCACAAATCAATATTATGCCTGTTTATACAGACATTTTTCCATGCTACTTTTTTTCTACATAAATCATTGTTTTCACATGAACTCCCATGTAGTTGTAGTATTGCAAATGCAGTTTGCGTCAGTTACATAAAGATACACAATGGTTTTGAGAGCTTTTGCCACTTGACTACCACTTTTCTATTTAAATCTGATTTGTACATATATTTTATTATCATTATTTTATGTATATAATTATGTCTCATCTAACACTGGTCTATTGCTCTTTGGTTGCTATTCCATCTATTTTTTTTTTCTTTTACCCTCTGTTATATATCATATATTATATATTATATTTGATGAGTGAGCTACCGTACCCAAAACAATGTCTCTTCTGGATCAATAAAGTTTGTCTAAGTCTAAGTCTATCCCCTTTTAGTCAACTAATAGATCGGCAGGACATGTCTTTAATTGACCAAGACTTTCTTTAGTCATCTACATCCTGATTTCTTTGTCATATTCCCCAGCTCTAAACATCATCTTACCCTGTTTGACTTAATCCATTGCTTTAGCCCTTACTGGCATCAGCACATATTATGAATGACCGTGTAAATGAACTGAATTGTGAATTGTATGTGAATCTACCTTCCTTTTGTTTTGTGGGTAAACAGCCAACAGGATAATATGTTGTGAATGAGCAGGCTGTGTTTTTCTATGTAGACAGAATTGTTCGTAGAGTTTGTCATGCATTCTGAACAGCTGCGGCACTGTTTTTCTGTTTTGTGACGCTCCCATTGCTCCCTTTACTCACTGCCTCAAGAGCATGCATCATCAGTGAGTCCATACAACAATTTAAGGCCTATCTAGAAACAAGAACGCAAGACTGGCTGTTCTTCGGTCCAGTGGTAATTTAATGCATGTCACTACTTATCCTGAAAACGTCAGTTGAGTCATATGTAATCCAATTCTTCCAGTTGATTTGGATTTGGGGTGTGTGTGTGGACATTACATCCTGTTTGTATAAAAACATTGTTGATAACATCTACGGAATGATAAATAGAGTAATTTTCATTGCCGCACAGTATGTTGTTACAGTTTCAAGAGCTCATTTATTCATATTTAGGATTAGTTGTTTGATATTTTTGGCTTGAATTCTTGAAATACATTCAAACGGAAAACAGGTCCAGAGTTCAGTCAGGTCATTTGAGGGTGACATCCAGTTTAGATCAGAAAGAATACATTAGGCAATACTGTTGAGTAAGGGTGAGCAATAGGCCAGTCTCAATAATTGCAATATTGATACTGATAATGATGTCCACCTTTTCTCTGAACTAGTAGGAAACATTTTGTGTGTTTGTTTTTTGTAGTACGGCCAAATGTGAGCTGTACAGAACTGAATAAATGACTTCTGTCACTAAGCTATTTATTTTTATTGATTTATCCAGGAAAGTCCCATTGAGCTACAACATCTGCTCTTCCACAATTCCAGTATACTTCTTAAACGTTTAATTCAGCTATTTATTCATTGCAACTCAAAGGGTTTACTGAGATTATTCTGCTTTAATTGTGTCACTAGCATAAGTATTGCATAATAGTTTCAGTATTAACATTTATTGTGTAATTTTGGTAGCAAGATATCAGGCAATTAGTGGGCAATCTCGACTGTCCTGATAATAATGAAAAGATATTTTGCCAATCCAACTGAAAGGCTCAGACTATTAGTGCTTTATGTAGAAGTATTTTGTCACCATGGTAAAGATATTAATAAAGAATGGCCCTGCAAGCACCCACGTTATTATTACTCTGATCTCTGTAGACAATATGGAGGCAGCAGGATAAGCAGTCTGTCTAATCTCTGCAAATGTCATCAGTCACCATCACCACTGTCTTAACTGTCCACTCTGAGCTCTGGGCTGGACTTTTTCAGCAGAATGTCTCAAAAGCTAAAAGCAGACTTCATTTCAACACATGTTTGCTAAGATAAAAGCACTTTTTGTAGTGTTTAGTGTGGAAGTCTACAGGTGATGCCACTGTGATACTGACACACAATCATGTGTCATACAGTTGTTTCATTATAGTTCTACAATCGTTGTTTACCATTTGGTTATTTTTGGCTCTTTTATGGGATCCAAATTAGGAATGTCAACAATTAATCGATTAACGATTAACTGTCGATTAAGACGTTAGCCGAACAAATGCATTAATTGTAATTAATCGCTAATCGCGGACACGCGCATCCGCGTGGTCACGAAACAAGGCAACCGCGCACCACTCGACTCACAGCCGGCCGCAGGCACCAACGGCACTGCTCAGCAGACCCGGGTGTACGCGCGAGGAGAGATCGAACCGCGGCTGGCCCGCGGCCCGGGCCGCGAGCTTCGCGCGGCTGGTCCGCAGCCCGGGCCCTGAGCCACAAACCAGCCGCACGAAACCAGCAGCGGCCCAATCCTGGTTCAGTCCAGGTCCAGACCCGGTCGAGTCCCGGTCCAGACCTGGTCCAGTCCATGTTTAGTCCTGGTCTAGTCTTTTAGCCAATCAGGACAGAACACAATGTTACACTATTTAAAAAAAGAACCGCGATAGAGTTGGATTACTGTATTTTGTTATTCAGCATCAATACATTCGTCTGCTTTTTACTAAGGAATAATTAATTGAGGAATATACAATATTATAATAGTATTATTATACTATGATATATTTTTGACTCAGTGTTATGTATACTATAGCTTATATTCTTAAAGACCCTATTGAAACACTAAAATTCAGGTGAAAAACGGCACTTATCAGTTAATAGTTAATCGATCGATAAGGTCAATCAACTATCAATTAATGAATTAATCGATAATTTGCATCCCTAATCCAAATCTTTTGGATGTTTGTTTCAAAAGATTCAAAAGACGTTTTTTACTATTTATAAGAGAGAAGCCATTGTGCAAAAAACTCTCACTCACATCGCCTATCCTGCTTCTATGCTTTAACATTTATCAGTATAAATAAAAACTAGAAAGAAAAAGGTTAGATTCTTTTAAACAATGTGATCTAATTCCAACAGTTCACATTGAGGAACTGTTCAAAAGAGCCGATTCATTAATCTGAATAAAATGCAGGCTGTAAAGAGCGTTTATCTTGACAAGAATAAATTAAAATCAGGTAAAGTGTTCTTAATCATAATCAAACGTAATCATTTTTTATCATCATTGTCAAATACTTGGCATGCATAAAGAAGTAGAACAGATTGTATCTTTCTGTGCTAGAGAAATTACCATATGGTCTTCAGTATTAAATATTAGGAAGGTGTTTGTTGACTGAAACACTGAGACACAATCAATTATTCTTTACTATATATTCAAAGATTTATATTCAAGTCTAAACCTTTATTAACATTTTATTTTATTCTTGTTGCAGTTTCAATGTTTTGGTTGGCGCTCCAAAAGCCAACACCAGCCAGCCCCACGTCACTGAAGGAGGAGCCGTTTTCATGTGTCCCTGGAGCAAGTCCAACTGTACAATTATCGACTTTGACAAGCACGGTAGGCAGCCTTGTTATATAGAGATTCACTGATATACTGCTTCTTTGTCACCAAACAAAGTAAGCCACAAAATCAGACTGGCAAACTCACTATTGAAAAACATACCACATTGTAAATAAAAGTATTTCTGATCATTGTAGTTAGCTGTACAATACTTTATTTAGGTAGCAGTGAAAGTATCTTATCAATTATCTAGCTTCACTGAAAAATCTTTATAGAAATCTCAAGCTGTGTCTAACCAGCCATAAAAAGTCCCTTGTAAGAAGTTAACATCTCCGCTAAGCACCACTGCGTTGACCTGTAGGTTAGAAGTTGGGCTCCCTACTTTCTTCCCACTGCTAATCTGTGGTTATGTGTCATACCTAAAAGTACTCTTTGAAGTTCCCCTTATGTTTTAGGAGCAGACTTCCTTGGCTGCACCCCTCCTCTTTGCACGCTCTCTATTTTGGGGCTCTTTCTGCAGTTTTTTTCCACAGAGCTTTGATTTCGTGCAGTACTTAGGCACGCTGTTTAATTAAAGCCAGGGTCATTAAGGGTGGAACAGGTCTGAAAAATGCATGAAAAATAATCAACTCCATCAAACATGCAGGAAACGATAACAACTTTGAGGATCAGAGGACTGGACGTGGCACTCAGACTTCCTCATATCAGATGGTGCATGCATTGCAGCCCTAGGTACATAAATACACCCTGCAGAAGTGTTTACAAACTATCCCCAACCATGAAGGATAATTTAAAGCTTTCAAAGACAGCAGGAAAATAAGTATACTCACTGCTACTGCATGTTTTTGCATTCACTTGCACACTTCCTATTAGGTTAGTGTATCTAAGGACACACGGCAAACTCCATGAAGTCAACAGTGGCAGGAGGCCAGAGCAGTTAATGTCACTGCTCCACTCCAGACATCAGGCCCATAGATCAACATAGTTTGGACAGTTAGTGTGTCAAATCTCCCAAGAGAGGATTTTAAAGGACCTTTCAATTACATTAGCCACTGTAAGACCAGAAATTAACATTAAATACTGAATACATTGATGTAACACCATATTATTATACTTAGACCTAGACAAAATGTATTGATCCACAAGGGAAATTATTTGGACACAGCTCACACATCATAACAGAGTAAGGAGAAACAGTGCAAACAAATGAAATAGTGATTGACGTCAGGTTATCTATTACATAAGGGTGAGTTACTGTACAGTTGTGTGGAGTATGGTATGAATGTAGTCCTGTATCTTTCACTGTTTGAGCGGAGCTACGAGCCTGCTTGAGAATGAGCTGCTCTGTCCCTCCATAAATGCATTATTAAGAAAAAGACAGATGAAGAGATATCGATTATTGTGTCTGCCAATGTTGTAATATCAGTATTTTTTGCAATATATTGAGCCCTACTCTAGTTTTGCTTAATAAACAGCTTAAAAAAAAATCAAACTTGCAAAGTTAATGTGACATAAAAGACAGATAAAAAGCACCTTATTTTTTCTATTATCTAAAATGGTCCAGATTACTTTTTAGGTTCTTATTACAATATTGTGTATTGTGAATAACACTGGTCTATAAGCAAAATGCTTCCGGAACAAAAGTAGTGAAATTTGTCTTGGTTTAAGTCACTAATAAAGAAAAAGTAAATCAGAAGTGCTGATTGGCTATAGTTTCCAAGATATAGTATTGTGTCAAAATAGGAAATTTATGCAAAATAAGGCAAAAACGGTAGTTTATCAGAAGGTACAGTGTGTCTACAAGAAACCAGTTCAATCTGAAAGCCTGTCTGCACATTCCAATACATTCATTTTAGTATGTCTAGAGTTTTAACATCAAATATTTTTTTATTTCACATAAGAACGATGCCTCGAAATTGTGTGCACCTGATGTCTTAAGATATTTCTTGTTTATTTCTTGACGGATAAAGAAGTGCAAGTTAATTTTTAAGCAAAAATGCCTATATTTATTGTATAAACAGATGCGATTTTGATGTAAAACAATATAATTAAATAGCTTGAATACATTAGCTAACCAGCACAGTTATCAATTGATTTTCAGTTCATCTTATCAATATAAATTAGATTTAATCACTTTTATCTTGGAAGCAGACCGAGTCCAAAATTTTTTAGACCAGTGTAACCAGTTAATCTTGACCTTTCTATTTAGAAGAATGATTAAAATAGTTTCCATTACTTTAGGTACAACTGGTTTATATCTTTGCAAAAAAGTAATTACAAAGAATTTATGGTTGTGTTTAGCATAGTTTTAACTATCTAATATTTGGATGTCACAAAATATTCTTAGTTTTTGAACAAAATGTGAACACTAGCTCTCTGTAACTGGGCCTCTTCTTAAACAGATTCTGACAAAGACGTGTGGGTTACATTAACAACATGGCCAGAGTTGATTTGAGCTCTTTGAAGTCTGCTGTAGCATTGAGGATAGATTAAGAGTGCAGACCCGGGCAACTAGGCCATAAAATCCCCCTATAAAACACGGCAACTACATGTGGGGGCTACATGTAGTTTGCAGATGACATTAAATCTGCGCTAATCATAGAATGATCCTTGGCTTACTTGGAATAGCACCATAGGCTTAAGAGTCCAAATCAGAATCAAAATACTGCCTAAAAATCCTGAAACGCATTGGCTTCTGTTTTGCTTTTCCAGGTGATCGCGATTTTTACATAGAAGACGAATTAACTCAGGTTGAATTCAAGTCTCATCAGTGGTTTGGAGCTACCCTGCATTCCCATGGAAACAACATACTGGTAAGATTAACCATTAGAAAAGAAAATTTGAATGAAAAATTTGTAGTAGAATGTAAATTGTGTAGATTTCACAACAAAATAAAAATAATTTCTGTCAAATACCATATTAAAGCTCAATTTCTACTACTTAATTAAATAATTATTATGCAATAATTATGCCTAGATAATAATATTGTCTGAAATCTTAATAATATGGAT
The DNA here is from genome assembly GCA_036785185.1 of Paratrypauchen microcephalus. Classification (NCBI taxonomy): domain Eukaryota; kingdom Metazoa; phylum Chordata; class Actinopteri; order Gobiiformes; family Gobiidae; genus Paratrypauchen; species Paratrypauchen microcephalus. The sequence continues at coordinate 8,051,775 of JAVJIX010000005.1, forward strand.
AATATGGACTGTTACAGAATATCAAATTACAACCTCCTTTGCTTAGAAGAATAGACTTAGACTTTAGACTTTAGAATGGGAACTACATAGACTATGATCTTTTGCTCCATGTCATCGCAGACAGTTGTGGAGGAGCTGATAGCCAGACAGCCATTGTGTGCACATTTTCCTAACTGCTTTACAAAAGTCTCAGTTCATCTCTCATGAGGTGTCTCTGTTTCAGGCCTGTGCTCCCAGGTATTACTGGCGAACAGAACACGACATTCCTTTTGCAGATGTTACAGGAACGTGCTACCTCTCAGTCGACCGCCTCCGATCCTTTGTGGAGTACGCCCCCTGCAGAACAGGTAAGGAAATGGGAAATGGATGATTCACAATTATGTACAAAGAGATCATGTCATTCATTTAAGCCCCTTTATGTGATATGATTTAGGTTTGTTTATTTGGCATCTGTAGTTAAAAAACACATTGGAAAAGCATGTGCAAAGTTAGTGCTGCTGTTGTGTCCTTGGGCACCTTGCCCCCAGTGTCTGTGCACACTGGAAGAGCCCCCATGACACAAAGTGCATCGAGGCCGGTTACAACCGTATATCAAGCGACGTGAGGTCATCCTCCCCTGGACCCACCACCCGCGGGGTGATCCATGGGGGCTGGTGCACTGTGATCTGGACAGCAGACCTGGACCGTTGCTCCTGCGACCCGAAAAAACGGGAGACAGCAGAAGAAAATGGATGGATGTTAAGTTGTACATAAGTTCACAGTGCATTGTTGAAGCTTGTAACAGCTTGTGGGAAGAGGTTGTTAGATTTGAATTTGGTTTCATAATAATTGAATTATTTCTTAATTTTCCATTTGTGGAGAGGTGAAAAATGTTTGTATATTGTCCAGTTAGAAATAGTTAGAATAATACTTGCTTAGTAGCCAGAGCAACCACCTAAATTAGATGTTTCAAACCAACAGATGTTCTGTCTGGGCACTCCAGTTTCTACTCTAGCTCACACATCAGAGAATTGGTATCAATTCCACAATCATAAATAATATAATTATAATATACCCTTAAAGGGATATGCCACCCCCAGGTCAAATTTGGGCATCTCCCCACAGTCCAGAGACTAAAATAAGTGGTGGAAAGCGTTTTCCTGCTCACCCAGCCATTGTCCGAGTCTGTCAGCACTGACCGCCGCGGTATCTGCAGCTCCTCCGCCTTAGACTGGAGTCTAACGTCGCCAGAGAAAGATTTCGGCCAAAAGGAATTAATTTGCTCGATGCGTTTCCCAATTACTTTCTGTGTAGTGCGCATTCATATCGAGTGCAAATAAATGTGCAAATCAACACGGAGAGCTTGCCTTGGTCATTTTGGGTGGGAACTATTTTCCAGTGCGGAAGAATACAGCCGAATCACGCACCACGTTGTGCAACAGGGGAACTCCCTTCCCGGTGCGTAACTGGGATTCCCCTGGCAGCGTGCTGCGTGATTCGACTGTATTCTTCCGCACTGGAAAATAATTCCCACCCAAAATGACCAAGGCAAGCTCTCCGTGTTGATTTGCACATTTATTTGCACTCGATATGAATGCGCACTACACATACAGTAATTGGGAAACGCATCGAGCAAATTAATTCCTTTTGGCCGAAATCTTTCTCTGGCGACGTTAGACTCCAGTCTAAGGCGGAGGAGCTGCAGATACTGCGGCGGTCAGTGGCAACAGACTCGGACAATGGCTGGGTGAGCAGGAAAACGCTTTCCACCACTTATTTTAGTCTCTGGACTGTGGGGAGATGCCCAAATTTGACCTGGGGGTGGCATATCCCTTTAACATGCAGTAGACTAATCCTTGAGCTAGGTAAGTGAGATTAAGGTTTGTCCGATCTCAAGATGGGTCTCTGGGTGCTGCTCTGTGTTCGTCCACTGCTCCTGACAGGTTGCCTTGGTTGTAGAATGGGTTAAAAATCCTTAAATAAAAACAAAATTCAAATACATTGTACATTATATTGTACTCTTTTGCAGAAAGACATGGACCTGCTGGACAGGGCTATTGTCAGGGGGGGTTTAGTGCGGACTTTACCAAGGTAAGGGAAACATTTGCAGTACTTTTTAAAGGTCATAGTCAATATTTGGAGTGAGGGAGGCCCAGACTCCTCATCTGTGGCTGCTGTTGTGTTTCAGAATGGGAGGATTGTGCTTGGAGGACCTGGCAGCTTTTACTGGCAAGGTGAGCACACAGGAATGTCCAAGAGTCAGGCTCATTTGCAGATACACTCAATATAGATTTCCTCAGTATCTTTATCTGTAATCCCTGAATCAATCTTGATGTATCTATCTGACCCCTGACCTCGCAGATCTCATTGTGACCTTTCTTTTTATAGGTCAGCTGATGTCTGCCACCACTGAGGAAATAGTTAAGGCCTATTATCCCTCTTACTTCCTGCTGTTTGTGGACGGGCAAAAGCAAACTGGACAAGTTCAGAGCAGCTATGACGACAGCTATCTAGGTGAGGACGTGATCAAGCCAAAAAATACACATAATAGTTCACATTTACATTTTTATAGGCTATGTGTAAGTTAGTGGAAATAACTCTGGTGTTTATTATATTCCAACAAGAATTTAATTTGTTTGTCATGTTAAATAAAAGAGGTGTAACATTATCCAAATCTTTCTATGCTATTTTGAAGATATGCACAGTATGATATTTATTGCGATATTTTGTGGAGGGTAAGACATTTTTGAATATTCTCATTTTTCCTTTAAAAATGCCTTGACAAGCCTTTGGTTCTGTCAATCCAAAGAACAAAGATTTAAGTGCTTATAAAAGTATTTTTATTTCTCCATGTAGTCTGCACAGGAACAGAGCATAGGATCGTGATCTATGTAGTTCCCTCTGTTTTATTATGGTATCAAAATTATGAATATAAGTTGTAATGTAATTTAATTTTGTTGAATTTGATTTTCATTCCTAGTAAATGATCTAAAATAACTATCTTTTTCTGCAGGATATTCTGTGACGAGCGGTGAATTCAGTGGTGATAATGAGGAAGGTGAAGTCTATTAAAACCAGTTCTTTCAATTTTCATTTTTTGTCAAGGGTCTTAGTTGAAACATTTCTCATCATTGTACAAACTCATCACACATACTCCCAAACTTTAGTGTTGCTCTTTGAGTGACTACCAGGGTTGTAACTATACATTGAATTTTGAAAAATATTTTTTTCTAACCAAATAAAAGTTTTTAATATGCTGACTGAGGGCTTTTAGATAGAGAATACACTGTATATGGAGTGTATACAAATAAAATATTTTCTATTCCTGTTTGACATTTTGATTAAATAATGCCACTGTCTTTGTTATACAAGGTTATTTAACATTTGTTTTATTAGAGTGTGTATAGTTCAGATAACAAATACGATTATAAAAATACAATTATGATTATTTTAACAGTCAGTCACGATTATTGAAATTAATCATTGCAGCCCTAGTTACTACCTCTTTCTTTTTTTCTGCAGATTTTGTCACTGGGGTCCCCAAAGGACTCTTGTTGTACGGTCTAGTAAGGATTCATCTTCCTCCTCTTCCTACCCAGTCATCGTTTTATATACATTTTCTGCATTTCAGTCAGATATTTAACAAACGTTTGTTCTTGTGTCTTCAGGTCTCTATATTAGATGGGAAGGACCTGACGTACCTGGTGAACCTGACAGGAGAGCAGGTATGTACACATCTGGTACATGTCGAGTGATGAAAGGACTTGCCCACTGGACTTCATACATATTTAGGGGTCAGAGGTCAGCTGACTGTGTATGAGGCTTCTTGAGGCCATGTAATTGAACACAGAAACAGTTGCTGAATACTTTAGTACATGCATTATATTCAGTTGGTTTCTCAGTGTCCTAGATGCATTCATTTGTATTTTTATGATTAAAGGTCCTATATTACACAAAATTAACTCTTGTGAGCTTAATGCCATGTTACAATGTTGTTGCCTCATTAAAGCAAACCTAGACTTATGTTTTGTTCCATTTACACGTTTGTCTACATCTCCAAAGCACAAAATGCTCTGTTCCACCTTGTGATGTCATGTAGTAGTTTTCAAGTTTCCTTTTACCTTTTGTTTAGTAAAGATTGGCAATTCATCATCCAAATTATTCAAGTGAAGGTATATGGAGTTTAAAAACACAGTGAGGCACTTCATGTATTACCACATGACATCACAAGGTGGTAATACGTTTGAGAGAAGAACACAGCCTAAATATACAAGGTTTGTGTGTTAAACAACCCTAACCCAACTTTGTGATGAGGAAACAACATTATAACACAGGAAATAGAGTAATATGGGCCCTTTAAAATGTTTCAAACTATTACACATGAACATAAACAACGTGAACACACTTTTTACTTAAAGATCCCATGACATGGTACTTCTTGATGCTTTTATATGGCTCCTTAATGGTTCCCTAATACTGTAAATTAATCCTTCTTCAAAATCAACACTCAGTGCACGAGAAACAGAGATAAGATGAGAAAGAGTCATAAATATCTCTCTCAAACTCTTTATTCTGGGCGTTGTTGCTTGAATGCAAATGAGGAGAAAAGAGCTGGCCAATAGTAGAGGGTGGGGGCGTGGCCAAAGTCTCCACTCTGGGCTCTGAGCGCTCAGCTGATCCATTTCCTTGTTTTTGCACGGGGGGAGAGATTTGAAGCGTTCCATTGAAAAATAAACACATTTCCACATAAAATAAAATTAAACCACTGCTGTTCAAAGGTCCAGAGGCTCAGATAAAGGACTTCCGAGCCTAGAAACACTCGGACGTGCCTCCAGGCAAATAAAAAAACGCATTTCGCATTGCCTAGCGCATTCGCAGTCCAAACTCTCTGGGCGTGATTTACAGAGACGCTGAGTACACACAGACGGGGGTGGAACTGCATTTGCATTTCTTTTTTCGATCTGACGTCAATAAGGTGCCTTGTTCAAACTCGCCCGTTTGAGCTCCGATTTTTTGTAACGCAGAAAAGGATTGCAAATGCTCAGTTTAGACATTTCGCAACTTTTAACCATGGGGGGGGGCCTAAACAGGGCAGGGGAGCTCACATTAACGTTCAAAAACCTCAGAAAGTGAAAATTTCATGCCATGGGACCTTTAATTTATTTAGCCCTCTCAGCCCGCTGCCCGCCTCCTCACTCGCACCTCCTCCTGCGAACACATCACCCCTGTCCTCAAAGATCTCCACTGGCTCCCCATCCCTCAGTGTATCCAATTCAAACTCCTCACCATTGTGTACAAGTCCCTCCATAACCTGGCCTCCCACCTACCTCTCTGAGCTCCTCCACTGCCACACCCCCCGCCTGTTTAACTTTCTCCTGTCTCCCCCCACCAAGATTAAACATAAGACCTGGGGGGACAGGGCCTTTTTCTGGTCTGGAACTCCCTGCCCAAACACATCAGAGACTCATCTACACTCCCCATCTTCAAAAAAGCCCTAAAATCTCACTTGTTCCAAACTACCTTTAAATAACTGCATCTCCTGTTTGTGTGTCTTTGGATCTATGTGAAGCATCTTTAAGTGTCATGAAAAGCGCTATACAAGTACTATCTATTATTATTATTATTATTATTATTATTATTATTATTATTATTATTATTATTATTATTATTATTATTATTAAACATAAGGCTGCAGTGGCTCATTGATTGGCTCAAAGTTGGATCCCAGCTCAGACCGCTGCTGCTACTTTTGAAGTTCACCTTTACTCTACTACATGCATTTTGAGAACTTCTGCTTTTTAATAGCAAAGTCAAAATTTCCCACATGTTTAATCCACCCACGAAGCTCATTTATAACTACAAATGAGTCACTTGAAGCTGGAAACTTTATCCCACTACTTTGAGCAATGCTAAAATAAAGTCACCAAATATTATTGTTGGCGCATAGAAACCAGCTACATCCTAGTCCCTCATCTCTTAACCTTCAAGTGTGTGTGTATTTGTGTGTTGTTGTTTTTTTTACGTGTGTGGGGTCCTGCGTCCCATGTGGCCTGATGGTGCTGAACAAGCTGAAGAATTACAGTTAGTACACTGGTGAGGATTGTTCGAAGTCAGCTGCAAAAACACCACAAAACATGAGAAAAATATACAAAGCTCTATTGTATCAGCCTTAGTCTAGACTGTGCACTTTGCAACTAATAATTTTGCACACACTGTAAGATATTTAGTTTTTTGTGCGTGATTAAGAACAGGATTTTCATATACACCCAGAATCTGACACCCAGAGACGTGAGAACTCAAGATATGATGGTGTTGTCCAGTCTACTGCAGTTTGTAGGGAGTATTATATCACTGATGACATAAGCTAAGATACCAAGGACTGAGCTGGCAGTGAGAGCCCTCAGTACAGAACAGCTGTGCAATTTCTCTATCAAGTGGCAAATATTTTAATGAAATTTGGTTCATTATTGTTGTGTTGTTTGATAGTGCTAATAGTTTATAACACGCATTTCACTATATGTAACTGTAGACCAGAAATAGTTTGGTTCCTGGTTGTTTATTGGGTCGGAATTTATTTAAATAACAGGACTCTTCATAGAGACCCCAATGATAGAAATACAAAGCTGCTTCTTGGTTTCATTTCCATGTTTTTTTCCCTGACGATTACACAAGGCCTAGTACAGTTTGTGTTTGTATATTTCTGTGTAGTCTTTTGCGGTACTTCCGTTGTAAGATTTAAGTAATATTTAGCTGTATCAATAAAACAAACAAAAAATGAAACTCAGTCATGCGTCTAAACCCAGCTAAGAGGAGCAGTCAGCATGCTGCTTTAGAAATTTCTTTAAGCTGTGTTGTTCTTGCGTGAAAAGTCCCTCAGTCGTCAGTCGTGTGTTGTTCTTATTGTGTGATTTGTTGGTAGCGTAAAACTGCAAGATTCTGATCATGCTTCTCTCAGTTTGAGTGCTTGGTAAAACAGTGCTCCTTAGGTATCACAGCAGGAAATGAACTTTGTCCTTTGTCTCACTTTGATTTATGATGATTGAGTTGTTTTGAATGCAGGAGTTACCAAAAGGCCCTCCTGAGCATGGACTTGTTTTTCACCGTGGTCCCCAGACTCCAAACTTGTGTCGAAACACTACAAATGACTTTGAAGTCACCAGCAAAGGATGTAACTTGACCCTAATTTATCAAACATGGTATGAAATTGAAGCGGAAACCTTTAGCAAGTTATGAAGGAGTTAAAGGGCCATATGTGCATACCCCCTGCGTTTGTCAAAGCTCGTAATGGTCTTAACTTTAAGCTCTGTGAAAAGAGATAGGCCAAACTCTTGGGGATATTGGAGGAAAGCTTGGGTTGCTGCTACAATATGAAAAAGACAAGAATATAGGGGGAAGCACAAAGCGTTTTCTTGCACTGTGGTGAAATTACTGGCTGACTGGGTTGTGCGTAATGTGTTCCAGATGGGCTCCTACTTCGGCTACGCAGTGGCAGTCACGGACATCAACAGCGATGGGTGAGTGAGAGGCGGATGGATACATGGTTTACAGAGAGATAAGAGAGGGGGATAAACTTTGAGCAGAGGCCAATGAAAACAGAAGTGCTTGAATGACCTTAGAAGTGAGGTCATGTAGGAGACAGCAAAGTTTCTCACACTATTATTTGTCATTCAGAAACTTAAAATCCCTTCTATGTACTTTTTTGTCGAATGTATTTTCAGTTCCTTTTTAAAATTATTTTTTTTAGTCAAATTTACAGTGAACATAATATTGTATTAAAAATGGTTCATCTTAATTAAATTTGAAATTAAATTTTAATGAAACTGTCAATACAACTGCAAGCTAAAAGAGAAACAATCTCTTAAATTCCAAACTAAATGAATTATTAGAAAGTAATTGGTGCAGGGTCTGCCAGCTGCTTGATTACTAGGAAATCTTGTTGCTTTGTCTGGAATGTTCCACAGTATGGCTTTAAATTTGTCAGATTTATGGAAAGGTGAGCCTGCTTATAGTATTCGGCTGTAGCTCAGTTGGTAGAGCATTTTGTTCACTGATCCAAAAGGTTGGAGGTTTGAATCTCGCTCTTGACATAAAAAAACAAAAAAAGAAAACACAACACAATTGGTTGACACTGACCCACAGGTTGGCGGTACAGTTCCAGCTCCCACAGATGAACGCTGTTGTTGTGTCCTTGGGCAAGACACTTAACCCACCTCGCCCCCAGTGTCTGCGTACACTGGTGTGTGAATGTGTGTGTGAATAGGTGAGTGGTTCCTTGTTGTAAAGTGCTTTGGGTGCCTTGAAGGTAGAAAAGTGCTATGTAAAAATGTGACCATTTACTTTAAGGTATGTTTGGCAATAAAAAATACCTGGACTTGGATAAATGCAATATGGACAAGTTTAATGCCATGCTGCCAAAAATTCAAGGAAGAAAAAACAAGAAAGTTACTGTATATAGTGCACCTTTCATTTGTTTTCAGACTATATAACAGGCCTACAGCGCCAATCTTTGAAATAGTTCATCTAGATATATTGGTGTACTAATATAGTGTCTGTTTTCTTCCCCAGTCTGGATGACGTGGTTGTGGGGGCTCCGCTCTTCATGCACCGGAGGCCTGCTGGACAGTTGGAAGAACTGGGCAAAGTTTACGTGTACCTACAGAGAGGGCCCCTCCACCTCGAACCCAGTCGCACCAATCCTGTGGGCTCCCAGGGCTTTAGCCGCTTTGGAACCTCTTTAGCTCCACTTGGTGATCTGAACCAGGATGGCTTCAATGGTATGTGTAATAAAATACTTATAGAGCTTGAGTTTTATCAACCTGTCTAATTGTTTTAAGGGGTTGTTATAATGGTGTCCCCCCATCATTAGCTCAGTCAGAGTTGTTTTTCGATTTATTGCATGCATGTTTAGTAATTCTGCATTTGAGACTTGAGTGCTCAGAAATTTTCTCTTTACATCCACCCCTACTTCTTGGTAGTTGTGATTAAAAAAAAAGTTTCACTGTGGGTCATAGGTGGTTCAAAAAGTCACGTAGCCCTTTTCAGCAATAAAAACAAGCCAATGAAAATCCCCTATTGTGAAATGTCAGTCTGAAGAAACGGAGGTGTCAGTTTTTCAATACTGAACAGAAAGTCATTGACTCAGTTGATCAAAGGAGAAGTTCAATTTGTCAACTGGACAAAGTTTGTTTGGTTGAAAACGTTTCGCCGCTCATCCGAGAGGCTTCGTCAGCTCTGGCCCTCATGCTGGTTCGACCCTGTTTATATCTAGCTGCAAGGGAGGAGCTAGCTTCCTTGAACAAAGCTCTGAGGAATTCGTAAAACAAAAGAGAGTAGCGGGGATAGGTCAGAGCTTTGTTCAAGGAAGCTAGCTCCTCCCTTGCAGCTAGATATAAACAGGGTCGAACCAGCATGAGGGCCAGAGCTGACGAAGCCTCTCGGATGAGCGGCGAAACGTTTTCAACCAAACAAACTTTGTCCAGTTGACAAATTGAACTTCTCCTTTGATCATGGATTCTACCTGGACGACTGAGGGACTTTTCACGCATTGACTCTATTATTGGAGTACCAGTATCAAAACTGTCATTGTGTAAAGACACTTCACCCACACTGGCTAGTATGAAAGTGATGTGAGAGTGTGAGTCGTGGTTGGAGGGGCCAAATGGTGCAAATGACAATAGTAGCTTACAAATATTGAGCATGGAGTGAATGAGTAATAATAATAATAATAATAATAGTAATTTGGGTGTATTAAAAGGCACTGTATTAATCCAATGCATTGTTATTAAGGCATTTTAGATCTATATTGCTTCATTCAATTAACTAAATGTGAACTGAATGTCTGTATATAATAAAAAAGGCATATAATCTTCTTTAACATCTTTGTCTAGATCTTGCTATCAGCTGTCCATTTGGAGGAGAAGACCAGCAGGGTCTAGTTTTTATCTATAATGGTCATGAAGAAGGCTTGGAGGACACGCCCACACAGACTCTCTCAGGTCAATGGGCATCCAGGGCTTTTCCAGCTGGTTTTGGCTTCTCACTTCGTAGTAACATAGATGTGGATCAAAATGGCTACCCAGGTTGCTATAGTTTGTTATTTTGCCATGCTCACTTTATGTCACACTTTATGTCACACTTATGTGATTACTGTCTACCTTGTCATTCAGATTTGCTTGTTGGTGCTTTTGGTGCAGATAAAGCAGTGTTATACAGGTTGGTTGGTTAATCAGTGTTATTTGTCTTGTTATTTATTGTCAACTATTATACTCTATTTAATTATCTATTCTTTTTTACTCAGAGCACGTCCCATTGTGAACGCTAATACTACTCTGATAGTGCACCCTACCATGTTCATCCCAGAGGAGAAAGCCTGTGTACTGACGAGTGGAGACAAGACCGTTCCAGTGTCATGGTATTCCACAGTTTTTAATGTTATACCATCCATCCTTTTTCTTCCGCTTTATCCGGGGCCGGGGCGCGGAGGCAGAGGTCTGAGCAGGGAGGCCCAAACTTCCCTTTCCACGTGCAGTTCCTCCAGCTCTTCCGGGGGGATCCCAAAGCATTCCCAGGCCATCCCAAGAACATAGTCCCTCCAATGTGTCCTGGGTCTTCCCGGGGGCCTCTTCCCAGTAGGACGTGCCCTGAACGCCTCCCCAGGGATGCGTCCAGGAGGCATCAGGAACAGATGCCCAAGCCACCTCAACTGGCTCCTCTCAACATGGAGGAGCAGTGGCTTTACTCTAAGCTCCTCCCGTATGACAGAGCTCCTCACCCTATCTCTAAAGGAGCGACCAGCCACTCTCAACCGCTTGTATCTGCGATCTTGTCCTTTCGGTCATTACCCAAAGCTCATAACCATAGATGAGGGTAGGAATGTAGACTGACTGTTAAAGCAAGAGCTTTGCCCTTCAATTGAGGCAGGAACTCTCCACCCATCTGGTAGTGACACTGTCGTTGCCCATGTGGGCGTTGAAGTTCCCCAGTAGAACAACACAGTCCCTGGTTGGTGCATTGTCTCAACCTCCTGCACAAGCTCAGGCTCCTTCTCCCCCAGTGAGGTCACGTTCCACGTCCCTACAGCCAGGTTCTGTGCCCGTGGACTAGGTTTTCGAGGCCTCCGACCTCGACTGCTGCCTAGTCCTCTTTGCACCTGACCTCAATGAAACCCTCTGCCGATGATGAGGAAAAACAATGTGATTAATTATTTTGTCATATTGCATAGATTTAATATTATTAATGTATACATTTTATTTATACATTATACAATTCTAACCTATATTTATAATTTTTTAACTGTCCACATGTAAATAATGCAGGAAAAAAAAACCATTCATTTATTTTAATATTGTAAAACATTTGAATGATAATAAATGATTAGCCTTTTAGTTGTTCAGAGGAAGTGATTTGTTAGATACTAAAACAATGTGGTATGCATGAACGCTCTATATTTCCAATGGGCTACATGTGCCAGATAATATTTAAGGTTAGATTAAGTCTTTCTACAGTGTACTCGAGAGTCTAATTTTAGGTCTATTTTTAAATTATTTAAGCCATTATTTATTATCTTGTTTTATTGCATGCTACTTTTTCCTGCTGTTCTTGATCTTTGCGTTGCAACACTGGAATTTCCCCACTGTGGGACTAATAAAGGCATATCTTATCTTATCTTATCTTATTTGTTCCTCAACATATAAGATCCATGTTTGTGTCGGTAAACTAATAAATCCTGCTAATGTCATGCACATATACTTCCTATATTTCCTACACAAGAAAAGAACCTCCTTTTCCTCACAGATCTTATTATATAAACATCTTTTGCACCGTGAGATAGACTGGATAAAGAGATGATCCTTGGAATGACAAACTCCCTTTCGTTGGTGAACTTTTACTTACCCTCTTTTTCCCTGTTGTAAAAGGTTGCTGATTTAGAGTGTACCTAAAGTTATACAAGGAGGTTCTGTTATGAGGTTTATTGGTTTTCTGGCTGCCGTGGAAACAAAGAAGAAATAGGAAGCTTGCATTTGGGAAAGTGTTGGGTAGGATGTAGATTCTCACTCAAAGTTTGGAAAATGGTTGTAACTTTCTAAAAAGCTGATGCCATGCTCTGTGGCTTTACGCAGGCTGACGCACTTTGAGGTATAGATGCCTTCCTGGCACTTATTAAGGAGTTTTTTTGTAGTTTCTTTATTTAGGGTGGAGTATGTGAAGAGATCCTTGGGCAAAGTGTGTTTTCATGGATTCAAATCGCATGGTAGATAGTTTTGACCTTTTCACTTGTACAGTATGCCAAATCAGATTTTGTGATTTTGTCTTGACATTTACCATCCAAGTTATTTCTTTTCTTAGTTTTCTTTCAATGTAAAAAAAAAAAAAAAAAAGTTTTAAAAAGGACTTGCAACTTTCAGGACTAGGACACCGAATGTGGACATATTTTCAGAAACCATTTGTAACTGCTTCATTGTATAGTGTTTTGTAAAATAATGCCATTTAAGAATTCCACTGAGCCATAACATTTGAAAGAAAAAAAAAATTACCTGCTCATGCTAATGCGAAACAATGATTGCTGTTATGATGTTATGATTTGTAGCAACTGCAGTTTGTACCGTTGTCATTTAAATGTCATTTGCATGTGTTGCAGTGTGAGCATCAGTTTCTGCCTGCTGGCTAATGGGAAGCACCTCCCTTCTCGTCTAGGTGAGACACACATACAATCACTCACGCACACATGGTCCCTATTATGGTGCTTTCTTTGTGTGGCCACAAGAATGTAGGACTGTATTCCAGTCAATTTGGAGGCTCAGATCAAGATAAAAAAGCTATTGTGTAAATACAGACGAATGTGCTGCTGAGCTACAGTAGTTCATTTCAGTTTGTCATGTGTTCTGCACATGATTGTATGTATTACACTCAACAAAAATATAAACGCAACACTTTTGTTTTTGCTTCCATTTTTACTGAGATGGACCCAAAGATCCAAAATTCACTCCAGATACACAACACTACCATTTCTCTCAAACATTGTTCACAAATCTGTCCAAATGTGTGACAGTGAGCACCTCTGCCCCGCCGAGACAATCCACCCCACCTCACAGGTGCGCCACATCAAGATGCCGATCCGACATCATGACCAGTGCACAGTTCAAAGGCTGTTATGGACGAAGAACACAGGTGCATTTTATTGATGGCATTTTGAATGCACAGAGATACCGTGATGAGATCCTGAGGCCCATTGTTGTGCCATACATCCATGAACAGCACCTCATGTTTCAGCAAGATAATGCACGGCCCCATGTTGCAAGGATCTGTACACAATTCTTGGAAGCTGAAAATGTCCCAGTTCTTGCATGGCCAGCATACTCACCGGACATGTCACCCATTGAGCATGTTTGGGATGTGCTTGACCGGCGTATACGACAGCGTGTACCAGCTCCCACTAATATCCAGCAACTTCGCACAGCCATTGAAGAGGAGTGAACCAACATTCCACAGGCCACAATTGACAATCTGATAAACTCTATGCGAAGAAGATGTGTTGCACTGCATGAGGCAAATGGTGGTCACACCAGATACTGACTGGTTCTGAGTCCCCAGACCCCCAATAAAGCAAAAAAAAAATGCACATTTCGGGGTGGCCTTTTATTGTGGGCAGTCTGGGGCGCACCTGTGCACTGGTCATGATGTCGGATCGGCATCTTGATGTGGCGCACCTGTGAGGTGGGGTGGATTGTCTCAGCGGGGCAGAGGTGCTCGCTGTCACACATTTGGACAGATTTGTGAACAATGTTTGAGAGAAATGGTAGTGTTGTGTATCTGGAGTGAAATTTGGATCTTTGGGTCCATCTGAGGAAAAATGGGAGCAAAAACAAAAGTGTTGCGTTTATATTTTTGTTGAGTATATTATGTATAACTAAGATCACACTGAATATTTTTTAGTACCAAAAATATCTATGAACATCGAATTGATTGATTTTCAGAAAAAGGATCAAATGCATTAAAAAGTTCAAAAAGAAAATACCCCAAACTGTACAACAACTTTACAACAACAAAAAAATTCAAGTCATAAAGATGATCATACTTATTATAACTTTAGTAAAATTTAATGTTTTAAACTCAGCTCCTGTATCTGGTCTTTCTAAATCTGTTTTTGTCCATTTGAAGGATTCCTTGTTGAAATTCAGCTGGACAATGTGAAGTTGAACCAGAAGGAATCAACCAGGAGAACTCTGTTTTTGGACAGTAAGGAGTCGTGTTTAGTGAAGAACTTCAGCCTGGAGACCAATGGAGACAGCGTGTGCCATGAGTCAAAAATCTACCTCCTGGTCAGTCAGAATGCTACCTTAATATGACTTGTTATAAGTAACTTTCCTGTGGGAGGGACTGATACCTGCTTCCCCAAGATGTTATTGTTTTTCGTGGAATCTGTCCACAGTGTGCATTTATTCAATTGATGACTGTTAAATACTCACACTATTGTACTTCTTATACAGAAAATCCTTGAGTTGTACCTTCTCTCCACAGATCTGACTTAACTAATTTAAGAAGGGCCTGTTTACACGAGAACGTTTATGGGTAAAAACGACAAAATATTTTAACGGAAGTGACTTTTGTTTACACGGTGATGGCGTTTTGGGGGCTTAAAAATGCAAAAAACTGAACCTGCCCTCCAAAGTGGAAAACTTGAATACACTCCGCCGTAGCGTTTTCGTCTACACTGCCTAAGACGCAAAACTCTGGTCATATCTGCTGACGTTGCGTATGCATTTATGTCACCATTTCTGGATATTTATAAAGTAAATTAAGTAAAATAAATTAAATTAAAAGTTAACTAAATTAAGTTAAGTAAATAAATTAAGGAAGATTCTACGCATGCGCCCAGACATAGTGATAATGTATCACAGCACCACCTAGCCGCCTGGCATGCATACCCAAGCGACACTTTTGCATCACCGTATGCACGCAGATTTCCTTCCGAAAACGCTTGTCTAAACGAGGAATAAAAAGTGAAGACGCGATGCCACTTTTGCGTTTTCTGTTCAGACCGTCATCATATAAATGTAGCCTAACATAACTAGATAGCCTCACCCACTTGCCTTTATAGAGTTAGTAACTTCTGGTGCCATACTGTGAAACATTCCAAGCCAAGGAATCATATCTCCAAACAAACAGGTGGTGGACACTCCACTAGAGGTCCTTAGTCTATGTGGTCAAAACTGAATACACTGTCCAGTTAATAACTTCATATACAGTCAGGTCCATAAATATTGGGACATCAACAGTATTTTCATCTTTTTGGCCCTGGACACCACCACAATGGATTTGAAATGACACAAACAAGATGTGCTTTAAGTGCAGACTTTCAGCTTTAATTTGAGGGTATTTGCATCCAAATAAGGTGAACGGTGTAGGAATTACAACAGTTTCTACATGTGCCTCCCACTTTTTAAGGGACCAAAAGTAATTGGACAATTGGCTGCTCAGCTGTTCCATGGCCAGGTGTGTTCCATGGCCGGGTGTGTGATTCCCTCATTATCTCATTTATAAGCAGACAAAAGTTCATTCGAAGTTTGCATTTGGAATCGAATTGCTGTCAACTCTCAATATGAGGTCCAAAGAGCTGTCACTATCAGTGAAGCAAGCCATCATTAGGCTGAAAAGGCAAAACAAACCCATCAGACAGATAGCAAAAACATTAGGTGTGGCCAAATCAACTGTATGGAATATTCTTAAAAAGCAAGAACGCACCGGTGAGCTCAGCAATACCAAAAGACCCGGAAGACCACGGAAAACGACTGTGGTGGATGACAGGAGAATTCTTTCCCTGGTGAAAAGAAACCCCTTCACAACAGTTGGCCATATCAAGAACACTCTCCAGGAGGTTGGCGTCTCTGTGTCAAAGTCAACAATCAAGAGAAGACTTCACCAGAGTGAATACAGAGGCTTCAGCACAAGATGTAAACCATTGGTGAGTCTCAAAAACAGGAAGACCAGATTAGAGTTTGCCAAAAAACATCTAAAAAAGCCGATACAGTTCTGGAACAACATCCTATGGACAGATGAGACAAAGATCAACTTGTACCAGAATGATGGGAAGAGAAGAGTTTGGAGAAAGAAAGGAACTGCCCATGATCCAAAACATACCACCTCATCAGTGAAGCATGGTGGTGGTAGTGTTATGGCGTGGGCATGTATGGCTGCCAATGGAACTGGTTCCCTTGTTTTTATTGATGATGTGACTGCTGACAAAAGCAGTAGGATGAATTCTGAAGTGTTTCGGGTAATATTATCTGCTCATATTCAGCCAAATGCTTCAAAACTCATTGGACGGCGCTTCACAGTGCAGATGGACAATGACCCGAAACATACTGCGAAGGCAACCAAAGAGTTTTTTAAGGCAAAGAAGTGGAATGTTATGGAATGGCCAAGTCAGTCACCTGACCTGAATCCAATTGAGCATACATTTTACTTGCTGAAGAGAAAACTGAAGGGAAAATGCCCCAAGAACAAGCAGGAACTGAATACAGCTGCAGTGTAGGCCTGGCAGAGCATCACCAGGAACGAAACCCAGCGTCTGGTGATGTCAATGCATTCCAGACTTCAGGCTGTCATTGACTGCAAAGGATTTGCAACCAAGTATTAAAAAGTGACAGTTTGATTTATGATTGTTTAGTTTGTCCAATTACTTTTGGTCCCTTAAAAAGTGGGAGGCACATGTAGAAACTGTTGTAATTCCTACACCGTTCACCTGATTTGGATGCAAATACCCTCAAATTAAAGCTGAAAGTCTGCACTTAAAGCACATCTTGTTTGTGTCATTTCAAATCCATTGTGATGGTGTCCAGGGCCAAAAAGATGAAAATAGTGTTGATGTCCCAATATTTATGGACCTGACTGTACATAGTCTTATTAATAGTTTTTTGTCCTTTTATTACTTTTATCTACTTATTCATCTCATTCTCTTACTTACAAGTCTTCATACAGTGATAGTGACAGCAGTGCTCATAGGTCACAGAGCATGGTGGGAACAATTTTTCTGTGGCTGACAAAAAATTGGCTTCAATGTAGAAAGTATTGATAGAAACAATGGGAAAAATACTGTGGTTTCTTGTGATTTTAAATGTATTGAAGTTCTCTGATGGGCCAGGTGACTCAAATTTCCCAGAGAGTGGATGGAGGTCAAAGTCCTTTTCTAATACTCATTGATGCTTCTTTGATGTTTTGAGTGACATCTCTGGGAAAAAATAAAAAATAAAAGTAGAACTAACTAAGCAAGCATCTTGAGAAATACAATGCCAGTCAAAAGTTTGGACACACACTCTCATTTCATATATATGGTACTTTTTTTTTTAATATTTACTACTTTCTATATTTTATATGCATATGAAAGACATCAAATATATGATAAATTATATATGGAATTATGTAGCAAAGAAAAACAGTGAACTAACTAACTAACTACTAAATATTTTTTAGATTTTAGTTTCAAATTCCTCACTGCAGCCACCTTTTGCTTTGTCAACAGCACAGCAAACCCTTGATCTTCTCTCAATGAGATGCTTGATGAAGTCTCCTGAAATGGTTTTCACATCACAGCAAAGTTCAAAGTGAGCTTTATTGTCAAAAACCATATGTACAGGTTGCACACACAGGATTTGACATTGCAGCGCTCCCTAGTCCCACAGTGAATATAAAACATCTAATAAACAAGACAATAAACACAGTGACTAAAACATCACATATACCCGTAGCAAAAAGGGTGGTTTATTAAAATGTTGTAAAATGTAAAACAAGTTTGGAGTTAGTTAAAGTTTATTTTTTGTTTGCTACGTTCCATTATGTGCCCAACACATCCATAGTTTTGATGTCTTCAGAATCTACAATGTGTCATGTTATAATATCATAATTATGGAAATAAAGAAGAATAGATGAAGAAATGTGTCCAAACGTTTGACTGCTAGTGTATGTGTAAAAGTTGTTATGTAAGTATTGATTATGAATGACAATATGAACTTAAGCCTAAACTTTGTGTCTTTGTATCTGTGTATCAGAATGAGGCAGACTTTCGAGACAAACTTTCTCCCATTTACATCAGCCTGAACTTCAGCCTGGATACCCAAGCCCCAGTGGACGAGCACGGGCTGAGACCAATCCTCAACCACCACGCTCAAACACTCATACAGCAGCAGGTCAGTACATGGAAAATCACATAGGCTACAGTACATTTATGGTTACTGGCCTTTTTATACATCCGTAGCACCTCTGAAATATACTGAAAATATATAGACAGACTCCATGTGAAAGGCACTTAACACTTAAAGGAAAAGTAACGTTATTTTACAATCTGAGCCTTCTTTCGGTAATAAAACAAGTCGTTTGACTCACCCATAGCACGTTGGTGTCATTTGGAGCTGTTTGGTAAAAGTTATATTGTAGCCGTTAGCCTGAGTACTCGGGGCATTACTTTGCGGTCTCCAAATAACACAAACTTTAGCACTTTTCAAATCATAGAAGCCCGATGTCTTAATCTACGATTTCGTTTGAAGCAAAAGTGGCCTGTAATCTGAGATTTATCCATAGTTTTCAGCTTTGCGTTTCATGTTTGGGTCCCGGGAGCTCAGAGCACAGTCCGCGCATGCGCACTGGCGTTCTCATCTACTAGAAACTATGGCTAAATCTCGGATTACAGACCACTTTTGCTTCAAACAAAATCGTAGATTAAGACATCGGGCTTCTATGATTTGAAAAGTGCTAAAGTTTGTGTTATTTGGAGACCGCAAAGTAATGCCCCGAGTACTCAGGCTAACGGATACGCTACAACATAACTTTTACCAAACAGCTCCAAATGACACCAACGTGCTATGGGTGAGTCAAACGACTTGTTTTATTACCGAAAGAAGGCTCAGATTGTAAAATAACGTTACTTTTCCTTTAATTGGCTTAGTCTCATTTGCACTGTGAAATCTTCTACTCTCCATGGAAATGTTGTTATTATGTCAGGATTTCACCACAAAATTGAGTAATGCCATTTCCATGGAGACCAATAGGCATCCTCCACCAAAACTAGATTATTTTGTCCATAAAAATTGAATTAAATAAATAAATATTAGATTCATAGAAGTTTATACTATACCATGGAACATTCCTGGCAAGGCAATAATATTTTATACTATAGTATACGGCGGCACGGTGAGTGGCTAGCACTCACGCTTCACAGCAAGAAGGTTCTGGGTTCGATCCCCGAGGTCGCCCAGGCCTTTCTGTGTGGAGTTTGCATGTTCTCCCCGTGTCTGGGTGGGTTTCCTCCGGGCACTCCGGTTTCTCCCATCAACCCAAAAACATGTACCATAGGTAAATCCTCCAGCTTAGGTCCTGACCAAGCCGAAGCAATAAGATCATGGAGATGGTCCCCAGGCGCAGTAATGTGCTGCCCACTGCTCCTAATAATAAGGATGGGTCAAATGCAGAGGACAGTTTCTCCTGTGTGAGATCAATAAAATCAACAAATAAATTATTTTCATGAAACAAGCATGTGATAAACCCTTCACCAGAAAAGTTAGATAGTGTGTCTTTAACCTTTTGTTTTTATCACCTCAGTAGATTTTCGTATATTAAAATTCCTAAGAGTAATGGTGGGTGAAGTTTAAAATCATCCAGTCCATACTTCAGGTTTCAGACTGATAAATAATTAGGCCTGTTGACATAACAGTTAATAATTTAAAATAACTCAACCAAACTAAACCAACTAACTCAACCAACACTAAAATAATTCAACCAAAACAAACTTTGTCCAGTTGACAAATTGAACTTCTCCTTTGATCAATTTAAAATAAAGTAGTATTTGATTATATATATATATATATTTTTTTTTTACATGTTTCTCTTTATCTTATTTATCTATTTTATTTTTTTGTATACTCTTGGCATCCAGTGTGGGAAGCAAAGTAAGAATTTCATTGTACAGGAAAACGTGTTTCTTTACTGAGCAAAGGACAATTAAAGCTTTGAATCTTTGAATCTTTTGAATTAGACAAACTTCATTGATCCAAAAGGGAAATTATTTGGACACAGTAGCTCACGCATCACAGTAATAACAAAAGAGCAAAAATATAAATGGTAATAATAAATTCTAAATAAGTAGCAAAAATAGCAGGAGACTGCTTTCAAAGGCATAATTACACAAATGTATATGTGCAAATAAAAATTTACAGATGTCCAAAATATGTGCAGTGTGCATCAAAAATGTGCAATGGAAGATGCAGCAGTGAAATGTGCAGTCATATGCAAGTCCTGGTTTAGTCCTGGTTTAGTCCTGGTTTAGTCCTGGTTTAGCCCTGGTTTAGCCCTGGTTTAGTCCTGGTTTAGCCTTGGTTTAGTTCTGGTTTATTCTTGGTCTAGCCCTGGTTTAGTTCTGGTTTATTCTCGGTTTAGCCCTGATTTAGTCCTGGTTTAGCCCTGGTTTAGTTCTGGTTTATTCTTGGTTTAGCCCTGGTTAAGTCCTTGTTTAGCCCTGGTTTAGTCCGGGTTTAGCCCTGGTTTAGCCTTGGTTTATTTCTGGTTTATTCTTGGTCTAGCCCTGGTTTAGTTCTGGTTTATTCTTGATTTAGCCCTGGGTTATTCTTGGTTTAGCCCTGGTATAGCCCTGGTTTAGTCCTGGTTTAGCCCTGATTTAGCCCTGGTTTAGCACTGGTTTAGTCCAGGTTTAGTCCCAGTTTAGTCCCAGTTTTGATGTAGTGATTATGTGGGTGTGTCAGGACTAAACATGCACAGTCTATATCACTATAGGCACATGTATAGATTTCATCATATTATTTGACTGTGATGAGGATTGGCTCCACAAACACTTAATCTTTTGATTTAAAGGAGAATTAATATTTTTTACAATCTAAGCCTTATTTCTGTAATAAAACAAGTTGTTTTACTCACCCATAGCACTTTGGTGTCAGAGATTTATCCATAATTTACAGCTTTGCGTTTCATGTTTGGGTCCCGGGAGCTGAGAGTGAAATAAGCTGTGACTCCGCACATGCGCACTGGCGTCCTCATCTACTCGAAACTATGGATAAATCTCGGATTACAGGCCACTTTTGACTCAAACAAAAGCGTAGACTAAGACATCAAGCTTCTATGATTTGAAAAGTGCTAAAGTTTGTGTTATTTGGAGACCACTCGGGGCATATATATTACATGCTCGGGGCATATATTATATTTCCCCCCGAGAACTCGCATTACGGATATCGCTAATCTAAAACATCTCTGGAAGTGCTCCATATGACACCAAAGTGCTATGGGTGAGTAAAACTTGTTTTATTACCGAAATAAGGCTCAGATTGTAAAAAAACGTTAATAAATGTAAAGTGAGCTGTTTAATGTCATACTTTGGAACATAGCCCTGGTTTAGTTCTGGTTTATTCTTGGTTTAGCCCTGATTTAGTCCTGGTTTAGTTCTGGTTTATTCTAGGTTTAGCCCTGGTTTAGTTCTGGTTTATTCTTGGTTTAGCCCTGGTTTAGTTCTGTTTTATTCTTGGTTTAGCCCTGGTTTAGTTCTGTTTTATTCTTGGTTTAGCCCTGGTTTAGTCCTGGTTTAGCACTGATTTAGTCCTGGTTTAGCCCTGGTTTAGTTCTGGTTTATTCTTGGCTTAGCCCTGGTTTAGTCCTGGTTTAGCCCTGGTTTAGTCAAGTTCAAGTTCAAAGTTAACTTGATTGTCAATTCTGCCATATGTGTTCAACATACAGTGAATCGAAATTTCATTTCTCTCTGGCCAAGCAGTGTAAAAAGAAGTGTATAAAATACAATATAGACAAAAACAAAAACTTCTAAGACAAAATCTAAAATCTAAAAACAGTGGGAAAGAATAAATAAATACCTATAGAAATATAGTAATATAATATATCTCGGCTATATACAAGAGGTATTCAAATACAAGAACTGTGAAAACTTCTCAAAATGTCCCATAAAGCAGGAGCAGGAATACACAAAAACTATTGTTTTTTTTTCCTTTTAAAACAACTTTCCTTTCTTTATCTCTCTGCTATTTTGCCAAAAGATGATAAAACAAACCCTGACAGTACATTACAACAAAACCTTCAATCTCAACAACTAAGCCTCCTTTTATTTCCCCCTTTTGCTCTTTATCAAAAGCTTGGAGTTTATCTGCGTGTAACCTTGTGAAGCGTGTCTATATATTACATTGCCACACCAAACATGACCACACCATTTACAGGGCCTCTTGTATTGCGTGTCTGTAGCAAGCAGATGTTCACCTCTGCAATTATCATCTCAGAGACACCAGTACCAGATGGTCTATGTGCAGCACGTCACTTGCCATTTTACATACGGCCATAACTTATAAACTAAATCCAGACTTTCAATTTGTCCTTAATAATCCTTTATCATTGAAATTGTGGACAACAGATGTATTTGGACTGAAACTTGAGGTTACAGACACACATTTTCAAATTGACTTCAAATGTTGGGGGCTCTTTTAAGTGTTGATCCCATATGGTTAGGTCAGGCCTTGCAGACCAAATGCTGATTGCTGTGCTTTGGGCTCTTTTTTGGTTTCCATATGGAGAGTTTATGGAGGATTGGCAAAGTCATGGCTGTGCAAAAACACAAGGCAGGACTGACAGCTCCACTGGGTGTGTCTGCACGCCTCCCTGGACATCTGGTCGTGGTTTGTTTATGTATGTTGCCCATGGTCCCCTGAACCAGGCAAGAGTAGCAGCTGGAATTGCGCTAGTTTATCCATGTGATAGGATTTGATGGCTCTCCATTTCACATGTTTGGGAATGAGGAATTTTATGAACTACTCTGTTAGACCTTGGGACTTTTAATGTCTTTATGATTCTCTCTGTTTAACATTTTGTTCAAATTGTTATTAATTAATCTTCTGGGCACTGTATACATGGCTCATACTGCATTTTCTTCTGTTTTGCCATGTGTACATTGGAAGCAAGAGAGTTTTATACCTGCAACCCATCATAAATCATGGGCTATTTTTGGGTTGTATTCATCTCCATGGAGATGTTTTTACTTTGTGTGAAATGTTCCATAGTAAGGCACAAAACATATGTATCTCCATGGACACATGCAGGATGTAAAACTTCTATTGAAAATGATATATAAAAAGGTAGACACTCATTTGAAGTACTGATACTTGAGTACTGAGTTTTAGAAAGCTTTTAAACTATATCAGCACTAATATAAGACCCCACATAGTAACATATGAAAGTGTCTATTTTCTATACACATGGTAACATGGATCTAGCAAACATCAGATGGGAATATGAAAGTGAGGAGACATTATTACATTGTCTCATACATTATAGAAATAGTGCATGACGACTGTACTGTATATGCAAGTCTCCTGTATATTCTAGCTCTTTGTAGCATTCTTTCTTACTCCTCTTTTGATGCTAATGTTTCCCATATGTTTTGAGGGATGAGGCTTGGACAAAAGTGACAGTAGACCCAACTTCACCACACTGCACATGTACAACAACAAATGCTTAACAGACAACAATGGCAAATTACGACTTTTTATGTTTTTTTTTTGTTTTTGTTTTGTCAGTATGCTATGTTTAAACAATAGGCTGAAATGTGGAGTTTGAATTCTGTTTGATCATACTACCAAAATGGTTTGGAATGATCAATGCTTCATTGATTCACTATGAAAATGTGACAGACAGACATTAAAGATCCTATTTTATGCAAAATTGACTCGTGAGCTTTTAGCCATGTTGAAAGCTCATCAAGAACATATCTAGAGTTGTGTTTTGTTTCATTCACATATGTCTGTCTAGATCTCCAAAGCTCAAAATGCTCTGTTCCACTTTGTGATGTCATGAAGCAGTAGTTTTCAAGTTAACAGCTACCTTTTACCTTTTGTTCAGTAGAGATTGGCAATTCCAATCCTAAAATTATCCAAATGATTCTAGTGAAAGTGTATGAAGTTTAAAAACACAGTGGAGTGCTTCTTGTATTAACACATGACATCACAAGAAAGAATAACTGAACCTAAATATGCAGGTGCGTGAAGAGTCCCTCAGTCGTCCAGGTAGAATCCATGATAAAAGGAGAAATTCAATTTGTCAACTGGACAAAGTTTGTTTGGTCGAAAACGTTTCGCCGCTCATCCGAGAGGCTTCGTCAGCTAGAACCAGAGCTGACGAAGCCTCTCGGATGAGCGGCGAAACGTTTGCGACCAAACAAACTTTGTCCAGTTGACAAATTGAATTTCTCCTTTTATCTAAATATGCAGGGTTTTGTGTTAAACATGTGTGAATGAATGAAAACAAAACTTCAGGTATGTTTTTGATGAGGAAACTGTTACTCTAACCATAACAGATCAGAAAATAGGGTAATATGAGCTGTTTAAAAAGGGCAGCAGGTCTGTTGCTTTAAATGTATGGGTGCAATTTTATCCTTTCATTTTAGCCCAAATCTCATGCTTTGGCTTCTGTAAACATGCACTTCCTCCGTGGCCTGCCCTTCATACCTCTAGGCTCTGTTCCCTCGCTCTCTCCATTTTGCTCCTCATCAAATCTGCAGCTTCCCCCTCTGCCCTCGTTTATCTGTGTCCTGTCTTTCTTCAGGCTCACATTCAGCTGGACTGTGGAGAAGACAACATCTGTGTCCCTGACCTGAAGTTGGCTGTTTATGGGTGAGAGGAAGTTATCTTTTACTATAAAACCCTTTGAAACTAAACATACTATGTGGCTTTCCTACTATGAAACAATAACAGTGTGCCTATCTTGCCCATTTGAAAGAGTTTCTGTGTTATTGTTTGATTTGATAACCCCAAAATGACCTGTGAACTTTTGAGTTGTGTGGTGATGATGGTAGTTAGCACCCCCCTGTCTCCTGCCTCATGTCCTCTTCAGGCTGACCTCTTACTGCTGCAGGAAATTTAAGATAAGATAAGTTAAGAGAGCCTTTATTTTTCCTACAATGCATCTAAGGATGTTAAAATAAACCAGGTAATCAATGTTATTCAGGTTACAATATAATCGTAACAACTAAAATCATGTAATCTATTTCATTCATAAGGTTTGATTTGTCAGTGTCACTCATTCAAAGGATGGTTGCTGATCTACTGGACATAGATCCAGAGAAGTGACATAGATTAACCCTGGAGACATGAACGCCCGGGGAATGTTGAGGACATCAGCTATGAAGTACCAATACATTTACCAAACACATTCCTAAGTTATGAATCCTTATGTGTGCTTAGACATGGATCAAAATGAGAAATATGTCTCCAGGCGTCACAAAATCAACAGGTCAGAGGCCACCGGGGCCATGACTCTCACTGGGCGTCTTTTGAGTTCACTTCAACCGTTGGTGTTAATAACCTGTGCTGTGAGTTATGGTGCAAGTCACATTACTGACTTTTCTGTAGCTCCTTTTAGTTTTTAAGTTCTTTCTAATAGTGATTGGTGTCAAACGAAAACATAACATAATGAGCTTCTAGATGAAACAATGACAAAGAGAAATCATCAGTTCACAAAGAAAGTACCAGATCTCGCTTTGAAGGTTTGGCATCCCACTTTCTTTTGTTCATAGCAGGACATGATTTATTATTTCAGCACTTCAAACAGCTCAAATAGCACAAATGTAAACACAGAAAAAACATAGTCTTTTTTTTCTTTCATTTTAACATTCTAGTGAGAAGGTTTTTGTGTGGTAGAAGATGGTGAGCATGAGGCAGATGATGGTTCAGTTGTGATGGGGAGAGAGTGTATTTATATGAAAGGTATTAGATGTCATTGTCTGAGAGCTAAGGGTTGGCTGTGATTGGCTGACAGCATAGCAATAGCCTTCCTGCTGAATTTATCGTAATCAGGAAATAAAAACGTTTCATATCTTATCAGGCCCCAGAGGAAAATGTTACATACTGCATCTTTTAAAATGTATTGTATTTTTGATTTATAATCTAATAAACAGCAAACATGAGTATGAATTAAAACATATAGGACTAGGAGTTGTACACAATTTGCACTTTTGTTACTGGATCTGCCCCTTTCATTCGGTCCCAGAAATAAACTATTGTGACAATTTTTTTTTCTATATTCTCTTTTTTACTTATTTTATTAGTATTATTACTATCTTGTCTGCATGCACTTTTTTTTTTGCTCTAACTTTCTTTTACACTAAACTGCCTGGAGCTAATGTGACAAGTAGGGATGGGAATCGAGAACCGGTTCCTGTTGAGAACCGGTTCTGTGTGTTTCAATTCCACGGAATCGATTAGCAGTTTATCTCTTAACGATTCCAGCCAGTGCATATTACGCACAAAAGTGGTGGGATTGATACGTGCTTCGCCGCTTCACTGACACGGAGTTTATATACTATTTTTGCATGACGAGAAGAACGTTTGTGAAAATGGACTTTTAACTTCCACTTGGACACATGACACGTTCGGGACAGGTTTGGGACAGGTCCGTTTCTCCGGAGCTCGTGTACAAAGTGCGGTTGGATACTTAGCTGCAGAAAGTCCGGGGATATAAGCGAATACACGAATACACGTGGAGACACGCAAATTTTCCGACAACATATTATTATCATATTATTTCTGCATCAAATGGAGATATTAGGTGAAAGCAGCGGCTTGTGTCAACATTAGCCTGTGCACTAAACCGGGACTAAACAAGGACTAAAACAGAGCTAAAGCAGGACTAGACCAGGACTAGACCAGGACTAAACCTGGACTAGACCAGGACTAGACCAGGACTAGACCAGGACTAAACCAGGACTAAACCTGGACTACACCAGGACTAGACCAGGACTAGAACAGGACTAAACCAGGACTAGACCAGGACTAGACCAGGACTAAACCTGGACTAGACCAGGACTAGACCAGGACTAGACCAGGACTAGACCAGGACTAAACCAGGACTAAGCCAGGACTAGACCAGGACTAAACCTGGACTAGACCAGGACGAAACCTGGACTAGACCAGGACTAATCCAGGACTAAACCAGGACTAGACCAGGACTAGATCAGGACTAAACCAGGACTATGCCAGGACTAGACCAGGACTAGTGCTAATCTTGGTGCCAATCAAACAGTTTGTTCTCCTTTTCCTCCAAATTAGAATCAATAAAGAATCAAATCATTAAGCAGTATTGATAATGGAATCGGAATCGTAAAAATCTTATCAATTTCCATCCCTAGTGACAAATGAATTTCTCCTGTGTGAGATCAATAAAGTCTTATCTTATCTTATCTTATCTTATCTTATACTCGTCCTTAAGAGAAAAAAGGTTGAGTACCACTGATTTAATGAACAAAAGTCACAAACTTGGAATGTGCTTTGGTAACAATAACAATAGTAAAACTAAGGTAGACATGTATTCTGTCCTGCAGCAACATAATTATCTGTATGGCTTTATTTGTCAGCAGTCCACAAAGCCTTCATTTAGAAAGCACATTTTTGCATGAAGTACTTTAGATCAACCATAGGCTGTATAAAGAACTGGACTAAGGGATTGGGACAAGTCAAGTCAAAGTCTAAGTGTACTTTATTGTCAGTTCACTATGTAACAGGCATTACACAGAGGACTGAAATTGCGTTTCACTGAACTCCAAATGTGCAATTTAAACTAAAATCTAAAAACACACACGCACACAAACAAGCACACAGCTACACTCATGGGCATGAAGTGTACACAGACATCAAGAATAAATAAGACACAAGATATACAGGTAAACATACACGCTTCCAACAAGAAGGATAGTTCGAGGCAGACTCTTCTTGGTAGCTGGTGTAGGTAAAAGTGAAATGTGCAGTATGTAAGGTGCAATAAGTGAAGGTGCAATTTGTAAAGTGCAAGAGTGCTGAAAGCTGCATGGACATCAGTATGTGTAAGATTGTTTTTTGGATGTCAGTAACATATTCATGGACCCGTTCACATATCACCCATAGCGTTCAGCTCCAGTCAAATGAAGCTCAGGATGCTAGCAGTTATAGGGGCAAATATGATGCCAAGCTCCATATTAGCAGTAGGAATTTATTTATTTACTGACAAAATAGTGAAATAAAAACACCAGGATCATTTAGAGCAGGTTAATACTAACATGATAAGTCTCGCAGTTGAGGGAGGGGTGACAATTTTTCACTGTCAAATCAAATGGAAACAGTATCCTAGCTGGTTAGCTATGTCCATTTATGTATACAGTCTATGGGATCAACACATAGTATTAAGACCATATTTCAGGTGCAGCGAGCCAGTGAATGAATTTGTGTTTACTGGCCCTAGACTCATTGTTCCATGCTAGTCTCTCTGAACAAAGCCAGTACACACTCCTGATACTCACGCCAGTATTTCTCATGAGAAATGTTTTGCATTGCATGGCCATGTGATTTCTCTTTGCTGCAGGAACACAATCAGTTAAGAAATGTTTTCCTCCAAATATTTGCATACGACTAACCACAAGACCACACCAAATGATTCAGCACTTTCACTTATCAAAATTTTAACTCTTTTTCTCACAAAACATTTTCTATTTTCCATTAAAAACGCTTGCTTATTTCTATTCTTGCTACTTTCTTCATCTAGGTTTGTTTCGTTTATTTGGCATTTATAGTTAAAAACACATTGGAAAAACATGTGCAAAATGCTCAAAGTGAGACATTAAAAAACACATAAACAATAGATCATTACAGACGACATATGATACAAAGATTAAGGAGCTAAAATATTAACTTGCTACGCCAAAGTTCAAAGTGCATTTTTTGAAGCTTGTATAACAGCTTATGGGAAGAAGCTGTTACCATGGCGAGAAGTCTTAGATTTAATGGTGCAATTATGAGCAGAAATATGGGCCACCAGAAACTGAATTTGAATCACATAATTTGAAATTGTATTTTTTAATTTGAATCATTGCATTAAAAAATTGAATCTGAATAGTATCATTTGAAATTGAATTTATTAGTTTGTAACAGGAATCTAATAAAATTTTAAAATTCAGGTGATGATTGGCCAAAGAGGAGTCCTGTATATCTGAGCTTGATTGCTCTTTCTTCATCCTTAATCTACCCGGATGTTTGTCATAGTAAATTGAAATTGAATTTTGAGAACTGAATTTGAATTGTGAGAACTGAACATGAGCATATAAAAAGAGTTGAATTTTCAAATTTTATTAGATTCCTGTTACAAACTAATAAATTCTGTTTCAAATGATACTATTCAGATTAAATTTTTCAATGCAATGATTCAAATTAAAAAATACAATTTCAAATTATGTGATTCAAATTCAGTTTCTGGTGGCACATATTTATGCAAATAAGCAATACCTTTTTCCACAATTATTTAGGCAGTTGATTAATCAGTTATGCTTTTGATTAATCAGTTAGTTGTTTAGGTTGAATTAGAGATTTTTTTTTTTTAATTTGACCTTGTAAAAGCTAGTGAGGACATCCTGTTTCAGTATATTTCCAGATTAAATAGATACGTTTTTTAAATCATTACCGTACTTTTTGGACTATAAGCTGCTGCTTTTTTCTCACACTTCAGACCCTGCGGCTTATAGTCAGGTGCGGCTTATGTATGGATTAAAGCCTTGTTTTAGCCACTTAAAATCTCCTACACAGGTATCAACAGTTCCGTGAGATTGAGTTCAGGGGGTTTAACCTTAAAGTTAAACTTGAAACTTTATTTTAAGGCTTCCAGAGGATACAGGCTGGCCATTTTACAGTTGTTTTACTGCCGTGTTGCTGCCGTATTACTGCAGTAGGTGCTGTTAAAAAAAAACACGTATATTACGGTATTTACGTTAATTAAAAAAACAAAAAAAAACTTTTGTGTACCATCTATCTGTGTAAATATCTCAAGTTACAATGTGGACACCTGTGGCTTATAGTCAGGTGCAGCTTATATATGTATAAATCTTAATTTAAAAAAAAAATTATAGTCTTATAGTCAGGTGCGCTCTATAGTACAAAAAGTATGGTATTTTGTCTGAGTAATCAAATCTCATCTATCAGCTCATCGTCTGTTTTAGAGTTCAGATGACAATTATTTTCACTATGTAACCTTTTGGTTGGGGGACCATCAACTGCTTGTTTCTATGGCTATGTCATTGCTCTGCCTAGAATGTTCCACAGTATGACAATAAACATTTCTACCCTACATTTATTCAATTGCAAGTGGTTTAATAGCTCAAAAATACCTATTTGCTTTGGTTTGGTCTCCATGAAGATGAAAAGGTTTAATGTCATACTGTGAAACATTCCAGACAAAGCAATAACATCTCCATGAAGAAAAGCATTTGATGAAGTTACACAAAGCACCTTTAAGGATTATTTCAATATTCAAACAGTTACAATGAATCATTTAGCTAGTTTCAGCTCTATCCCCAACCTTAGTTTTAAGTTCATTAATTGTTTCTCTAAAAACTTCACACAACAAAATTCTTCCCATTTGGATTATACTGTGTTGAGTTTTTAGTACCAACTTGACTTCCTCTGCATTCACTAAACTGGCCTAATTAAATTCATCTGCTGAATGTCTTACCTAGCGTGGGGTCACTGCGTCCAGACCTCCTTCGAAAAGGGGGAAGGGAACCCTGGAAGCAAAATATCCAATGCCCCCTCCCCTTTTCTTCTGCTCAATAGAAACATGAATTTACTGCCATGATGTGAAGTAAATGTGGTCGAGTTGGGGGTTGGAGCCGGCAAGTTGGATTTATCCCAACTTGGTGCACACTGCACACTCTCTTGGGGAAGTTCTGCGTGCACATGGAAAGTGGGGCAGTGGGTTTCCTGAGACAAATCGTGGAGATCAGATTGGGTTCATTGGCTGGGGTAATGGACAGATATTTGGCAGAAAATAGTCCACTGGGATTAACCAAAACAGATCACAACATACCTGCTTCTCATTTGGCTTTAGAAGTGCTTTTTGGGCGTTTTGGTCATAGACGGCTTCAAAGTGACTTGAGAACGTATTTTCTACACCGTTGAAACCATGTCTAGTTTCTAGGTTAGTTTATTGACACTTGTAGTTAAAAACACATAGATAAAACATGTGCAAAACACTCAAATTACACACAAAAAAATGAAAATGTGGCTTATCAACACCTACAGCTGCCAACACTAAAAGATAAGCCTTCTGTCATGTTTTGATGTTATAATCAAATGCTATGTTGTGATATGTTGTGATGTCGTATTCTTTCTTAACTGTATAGTAAGTGTCTGTATATGTATTTTGTATTATATTGTATATGTATTGTGTGCTCTTTGCCTTTTTACATCATGGCCAGGCGACTACAGATGAAAACTGGCTAATTCTGGCTTTTTTAAAACCATGTGTAGTCATGTGTTTTATAAAATTGCACTGTCCCCTTTTAAATAAACTAAACCTAAACCATGAGACATTAAAAACAACCACATAAAGAAACACTAGACAAACATAGACACTGTGAAATAAACAAGATGCAAAGACGAAGGAGCTGAAATAATAAGGTACTACATCAAAGTTCAGTTTGGTTTTGGGTTTTTTGGGTGAGCAGATCACCCTAAAGGTTTTCTCTCTTTGGCTGTAATATTGCCAAAATCAGGCTTTCAATGGTGCAACGATAAAAGTTCAGTAGGATCGTCACGTTCCTTGTGTGCACATAGCTCAGTAGGGTCCTATTCTTTTACTACTAACTACTACTAGCAATCTTGGTCACAAATTTAATTGACTTCAATGAATACGAATACCTTTCCGCTGCAATTAAAATCTTGAATTGAAAAAAAAGGCAAAGGTTCAATGCAGCTCTCTTGTGCCTGTTAAATAAAAAAAATCTATATCTTCAAATTTCTATTTTAATGCTATTCATGAAAAACTGGCCTGTACATATATTTATGTATTTTGTATATATTTATGAATATTTAACGCAGTTGCAATGGTTTCTTATTCAAGTTTCAATTAGTCTGTCCCGAAAGAGTTAAATCTGTGGCAAATATGATATAGATACAGCTCAGTTTAGAGAGTGCATGATTAGAAAATAGATGAGATTATGATTTTATCTCATTATGTCATGTTTTTTTTTTTTCTGGCCAGTGACAAGACTGTTGCGTACCTTGGGGATGAAAACACTGTGACCCTGATCTTTAATGCGCTGAATGAAGGAGAGGGAGGAGCCTATGAAGCAGAGCTATATGTGTTTCTACCTCCGGATGCAGACTACAGTGGGATTGCACGGAACAATGATGTAAGGAAATATGGAATTAGTTTTAGCATTTACTGGCAACTTATGAATTTTATTTGACGTTTATATGACAGAGTTTCATGTTTTTCTTTCTAATTATTGCTTGGTTTGGTGGGGTAGTAGGTGTGGTAAATATTTATCATAGGTTTACACCAGTTAAGTGGCACTGTGTGGACAGAAGTTGAGAAGAAAAGTACAAAAATACAGGAAGGAATTCTAAAACCAAATACCTCTACCTATGTCATCAACACAGAACACATACAAAGAAAATTCCATTGAGAATGCAGGGACAATTTATGCAATTTATCTGGCAGCTTAAACCTTCAACTATTTAGCAATTTAATCAAGTTTTGATCCTCAAAATACAGTTGTCATTTATACAGTTGGAATTACCTCTACATATATCACATCTGCTGTCTGTGTCTAACCAGGAAGTCAAGTTATAAAGTTATAAACAAAATCATGTCTATCTTAAAGGAAAAGTAACGTTATTTTACAATCGGAGCCTTCTTTCGGTAATAAAACAAGTCGTTTGACTCACCCATATCACGTTCGTGTCATTTGGAGCTGTTTGAAGAAAGTTATGTTGTAGCGTATCCGTTAGCATGAGTTTTCGGGGCATTACTTTGCGGTCTCCAAATAACACAAACTTTAGCACTTTTCAAATCATAGAAGCCCGATGTCTTAATGTAAGATTTCGTTTGAAGCAAAAGTGGCCTGTAATCCGAGATTTATCCATCGTTTTCAGCTTTGCGTTTCATGTTTGGGTCCCGGGAGCTGATAGCGCATGCGCACTGGCGTCCTCATCTACTCGAAACTATGGCTAAATCTCGGATTACAGGCCACTTTTGCTTCAAACGAAATATTACATTAAGACATCGGGCTTCTATGATTTGAAAAGTGCTAAAGTTTGTGTTATTTGGACACCGCAAAGTAATGCCCCGAGCATATGATACAGCACCATGTTAACGGATACGGGATCATTACTAGACCAGAACGGCTCAACATAAGTTCTGCGATACTGCTCCAATTGACAGAAAAATGCTATGGGTGAGTAAAACTACTTGTTTTATTGCCGAAAGAAGGCTCAGATTGTAAAAAAAAACGTTAATTTGCCTTTAAATATAAGGATATGAACTATGCTTGAAAAATTATGAAATGATTACTTATCTGTATATTTGCATCCTCTAGTTTTAAAAGGGAAAACATACAGTACTTGTCTGTAGGGTCATATGTTGTTCCAAATTGCTTTTCCCTTTATCCTGGACCTTGGAGCACAGGTGTACATGATAATACAAGTTTAAGAATTTCCAGAGGTCACGGGCAGTGGTTGTAAATATCTGAAGTTTTGTGTTTTTTAGACACTGACTCTGCTGACGTGCAGCTACGAGGCCCAGAATGACACGCGTTATCTCATATGTGATCTGGGAAACCCCATGAAGTCAGGGAGCAATGTAAGAGACTACACTACCACCTGTTGTTTACACGCTGATGGGCTTTAGGGCTGTCACATCAAATTATGACTGCTCAGTTTCAGTAAAAAATACTATGTGATCACAATTATAATAATGTCAAATACTATTAGGGGATAAAAAGAAGACTTAGAAGATCATGTATCCGTAATATTTTGTATTTTATCTTTTAAAAAACACTGTGAGTAAGATGAGTGGTGCAGAAAGAGCACCCATATGATTTAATAGAATTGAATGAAATGTTTTCTCAACTAAAACATGACCTTACCTTATTACCATCAGTACACATTTACTCTTTTAAGTTATGTATTTATTTGCTGAATTCACAGTCTTTTAATGTTTTTTTCTTCTTCTTCTTTGATCATCTAGATATGGGCTGGCCTTCGTTTCACTATACCCAGATTAAAGGACACTTACAAAGTTGTGCAGTTCGAGCTCCAAATACGAAGGTAAGTTACTAATTATGCCAAGTAGTGTCAAGTTACTCACATACTCTTCTGCAATATTTTATGTGCTTACATGTGTCTTTGTTTTGTTTTGCTTTGCTGTCTAGCAAAAACGTAAACAATTCTGAGAGTGAAGTGGTGGTGTATGAGCTGGAGGTGGCTGCCCTGGCCAATGTCCTCTTGCAGGGGTGAGGCCACAGTAATAATGACATAATCCTTTTGAAAATATAATGTAATGTAACATCTAATGTGCGTTTGTGTTTGGGTGTGTGGCAGTGTTTCTCGTCCAGATAAAATCCTGTTTCCCCCACCCAGCTGGAGGATGAGTCAGGGTCTGCGTGAGGAACAGGATGTGGGACCAGAGCTTCAGCACGTTTTTGAGGTGTGTTTTCAGGGTATTTGACAGATTTTCATATTTTTTAAAATGTATTATTTTTTATTATTATTACTTGGTTTGATGGGACAGCACTTGTGATACATTTTTATCAAGTCATAGTTTGTGGGTAAAGAAATAAAAAGAGAAGAACAAAAATACAAAAAGTAGCAGTTCTAAGACAAAATAACTCTAACTATGTCACCAAAAATGTCTTCCAAAATGCAGGAGCTAGTATTCTTGCAGCATAAACTGTCACCTAGCTAAATAAATGTGTTATCATTTATTTTTATTTGTCTAATCTGAACTATTATATGTTTTTTGAGCATTGACCCTTACAGTAACAGTTCCTGTATACAACCAGGAAGTAAAATTCTAAACTTCACTGTAAAGTTGAGATTTTTAATATAATCCTTAGTATAATTATGCTATGTTCTGTCATATGCACTTTTAATTTATTTTGTTTTTAGTCATCTAATACTGGTCATTCTGTCAATAGACATGCTCTTTACATTTTCTATTTATTATTTTAATACCAAAACTGACAGACCAGAGAAAAGGCACCCAAACATATATGTGCCTTACAAAGTACAGCATCATGATAATGATAAACTCTTAATAAATAATAAATACTGTGCCCCTCTAGTTGGTGAACAATGGCCCCAGTGTGATCAGCCAGTCATCTCTGGAGGTGAGATGTCCCCTGAGGACACAGAGCCATGGGCTGCTGTACCCCGTGGAGCTGGTCACAGAAGGACCACTGACCTGCTCATCCCAGCACACCTTCAATGCACTGAAACTTAAGGTGACTACTCAAGGTTTTGAATAGAGATCTACCTAAATTAAGAGTAATTAAATTAAGGTTTGTGTGTTAAATGTGATCAAAGCCTTTTTAAAGGTCCTATTTACGCAAATTGACTCTTGTGAGCTTTAAGCCATGACAGAATGTTACTGCCTCCTCAGAACTATACCTGGAGCTGTGTTTTGTTTCATTCACGCATGTTTGAGTAACACTTTATTATTAGTCTGTCCACATCTCCAAAGCTAAAAATGCTCTGTTCCACCTTGTGATGTCATGAAGTGGTCTTTTTCAAGTTAACAGCCAACTTTTATCTTTAGTTCAGTAGAGATTGGCAATTCTAGATTTGAAATTATCCAAATGATTCTAGTGAAAGTGTATGGAGTTCAAAAACACAGTGGAGCACTTGTATTACTGTATTAATCTGTACCTGTATTAATAGTTGTTTGAGATGGTAAATAGTTTCTTTCATGTGTGTTGTACCTGCCCAAGGACTGCAGATGGCGTTGGATGGAGATTAATGTTTTCTGTGCACTGTCCTTGTTTTAAATTATTATTATTATTATTATTATTATTATTATTATTATTATTAGTAGTAGTAGTAGTAGTAGTAGTAGTAGTAGTAGTAGTAGTAGTAGTAGTATATAAACTCAGCCTAAATGTGCAGGGTTTGTGTGTTAAATGTGATCAAACTGTGTGAATGGAACAAACTCCAGGCATGTTTTTGATGTGGAAACATTATAACATATAGCATAATGTAGGCACTTTAAAACCTCTATGAGAATTCAGAATAGTTACAGTAACTTTTATATTTATCTATAAGAAAAACAATGACCAAAATACACCTTCAGATAGTTTAATTTAAACTAAAAGATGTACATTTTTTGTGATGCTACTATTCAAACTTTGGATTTTCACAGCTACAGCCTCCAGCCACACAGGGGACCACACAACTCAAACCCAGCACAGAGCACTGGGTCCAGAGACGAGATGCCCACCCTCTGACTGAACATGGAAACCTGGTGAGACAACACAAGACAACACAAGACACACCCTCAATGTCTGAGCACAATTCAAGGCAATGATTTGATAAAAAACAATGTATGCTTTTATACTTTACAACCTGTCACTGTCTTTTAATTGCTTTTATGTAACCTACAGGAACTAATCTGATGTTGTAATTTCTTTATTTAGCATCTGAAAGGGATCATTTAATTTTATTTTATTTCACTACTTTTATATTTCAATTTTATAGTTTTGTTATTTCTTTCGTACCAGCATGCAGGATTTCTAGTTGTGGTTGTGCATGTTGTTTTACTACACTGCGGTAACTCCAAACTCAGCACAGTCACTTGAAAACCCCATTTACTTAGTAGACTCTCTCAAATGTAAATTATTGCTCTCCTGTGGTACTTTTAAGCAGGCATTCATGCTTACTGTAATCCCTATGTGCAGCGTATGCCTCTGAGTCCGACGCAAATTGTGCTGTCAACACAGGAAGTGGGAGTGCATGTAATAAGATCTGGATGAGATCTTTTCCTGTTGCGGTAATTGTTTGTGATGTGAAGTTAATTATGACTGTGATTTTGCCAGTGACTCCTAGGACTGGCGTCACTGATGTTATAATGTTGTGGATGCCTTGGATGTAGACTGGAACCTCCCACTAGGATTTATGGATGTACAGTATCTAAACACTGTTACGTCATCCCCTAGCATAAATCTTTAAATTAATTCTTATGACGTCAAAGCAGTTGTAAACCAGTTGTGTTTGACTCCACAGACTTGTAGCACAGTGGAGTGCTGGAGGCTGCAGTGTGCTGTAGGGCAGCTGGGGAGAGGGGACAGCACCATCCTCACTATCCGCTCCAGACTGTGGGCGGAAACTTTTGTTGAGGTGAGATCTATGGGGCTAAAGAAACATATTTTGTATATTTATATACAGTGGTCCCTCGCTATATCGCGGTTCACTTTTCGCGGCCTTGCTGTTTAGCAGATTTTTTTTTATTTCAATTTTTTTTATAGTGTATCAACACGCATTGTGTTCTGCGTCCTGATTGGCGAAGGGACTGTAGACCTTTACCGATTCGTCAGTCATTCTCCTCCATGCCGTGTCTCCTGTACAGTACAGAATGCGTTCAGTTTGCCAGATTTATATAAATGTTCTATCGCTCGCAGTGTGACTTTGAAGTGCTGTATGTTTGCAAGTTTTCTCCCCAACAAAACCCACAATGTCGACAAAACATTCTCAAATATAATCAAAGGTGGCATGTTTATAAGAATATTCTCACCCAAAAGAACAAAGAGCGCCAACAAATACCCATAACCATGTTTTTCACTCAAAAAAAGACGCCTGCACCGAGGCGGAGCGGCACCAGAACAAAGAGGCACGGTCAGAGGAACTGTGAAATACACGCGTCACTATTAATACATTTTTTTTGTTGTTGAAAATCTTAGTTTGATTGTTTAAACAAGAGTGAAATGTGAGCAAACGCTAATGCCAGTCTGAGAAAAGTGTATAATGTTTGTGGTGAGGCGTTTACAGCCTTAAAACATGTAGAATAATTGTAAAATATGAAGCTGTCCTACTTCGTGGATTTCGTTTATTTTTAGAACGTAACCCCCGCGGTAAACGAGGGACCACTGTACTCAAAATCAGTAGGCCTAATTAATCTTATTTTTTTCATAAACCAATGGCTTTCATTGTACATACTTGGGCATCAATGTTTTAATACTCATGATAATTATATTTCAAACTTGACATTAATATTAAGTCCTT
Organism: Paratrypauchen microcephalus; assembly: GCA_036785185.1. Lineage (NCBI taxonomy): Eukaryota > Metazoa > Chordata > Actinopteri > Gobiiformes > Gobiidae > Paratrypauchen > Paratrypauchen microcephalus. The sequence goes on from JAVJIX010000005.1 coordinate 8,089,811, forward strand.
TTTATACAATAGAATGTAATTTTCAACCTAATATAATAGTGGGTTCTTTAAAATTACCATGTGGTCTTATACTAGATCTTATAAAAGATCAAAATAATTTTAACTCCCTAAGAATCCCACATGTTTGCCCTTTTAATGTAGTAGTTTGATTACCTGGCCAGCCAAATGATATCTCTCTGTATTTCCTATACACCGCGATACCATTTGGACACTCTCCATCCACTCTCGCTCCTCCGGTTCCAAACCGACTCCGCGATTCTGATTCGTTCAAAGATGGTGACGTCAGTGCACCCGCCTTTGCCCGCAAAGTCACTCTTAGGCAGCGGAAGTTCCGCCTCAGTTTTGAATCAAGATGGCGCAATCTCTGATTGGTTCACTTAGCTGTCTGTCTACGCGCAACCGCAGCGCATTCTGTGGATCAAACGTTACCAGACTCACTCGCTGGTACAGCGATGAGTCATGGATTCTTCCAGGCAAGTAGTTTGATGCTAGGTTTTGTATCTAGGTATTGATTTTTGACAACCTTATGTATAACTATTGTTTATTTATAGTACCATAAGTGGGCCCAACCAGTAACAAAAATGTGTCCTTATGATGCCCTCTGTTGGCCTCTGAGTAAAATGCATATTTGGATCATTTCAGATCATGTCTGCAATGTTCTTTTACAAATAGGAGAGTTTTAGTTTGCATGTTAATTCACTGATTCAATCTCTATTAACATTTATGATTTAAAGGTAAACCTCTAACCTTTTATGATGTGAGGGCGCTACCTCAAATACTATTGCTTTTACCTGGAATGTTTCAGAGTAGGGCATTAACTTTTCATTTATTCCAGGTATTTTTATTGCTAAAAACACCTTGAGTGTAAGTGCGTTTCTGTCTGTAGGAAGTTTGATGTCATACTGTTGAAGATTACAGGTAAAGCAACAATATCTCCAAGAATTCAAGCAGGTAGTGGACCCTGCACTAGAAAAGTTATATATTGCACCTTTAAATTAGGCAACAGAGGTAGATTATGTGTTTTCCATTTCTCTTTGTAAACCTGAGACACATGCATGTGTATCAAAACACAAACTCATTCACAAGCGCCAGTATAATACAAATGTTGTTGTCTTTCATAGAGAATCTACAAACAGTACATTGTGGAGTGCGCTGTGCATTATAAGGTGGAAAAGATGCCTTACTCTATTCCACCATTATTCACATCATCAGCATCAAAAAAGGTAATGTTTATGTTCTACTGTTCTCATTTGATTGTGTTGTGGAAAAAAAAATCTCTTGCGAAGCCTGATGAGTAGTCCCAATGCTACATAATGTAAATCAAAGTGTAGCAAAACTAAATGTTCACCTTTACACAATGTTTCTAGTTACTGTATCATGTTAAAATACAAGAACAAGTATTCAGAAAGAAAAAAAAATCAGTAAAAATCAGTAGGCTTTAGGTTAGAAAGTTAGTCTATGGCATAGAGGGCGCTCCCGTTTCCAGTGTCCAAATTGACAACAGAAAAAGCATGGTTCTTTGGAAAATCTTTTCTTGTTCTTTCAATTAACTCTTCTCCCATATTTGTTCTGCTTACATGTCAGCTGATGAGTCTTTAGTTGGTTCTGAAATTGTGAATCCAGTTGGTGATTTTCATTTTCATGTCATTGAGTCTTATTGTACATAGTTACAGCTGCTACATGCAGTTCCTTCTGCATTCTCTCTTGCTTCATTACGTTCTTTCTCAGTAGCTGTTCATATACGTGTGGCATGTCTTTTCAGTTCAGTTAGGTGAGCAGCATTCCCGTCTATGCAAGTTTTCTTCACAGCTGAAGAAATGTTTGTTTTTAGTCCACTGATGAAGTATGTTTCCCAAACATCATGAGTCACACCTAAGTGATCAGGTCTTATAAATCCACTGTGGGTGTTATATATTTCTGTTAGACATGTGAGAAACTCTTCAGGTTTCTCCGTGTCTCTTTGTTTGCAGGATTGGGTTTTGTCAGTATCGATGGAGGCAGGAAAGGCTTTTGTGATAGCTTTGCAGATGCTCACAGCTTCTCTATACAAAGCACTGGAGTCATGTTTCCAATCCACATTATTGCGTTGCAGTTCAGTGTTCTGAAGTTGAAGTTCTGAAGTAGCTATTTTGTGCCATTCAGTAGGTTTCATTTTCATGATCAGCACTCTCTTCAGTTCAAAAAAACTTGACAAAAGGTGAGAAGCTCTTGAGCAAAAGTCTGACCTGATGCTGTGGGATTGGGCAGATGTTGAGTTGCTGCAGATCCATAAATGGAAAACTAATGTTGGATTTTGTGGACCAGAGACTTCAACCACTGGCATAGTTTACATTGTGCCTTTTCAGCATGGTGGTGTAGTCTCTGAGCAGTGGATGAAGAATCCTGTTGTGATGAAGGTGGAGGAGCTTTGAGTTGTGAGGAGTTGCTTGCTTTCGATTGGATTTGGATTACTCCATTATTGTCCCATGTTGTAGAGTTATTTGGTGAGTTCTGTGAGTGGGGCTGTTCCAATTCACACATTTCACTTGCATCAGGTTGCTTGTGTTGTGTTGTGTCTGTTGAGCCGTTACATGAGCCTGGTCTGGGTCTCAGGGAGAAATCATTTTCATTTACACAAAGACAGATTGACCAGAACTGAAGAAACAGCTTGGATGTGCTGCGAAACGTATTCGACCAAATAAACTTTTGTCCAGTTAACAAATTTAATCTCCCCTTTTGCCTTTTACTTTTTGATGCAATAAAGTGCCCCTGATAATGTACTGTAATGTACTGTTTCTCTTTAGGTGGTTGCTGTGGTGTTGTGGAACAAACCTGACAGTCTTTACTTTGTCCCTGTGTGGATCATCATCTTGGCAGTTCTGGTGGGGCTGTTGTTATTGAGTCTGCTAATATATCTGCTCTACAAGGTAATATAAAAGCACGATTTTTATGCTGTAAAGTTTACCATAAAGTATGATGTATTCTGAACCGAAATCTGTATAGTATAGTCAAAAAACAACATAATATGAGGCCATTGTTGTTGTTTTTCATGCTATATTATAGCATGATAAAAGGAGAAATTCAATTCAAACGTTTCGCCGCTCATCCGAGAGGCTTCGTGAGCTGACGGAGCCTCTCGGATGAGCGGCGAAACGTTTTCGACCAAACAAACTCTGTCCAGTTGACAAATTGAATTTCTCCTTTTATCATGGATTCTACCTGGACGACTGAGGGACTCTTCCTGTATATTATAGCATGCATATTAGTACAGTTTCATTTAAAGGTTCTTTCCTCATCACAAACTTACCTGGAGTTGTGTTTATTTCATTCACACATGTTTAACACACAAACCCTGAATATTTAGGCTGAATTCTTCTCTGACAGTAACAGAAAACTCCAGCTTATGATGTCATGAGGTAATACAGGAAGGTTTCCACTGTGCTTTTAAACTCCAAATACCTTCACTAGATTTGCACTGGAATTGCCCATTTTTAATACATTTAAAGTAAAATGTAGCCGTTAACTTGACAACAATTGCTTCATGACATCATAAGGTGGGACAGAGCATTTTGAGCTGTAGAGATGTGGACAGAATAATAATGCTGGATTACTGAAATATATGTGAATGAAACAACACACAACTCGAGGTATGTTTTTGATGAGGTGAACATTATTACATGGCTTAAAGCTCACAAGAGTCAGTTTTACGTAATATAGGACCTTCAATATTCCATTGCTACTATTGTGTTAAGTGATAAAGGTGCTATTTGAAACATGAAGGGAATTGTAAGAAATATAGTTATTAGACAATATATTACACTATTAAATATATTACCTTTATTTTGCTTCTTACTTCTCGTACCCTGCTATGTTTTGTTGCAGATGGGTTTCTTTAAGAGGTCTGATCCCTATGGTACAACAATGGAGAAAGCCCATCTCAAACCACAGGCATCATCTGAAGCCTAGATCTCTCACTGCAGCTGTTCTTCACAACTGGAATCATTCACACATGACCAACAAGATTAAAGAGTGACAACATGGCTGGTTGATCCCTGGACTATTCTCAATCTGGTGCTGCACTCAACTGTCAGGGTTGTCAATGATGCAAAATCAAGAAGATATTTCTACCTTTTCAACTTAAGGCACTGATTTGGACATGTGTATTGTAAGCAATTGTTTCGGCCTCAGTGTTATGAAAATAATGCTTTAGTCATTTGACAGCACTCCTTATTTATGGCACAGAGTCTTGTGTGGATGTTGTGAATGTTGTACTGTGCTGCTTGCAGGCAAATCCTGAAAGAAAATGCAATGTCTAACTTGAATCCTCTCCCATATTGGGAGGTTTGTATTTTGTGCATTGTAAAGTGTTGTATTCAGTGTGTTATGATTCATTTGTGTTGTGACTGAGATTAAAACTATTTTGTATAACCACTTATATTGTCATCTTTAAATTTGAGCTTGATGGTGCATCCCCATTGACTGGATGATGCACTGATGAAGAGCAGTTTATTCATTTTCCATGGAAACAGCCAGGACCCCACTCTGAAAGCAAGCCAAGAGCTGGAGTTTGTATTTATGCAAATGCCAGTGAAGAAGGGAAGAGACTAAGCTTGTGTGATGAGAGGTACTATCTAAATATAGTCTGGCTCACCTCCATGCACAGACTGTTCTGAAACCTGACTCCATGAGGATGGCTAGACTCATGGCTACAGTGGAGAAATGGTGTGGGCCTGTTCTCCACTGCAGTTTTCCTTTGCTGGACTCCACCAAGTGAACTAGAGGGTTACTCAGCTGCAGTGCATAGTCAGGACAGGTCTCTCACTGTGTAGCCCAATGGCCCATATAGCAGTAGAGGTAGGTACTAAATTGGTCTAAATTGGGGGAATGCATTTATCTTCGTCCCTGGCGACCCCTGTTGGAACCAGCGGGAGTATGAAGTCCAGGTATCTCAGCAGGTATGTGTATTTATACTCCACTACATTTTTAACTGGACTTAAAAGTAAAAAAAAAACAAAAAAAAACTTTCCATATGATTTAAAAGGTTTTTTTTTTTTTTTTTTTTATTATTATTTTTTTTAGCACATTCATAGTAACATCTTAACTAAAGGTTTTGAGTTCAAGTCCTGGCTTTGACCAGACAGAAAAATGCAGATAAAAAGTTTACAAATATTAAGAAATTGTTTAACTAAAATATCTGGACAACTATTTATCAAGATTACCATATTTCACACTTTCACAAATGTGTACTTTGATACTTTTATGTATATAATTTTTTGAATGTGATACTTTTACTTGCTCCTGTATCTGTACTTATGTAAAATAATTGAGAACTTATTCCACCACTGTGCATATTAATATTTCCAACAGACATTGTTGAAAGTCACTTGCCATAACACATTAAAACATGTGACTTCAAAGCAGGGCTCTCAAGTCTCACGCTTTGAGAGTGTGACACACGCAATTCGCCGTGTTCACACGCACACACGCCACACATGGCATCTCTCACGCTGATTTTTTTTTTTTTTTTTGTGCCCAGAAAATCGGTCTGTGTGGCTCAGTTTATGCAGGCATCGCACGTTTTCAGCAAAAAAAACTCCCCCTGCTCCGGGCGCACGGTCCGAGCGAGGCCGGAGCAGACGCGCCGTCCCCCGGGCACGTCCTGAGCCTCAGTCCCGGTGCCACATCTCCTCTGAGACGCACCGACTCCGGTCCCGGTGTCTCCGTCTGTGCGTAACGTGTCCCCCCCGACGGCTTACGCACGGAATACACACGGCCCAGAGCCGAACTGCCCATGGTGAGACGCGGTGAGCCGCGGGCCCGGTGCATTAACCAGACTCTTACATGAATCAGTTAAAAATGTCCCGCTCCCCCCCGCCCCGCTCCCTCCTCCCCGCCCCTCTCAGCGAGTGTCTAAGCGCGCACTGCACTCTGTCAGTGATAAGGACAGCGACTGAATACGAGGAAAGACAAAACGGTGATGATAAAACAAACTGAGAACCATCAGGTAATTATATATATAACTGTCATTAGTTGCTTAAAGCAAGAGCTCTCAAGTTTTGAGCGGGGTCGTGCGTGAGACTGTAATTTCCGAAGAGCCGGGGGAGGGGGGGGGGGGGGGGGAGTGAACAATTTTGAATTGCGTGAGAAATGCCGTGTGAGCGTGTGAACACGTCAAATTGCGATTGCATTTACACAGAGCCCTGTGTAAATGTTTGTCTAAAGAGCAAACTTAAACTACAAAGCAACTAATGAGAGTTATATAAATGAAGTTATTACCTGATGGTTCTCCGTTTTGTCGTTCACTGACAGTTAGGGTGACCATTCGTCCGGATTTCGTCCGGACAGTCCAGTTTTAGAGCTGTCTGTCCGGCCGTCTGTCACGTGTTCTCCTTTTTTACATTTTGTCCTCCTTTCGGACCCTCGTCGGCCACCGTTGCATAAATCGTCATAAATCCCCACCCATTATTTACACTTGCTACTCTGCGATGTTCGCCGTTTCCCAATTCAGCGAATGCACGGTTCGGAGTGTGGTCTCAGTCTGCAGTCGAGGCGGTGCATACTCGCTCAGCCCTGAGTGCAGTCCGGGGATCACATGGGCGTCTGCGAAATGGAACAGGTCCCACCTCAGCTCAATGAGCCGGGTGGTCTGCTCCTTGTTCCCTACAGACAAAAATATGACAGGGCTCTCAAGTCTCACGCATTGAGAGTGTGACACACGCAATTCGACGTGTGCACACGCTCACACGCCACACATGGTATTTCTCACGCTGAAATTTTTTTAAGCAATTCAAAACTGTAGCCACTGTTCACAGCGCTTCTGTGCCCAGAAAATCGGTAAGTTAATGCAGGCACCGCGCGATTTCAGCGAAAAAAAAGTCACTCGCACACCAGTACTCGAGTTGAGCGATCAGCTGTGAGGACGATCGGGCACAGCTGATCGGCCTGTTCGCCGATCAGCTGTGCGCGAGCCGCGTGAATGTTTACGCGGCAAAGAAGAAGAATCCTTAACTTGCTACGTTAATGCTACGTAAGAAGGAACTCTCGTCTCGGGACACGGGATAAGTTCGGGATATGTCCTTTTCTCCGGAGCTCCGGATTATTAAAGACCGTGACACGTGCATACATGGATACGAGTGACCGCGTTTTTATGGGTGAGTCATATCTAGGGTGACCACCGGGCTCAGCGAGTATGCACCGCCTCGACTGCAGACTGAGACCACACTCTGAACCGTGCATTCGCTGAATTGGGAAACTGCGAACATCGCAGAGTAGCAAGTGTAAATAATGGGTGGGGATTTATGACGATTTATGCAGCGGTGGCCGACGAGGGTCCGAAAGGAGGACAAAATGTAAAAAAGGAGGACACGTGACAGACGGCCGGACAGACAGCTCTAAAACCGGACTGTCCGGACGAAATCCGGACGAATGGTCACCCTAGTCATATCAGATTATTTCTGCATCTATTTCGGCACTAAACCAGGACTAAACCAGGACTAAACCAGAACTAAACCAGGACTAAACAAGACTAAACCAGGTCTAAACCGGGTCTAAACCAGGATTCAACTGGGACTAAACCAGAACTAAACCACGACTAAACCAGGTCTAAACCAGGACTAAACCGGGACTAACCCGGCACTAAACCAGGACTAAACCAGGACTAAACCAGGTCTAAACCAGGACTAAGCCAAGACTAAACCGGGTCTAAACCAGGACTAAACCGGGACTAAACCAGGATTTAACCAAAACTAAACCAGGTCTAAACCAAGACTAAGCCAGGGCTAAACCAGGTCTAAACCAGGACTAAGCCAAGACTAAACCAGATCTAAACCGGGTCTAAACCAGCACTAAACCAGGACTAAACCAGGTAGGACTAGACCAGGTCTAAACCAGGACTAAGCCAAGACTAAACCAGATCTAAACCGGGTCTAAACCAGGACTAAACCAGGACTAAACTAGGACTAAACCAGGACCTAGCCAGGACTAAACCAGAACTAAACCAGGACTAAACCAAGACTAAACCAGGTCTAAACTGGGTCTAAACCAGGATTCAACTGGGACTAAACCAGGACTAAACCAGAACTAAACCAGGACTAAACCAAGACTAAACCAGGTCTAAACCAGGACTAAACCAGAACTAAACCAGGACTGGACCAGGACTAACCCAGGACTAAACCAGAACTAAACCAGGACTAAACCAAGACTAAACCAGGTCTAAACCGGGTCTAAACCAGGATTCAACTGGGACTAAACCAGGACTAAACCAAGACTAAACCAGGTCTAAACCAGGACTAAACCGGGACTAACCCGGCACTAAACCAGGACTAAACCAGGTCTAAACCAGGACTAAGCCAAGACTAAACCAGATCTAAACTGGGTCTAAACCAGGACTAAACCGGGACTAAACCAGGATTTAACCAAAACTAAACCAGGTCTAAACCAAGACTAAGCCAGGACTAAACCAGGTCTAAACCAGGACTAAGCCAAGACTAAACCAGATCTAAACCGGGTCTAAACCAGGACTAAACGAGGACTTAACCAGGACTTAACCAAAACTAAACCAGGTCTAAACCAAGACTAAGCCAGGACTAAACCAGGTCTAAACCAGATCTAAACCGGGTCTAAACCAGGACTAGAAGAAGAAGTGAACTTTTTTTTATTGATCTCACACTGGAGAAATTCTTCTCTGCATTTTAACCCATCCTATATATATATAATATATATATATATATATATATATATATATATATATATATATATATATATATATATATATATACACACACACACAGTATGTATATATATTAGGAGCAGTGGGCAGCACACATTAGGGCGCCCGGGGACCATCTCCATGATCTTCTTGCTTCAGCTTGGTCAGGACCTAAGCTGGAGGTACCTATGGTGCATGTTTTGGGTTGGTGGAGGAAACCGGAGTGCCCGGAGGAAACCCACCCAGACACAGAGAGAACATGCAAACTCCACACAGAAAGGCTCGGGCGACCCGAGGATCAAACCCAGACCATGCATGCAAACTCCACACAGAACACACACAGAAAGGCCCGGGCAACCCGGGGATCGAACCCGGAACCTTCTTGCTGTGAAGCAAGAGCGCTAGCCACTCAGCCGCCACGGGACCGGGACTAAACCAAAACTAAACCAGGTCTAAACCAAGACTAAGCCAGGACTAAACCAGGACTAAGCCAAGACTAAACCAGATCTAAACCGGGTCCAAACCAGCACTAAACCAGGACTAAACCAGGTCTAAACTAGGACTAAACCAGGTCTAAACCAAAACTAAACCAAGACTGTGTGTGATAACATATTATCCTGTGCATTATTATTATTATCCTATTTATTATTTTAAGCATTTCCATATTAACAAAGTACCTTCTAATTCTGCCCTGCCCTTCCACCATATCCCCTGGTTTCATTTTATAACTCGACTACTGCTCGCTGCGGAAGCCGACAGCGGCCATATTCATTCTTTTTTTTCTTCCTTGTTATCCCGAGATAACGAAATAATTATTCCGTTATCTCGAGAAAATAAAACTGTTATCTCGAGATCTCGAAATAAAAGTTGAGCTGAGAGAGGCCATATTCATTCTTTTTCTTCTTCCTTGTTATCCCGTGATAACGAGATAATTATTCCGTTATCCCGTGATAACGAGATAATTATTCCGCTATCCCGTGAAAACCAAACTGAGACGTCGGCTTCCGCATTACGGAAGACGACAGAGGCCACGCCCCCTTGTAGGCCAGACCACGAAGGAGGGAGACGACATGAAGGTAGCTACGGACAACGTGAAAGATAAAATTGCTTTTTATGATGCCTTGAGAGAGGGGGGGGTCCCCGAGGAGAACATCACCCGGATTATCCTCAAGATAAACCAAAGCTGTACCCATGTGTAAATAGTGTTAGAATGAGTGAATGAATCAGCCGAGTGAGTGAATGAGTGAGCGTTACATGTCTTTGCACTGCTGCATTTATATAGATGAAATTGTACATCTAAATTGAAATTGAAATCTAAAGTACATTATATATATATATATATATATAAGTACATTTTATATATATATATATATATATATATATATAAAGTACATTATATATATATATATATATATATATATATATATATATATATATATATATATAATGTACTTTAGATTTTATGTTAGCGTAGAAAAGCTCAACCAGGGACAAGGTTTGAAAATTTGCATTTGCTAAACTCTGTATGCTTCACATCAGCTACAAGATCTGTTCTGTAACTATGTCCGATTGCATTGTCCCTGTCAAATAAATAAATAAATAACTGATGACAGTGTGATTATGGCATGTCATCTTAAATAACTCATATGATCTTCCTGCTGCAGTATTTTCTGAACTTGTCATTTCACACATTATTCTGGACTTCAATTTTGTAATAGACATGAGTTCTGATGTGCTGCCCTTCCAGTCAACTTGTAATACTAAGTCAAATGTTCTTCCTGATGCAGTATTTTCAGAATTACAACTTGTTCTGCCTTTTGTTACTGACATTAAGTTTTAAATGTCTGAAATGTGATGACCGTGTGATTATGGTATGTCATCTTAAAATAACTATACTATGATCTTCTTGCTGCAGTATTTTCTGAACTTGTCATTACACACATTATTGTGGATTGTGCAATATTGTGATAGTTGTTGAATGACATGCTGCCCGTCCTTACAGTACGTAAATACATTCAAAGTGGAAAGTTTTGAACCCCTTGGAATTATTTGGTTGTCTGCACAAGTTGGTCACTTATTGTCATTTGAGTTTCATCTCCCTAACCAGTTTGGTCAAGCACAATGTACTGAGGAAATACGGTCTTTTTGAAAAATTGAAAAATATATGCACTAGCATAAAGACAATCAGTTTACATATCAAGTTAAATTTACTGAAAACATGACAAGAACATATACATATACAAGAGAAACAACTGTATGATATCACTCATCAGATTCTTCTAAGAGTGCCTTTATCAATGGCCTCAGGTCTTTGTAGAGTTTAATGGCTCCTTCAGCATCATGGCGGCAAGCACAAGTCATGTAGGTCAATGTCACATGGAATATATCTTTTCCACTGGCAGATGTCTTCAAATAGGACTGTATTAATTCTGTCCATTTCAACTGGATGTAGATAATTCTGTGCATGATACAGCTCAGGTACATCGTACATTATTACTGGCTTTCCATGGTAGAGATCACGCCCATTCCTCCCCGGAAGAATGCCATGGTTGTCCCACATCTGCACCATTGCACTGTGTCCAGCTCCTCCTGTAAGACAGGCCCTCAGAGTGAGACCCATGATATACAAGGTGCCACAAGAAATATATACAAACCTTGAATCATTGTAATGTGTTTATTAATCATGTCATTTCCAAAGTGTAATAATACAGACATCACAAATTGTTTTGTCACCTCATTTCTATTGTCAAACTGAGTTCACACAACAACGTTTTCGGTGGAAACTGAGAAGTTTGTATTTGTCTTGGTTTGTATCTTCTTGTGTTTGTTTGTTTGCGGAAGAGAAAGGAGTTTATGTGCATGCGCTCTTTGTAGTATTCCATTTCCGGTGGCTCTGGCTATTTCCTGTTTACAGCACCACATATCGGTGTGGCAGTACTGCATTTTAGTACTTAAGTACTTTTAACTTCGTTACTACTAGGCATACGTCTCTGGTCCTTGCCCTGTCACAGCCCTCAGTACATTCATGTGGCATTATAGAGGGTTATTCTCAGGCTACGTCCACACAACAACGCTCCTGGATCTCCTGGATTTTTTTAATGCAGTCCTCCGCTGCCATCTACTGGCAAATGTAACTTTGTAACAAATGTAACTTACTTTTTATGACTCTGTGGTGGCCTCTGCTCTCCTCTACGCTGTCGTCTGCTGGGCCCAGAGCAGCACAGAACGGGACAGAAAAAGACTGAATAAGCTGGTTAAGAGGGCCAGCTCTGTCCTGGGCTGTCCTCTGGACCGTGTAGAGGAGGTGGCTGAGAGGAGGGAGCTGGCCAAATTCATGTCCATTAAGGATGACACCTCTCACCCTCTGCACCGGACTATTGAGGAGTTGAGCAGCTCCTTTAGCAGCCGACTAAGACACCCCCAGTGCAAGAAGGAGCGCTACCGCAGATCCTTCATCCCCACTGCCATCAGACTGTATAATTCTAACATATAGGCCAGACGTGCAATATCCTCCTTTTTCATGTTGATGCTTGTTGTTACTATTATCATTATTACTATTTTCCATTATTATTATTATTACGTATTACTATTTGGATTATTTATTACTTACTTTATCCCCTCCCTGCCTGCATGCACTTTTTCCCTCTTATCCAAATATCCTGGAGCTACTGTGGCGAGTAAATTTCTCCTGTGTGAGATCAATAAAGGCTTATCTTATCTTATCTGCTGCTCCATGTAAACGAGGGAAACAGCATATGGACATATACATATGGTTAAACTACACTTCAGCAAAGATTAAATCGCTAGCCTACTACATTAGGTACCAACAGAGAAGTACAATACTGGTCTAGCGCGAGCGCTAGGTGTGAACACACACTAGCCTCCGCTGCTTGATGCAACAAGTGAGCTTTCATTAAATGGACAGATTAGCCAACACCTTTCATAACATTTATGAAGTTTAATACATTTGTCTCACCTTGTCCTCTATCATCCGGGTGATGTTCTCCTCTGGGACCCCCCTTTCTCAAGGCATCATAAAAAGCAATTTTATCTTTCACGTTGTCCGTAGCTACCTTCATGTCGTCTCCCTCCTTCGTGGTCTGGCCTACAAGGGGGCGTGGCCTCTGTCGTCTTCCGTAATGCGGAAGCCGACGTCTCAATTTGGTTTTCACGGGATAACGGAATAATTACCTCGTTATCACGGGATAACGGAATAATTATCTTGTTATCTCGGGATAACAGAATAACTGTTTGTTTTCTCGAGATCACGAACTAATTGTGTTGTTTTCTCGAGATCACGAATTAATTATCTCGTTATCTCGGGATAACAAGGAAGAAAAAATATTGCTTATGAATTTGGCCTCTCTCGGCTTCCGCAGCTCGCACCCCCCCCCGCTCCTCAGAAATCTCACTCCTAGAGTCAAAACTTGAGAGCCCTGATATGATGACTGACTTGGAATTGGGACATGGCCAATGTTCCCCCTAATTTTTAATGTGTCTGAGCAAACACACTAACTCCCTGAGCGCTCCTTGGATCCCTGTGCGCGACATCCGAAATGCGCGCACTTTGCAGATATAAAAAAATGACCCCGCGGCTGAATAAAAAGCGGAGATCCGCTAAAAGCTCTTTCATCCCTGATTTTCAACACGCAATTCGACGCTCACACAGCATTTCTCACGCAATTCAAGCGACCCCCGCTCCTCGGGAAAAATAGTTCACTCATCCCGCCCCCCCCCCCCCCCCCCCCCCCCGTCCTCGGAAATTACAGTCTCACGCACGACCCCGCTCACTTGAGAGCCCTGCCTCAAAGTCTCAACACATTATTCATGTAACCAGTTTTGTTCAGTGTAAACAATAAAACAAAACATAACAATAGTGATAATGTAACTGTAAGGGAGTGACCACTAGGTGGTGCACTTGTATTTTGGTTTCGTGATTAGATCGCTTGTTACTGTTTTGGCCCTTCATGTCCACGTGCGGCCACCGTGACCGCAGCGCAAAGAGGCTGCGCAGTACAGCGCCCGCCCTCTTTTCTCTGCCCTCACACCGTAAGGTACGCACCGCCATTTATGTTGATCAAATCCTTAAATATCTTTGTTGATATTTGCCATCCATGAGTTTATTGCACTCAATTTGTTATATATGATGTTCTGCTAACTACTGGTCCTGTTCTGAGTGAGTGAGCATGATGTATCAGATTACTAATTAGGTCCCCGCTCTTTTCTCTGCCCTCACACCGTAAGGTCCTGTGAGCCAAGCAACTTTAAAACCACATGTTCATCATTGGAACTCCTCAATAATCAGACCCTCCAGGAATTTGCGATGTTGCGATTTGCAACTTCAACGCAACTTCAGCCAATCCCCGCGAATTCCAGGGATGAAAGAGTTCCGTTTTTTAGCGGATCTCCGCTTTTTTTTTCAGCTGTGGGGTAATTTTTTTTTTTTTTAATATCTGTGCAAATTCGTTGAGAAAGATTTTGGGTGTATATATATGTATAGTTGTGTTTAGGGTCGCCAACAGTCTCTTTAAAAACAGAATCGTCCCGTATTCAGAACCAAAGTACATGTATCTCGTATTAAACTTTGTATTAAACTGTGGGCCGCGCGAGCCCGTGTCTGGAGCCGTGGACCGAGCAAGTGAGCGCAGCTCTCGCAACAGCCTGTACCATTGCGTGTACACAGGTTAAACTTTATAAAACATCCTATATACCTCATCCTACCTGCCCGTGCCTCACTTAACGCGTCGCTCCTCGCTTTTTCACCTGCGCCTTTTAGCGCGCAGGTGAAATCCAATATATCCTATATATACTACTAGTAGGCCTACCAGTTAATAAAATGTGTTTTTTTTTTTACTTTTATGTACAGTTTTACTTTATTGCTAACATATAGCATATAAAAATCCAAATTTCAGAAATTTAAAATTTTCCAGCGGGGGGTGACTTTCCGCTTTTTTCATGTTTGGCCACTTTCATCCCTGGAATTCAGGGCGGTGTTACAATTTTGACCAATCACCGCAACTTTTCTTGATCAAAGGAGAAGTTCAATTTGTCAACTGGACAAAGTTTGTTTGGTTGAAAACGTTTCGCCGCTCATCCGAGAGGCTTCGTCAGCTCTGGTTATTGTACTGGTTAGACCCTGCTTATATCTAGCTGCCGGGAGGCGCGTCCTACAATGACAAAGCTCTGAAAACGATCCCCCCTAATCTGTCTCTTTGTTTTTCAAATTACTCTGACGGCTACAACAAAGAGACAGATTAGGGGGGTTCGTTTTCAGAGCTTTGTCATTGTAGGACGCGCCTCCCGGCAGCTAGATATAAGCAGGGTCTAACCAGTACAATAACCAGAGCTGACGAAGCCTCTCGGGTGAGCGGCGAAACGTTTTCAACCAAACAAACTTTGTCCAGTTGACAAATTGAACTTCTCCTTTGATCATGGATTCTACCTGGACGACTGAGGGACTTTTCACACCGCAACTTTTCCGCAATTTTTACTAATTTTGACCAATCATCGGCGACGTATTGAACGCCGAACAACTTCCTTCTGTGTAGGAGACATAACTGAGATGAGGTGCACGGTGCGTGTGTGTGCGCGGCAGAGGCGGTGGTTCACGTGAGTGTGGGTGTGTGCGTATAAAAGCGTGCGCTCACCTGTCACAGAGGAGAGAGTCAGGGTTGGGGTGTAGCCGTATTTTTTGTTGACCGCAAACCATTCATCTTTCACGTTAATCTGTTCATCCTGCTGGTTTTCATGAGTTCCATTTTCATCCTGCTGCGCTGTCATAGCTGTGTGCGCTCTTTTTGTAATAAATGCACAAAACACATATCTGGATCTCAGCGTATCTGTCACCATAGCCTCCTCTTTGCGCGTCACAAATCTGCGAGCCATAGGACCCAACCTCATATTCTCGGCAGCTAAAAGGTTTGAGTTTGGAAGCCGCAACATTCTGCTTTACTTCCGTGTGACAAAACGAAACTGCGGCCGTGTCCCCAGTTCCCAGAGCGCACAGCTCGGAGCGCGGCCCGAAGGGGGCTCAGACTGCAGTCAAGGAGGTGCACACTTGCTCAGCCCAGACTGCAGTCCGCGGACCGCTTAACGACTGCGGTCTTCGGACCGCGTGGTAACTGCGCATGGGACAAAAAAGAAGTGGGACAGCAGTCATCGCGCCGGTGTACTGTCGAAATGTGTGACGTACATGCCCTTCGGGCCACGCTCCGAGCCGCACGCTCTGGGAATTGGGACACGGCTTCTAATGGCAAAGAAACATGTCTGCGGTGCCATTTGCCCACAAAAATAACAGCAAAAGACCGAAACAGTTCCCCTCCTAGTAGTAATTTATTTTCGATGTTGGTAAGGTTGTTTTAGGACCATATCTGTGATCTCTGTGTCTTTGTATTATTCTTTGTCAGTAATAACTCAGTATTCAAAATATTACTCCAATTTTAATTACAAAAAGCGAAAATCGCAACTATTTATCGCAACTTTTTGGAAAAGCTCCCGCAAATTCAGGCATTTTAGCCCGCAACAATCACAAAAAATGCCCGCGAAATCCTGGGGGGTTTGAATAATAAATGTTATGACGGCTGCTCTTTCCACAATCTAAAGAACCACTGTGTCTGCTGTGCTCCTTCTCCGCACTACACCTAGCCACCAAGTACACCCAGCTTCGGGACCCTGCGTTGTGTAAGTTGATGGCTGAGACAACTGGGACCATAGATAGACAGAGTTAGTCCAAGAGGGTTACATAACCATGAAATCTCTTGGTGCATTTATCGCTTGCCAAATTGCTGATTACACACGGATGGCTCGAACACACATTGATGAAACTGATGGCCGTGCTGAGTTTGTGCATGTGATTTTGCTGAGTGTTGTGCATCGACAGTAACACTGCCCCCTTTCTAATGCCGCGCTCATTCCGGTCTCTCTGCAGTGGAGCTTGAGCTTTGGTGTGAACTGCAGTCCCCATCCTAGAAGTGAGTAATACCTTTGGTTATACTCTCTCTCTCTCTCTCTCTCTCTGCTACTGACATGACTGCTTATGATCCTGTTTACTAATTAAATATGAGGGCAGTGTTGCTATAGAAGGAAATGTAGTGTTTAGGGCTGGGTTCAAAAGATCGATCCACGATTCGATATCGATTCACTATCAAAAAATACGATATCGATCCAAAAATTTGTGGATCGATCTTTTCCAAATGGTTATAGGCACTATTTTCTCGACCGCGGAAGGAGAGCTATAAAAGGCGGGTGCCGGTGAAACTGAAACTTAACGCGCCTTGCGAGATGGCTGGAGCTGCACAGCTCAAATCACCTCCTGGTTTGAAGGCTGATGTGTGGCATTACTTTGGATTCAAACATTACGACGACAGGGAGGAACTCGACAAGACAAAAGTAGTGTGCAAACTGTGCCAAAGAGAGGTAAAATATAGTGGGAATACCACAAATCTCCGCAACCACCTATCCAGGCACCATGCAGACACCGTTTCAGCTAAACCTGCAGCGAACCAAACTGCATTGGAGAAGGCATTTGGTGTTAAATTGCCTTCTAATTCTCAGCGTGCCTTGAGCATAACCGAAGGTGTTGGCATATTTATTAGTAAAGACATACGCCTGTACAGTGTGGTAGAAAATGCTGGATTCAGACTACTCGTAAAGAGACTGGAACCACGCTATGTCCTGCCCACTCGCAAACATTTGAGCGAAACTGTTATCCCAAAGATGTATACGGAAACTAAAGAAAAACTTGGACATTCCCTGAAGTCTGCCAAGAGAGTGGCACTGACATGTGATTGTTGGACATCAAGAAATACTGTGTCATATCTGACTATCACGTCTCATCACATTGACGATAAATGGAGGCTAGTGTCTAACGTGCTTCAGACCAGAGCTGTTGAAATGAGCCACACCGCAAGCAATCTTGCTGATCTGCTCACCGAAGCCATAAAAGAGTGGGAAATATCCGACAAAGACCCCGCAATTGTTACAGATAATGCCGCGAACATTGTGGGAGCTGTGCGATTAACGGGACATTTTCATATGGGGTGTTTCGCGCATCTTATCAACTTGGCATCGCAAGCAGGTCTAAAAACTCCAGCGGTCGCACGTTTACTGGGGCGAGTTAGACGAATTGTGGCATTTTTTCACCGAAGCCCCACTGCAAGCCACGCACTACAAGAGAAGCAAAAACTTCTTCAGTTGCCACAACACAAGCTCGTAGTGGACGTCACGACCAGATGGAACAGCTCCCTGGATATGATTGAGCGCTTCCTCGAGCAGCAGCCAGCCATCTCTGCAGCGCTGCTGTCACCCGATGTCCGCAGGAGGGAAAGCGATATCTGCACTTTAACGGAGACGGACATCACCGCCGCAGAGGACGTAGTGAAGTGTCTAGGGCCAATGAAGACGGCCACGCTTGCCATCTCCGAGGAGGCGTCTCCAACTATGTCCATGGTTGCGCCACTGCAGTCCCAGCTTTTGAGTCAAATGAAATGTACTGCTGATGACTCTGCTGTGATAAAGGAGCTGAAAACAGCAGTGCATAACAACTTAAGTCCAAGGTATGTTATTTTAGCATTCCTATGTAATAGCCTAGTATTAGTTTATTATGGAGTTTTAATAGACTTTTCTGATTTTATTTATATTTTATTTAGAAGAGCAATCATTTAACCTCCTTAATTTTAGACTGTAGAATTAGTATATAATAGTGTTTGCATGACTGACTGTTGCATGTGCATGCATTTACTGTAGGCCTACCATGGCTTACACAACATGTACACGCAAAAATATACATATATGAAGTGATATTTGTTCCTCTATATAGATATGAAGCCCTGAAGGATACCTTGTGTGTAGCATCATCACTGGATCCACGTTTCAAGACGCTACCATTCCTCTCTGACGAGGCACGTGATGCTGTCTTCTTGAAATTGACCTCTGAAGCTGCTGTTCATCTGAACCAATCAACTGTTGTAAGTTTGCAGACTATGGGCCTGTGTACATTTGAATATTCAGACTTGGTGTCTATATAGTTTTTATTTTTTGAATTGGGCTGAAAAAAAGGAATTCAGATTAATTTGTCTATTATTTTCCAATGATTTTTTACATCAGCAGAATCCTGAGGAAACTACACCAGAGCAAGATGACTCCTCCCATGGTTCAACTGATGTGCCTATGCCTGCACCAACTCAACCAAAGAGGCCAAAAGACTCATCTGCTCTCATGGCTTTACTGGGTTCAACATACACGCCAAAAACACCACTAGAAAGGAAAACTCCTACTGAAAGAGCTGAGGTAGAGGTCACCGCATACAGGAAAGTACCATCTATTCCTCTTTCTCAAAATCCACTGACATGGTGGCAGGTGCATGCAGAGGAGTTTCCTCTCCTGGCAGACCTAGCAAAGCAGTATCTCTGCATACCAGGGACCAGTGTCCCATCTGAGCGAGTCTTCTCAACCGCTGGTGACATTGTTACTGCTCAAAGGAGCTGCCTCTCTCCACAGCATGTAGACCAGCTCCTTTTCCTACAGAAAAATTACACAATTCCTGAAGACTAGGAATCCCAGTCAAGCTACTGTTTTTAATGTTCTTTGTGGACATTGTTAGTTAGTTCTGGTCATTGTTGTTTTAACCCTGCCATGGGTATGTTGTTCCAAAAGAGGGCCATGAACAGTAATGGTCAATTTCTTATATGATTGCTGTGCTTGCTGAGGTACTTTTTTCTTTGTAGTCAGAAACCCTGCCATGGGCATGTTATTCAAGCAAAATCTGGCTGACTGTTATGGTTATGATGAATAATTATAATAAAACTGGGAATTTTTTATTTCAAAATAAATGCTTTACATTCTTGACTCGTCTCTCTGTGTATATTCCTCTTACACATACACAGATAAATGCACAAACACATATGGGGCTGTTCCTGTCAATGGGGACAATTCAGCAATATGTAAGTAGATCGATATCGGATCGGATCGGATCGTGGATCGAATCGCATCGTGGCCTTGTGAATCGAAATTGAATCGATCCAGGAAATCAGGATCGATACCCAGCCCTAGTAGTGTTGTGCTTTGTGAATGGGACTGCTTATTTCCATCCCTGGGTTATTCTAAACACTTACTGAATGTTAGGTGAAGTGCCTGGCTGGCTGATCTTCCTGTTCAAACAGGGCATGAGTCAGCACACTGGAAATGCAGAAGGCTTTCTGGCTTTGGGATTACTGGGCATGATGACATACACAGGCTTCACTTAATTTGTGTTTATTACTTTTTCATAACAGTACCGTAAATGACTAACCTTTGCTTTTTGTGCAGCCCACATCTTACCTGCAAAGGGCTAATATGGGCAGAAACCTGGTTAAGAATCCAAATGGAGATGGTAAGATGACGAAACATGATTCTGTAGTTAGTTATTGCAGCAATGATAATGCACAGATAAACTTCTGCTTGTAAATTAGATCATCATTATCTGACAATGTTGCAAACACAATACCAAGTTCACAGTATTTTGGGGTTCATGAAATCTGTTGTTTATTTTAACTTCTTGGGTTCTTTTTTTAAAAAGACAATACAGTAATGTGTATTTACCTTGTTGACATGTTTTGGCTGCTAGCTGCAAGCCATCTTCAGAACTGCTGTTTATTTTTCATTGTGAAACAAAATAATGAAAGCTAAATATCAATATGGCCATGGTCTTCTAGAGGACCTGGAATTCTGGGAGCTGACTGAAAATGGTGGAAGCCAGTGGAAGGTTGAAGACATGCCTGGAGACTGTGGCCATGACTTTGTCAATGATGGAGTAACCAAATACTTTGCGACATCTTTTGAGTAAGTGTTTAATATTATACAGTGTAACCATGAGGTGTGGTTTGTGCCACCTCGTGTTACGTAGCAAAAAAAACCTCCTAAAAAACGAAGGCATAACAAAGCACATGACTTTCATGCCCAGTTTAGTTCTGATGTAGACTTAGTTCTGTCCTGTTGTCTTAGTTTAGTCCTGGTCTAGTCTAATCCCAGTTTAGTCCCAGTTTTGATGAGGTCCATATGCATGTGAACACAACCTTAATCATAGAAAACATCTCAACTACAACTACTTTTTTTCTGCTTGTGAGGCTGTGTTGTAATTTTTCACATACTTTGAAATGTCCTCTTTTCATCAGTGTTCATAAGCAAAAACATTCTGTAATGTGTGTTTTAGATTATGTCTGAAGAGACAGGTCATAAACCTGCTGGATGAGGGATACTCTGCGGAGGCTCTGGATGAACAGCCCCCTGTCCAAATTACAGACTGGTATATTTTTACACGCATCTTATACATACTGGTACTTACTTGCTGAGTTCATACATTTTCTTTATTTTTTGTGCTGCACAGGTACTGTGCAAGGACTGACTGTGGCTGCACCTACCAAATAACAGTGTCTCTATTGGATGAAAATCAAGAGTTAATACAGGAGTTCAAACCAGAACCTGTGACCCTGGACCCTGAAAGTGACGATTGCGCTTGGAAAGAGGTAAACAACATTTAAAAGTCTCTGCAGTGTGCAGATCCTCAGTCTGTTTGCCCCACAGATCACCCACAGTTTTACTGAGTATGGACCTGGTCTGCGCTTCATTTCCTTTGAACATGGAGGCAATGACAGCAACTACTGGGATGGCTGGTATGGGGTTAGAGTCACTGCCAGTTCTGTTAACATTGAGTTGTGAGAGACAATATGAGGCATGAGCAGTACATCTGCTTTGCTTTATATTGGGCATGTAACACAGTAGGCGTGTGTGCTTGTTATAAGAAATCTGCTGCTGTAAGTGCTGTACCTCTGCAGAGGTACAGCATATGCATATGTTTAAGTAAAAACATATGCATATAAAATCATGTGATTTATAATTGCATTCAAAATCATGAATGTGTAAAGTGTAAAAAATGTCCTTAAAATGACAATAAAACTGTTGTAATATATAATAAAAGTGACTTTATTTAAATCACCTTTCAGTCACAAAACACAGTCTTGTTATTACTATGTCTCACTGCAGCAGCTTTTAACTGCCATTGTTTCACCAAATATTAGACTCATACATTTTGTTATTAAATAACAGTATGAAGGTAACTCTTTTAAATCTCTCCTGCTGCATCATTTTCACATAAAAAAAATAAATCTTTAAACATAAAGACTCCAGTGCAATCTTCATCTAAGGTGACATCACGGTGGTCTGGCATGGACCATTTTCGGTTCAGTAGACTAGGTCACCCCACAGCCGGCATAAGTGGCGTTTTCTGTGTCTTCATTACAGTAAAATGTGTTTCACTCTCCCTGGGACTGCATTTGTTTACAAAATGCCTCAAACTGCTGCTGCTCCAGCTCTGTCATCACTTTATTCAAGGCATAGATCTGTAAAATGACACTTGGTTAAATCATCAGTACAGTTGCAGTATGACAGTGAGGTCATATGAGCGTTACCTCAGCCCTCTGGCGCTGTTTTAGCTCCTGTTGAGCAGATTTCTGTCTGATTCTGTCTCCTCGTGTGGGAGTGGTGTTCAGCTTTGGTTTATCTTTACGACAAGCAGGCTCCATATCAAGCTACATTAGAAAAACAACAGATTATGATCATTCATTTCTTTAAACATTCTTTCCACAGTAAATCGACATTTTACAACTTTTTATGTTGGAATATACACTCCCATTCTTAAATTAACAAAACGTTTTTGACCCAGACTCATCATAGTGGTGCTAATGATGAGAGTCGTACGCTTTAGAGGATTCATTTTAAAATTGTTTTAAGTAACAAAAAACAAAAACGTACACGTAAAAAAAACTAATATTAGCATTTACTTACACGGTATATGTTGGAAGACAGTCTGATGTCAAACAAAAGGCTTCAAAACAGCTATTCTCTTGGCAAGCCGCTCAAGGTAAATAAACCCGATGTGAAACATGAGACTGTTTCCGGTGCGAAAGTAGTTCCGCCTTTTAAAAACAAAAAGCTTATAAAACATGTGTATATACTCGAACACTAATCCATTCAAATGTATTATTACCAAGGTTGTATCAGGAGAACTGTTTGTATTTTAGACGAACATTACGAAAAGTAATTTAAGAGTCGGTGCTTTTTTGAGTTCGGCCACAAGAGGTCTCCTTTGTTCCATAGTAGTTCCACCAAGAGAGCCTGGCTGCAGGCCCTCCACCCACAGGACCTATCCACCAGGACCTCCACTCACATGTCCCTACTTTTTCATTAGTTTAGGCTTTTTTTACACTTAATTACACTTTTTAAAATCAGTTCTTGCCTTAGCTCGCTACTAAATGTTAAGTTGATTATGCTCATTTGAATTTTACTACTATAATCAAAGGAGAAGTTCAATTTGTCAACTGGACAAAGTTTGTTTGGTTGAAAACGTTTCGCCGCTCATCCGAGAGGCTTCGTCAGCTCTGGCCCTCATGCTGGTTTCAATCTGTGAAATACTTCACTTACACCTTATTTAATCCTACCTGTACCTTTGTATTTTATTATATTTTATTACATATTTTTATTATATCCTCCTGAGAGCCGGCCCATTCATCTGTGTCCTTTATAGTGGACATTGAGTTAACCAGTCTATCTTTTAAGTGTTTTGAGATAGACTCTATGTACTATGATTAAAAAATAAATTATTAAATAAATATAATAATAAATAAGTAAATAAAAAGTAAATCAAATAAAAAGTTTTAAAAAAGTAAATAAAATAATAAATAAATAAATACAAATTAGAAATTAAAAGGGAGTCTAAAAATTTTTTAAGGTGACTGTAGAAGCTTGTCAGAAACGTTGGTCATCAAAAATGTCATGTGGATTTAACACTATTACAGTCCATTACAGAGGACATGTTGCAACATAAATAAAATAAAAATAAAATTAACAAAATGTAAATGCTAAGGTGTTCATTTACCTCCAAATAGAAAATCACAAAAAAAAAAAAAAAATTCTTCGGGTCCCAGGAGGATATTGTTTACCTTTTCCCCTGCACTTTTTGCTACACTTATTTACCATGTACTATTATTGCATGCTATTAGTACTTCTTCATTATCTTAGTGAGTCAGCGGTTCTTCTGATCCTAAGCATTTCATTGCATTGTTAACCTTGTGTTGATCCTGCATATGACAAATAAGCCATCTTGAATCTTGAATCTTGATTTTTGCACTTCAAAGATTGTACAGTATATTTAATCTCCAATACAATCTAAATGCTTTGTAATTTTAGATTAATTTGTTTTGACTCTGCTCTACTTACATAGGGAAATTAGCAGTACAATGTTGTCACAAACAGAACTGTAAACATGTAGTATATTAGCATATTATTAGGTGTAAAATAATGCCAACGTTTGTAATGTTACGTTGAGTTGTTTGTTTACTTTTAAAGGCTTGTTGGTCCTCTGGGTGGAGGTCTGCAGCCAGATCCCTCTCAGTTCCTCAGCAGAGATAACTGTGTCCAAACAATAAACTGTATATACATCTTCTTTACACAGTCTGTGGTCCAGCCTGATGTTTGACATGGATTAGTCCTGCAACTTGCTATCCTCCAGTTTTGATGTTAGCTTTTCAAACCATTAATGGCTAGAGCAATGAACTTACACACATAAACATTGTAGTGATGATTTGGAAATACCCATAAGTACACTGACCGATCTGCTCATCCCAAAGTGAATATAGGCTACTCCATCGCTCAAGTTACACTGTTCACAGTTTTAAGGTTTAGGCTACAAAAACAATTTCACATTTTACATATCAGTAAAGGCTGAAACGTACAATAGGCCCTAATCATCAAACTGACATAAAATTTGTTTGTTGTGCTCATTTCCCCCCTCCATTAATTCATGTTTATTCTGCCATTTTGAGAGGATGCATGCTTTTTATTAGATGTTTTAATATAGGCCAAATATATGTACTTCATTTAATAGGATTTAACATTTTGTCAACTTTCCTTTGTTGTGCATAACATGCTTCCAGTGTGGTATGGGGTGTCTACATCAAGTGCTCCCAAACCTATTTTTATTTATATTAGTATATATATTTTTATTTTTTTAATTTTATTTCAAAAGAAAAAAAAGTAATTGAAGATCTGGAGTGATCAATATGAGGTTGGAAAAAGATATTTAATTAGTGCAAGAGCGTACCCTTCTGTGTCAGAATGCTTCAGTTATTGACTTATGTTGATGAACAATGCCAGTTGGCACAGACTGGCATTATTGACACAGAATGCCTGACTTTTGTCTGCTAAAAGTTGTGCTTGTATTTTGTATACTGTGTATGTTCTAGCAAATTCACCATCAGGTGTTTTATTTTATTTTTTTTCTATTTGTGTTCATCTGTGTTTTAGGCTTCTAAAAGGAATTAGCTGTCTCTTATTTTCCTGTATTGTTTTTGATTCTCATTTCATGTCCTCTTCCCACTGGCATATATAATTATCTAGTTGTGTCTTTTTGCTGCTGCTACCTCTTGGGCAGGTACTTTTGCAAAAGAGATTTTTAATCCCAGAGAGTTTTTTTTATTTTATCCTAGTAAATGATGGTAAAAATACTTCATATACTAGCGGCTTCTACAATTCCCCATTTTAATTTTCCAATATAGACCATTCAGGCTGAGTAAACTTCTTGTACAAGGATTTGGGAAAGAAAAAAAGGCCTTGGTGCTCAAAAGGTTTAATAGATCACCCTATCCCTTCTATCCTCAGAAGTGTTGTGGAAATGGTCAACCTGGCTGCAGTGCTTCTGCCTGTGACTATTGTGAACTGAAGTTGTGTCCATGCCCTCTGGCAGTATAGGCTACTTCCCTGAGCTTTATCTCAACATACCAATGGTTTACCTGGATTTATCCTGCAACCACAGCAGAGAGCTCTCCCTCAGAATAATATCCTGCCAAAAAGCATTCCTGCTCTGCACCACTTCAGTGCAGGCCTAAAATAAAGCAAACCTCCTGGTTATCATCATGGCTCATCACTCAATCAACTAACACACATGTATATCATTATAACATATGGAGGAAATAAAATGTTCTGTAAAACAAACCTGTTGTCAAAGTTTGTAAATTAAAATATGGTAGCACCTGTGAGCCACCCATCCAGGGGCAGGGGTGCCAAAGCATATGTCATCTAAAAAAGCCTGCAAATAAGATATTTTTATTGGTCATGCAGGAACTAAAGGTGTTGCATGACATAACAGGGTAGATATAAACTGAGGCATCATAATAAATGTATAGAAATAAAGGGGAAAAGTGGAATGTAGTGTCAAAGAGGAAACAGGGAGGTGTCTGTGTCAGTGGTTATAACGAGAGTGACCCCACCTTGCACAAGTGCATACTGTTGTTGTGTCCTTCCATTTACTTCATCTACTTTGTCAATACATCTGCTGTAGAATGACTAGCTAGACCAAGGCAGCTGTGGCTACAAACCATAGCTTATATTAGCAGTAGTGTGGAGTAAATGAATAATGGCTATAAAGTATGGCTTTGAATGGCCTGTCAATTTGGTTGGAATTAGTCTCACCCATCTACTGCCAAGACACACGTGTGCATCCCTCACACATTTACATTTGCCATACATATACACACCGGCTTTCCAGGACTACAAATAAACAGCAGTTGGTGACGCTACATGAAATAATTACACATACACACTTACTGTAGTACTCCATCTGCACATTAGACAAGCGTGTGTGAACTTGATGTGTTGCTCTTTTCACACCCGATCCCCAAAAGGCCTGCTGCCTCCAACGTAAACACACGCAGCATACAGCCGAAAAGAGCAGATACACAGGAAGTAACTTGACAAGTGAGGGTCAGATTGAGGGATGCACACACACACACACACACACACACACATACACACACACACACACATACACACAGACACACACACACACACACTGAGCTTCCTCTCCCTCTCTCGAGCCAACAGCGGTTTGGAGATTTTCTGCCTCTTAGCTCTGCAGCACAGTTCTATGATTCATGGAGCATATTCACAAAAAATCTCCAGCTGACATGGGTTGCTGCATTAATTATTGTATTATTTTGATAGTGGCGTCTTTGAGCAAGACTCTTGGTGCTTTTTGCATCTGCACTCAGAGTTACACGGTCGTAATTAGTTATTCTTCTCAAAACTCCATAATTACTAGTTTTAAAGTAGAGAAATAGTTGTTTTAAAAAGTGAAGTGATTTTGAAGGACCTGTGGAGACATAACATTTGTTAGGCAATAGACTGAAGACCTTTATCCACCTTACTAGGATCTCACTGAAGATGAATCATTTAATCTTTCCCCCATGCCATTATTTTATTGTATTCTTCCCAAGTCAATAAAATACAAATTATAGAAGCAGCATTATGCGCATGTCATAGTTACAAATGCCCTTCTAATTAACAGCCCCTCCTTATACCTCCTTGTTTCTGTCCCACTAACACCTTGGCAGCAGAGGCAGTGGTGAGACAGGCCCCGGTGGAGCAGAGTTGGCCCTAGGTGCACACAGGGACACTGTCCACTTTAAGCATTGCCGAGGGACAAGACAGCAGGGTCACTGTGTCTGCTCTGCCCTGTCCCTGCTCGGAGCTGCTTCTCATTAGGCCTGTTTGTTTTGGCTGACACGACAAGGCACTTAACACTGACATGTGTACAGCCTTACACTCACTCGCATTACAAACACACATACACACACACATGCACACACTGGGTTTCCATCATTTTTGGGGGACATTATATAACCAATCCAATCCAACTGTTTTCCCACAGTCCAGTTCAGTTCCCAGTTCAGATTTTACCCCATTCTGATGCCTCATGCCATAGAACTAGTCACGTGGTTTCAATTATGCAATCACATGCTCTGGAGGGATTTTTTAAGCTGCCCTAACTTCTCCCAGTTTGGTAATACTGCGGGTCAAAGCGTTTGTTACCTCGGTTATGTTTAGACAGCATTCACATTTCCAAAAGAGTTCCTTGAGAGCAAGTTCTTAATTCAGACCCTACAGTCCCTGATGTCCAACCTGGATTCTCAATTTTGTGTTAATTGGCATGAACACACAAGCAATTTTCCAGCAGTGATTCCTCCATACAAATCCATTTTTTACAGTTACAAAGTTGTCTGGCAAACATCTGACATGCCAAAAGAACTGCAACACCAACATTGGTCTCATCACCCTGTGCAGTAAAAGTGCTATTCTAGCTGGTAGCACTGCCATAATTGGTCCTCTAAAAAACAACAAATGTGCCATCATTCAGCACCCTGATACATGCATGCCAGGTGGTTTATGTGTGAGGAATTCTTTGGTCCATGTACCGTCTCATTCACCATACAGTCCCAGTGGTGAAGAATAAGTCTGGGCAGGATAATAATAATAATAATACATTTTATTTATTAGGCGCCTTTCTGGACACTCAAGGTCGCCTTACAACAAGTATAATATACATAGTTAAAATACAAACAGTTAAACATTTAAGCAGTAAAACTTTTAAAAACAGTAAAACATTTAAAACATTTAAAACATGGATGCATGTATTCTACCATCACTGCAAAACTTGAAACCTATGAATGTGCCATCTATGACCACCATGTATTCAGCATTTTATATTATGTCGTTGGCTTGTACAGACTGGGAGGTTTTCCAGGGGGACATTGACTACAAGGCCGCTGTGATCACTGATTATATAAACTTCTGCATTGGTACTTGCATCCCGGTCAAAACAATTAAGAAATTTCCCAATACCAAGCCTTGGATTACTCCTCAACTTTGAGAACAAAGTTTGAGAAAGAAATACAAAGCATTGTGAGGTAAGAAATATGGTACTGGAAGCAAAACTGAAATACAAGGACTGACTGGAAAGGGAATTCTCTAACATGAACACAAAACAAGCATTCCATAAGGTACGCACATTAGCAGGTTGCGAACCCAAATCCATTCCACACACAGCTACAGACACAGCACAGTTTGCAGAAGAGCTCAATAAATTTTATGCTCGTTTTGATGAGGTGGATTATTCTGCCGAATGTGAGAGAACTTGGGGGAGAACTTCCATCAGCTGACCAGGATGCACCACCCCCTTTTACATTGGAGGATGTGAGGCTCCAGCTCAGCAGGTGCAAGCTGGGCAAAGCCCCCGGTCCTGATGGCATCTCAGCTAAGGTGTTGAAGAACTGCACACAGGAGCTATCTCCTGTTCTTCACTCCCTGTTCAAGGAAGTCCTTGTCACAGCCACCATTCCAACCATCTGGAAAACATCCACAATAATTCCCATACCAAAGAATCCCAGGCCCACGGAGCTCAACCACTACCGACCTGTGGCACTCACATCCATCATAATGAAGTGCCTGGAGAAACTACTGCTAAACATCATCTTGCCGGTTGTTGGCCCGCATCTAGACCCACTCCAATTTGCCTGCAAAGCAGGGAGGGGCACGGAGGATGCTGTAGCCTGTCTGCTGCACCTCCTCCTCCAGCATCTAGACTCTCCAGGACACTTTGCCCGAATCCTCTTTGTGGACTTCAGCTCAGCCTTCAACTCCATCCAGAGGCACCTGATGATCCAGAAACTGCAACAACTCAATATCTCCACCACACTGATCCATCTCATCCATAACTTTCTGAGCAACAGACAGCAGGTTGTACGGTTGGGCGCGACCACATCCTCTGCTCTCACCATAAACACCGGTGCACCGCAGAGATGTGTGCTCAGCCCATTTCTTTACACACTCTACACAGATGACAATATTAGTCCCTCCACAAACATAATATACCTCAAATACTCAGATGACACTGCTATCCTTGCCTTGCTCAAGGACAATAATTCAGTTATGGACTATTACAACACAATCACAAAATTCACCAGGTGGTGCAGTGAGAACCATCTCCACCTTAATGTCAGTAAAACTAAGGAACTCATTTTTACCCCCCCCCCCTCACTACAGCCACCCATCATCATTAGCAGCCAGACAGTAGACAGTGGACACTTTCAAATATCTCAGAGTCACAATAGACAATGCACTTACATTTGATCAACATACCACAGACATTTACAAAAAAAGCCATCAACGATTGTCAATAATCAGAAAACTTAAAGGACTCTATGTTTCTCCACATCTGTTATTACTATTGTATCAATCCATCATCCAGTCTATTCTGTTGTATTGTTCTACCTGCTTTTTCAATATGCTCACTGTTAAAAACCGGTCTAAACTCACAAAGGTAACTCATACAGCTGCTAAAATTATAGGACTCCCAACACCCAACCTTGCAGATCTCAACAACAGGGCTATTGGACGCCTTGCACTTTCAATAGAACAGGACCCCACTCACCCACTACAGGAACACCTCACCCCTCTGCCCTCAGGACGGAGGTACAGGGCGATCAGGTGCAGGAGGGCCCGCTTTGGCAGAAGCCGGATCCCTTCAGCCGTCACATTTTTGAACAACAGGCCCCGCTGAGTGTGCTGTAACGCTTATTGTATGTCTTTGTGTTTGTTGTGTTGTTGCTGTGTGTGTCAAACAGGCTCTGTGTACGTGAAAATGAATTTCCCCCTTGGGGACAATAAAGTCTAAAGTCTAAAGTCTAAGTCTAAAAAGCACCATATCAGAGCCCAGAAATGCCACTGACTTTCAATTTTGAAGAGTCACTAATTCTAGCTGAGTGGAAGGAAACAAATCACAAACAAAATAAATGCCATGTCAGAAGTGAAACATTACTCTAACCTTCATGGCAATACTCTTTTCTAGCACTGTGCACACCCCATTCATCCTCAAAACATCGAAACTGTCCAGAAACATCTCAAGGAGCCTCTTGATGCCACAGTGATTAGGGAATCAGAATCCCTAGTTTTCATCTACCACTGTGGTTGTAGAAAAGAAGAATGGAGGATATATCTTATAGACACCAATGATGATCTCACCTGAAGTTGTTGTAAGAAAGACTTGTCCACCTACCTGGGTTTGGTTCTTGTTAGGGGCTCACCAGCTGGGTTCTGCTTTGTGTGCCTGCCATATTGCATAAATATTACTTATTATAAGTATATAACACTTATTACCTTACTTTTACAACTGAATAACATATGTTTGGAATGAGAGAAAAAAAAAGGAATGGGGGGATTGTTGTGTGAGTGTATACAATGGGGGAATGAGGTACAGCAATGCCCTCGCTCACCAAGTACAATTTGGACCCCCAATTTGGACCCCATCTCAATTTTCTCAAGTGGCAGTGCAGAGCTGTTTAGGTTTCCCTACACACACCAGGAATGTGATAAACAATAAATGCATTCTGAGGTGCTGGCATGCACACACCTCCGCACACTGGAGATGAGTGCAGCCTGCAGCAGTTATAAAAACGATTGTACACTGTTTAATGGGCCTATGGTCACACACAGACCACAGAGGGTCCAGACACACTGCAGCCTTGTGGTCAGAATGCCAGAATGATGTGGGATTCAATCCAACAGTTACTCTTTTCTTTGGAAAAATGTGGAACTCTTTAGCAACATTACTGCCCCAAAACACTCCAGAGGCCAAAACCTCCCAAATTACAGGGCAGTGGGGCACATAGGCACATTTATAACATGATATTAATCATATAAGAAAATAACCAATTGACATTAAGAAGTGAAAACATTTTACCCCATGACTGTGTAACTGTAAACCTGTCAATACTATTAAAAACATGTAAGTACTAGCAGCCTTAATGGATACATTCATATATTTGAAAATCATCAAATTATGATACACGCAGTAACATTATAGGTTATTTGTTTTTTTTTTTACTTAACAAATGGGAATTTGTGGATAATTGTCGAGTGTGCTTGTATTCCATGGGTGGACAATCTTGTCAGTTGTCAATTTTTTGAAGTTGTTGAAGGCCTCATTACTTAAGTGAAAGGAGAAAATTATACTGAGTTAAAATTTACTTTGGTAATTGGTAATTGTTGCACATTTACTACTGGAATTTTACTACTGTTGTACTGTTGTTTACTACTGTTATTGCACTAGAATTACTACTGTTGCACATTTATTTTTATCTTTACTTTCAATGCACATTCTATTGCACATTGCTGCTATCTGCTGTATCTGCCATTGCACATTTGATGCACACTGCACATTTTTGGACATCTATAAATAGGTGTTAATTTATTGTTGCACTGCTTCAGATCTTAGATCTTAGATTTTAGTTTTTAGATTTTTGTAGATAGCTTTTGTTAGATAGTTTTTGTTTTGTCTTTTGTCTTCTATGTTGTATTTTGTACACTGTCTTTTTGCACTACTTGGCTGGAGAGAAATGAAATTTCGATTCACTGTATGTTGAACACATATGGCAGAATTGACAATAAAGCTGACTTTGATCTCTTGATCTTTGATCTTGGCTGGTGTCAGGGCCAAAGGTGAGCTGTATACCATTATGACTTTTTTAACTTTTACTATAGGGACGATTACTTGTCATAGTTTATTTCTGTGAAAGTCCCCTGACTATGGCATGAGTTTATGCATTCATTGCTGCAGTAAGTTGCTTCTGGTGTTGTGGTAAGGTGCTAGGTCACACGTTTAAAGCCTCTATGAGACATCTAAGAACTTAGCTGTCTCAGCCAGAGCAGCTGTCCAAACGCATACACAAGCAACCAGATGTGTTTGTATGAATGACTGCAGTGTGTCCACCTGCGCACTGGAGCGCGGTAGGGAGCCATAGTCATCCAGGTCTGCAAGAGTAGAAATGTTTCTTTAAAATTCACTTGCAAACACTCACCACTGTTATGAAAACATGATATACAATAAATTATTATTGACAATTCTTAGTAATTAGACAGGAAAGTAAGCTGTACCAAGAAATTTTGAAACAAAATAAAGAGGATATTGGGCAAATAATGGCTATAATCTCATGATTAACCTCATTGCATTTGCACTAAAATTTCAAAGTGCTACACAAAAGAGCTAGAAACAAAAAGAACACTGTAAAGATGCAGTGCAGGCACCCTGAAATGCAGTTTATATATTGAAATGAACAAAGTCATAAACAACAGGTACATTGGGCAATTTGTAGTGCACCATTGAACCGTGCATGACGCCACCAGATCCTCATTCATTTCACACATACACATATCCATAAATATATTAGCATATTGTGATTGTAATCACCTCATAAACATGATGTATTAGATGTGTATAAGATGCTGTTGGGAGGGCAGTAAAATGGGTTAGAGTTGAGCATGTGCATGTGTAAGTCTATCTCCTATGAGCAGACTACATACTGTGTGATTTTGTGGTGCATTCAGGATAGCCCTACTGTATGCATATGTTGACTCAGTGAGATTGGCAGCTGGGTCTCTCGAGAGCTGTGGTTTAGCAGACGCCGGCGCACTGTTAAAGCTAAACATGGCTAATTGAGCAGGACGCTCACAGGGCCGCCTCTGTCTGTGTGTGCGTGTGTGTGCGTGTTAGGACGTATGGAGCCCATTGGGGTAAATAACATCAGTCTACAGTGCTGCAGCCAGGACTCGGTATTGCGGCTGCTGCACAAACAGTTTATAATCTAAAAACACATCATTGGCTTAATAGTACAGCATTAATATAGTCAATATTTTGTAAGTTAAGTTTACACTGCTTTAGTGCTTTGAATGTTATTTTCTTTAATTGAAAAACCTGCAATGATTATGGGTCATTCAAAGTGACTCTCAAACTGAAATGGTCTTCACCTATCCTACCTAAGATAGAGACTAAGATGGAGCAGATAGTTAATCCAATAGTGGCACAATGTCTTGAAACACTCATCCTGGCATTTTGAACTACAAAACACAAATTCTCTTAAATTGTGTTAAGTAACCCTGATTATTGAGAAAAAAAAATACCCCACACGCAGAGGCGCTGGTCTTACAGCTGCTAAAATGATGACAGCATGCTGCTGGAAAGGTAAGACCTCTGAGTGTAGGGCAGTCATTAGAAAAAAGTAAAACAAAAAACATAATGTATGTATAGTATGTTGCACATCAATAAAATACTTACAGTAATCCCCCCAAAAGATCTTATAATAAGAATTGGCATATAAAGCACACTTTGCAGCCTCTTGGCTGGATCAGACTTTATAGAGTGACTAGAGTGGTAAACAAGATGATATTAGAGAAATTATGCAGGTGCTAAGTCTATGTTTGCTCACAGAGTACAGTCAATTTAACCTTTCAAACTGAAGCCATTTCCTTGTTGACGTACAAGGTGTCAGCAAGGTTGTGGGCCATGGCCAAACCAAACTTGTTTAGAGGTGATGACCTGAGAGGTGAGTTCATGTTTTTGGTGAGGGTCTGCTCAGCCGTGTCGCTCCTGGCATGAACGCGCTCCTGCAGCCGGGATGGTGAGTGCAGGTGCTGAAGGGCTCAAGCCTGTCTCAATGCGGGCTCTATGAAATATTTGCACGGTTCTAGCAGCTCCACTTATTTCAGGAGGTTCACTGGCTATTGCCTGCAGATCACAGCATTGTCTTTGCAATGGGAGTGTTGGAATGCTCTAAGATGGGGCTTCATGGGTTAGATCGGGCTCACAGTTCCATAGGTCCATGCAGGCCCATGCGCAGGCAGCACAGGTGTACAGCAGCAGTGCAAATGAGCCATGCATCACAAGAGCTCATCCACAGTAAGCTCTCACAACATTTCATCTGCATAGATTAAAATGAGTATTGCTCTTTAAACATGATTAAGACTACCATGAAAGAAATGTTTATTTTTATTTTATAGTACTTTTATTATACTAAGCCCGGAGGAGCTGGAGGAAGTGTCCGGGGTGAACGAAGTCTGGGAGTCCCTGCTTAGACTGTTGCCCCCGTGACCCGGCCCCGGATAAGCGGAAGAAAATGGATGGATGGATTTATTATATTATTTTATTATCCCTGTAGGGGATTCCTCTGCATTTCACCCAACCTTTCAGGAGCAGTGGGCAGCACATGGGGCAACCATCTCCATGATCTTATTGCTGGGCTTGGTCATGACCTCAGCTGGAGGATATTTTTTATGGAGCATGTTTTTGGGTTGAATGGGGAAATCAGAGTGCCCAGAGGAAACCCACCCAAACATGGGAAGAACATGCAAACTCCACACAGAAAGGCCTGGGCAACCCAGGGATCGAACCCAGAACCTTCTTACCTTCTTGCTGTGAGGCGGAAGTGCTAGCCACTCAGCCACCATGCCAACACAGGTTTTATTGTTAATAAAACTTGGATAAAACACTTGAACACATGAAAGTAATTGAGTTGTGCACTTCTTTATTAGACAATGTTGTAGATCCTTTCTAGATCATCAACAGGTATGTCAGGATCTGTTTTGTCCTTTAACCTAGAGGCTAAACATGCCTCATATCTTAAAAAATGAGAATGAAACAAATGAAACAAATAAAGACAGCACCATATGTAACTTTGGGCCTGAAAGAGGGCATTGATTTGTATGGCCTTCCTTGTACTCGTCACACTGTATTTGAGGACATTCCTGGAAAAACACAAAGTAACAATAACATTGATGTTGATATTGTTACATTAGTCTATATATAATCCTGTCTATTTGTAGTAGACTCACATGGTATGTGAGTACCCACTTTTATTGGTGATTACACATACTATTCATATATAATAAATACAACTACGAGTAGCCAGCAAAGTGTATAGTATAAATTTTGCTGTTGCAAAATATACTCTTCTATATCTTTTCTCTCCATTGTTTGGGTCTTATTTGTTTACTGCTTATAGACCGGTTCCTAATGTGACCACCTCATGTCTCTCCTCACTACTATTTAATTTTATGTAGTCCCTAAAAAAATACCACTTTATGGTTGAAATGTGTCTCCTGGTCCATACAGCCACAATAAAACTCAGAGTGCCTCATATCTTTTTTGTTTCTCCAATAGCCTACATAGGTCTTGGATCTTTGAACTATTGTACACAACATCTGACCCAATTATTTTACTCACCCCTTACATTGTTTGGACAACTCCATGTATGTTTAAGATGAGGAAACTAAATGATGACATATTTGGGACAGGTAAATTCAACTGCTTTACAAGTTTCCTCTTTCTAGAGACAATCAGCACAGTTTATCTGTTTACATATTTATGTGCTGTATATGATGCATCCAAGCCACGCATGTGACCTAAAATTCCCCCACTCAAAATGAGTGAGGGAAGTGACTTGGCATAAACCTGTGCCCTTAGCCCCTAGTTTCATGCTCTGGTGTAAAAGATAAGATTTTGCACATCTGCATTACTGCTGTGTGCATCCTGTACAGATGCAGCTGGGCTCAGGCTGTATGTCTGTCACCACGTCCACACATCAATACTATGTTCTCCTGTCAAAGCAAATCAGTGGTTCATGAGGAAAAAGTACCCAGCACAAGATCATCATGTCATGTTAGACTTCAATCTAACCAGACAGATTGTTTTACATGGAACTACACCTACAGCACATTACACTACAACAAGTCATTTTTGTTGAAAATCAAACACTGAACACCATGAACTGTTATAGTGACCACAGACATTTTGAATTACCAATACATTTCTCAGAATGTAGTTTATGTGTATGTTATTGACCAGAGTAGCCACATTACATCTAGTCAATAATCAGGAGTACTTTCTAGAAGGCTACAGCAACATAACCTCAGTAACAGTGTTGTAGTAGCAGTTTGGATCTATCTATTTATGATAGAGATTATTTTATGGATGTGTTCACTGCATGAGCTCTGTTATTCACTGGTGACTGCAGATGAAGTTTTTTATAGAGCAATAAAGTTATTTTGAATGTTGATTGCATTTGATATAATAAAGTAAATGTGAAGGATTAATGATCTGCTTGTCTTTTGCATGTTTGGCCACCTGCTTTGAATAAACTTGAGCCTCCCTGTCCTCAATGCTCTCTGGTGTGTTGTCATGCAGTTTACAGTAAGGTGATATTCAACATGAGGGCTGCTCTCACCGAGGGCTCCTCCACCATAAGTCACTGAGATCTGATAATGCACTTTTAAACTGCTCTCTGCCTCTCAAGCAGGCAACAAGCAAAACATTTCTAGCATGCACAGTGCTGGTATCTCATTAGTATTGGCAAAAACAAAGAGAGAAAAGGAAAATGAATGAAAAACAAAATTTTAAATAAGCACTGTCAGAAAATACAGAAAACTTTTATTGAGAGAAATACTTGCAGACTGCCTCTTACAACAGCTACATTGAACTATGGTGTCTATTTGACAAACACTGCTCAGTTTTACATGATTCACATGATGAAAGTACTCATCCAACTACCTATAAACTGCTCCAGACCAATGTGCTGTTCGGGAAAGGCGGGTTTTGTTCTGGGTTGCCTAGGAACGTTAATAAATAAATAAACTATATAATATAAATGCCGCACCATGTAACAGGTATAAACTTAAGCATAATGCCACGTTAATATCAGTAATTAATTATAACATATATAAAACAAGAAATATCTACAGTATCTCAAACACAAAAAGAAGTTACCTTATTGCCCTGGCAAGGAGCGAGCCAGTGTGGGTCCTTGGGCAAGACCCTTCACGGTACTACCCCCCGGGCGCCGAAAGATGGCTGCTCACTGCTCCTGAAAAGGATGGGTCAAATGCAGAAGTAAAATTTCTCCCGTGTGTCACTGTGCGTCATTGTGCGTCATTGTGTGTGAGACCAAATAAAGGCTTAATCTTAATCTAATCTTCCGACAACCCTCCATTCCACACTTTTTGATGCTACCATTCCAACAACCTACTCATAGTTTGGAGCGTCACCTTTTTTGTCTGAACCAGGACTGAACCAGGACTAAACCAGGACTAAACCTGCACTTCACCAGATCTAAACCAGGTCTAAATCAGGACTAAACCAGAACTGTAACGGGACTGAACCAAGACTAAAACAGGACTAGGGTAAATCAGGACTATGCCAGGACTAAACCAGGCATAAACCAGGACTAAACCAGGTCTAAACCAGGACTAAACCAGAAATGAACCAGGACTGAGTGTTGGTACAGGCCCAGAGGTGGGGCCCTGTAGACCAGTGTTTCCCAACCAGGGGTACAAGTACCCCTAGGGGTACGCGAGCACACTGCAGGGGGTACTCCGCAGTGTCGTTGCCAGACGCAGGGGGAGATTTTTTGGAATTTTTAAATTTTAATTTGAGTAAATTTGAGTTAAAGAAAGGAGAAAAAATGCCTGAGAATTACATTTTCAAATTAAGGAGATGAAATAAAATTTAATTCAATAATCTGTTGTGTCACGTTTTGGAGAATTATCAACACGCATGAGTCAGGGGGTACTCGAGGTATGACAAAAAGGCTCAGGAGGTACACAAGACAAAAAAGGTTGGGAAACACTGCCGTAGACTGTCGGGTGACCGCAGGTGAAAGGACCGCTGCAGAGCTCCGCAATCGAACTTTGTAGACACCTGTGGTTTTCTCTCTCTCTCGCTCTCAAGTCCAAGATCAGTCCTGGTTCAGTCTTGGTTCAGTTCTGGCATAGTTCTGGTTTATTCCTGGTTTATTCCTGGTTTATTCCTGGTTTATTCCTGGTTTATTCCTGGTTCAGTCCATATGCGGCATAATGCGGACCGGCATCTCGACTGATGTTTCTTCTGCTCAATAAGTAATGACTGTGAAGTGATGACTTATTTTTGACTGTAGAGTTGCATCTGTGAGTTCTTATTCGTACTGAAGAAAGCGTAATTGCAAATTTCAGAGCTGACGAAGCCTCTCGGATGAGCGGCGAAACGTTTTCAACCAAACAAACTTTGTCCAGTTGACAAATTGAACTTTTCCTTTCATCATTTTGTGATTGTAATTCTTAATGTTGTAAATTTTCAATTTGTTTTCTAATGAATAAAAAAATATTTTACATATTGACATAAAATATATTTTATGTATGACTGGACTCATTTGAGAGTTTACAGATATTTATTTTATGCTAAACTACAGCCAAATATGCACGGATTTCTATCCTATGCACACAAATATTTCTGAAAGCTTTTGTACTCCATATAGCTCATGTTGGGGAAAAAAACGATAAAGTGCCACCATTCTAACCAAAAGAAAAAAAGGAAAAAAAAAAAAAAAGGTTGGAGTGCAGGGACGTTTGATAAAAATGGAAATGCCGCCACTCCGACAATTAGACATCAGTGTCGGAATGTGTGTGTGGGAATGGCAGCATGTAACCTGGCCGACATCCACAGGTGAAACAGTGTGACGTGCACACCTTTGACTTTTTTATAATTCATTAGTACAGAGAGCGCAATGGAGGGCGTGTGCACAGGTGATGCATTCAGGAAAAGTGGGAAAGATTCTGGTTATGCGCACGCTCTGTTTTACAAATAGAAAGGACATCAGTAAAAATGTCTGTCAGTTATCAGACAGGTGCTGGAGCATATCCCACAGGTGGAAGAATGTTCAGCTCAGGGGAAGTGTAGCATGAAACCAAAGGCAGAACAGCGATGACCCAGATAAGAGCTATGTAAGTTTATAAAACATTTCACTGGAGCAGCATCGTGATGAGCCACCACCACACCTGTGTCTTCTACTACTATTTCTATTGATTGGTTTGTTAATAATACTAAAGGGTGAGGACCAAGAGACAGTGGCTAATATAGTAACGCTATATGAGACAGGGCTTCCAGATTTTCAGAAAGAAACAAATGACCCAGCTTTGAAACAAACAGCCCAAAACAACCAATACTTGCCCTTGTCTCACAGCAAGAGGGTTTGATTCTGGACTAGCAGTTACTAGAACACGATGACCATAATCTCTCTCTGCCACCGTCCTGTAGCCAACCTTAAGGATTCAAACTTAAAATGGCCTCCTCCTTTAACCACCACCTTAACGTGGTGGAGGGGTTTAGGTGCCCAAATGATCTCGGGAGCTATGTCGTCTGGGTTTTCATGCCCCTGGTAGGGTCACCCAAAGCAAACAGGTCCTGGGGGACGGGTCAGACTAAAAGCAGTTCAGAAGCCCCTATGATGAGAAGCACAGCAAGGCCAGGTACATTGCCCAGATTGGCCCCACCCTGGAGCCAGGCCTGGGGTGGGTGCTTGACAGCGAAAGTCTGATGGCCGGGCCTTCCCCCACGGGGCCATGTGACGTGAGGCCATCCCCCCGTGGATGCACCACCTTGACCAGAAAAGGTGGCTTGCCCTCTCCGGGTGGGTGGAGAGTCCTTGCCTCAGGTGGAGGAGTTCAAGTATCTCAGGGTCTTGTTCACGAGTGAGGGGAGGATGGAGCGTGAGATTGACAGGTGGATTGGTGCAGCATCGGCAGTGATGTGGTCACTGTATCAGACTGTTTTGGTGAAGAGGGCTAAGTCGAAAGGCAAAGCTCTCGATTTACCGGTTAATCTACATTCCTACCCTCACCTGTGGTCATGAGCTTTGGGCAATGACTGAAAGGACAAGATCGCGGATACAAGCAGCCGAAATGAGTTTCCTCAGCAGAGTGGCTGGGCACTCCCTTAGAGATAGGATGGGGAGCTCAATCACACAGGAAGAGCTTAGAGTAGAGCCGCTGCTCCTCCACGTCGAGAGGAGCCAGCTGACATGGCTTGGGCATCTGTTCCGGGTGCCTCCTGGACACCTTCCCCAGGAGGTGTTCCGGGCATGTCCCACCGGGAGGAGGCCCCGGGAAGATCCAGGACACGCTGGAAGGATTATGTCTCTGAGCTGGCCTGGAAATGCCTTGGGGTACCCCCGGAGGAGCTGGAGGAAGTGTCCGAGATGAAGGAAGTCTAGGAGTCCCTGCTTAGGCTGTTGCACCCCCTGACCTGGCCCCGGATACGCGGAAGAAAATGGATGGATGGACTTAAAATGGCAATGACAATGGCAACAAACTCCTCTAATCTATCTCCTCTAATACCCACAGCCATTATCCCAGGAGTTTTCTGATAAAATGGATTTCTGATAAAATAAAACATCAAAACAGTGACAACTCTTCAAAAAATAAAAATAACTCACAGAGTAGGGAGACAAAGTCACCTACTCATTTGTTACCTTCATAGTCTGAAGCCACATGCTTGTGCCCTTCACAAGCGGCTTCAGACTATGAATTCTGAGCAAATGATACTGCCCTAAACCTGCCCAATTGTGGAACAAAATGGATGATGTTGGTTTTCTTTATGTTTGTATGTAAGTGTTACAGTGTGTTTGGCTAGACTAACAGGCTAATATATGTGTGTACATAGTTCTTGTAGCTTGGGGATATTTATCCATTTTGTGGCTTCTGCTGTCATCACTGCGGTGGCCAAACCCTGAACGAAAAACAATCACATGGACTAACTGAAAACACTCAATAGAAAAGAGCTTGGTGCCAGTGAGGCTTTAGACGTCTCACGACACCACCCTTAAGTTTAAAAGTTCTCATGAAAGCTTCTGCTCTAATAATGAGTGTGAGCGTTTCCTGCCTCTGTCCTATCGCGTGGAGGAGGTCAGGCTGCGGAGAGCATGAAAGCACAGGACTGGGACACAATGACATGCTTAATGGAGTCTGAATCGCACACACATGCACCAAAAGTGGACAGTCACACGCACTACAGTAGAACAATAGGAATTAGACCATTTCAACTTCAGGGTCTGTCCTCTCAGGACACTTTCCACACATACTTGACTCACTTGATTATTACAATCTGCACAGGAGTTTGTAGTCTTTATCTTGAACTGGACCTCTCTTTTGCAATATCTGGCTTCACATTAAAGGTCTTAGGTTACAAAAAATGGACTCTTATGAGCTTTAAGTCAGCTATAATAAGTTATAATATTGTTACCTCACCAAACACATATCCACAGATGTGTTTTGTTTCATTCACACATGCTTCAGTAATCTTGCATTAGTAGTCTGTCTATATCTCCAAAGCTCAAAATGCTTTGTTCCACCTTACAATGTTATGAAGCACACATTTTCAAGTTAACAGCTATCTTTTACTTTTTGTTTAGCAAAGATTGGAAATTACAGGGCTGAAATGATTCTTCTTCCTTTTCTTCTTTCTCTTCCTGTATTAGCACAATTATCACTATAGTTGTGTGTTTTCTATGGGAGTACTACAGTGTTACTTTTGTACAATTATTCTTGCCCAACCTGCCCAGGGACTGGAGAAGAACATAGTTGAAATTAGCCAATTAGGCTGTAATCTATAATATATTTACATGTAATATTTTCTGTGTTTACTACTCCAAAACGGTAGACTGAAAGATGTTCGTGATATCCTTAAGTCATCTAGGATTCATAGCATAGGAGAAATTCAATTCTGTAAACTGGACAAAAAGCAGACTGGACGAGCTGCGAAATGTACTTGATCAAAACAAATGTTGTCCAGTTGACAGAATCTAATTTCTCCTTTGATATGACTGAAAGGTTTTTATTCCACTCTCTCGTCTTTTAGTCTTAATTTTATGATGATTATTTATGTGTTTATGTGATTTGTTTATATCATGGTTTTAATGTCTTTCTTATTCTGTAAAATGTTGCTTTATAAATTAAGTTTTTATTTTGTAGAAGGGGTGAGATGAGCCTCATTACAGCAGGCCCTTGTTCCCTTGGTCCAGCTGAAACATCGCAGAGGTGTTTTGAAGGGTGTTTTGTCTTCATGTTGATTATTCATCTTGTATTTGCTTTTCTTAGTCAAAGGACTGAACATTCCTGCATAATCCATCACTAGACACGAACCCAGGCCGCTCATAAACATCTTTATTAGCATACATCCTAATCTGCTGCACTCTCCCCCTTGTCTCACCTCTCCTATTGCTCAAAATGGTACGCCTTATCTGCCTGACAGGCTGCTAATAAAACACACTGAGTATATGTGTGAGAGAGTGGGGTTAACAAGAATGGTGTGTGTGGCTCCATGCCCAGTGCCTCCTTAGGGCAGGATATTAGAGAGGTCTGGAACACCTCAAAATTTATGAAGGCAGCAGGACAGCACAGGCAGTAGTCTGATGAACAATAGTACCACTACACTCCACTTCATCAAATTCATGAAATGAAATATGAAATATTCGTGAAATATAATGTATCTCAAGGTTTAAGTTATTAGGATATTTCTTATATTGTGTTGATTTCATCTGTATTAGCTAGTTCAAGGAAGTGTTTTCCCAAAATTTGTGTAAGAAATTAAATGTGGTGGAAAAACATAAGACTCTTAGCATAAAAATGTTATCCGCATAATTAGAAAGTGATAAATTCCACCATCAGTGCCTATATGTACTTTTTTTTTTCCAATCCCTATACTCTGTTATCAAGTTCTACATGTCTGTAAAGAGCTGCTTATTCAATATATCTGCACTGGGGCAAGATGCATTTTACTAGAACAAAACTGATTTTCCATGGGAAAAACTAGGTATCATTCTTCTGATGAATACAATACAATACAATACAGCCAAGAGATAGGACACACAGGTTCTTGCATGTGCTGTATTTTAGGAGTGATGAATTCTGCTCTAATCTATTTTGAGTCCTAAGGATATGTATATTACCCAGATAGTACTAGTGTGAGTAAGAGCATTTGTGTTTCATTTGCCCTGGACGGAAAGGGGACCCAGACGGAGAGACTTGTCATCACTGGGCGAGGACCACTCGGCTCTGCTCAGCGCCCTCATCTCCATAATGGCTTCCAGTCGCTCATAAAAGCACAGGACCATGGGAAACTACGACAGGCCATCACTTCTATTAGATTCTTTGGTGCTCATCAGGATGGATCTCCAGAGGCCCTCTCAATTCTGTATATGTACTTTTGATGAAGATTTATGTATTTATATTTATTAAGTACTTTTGCCTTTTGTTGAGAAAGTTTGCACTTCACAAGTGAGAGATACAGCAGTGCTATACTTTGTATGTGATGTGGACATTTTCTTAAAGGTACAGTATGTAACTTTCTGGAGTTGATCTATCTATCTATATACAAAGGCTGTGTCCCACCATAGTGGGGTAGCCTAGACAGGGCATACAACTGGAGTTGATATCTGCTTGAAATGAAAAGTTAAATCCATAGTTTGGAACATTGTTTTTGGAGACGTTTTATGTCACACTGTGGAAGATTATAGCCAAAGGAACAAGATTTCCATGTAAACAAGCAGGAGCTCTCCTCAGTCAAGTTTTTCATTGCAAAACAACCAAAATGTTCTTGGAACACAGAAAAGGCCTTAAATTAGACCATGCAATTTGCACATAAAATTATATATTAGTTAGTATATGTCATACCTGTATTGAGCAGAAGTTTAATTGTTGTAGTCTGGGCTGAGCTCTGTTGGCTCCTCTTGTATATAGTATCTCCTGTACTGTAGGCCTTGCCTCTGTTTATGTCCCTGTGGGGCCCTCAGCCCTGATCCTTGTCAACGCATTAGTGTTTTATTGGGTGGGGGAACAGCAGTGCGGCTGCTGCTGTATTGGCATCACACATGCCAGCATAAACACATCTGACATGACCAACACG
The DNA here is from genome assembly GCA_036785185.1 of Paratrypauchen microcephalus. Classification (NCBI taxonomy): domain Eukaryota; kingdom Metazoa; phylum Chordata; class Actinopteri; order Gobiiformes; family Gobiidae; genus Paratrypauchen; species Paratrypauchen microcephalus. The sequence continues at coordinate 8,133,898 of JAVJIX010000005.1, forward strand.
TTAGCCGGATAAATGTCTGCTTGTCTTTGTGCATTTAAAGGATTACAGTGGTGACGACCTGCTGTTCCAAACAGCCAAAATGTCTTGTAAAAATTAAAGTCAGCAAAAATATCTGAAATTCAACTCCACAGATTTATTGTTAGTCTGGTTTGCCTATCTGACATGACCATATTACCTGTTATTTGAATTTCTGGATGTGTATTATTGATTGCTGATCTCCCCCCAGACCTGTAATTCATAATGTATATGGTCTTATTTGCAGGCATTATTCCATTCATTGGCACACCTCAATTAAGTTGGGACTTTTACTCGCATTGTTTTTAGAGAGTTTTGACTGATGCCTAATTTATAAAAACATATTATGTCAGACCAGCAAAATATCCACAATACTGTATGATACAATCATTTTTGTTTAACACAGCAACGTCTTCACAAGGTTGGCTGTTTCAGTACTCATGCTTTTAAGAATGGATCCTGAGCCCTATCTCCATAAACATCAGACAGGCGTTGTCCTGAAAGATGCAGACATGTTGTCGGTTAAACTGGTATGGTTCGCTTGCATATAATTGTTGAGGTATTGTCACTTTACTTTGATTTTGAGGCCAGAGGAGTTTGCGGTCGTTTTTATTGTGGGAGAGTGCAGAAACAATGGGAGATGCCAATGAAGTGATTGACTGATGGTAGCTCACGACTGCAGGGTGTGTGTGTTTGACACATGTTTGAAACATTACATGGTTTGGACCAGCAATAGTTGCGTGTGGCAGACTCACATCAAAATTTGTCTAGTTATATCAGTTAGCGACTGGCGCATAAGAATCTACTTTATGTCTGTGTGCATGGGTGTGGTACGAATGGACAAATGCGTGACTGCGGGACACTGTGATGTAGCGACAGGGTTATGGAGAATTTGTGATCATTCGCTTTTATGCAAGAGAAAGAGCAAAAGCATTCTTTAAGAGTCTCATCACAAGCACTAGAGCCGACCTTCCTTGTGTCTGATGATCTAATGGGCTCCAGACGGGGACATGTGTTCTACAGTGTATCTGAGGACTTCTTCTCAGCAAATAAACATGCATATTCAAATCACATATGAAAAATCACATGGAGGAGTGAGGACAATGAAAACTCACATGAACTATCAAGTTGTTGATTAAATATGTCCTTCCCGTACATCCTGTACTTTTTAAGCAGCCTGTATTGGATGAGTTTGGGTTGAAAAGCAATTCTGGTTTAGCTTGCCAAAATGTTTCATTCACACATTGAGTGATTTAGTGTTGGACATCTCCTAGACCTAAATAAAAAAAGAAGAAGAAAAAAAAAAAAAGTTTAATAATCTCACAAGGGCTACTATATTCGTCCTAACCATTTGCTGCCCACACACAGAGACAAAGTGTGGACTCAATGGATAGAATTTATGGGTAATGTTTCAACCTTCATCCCAGGAGAAACCACAAAACTGCATTAACTTTAATATTTTTTGTATGTAAGACTGTCTTCCCCACGATAAGTATCTTCTTGCTGTGGGTGACCAACACAGACAGTGGTGCATTGTTGATGTTTTGAAATGGACTTACGTTGAATACATGGTGCTGAGTGTGTGTAGTGGAGTGTGTTATTAGAGCTAGACCCAGTGGGACTCTTTCTGTATGTCTGTGTGGAGAAGGCTGCCATGACAAACATTAGCCCTGTGAATTATAACGTGCCACCTCACTGCCGAGCATTTTCAGCTTGTTATATTATAACCGAAGTCTTAAACGTCTATTCATTAAAGGTGCATACTTGTACCAAATATAACTATTCCAGTCAAATAAAGCTCATGATGTTGGCACTTAAAGGAGAGAAGGTTCCATATTAGGAATAGGAATTCATCTACTTGCAAAATAGTGAAATAAAAACAACATCATGTAGAGTGGGTGACAATTTTTCAATGTAAAATCAATTGAAACCAGGGTCAACGGAGCCGGTATCGCCCCCACGAACACTTCCTATTTGGAAAGTGCTGGTTAGCGGGTTAGCTATGCCCATTTATATATACTGTCTATGGGGGACGGGGTAAAGGTTAAACTTATGGATGGTAGCTTTAAAGCTTATATGTACATGTTTTTGCAGTCAAATATTGTTTTATAAAGATTATATGGAATAAAGGATATGGATATAAGATATTAACCTCAAAGAAGATACTGCTCCAGCCCAAAGAATGTTGATGTGGGGAGATTATGTCATATGAAAATTAGATCTTCTGTGACAAAGAACAAAGCATTGTGCTCAATCTTTATTTTGAATTGTAAAATAAAGCCTCTTCAAACTGAATCCTCTCAACCCTCTTTCAAATTAAGGGTAAAACCAAATTTGGAACGCAGTACCAAAGGACAAGTAGCATTATAGGGAAAGCCAAATGGGAGGAAGTCCTGGTTTTGGGACCATTATGCAGGCTGATTCAATAACAACTCAATGACAGATCAAAAGATGGACTGTCCCCTCCCTGTCTGGAAAAACACATTGATGCAGCACCAATAGTCAAAACACAGACATCCACATGCAGTGTAATTAAAGTAGACAAGACAACTCACATCCCCATTTGTATGATCTAGTTCCTAATACAGTCCATTTGTCTCGTGGTATCTATATTGTAAAGTATGCAGGACCAAACCAGATGTTCCAGGGAAGGGCATACTTAACAAAGGCGTAATGTGGGACTGACTCTCCCTTCCCTCGCCCACTTTAGTTGTCCTTGGGGTCAGCCCGGTCTCTCTCCTCCCAGTCTGAAAAACATGACAGGGAGGTGTGTTTCAGGCTTGTTAATAGCGATAAGAAGATACATAACAGCATCCAATTTATAACCTTGACTTCCTTCAAGCCAATATTTAAGGCAATGTTATCAACTCTGCTGCATGATGATATAGCGGTGGTATGCTAGGGTTTTTCAGTGAGAGCAGTTACAGTGAGTCAGACAATGAGTGATGGAGAGAGATTGAAGGTGGTTTTGAGGAGGTAATGGAGGAGAGCGAGATGGTTCTGAGGAAGTGATGGAGGAGAGTAAATTGTTTTTTGTGGTCATGGAAGAGAGTGAGATGGTTCTGAGATGATAGAGTAAAGTGGGGTGGTTTTTAGGAGGTGATGGAGGAGAGTGAGATGGTCTGTGGAGGTGATGGTGGAGACTGAGATCTTTTGGGGGGTGATTACGGAGGCGAATGAGATGTTCTGATGTGGTGATGAAAGAGAGTGATATGCTCTAAGAAGGTGATGGAGGAGAGTGACATGCTTCTGAGGTTATGTTGGAATAGAGCAGGGTGGTTCTTAGGAGGTGATGGAGTAGAGTGAGATAGTCTGATAAGGTGATGGTGGAGAGTGAGATGGTTTGTTACCTTAACAAACAAAATTATAGTTTGCTTGTCCAGGTGACAGGTGCTTTGAAAATTGATTTTTTTTTCTGTCTGCTATATTTTGTAGGACAAAATGGTCATTATTACTGTTAATTGTTAAGCTCGCCTTATGTCCCCACAGCTTGGACTAGTTTGAAACTGAGTAAACTATGTTGTATTATAATTTTGTTCTTTTGAGGTATGAGATTATATAGATTCACGTAGACATATAGTTACTATGATTCTTAGTAATTTTAGTAATTGCTAAATCAGTGCTGCTTATTAGCATCATGCCAAAAAAAAAAAAAAAATGTAGTCACAGTAAATTCCCAAAGCACTTCATTCTCCCAGAGGCAGTTGCTTTAATAACATGTGCTCTCCGGTGCTATTTTTTCCATGGTGATATGTTGAGGGTTTGATGGATGTGAGCTATGTATGAATGACTGTCTGTATTTATTGAAGGGGGGGACACAGACACTGTTGTTGGGACAGGACTCGGCTGCTGACCTCTTGACCCCTGTATCTGACACACGCGCGCACACACAGGCTTCGTAATGAAGGCGTCCCGGTCACAGCAGACCCATTCACCTGACCACTGGGACCGGCATGTCCACACAAACACACACTGATCACTCATCATGTCTGTGCTCCTGAAATGACTCAAGCGACGCTGATGTGCAGTCTGGCTTTACACCACTCTTCACCAGCCTACAGTTTAAGGTCTATTTTATTATTCAGCCTATTTGGACACCTTCATTTGGGTATTTCCTGTAGTATAATATGAAACAATGTACATGACTCTAAGAAATAGCATGGAATTTGCCAATACAAAATCCCAGCAGAGGGTGCTAAGGCTGCATCTTTAGCACATTGAATGGTAAGTAATTTGTATTAAGCTAAATACAGTGATAGCTAGTGACAAAATGTAATATCTTTCGAAAGTGCATCAAATGCTAAAACTCAGCGAAATGCTTACGCTTTTATGTTTACCTTTTTAAAATTTCTCTTAGACACTTCTAATTCAATGCAGATTTACTGGAATTGAAAAGCATCATCTGACTTATGCCACAGGAAAGTGCTGTCTTTTTTGTAATAGTTTACTTGTTTTCTGTGTTAACAAACAACAGATGTATTTACACAGTTACAGATGGTCATCATCATCACGTTCTGCCCCTATTAAATAAATAAATAAATAAATAAATAAGCACTTTCTTCCTTATTCATAAAAGAAGGCCCTGAAACCAAAAGTTGTAAAACTAAGTGTAACTCAACTCGAACTTCTTTATTGCAAATTATAATGCAAAGCGCATCCTGGAAAAGGGCAATGCTAATTATCTACTGGGAAACCCTGTCATCACTCACAGTGGAGTCAACTGTGGAGAGGTTTAGTATTCCTCAGGTTCCTTTAGAAGTCCTTATAAAAGTTATGACTGAACATTTGGCTGCAAGGACACAAACAAAAAGCTGGCTGCTTCTCTGCAGTGCTTTCAGTCCTGATCAACAGTGCACTGTCTAGACACGACTTCATTGTGCCTGATTGGAATATATACTACAGAGCCAGCTTATCAAGCTTTCTATTAAACATTCACGTATGCCAAGTACAGTATATTTAAGGTATTTGGGTTGTTCTCTATTTGCTAACCACAGAACATTATGTGAGGTTGTTTTGTCTGGTAATTGGAGCTGAAGTAGAGCAACATGTTGAGTGTGTAGGTGGAGAGTGAGACAGGGTCATGCTATAAACCCCCTATTATGAGCACGAGGGGCACAACCTGTCTCCCCCAGGACCCTCTCATGAATGAAGCACTCACCTCTGCATGGGCCCGCCGACAGGGAATTACACAACCCATTGGTCTGGGATAGAGTGAGCACTTTCACATTTAATAAGCAATTTCAAAATCCACGTGTGCAGCTGTAGATTAGCCATCACAACGCCTCTTTGCCATGGAAAATACTAATGACTTTTTTTGCACTTGTCCCCTTGCCAAACAAACAGCGCTGATCAACTGCGGTATGCCAAGGAATTTACACTAAACACTGGCAGCGAGATTCCAGCGCTCCTCCTCACGCTCACTGATAAATTCCTCTGAGAAGTCCCTTTAGCCAGGAGCAGTTTATCTTGATCATGTCAGGATTTAAAAGCAAACATATACTACAGCTACATATTCCATTTTAAAAAAACACCCCTGTTTGCCCCTCACCCATGCAGAAAACCTCTCCAGAAACCATGTATAGACCTTTTTTCTGTTTCAAAATGTATTAATATGTGTGTGTGTATTATTAGTGGGTAAATGGGGCTAACTAGTAGATTTAGACTTAGACAAACTTTGTTGATCCACAAGGGAAATTATTCGGACACAGTAGCTCACACATCACGCAAGCAACAATATAAATGGTAATAATAAATAGGTTACAACTAAAATAGTTATAATGTATGAGTGTAGGTTTAAACACTATCCTTGACCTTTTGTTTAGTTTAGCCTTTATTTGAAGGGACAATGTACAGAGACATTAAGTTCATAAAAACAGAGATGTTCTGCACCAGATTATAGCTAAATAGCTAATTTCCATCTGCAGTCCCTGTAATGTAATTGTTTCACCATTTTTATTCTCACAGACTCACTGAGATAACAAACTGCATGGATAATTTGCTGTTTCTATGCCAGATGTGCTATCCAACATACACTGATTTGTATGCTGGTATGCTGGTATGCTTTTGACAATTCTAAAATACTTTGTTTTGAATTGTTTATTGCCAATTTAACTGTCCTAATTTTGTGACGCCCATGTATAGGGCATTAAAAAGTCTCTTCCTTTCAGTTTTTAGTTTAGAAATAATTACATTATTTAACAGAAAAATTATCCCCATGTTTTTTTTTTGTTTTTTTCGCCAAGAAAAGACACAGACAGACACAATCAATGCTTAAGGCATTGTGGATTCACAGATATTAAGCCAAACGCATTCACTAATATAAATGTTAAATTTTCACTGTGTATATGTCATTGCTCTGCCTGGAATGTTCCACAATATGACATTAAACAGCTTTACGATACATTTATTCAATTACAGTTACGTTTTATAGCTCAAAAATACATAGAAAAATAGGCATTCTGACTGTGAGTGGGGTTGCCTCTCCACAGATCTAACCTGTAACTTGTTCTGGTATGGTTTCCATGAAGCTAGAAAGCTTTAATGCCGTACTGTGAAATATTCCAGACAAAGCAATTACATCTCCATGGATGAAAGCATTTGACTTCCACCAGAAGTTACACAGTTCACCTTTAATTTCGTAAGCACCATTTATCGTGACCACATCTTTGTGTTGATCTTATTGTTGTTTTCTTTTTACCTTGTCCAATTTGTCCAGCTGCCATGGATATAAATTGTAACTTAATAAACAAGAAGCATAAATGAAGTGTGTAGCCAGAGATCCCCCATATATCAAGAACTAACAACAGTGCACTGAACTGATGTAATGCAATCCATCCATTATGTTATGGACTCTTTAACACTGGGTGGAGATGTACTGTATGCAGCAGCAGGTGCAGGCAGTGTTGAGATCACTTAAAGGACGCTGCTTTCTGATGTTTCCTCATAAAAACATACCTGGAATTTTATTTTGCTTCATTCGCACATGTTTAACCCTTCATATTGAGGCTGATTTCTTCTCTCAGTGGAAAACACATTGCAGACCTAATCAATATAATCATTTGGATGATTTCAGACCTAGAGTTGCCAGTCTAACGAAAGGTAAATAATAAAATGCAACTCAGACATGGGTGAATGAAACAAAATACAACTCCAGGGATGTTTTTGATGATGTAAAAACAGTATAACTTGACTTAAAGCTCACAGGAGTTAATTTTTTTAATAATATAGTTAAACCTGTTTGTTACCAGTTACTCCCATTCCCAATTACTCATGATCATTTTTATCTTTCATCTACCCTATAATTATTACTGAAGAGACATACTATGTACAACAGCAAAGTCAAAATGCACTTTGCAAAGCAGTAACACATATTGCAAAACATATAACCTATACCTGATTTTTCCCATTTGAGGTAAAATAGTTTTACCCAGTACAAATAATACTGTATAGTATAACTGCTTACTATATACAGCAGTATCGGGGTAAAAATAATCATAAAGTATTTTTTTGGCTGGAAATGAGGAAGTGCATTGTTAGCATACTAGTTATTGTTAGCTTTACAGTGATGACAAAATTCCTCTCTGGTCTCTGAAAGTTGCGAAAAGCTTAAACTCATCACAGTGAATAATTAGAATGCTCAGAATGAGGTAAGTGAGGAATAGCTTTTTAAGAGTTTAGAATTAACTTTAAAATCAGGTTCAATGGCCATGAGTATTTTCAAATGAGGAAAGTGGCAACTATCCCTTTATTTTATAATCTTTTGGTCGTTTCATGAATTGAATTAGTCTTTTCAGTAATTTAAAAGGTACATGCTCAATTACACCGTGTGCATAAATGGCAGTGAAATGTAAATGAACTGTAGAGTGCGTATACTGTGTAAATGCCTGCTGTGACACTGTTTACAGCCCAAACACTCACCACCCACACAGTGATTACTGACAGAGCTATGTGCTGACTTTATGTGTTTCCAGTCAAAATTATCCAGGAATGAAGATTGACACTTCAGGATTAAAACCGGCACAAAATTACAGCAGACCAGTGGGGAGTCACACACACACACACACGTACACGTACAAACACACACACACACACACACACACACACACACACGCATGTACACAGGCACACACACACACGTAAACACACACTCTGCAGGAGACAGACAGCAGCAGTGTTTTCACAGAGTTGGGCTGTGAGCAGCATGCCTGTTGTTTTAGCATAACTGACAAACCCAAATAATGATTTAAGTGCATGTAAGTAGTTTTCCACAGAGAGTTGTTTTAGTTGTTTATATTCTTTTACATTCATGGCTAAGAATACCTCCTGTCGACACACTGGCCACAGAGCAGCATCAGTTGGATTATCGCTGAGAGGATGAAAACTAATCTATGTTTACTTTACTTATCTAAGTCTCTCCCTTAGGCTCGCACACTGTATTTTGTTTTCCCTGTCTATCAGATCAGTGTGTCTTCAAAACACTATATCCTCAGTTACTCTGTTACACTAATGATAATATTTTCTGCATAGTGTTTTTTTAAAAGTTATTTTATGGGCCAGTACAGTATAAGTTGCACCACTACTTAAATACTAGCAGCTATTTATTCACATTCAGACTAAATCTAACAGTAAATGGATGAGAGGGCAAGGCTACTTTAATTCAATAGTAGTTATGCAATATTATGCATTTTGGAGGCTTTTAATAATAATAATAATAATAATAATAATTCATTGCATTTATTTAGCGCCTTTCATGACACCCAAAGCGCTTATATAGGATTTTGAGCCTTGATATTTTCTTTGGTACAAATAAAACTAAGTGTGTAGTTGAATACTTCAAATCCCATCTCAGTCATAAAATATAAAAAGAACCACAGATGGTGGCAGGCCTGTACTGCATGTGATGACATATTGGAAAGTGAAAGTTGTTTGTCTGGACTTACTAACAGTACACTTCACACACATGGATCGTGTTTTGAGTTCTGAAGGGTAAGACTGAACAGGAATACAGAAAAATGTGCAAAAGGCATAAAGCAAATTACCAGTCCAGGTTTTTAATGCAGACACCACATTCAAGAGCTCAACAAAGTTGTGCAGAAAAGTGCCAGGGCAGAGTTACATTCAACAGTAGACAGGTGAGAGGGCGGAGTTACTTTCAGCTGTAGGCAGGTGAGAGGGAGGAGTTACTTTCAGCTGTAGTAAGGTAATTAACTTCATAACCAAAGGTTATACAGAGGCTATGAGGCTCAGCAACAAGGCACACAGGTATTTCTATCATTTTCATACTGTGTAGAATGATACACATAATTTGCCTGGCAAATGCAGAATGATATGTCTCATTGGTATCAGTCTAGTCGCCATGCTCCGCTGCATCTCAAGCCCAGCCAAACGTGAGCAAATTAAATTTCTCTCACCTTAGATAAACTGATTTTAGTCCTTTGCTCATTGCAGAAATTTGAAATGTTTTTCTAACCCTACACAGCAAGATGGATTCTCGTAATATTTGTAAGTTCACAAACTCGCGAGAATTCATCTTGGCATGTCCCCGCTAGTGCAACAGGGCCCAACAGGTGGTTGGCGCAGCAATCACAGAACAGCATTAAGATCTGTGCAGAAGCCAAAGGCCAAGCACTCAAATTAAACCAAAACAAACATGGTGATGCCGACAGACGTACTTCAGCCTACTTTAGCATCAATACGGACTAATTTGTTTGTGAAAAATGTGCAGAAGGTAAGAGCTTTGCGCATTTGGGGACAGGGAAGATGTCTGTGTTTTCACTACTTCGGCCAATCAGATTCAAATTGTTGTTTTCCAATCGTTTTCATTGAGAGGCGTTCCATAATGTGAATTCATTTGCAAGGACCACTCCACAACAATGACATAAGATATTTATTGACGATTGATGGTAGGTAGATGCGATGGGTGGAGACTCCGTCTCTAATCCAAAATGGTCACCCAGCAGATTCGGAACCCCCCTCCTTAAAGATGATGTCTTCAGGCTGAAGGATGGATGAGAGACAAGGGGTGGGAGGGAGGGGGTCGAGAGAGCTGACACAGACGGTGTTGTCGGGATAGGCTGTATAAATTGGGTTTCTGGGTAATTGAATGCGTGGTCATGATGAGCTGTGGTTAGCTGGCGAGGAGGTTGAGGCGTGGTCCAGCTCCTGAATATTTTTCTTTTCTTTTTTTTTTCCTTCATTTTTTCCGATATAGATGGATCATGTCTGTCCCCTACCGGCTAATCTAACTGTCAATGACGCCCTTTTGAAAATGGGGAGATTTACCCATAACAAGACTCGCATCTTTTTAAGATATTGAAGAAGTGAGTATTCTGGATCCTAGGTAATCATATCATTGCCCTGTCGCAAAGATTCAAAGCCTACCAGAGCTAATTATCTTGCCCTCAGAAGATTTTATTTTTTATGGGGCATCAGGGCTCCATACAACCCAGACATATTGCTAATTTCAAGAATGGATCCTGTCCTTAGCTGTACTCGTCCCAGTAACAACCTGTTCCACACCATAAAGCAGCTGATCAGCCTGAATCTTTACTGTGTGTGTGTGTGTCTGCGTGTGTGTGATTGTGCTGAGGTTAAAAGGGTGCCTCTGGTGGTTATCATAGACACAGCCAATGCTTTGGGTTTGGCCCTAACACTGTACCGCAGCCCACGACAAGGCTTTGTGTGTGTGGCTGGTGCCATAGCAGAACAGAGTAAACAGCAGCTATGCTAATATCACCAATACAAGCATCATACATGAGGTGTGTTTTCACAGCTGTGGAGGATCTGACCGCAGCACCACAAAGCAGCACTTTTGTCCAGTTTAAGAATATTACTGAATGAGCAATTTAGTGTGCTGTTTAGTGCTACACCGGTTTTATAGCTAGTTTACTATAAATGTTTTTTGACATTTTGTTGAGGATAGGATTAGTGAATTAGTGAAACTTTAGAGCAAACCTTACCCTGATCAGATCCCTTGCACCAGAAGCTTTTCATTGTTTTACATTTCATTCAGTTTATATATATATATATATATATATATATATATATATATATATATATATATATATATATATATATATATATATATATATATATATATATATATATATATATGATGTTCTCAAGGAATGCCTCAGACAGTGGAGTGCAGAGGAAGAGGTGCTGGAGGGACCATCATAGCAGGACAAACCCCTACATGGGGCGTACCACCGAAACATAACTGAAGTGGCTGATATCAAGAAATCCTACCAATGGCTGGAGAGGGCTGGTCTGAAGGACAGCACAGAGGCCCTCATCCTGGCTGCACAGGAGCAGGCCTTGAGCACCCGAGCAATAGAGGCCCAGATCTACCACACCAGACAAGACCCAAGGTGTAGGCTGTGCAAAGAGGCTCCTGAGACAGTCCAGCACATAACTGCAGGGTGTAAGATGCTGGCAGGGAAAGAATACATGGAGCAACACGACCAAGTGGCGGGCATAGTATACAGAAACATCTGTGCAGAGTAGGGGCTGGAGACCCCAAGGTCAAGGTGGGAAACACCTCAGAAGGTTGCGGAGAATGACCGAGCCAAGATCCTGTGGGACTTCCAGATACAGACTGACAGAATGGTGATGGCGAACCAACCAGACATAGTGGTGAACAGAGCCGTGGTGGTGGACATTGCAATACCAAGCGATGGTAACATCAGGAAAAAGGAACACGAGAAACTAGAGAAATACCAGGGGCTCAAGGAAGAGCTGGAGAAGGCCTGGAAGGTGAAGGCATCAGTGGTGCCCGTGGTGATCGGAGCACTCGGGGCTGTAATAATAATAATAATTCATTGGATTTATATAGCGCCTTTCATGACACCCAAAGCGCTTTACAGTTCATTGTTCATTCACTCCACACTTGGTGGTGGTAAGCTACTTTCTGTAGCCACAGCTGCCCTGGGGCAGACTGACGGAAGCGAGGCTGCCAATTTGCGCCATCGGCCCCACCGACCACCTCCAACACTCACGCACACTCCACTTTCATACTAGGCAATGTGGGTGAAGTGTCTTGCCTAAGGACACAACGACAGTTTTTGCGACTGGCGCCCCACTGTGGCACCTGGAATTCCCAGTGGTCTCCCATCCAAGTACTAACCAGGCCCTGCCTTGCTTAGCTTCTGAGATCTGATGGGATCAGGCTTTGACAGGCAGGTATGGCTGTAACCCCCAAACTGGAGGAGTGGCTACAACAGATCCCAGGAAAAACATCAGACATCTCAGTCCAGAAAAGTGCAGTACTAGGAACAGCAAAGATACTGCGCAGAAGTCTCAAGCTCCCAGGCCTCTGGTAGAGGACCCGAGCTGGATGAGAGTGAGAGACCAACCACAGTGGAAGGTGATGAGCACACATTTATATATATACAGTATATAGTGGTACCTCACCTTACGAAAGCTCCAACAAACGAAAATTTCAAGTTACGAAATGCCTTCACGTTAAATTTTGGTCTCTAGATACGAAAGAAAATTCAAGTTACGAAACGCGAAATCTCAAAAATTCAATTAATGCGCGCTCAGATGCACGCCCCGAAATGTAAATAGGCCTACACTTTATCAACACACATGGGTTAGGTTCCAGAGGTGGCCCGTGGTGGGAGAGGTCCACGAGGTAGGACAACTTTGTATTTTGCAATTGTTCTACATGTTTTAGGGCTGTAAATGCCTCACCACACACATTCTATGCTTTTCTCAGACTGGAGTTGGGCTTTTCTCTCATTTCTTGTTTAAACACTCAAACTTTCATAGATTTTCAACAAAATGTATTAATAGTGAAGCGTGGGGGGAGATGACTCCGGAAGCAGCGCGGAGACAGGAGCACCGCCCACGAGGAGCACCGAGGTGCACCGTGCGCACCGAGGAGCACCTGGCGCGAGGAGCACCTGGCATGAGGAGCACCGCGCGCGAGGAGCACGCACACCTAGTCCTAGTCTGCACGACCGGCACCGGGTCTGCGAGCAAGAGAGAACCGCGGCACCCGGAACGAGTCCTCTGGAGCCCGAGCCACAAACCAACTGCACGGCCCTGGTCCAGTCCTGGTTTAGTCCAGGTCCAGTACAGGTCTAGACCTGGTTTAGTTCTGGTTTAGACCTGGTTTATTCCACGTTTAGTCATGGCTCTACAGTCTCTTAGCCAATCAGGAAGCAGAACACAATGTTACACTATAAAAAAAATGTTACACTATAAAAAAAAACCTTGGAACGGATCAGGCCTTACGAAAAATTCACGTTACGAAACCACTTCTGGAGGTACCACTGTATATATATATATACAGTGGTACCTCACCTTACGAAATTAATTCGTAAGGTGAGGTTCCAAGTTTTTTTTTTATATTGTAACCTTTTTTATAGTGTAACATTGTGTTCTGATTGGTTTCTCAGACTGGATTTAAACTTTTCTCACATTTGTCTCTCGTTTAAACACTCAAACTTTCATAGATTTTCAACAAAATGTATTAATAATGAAGTGTGGGGGGAAGGAGGAGGGGGAGAAGACACGTGTGTGATAGCGGCATGTGTGACAGCTGACCCGGCGCGGGGGCTGTCAGCAGGTCTAGACCTGGACTAAACCAGGACTAAACCTGGTTTCGGACTAAACCTGGACTAAACCTGGTTTCGTTTCGAGTCACAGCTGAGGCGCATGCAAGAGCTGCTCTAGACCTGCTCTAGACCTGCCCGCGTAAGGTGCTCACAGAGCGGCCTGGATAGAACCGTGAGGTCGGCCTCTTCAAGACCTCCAGGCTGATGACCGGGACAATCCTCTGAGCTATGCCCGCGTAAGGTGCTCACAGAGCGCCCTGGATAGAACCGTGAGGTCGGCCTCTTCAAGACCTCCAGGCCGGTGACCAGGACAATCCCTGGACCCATGCCCGCTTAGGGAGCTCTTAAGGCGGGCTGGCAGTGTCCCCCTGGGTCGCTGGATGTCTGGGGCTCCGTGCCTGGAGGGGCCCTGGAGAGCAGGTCTAGACCGCGGCTCTTGCATGCGAGCAGCGGCTCGCTTCAGCTGTGACTCGAAACGATACCAGGAAATAGACCCACGCGCGGCGCTTTAATCCACCTGGTCTAGTCCTGGTCTAGTCCAGGTTTAGTCCAGGTTTAGTCCAGGTTTAGTCCAGGTTTAGTCCTGGTTTAGTCCAGGTCTAGACCTGCTGGCAGCCGGGTCAGCTGTCACACATGCCGCTATCACATCTGTCAGAGCGCAGTCTTCTCCCCCCTCCCCCTTCCCCCCACACTTCATTATTAATACATTTTGTTGAAAATCTATGAAAGTTTGAGTGTTTAAACGAGAGAGAAATGTGAGAAAAGTTTAAATCCAGTCTGAGAAAAGCGTATAATGTGTGTGGCTGAGCACGCATTATTTGAATTTTTGAGATTTCGCGTTTCGTAACTTGAAATTTTTTTTCGTATCTAGAGACCAAAATTTACCGTGAAGGCGTTTCGTAACTTGAAATTTTTGTTTGTTGGGTCATTCGTAAGGTGAGGTACCACTGTGTAAATGTAAATGTCAAGGTGCAGCCACAGATCAAGTAAAGCCACAGAAATTGCAATTGCAAAAGTGAAATTCAAATGTATGACAAATATATATATATATATATATATATATATATATATATATATATATATATATATATATATATATATATATATTTGTCATACATTTGAATTTCACTTTTGCAATTTCAATTTCTGTGGCTTTACTTGACATTTACATACTGATCAAATTGTAATGGTAATTTATTAGACATTGTTACCTTACTGTACCTTATACAATTGAAATTGCATATGCTATTGCTAACCTTCATGAATGCCGCAAACCACCAATGACCCTTTATATGACTCAATGAGACCAAAGGAACATTCCACATCAGAGTGTTTTCTGAAGATTTCGCCTTGTCTACGACTCGTTGTTGTAATTGAATTAGGAAGTGGTGGGAATGTAAAGAGCTGCAGAGTGGCTTGTAAATAAACATACATGGCCTTTTAATCCAGCCCCCGTTTGAAGTGCATAAACCCCTCCAGGCCCTTTTATGAGGTGTACTTCTCCTGCTTGTGCTGTGGTGGATTGGGTTTCACAAGTGGGGTTAGTTGGCTTATTTTAGAGGGAGTCAAAGAAGGTGCGGGGTGATGAGATGAAGAGGAAAATAGTTAACAGAGATACATGCGAGAAAGAAAAGGAGTGGTCGTTTCAAATGGGCTTTATGGTTAAGTGGCAGCAACAGTTTGTTTAGGTGGTCAGAGACACTCCTGAGTCAAGGTCAGTGCTGGGAAAAGGGACGATAGCACTTATTCAGCTTGATGATAGCAGCAATGAAGTTTTCCCACGCAGTAATTGTTATTGTTTTGGGCAAATGTTTAGTTTTGTTTTTTGTTGTTCTTATTTATTGTTTTGAAAGAATGTAAATTGCTTACGGCCCAAAATAAATAAATACAAATTGTGAATCCTGAAGGGTCTGGCATCCCCAAACTTGAGTCAGCCCAACCACATCCATTAATTTGTAGCACGTGTCTCTCAAATGAGGAAGACATTTCTTGTATCATATAGAACAAAATATATAGCTTATTTTACCTGCGATAAGCAATATTTTAGTGCTTTGATTGTTGATTCTGAGAAAATCCACACTATTTCTCAGTCCTTTATGTTGTTTTTTTATTGTGTGAGCAGCCATGTTTCTTTTTATCACAAACGGATCATGTGTCTCTCTGATTGATTAATCTGCCTGTCAATCAAACCTTCTGAAATCAGGGAGACAGGATACAGCTCCAGATCCACTTGTAATTGTAAAGTTTTGTCAAAGCTTCTGATTCTGGCTGGCCAGTTTAGGGTTAGGGTTAGGATTTATATAACGCTTTTCAAGACACCCACAGCACTTTAGGGGCATTATTCATTCACTCCACACTCGGTAGTGGTAAGCCACTATTGTAGCCCCAGCTGTCCTGGGGCAGACTGACCTTGCCTGTATGAATGTAGAGTGTGGCTTTGTGATTAGTCTTCCCTAGGGCAGTTATGGCTACAGATGTAGTTCATCACATCTAAGTATAACAGAAGAGAGGATGAACAAACTGTAAAACAAGTGTCTATAAAGGACTAAAAGCAGTATTCATTAAGAAAATGCATCATGACTGATGACTTGAAATCCTATCCCCTTATGTAATGGGCCATTCCTCAGACTCCTACCTATAAGTATGAAGAACTGAATACATAAACACTTAGTTGTAAGTTGAGGTTGTTTTATTGAGTTCATAAATATGTGAAAATTATACTTTACTTCATTTAAACTCTGGTAGTTAGAGTTTTATGGGCTTTTATTATAGCAATGTAACATAAGTCAAAATCAATTTCCATCAGAGTGCAATTTAAGCAGTCATTTAAAATGTCTGGGGCTGCAATCCATCACAGCTGTGTTCATCTTTGGAACAAATGAGGGCCGAATGACTGCATTGCTTTTGTTATTCCAAATCTTGTGAAAACATGTAGCTCTCTAATATGGCTTCAGACTGATTTGTGGGAGCAGATTCACTGGAATACACTGGTGGAAATAGTGACTGTCTGCCCAACGTCAACAGCATCACTGAAACCATAGACATTTGTAGGTCCCGGTGCTCCCCAAAACCGTGTTTCCATCAATTTATTTATCTCTAGATTATGGCTTGGCACAATCAATGGCATCTATTTTAAGGACTAACCCAGTCTCCTGTGCGTATGTGCCCTCGTTGTGGGAGGTCCAAAACTACATGCAGAATTTATGACACCAAGCTCCAGCTGCATACCTGAGATTTCTTTTCAAACAGATCCATCTTCATGTGACAACCAGCTACATAAATCCTAACTATGAGAAGACGAAATAAAAAAAAAAAAAAAAAAGGTTTACTCTATGCAGGTCTATGGGGGTAGCAGGTAGTTTAACCTGGAATCCATTGAAACATGAAATTAACTGCTCCAAGACAGATTTCTAAAAGCTCTTTTCATACTGTATACTGTATATACAATAGCATGATGGATTGCAGAAATGAGATTTAGCGGAGGAAATTAGTACGATCCCAGTGCAGTGTAAATATGAAAGGTCTATAATTCAAGTAGGATTCCCGAGCCTATTAGAGTTTCTGCGGCATAGTTTATCATGCCAGCACCCGGAAATGTTAAATATTGTCTAATATTTAAAAGACAGGTTGAATCTATAAAACAAAACACAATGACAAATATGATAATGTGTCACTGGTAGGTCTCAAGGTCTCACCAGTGTTTTTTGTTTTTTTTGTCATGAGATGAGTAATCTTGTGTGTGTCTGTGTTGTCATACTTACATTTTTCTGGTCGTCTTGGTCATCGGCTTTGTTGCCAGGTGCTATCGATAATCTTTGACTGAAAAATGTTCTGGATCAGACTTGAAGTTAAAATAACATTTTGGAGTAAATGCTGAGCCCACTTACCCTGGCCAGCTAGAAGAATTGTGGATAAATGTGGTTTAACAAACTCACTTTCTGGTCCAGCTGCTGCTGTTCAAAAGGTTTTGTCTACTGGTGGTTCAGACCAATCACAGGGCAGCACTGTGGTTTGGGCAGAAGCCAAAGGTGCAGCAGACAAATGAACCAAAACAAACATGGCAACGCCGACAGACGTACTTCCGACTATTTAAGCAGATATTCAGACTGTTTTGTATTTGTATTTGAAAAACTTGCAGAGGGTAAGTGCTTGGTGTATTTGTGGACCAGAACGATGCCTGTGCTTTTCATTCAACTGAATGTAACAACAATCTGATTTCTCAGCTTGTTCTGCATTTGTCACCCTTCAAGCAGCTTGAAGTATTTGTGATGACATTTCTCCTTTTTCCCACCTTTCCAGATTGGTAAATGTATAGAACTCAATTCTGAGAAAGATCCACCATCATCTCAAAATAGTGCAGTATTGTATGTGGATTGGGGCCATTCAAAATGTCTTGTTTTGAGGTGCCAGGAGTCTGGCAACTATCTGTTCATTATCACAATAAGTGCTTGTGTCTGCCAGCAGGTGGTGTCCTCTGATAAACCAGACAGAGAAAAAGACACACAAAATGATTTTTGAATATTTGAAAGTACAAATATATTGTACACTCAAATAGCTTTTGAATAACAATAGAAACAGATGCTCTATATATTGCTGTTTCTTCTCCCATTTTGTAGAATACTTGCATTGCGATTTATGGAGTAAAGCACTATGATAAATAAATATAACTATCTCTTAGTGTGTTATCTTTTCTCTACCCACATGAATTAAGTTGTGTTTTAAAAAAATTCCTTGTACTAGATCATCTTCCAATACAGTCCCCTTTCCAAGTTACGTAACATCTTTTGTGTACATGCTTGTAAATGTTATCATGGCAGATGGCCACTTCAATAATATTCTATGAGGCCTTTACTTTACTTTTACAAATGTCTGGCTATGATGCTACCCCCTGTGTGTGGCCCTAGATGGCGTAGTCCATTCAAACCCTCATGTGGATCTATGGGGCTTTGTGCCAAGTGGCTAATAACTACAGCGAGACTTCTCAGGTAGCTGTTTTCATTCCCACTGCTCCGAGCACAGCATTAGTCTGAGACAAATCCTACCCCAGCACACTTTTTAAGGCAATTTCCCTCCAACCAGATCCAAGAGAAAACCATTTGGAATGTTCCATTTGTCAAGGTGGATCATCTGAGTCTCCCATCACACTTTACACCAGAATAATGGGGCTTAAGAAATGTAATGCTTTTTTAACTGAAAGAATAAGAGATAACATCCTAATAAAAACAGACAAATAGAAAGATGAATATGGTTAGCAACATTAGCACTAGACGGGTCATAGTGAGGCTGCAGGATCACTGAGCACAGGGTGAGCGGTGGGGCCTTCAGCCTGTGTGGTTTGGAGCTTTCCAGTGCTGTTTGGGTGCCATGTTCAAGAGGGGCTAGGGCCAAGGCAAACAGCACTGCACACATACACTGCACTCGGGGTCTTAATTTAGACTCTATTTGGATTTGTGCTGGATCTGTGTGTGTTGGAGTGCACCTCTGTTCTCTGACGCAGCTGCTCCCTTCACCTTGTTCTGTCTCATTACTACACTTGGCCATGTGTCAGTTTCTGCTGTCAGAGTGCTCTGTCAGCTCACTCTTACTCAGGTTGGTTTGCATTCAGTATTTTTTATTTTTGTATGACACCATTATTGATTACACCCACCAATGTTGCTTTGGGGTGTAGATTTATGAAAATTCTAGGTAGTGCTTATAGTAATAAATTTGATTTGTCCTGTTTCTGAGATACAAATGACAAAAACATTTCAGAGTAAAGAGCTAAACTCTCATAAGGTCAGCTGACTCCCATTCACTAAAATCAATAATGCATGGTCAGAATGGAGTTAGCATGTTCTCCCTGAGTGTGTTGCATCCAGGCACTCCGGTTTCCACCATCAACCCAAAACATGCACAATAGGTCAAATCCTCCAGCTAAATTAGTCCTGACTAAGCCTAGCTCAAGATCTGGAAGTGGGTCCCCTGCGGCACCCCCTGCTCCGGACAGGTTGCCCCAATGGCATTGAAGGATGGGTCAAATAGAGAGGTTACATGTTCCAATGGGAACAATAGTGTACCTTAACTTTAACCATAAATGTCTGGTGAATGAAATAGAAATTATTATTTCTTAACTGGGACACGTGGGTTTCTTCTTATTGTTTTTGAAAAAAGGTCAAAGTTTCACCCACATTATGAATTTATTACATCAATTTGTTACATCAATAAATAAACTTGTGTCACTTACACATAATCAGAGTAATAAAATCAGTTATAATGGGACCAATCCAAATGTCTGCCTCTGTATAAACATATCTCCAAGTGTCAGCCAAGGTAAAGAGGTGAAAGCTGAGGAGGTACTTGAGCAGTACGGACTATGGCCAGTGATAAGCTGAAGCGCGCACACATGAGCAGTGGGGAGCAGGCTCATTATAAAGCCCATAAATCTGGAGGAGCAGTGCCAGAGAATGATCACTCTCCCACTGTCTAAACAGCGCTCTGTCTCTGCCTTATTAGCAACTTTCACCCAGACACGACGGCAGATAAAGCTGAAGATTACATTACAGCTGCCAGAAGGAACACACCGTCTGCCTGTCCTCTGCTCATTTTCACGTTTTACACTACATCTTTTTATGGATCCTGATATAATGGGTCAGCGGGTGCAACAATTGAGGCGATGTGCCAGTCCATTAGGCTTATTTCTGTGGTTCAGTGGTTAGCATTGCCACATGCTTCTGCATGGTGTTTGCATGTTCTCCCTGTGTCTATATGGGTTTCGTTCGGGTTCTTTGATTTCACTACTAGGCAAGCCAGAACCACATGTTTTGACAAAACTTTACCAAGACGAGTGGATCTGTCCCTGACTTCAGAGGTGGATAAACTAATCAGAGAGAAAGTTGCCTCAAAAACGAACATGGCTGCTTACACATAAAAAAGGAGACAAAACAACATAAAGGACTGAGAAGCAGCAAGATTTTCTCTGAATCAACAATCTATGCACCAAACTTTTACTTATCTCAGGCAAAAGACATTATATATTTTCTTCTGAATGTTACAAGAATTTTCAAGAGAAGTTGTCTTCTGTATTTGTGGTACACATGCTACAAATTAGCAGCTGTGGTTGGATCATTGAACTTGGACGGAGGTTTTTCACACTCTGCATTCTCTCACTGCTCCTTGCCTTGAAGACTGGGATATATCCTAACCCTTTTATTCAAGTTTTTTTTATATCCTCATTTCAAGGTTTACAGTGACTGAATTTCATTTGTTACCATTGTCACATTGCCATCGCCACATTCTATAGACCAATAATATTTAATACAGATTGAAATACAGTGAGTTCTAGGGTCTAGTCCAGGGGTGGGCAAACTTTTTGACTCGTGGGCCACAAAGGGTTCTAAAATTTGATAGAAGGGCCGGACCAGTAACAGGTGGATTTAGTAGATTTTTGGTAAAAACACTAAAAATAACATGGGATATGTAGAAAACATGTGCTTTATTTCAATTAAAAATTAACAAAAGCATTACAACAAAATGTCCATCTTTCAAGTTCCACAGTATTTTGCTAGCCTATTTATTGAAATGACTCTTAAAACAGACAAAATTGAATTAATAAAATACAGCTTTTTTTTATTTTTTATTACTAACAGTTATTATTTTAAAGCACTGAAAGTTCTGTTCTCCTTCAGGTTCTTTCGTTCTTTCGTTGACTGCTTGCTAGCATAGTTAACATGTTTTGTTGCAAAGTGACGGCTGATATTATATTCTTTAAAAACCGCTACAGTCTCCTGGCATATCAGGCATACAGCAGCTGAAGTATTCAGTGAAAAAATATATACTTGTCCACTCCTTATTAAACACTCGACATTTTTTTCTTTTCTTAGCTCCGCTCATCTTTACAGGAGGGCTGAGGTGTTAAAGAGTAAAGCACAAATGTGGAGCAAAACGCCGCACCTCAACAAAGGTCAATATATGTAGTGCGCCTGCTATTGGAAAACACCAGATTTGCAGGGAAATTAAAGGTCCCATGACATGGTACTTCTTGATGCTTTTATATGGTGCCTTAATGGTTCCCTAATACTGTAAATGAATCCTTCTTCAAAATCAACACTCAGTGCATGAGAAAGACACAGTCTACACAGTCAGAGTCAGAATATCTCTCTCTGAACGACTCATTCTGGGCCTTGTTGCTTGAATGCAAATGAGAAGGACACAGATAGGTGTAGGAGTGGGGGAGGGGAGAGAAGCTCCGCTGGTTCCGCTGCGCTGTGCGCTGTCTCCCACTTCCGCGTTTTAAGCGCGGGGGAAGAAAGGAGAGGAATTTCAATGAAAAAAACACATTTTCACAGAAAATAAAATTAAACCACTGCTGTTTCAGAGGTCCAGAGGGTCGGATAAAGGACTTCCGAGCCTAGAAACACTCGCACGTGCCTCCAGGCAAATAAAAAAACACATTTCACATTGCGTAGCTCCTTCGCGGTCCAAACTCTCTGGGCGTGATTTCCAGAGACAGGGGGTGGACATCCAGACGGTGGTGGAACTGCATTTGCATTTCTTTTTTCGATGTTACGTAACAAAGTTGCCTTGTTCAGAATCGCCCGTTTCAGCTGTGTTTTTTTCAAACGCAGAAAAGGATCGCAAATGCTCAGTTTACACATTTCGCAACTTTTAGCCAATGGGGGGGGGGCTAAACAGGGTAGGG
Source organism: Paratrypauchen microcephalus (assembly GCA_036785185.1). Classification (NCBI taxonomy): domain Eukaryota; kingdom Metazoa; phylum Chordata; class Actinopteri; order Gobiiformes; family Gobiidae; genus Paratrypauchen; species Paratrypauchen microcephalus. The sequence goes on from JAVJIX010000005.1 coordinate 8,156,152, forward strand.
AAGCTCACATTAACGTTTAAAAACCTCAGAAAGTAAAGATGTTATGCCATGGGACCTTTAAAACATTAAAACATTAACAAGGTTTATTAAAATAATTTCTTCAAGTTCAGCGGGCTGGATTAAGAAGCTTACGGCCCCTGGGCCGTAGTTTGCCCATGCATGGTCTAGTCACTCATAGAAATGATCAGGTTCAACATTTGTGAATTTTTTTGGATATTCCATGACAAAATACAATGTCATCAAAATAAAAAATCTGACTGTAGTCCCCCAAAGGACGATGCTCGACTTTGCTGGTGTGTCTTGGACACTTGGGTGAAAAGCGGGGCAGAGCTGTCAACCAATGACCACCTGGTTGTGAGTTGGGTCCGCTGGTGGAGGAGGAAGCCGGAAAAACCTGGCAGACCCAAGTGTTTAGTGAAAATCTGTTGGGAACGTCTGGCAGAGCCCTCTGTCAGGGGCACCTTCAACTCACAACTCCAGGAAAGCTTCGGCAGTCTGAGTGGGCTTTGTTCTCTGCCTCTAGTGTCGATATGTCGTTTGTAGCTGTGATTGTAAGGTCTGTGGTGCCTGTTGCGGTGGCTATCCAGTGTTGCGGTGGCTATCCAGTGTCCATCAACCCAGTGATGGACACTGGAAGTAAGGGATGCCATCAGGCTGAAGAGGGAGTCCTATCAGGCCTTGTTGGCTCATGGGACTCCTGAGACAGCTGACAGGTACCGGCAGGCCAAGAATGCTGCAGCCCGGGCGGTCGCAGAGGCAAAAACTCAGGGTTGGGAGGTGTCTGGAGAGGCCATGAAGGAGGACTATGGGACAGGACCACAGGATCTTATCGCTGCTGGTTGCAGATGATGCAGCATGCACTGGGGCGGTTTTCAGCCAAGTGTGAAGCGGCTGGGATGAGGATCAGCTCCTCCAAATCCGAGCCCATGGTTCTTGACCAGAAAAAGGTGGCTTACCCTCTCCAGGTGAGTGGAGAGTCCCTGCCTCAAGTGGAGGAGTTCAAGTATCTTGGGGTCTTGTTCACGAATGAGAGGAGGATGGAGTATGAGATTGACAGGCATGTCTCACAGAGAGGAGGCTCCAGGGAAGACCCAGGACACACTGGATGGACTATGTGTCTCGTCTCTTGTCCCTGGATAAGCGAAAGAATCGATGGATTGGCTGAAATCTTCCAAAAGATTGTAGTCAAGGTATATGAAGTTTAAAAACACAGTGGAGCACTTCCTGTATTGCCACATGACATCACAAGGTGGAACAGATTGTTTTCAGCTTGAAAGAATAACTCGGCTTATGCAGGGTTTCTGTGTTAAACATGTGTGAATGAAACAAAACTCCAGGTACACTAAGTTTTCGCTCGCCTGCCTTGACTCCCACATGAACTTGAAGTGACATCCCATTAGTAATCCATAGGGTTTAATATGACATCGGTCCACCGTTTGCAGCTATAACAGCTTCAACTCTTCTGGGAAGGCTGTCCAAAAGGTTTAGGAGTGTGTTTATGGGAATTTCTGACCACTCTTCCAGAAGCCCATTTGTGAGGTCACACACTGATGTTGGACGAGAAGGCCTGGCTCTCAGTCTCCGCTCTAATTCATCTCAAAGGTGTTCAATCGGGTTGAGGTCAGTGCAGGCCAGTCAAATTCATCCACACCAAACTCTCTCATCCATGTCTTTATGGACCTTGCTTTGTGCACTGGGGCACGGTCATGCTGAAGAGGAAGGGGCCATCTCCAAACTGTTACCACAAAGTTGGGAGCATGGAATTGTTCAAAATCTCTTGGTTTGCTGAAGCATTCAGAGTTCCTTTCACTTGAACTAAGGGGCCAAGCCCAGCTCCTGAAAAACAACCCCACACTATAATCCCCCTCCACCACGCTTGGCACAGTGCAGTCAGACATGTACCATTCTCTTGGCAACCGCCAAACTCAGACTCGTCCATCAGAGTGCCAGATGGAGAAGCGTGATTCTCCAGAGAACGCGTCTTCACTGCTCTAGAGTCCAGCGCTGGCGTGCTTTACACCACTGCATCCGCCCCTTTAAATTGCTCTTGGTGATGTATGACTTGGATGCAGCTGCTTGCCCATGGACCCCATTCCATGAAGCTCTACATGCACTGTTCTTGAGCTAATCTGAAGGCCACATGAAGTTTGGAGGTCTGTAGCGATTGACTCTGCAGAAAGTTGGCGACCTTTGTGCACTATGGGCCTCAGCATCCGCTGACCCTGCCCCGTCAGTTTACGTGGCCTACCACTTCGTGGCTGAGTTGCTGTCGTTCCCAATCACTTCCTCTTTGTTATAATACCACTGACAGTTGACTGTGGAATATTTAGTGACTGGATTTCACGACTGGACTTGTACAGGTGGCATCCTATCACAGTACCACACTGGAATTCACTGAGCTCCTGAGAGCGACCCATTCTTTCACAAATGTTTATAGAAACAGTCTGCAGGCCTAGGTGCTTGATTTTATAAACCTGTGGCCATGGAAGTGATTAGAAGTCCTGATTTTGATTATTTGGACAAGTGACTTTTGGCAATATAGTGTGTTGAGGAAACAACATTATAACAAAGATCAGAATAATATGAGCCTTTTAACAGTCAGAATACAGAAACATAAGAAAAATGCATGTTGCAAAAACTCGATTCAAAATTCCACAAATGCTGTCAGTAGTTTAAAATACGTATAAACTAGACAAACTTAGGCATCTCTACATTTCACCCCAGATAACAATATTTATTTGTACTACTTTTACTTTTACCAAAGCCGAGCATGTGTCATACGAGCCCCATTATAGGTCAACCCGGTGGTAGGATTTAGCAATGACACTTTAGACCTGAAATGAATGCTCATCCACAGCCTGGGAAAGTAAACTGCGAGGAGGCAAACACGCACATTCAGTGGATTCCGTCTCCGGGGACAACGTCGTCGCCAGGTAAAGGCGCACGAGTACGCCCATAAATCTCATGTAAGAATTGTTTTGTAAGAGTGAGGAAAAAATGTCATAAAGCTATATAATAACTGAGCTGTTTTAGAGTTGTTGTGAAAAGAGGAAACCATAACATTAAAGGGCATATGACAGGTTACACTATTTATTTAATGAAAACCTATTAACACAGTTATACTAGATTTTTTTTTTTTTTTTTACAAATTTAGTTTTTTACAGACAGCAGATATGATATAGAAGTAACAATGACATCACCTTTATTTTCTTGAAAGTAATGTTTAAACCATAAGAAATATGCCTTCCTTTTCTCTGTATTTTGGATGAAATATTCAGTACTGATAACATAAACAGAGGTATTCCATTTTAGAACTCAGCGCTGCTTCCTGTATTTTTGTACTTTTCTTCTCAACTTTTCTGCACACTGACACTTTATTGATTTGAAACTATATTAATTATTTAGCACAGGTACTGTACCAAACTAAGTAATGAGTAGACAAACATGAAAAACTGTCATATGCACATTAAATACTTCCAGTTTAATCAGTACATTTAAAAATGTCTGTATAAAATAAATAGTCATGTAATGGGGAAGACTGAGATGCAGTATAGCTAAGAAATTTATACTTTATCAATATCTGTATCATGACATGGGCCAATCCACAAATCACAGAAGTTCAGTCTTCTTCTTCTTCTTCTTCTTCTTCTTCTTTAGGCTTTTAGGTATGTATGGACTACTTTTTTTTTTTAAATCAAAGTGCAAAACAACATAAAGCAGTATTAAAATATGCTCCACAATTCTTTGCAGGCTATTTAAAGGTCCCATGGCATGAAATTTTCACTTTCTGAGGTTTTTGAACGTTAATGTGAGCTCCCCTACCCTGTTTAGGCCCCCCCCCCCATGGTTAAAAGTTGTGAAATGTCTAAACTGAGCATTTGCGATCCTTTTCTGCGTTACAAAAAATCGGAGCTCAAACGGGCGATTTTGAACAAGGCACCTTATTGACGTTAGATCGAAAAAAGAAATGCAAATGCAGTTCCACCCCCGTCTGTCTGTACTCAGCATCTCTGTAAATCACGCCCAGAGAGTTTGGACTGCGAATGCGCTAGGCAATGCGAAATGCGTTTTTTTATTTGCCTGGAGGCACGTCCGAGTGTTTCTAGGCTCGGAAGTCCTTTATCTGAGCCTCTGGACCTTTGAACAGCAGTGGTTTAATTTTATTTTATGTGGAAATGTGTTTATTTTTCAATGGAACGCTTCAAATCTCTCCCCCCGTGCAAAAACAAGGAAATGGATCAGCTGAGGGCTCAGAGCTCTGAGCGGAGTTTGGCCACGCCCCCACCCTCTACTATTGGCCAGCTCTTTTCTCCTCATTTGCATTCAAGCAACAACGCCCATTATAGACTGTTCAGAGTGAGAAAAATTACTCTTTCTCAGCTTATCTCTGTTTCTCATGCACTGAGTGTTGATTTTGAAGAAGGATTCATTTACAGTATTAGGGAACCATTAATTAAGGAGCCATATAAAAGCATCAAGAAGTACCATGTCATGGGATCTTTAAGTTGCATGAATAAAAATGATTGTATATTGCAAAATTCCTTTATTTCAAAAACATGAAGAAATGTTTTGATCTTTTTTTGTTTGTTGAGGTGCTGAAATTTGAAGAATTTCATGACAATACATGATCCAAAATCTTTTGCCGTTCAGACGTAACGCTCACCATAAAGAAACACATGGAGATGGTAAACTAAAACAATAAAATATGAGTTTATTACGAGTGGATATGATGTATGAGATTCTCCACATAATTTGGTGTCAGCACTGAGGCAGCATGCACAGTTCAAAGTGATAGTTCCTGGATGAAAGGGGGTCTGTTTTGGGATGAGGAGGCTACATACATAAGTCCTCCTTCAGCTCCATCTCTCTCCAGCAGCTCACATTCTCGGTGCACAATGGGATCCAGCTGTGAAGTTGTAAAACCCTCTGGAAACGGTGCTTAAGAGGCTGTAGCACCTGCAAATGGCTTCAATTATCCTGTCATGTTAATAAAGCCAGTTCAAATGGACAGTGATTGGCCAAGGCAAACACATTAGTTTATTTGCTTCAGGGCCATAAACAAAGAGAAAACAGCCAGGTCCCATGTGCATACTCATAGTAACCTTAAAGAAGACATTTTGACATTTGCTGTAATTCGGAATACTGATTTAAAACTACTTAATAATGGAAATGGGTCCATTGAGTTCCTATTCAAGACTCCAGGACTGATAGGCCTTGCCCCCTCATAGCAAAATTTCATCATAGAAAGCAATAATTTTCTTTTTTCCTTTTTTTTCTAATGGCATGACCATAACAGCAAGAATATCCCTAAAATCACGAAATGTATGGAATGCAAACAAGGGTTACAAAATGTAATTTTAATCAAAAGTGATTTTATCATGTAATTACAACAAATATGAATTATTTACAAGCAAATCTTAAGAAACAATAAGTATCTATTTTATCCTATTTCACTGTCAGGTGTATGGTTCCCAAAAATATCAATGAATCACTGGTGAATCTTGGGTAATACAGTCTTCAAAACATCAAAAATTGCTCACATCATTCGCCCAATATTTAACAGAGGTGCCAATTTCAATAAAGCAAACATCAATGAGGTCACAGATTGGGATAGCCATAACTGAAGCCAAAATGTCTAGACACCCATTTTCACACTGTTAAGTTAAAGTAATTGTACCATGATCCTGATGGTCATCATTGTTCCCATGGAAAAGTACTGTCAGTCTGTCTTATCCAAAGGGTGAGCCATATCCGATGTGTCATAGAAAGTGTGGATAATCCTGAGGCTGTGATAGGAATTACACTAATTATTGTAAAGGTCCTACATTACACTCTGACTCTTGTGAGTTTAAAGCCATGTTAGAATGTTGTTATTTCATCAGAAACGTACCTGGAGTTGTACTTTTTCATTCACACATGTTTGAGTAATCCTATATTATTAGTCTGTCTACATCTCCAAAGCTCAAAATGCTCTGTTCCTCCTTGTGATTTCATGAAGTGTTTTCAAGTTACATTTGACCTTTTGTTCAACAGATATAGGCAATTCCAGGGCTGAGATTATCCAAATGACTGCAGAGAAGGTGTATGGAGTGTAAAAATACAGTGGCGCACTTCCTGTATTACCATATGACATCACAATGTGGAAAATATGTACTTCAGTTTGAGAGAGGAACACCTAAATATGCAGAGTTTCTGTATTAAACATATGTGAATGAAACAAAACACAACTCCGGGTATGAATTTGATAAGGAAACAACAGAAACTAAATGACACTTTGTAGACAATCCAATGGCTTGCTCCACCTGTCCTCAGCATCTCTTACAGTGCGGAAGTGCAGAGACACTGACTGATGCTTTGTGTCTGAGCCTCTGAAAGCTCCTGTCCTCCTGCTCCTATCAGCAGAGTGTGAGGAGAAGAGACGACCATCATCAAAATTCATCTTCATCAGGTCATCATCATCCACGTCTATAAGCCAGTGCTTAATAGCCTCATTAAAAGCCTCATAAAAAGTACTCAATGTCAATAATTAAATTTATTTTTTCAGGAATAATGCTACTGCTAATGTCATCTATTACAACTCTGAGGTGGTGAAAGGGTTTTATTTATCCATTTTGAGAGGGTTAATTGCCACAAAAAAATGTGTAAAATGTCCTTTCACAATTGCAATCATGAGAAAGTTACTTTTAAAGAACATTAATATGTTCACACAATCATTCCACCTTTATTCTTTCCAGTTTGGTCACACAGGAAACAGGAAGTAGGAGTTTCCTACTGTCTTTCCGCAACCAATTGGTTCCCACCAAAAGAGTGCACCTCTGCTCAAGCTGTGCCCTGTTAGGATGCAGAGGAGAGTGTGACAGTATGGACCTTCAACACTGTGCGTATGTCTCGCGTATGTATGTATGTATGGACTCACCCAAATGAGAACCCTTTTTAAATCCTTTTCTTATTGTCATTATGAAGTTAGAAGGAATCACAAACTGAAACATAATGATGTATAGCCTACCTACAACATTGTACTTTCTTACTGTAATAACCACTGTCTGGTCCTTTGTGGCTGCTGCAGCTGAATCTGGTACAACTATACAGTGTGTGCACCTGCACTGCAGGAGGTCTGCATACTTCACATAGTCCAGTCATATAACAGAAAACTGTGTCTTTGGAGACGCACACACAAATGCTGCTCCCTGTCTGTGGGAAGTCTAGGAAACATTCACTTGTGTTCACAAAGCAGCAGCAGGCTTTACCCCCCAGTGTTTGTCAAGGTCCTCTAAAACAAACCCATTTTGACCCAGTACTACAAGGTTTAATGCCACATAGCAGGCAGGCTCCAGTTCTTCCATATCATTTATTTTATTATATTGGAGTGACAAAGTGTAATCTTTAAACATGTCTGTAAACATGTAAAGCATTAACGTTTTGGTTTTATTTCACCATTTCAACAACAAGTGCAGTTTTGTGAAACCTTGAGGTTCTGTACATCATTGTTAGCCTATTAGTGGTGAAATCTTTACCACTGCGATCTTTTAGATGAGAAGTAAGGAAATTGAATATCTAATAATTTTCTAATGACTAAATAGTTATTTGAGATCTGTCTAGATTGTATATTTATTTCTTTAATCTGTTGACAACATTTTTATATCATTCTAGCATGATCTTAAATCAGTCCATCTCATAAAACTGCCAGCCTAATAGCACTGGAGTAAACCCACATGACAATGGCAATTTACGGTGTGAGTGAAGAAGGCATTTTTGTAGCCATTAGCATTCACTCTGCACAAAGGGTTTATATGGTTGTGCGGGTGGGGTTAAGAGCTCTTTACATTCACACATAATTTATAACACTGGTACAAATGCACAGCTGGCCATGGCGTGAATTGTCCATCAAAGCCAAACAGGCCCATTCACAAAAATTCCAGCAGATTCCCAGGGAAGTGAGTAAGAAAACAAAGATAATAGGAAAGGTGGTACAGGCCTATAACCACATTGCAGCAGTCCAAATCTTTCTAGATACTGTTCTTGTGCTCTTGGGCAAGACACTTCACCTACTATGTGTGACACAATCATTGGTGGTTGTCAGAGAAAAAACAAAGCAGTGTCAAATATCTAATTATTTTCCATGTTCAGTATTGAGAATATTTTGAAAATGTGCTTAGTTACAGAACGCTGAATACCTGGATTCAAATATATATATATATATATATATATATATATATATATATATATATATATATATATATATATATATATATATATATATATATATATATATATATTAAACATATTCATTATCCAATCAAAGTACTGTATTCTGAATACTTTCAATAATTTTACTTTAAGTTGCATTATGTTGTAGTGTACACATGTGACAAAGGAATAAAAGAGCTTTATGTTTGAATCATGCACTTGTTGTAATGCATGTATTTATTATAGAAGGAAAAGCACACAAGCTAACCAAAATATTGTAATAATAAAATACTGTAATTTCAAACCTAAAATGTGTGAATAAGTGCCCAAATGTATTCTAAATAAATGTATTCTAAATACTACCAAATTACTACAGACTACAGGCTTCACAAAATTAGTCACAAAACATATTTGGTACATGTATTTATTTACTTCTCTACCTGTGAAATGAAAAATATAATTCCTGCTCAGATCCTGCATATTCTATATTTTCAATTTTTTACTTTTCAGACTAGCAGCATACTTTTACTTCTACTTGAGAAATATTTTTATTGAAGCAAAAATTTTGGTTACTTGTCCCTTTGAGAAAAGTGGCAAAAGCGTTATGTTGACAATATGAAATTTGTGGCAAAAGGATAAATTCAGTTTGTCAACTGGACAAAGTTTGTTTGTCCAGACAAAGGTTATTTGTCCAAATAAACTTTGTCCAGTTGACAAATTGAATTTCTCCTTTTGTCTTGGATTCTACCTGGATGACTGAGGGATTCTTCACACAAAATAAAATTAGTTGAACATTTATGTTTCTTGCACTGCTACTTCAGACATGATGTACTTATTTTAGTCTAATTTTGTCTCTGTCCTGAAAATACCAGATTATGTGCATTATTTAATGTTTTGTCCTTATACATTAGATGTTACATCCGGACAGTTAGTATTTAAATTACTTGTACTTGAGTAGTACTTTTCTTTAACTTCCACTCTTACTTGAGTGGAAATCAAAGAAACTTTGTACTTCTACTTGAGTAATCTCATAATTCTCATTAATTTTTTTCCCTACTCTACATGCCTCTAAACTCTCATATACAGTTCTTGGATATACTGTATGTAGATGATAAATAAAATACAAAAATACTCAGTTGTTCCAAAAGGTTGTTGAGCAGTATACAGGACACACATGTGCACACAAGCACACTCTGGCTGCAGGTTCCCACACAGCTCTGCTCTCCCGGGGGACTGGATAGACCTAATCCAGGGCAGCGGATTCTGATGCAGCAATTACACCGCACCGAGAGGCTTGAGAACGTTCCCTACATACACACATCCCACTGTACACACTCATTTGTTTGACACATTATCAAAGTGCCATGATTAAAACATGTGTAGTAGGTCGACTTTCCCTTTCGCCTAATCAGACTGAATGTACATACAAGCACATACATGAAAATACAGTCAGCCCAGATGCACAGTGCAGAGCAGCCATCCACCTGTCAACACGGCAGCAAATTAACTGACATCAAACACCAGCCCACAGGCTTAGACATGTAGGGGACTGGGAAAAAAGAGAGGAAGAGGGGGGCTCAGAAATTGTGAATAAATGCACAACAATTTCAATCTTGTTTGTGGTTTATTTTAATTTTAGTGTAGTACAGTTAGTAAGGCTTTCCTTGTTTGCCTTGTTTTTGTTTTTGTTTTTTTAATTATTTGTTATTTTTGTTATTATTGGCGGCACGGTGGCTGAGTGGCTAGCACTCATGCTTCACAGCAAGAAGGTTCCGGGTTCGATCCCCGGGTCGCCCAGGCCTTTCTGTGGAGTTTGCATGTTCTCCCCGTGTCTGGGTGGGTTTCCTCCAGGCACTCCGGTTTCCCCCACCAACCCAAAACATGCACCATAAAATCCTCCAGCTTAGGGTCCTGACCAAGCCGAAGCAAGAAGATCATGGAGATGGTCCCCCGGCGCAGTAATGTGCTGCCCACTGCTCCTAATAACAGGATGGGTTAAATGCAGAAAAGAATTTCTCCAGTGTGAGATCAATAAAGTTGCTTCTATTTTATGTTATATATACAACTTAATCAAAAACATACCTGGAGTTGTATTTTGCTTAATTCATACTTGTTAATTCATTACTTCAAAGCTGTTTTGAGCATTCAAAAATGTTCAGTTTGGATTTTGCCCAAATTGTTGCATCACAGGTAATACACGCTTCTCATTTTGCAGTCAAATTATGTTCACAACAAGTGTGAGTGTGTGTATTTCTGGTAGATGGTCTGCCACCTGCTTGTCTCCATGGAAATGTTATTGTTTTACCTTGAATGTTCCACAGTATGGTATTAAACATACGTCTTTGACTGGACTGTCCCTGGACACTACTGGCCTCAATATAGTGATTTGTAGAGCTAATGTGACATACTGACAGCTTTAATGCATATGTGTGTGTGTGTAATTAGTGTATGAGACGGGTACATATTAGCTCTGTAAACCAATATGAGAGGCTGTTTTCCTGTCTGTCAGCATAGCTGCTCTCAAGAGTACAGCATCTTTCACCCTCTCCACATTTTCTCAGGGTTCCCAGTATGCACACTCACATTATGGGGACCTCTCCCCATTATGGGTAAAAATATCAAGTCTCCATGATGTCATGCTTTATTAGGAGATAATTTAATGTTTGAATGAGTGAACATGCCCCAGGTGGCCTGAAACATGTTATGTTGAAGGATTTGTGTTGATATACATCTTTCATAGAATTGTAGGAAGTTTTTTTTGTGTGCAAAATACTGTTGCTATAGGTATGCACTTTTAAAGAAGCCATTTTGCTTTTTAGAAGGTTTACTATTCAACAACAACAGACATAGATACATAGATCATTATTTTATATTTGTTCACTGTAAACAGCAGTAATGATCTGATGTATGATGTTTTCGCGTTTTTTTTTTTACCTAACTTTGTTACACTGAAGTGGGCACAGACAGACACACAAGACAATTCATACAAAACTGAGTTAAAACATTGCAGCACTATTATAATACACTATTATGATACAGTTAAAACCTTTTACAAAGTTAGTTGTCGACTAATCACAAAGTTGAAGTTTGTAGATTGAGACTTTGAGAAAACCATAACCACCAAATCAAATGGGTTCACTTTTAATAGCAAATGCCTTCAGAGTTCAGCGTGTACAGAGCATATACTCAGACTTTAGACCAGTGAGGTAAAATTGGAAAGATGATGTTACTGTTTTTAGTTCTTGACACAATCCAACTGCTAGAACCCATTTCACAAAATATCCATTCTGAAGTGTATTTTCCTCTGTTTAATGTGGAAAAGTAGACTAAATACTTTGATATAGACATATTAGAATAATCTACAAAGCATGTGAGTTTACACTGTGTAAAAACAGACTGATGACAGACATGTATTTACATTTGACATAAGATTTTCTGTATTTCTCTAGTGCTTCTTTCACTTCTTCTATTCATTTTTCAGATAGATGGAAATAACCCATAGCCCTTCATGGATTGTTGCTTTGACTTGTTGCTATGGCAGTCTCAATATGTTATACACAATTAAGTCCAGGGCTTGATAGATGTCAATGCTATAGTGCTGAGCATGCATTTGACCCCTCCAGGAGTGACATGTTTAGAATAGTTATGCGCATGGTCTAGTACTGATATAAATGTTCTTTCCCATTCATTTTAATGAGACAGCAAAATAAAAATATGAATTTAGATGTTTGTGGTCTGTGCAGATAACTTGTGGCAAACGCTAACCCCTCTGAACATACATTAGAGTCAATGTATTTAACAGAATCTCATGTTTTAAATGCAAGCAATGCCTTTGAGCTCTAGAATTTTCTATCTCTATGGCAAAAATGAAAAGATAATTTACTTCCGTAACCAGAGCAGGCAGTCACTGTTGAGCTCCATTGCGAAGAGGTCTCAGAAGCAAAGAAGAAAAGTAGCCCTAATTCTGCCTGTGACAGTGATTTGAATCTCCCAAATAAATATATACATAAATATACATAGCATAAACACATCTGGAGTACTCAGATTGTACTCAGAGCACTGCAGCATTAGGCAGTATACTCCAATTATGTGCCACTTAAATTTACAGGTCAAGAAAATGACAAATTATTAACCAAAGACTTCATTGTCATAGTTTTGACTGCTCAGAATAAAAGTAAAAGAGAAAATGTGTGATTATATTGTTGTCAAACTAATAATGACAGCTACAAAGTTCATTAATGCTAAATCAGGCCAATATGGCGATAAATGTCTGTCTGTTTGCAGCTATTTGGCTGATCCGCATGTAGACTATGTAGTCTGACCAGTTCTCTGAAAAAGACAAAAGGATCAAGAGCATGCTGAGAGTTACCTGTAAAGATAGTGAGTGTTTATATACTCAACAAAAATATAAACACAACACTTTTGTTTTTGCTCCCATTTTTCCTGAGATGGACCCAAAGATCCAAAATTCACTCCAGATACACAACACTACCATTTCTCTCAAACATTGTTCACAAATCTGTCCAAATGTGTGACAGCGAGCACCTCTGCCCCGCCGAGACAATCCACCCCACCTCACAGGTGTGCCACATCAAGATGCTGATCCGACATCATGACCAGTGCACAGGTGCGCCTTAGACTGCCCACAATAAAAGGTCTCCCCGAAATGTGCATTTTTTATTTATTTATTTTTTGCTTTATTGGGGGTCTGGGGACTCAGAACCAGTCAGTATCTGGTGTGACCACCATTTGCCTCATGCAGTGCAACACATCTTCTTCGCATAGAGTTTATCAGATTGTCGATTGTGGCCTGTGGAATGTTGGTCCACTCCTCTTCAATGGCCGCGCGAAGTTGCTGGATATTAGTGGGAGCTGGTACACGCTGTCGTATACGCCGGTCAAGCACATCCCAAACATGCTCAATAGGTGACATGTCCGGTGAGTATGCTGGCCATGCAAGAACTGGGACATTTTCAGCTTCCAGGAATTGTGTACAGATCCTTGCAACATGGGGCCGTGCATTATCTTGCTGAAACATGAGGTGATGTTCATGGATGTATGGCACAACAATGGGCCTCAGGATCTCATCACGGTATCTCTGTGCATTCAAAATGCCATCAATAAAATGCACCTGTGTTCTTCGTCCATAACAGCCTTTGAAGAGGAGTGGACCAACATTCCACAGGCCACAATTGACAATCTGATAAACTCTATGCGAAGAAGATGTGTTGCACTGCATGAGGCAAATGGTGGTTACACCAGATACTGACTGGTTCTGAGTCCCCAGACCCCCAATAAAGAAAAAAAAAAAAAGCACATTTTGGGGTGCACCTGTGCACTGGTCATGATGTCGGATCGGCATCTTGATGTGGCGCACCTGTGAGGTGGGGTGGATTGTCTCGGCGGGACAGAGGTGCTCGCTGTCACACATTTGGACAGATTTGTGAACAATGTTTGAGAGAAATGGTAGTGTTGTGTATCTGGAGTGAATTTTGGATCTTTGGGTCCATCTCAGGAAAAATGGGAGCAAAAACAAAAGTGTTGCGTTTATATTTTTGTTGAGTGTATCTTGCTCTATAATTGATAACCTTGATGCTATGCTTGGGTTTCAAACAGCTGACACCTCATTAAGAGAGGGTTGGGAAAAGGTACAAACAGATTTTAAAAGTTTAAGCGATTAAATAATTGTGATGATGCCTTGGCATGTGGATGTATAAATCTAAGTGTAATTCAAAGTGCTCACAAACCTGCGCCTGCAGAGATAAGTGTTAATGACAGTTTTCTAGTGTTCCATGCTGTTATTAAAGTCTACTATTATGGCTGAGTGCTTACTCTTAGTTAAACAAACTTTCACAATGATCATGCTCATACAGAGGCCACATGCAGGACTGCTCCATCCTACTGTAACAGAGGCTCAGCAGCGAACTTATGGATTACAGTTGAATTGAACACTTCGTTGTGTATTCCTCACACTAGGAAGGAAAACAATCATAATGTTTCCAAACCTGGAGGATAGTTTTCCTCACAGCAGCCTGACAATGGACAGATGGCACATGTTTACTGTACATGAAGATTAAACACTGATTACTGCTCCTCACAACTTCTGAGTGAAAAGTTACACAAATGTCAACAAATGGAGACCACTCTGAACAGTCAGGAAGGAATTTGCTTCCTGTTTGCTCTCTAATGATGATATAAATGTTACTAAAATGTTAACAGTAAGCAAAGTTTTCTTTGATGAACATTAAATTGATAAAAAATACATGATTAGTCATTTTGATCTCATGCTTTCCAGCATAGTCTTGTTCTGTCAATAATTCATTTTATTTGTATCAAATCATTTTTATGCCTAATTTGACGGGATTCAAATGTTCCAAGAATGTTTTATATGCAAGGAGCTTTGATTCTTGCAAAACCAAACATTTGATTGCTCTAACCAGAAACTTGTGATGACTTATTCTTTAATGTTGGCAAAATGGCTGGTGAAGAGAATGGTGAAGTGAATCAATCACACAATTCAGCTGGACCTGTGGATATAGGCTTTCCTTACAAAGCAGAATTAATTCCCGCAATGTTTATGAGTTCATAAATTCTTGAGAATCCATCTTGTCCAACCCCCAATGACCAGTGACCAGTGATCCCCTAATCACAGAGCAGTATTGTGGTTTAGGTGGACCAACCAAAAGAAACCCGGACAGCTTAAATTTCCTCAGCTGCTACTGGAAGTACATCCTCTGCCAAGCAGCCTTGATGGGAGCTGATAGTCTGCTTCCACTTGAGATCCTGGCCGATGGTGGTGCTGTGGAAGTGGAAGGTGTCCATGGTGGACATTGGAGCAATGGGGGAAGTCCACAATCATCTCCACTTTCTCCTGGGCATTGAGCTCCAGATTGATACCACTGCAAAAGGAGAAGAGCAGGGGAGAAAATACACAGCCCTGTGGACTTCCTGTGCTGATGATCCAAATGTGCCTGAGATCTTCCCCAGCCGAGAACCAGCCCACATTAACTCAAAAACAAAAATTAGGTAGTGACAATAGTGATGCACTTTTTAGGCATTCACTTGCTCAAATTTGTTAAAGATTATCTCAAAGGGTGGGGCACAAAGTTATCCAAATTTGTAGAATAGAATAGAACAGAAAGCCTTTATTGTCACTATACACAGTACAATGAGATTAAAAGCCTCCCTTCAAGGTGCACACAGCGCAAGTATAAAAGTATAAATAATGTACTAATAAAAACTACAAAACTACTAAACAAGACACATGTACACATATATACACATATACTGCATGCTGGTTGATAGAGGCAGTACAAAATCAGTGCAAATAGCAGTTCTTAGTGCAAGTTGGAGTTCAGTTCAGTGACAACTTTGGGAAAGAAGCTGTCCTTGAGTCTATTTGCCAGAGGGCAACAGGTTGAAGACACACATCTTACTGTCTTTGCAAAAAAACAACAACTCCAATTTCAGTGAAAATTTGCATTTGCGGGCTTTGGCACACATGAGGGCTGATCATTGCCGCTTCCACCTACACATTTTTTTATTGTTCAGGTCACATACATATGAGCACATACAAACAAGTGTACATTTCTGCAACAAATGTGTGTCTGAAATTCATTGGCTGGCAGAGTTAGATATCCCAGAATTATACCACAAAAACTAAAATCCAAAACAGTCATATAAGCAGGTTCCTGAGTAATGTTTGAACCAAGCCTCGTCACTCTCTGTCGACCTGGAAACACTCCCGTCATTGAACAAGGCCCACTAATCCCTGAGCAGTGCATGAGGGCGAGAGACACTCAATCTGTGTGTGTCTGTGGGAGAACGAGCGAGCGTGCCTCTACCTCTGAACCAGTGGGATTTCCCTTTTTAATTAATTCAGGATTTGTCAGGCCACAGGGTCAGCAGTGGAGACAGAAGCCAAGACATTTTCTCATGTAAAACCAGAAGACCAGTGCACGAGTGTTTGTGTAAAGGTACGTTGTGTTCATGACATTAAAACAGTCATGCCATGGAGCTCTCTGCAAGCCTTCTATGTGTTTAAAGGTTTTTTCCATCAGCAAACAAAGACTCATACTACATCATACTACATTTGCATAGTCCTTTTGGTGAAGAATCCCGAGAAGAATAATCAGCATATATATTATACTCTATTTAGGAGAACTACTGGATTTTCATATACAAGTTTTTAATATGAATCTTCAGAATTTAACACAGTCCTTGCATTCTCATCCCATAGTGATATATGGCAATGTACCAGGCTCCTTTGTCCATGGTCATGATCAGTACTTTAAAGGGCTCATATCACTATTTTCTGATCTATGTTATAATCTTGTCTTCTCATCAAAAACATACCTGTTTTTTGTTGTTGTTGTTGTTGTTGTTGTTGTTGTTGTTGTTGTTGTTGTTTTCTATTTGCACATTTAACACACACACTGCATATTTTGGCTGATTTCTTCTCTCAACACAGAAGAAACTCCATCTTCCGTCTTGTGATGTCATGTGGTAATACAGGAAGTGTGTTTTTAATCTCCATACACCTTCAGTTGAATCATTTGGATAATTTCAGACCTGGAATTGGCAATCTCTATTGAACTAAAGGTAAAAGGTAGCTGTTAATTTGAAAAATACTACTACATGACATCACAAGGTGGAACAGAGCATTATGAGCTTTGGAGAAGTAGACATACCGATAATAAGGATTACTCAAACATGTGTGAATGAAAAAAAAAACACAACTCCAGGTATGTTTTGATGAGGTAATATTCAAACATGGCTTAAAGCTCACAAGAGTCAATGTTGCATAATACAGGACCTTTAACAATAATTGCCCAAACGCACTGGAAGCTTCAGCATTTACGTGGATAAGATCTTTAACAATGTTGAATTTTTAAATGAAAAGCTCTATCTTTTCCCACAAATTAGTCTTGCAGGTGATTTATGACAAGCTTTTATAACTGTATAACTCCATGTTCAACTGCCTCTCAGTGTGTTTACGCATTTCCCTGCTGTGTCTGTGCGCTAACTTTATGCTCTGTAACATTTCTTAAACCAACATGACTCACCCAGAAGGAATTCCAAAACTTTTTATGAGCATTCAAGATCAATTTTTTCCCCCTTCACAATGACTTTTGCCTGGTTCAGTTCAGGAGTGTGAGAAAAATATGCCAGGTGTTTATTCAAAATGTTCTAAATGAAATATGTGAAAAATGGGGAGGACTTTGGCAATTCCTCATTTTCTGACTAAAACTATTTGTAATCTCTGTGACGTCTTGATGTATAGCGGGCTCTGTAATTGTGAGTGATGGTGTTAAGGCTTGGAGGTGGCTCACAGGTGTGCATGTATGTGGTATATGTGGTTTGTGCTTAAGAATGTGCAGGCCATGGTTCTGCAGAGATAAGATCAGCAGAAGGCCCAGGCGCTGACAGACGCTCTGGAGTGATGAACCCATAGTGACAATCCTCATATTCCTTCATCTACACCCCATCAGCAATAAGCAGGTGGGAATGAGTTTTGCAAACTTTAAATGTGCACTATCTAACTTTTTGGTTGGGGTCACTTGCTTGTGTCTATGTTTATGTCATTGCTTTGCCTAAAATGAACCTTACATTTATTCAATTACAGTTCAAAAATACCTAGAAAAACCCAGACTCTCACTATAAGCAGGGTTACCTCTCCACAGATCTCACCAGTAACTTGGTGTCTCCATGATGATAGAAGGTTTAAGGTTTAATACCATACTGTGAAATATTTCAGACAAAGCAATAACATCTCCATGGAGAAAAGCACTTGACGGACCCTCCACCAGAAAAGTTATACAATGCACCTTTAAAGTGGGGACATAACAATGTAACAATGAAGATATCTTGCGTATGATTTTTATTGTGATATTTTGAAGATGCTATGGAGCAAAGGATCATGGTCTATGTAGTTTATCAATGACTAATCTGTAATGTTGTGTATCATCATTACATTTAAAGGGATATGCCACCCCCAGGGCAAATTTGGGCATCTCCCCACAGTCCAGAGACTAAAATAAGTGGTGGAAAGCGTTTTCCTGCTCACCCAGCCATTGTCCGAGTCTGTCGCCACTGACCGGTATCTGCAGCTCCTCCGCCTTAGACTGGAGTCTAACGTCGCCAGAGAAAGATTTCGGCCAAAAGGAATTAATTTGCTCGATGCGTTTCCCAATTACTTTCTGTGTAGTGCGCATTCATATCGAGTGCAAATAAATGTGCAAATCAACACGGAGAGCTTGCCTTGGTCATTTTGGGTGGGAACTATTTTCCACTGCGGAAGAATACAGTCAAATCACGCAGTACGCTGCCAGGGGAATCCCAGTTACGCACCGGGAAGGGAGTTCCCCTGTTGCACAACGTGGTGCGTGATTCGACTGTATTCTTCCGCAGTGAGCAGGAAAACGCTTTCCACCACTTATTTTAGTCTCTGGACTGTGGGGAGATGCCCAAATTTGACCTGGGGGTGGCATATCCCTTTAAATAATAATGGTCTTCTACTCATATTTATTTGTAAGAAAAAATAAATAACAAATATTTGAGAGAGGACATGATCTGATGCTAATATAAACATTTGGAGTAAATATAATTTATGAAATTTTGAAATAATCAAATTTACAATTTGTTTGTCAGTATTGAAAATTTGGTAGCTTCGTGAATAAATGTTCTGAAATGTCATTTGTTGCTTAAATGTTTCAAGTACACAAAAACTGCCTTCAAACAGACCCAAAGTGAAGTAACTGGAAGTAAAAGTGGGACTGCCATTGGAAGGGTTATGGTTAGTTGAGCTCCCATGTTATTGGACCCACCTCCAGTATCCCGAGTGTGTGTGTGAATGTTCCCCTCAGCTGACCAAGAGCACACAGATTGAGCCTTATGAAACTTAATTCCCCTCATAAAACATTGCTTTTCCAATATAATGTAGAACTCACACAAGGAGCAGCTAACTTTTCCATGGTCAAGTGTTAGGTCTTTTTCGAACCTTCGCCTTCTAAGAATGTTTAAAGGGACTTTATAGACACAATTCTGGACACAGCGGAGATGCCTGTGTGCATGTTTTTTTATTTTTTTATTCCTAAGACAAATTCCAGGTCTCTGCCATTTTTAAACACATGTCTTTTCCATAGTCCATCCAATAGAGGGACAAGAGATGACTGCACAGACAAGAGTCATCAGGACCGAAAATTTATTACGGATGATGTGACTGTTCAGATCTGCAAAAACCCAAACAAAAAGAGACATATTGTTTTAATTGAAATGCTAGGAATAATAGTAAACTCTCAGAAATTTGGGGGGACAATTATGCATTCAAAAACATACCATAGTCCAAGTCATCATTAAAAGGCCTGTATT
Organism: Paratrypauchen microcephalus; assembly: GCA_036785185.1. NCBI lineage: Eukaryota > Metazoa > Chordata > Actinopteri > Gobiiformes > Gobiidae > Paratrypauchen > Paratrypauchen microcephalus. The sequence goes on from JAVJIX010000005.1 coordinate 8,175,709, forward strand.
ATGCAAAACTGACTCAGGAGTTTTAGGCTATGTTATGACATATGACCTCATCACAATACCTGGAGTTGTGTTTTGTTTCATTCACACATGGTAATTTTCAAGTTAATGGCTACTTTTTACCTTTTGTTAAGTAGACACTGGCAATTCCAGGACCTGTACTATCCAAATGATTCTAGTAAAGGTGTATGGAGTTTAAAAACACAATGGAGCACTTCCTGTATTAGTACATGGCATCATAAGGTGGAACAGTGGAGTGTTTTCTGTTTGAGAGAAAAACTGCAGGCTTTGTGTGTTAAACATATGTGAATGAAACAAAACACAACTCGAGGTATGTTTGTGATGAGGAAACAACATTATAGATCAGAAAATAGCGTAATATGGGACCTTTAACCACTAGCACAAATAAATAAATGTGTCTGCCATATACGGAGGTAAACAAACACTAGACAGGGTCTGATGTGGGAGATTTGGAAGCGGAAGGACTATAGGATGAAGGAAGAATGGCACATTAATCCTGGCGTTGCAGCTCAGTGTCCGATGTCTGCTGTGAATGGCCCTGAGTCACTGCTGTGCCAGAGCCACTGGTAAACGCAGGCCACATGTTAATAAGCATGACCCACAAACAGACATGAGAGAGGCAGACTGATACAAAGACTCCGCAGGTCTGTCAGCAGCCGCTCTCTCAAAACCAGGCAGTTTGGACAGAGTTTGGAAGGCCCCCTCCTCCTCCTCAAGATGCCCCAGGAGTGTTGTTTTGATGCCCCAGGAGTGTTGTCGTAATACCGCACACAAAACCACCATTACATACAGGCCTACCACAGACAGGCAAGTGGTGGAAGCATACAAAAAAAATCTAAATCTGAATTTGTTCATTTCATATTGGAAATTAATTTGATGAAGAGACTGTCGTTGCAGATTGGCTGAAACACCCATTTGCCCAGGGCAGCTGTTACCACCATCACTGATGAATGAATGACTCTTGATGCCTGCTGCAATCATATAGCTACTTACTGTGCAATACATGACAGATGAAATAACATTTTAAATTATTTTTTGCATATGATGATACAATTGAACTGTCCAAGTTTGAAGCATAAACTTTTATGACTCATTATAGATACAAAATATGTACGTAAATGTTGCATTCTGTTATTTATTTTATTTATTTATTTTTTTTACAATGTTATACATTTAGAATGTGTTGGGGGGATAATTCTGTTTTATGCTTGATTTCAATATAATGGTTTATCGTCTGTATTTACTTACACTGTTTATTTATTACAAAATGTATTATTGTGACAGGTCTACAACTAAAGTGTCTTTGAGCATTTTGAAATTAATTAATACATGATTAACACAATATTGTTTGTATTGTGATTATGTGATATGAGTTGTACAATGTGGAGTTTGTATGTTCTGCATGTGTCTGCATTTCTTCTGTGTGCTCTGATTTCCCCTACCTCTTAAAAATGTAAAATAGGCTCCCCAAATCTCAGTGGGACTTTTTAGATTTTTATTTTTATTATTATTATTTTTTATCTGTAAAATATTAATTATAAGTCATGACTTAGACAACAGGCATAACATGCAAACTCTACACAGAAAAAAAACTGTTTCACTCTTTCAAGCTTAAAAAAATCTAAACAAACAAACAAACAAATCTGCTTATGTGAAGTGTTAATTGCTTTAAGCCAAATGGTGAAATTGAAATTCTCCATACACCATTGCGCTTCCTCTCAAAGTGTGTGGGACTCATTACTCCTGTGTGTCTACAAAACATCATCCCCATTTTTTACCTGCCGCACACAAATTCCCACTTGACGTGCGTTTCCAGCCCTGTCTGCTCTACCTGCTTTTTTTTGTACTAATGTTTTTGTGTTCTTCTCCAAAAACCCCAAGTTGTCCATCTGATCCACCCGCTGTCTCAGGTGTCCCTCAGCGCTGCTCACAACACATCAGTCATTTTAAATCTGCCCCCAAGCCTCAAAACATAGCACACACACAGACAGAAGCAACCATACAACTCCCTATTTAACCAGCACTGCACCCATAGCCTCTTGGAGTGTGGACCCCAAACAGCCACAGTGCAACAGGCCTGGGGCAGATTCTTCACACTACGGGGCGTCCTGGGTGGTGGGATATACGCACAGTGCTAGTGTAGATGTAGGCGATAGAGGTGCAGACACATTGTACTGGGGCCATTAAACTGCTGTGTGCGGTGGTAATTGTATCCAGGATCCTGCGAGTGACCCCCAAACACGCAAAGAGCCCCAGTGCCCAAGGCAGGGCAGCGGCCAGGGCCCCAGACATGAGCAGCCAGGGGGAATATTCACACGTGTACTTCTCACCTCTCAGATATGAGGCTCGTCTATGGGTGGTCTGACATTAGCCTAGCAGTAAGCAGATTTTGGCTTTGAACCTATAAGTCTTCTCTACCACTTGAACTAAAAATGATAAGTAGCCTGTGAGATGTTTGGACAATAATAATAAGGGACACGGCAAAACAAGCGCACCTCAGGAAATCATCTTGAAATTTCTTGGAGCCCTGGTCGTTTGAAAGTAGATATTTTATCAAATGGACAGTGGACAGTAGCTAATTACAAATACTAATGTTACTTAAACTTTTTATGCAGATTTTAAACATGCACTTACCTGTAATATAATCAAGTATAATCAATTGTTAGTTACATTAAAGAGATAGTTCGGGTTTTTTGACGTGAATCTGTATGGCATCCCCTTCAGCAGTGTTGTGCATCAACACTGACTTGTCACTGACAGTGTCCTCTGAGCCGAGTTCTGCCCCGGTTCTGGAGCTGACGAAAGTAGGTCCGGCAAGTTAGCCAGGACAGTTAATAAAGCTTGTTTTTCTTCTCAAAACAATATTTGTCCAAAAAGTGATATATTTGCGTCACAAAACAGTTGTCCACGAAAAAGTCAGAAGTCATAATCACTTGCTGCTATTTTCTGCCGATTCCTATCACTGCGCGCTGCTCCCAGCTGAACAGCCGTACCTGTTTGTGTTTTAATACTTGGGAAGTAAAATGTCTAACTATGACACCGATGAGGAGGACGTAGCAGCCAACATAACGTTATGTTTTGTAGAAGCTTTCACTGGTAATATGACATTGATTCAGGGCTCTCAAGTCTCACGCTTTGAGAGTGTGACACACGCAATTCGACGTGTTCACATGCTCACACGCCACACATGGTATTTCTCACGCTGAAATTTAGTTACGCAATTCAAGCGCAGCGCACAGCGCTTCTGTGCCCAGAAAATATAATGCAGGCACCGTGCGTTTTCAGCGAAAAAATGTGACTCCTCTATAGAAATTGTTCACTCGCACCCACAGAAAAACAAGCTGTATTAACTGTCCTGGCTAACTTGCCGGACCTACTTTTGTCTGCACCAGAACTGGGGCAGAACTCGGCTCAGAGGACAAGCCAGTGTTAATGCAAGACACTGCTGAAGGGGATGCCATATAGATTCACATCAAAAAACGTGAACTATCCCTTTAAAATGATAATAAGTCACGTGTACATTTTATTTTTATTTAAAGAGGTATTTTACTTCTATGAGGTATTAAAGGGATATGCCACCCCCAGGTCAAACTTGGGCATTTCCCCACAGTCCAGAGACTAAAATAAGTGATGGAAAGCGTTTTCCTGGTCACCCAGCCATTGTCCGAGTCTGTCAGCACTGACCGCCGCGGTATCTGCAGCTACTCCGCGTTAGACTGGAGTCTAACGGCGCCAGAGAAAGATTTCGACCAAAAGGAATTAATTTGCTCGATGCGTTTCCCAATTACTTTCTGTGTAGTGCGCATTCATATCGAGTGCAAATAAATGTGCAAATCAACACGGAGAGCTTGACTTGGTCATTTTGGGTGGGAACTATTTTTCAGTGCGGAAAAAGAAAGCCGAAGCACAGAGCACGCTGCGCAACAGGGGAATTCCCTTCCTGGTGCGTAACAGGGATTACCCTGACAGCGTGCTCTGCAGCTATCGCGGCGGTCAGTGCTGACAGACTCGGACAATGGCTGGGTGACCAGGAAAACGCTTTCCACCACTTATTTTAATCTCTGGACTGTGGGGAGATGCCCAAGTTTGACCTGGGGGTGGCATATCCCTTTAACATTAACGTTAACATACATATTTAAATCAACATGTTAATTTTGTTTTGAAAATGCTATGTTTGCCGAAAACATTGTATTAACATGCTTCCCTTACTCTCTGTGCTAAGTCACTTCCCCTTCAGCGCACTATAACAACACAACCAACGTCAAGTCAAAGTCAAAGTCAGCTTTATTGTCAATTCTGCCATATGTGTTCAACATACAGTGAATCGAAATTTCGTTTCTCTCTGGCCAGGTAGTGCAAAAAAAGACAATATAAAGACAAAACACAACAAAAACTATCTAAGACAGAGATCTAAAGTTAAACTAAAGTCTAAGATCTAAAATCTTAAAGCAGTGCAACATAATAAATAAATACCTATATACAGATGTCCAAAAGTGTGCAGTGTGCATCAAAATGTGCAATGGAAGATACAGCAGTGAAATCGTAATGTGCAATAGAATGTGCATTGAAGTTACGTGCATCCCGCTTATCAAACTCCTGCAAACATCAAGTTTTTCAAGCTGTTGTATACAGTTTTTTATCAGGTTTTTGTATATTTATGGAGAATGTTATGTGGGAGCATAGGTGACGTGGGCTTTTGGGCTGAGCATTGCACAGAATGTTACAGCTAACCTTAAGGTGGTTTTGAATAGGGTCCAGAAGAGAACATTATATTACTCTGGATGACATCTAAAACCTCTTCAGGCTTGATGAGGAAACAAAGAAAAATCTATTTTGCATAATACGCCCTTTAAGTACAAATTTGGCAGCACTGTTGGGAACTAAAAATGACTTGACCACACTGAAAGCAGTCCGACAGACGGATGGAAGGTAAATCCCGGAGTCAGTGGTGATCTGGTCTGATCCTTGTCTTATTATCTGATAGCATGCAGAGCCACCCAGAGACTCTAGTCGACACAAACATCTGCTCAACACATGATCACACAGCCCTGCCATACTGTACCCCAGCCAGGCACAGCAGTGCGGCAGGCCAGCAGACTGCTCCAGAGAGAGGTAAAACAGAAGACAACAGCATGGAAATGGTGTACGGTAAGGATCGCAAATATAATTTAAATTCTGTGAACTGGACATTCATCCAAGTAGCTTCTTCAGTTCTGACAGGTTTCTTGTATGACACTGTCATTTGTCTGTCTGAAAGGAGGAGCTAACTACACTGGAATTAACACACTTTGGTTGTTTCTGGCATCTGTTATTAGTTAAGTCCATTTAACTACCCTAGTTGTGAAATGTCACCAGAGTCATATTGTGCAATGTTGTTGATCTAACACCACTTAGCATACTTTGATTATCTCTGTTGTTTAGTTTGTTTTGTTTTGGGTCTGTACCTACCTGGAACAGACCTGGATGACTGAGGGATTATGCACATAGACATATGGTAAGGATGTTGAGAAGAAACCAGATCAAGGCATTTATCAGCTATTGATTTGTGGAGAATATGTCCTGTGGGTGCAGTTTTAAGCCCAAACATGTGGCTCATGATATGTTCCAGATGATGAGAAAGAAGTTGATGTCTCCGCCTTCTGATCATGTGACTTATAAGACTTACAAGAATGGTGACCTAAACGGACTCCTCCATACCAAGCTAGCATCATTCGTGCCACCATTCCAGCCACTTGACATCATCGTGTCCACAGACATCCATATATTCTCTCATCGCATTTCCCAAACACTCTGTGACCTCTGAGAACTCATGTGAACACTACATCACAGGGGGTCCTACCATTTATTTGTGTGTACACTAATACACGCACTTTTCATTGCCAGTAAGACCTCATTAATCACAGTACAGCCACAATGAGGACCAGGGCCGGCGGATGGGTCTGTCTGTCTGTAAGTGGAAACCGCGGTGCCTTGTTGCTTATGAGTGCCGTCCGTACGCCATCGATCACCCATCTGGATCCTATCGTGTCATCTGGAGAGAGGCAGTGGGAAGGGATAGAAGGGCCACTCTGATTACTGGTAGAGTGATTAATCATAAGCACATTGGAAGCAGAAACAGGCAAAGGGAACCAGCACAGAGTAACGATAATGGTCACCCCTTGGGTTTGTGGTGTCGGTAATGTAGTCTGAGGAAAGGCCAGGCCAAGGAGCAGAGTTGTCTGGACGGAGAGGTTAAGGTAAAACCATATGGGGTCTTGAATAGCTCTGACTTATGTCGAAGCTTTATCGAAGCCAAACGTGAAACATTGTTGTCTCTTTAAATTATCCATTTTCTGGCAGGGTCAACTGGCGAAATGAGGGCAGATTCAGTGCAACAAATCACTTTTGGTCAGTTTGATTGTCTACAGAATTTAACTTTTTTTTGTCTACTTCCTCAAGCAGAGCCACAGCAGCTAGTGAAGAAAAACATGTTTACTGTCACAAGACTTTAAGAGTAAGTAAGAAAGACACACCAAAGTGACTTGGCCTTTTAACAGTAAAAACAAACAATGCATGGTTCATTTATTACATTTTCGCAGTTTTTAACACCACTTTGACACATGTGTTGTTGCAGGGCAATTTGGATGATATAATTGATATTTACTCTTCTTACCAAAGTATTTAAACACACTGTGTATGCCCACATCCATATTTATGAATAAAACCAGGGATGTGCCTCTCATCATTTGCTATCTCCAGATATCTCTATTTATAACCTGAAGCAGCTAAACATCTTTAACCTTTACACTTAGAGGAGAGAATATATGCTTTATTGGTGACTGGGCTTTTAACTGTTCTCAACATTTATAAATCATATAAATTATTCAAGGTACAACTTGAATAATATACAAGCAATTTTAACTTTCATTACAACAAATGTTTGAGGGAAGTTTGTTTTAACGTTTGGCAGAAAACCAGTGAAAATAGCTAGATTTCCACAGAATTAGTTTGAGTCTATTCAGGGAAGCACCTGGACTGCACCTGCTGTAGCTGCAGTGCTGTTCTCCATCTGGTTACCATGCAAAGGTGGCTCTGCAGCGGGATGGCTCCTGTCGCCCTCACCTACACTATTATAAGCTTTAATCTCACAGCTACAGTCCGTGCCAATTGTCTTATAACGTGGCAAAGAGGCTGGAATGTTGAAAGGAAGAATGTTTCAAGAGGAAAATCAATAAAAGTGTCTTTGGTTTGAGTGAAGTGCTCCAGATGCTGGACACAAGAGAAAAATGATCTACTTCTGAGAACAACGCCAGCCCACTCACAGGAATGTTCTGGAGTGATGGAGTGAGAGTCGCGACTGTCTGTCCAAGACGTCTTCCATCTGAGACCCTAAATACTCTGGATCTGTGAGAATAACCACTGCCATGAACGGTCTTTGCATAGTCAAGGATCCAGCGGAGTTTTGGCTGAATGCAAGACTTCTAAATAACGATAAGAAAGTTAACAATTCCTTAAAAGATGATCAGAAATAGTTAAACTATATGTGAAATGAGAAAGGAAGCCTGCATTACAAATGCTTGGATTCTTTTACTACAGTACCATCATATATATTATTACATTTGGGATTATAAATAGTAAACAGCTATACATAACAGGGGTGGGACTGCGCCAGTATTCCATGGCAATGCATCAAGCTCTTTACTGAAATGACTCCATGTTATCCCACAGAGAGGGTATGTAGTTACCGACATGCATTGTTGCAAGTTGACACCGATGGAGCTCTCACACATACACTTTTCCTTAGTCAGACGGGTCAGACATTACCAATCCCACTTTGGCACCTCGGGTCCTACGCTGCTCTGTGGTGATAAGCCCCAATTATGACTGCCCTTGTTCCGAGTTCACACACACACACACACACACATTACCTCAATTATCAAAATACACACCAGCCACCAAGTATTCTGTAGCTGACCTACCATACATTTCTATGCGCATTCAACTGTTATGACAGTGTAGTAATTTATACCACCAGTATCTGGTGGTATAAATTATTATATCATTATACAGTATATATTATATCATTTTAAGCCTCAAGGCTTAAAATGTAAAAAAAATAAAAAATAAAAAATAAAAAAATTATGTAAACAAAAACAGGAAGGCAGTGATGAGATATCTGATTTTCGAACTGTGAAATTCACAAACTCTTATAATAAACCATATTTTACTGAAGTTAAAATAAGATAAAAAGATAAAATATCTTTAATAAGATAAAAATGTTTTACAGTTTGTGGGGCCAGGTTAAGGGTGTATACATTTACACATTTCTGGACCCATTCTCCTATATGACAAGTGTCAATACTTTGAGTTCATTTAATAAATGCACTCTGAAGCTGATGAAATAGTTTCATCCATACCACCGTTTGGTCGGGTGGTGGAAACCGAGTCAGTATTCCCCTGTGTCATGAGGCTTAGTGAGTCATCTCCTCTGTCCAACCTGTCGCCAGTAGCTCTGCAGGGCCTTAACACCCAGCAGCCCTGGTGCATGTGTGGAAGTGAGAGGGCATGTGTGAGGATCCCCTCCTGTGTATGTTCGTGTGTGTGTGTGTGTTTGTGTGTGTGTGTGTGTGTGTGTGTGTGTGTGTGTGTGTGTGTGTGTGTGTGTGTGTGTGTGTGTGTGTGTGTGTTTGTGTGCCTGCTGTCTGCGGTCTCTAAAGCTGTGTGGATTAGTGACAGGACCCCACTAGAGCATGACAAGGCTTTTGTCTGTGGAGCTCCTCTGTATATTATCTATGTATGCCAGTGAGGACCCAATAGTGTACCAAGCAGGAAATACTGTTAGATTTGTATTATCATTATGTTTATTTTTTTATATTTAGTATGGTGTTGTCATTATTTATCATGCTATATGAAATCTGGCATTTTTCATTGTTTATGTATTTGTAGGAAACTCAGTCACTTTTTGTCACTTAAATCTACTGATTCTGGCTCAAACTATGTCTTGAGCAGATGCACCAGTCACCAAGATGCATTCATGTAGTGTAAACCCTGTCCTCTATTTCTAACAATGCTCTCACTCACATTGTAATGTATGTGCATGCATGTGTGGAGGTGCATATGCACTGTGGTAATTGGGGATTGTGGAGTTGACGCTGTGGTTGTCCGCAGAACTGTGATTCCGACTGCAAATGCCAGAGCTTTGACCTCACACAGCACAGATCTCCCACTTTAAACCCCTGTCTGCCAGAGAGTGGGACACAGACACATGCAGACACACAGGGGACATGACAACATAAGGGGGGCACTGTCGAGAGGGAGCGAGGCAAGAGACACTATGTGCTCCATGCTGAGGACTACCAATTTTCCGCCCATGTCACAGTCCTGTTATAACTTTATTTTATTTTTCTAAAAGATAACATTACGGGATCACTTTCAAAAGGTTAAAAACTGTGAACTACAATAGTATAAAATATTGTCAGTTTCAGGACCATTACCATCTTCAAATAGCTTCCATACATATTTTAATGTAAGGTACATTTTGATTCTTTATTGCAGGCGTAATAAGAAATGTTTATTATATGTTTTGTATTAAGTGTATTGATTGGACTATGGAGCAGAAAATGGGTGGTTGTTTCTGACTAGAGTGAGGTAGTCTCTTGTTGTGAGCCTGTCCCAGAGGCCTTGGGCTGTTTGGAGGTTTTTGTTTCTCTTCACTCAGAGATGGAAATGCTTGTGAATGGTTTCCTGTCCAGAGCACGACAGAACTGACAAGAGCATAAGAACACACCCTGAGGACACAGCCCTCCTCACACTGCTTATACTCTTACACCTTCAGCTATTGCACTGTCAATAATAAAACAACCTGCAATCATTCTCTTGACACAAGGATGCCTTTAGCCTTTCAAATTTGTGTTTAGCTATAGACGAGAGTACTTTGACCAAGCTGTGCTTTTGTTTCATGTCATTTGGAAGGGATGATGCAGTGAAATCCAAAACATGCACAATTAGTTAAAAAATCATCCAACAAAGATAGTCTCGACCAAGCCAAGCTCAAGACCTGAAGACGGGCCCCGGGTGCTGCACTGTAGCACCCATGCCCCTAAAGAATAGGTCAAATGCAAGGACAAATTTCCCTATGAGAACAATAAAGTATACCTTAACATAGAGCAGTGTGTCTTCTGCATACATATCAAGACATGTATACGGATCATTCCGAAAATAAGAGCGAGAGATAAAGAAAGAGAGAGAGAAACTTTATTGATCCTGAGGCAAATTCAAGTTTTGCTGCAGCAACATTTACATTGGGTTTCCCTGCAGCCTTTGAGTCTCATTCAAAGGTCTCAGTGCAGTTTAGCAAGGTGACTGGCCAGTTAGGGTCAACAGATCCAAATGAACAAAACAGGAAAGGCCTCACTTTTACTTCGCTCTGGTGTTTCTGTTGGTGGGTCATTTATTCTAAGTATTTCCTCTGGAAGGTCATTTGCCACATTTGCTGTCCTATATATGGTGTAAAAGCCTGAGTATCTCATCTCAAATATCCAGAGAAAAGAGAGGACACAATATCCAAGTGCGTTTTCTGTAATGCAAGCAAATCTGATTGTAAATAATGTAAAAAATATTCAAATTTTAATGAATGATATATCTTCATGTATCAGAGTAAACATTGCACACTCTATGCCTAAGCATTATGTGTGACAATAAACATTCATGCGTCCACGGGTGTGTGGTGAGAGCAGCTCTGACAGGAGAGCACTGTGCTGCAGTATGACAGTGAACAGACCCTTTACGTCTGCCGTGTGTCACTGAATGTGGTTCTGAGCTCATTTTACATGAGCACAGTACAGGTGCTAGTCTACAGTGTTTCTCGGTCCAGTCCCAGTCACCTGTCTGGACATGACTGTGACATAAAACACTCATTCTGCAAACAAAATGCTTCTCTTTCACACTGTTTCTTGTCAATATCAGGTCATTTTGATATTTTAGTCATCAAAATACAAAACTTGAAACTTGCTCAATATTACACATTTTTGGGGGGAAAACATTTGGGCTGACGGCACACAACCATGTCTTGAAATAAACTTAGGGTAAGCTCATTTTGCTTGCAACTATAGTGGGTTTATTACTACAAGAAAAAATACACCTGCTACAAACTTACTAAGTATTTGGTGTCATTTTGGAAAGATTAATCATGTGCTTATGTTTTATATTTGACATTTTACTGTTTCCTCCATTGCAGACCTGCCCTGATTCATTTATTTAGCCTGACGTCTTATAGCTCTGTCTTTTGTAGCGTGGGAGAAATTCTTACTCCCCTCTATAAACAGTGCTGCTGGATGGGCCAAAAGAACTGCAATCATAACTAAAATAATGCGCCATATAACATGCAGACAGAGTTTACAGGGTTGGAATGGTCCAGCCTGTTTCGTAGTTTCCCTCAGACCACAGTGAGCGCGCGGCGGTCTGCTCCTGTTTCCAGTGCCCCTGCCAGCTCCTCTGTGGACGCCACCATGCCGGAGAGTGTGGTCAGAAAGCCAAAGCTCACCCAAAGCCACAGACAAAGCCCCAGCAGGTGGATATGGAGGCAGGAGTGGAGCAGAGGTGGAGGGTGATGGGGTGACAGAGGGCTCAATGACTCTCCTCAACCCAGTACAAAAGAGTCATTAATAGGAGCCTAATAGGATGGAGGGGCCACATTCAGCCTCTGGGTCACGTTGGACACCTCGCAAGATGTAGGGGTGAGGAAACAACACACACGTAATCACATTTTATTGTTCATTAAAGTACAGTTTCAAGGTGGGTAACTCAGGAAAAGAACAGAGATGGATTATGATGTAAAAATATATATAGATTTTACACCATTTATTGCTAGTTGTACTTCATAGCAGGGGAAAAACTGTATCAGGACTGTTTGAAAATATTGAAAAATATAATGTAAAATTCAGACACTTTCAGAGTTTCAACATTGACATTGGTATGTTCAAATTAAAGTCTTTAAGAAATTATATAACAAATAGTCTTTTTCTAGGATAACTTTTTGGGGATTTTACCGTGTACTGCAACAAAAGACCATTTTTGTTGTCATTATGAAAGCAAACGGTATATTTACAATTGTAAATCTAGGCAATACGATTAATAAGATGAATAAGATTTCTCAGACTGCAAGATTTAAAATGAAAATAGACCAGGCAACTGTATATGTGCTGCAACTTAACCACTAAGCCCCACTAAGAACGATGCACTGATGCACTGTAAATAACTTTCTAATACTAACTCTGATCTAAACTGCAACCAACACTGAATGAAGTCAGTTGAGTCAGGTTTATTTACACTGGAAATTATTTGTGTGAAGTTAGATTTGCCTTACGTAATGTATACAAGCATAAAATCATAGTTCATAAGAAAGTGCCCCACAAAAATATACATCTAATCAATAAAATAAACAATAATATTTGAGTTTGGACTATAGTTGAAGGACTGTCTGTTGGACGTTTGGGCTCACTACTCCAACACTACTCTTGTGCTGCTAACAGGCTTAGTTATGGCTCCCCTCTGGCCCATTCACTGGGTCTAGCCTGACCCCAGAGCTTCGAGTCCCCAGCTCTCAACCATTGTGGGCTGTTCAGGGGTTCATGTATGAGTCTGTAGATCTTTGGGGTGGGGGCTCTGGACTCCTCTTTGTCCTCTGCTGTCAGCGTCTTTGTTATGACAGTTGGATGCCTTTTATACGCACTCAATCGCCGCTCTCAGCTGTTCATTTAGCAGCCTAACCCCAACCCTGCTCCAGTCTCCAGACAAGAGGAGGATGAGGAGAGGAAACAAAGCGAAGGTGAGGGAGGCTAAAGGCCATTTGACCCGCAACCACCCAGGCTAATCAGTAACTATCGATTTTTAAACACAAACTGATAAAAAACCCAAGACTCTTTCCCTTTTTGTTGCACAAGGAGGTGCTTCTGCTGCCAACATAAGGTAGCAATTAAAAAGTAGTTTTTAAAGTGCATTATGTGGCTGTCACCGCTACATTAATTACATTTCGCAATGCTAGAAATGAAAAGATGTTTAATTGAGGTGTTACAAAAGGCTCTGTCAGATGCAAATTATTATGTTGTGCCTGGGTTTTTGAATTGGAATAAGAAAGACATTTGAGGAAAAAATGAATGATTTCAACAAGATTTTTTTTAATTGTCATTCTTAAAGGAGTCTGGCAAAAAATAAGTGTTGAACCACTCCCATATCGTAGACGACTGAATGTGGTTAAGAGCAAGTAAATGCCATGGCGATTGTACAGCCATAAAACTTGTGCTTCCTAGGAATGCCTTGGCTGTTGCCTCGGTGACACTGGGTTGTCCTGAGTCAGGCTCTAGTGACCCCATCTTTCTATCCACCCGGCATTCTCTCTATTGGGCATTAGAAATGATTTACATGTGCAGAAAGGCCAGATGCATGTGGTGCTGAAAACAGGGGACTTGGGGATTGCATTAATTGAACTCTGCACTGTTTCTCCGTCCTTTATGTTGTTTTTCCCCCTTTTTACATGTAAGCAGCCATGTTTGTTTTTGATGTGAACGGAGCATGTGTCTCTTTGATTTGTTAATCTGGCCTGTCAATCACTTGGAGATGGTATTACACTGCCAAAAATATTCCACATTACAGCAGTTTTGAAGATTTCTTTCTCCATGCAGAGGACAAGTTACAGGTCAGATTTGTCAAGAGGTTACCCCACTCACAATAATGCCTTGTGGCGTAACATTTTAGGCAAAGCAACAGTATTTCCATGGAGAAAAGCAGGATGTGGACCCCTCAACAGAAAAGTTACATAGTATACCTTTAAAGACGACATATTGTGCTTTTGTCTGTCGTATAGTCATAATCTATGACATTCTGAAACAAATCTGAAAAAAAATCAGTTGACTTCCGTGTTAGAAAACGTCGGTGCCTGACTGGAGTTGACGTTGCTGTAATTATGATCACAGCAAAGGACTGTGCAGCTGTCACCACCTGTTATGGACACCCACAGATCGTGCTAGTGAAAAGCAGATTTATTTTCATTTGTACCAAAATGGCTGCACAACTTTGCCAAAGCCAATGTGTATCACCAATTAAGAAAATAAAATTGGAGAAGGAAGTACAGAGCAGTGGGTGTATACCAGTGGCAGTGAAAGATCCACTTTAAGACAGTGTCAGCCGCAGAATACAATATGGCATTTATTTTTTATTTCTTAATGTATTAAATAAATGATCCATCCATTTGACAAACTGCTGCTGTTTCCACAAAGATGCTCTGTTGTGTGTGTTATGTTTGACCTCTCCAAGTCTAACATGTCAGAATGCATTCATAGCAGATGTGCTTCAGTGACCAGTTTAAACCTGACCACTGTACCTTCACAGTTTTCCCATTTGACACATTCAGGCAAAAAGGCCAAAACAAATGTGTTCTTAATGCAGCCAGCAGGGCACACTCAGACAGTTGTGTTCCTGATTGCTTCCTGAATCGATCACTTGTATCCAAATGTATGCTGGCTTGTGCTGTCACCAGTTTTACTTCACAGCAGAGGAAAAACTGTACCAGGATATGTGCTATTTAAAAATCTTGAAAAATATTATGCAAGATTCAGTCCTTAGTCACTTATAGTCTCAGTGCATTTGCCCTTGTGTATCCCAGCACTGATTTGTACTCTGTGGGAATATTTTGTGTCCAGTGAAATACTGTTATTATATAAGAAAAAATTATAAAAGAGAATTACAAATTATAAAACGGTGAGAGATACAGGACTACATTCATACCATAGTCCATACAACTGTACAGCAACTCACCCTTATGTAAGATGACCTTCTGTCATGTCAAGAGATATATTTGTATTACTATTTTTCTATAGTTTTCCTATACATTTCTATAATTATGATTTATTTGACACCAGTCTCTTGTTATTTCTTTCTATTTTGAATGTATTATGACCATTACAATTTTTGTTCTTTGTTATTATTATAATATATTGTGATGTGTGAGCTACTGTAACCACTCCTCCAGTTTGGGGGTTACAGCCCCGAGTGCTCCGATCACCACGGGCACCACTGATGCCTTCACCTTCCAGGCCTTCTCCAGCTCTTCCTTGAGCCCCTGGTATTTCTCTAATTTCTCGTGTTCCTTTTTCTTGATATTACCATCACTTGGTATTGCAATGTCCACCACCACGGCTCTGTTCTGTTGCTTATCCACCACCACTATGTCTGGTTGGTTCGGCGTCACCATTCTGTCAGTCTGTATCTGGAAGTCCCACAGGATCTTGGCTCTGTCATTCTCTGCAACCTTCGGAGGTGTTTCCCACCTTGACCTTGGGGTCTCCAGCCCGTACTTTGCACAGATGTTTCTGTACACTATGCCCGCCACTTGGTTGTGTCACTCCATGTATGCTTTGTAGTTACATGCTGGACTGTCTCAGGAGCCTCTACATCTTAAGGCAAAGCCTGCTATATATATATATATATATATATATATATATATATATATATACAGTGGCTTGCGAAACTATTTGGCTCCCTTGAACTTTGTGACCTTTTGCCACATTTCAGGCTTCAAACATAAAGATATAAAACTGTAATTTCTTGTGAAGAATCAACAACAAGTGGGACACAATCATGAAGTGGAACACACTTTATTGGATATTTTTAACTTTTTTAACAAATAAAAAATGAAAAATTGGGTGTGCAAAATCATTCAGCCCCATTGAGTTAATACTTTGTAGCGCCACCTTTTGCTGCGATTACAGCTGCAAGTCGCTTGGGGTATGTCTCTATCAGTTTTGCACATCGAGAAACTGATATTTTTGCCCATTCCTCCTTGCAAAACAGCTCGAGCTCAGTGAGGTTGGATGGAGAGCGTTTGTGAACAGCAGTTTTCAGTTCTTTCCACAGATTCTCAATTGGATTGAGGTCTGGACTTTGACTTGGCCATTCTAACACCTTGATATGTTTTTTGGTGAACCATTCCATTGTAGCTTTTGCTTTATGTTTTGGATCATTGTCTTGTTGGAAGACAAATCTCCGTCCCAGTCTCAGGTCTTTTGCGGACTCCATCAGGTTTTCTTCCAGAATGGTCCTGTATTTGGCTCCATCCATCTTCCCATCAATTTTAACCATCTTCCCTGTCCCTGCTGAAGAAAAGCAGGCCCAAACCATGATGCTGCCACCACCATGTTTGACAGTGGGGATGGTGTGTTGAGGGTGATGAGCTGTGCTGCTTTTACGCCAAACATAACGTCTTGCATTGTTGCCAAAAAGTTCGATTTTGGTCTCATCTGACCAGAGCACCTTCTTCCACATGTTTGGTGTGTCTCCCAGGTGGCTTGCGGCAAACTTTAAACGACACTTTTTATGGATATCTTTAAGAAATGGCTTCCTTCTTGCCACTCTTCCATAAAGGCCAGATTTGTGCAGTATACGACTGATTGTTGTCCTATGGACAGATTCTCCCACCTCAGCTGTAGACCTCTGCAGTTCATCCAGAGTGATCATGGGCCTCTTGGCTGCATCTCTGATCAGTCTTCTCCTTGTATGAGCTGAAAGTTTAGGGGGACGGCCAGATCTTGGTAGATTTGCAGTGGTCTGATACTCCTTCCATTTCAATATTATTGCTTGCACAGTGCTCCTTGGGATGTTTAAAGCTTGGGAAATCTTTTTGTATCCAAATCCAGCTTTAAACTTCTCCACAACAGTATCTCGGACCTGCCTGGTGTGTTCCTTGTTCTTCATGATGCTCTCTGCGCTTTAAACAGACCTCTGAGACTATCACAGTGCAGGTGCATTTATACAGAGACTTGATTACACACAAGTGGATTCCATTTATCATCGTTAGTCATTTAGGTCAACATTGAATCATTCAGAGATCCTCACTGAACTTCTGGACAGAGTTTGCTGCACTGAAAGTAAAGGGGCTGAATGATTTTGCACGCCCAATTTTTCGTTTTTTATTTGTTAAAAAAGTTTAAAATATCCAATAAAGTGTGTTCCACTTCATGATTGTGTCCCACTTGTTGTTGATTCTTCACAAGAAATTACAGTTTTATATCTTTATGTTTGAAGCCTGAAATGTGGCAAAAGGTCACAAAGTTCAAGGGAGCCAAATAGTTTCGCAAGCCACTGTATACATATATACATATACATACATATATATATACATATATATATATATATATATATATATATATAAATTATTATATATATTATATATAATTATATATATAGTGCCTAACTGTTTATTGTTTATTACTGATATTACTCAGCATCTCCCCCTGTTGGTCCATCAACAGCAGAAAGGCAAGACAAGACAACAACAATCACTGCATCTCTCGACCCTATTATGTTCCATTGAACAACAATATTATAAAGCAGCATGGTGGCAGAGTGGATGGCGCTCAGAGCAGTGGATGGCGCTCAAGAAGGGTTCCAGGGTAAATAGTTGAGATTTTACTCAGCACATACACACATATGCAAAACCTCAAGTGCGTCTGCCCTAAGTTAAGTCTTTTATGCACCATGAAACAAAAAAACAAAAATGTAGAATGTGAATATTGCATTGTGATTTTCTTGAGTTTGATTAACAATTTAGTGTTAAGAGATTTACTCTATCAGTTTTGAATTAGTACAAGAATGGCTGATGAGTTCCTAAAATACTAACTTGTCCAAATAAGGTGGATCATATTATACAATATGTCAGACTGTGTGTCATGTGGTGGAACAGAAATATCTGTTGCCATGTTTGTTGTACCTTTTATATACGTTTCTCCAGTACTTCAGCCTGACTCTGTATCTAGATCATTTTGTGCTGTTGGTCTGAATGGCCCCTCAGCGTCACCTTACCTTAACTCATATTTTGTGTGTCATATTCAAGTCTCCCCTCGTTGGTCTGCGGCTCACATTTGCCACATTCATGTGATTTGCTGCGAGCCTATCTAATGCACACGTTTGGCAGGAGTCCTTTAAATAGCGCTCTAACCACATAGTATTGGTGTGTGTGTTGGAGGGAGGTGCAGCCCGGAGTGAATGGCTGCGCTATTGCATCCTCCCAGGGGGGGTTCTAAAACACACACTCGCAGTGAGTACGAAGCAGTGAACCCGCCTCCTCATCCCTGATCCTTTTCTGCGCTGTACCTCAGTGTCGTACCGCCCCCCGCTCAGGCTCTGCTAAAGGCTCACACACGCTCCTGCGCTGCCAGACGCACGGGCTTCACGGGTTGCAGCGTGAGGCGCACAACTTTTTTGACAGAGGCTTGCTTCTCCATTCATTGGAAGTGAAAGCTGTACATCACAAGCTGGGGTCGACTCACAGTCAGCGGAGTGGACTGTCCTGTGTCTCTCACACTTCAAGAGGAAGCAACAAGTGGCAGCTGCGGAAGGTCCGTGCGCATCCTCGCGCGTGGAGAGACTTGGAGTTGAGTGCGAGGGAGGCGAAACGCTTCCCCGCGCGTGTCCACTGCATGTCCACGGGACATCCGTGGATGCGGGGAGATGGATTAAAAGTCCACAGTGTTTCTGTTTCCTTGGAGACCCTCCGTGTTGAGGATTATTCTGCGTGTGCCGAGATGACCAGGGAATATGTGTTACGCTGCGCCCTGATGCTCTGCTTTGCGCTGCTCTCGGCCAACGCAAGCAACTGGCTGTAAGTTACTTTTACTTCACTTTTCCCTCCGCTTCACCTGCCCCCTCCTGAGGTCACCCCCGACCTCCAGCGCAGTTAACTATTAACCTTTACTTTCTCCCTTTTACAGCCTCACGGTCACAGCATCACCATAGACACAAAGGCCATGCAAAGTGCATGCCACTGCTGAGAAATAAAGCGCTAACAAAACAGGCTGTTACTTTCAGCTTATTTGTTTATTGTTATTCTTTCCATTTCGTGGTTGCAACAATTAGCTGACAGCTTACACAAGGATTAGCCATCTTCTTTGTTCAAGTTCATCTGAATTAAGGAGTTGGCTACAGGTACAAGTTTGTACTGGAGTCCATAAAAAATAATTTCAGAGAGAAAGAAAGAATAGGAAGGTAACATTGTTCCACACTTGTCAGTATGTGGTTATGTCACTGCGCTCTGCCGTAGGCGCGTGTGCGTATCGGTGGCACTCCTGGGCCGGGCACTGGCCGCGTCTGTGGAAGGTGGTTAGGTGGGTTTGTGCATTCCTTCGCGGCCTTTTCATTTTGAGCTGCCAGTCAGTTCTCATACCTGTAGTAAGGTGAGAAACAGTGTCGCTTTTCCCATTGAGAACACTTCTCTCTCGTATTCCAAAGATGCCAATGATGAGGCCAAAACATTGTGACGCAAAAGCAAGGCTGAAATGGAAGTGACATTTTACACGAGTGAAGTTGTTGGTCCAAACGTCCAAGACTGTTTTTGATACATGACCCTTTCAAGACATTTTGAGTGGTTTACCTAATGTTTCTGTGTGTTTCTACGCAGAAGCCTTGACTGCCTTGACACTGCTGACAGATCAGTCTGATCAAGTGAATAGAGCATTGCCAAAAACTGTGCGCAGTGTGAACTGTGGCTGAGTGCGCACAAATAGGGTTGTTTAGGTCTGAAGGTGTGGTGACAGCAGCAGCAGTGCGCTACAGCAGGCATGTACGGGCAGGCTGCGAGCTGCCAGGCCGCTCTGCCGGTTCGGAACACTGTACATAGAAATACACTAAGTATTTTACCTCATATGCACACACATATGAGAGGGCTGCTTTGAGGTGGCCTCCTTAACCCGGTGCTATGTGTCCGTAAAGGGCTACTGGATTGAGAAAGTTCAACCAACCCATTTCCAAACTGTACATGAGACATTTTCTCTCAAAGCAGGTTGCTGTCATTGCTAATATTGATGTCTTGTGATAAAAGCTTGCATATATTATTGTGCCCAGTTCCAAATCACTGTTAAACACATGTTGTGTTGACTTTCCAGGTTCACGCTGTGGTTTGGCTTGGATTAATTTAGTGTGCTTGAATGCAAACAGGTTAGGGTTCATAGATAGTTTACATTGATATAGAAGAAAGCAGCAAGATGAATTACCTGGTTCACTTGAGTCACAGAACGCGCACACTTTGAAGGCAAGCAGCATGACACATCAATAAGACATTAATAATGTTTTGTGTGAAAATGAATCAAGACAAGCAACGCAGCAGTTTAAAAATGTGAGAAAAAAGGCCTAAAGTCCTTAAGTAGATTTGGTTTTGTCTTGTGCTGGTTTTATCCTGGTCTAATCCATGTTTAGTTCCAGGTTTAGTCCCAGTTTTGATGTGGTGATTGTACAAGAGTGAATGCACCTTAATTCCAGCGGCGGGTCCAGACCAAGCTGACTGAGGGTGCAGGAGTTTCAAAGGGGTGTAAAGAGATGATGCAGATGCAGATGCAGATAAATGATAACTTACATAAATGACTTTTGTCTGCTTAATTCACATTGAGTAGTTGAATCTTGAACCAAAAAGTCTCCAAAATATATGAAAACTTTCCATTATCAAAATACATTTGAATTTGATTAGTGGAAGATTGGTCTTTTCTGTATTGTTTTTTCTTGGCATTGATAGTCCCTGTGGCAGTCTGCTGAGTCCGGGCCCTGTTCTGACTGGTTAGACAGCCCTGTGTGTGTATGTACACCTATGTCATGTGCTGATATGTGTTTGTTTGTGTGCCCTCATTGGAGCACAGTCAGTAATTAGCCACGTGAATGAGAAATTACACAAAGTGCAGCCCTGCCCCCACAGACACAGCTCATATGAAACAGTTTTTGTAAAGTGTGAATGTATTTTATTTATGGCATATCCAAAATGAACGATCATGTCCAAGCTGTCTTTTATATTATATTATATTATATTATATTATATTATATTATATTATATTATATTATATTATATTATATTATATTATTAGCAGTAGTAATAGTAGTAGTGGTAGTAATTGTATTATTATTATTATTATTTATTATAGGAATTGTATTCCGTTGCCTAGGCAAGTTGCCTAGTAACCCTTTGATCTTTCCTTTGATGTTCTGGTCTCAAGATTATTATTATTATACTTCTATTCTATAGGAAGTCTATGGCAGCCCCTAGAACCGTCTGGTAAAAAGTTGTGAAATTTGGCATGCACATTCCAGCCAGTCTCCTCATTACCCACAGCAATTTATAGGTCCCCAGCCCCAACCGTCTAGTGGCACCAGCAGGTCAAAGTTGCAGAAATTTGTCAATTGCCTAGCAACGCACCTAGCAACCTTTGATATGTCTTTGATGTGTCTGTTCTGACAGGGTTAGACCCTGACCCTGTCAGACCCTGTCAGACTCTGTTAGATCCTGTCAGACCTTGTTAGACCCTGTCAAACGGTGCTTGGCCCCCACATTGCTGCTTGCAGCTATATTTATTATTTTAATCAGATACCATAAGTATTGTTGCCAGTAGAAGGGGACGGGCAACCTATAGACTTGTGGGTGATTGTCTCTAAGTTCCTCATAAACTATGACTGCACCAATGGTTTATATCCTTTTTCAGAAGTACCAAGACTTGGGTGCATTTAAATATTGTGTGAAAAATAATAAACAGTTTTGTTCACTTTCAACATACCAGTTACTACCTTAATGATGGATCAATATTGTCTCCTATCCTTTGAAATAATTGCGGCAGTTGTTTGAGTACTGATCTTTTCAATATAGTATCTCAGTTTTACCCTTAAAACCCTTATTAATCTTTGCACAGATTAGACAAATAATTGTTATTTTAAAAGAGTATATTTACAATATAACTAACAAAATTGTGAAATCTTCCTGCTTGATAATCTTCGTATCTATATGTTGACCTGTGGAGAGCATAGCTGGGTTAGTGGGCACTGTGGAGGGCAGCTGATGGGTAACCAGAGAGCAGACCTTGGCATTGTGCTGCACACTGGCGCCTGTCACACGTCGCACACACAATGAGGTAAAGCCTTTGCACATGTTATTTCCAGAGCCTCTGTCACTGCCGAGTACAGTTAGCATGTTAGCGTGTTAGCATGTAGCACATGGAATCATGGGAAATCAGTGGGATGACAGTGGAACAGTGAGCAGAGTGAGGTGAGTAGACTACAGACCTGCTGACAGACAGAGAGCCAGGCACAGACACAGGCTTTAGCAAAGCAGCAGCCTGTACAGGGAAGCATTCAGTTAAAGAGGCTTTGCATGTAAACACAAGTTCACATGTTTCTTCTTGGTGATTCCCCCCCCCACACTTATAGATATAGAACAGTAAAGTTATACTACATACATACATCTGTGACCAATGTTAAACTATTTACATAATACAAATCTCAAAACGCTCTGTCCCAAAGAAATGACAAATAAATTAAACAATTTGCAAAGGCTATGGACAACTTTGTTAAGATGACCTCATTCTAAAAAACAAAAAGTAAAAAGCTTTCCTTCAGTACTTGCATTATGTTCAAAAGAACACATCAGAATGTGATTAGCTGGTCCTTTTTTCTATGCCTATGTGTACATAGTAAATATAGTAAAATACTTAACTGAAACTAAACTTTTAGTTAACATTTTGTTTGTGATCTGGGAGCACCTGCAAGAATTCAAGAATTGCTTTTGGTGTTCTCTCCTAAATTTGTCCACTGTGGGCAAAATATAAAATATTCCACAGGATTCTCCAAAGTTTTAAAAGGCAATTTTCTGAGAGCAACAACAGTCATTTTAACACAATTACATGCAGCTAACATTACAGTTTACACAAGCAAGTTTAATTTAGTTCAACAATGGAACACAATGCACTTTTATTGAGGCTAGCCACACCTGCAGAATACTTTTTACACATACGGCATCAAGAACAACATACAGCGTATTTACCTCTTTGAAAGAGACTCCTATGTGATGTCAGGTCAAAGACAGATTTCATGGCTCTTAGTGAGTTTGAGCCTAGCGTGTTGGTTTGTGTGTGTCCGTGATGGCAGAGCGCGGCACTGGTGTTGGCAGAGGCTGTTATTTTTAGGGGGAAATGAGCTCTAGTGGAGCCAGAAGCTTATAAATACACCCTGACACACAAGCACTGTATGCAAAAGTCATTTACCTGTATTCTCTGGAAATAGGATGCACAAAATGTGTGCTGAACTGTACACCAACATGCTTTTGTATCTTATATTAAAACTTTTTTTTTTTTAAACTTAACAAACTTTTTTTATTTATTTAAAATGCATTGACTATGCAAAGAAAATTAGAGAAAATGTATTTTTGCTATAGATTATATTGAGAAGAAATATTGTAATGGAATATTGTAATAGGTTCCCATGAAGGATGTAGCAGCTTTAAATGCTAAATTCATGATTATATTGTGTGGCATCTAAATCATATTTAATTAGTTGCATAAAGTTATTTCAACTACACATACAAAAAAGTATATTCATGGGGTCTAAGTATATAAAACGTGCAGTTTAAGCCTCTGTAAACTGAAAATACAAGTGATTTTTGGTTAAACAGTTTTCTCTGAGAGTAAAGTTAATTTCTGAAGATTTACTGCCACAGACACAGGCTGACCATCTCCATATCTGACTCTCACTTAGAAAATGTGTATAGATCGGTTGTACTGACATTTCAAGGACAGTTTGATGTTCTCTGGAAGTGGATGCAGACCTGAGGATAGCGCGGTGAACAAGGCCCTCTACAGGCAGCCGCGTGTATAGCATAATAGGCGACAGAGCTGAGAGACAGAGGAGGTTAGCCAGGGTCATGTTTTATGAATGGGTTGAATCTGTGCTGCTGGAGACCACAACACTGTTCTCTGTTTGTCTCTGTCAAACCTATAACACACACTTAACTTCCTTTTAGAGGAAAGACAAACAATTGTGCATCATTAGAAGTGTGGGTCGCCCTCTGAGCTGGGCTCTGTCCCCTGTATCTCTCCTCCAACATTAACCAGCTGTGCTATATTTGCCGTGAGTGGGCACTGTGGGTGTGTACTCAGAGTTGGAAAGGCAAACAGCAGGATATTTTCATATAAATAGTAAATACACACAAGATGATGGAGGCATAGAGAGAGGCTGCCACAGTTTGTTGATGCTGACACACTTCTCAAGCACATTACTGCCAACTGCATCCACTCAATGAGAAAAATGGAGGGAGAACCCAAGTTAGACTTTGCCATATTTATGAGGACTTGTGTCTTTAAAGGGCCGATATTATACATCACTGACACTTGTGAGCTTTAAAGATCCCATGACATGGTACTTCTTGATGCTTTTATATGGCGCCTTAATGGTTCCCTAATACTGTAAATCAGTGGTCCCCAACCACCGGGCCGTGGACCGGTACCGGGCCGTGCGCCCTTTGGTACCGGGCCGCTGCGGCTCATTCCCCCACCCCTTCATTTTGAGTGGCCCGTGCATGTTCCGAAAAGAGCACGTCGACTTCCATGTGCACACGATGCTTTTTGGAAAGTTTCTTTGCAAAGGGGAAAAGGCCCAGTGAGGAGACAGAAGAAGAGCCTATGACCACTAAGAAAAAGAAAGCTGGATTTAACAGACAATACCAGGAGACCTACTTAAAATATGGATTTAACGCAACAGGTGATTCCCACACACCAAGCCCGCTCTGCATAACATGCAGCGACCAGCTCTCCAATGAGAACTTGAACTTAAAAGTATGTTCAAGACATCAACTCTGCCGGTATTCTGGATAAAAGTTACGGAGTAGACTGGACATAAGCAACACACTTCGGGTGTCATTGTCTCCCATTACGCCTAGATAGATTTCGTAGCAGAGAAACAAGCTCAGGGCTCTCATTGATTCAGCATTATGGTGAGTTGTATTTTTCATGTACTTTATATTTGTTTTGTGGTGTATCTTATTTTGAAGGCATGTTTAAGCATTACCATAGTGACCAGAGAGCATCGGGGCAGAGGGGATGTTGTGACTCTTGTTATGTTGTTGGCGCATGTCATGTCATCAGGAAGTACACAGTGGATTCACGTTTATTATTATATTTACAACATACCACAGTTCTTGTGTTGTTTGTATAATTTATAATTTTTGTGGTATTTATCCACCGATATCCACGCGCCCCGCCCCCCACCACCCCCACCGGTCCGTGAAAATTTTGAGTGGCATTAACCGGTCCATGGCGCAAAAAATGTTGGGGACCACTGCTGTAAATGAATCCTTCTTCAAAAATCAAGACTCAGTGCATGAGAAAGACCCATGAACACAGTCAGAGTCATAAATATCTCTCGGAAACACTTTATTCTGGGCGTTGTTGCTTGAATGCAAATGAGGAGGACACAGACAGGCCAGAGCAGCGGGTGGGGCGTGGCCAAATGTGCCGCTTTTTCCTGGATTAGCGGTGCGCTGGTGTGTTGACCCCACTTCCGTGTTTTATGTGCGAAGGAAGATAGGAGAGGCGTTTCAATAAAAAAATACATTTTCACAGAAATTAAAATTAAACCACTGCTGTTTCAGAGGTTCGGAGGCTCAGATAAAGGACATCCGAGCCTGGAAACACTCTCACGTGCCTCCAGGCAAATAAAACTGCATCTCGCATTGCGTAGCTCGTTTGCGGTCCAAACTCTTTGGGCGTGAGTTCAGAGAGTGTGGGTAGGCATCCAGATGGGCGGTGGAAATTCATTTGCATTTTTGTGTGACGTCAGAAACTTCCCTTGTTCAGAATCGCCCGTTTGGCCTGTCTTTTTTTCAAACGCAGAAAAGGATCGCAAATGCTCAGTTTACACATTTCACAACTTTTAGTCATGGGGGGGGGCTAAACAGGGTAGGGGAGCTCACATTAACGTTCAAAAACCTCAGAAAGTGAAAATTTCATGCCATGGGACCTTTAAGCAATGTGCCTCATCAAAAACATTCCTGTTTTGTTTCATTTACACATGTTTATACAGGGTTACTCAAACGTAGTCTAAGTATGACTAACTCTTTATTATTAGTCGGTCTTCATCTCCAAAGATCAATATGCTGTCACAGTCACAGTCATTTACTGATCTGTTTATTTTACTTTCTCTGTTCATTCCTGGGGAGCTTTATTTTAACGGAGCATTGTTTTAAGTAAAAAAAAACAACAACATTGAAATACTTTTCGTTCTCAAGGTGAACGAAAGCATGTTTAAAAGACAATTTAAGCAACAAGAATACATACAGTATATGTTCTTTAATGATTATATATATTGGCAAACTTCTTATTTGTGTACTTATAACTGTTGGTCTTGGTGTTGGACTTTTGGTCTGGTAAATCTAGTAAAACCAACTTTGACAGTCTGAAATACATTTTTGATACAGTATTTTGGACTTTAGTAACATGGATGAATGGTCTTTATTTATAATTAATAAGTAGTTTATTAAGAATGATTTAGGTTTAGTAATTAATCAACGAACCCTTAACTATTATAAAATAGTACTAAAACTATTATTAAACCGTTAACATTTGACACAAATGTTTTCTACTAAACATTTGGTGTAAATTTTCCATTTCCTTATCAATAAAACTTTTAAACCGGGACTCCACAGTAAGATTACTTACGTGGTTCCATGGTTGTACATGAGAATGGCTGCAATCTGATGTAGACAGATTACAAGCTGCACTTTATTTATCCCAATGGGCCAACTGTGTAGTCTGTAAAATACCTCAGGCCTCATTTTAGACCCCACAATGACGTGTGAGGATACCTTGGTCCAACAAGAGTTGTAAAATAATTATGTTGCGACTTGCGCTATAAAACCATTGTGATGTTTTGACCAAAGTAATGATAAATATATACATCTGTCTTTCATGGAAATGTTTGCATCAAAGTATATTGGTGTCAATGATGGTACGAATTAGACCAGGTATGTGGACTTTTTAGTACTTTTTGGCCTTAAAGGTGCACTGCATAACATTTCTAGTGGAGGGTGCGCCACCTGCTTGTCTCCATGGAAATGTTATTGCTTTGTCTAGAATCTTCCACAGTAGATTAAACCTATCTATCACGAGGAAGACAAGCAAGTTATAGCACTATACTACATTACAATTCAGATCTGTGGAGAGTCGAACATATTCACAGAGGAAATTATTGTATTTTTGAGCAATAGAAACAATTCTAATGAATAAATGCTGGAAATGTTTAAAGTCACACTATGGATAAGCAATAACATCTCCATGGAGAAGCAGAAGCATGAAGCAGATGATAGAGCTTCCACTAGAAAAGTTGTGCAGTGCACCTTTAAAGCTCCGGCACATGCCAATATTTTGTTTTGCCTACCTACTACCTAACAGATACAGCCTCATTTGAACACTTCAGTGAGAGGAGAAACCTGCACAAAGTGTGACTGCACTGCTTTCTTAAAGGGCTGTGGGTGAGACTGTAGTGATTTTGAATTTACATCACTGTGAGAAAATAAGTTAGCTAGGTAGTTAGTATAGTTTGTTTTCTTCAGTCAGTTGACATAATAGTTAATTGTGTTGCAATGATTAAGGAGTAACAACAAAAATTACGCATAACACTTCAGGCAGAAGTGACCAAAAAGGATTTATAGGCTGATTTTTTTTTTTTTTTTTTTTCCATAACCCACATAACATATAGAATAAAATACAATACAAGATGGCAGAAAATCTACTTGCAGAAAGAAATAAAATCTATCATCTATTATGAGGAAGCAAAATTGGCCTAAAATACTGACAGAGCTTATCGGCCATGTCTTTTCTGGAAGGTACCACACAGGGCTTGTTGAGCAGCCTAATGAATGTTCAGTAAATGAGAAAATGGGTTGTCTCAAGGATGCCCTGTCTATTGGTGGGACAATGGCTAGTGGTCTAACAGGTGACATGGGCTTTTCTGAGCAGAGTTTTTATTTTCCACCTGTGCAAGAGGTTGGATAAACCTGCACAACATTTAAGATCTCCCAGTCAGCCCCTCAGACCAAGGTGCCAAGATCTGGAGATGAGTCTTAGGCACCACCATTTTCTCCTCACGGGCTGCGCGAGCAAGAAAAAGGGTCCATGCTTCCATCACTATTGATTACTGAAAATATTGAAAATGAAGGCACATTTATAGATCCATCGCAAAGATCACTGTCACCCATATAGTTCAGCTGATATGATCAACAGTGCACATTCTCAGACAGTTTTATTGCTTAAAATAAAGTGTCCAAACAGTACTTCCATTACATTTCAATCTCTTACAGTAACCCAACCATATGTTTACCTCTGAAGAGTTCTACATGTGCCCTATATCATTGCGTATAGGGCAATGATAGTATAGGAGTCTGTTTCTAGGAAAGCATAACAAACATGCTGATGAGTCTATTACGGCATTTTCACACATTTCATGTACACAGAGAGACTAAAACAGAGCTGTGTTTATGGAAAATATCTTTGAAACGATAGCCGCTCATCTTCTGGTGGATATAGCCTCATTGTTGCATGAGTCTCATCTCTGTTTGGAAAAGCCTTTCTTGGTGAGCTCCCATGGTGCCGTGGGGGGCTCTGGCTGGGAGGTAGAAGGAGCTTCCACCTGGTGCGGGTTGAGTGTGCGAGCTGCTGTGTTATTGTTGCATTACATATGGCAGCCTCCACAACTCCACTGGCTCCAGCGGGCTTAGACCCTTGGGATTTAAGCACGCAATCATTGGGGGCCAGAGAGATGAGTGCACCAGCGCTGCTATGTCCACTGTAGCTGAGTTATTTCTGTTAAACACATCTGGGGAATACACAGAAATGCTGTGCCAATTGAACAGATAAAACAGACTTGCACAAGGTCTAAGTGTGTTTCCCATGCTGGACACCTGAACCAGTGCTTATCCAATGTTATGAGATGTGCCCAGGGTCAATGCCGGGCTAGTGGGACGAGCCCTGACAGATTGTCTCAGTGTGTGTGTGTAGTGCTGGCCAGTTGCTGTTTACTTATATGAAAGCATTTGATTGCCTCCCTGTTGGAAGCCTCCAATCAAATACTGATAATTCCCAGCATCATATTCAGCCATCTCATTGAATAAAGGGAAAATAAAATACTGTTTCTTCTGGTTGAATTCTTATTTTCCATGACGTTTTACCTGCTTACAGAGTTTTTGAGAAACTATATTTGTTCCCTTCTCTCTGATGCCTTTTCCATGACTGTGTTTCAGGAGCACACTCTATAATCCCAGTTCACATTTTGTGACACATTTCTGACCTTCATATCCTCCTGCATTAGATGTTTATCTTCATAGAGAAATAAATAACAGTATTTCTTTATAATGAATACCAGAAACAATAATGCATTGCTATTCTTGATATACCATATTCATCATTCAAAACAAGAATGTAGAGTGAAGGTTTTATACAAACTATGAAAACACATATGCTTATGCTTTTGTTGCCTTTAACTTGCAAAACATTTTAATATATTAGGCAGTTTTAGTTAATGGTGTTGAGGATCAAACAAGGACTGTACCTGTTATTACACATAAATAGAGCAACAATGAGGTCATGGTGGATGTTTGAGAACAATGGGGTGCTATACAGTGTTATCGGAGTGATGAGTGATGAATAACCACTGTCTGAATGAGAAGTGCTTGAGGAGGCCATATCTGCGAGGCTGAGAGAGGGAGATGAGAGGGTGAGAGGATGGGAGGAGCCCTGTGACCCGGCACTTGTTCTGGAGTGCTTGACCGAAACCAAAAGGCTGCACTTGGGTTTAGATTGAATAATTGTTTTGATGGAAAAGATTGACATATGTATTATAAAACTCCATGTCATGGTCCAATAGCGGGGTTGAAGATGGAGATAGTGGAGGTATGAGGTAAAGAGAGGTGAGCTGACCTGTCTGGCCCAAAGGTGCTGTGTGATAAGAACCTCTCACTGTCCTTTCTGGGTTTCATCAGACATTTGCTCACAAGATTTCCACCATGTCATGAGAACCAGCAATGAGGCCTGTCTGAAACCGGCCACAAGTCACTAATATAAAGCTGTGTGCATATTTGAATTAGCTCATTCCCTTGTTTATCCAGTCATTTGTCTGTTGCGGTCAGCCAATCGCATTATGCCATTTTCTTGTTTTATCCAATCACCTCTTAAATCAAATATTCTTTCCTCACCAGCATGCATGTGTTAATATCCACTTCACTGCTTCTGTGTCATTTATGTTCCTTCAGGTTAAATAAAGACCTCTTTCTGTCTCTTGCAGATATCTTGCCAAGCTCTCTTCAGTTGGAAGCATCAGGGATGAGGAGACATGTGAGAGGTTACGAGGTCTAATACAAAGACAGGTACACTTTTTTCATTTTCCATTGGTCCATTCTTTGTTTTTTTTTGTACTAGTCCCAAATTTTAGTTCTATTATGCAATGACCTTGGTGTAGTAGCTGATGTGCCGCCCCCTGTTGGCTAGGTGCAGATCTGTAAACGCAGTGTGGAGGTGATGGATGCGGTGAGGCGCGGCGCTCAGCTGGCAATTGATGAGTGTCAGTACCAGTTCCGTAACCGCAGGTGGAACTGCTCCACCCTGGAGAGCATGCCCGTGTTCGGCAAAGTTGTCACACAGGGTAAGACTGACCACTGCACATTCTACTGATAAATAGAAATGGTTAAAATCTGGACAGCTCTGTTTCTCTTCATGTGACAGTATGAGGTGGAAGAAGAGAAGCATGTAACGTTTATGAAAAATGATCCCAATAGTGAGTTAGAAAGCATTTGACATTAAACTGACTCCTATTAGAAACCTCTCGTGCATAAACATTGGGATCCTGTTTGTCCCCTTCCAGAGCTTAATGCACTCTTTATGAGTCTAACTGTATGTTGCTGTTCATGTTGTCTCCTTCTGCCATGTGTGTGTTAGGCACTCGAGAGGCAGCCTTTGTGTATGCCATCTCAGCAGCCAGTGTGGCGTTTGCGGTCACCCGGGCCTGCAGCAGCGGAGAGCTGGAAAAATGTGGCTGTGACCACAATGTGCATGGAGTGAGTCCAGAGGGTACGTCTGTGCTACACTTTCCACACGCGCACGCACACACACAGATGCACACACACTCAGATGGTGTCAGATGGTAACTGCTGCCCATCTCTCATTAGGGTTCCAGTGGTCCGGCTGCAGTGACAATATCGCCTACGGAGTGGCATTTTCTCAATCCTTTGTGGATGTGAGGGAGAGGGGCAAAGGCCAGTCATCTAATCGAGCTCTCATGAACCTGCACAATAATGAGGCTGGCAGGAAGGTAAACCCACTGTTTTCTACACTTTTGTGTCCATTAGTTATAGCATTAGTGTTTTAGAAAGTCTTAAAACACAATGAAAATGTTATTATGATAGACATAACAGTATATGAGAGAAGTATTATATAAATATATTATATTATATTATATTATATTATATTATATTATATTATATTATATTATATTATATTATATTATATTATATTAATTATATTATATTATATTATATTATATTATATTATATAATATATGGATGGATGGATATGTGTGTGTGTGTGTGTGTGTGCTTTCACCTTCCAGGCCTTCTCCAGTTCTTCCTTGAGCCCCTGGTATTTCTCTAGTTTCTTGTGTTCCTTTTTCCTGACATTACAATCACTTGGTATTGCAATGTCCACCACCACGGCTCTGTTCTGTTGCTTATCCAGCACCACTATGTCTGGTTGGTTCACCATCACCATTCTGTCAGTCTGTATCTGGAAGTCCCACAGGATCTTGGCTCGGTCATTCTCCGCAACCTTCGGAGGTGTTTCCCACCTTGACCTTGGGGTCTCCAGCCCGTACTCTGCACAGATGTTTCTGTACACTATGCCCGCCACTTGGTTGTGTCGCTCCATGTATGCTTTCCCTGCCAGCATCTTACACCCTGCAGTGATGTGCTGGACTGTCTCAGGAGCCTCTTTGCACAGCCTACACCTTGGGTCTTGTCTGGTGTGGTAGATCTGGGCCTCTATTGCTTGGGTGCTCAAGGCCTGCTCCTGTGCAGCCAGGATGAGGGCCTCTGTGCTGTCCTTCAGACCGGCCCTCTCTAGCCTTCAGTTATGTTTCGGTGGTACGCCCCATGTAGGGGCTTGTTCTGCCATGATGGTCCCTCCAGCACCTCTTCCTCTGCACTCCACTGTCTGAGGCATTCCTTGAGCACATCATCTGTCGGGGCCTTGTCCTTGATGTACTTATGGATTTTGGATGTTTCATCCTGGACAGTGGTTCTCACACTCACTAGTCCTCAGCCTCCTTCCTTCCGGCTCGCGTGGATTTGAGATGGAACCCTCCATGCATGGTCAGGAGCTTTTGTGTCTTAACGTCTGTGGTCTGTATCTCCTCCTTTGGCCAGCTTATGATTCCTGCTGGGTATCTGATTACTGGCAGGGTGTAGCTGTTTATTGCCTGTGCCTTGTAGCCACTTTCCCTGTTGCCTCTTCAAGGTTGCCATTTGCTTGTGGGATAGCAAGGTACTTGTAACTGTCTTCAGTGTCTGCTATTGTTTCTTCTGGGAGTGAGACCCACTCTGTACGGACTACCTTCCCTCCCTTTGTCACCATCCTACTACATTTCTCAAGCCCGAATGACATTCAAGTGTCTGTGTTGTAGATCCTGGTTGTGTGGTGGTGTCTCGCGTCCTTTTAGGGTACAGCTTGGTGTCATCCATGTAGAGGAGGTGGCTGGTGGTGGCCCCATTTCTGAGTTGGTATCCATAGCCAGTGCTTTCGATGATTTGGCTGAGGGGGTTCAGACCTATGCAGAACAGCAGTGGGGACAGTATATGCCACATTTGATGGACACTTCCAAGCACTCAGGGATCTATGTGTGTGGCATTGAGTCATTGAGCTTTCTTGTCATCAATCACAGGTTGGTCTGACGGGTTCTGCAGTGGCAGGCATGTGCCCGCTTATCATGTGCCATGATGATGCCTGACATGAGCATCATCGCCGATAGTTATTGGCCAATAATTGGATGGGACCCTTTCAGGGTGAGTCCTATCCCTTAGCAGCTGGTTCATTTGTGCTGCCAGGTGCTCGTGGAGTGAGTTTCTTTAGCCGGTATGCGTGGATCATGTCAGGGCCTGGTGCTTTCATTGCACCTTTCTGGGCCTCTGACAGTTGGCTCACGTCTCTCCGCGAGAGAGAGAGAGAGAGAGAGAATATTTTATGAATTTACATACAAAGTTTTGTGTTTTGGTTTATATTGTGATATTGTTCATTTTACTCTTTGCAGGCCATCCTGTCACACATGCGAGTGGAGTGCAAATGCCATGGTGTGTCAGGCTCTTGTGAGGTGAAGACCTGCTGGAAAGCCATGCCTCCATTCCGGAAAGTGGGAAACATCATCAAGGAGAAGTTTGACGGAGCCACTGAGGTGGAGCAACGCAAGGTGGGCTCCACCAAAGTCCTGGTGCCACGGAACTCCCAGTTCAAACCTCACACAGATGAAGACTTGGTCTACTTAGACCCCAGTCCGGACTTCTGTGACTATGACCCACGGACGCCAGGCATGTTGGGTACTGTAGGGCGCCAGTGCAACAGAACATCCAAAGCCATTGATGGCTGTGAACTCATGTGCTGTGGGCGGGGTTTCCAGACTCAGGAGGTGGAGGTGGTGGACAGGTGCAGCTGTAAGTTCCACTGGTGCTGCTATGTCAAATGTAAACAGTGTCGCAAAACGGTGGAGATGCACACTTGTCGGTGATAGGCAAAGACAAAACTCATGAGCAAACCGAACACCACATAGTCCCGCCTCTTTAGGGCCAGAGAGCGCGGGGAGCATGTGTGAAGCCGCCCCCCTCCCACCTGCAGGTCTGCTCAGACTGGACCAGACTGGACCAGCCTACTGCCATGCTTGGAAACGTACCGTCTGCATGTGGTTTGTCTGACGCAACTTGGACAACATTGTTTCTCCTGAACTTCATTCATGTTGTGTCTCCACCACTCTCACATGGCGTGTCATTGTTGATGCTTCATTTTTTGTATTGTTTAACTTATTTGTGGAGAGCGAAGAAGGACACAGACACAAGGCCCTGATAACAGATAGACAGAACACATGGGGGGTGTCTGAGAGGAGGGTCCGCTGCCCTCTGTACTTGCTGCTGCTTTGAGACACTATGAGAAAGATGTCTAAAAGGGAACACCGAGTCTGAAGTGAATCAGACTCGGGTGACAAGGGGCAGTTATCGCACAAGGACTAAATGCGGTTTGCTTCCAGTTTCATGACTGACTGATGAATGATGATGAAAAATTGTGTTTTTGTGTTGTCCCATTTGTTGCCCTAATGCTGCTCCACTTTTTTTTATTACAAATACACACACAGTTGTCTATAGCCACAATTTCAAGTCCCCATATTCCAAAGTCTATCAGAGCTTCCAGTTATATATGGAATTAAATATCCAGTGAACCAATTTTGAGAAGAGGGTGAAGAATGTGTAGTCGTCCCCAAAACAAAAGTATGTCTTCCACAGTAGATACTGAGTATACTGATACTCCAAATACTGACATAATTAATTGTCAGCAATGAACATTATCTTCTTGACAATAAGTGGTAAATTGTTAATTTTAGTCATCCATAGTACAAATGGTGTAATAGTATATGCTATATGCACATTTGTAGTTATCTAAAAGATGCGTGAAAAGTCCCTCAGTTGTCCAGGTAGAATCCATGATAGCAGGAGAAGTTCAATTTGTCAACTGGACCAAACAAACTTGGTCCAGTTGACAAATTGAACTTCTCCTGCTATCAGTTATCTAAAAGGTTGTTGACTGGGCATAATTTGGCCATAAGCCACTGTTCACAGGGCTTACAGAGAGGCACACACGAGAGACAACAATCATTTATTGCATTGCAACCAATATACAGTGCTGCTCATAAGTTTACATACCCTGGCAAAATGTTTTGTTTCTTGGCTATTTCTCAGAGAAAATGAAGAACACAAAATGTTTTCTTTCACTCTTGGATAGGGATTGGCCAAAGCCATTTATTGTGAAACATCTGTGTTTACTCTTTTTTAAACCACAATGACAACAGAAACTAACAGCCAAAAAACAAAACATTTTGCCAGGGTCTGTAAACTTATGAGCAGCACTGTACATGCATTTGAACGTGGAATGAAGGTAGGGTGACCACTCTTTTGGTTGTCTTACACAGACATTTAGGCCTAGGTCCCTGTCCATTGTCCTACTTATTCAGAGTATGCCCCACTTTTTCAACGATGCCACATAAATTATACAAAGTGAGATTTACACAGAAAACTTTTTTGCCCCACAATGAATTTTGGGTGTACTGGCTTTGTCCGTATTATATTGGCACCTGCAATTACAATTACAATCTCTGCTTTAACAATGTGTCCCTCGTTATCTACACTATGAGGTGGTCACCCTAAATGAAGGAGGCTTCAGATTCTGCAGTAAGATTTGAAAATAAAAACAAATACATGGAATTTCAATTTAAAATGTCTTTTGTCAGACTGTACTGAACACACTGATGAATTTGGCAGCCCAAATTACGTATTCTATTTCTGTGACCCTGTAGCATGCACATTTGGCTTGATCCGTCCACTTTCTCCAGCATGTGGGGAAGCTTAGTAGGCTCACAGCTAACAGCAGTAAACACAAACATGCATGAGTCCAGGGGGTCAGTCAGAGGAGTCCCAACATGACGACTGAAGCACTTTCTCTCCAAGCGCACATACAGTAACACATAAATACACACACACACACTTGTGCCACTATCGGGACTGCATTGTTTTCTGAGCTAACCTGTACCGCCACCAGTAAACCAATGTACCATTATAGAGTCATACTGTAGATCTGTATACACTGAAGACTATACTGCCTATGAATGTACGTTGATCTGGAATATACTATGCTGTGTCAAGATAAACTGTTGCTGTCACTCCATTTGTCACTTTTTTCTGTTTGTGCAACATGTGGGTGTTTTTGGAAGATGAGTGAAGAT
Organism: Paratrypauchen microcephalus; assembly: GCA_036785185.1. NCBI lineage: Eukaryota > Metazoa > Chordata > Actinopteri > Gobiiformes > Gobiidae > Paratrypauchen > Paratrypauchen microcephalus. The sequence continues at coordinate 8,211,574 of JAVJIX010000005.1, forward strand.
GAGTGGTTTTAAAGGAAACACACACACACAATCTCTATCTCAATCTATCTATATCCATCTAGATGTCTAGATAGATGTCTAGATAGATGTCTAGATAGATAGATAGATAGATAGATAGATAGATAGATAGATGTCTAGATAGATAGATAGATGTCTAGATAGATGTCTAGATAGATAGATGTCTAGATAGATAGATAGATAGATAGATAGATAGATGTCTAGATAGATAGATAGATGTCTAGATAGATGTCTAGATAGATAGATGTCTAGATAGATGTCTAGATAGATAGATGTCTAGATAGATAGATAGATGTCTAGATAGATAGATAGATGTCTAGATAGATAGATAGATGTCTAGATAGATAGATGTCTAGATAGATAGATAGATGTCTAGATAGATGTCTAGATAGATAGATAGATGTCTAGATAGATGTCTAGATAGATAGATGTCTAGATAGATAGATAGATGTCTAGATAGATGTCTAGATAGATAGATGTCTAGATAGATAGATGTCTAGATAGATAGATGTCTAGATAGATGTCTAGATAGATGTCTAGATAGATGTCTAGATAGATAGATGTCTAGATAGATAGATAGATGTCTAGATAGATAGATAGATGTCTAGATCAGGGGTCTTCAACGTTTTTCAGGCCAGGGACCCCCAAACAGATGGCGAACTGGGCCAGGGACCCCCTACTATATATACGGCATAGAATTGTGTTTTATATTAAATTGAGCTTAGTGTCATGTATAAACATGACATTTTAAGACATCAAAGAGGGTGGAGGGACAAGGGAGAAATTGATTGGGGAAAAATGAAAAAATATACTGTTTTTAAAAATATTAAAATATAAAATTATATTATTTTAAAGTGAAATCAAAAGATTTCGCGACCCCCCCTGCAGTACCTCCGCGACCCCCCTAGGGGTCGTGACCCCCCCGTTGAAGACCTCTGGTCTAGATAGATAGATAGATGTCTAGATAGATGTCTAGATAGATAGATAGATGTCTAGATAGATAGATGTCTAGATAGATAGATGTCTAGATAGATAGATGTCTAGATAGATGTCTAGATAGATAGATGTCTAGATAGATAGATGTCTAGATAGATGTCTAGATAGATGTCTAGATACATGTCTAGATAGATGTCTAGATAGATGTCTAGATAGATAGATAGATAGATAGATAGATAGATAGATAGATAGATAGATAGATGCTACTGCTGTCTGACAGGGCCTGACAGAAGAAGACTGAAGACCAGAGAGCACAGATGAGCCTGAACACAGAGCATGTTGTGGGGGCCGGGGTCAGGTTTCACATCTGCCAATGAGTTGTGTGTGCATTCTCGCATGTTTTGAGTAATCCTGGTTTATTAGACTGTCTAAATTTCCAAAGCTCAAAATGCTCTGTTCCACCTTGTAATGTCATGTAGTGTAGAAGCTTTCAAGTTAACAGCTCCCTTTTACATTTAGCTCCACAGAGATTGGATTTTCCAGGGCTGAAATTATCCAAATGATTCCAGAAAGTTTCATGCAGTTTAAAACACAGTGGAGCACTTCCTGTATTACCACATGACATCACAAGGTGGAACAGATTGTTTTCTGCTTGAGAGAAAAACACAGCCTAAATATGCACGATTTGTGTGTTAAACATGTGTGAATGAAAAAAATAAAAATAAAACCAGAACTCCAGGTATGTTTTTGATAAAACACTATTATGACAGATCCAAAAACTCCATAATATGTGGCCTTTAAACTGTTAAATAGTAGTATTATGTAGTACTGTTAATAGTAGTATATGCTATTGTGTCTGGGAATGTGATCACACATTAAATGAGCATCCAGAGAGAGACAATGAGAATGCAAATGTGGGTAGAGGAAAAAAATGTTACAATGCAAAGTTATGATGCAATAAAGCAACTTTCAGACATACAGTCTATTTGAACATTTAACATTATTACCACACATTCAGTATTATTATTATTATTCTGTGAGTGAGGCGTGGGCTGCCAGTGTGAGGTACGACGCTACACCCTGAGGTCCCTTCCCTAGACCCCTGACACCAATAAAGACAATTTATGCTGCATATATCACCGAGTACTCTACGGATGGAGATAGTGCGCAGAGCTTCCCACGGCAGCTGGACCTGCATGGGCGTATGTTTGGGCAGAAGAGCAGGAGAGGCTGAAGAGGAAAAGCGAGGCAGGAACACAGGGCTAAAAATGGGATTATGGCAAAATGCAGACCACATGGCATAGGCTTTACCTGTCCTATCAATATCGAGTGCCCCCTGCTCCAGTACGGTAATATCTTTGACTTACACGTTACGCCCCTCCCCTTCTCAGAGAATCTGTGCTTAATTATCAAGGCACTATGATGGCCTGGTGAAGTGAGGTGGAAATTGTTTTCATTATTAATTAGCTGAATATAAACTAGACAGGTTTTTGATTGTAAAAAATAAAATAAAATAAAAATAATAATAAATAAATAAAAATAATAATAAAAATAATAAAAATAAATAAATAAAATAAATAATAATAATATTTTTTTTTAAGTCAAGTTTTTCCTCCAAATGCTTTTAAAATTCCTGACAGAGGATTTTCTATGTTGTTTAAAACAAACATTAGATATGACTGAAGCTCAGTTTCGATTTAAATGTGAGTAATTGCAGAGCCCTGACTGGTTGTCTGCAGTTGTTGGTGCGCATGTGTGCGGAGTCACTCAGTCAAGTCAGATCAAGTTGTTTAGTGGTTGGTCTTGCTGACTGTGGGTCTAGCAAAGCCAAAATTAAGTTACAACAAATTGCAGACTCAACACAGCAATGCTCTTAATGCACTTGGATCCTAGGTATTTTTATGACATACTGCTATTTAATAGTAAATTATAGGTACATATATTCATTGCATGGAATTTGCTGAGCAGAGCACAGGAGACACTTCTTAATTGAATACTGCCCCATTTGGAGATGAAGGGGTGGTGTTTTCAAAAACCATATCCCATAATATCACCATATTATAACTCTATGCAAGAGTTTTCAAATTATGATAAACTAGGACCATTGCCATGGCAGTTAACAATTAAAATCTATTTATTATACTTTTCAAATGGGAAGAAGTCCTCAAAATGCTGCATATAACAGGAAGCAGAACCCCATGAATAGACTGTCTAACCACTGCAGATAAAGTGTCAAAGTGCATATAACAGGTATTCAAAAAAGGTTTAGAAGAAAGGCACAAAAACACAGGAAATCCATCTACAACAGAATACCACTACTTATGTCATCAGCAAAATTCTGTCCAAAATGCATAGAAGATTTGTATGCAAGGAAGGCAGTTTAAACCTGCATTAAACAAAATAAAGATGTTGTCATTTTAATTGGTCTAACGATGTCTACCATAATAATGTCAGCAAAGGCCAAGTGCGATCTAAACAAACAAACAAATATATACAAACAATTTAAAAAAAAAAACTAGGCATGTTTTTAGTAAAATCTTAAATACAATTATGTTAACTATGTGAAATGAGTTGTCATATCTGCAGGTCGGGTCCAGATCTTAATATAATGCCAGTCTCAGAGAGTGGAGAGCCCCAGCCCTCCCAGGCCTTTCGCAAACTCCCAGATCTCAGCAGCATACTTCTCATATTAAAAGAAAACAAGTTACTCAAATGAGACAGATGGTTTGTGTTTGTGATGACAGTTGCAGTCCTCTGTCCTCCACCCCCCCTCACCTGTTTGGGCTTTTCACTGGAGTCTCTGATGCTGGCAGCAGCCATGTTGCGCAACACAGGAGCAGGCACCAGGACTCATGTTTTTCAGAATGATAAAAGACATTTGGACTGTTGCCACTGAGAACTTACAACAAAATAGAATATCTTTTGTGTATAATATAAAACAGAAAATATAACATTATAGTAAATCATGCAGATGGTCGTTCTCTGATCATCAGTCTTAGTATATTGCTTTTCTGAAACGATCAAAGTTGCTTTAGAATTTTGTGCATTATTCATTCAATCCATACCCGGAGGTGGTACGTTACTATTGTAGCCACAGATGCCCTGGGGTAGATTGCCAATATGCACCATCTGACCACCACCAACACTCACAATCACACTTCTTCAGGCAATGTGGGTGAAATGTCTTGCCTAAGGACACAGCAAGTTTTTGCCACTGGCACTCCACTGTGACACCTGATTTACCAACGCTTTTAACAGGCCTTTAACTGGCTTTTGGTGTATTCTCATCAAAATGGTCAAAGTAGACATCTTGCTATAACAAATTCAGGATATGTTGGTTCAGATAGCATCTTGGTAACAAAATATCTGCACTAAAACAAACCTTAAGCATATCATCACAAAAACATGAGCTGCAGAATAAAACAAGAATGAAACACAAAATAGTAAACTGGTATAGGTAAATGTAACCCTTAACACTAAAATGGAGTGAATGAGTTCCAAAGCCTTACCATTTGAACAATCCACATTTATTGCACATTATAGTAAATAATGGGTGGGGGGCATAAACTGTTTATTAGCTACACCTAAGTTGCTGAATGGCATTTTCTGGCATGTAAGGACATTAAGCACATGCACCAGCTATAGGGGGAGTCAAAAATGGTAAGGGTTTTGTCCCCCTACTTGTCCAGAGAAGACTAAGGCTAGGGCATATCAAACTCATTACATCAAGGATAATAATTTGATAAACAATCTCTACACTTTGGCAAGTTTCAGGTACCCACAAAGCTAGAAATGGCCCTGTAGTAAGACAGATAATAGGGGCAGATTAGCGAGCAGGCATCTGTGAAAGTGTGTGTTGCTGCTTCACTTTATTATGTGGAGTTCTTCCAACAATCTTATCTATCAACAGAAGGATTTGTGCTGATCTGAAGGCGTGAAGAGAAATCTGTCTCTTCACACCTGGGCATTTGTGTTTATGCGGGGTACGGCTGAGAGCACTCGCTACATGTATCTATTAAACATTGTCATTCTGCAGTGTCTAAATACCTGCAGTGAACAGAGCTGCCCCTGACGCTCCATGGGCTGCACGCTAAACATCTGCACATTAGAGAAGAGGGGAGTACTTAAAAATCATGGCCGTTGCAAAATTGTGGAGCCCCCATTAGACAAAGTCATAGTGATTCAATCATGTGATTCAAAATGGGCTTGGATGACAGTCAATAATGAACTTTTACATTTAAAAGTTTTCTTATTGGTGGGTTTTTAGCCCATTTTAGCTTCTATTAGACTGAATGCAAGAAAAGTGCTATGCAAATAAGTATTATGAAAAATGGACTTGAGCCTTCATCATTTTCAGTTCCCTCATCAAAACAAAACCAAACTTGTGCCAAAGTTCTGTTTTGTTTGAGCATGTTAGTAATGCGGCATTTTAGTCCATCTCCCTCAACTTAAGTAGGCCACCCCCCTCACCTGTGGTTCACACAACATATTGCTTTTATAACTTTTAAAATCTGTAAATTATTTTTCCACAGCATGTTGGGAAAAGCATAACTTTGTGACAAAATCAGACCTCTACACAATGTCTTCATCTAATAAGAAAAGCATTTTATCGGTTGCAAACTTGCAAGAACCATGTTCACTGTATCGTACTTGAGATGTAAGCCACTTCACTTTTCCATCTGAAAAAGCTGTTCTCCAGCTGTGCATATTCTCAGTTAATCCATGTGAATACTATTGATGTGCCAAACAGTTTGTGAGAGCTAGAAACAAATGTAAGATTTAAAACCTACTTTTATAGGTTAAAAAACAGATACCCCAAAATTACAAAGTAAATTCCATCAACAAATTGAACTGTATATTCATATGGACATTTTTAGGTTTCTTATCAAGGATCCATTGTCTGATGGACGCATCACCAGTTTAAAACAAGTAAATGTGTAAGAAAGCCACTGTGGTCTACACCGCCTCCTGCTGGTTGACAAGGGTAATTACAATCGTACTTTAAATATCTCACGCCTCAAGTTTGTAGTAGAGTATTTTAGTACTCGATGTTTTACCAGCTCTGTCCATTTGAGTATTTACGAGTTTGTTTTTTATTTTTACCAGTGTATAACTAAGTTAACAAATTATTCCTGAGACCCTGTTTGGCTACTCCACCTTCATTTATCAAGGCATCTTCAAAATAACAGATAATTTCAGAAAACTACTAATACAAAATTACGACAAATGGTAGTAAAGGCAATTAAGGTATAAGTTTAATATTTTTTTTTAAAAGAATGCATATAAAGAACAAAGACTTTTGACAAAGCATTTGGTTTTCACCAAAAACAATTACGTTATCATAATGATACTGCCTTGGGCTGGAGGTCAACCAAACCCAAAGCCACCAGTAAAGACGACAAGAACCAACCAATCACATGTTATCTTCACTGAACATTGGAGGGTTTATTTGACTGAACTAATCAGAGGTGATCTTAATAAACTGGCAGATTAAGGGTTCAGTTGAGATCCTGCCCCTAAAAGTGAAAGGTAACCCTTCATATATATTTATATATATTTATAAAATAAAATAAAAAACAGCACAAACAAAAATGAAGAAAAAAAAAAGATTTTGGTAAAAACACTTGGAGCCTACGTCAACATTGTGTGCCAGCTTACATTATACTTGCATTTGTAAATCCTATCATGAAAAACCGAGACCAAGGCAGCACTATTCAATGTGTGGGAGGGGACAATGGGCAGACACTCACTCTACAACAAGGCACCATATTCTGAGCTGGCACAGAAATATGGTGGAGTTCAGTTCATATAAAAAGCGTTAAACTAGCATAGCGTCTGCTTGTGCCAACATGACGTTTGTTCATATATCCCACTATTGTACCCCTTCTGTCTGCTTTATGAGGCCAGTGCGTTGCTCCTTGGTCCCTGGCAAAGTATGAAAAACACACCACTTGATCTGCTAACACTGTTTGAAATTCCCTGCAGCTAAAAAGCCAATTGTGTGGTCACCACATGGGCCCACTATTAATAATGCATTTAGATGAAGCACACTCTACACTGACAGTCTGTGCTACTATCACCACTAAATGCAATGGGACTGTCTATGTATGGCAATGTCGACCGGCTCAGTGGGCCACATCCGCACTCATCTCAACAGTCCTCTGTAAGTGTTGAAGTATCGAGACAGGTTGTGATGAAAGAAAATTGGCAAACAACAAATGTAAGCATGTGGGGACAACTCATTACCAAAGGGGATGACAGTGTGGTGGAAGCAGGAAGGCAGGAGCAGAGTCTAAATCTTTTACAATGGCTAAAAGAAAACAACATGACTGGATTCTTCCTGTTAATTGTTCCACACGCAATCTGGAATCAATGTTAGCTTTCTATAGGCTTGGTTTATAGATCTCAGTTGTCAGTGTAACAGAGTGGAGATCTCTGTACCAAACTCACAATTACAAACGTCATTATTGCAGAGAAATATTTTCTTAAGGTTGTCAACGAGCCTTAGCAGAGCAAGAGAGGGCTGGGGTCAGTGGACGTGGATGGTGTTGTGTTTACATGTGTGTGTTTTGGGTGTTTTGGTGGTGGGCTGTAAAAGGGAAGGAGCCTCTCATAGCAGCACACACTTGCGTTTCTTCTTGGGCTCTGGGGGCTCCAGTGCGGCCAATATCGCTTCATCAAACACATTCTTTAGGCCTTTCTGTGGACACAAACATACAAACACAGGCTCAATACAGTGCGGGACAACTCAAAAAACTCAAAAGGCAAAAGCACAAATCATAAGACTGAGGGGAAGAATAGCAGCTTTAACAGAGAGGGAGCAGCAATGAGCGTCATCAGGAGTGCGTGGAGTGACAAATAAAACAGCCTGTAAGAGCAAACCAAATATAAGAAATACATAAATAAAAAAATAAGAATTAATTAAAAGGGTCAGAAAATAATCCAGCCACACAAACAATGGTTTGGTCAGAAGTGACACTAATTGTAACCTTGCTGTTGCCTACAGTGTTTGTGTCCCAAGTGGAGCAGCTTACACTGAAGCCGGGTCATGTGAAATTAACAGAACCTTTGAAACAATGCTGCACTGTGCTGAAAACGAGTCAGGCCCAGCAGCAGGGCCAAGCGTGGGAGCTACTGTACTTACTGTGTCTGAGAAAACACTGCACCAGTAAACAATAGTTTAACACATTTTATTTATTTCACAGGGTTTGAAGTCACCATGTGAGAAGTGACAATACGCACCGGCCGCGCTTTATTGGCACATAAATGTTAAACAATTCAGAGTTGACCAACCTAAATATTTCACTGCCTACTACAACTCATGAAAAAGCATTGGGAATGGAAAGATGCCCCAAATTAAACAAATGTAAATGGCTATGTCACAAAATATATCCAAGACTCTCTTAAGGAGACTAGAAGTCAGTGCCATGTGCCATAATCCATTCGGTCAGAACCCTCAGGTACATCAAGAAGAGTTTGAGTAGCAGCATATTCAAAGTGTGAAAGTGTGAAAAGAGCAGTATTAGGAGTTCCAACAGTTTAAAATATACAGCATTTCCTCTTTCTCTGCATCTCCGGTGGCTCAAGGGCAGCCAGGATAGCTTCATCAAATACATTCTTCAGCCCTCGCTACAGCAGCAGGAGAGGAAGACAACACAAGGCAGTTAGCACATTAAACGTGAATGAACATAACTGGCATGACATGGTAAGGAACAGAAAATGTTCCTCTGCTAAATGAAGAGGTGAGAGCCTGAAAAGGAAACAGGAAATGACATCAGCAGCTTGGAGGAGAGGCCGGCTGGAGGAAGGAAGAAGCAGAGACGCTGAACAACACCTCAACTCCATTAGTGCCATTGTTCTGATATGTCCAGTGTGACCAGCATCAAGCATATTTTTAGATTATATTAATCACTTGTATACATGATCAAGTTGAACTCAACAACAAATGACATACAAAAACATAGAATTAAAGCGCTACAGTTGGCTCTCTCACATACACATCTGCAGACATTCTGCTGATCTCTGTCCAGAGGGTCCAAAACTGCAAAGAAGCTCCTTCATGTTGGAGAGAGACCAGGGACCTGAACTAAGGGTTTGATATTTCTAGGACAAAAGAGCTGCGGTTGTAACCCAGGCACCACTAGCAATTTACATAATATAACAGAGTTGTGGACACTTGACTTACTTTTTTCATCATTGTTTAGAAAGTGTAATATTTTTTATCACAGTAGTATAGTACCAATATAAAGTATTAAAGGTTAGTTTAGATGCTGATTCGAACGCACACTTGATGCAACAAAGATGCTATTGCTTTAACACTATTAGTAATGGCATAGATGACGTTTCAGTGCAACATCTGCATAACAAGAAGTTTAACACAACATTGACTTGCACCTCCTATGAGTCAATGAGCAGCAGGGATACCAGTGCCTAGCTGCTTATTGATCTGTGCATTATAATAGTGAACATTAACTGTACAAAACACCTGTGCCTGAACTGTGGAGTGTGTAGTACCTGTGTAAGGGCTGAGCACTCCACGTATTTCACTGCCTTCAGGTCTCTGGCGAGCTTTTCTGCCGTCTCTGGAGTGATGGGCTTCTGCTTGTTCTTGGCAAGCTTCTCTATAGTGGAGGGGTCGTCCCTCAAGTCGATCTGTGTCCCCACCAACAGGAAAGGCGTCTTTGGACAGTGGTGAGTGATCTCTGGAACCCACTGTTTTGCAAAGTACAATTCATTATATTTAGGCCCTTAAACACATTTAACAATGAAGAAAATCTGTTACTATACCACACATACCTTTTCTTTTACATTTTCAAAGGAGGAGGGAGAAACAACGGAAAAACAGACAAGAAAAACATCTGTCTGGGGATAACTCAGAGGTCGTAATCTGTCGTAGTCTTCCTGACCTGTATAAATGGGCAAGAAATATGGTGAGAAACCTAATGTATAAACTGCTTATAGTAGTATTGGTACTCATTTATTGAAAACGCATTCCATTTGCCAAAAATGCATACCTGCTGTATCAAATAAGCCCAAAGTGTAGGGCTCTCCGCCGATCATAACAGTTACAGCATAGTTATCAAAAACCTGCAGTACAACAAACAAACAAACTTCAAATCAAAAAAGACCCTCAAGCACACAGTGTTGAAAGATGTGCAGATTCTGAGCGACTCACCGTAGGGACGTACTCAGAGGGGAACTTGTTTGTAGTGTAAGAGATGAGCAGGCAAGTTTTACCTACAGCACCGTCCCCTACAACAACACACTTGATGGTCTGCATAGCTGCGGTCTTCACTACTCATTCAAGATCTAAAAGTTGAGGAAAAACAGAAAAGTGAAGAACATATAATTACTAATGGATATTAAAAAGCAAACAAACTAAAAAAAAAACCACTATGTTAAAACACTCTTTTCTTCATTTAGACTTTCTACAACATAATGACTATCACTCCTAAAACTTAAAACATTTGTTACCTTGACTCTTTATAATGAGTTTCTAAAAAATGTAAAATGATAATAACATGGTTCTTGACACTACCAGCAACAACCCATAAATTATCAGTTTTGCACCTCCACACACACATGCAATCAGATTTGGACTGTCTATAAAATTAACAATGTAAAATTTAATCATAGCAGTCTTACAGCCAACACACCCATACTACTGTTATCCAAAATATTAGAAAAAGGAGAACACAGAACACCACAATCTTAATAATAGCCCAATGATGTAAAACTTTCCCTATGGGTGCACTGATTTGAGAGAGGAAAAAAACAGCAGCCAAGGCCCCTCAGTGCAGTAACCACAGTGAGGATACAGCTGCAGTAATTGTGCCAGACTTAATCCACGTATTTGTGTTTGTAGGGCAGGCCAGCTTAGAGCAGCCAGAAAATAACTGATATCACGTGAGAAGCATCCCTTTATCAATGCCAGTGACCCTGCAACAGTTAAACAAGGGAACTATGTTGTGATGGTGCAACTCTCCACTGATGGTATAGAAATCAATGCGACCCCTGCCCCAAATAGGCACAACCTGACTTAGGAACCAATATCAATCGTCATTTGAGATGCAGAATGAGATGTAAACGTAAACAACACATTCATAATGCTTGGACAAACATGCAATTAATATTAAACACTACTACGCGTGTGTATTATGAAATAAAATGAACATGAGTAAAGTATGTGAGGGGGGATGCTAATGCTTGCGACAGGGCATTTGTTCGGCTATTTTTTCGGTTCGGCCTCATCTTGGCCTAATTTCCTGCCGGCTGTAAAAACAGTGCAAACTAGCATTTAAAGGCTATAATGTAATACTTCATGTTAATGGTGCTATGAAATGGATAACACCAACATTTGGTGCTTGTTTATATGAAAAAAATAGTTTTATTTTGATCAGTGTTTCGCTCACGGTTCAACTGCACCATTGTGCGAAATACAAAATTGGTCAGTTCTTCCGATCGGATGATACACGTGTAACATGTAAATAGTAAAGGTTTTAGATAAAGTCTTTTACACATCCTAGCTCACAGATTTACGCTATTGTTTCATTTGCAAACAGAAGCTAATGTCCTAACCAGATAGCATACAAGCTAACCAGTTTAGCTCCTCAGAGGATGCGGTCATTAGAAATTCAAGCGTATTTTTCTCAATCACAACATTAATCACAACAGTGAACAGCCTAATTTGTCACTGAACAATGTTTAAGATGGATGCTTAAACATAATAACGACATAAAAATGATAAAACCCTCACCGAATCCTCTGTTTTGTGTCTTTACGCCGGGCGTTGGCAGCTCCGCGCAAGGGGCTTCCCAGTCAGCAGAACAGGGACACGCAGCGTCGTTAAGGACGACGTAATGACGCTGGTCCATCACTCAGTCGGACATTATTGGACAGGATTTTTAATGTGTGCAAAAAATGTCAAGGGTTTTATATGTTTATGAGGTGTGAAACCACCAGTTATTATGGACAATGCTGCAACTGACCAATAAAATTATGTTGAAGTGTACAGAAAGGAGCATTAATGAGTCGTTTCTACAATTAATGTTAATTTTTCATATTCACACAGCAATATAATTGGTTTGGTTTGATATAAAATTGTAAAATTGGTATGAACAATGGAGGCATAGTTTGACCTACATTCTAAAATCGCATTGACATCATACTGCCACTAGATGGGGGTACAACAAAATGACCCACTTCAGAGTAACTTGAATAGGCACAGCCAAGAGGTTTCTAAGAAATCAAGTTTATTTTCATAACACAATGTGGAATTAAAGTAACAAATATGTCACATACCAAAAAACAAAACAAAAAAAAAACAAAAAAAAAGGAATCACTCCAGGTTAGTTGGACACACTCTGGAGTAAGGTAATGTTGTCTCCTTTCAACATTATCCTTCCTGTTAAGAGAAATATTCATGATGCATACTTCCAAAAAATTATAAAGGCAGTGTACGCCAGTGTTTCCCAACCTTTTGTCTTGTGTACCCCCTGAGCCTTTTTGTCATACCTCGAGTACCCCCTCACTCATACGTGTTGACAATTCTTCAAAAGTAGAACGTGGCACAACGGACTATTAAATGAAAATCATTTTATTTCATCTCCTTAATTTGATTTCTGATTTTGATTTCTCAGGCATTTTCCTCTCTTTTCTTTAACTTAAATTTACTCAAATTAGAATTTAAAAATTCAAAAAAAATCTCCCCTGCGCCTGGCAGCAACACTGCCAAGTACCCCCTGCAGTGTGCTCGCGTACCCCTGGGGGTACTTGGTTGGGAAACACTGGTGTACGCAACAAAATAACACAATTATACAAAACTTACTCCATTTTTATAATACAAATATATAGAATATATTATAAAGGAAATCTAAATCTAAAACTTACCCAGCGGCTTTCTGTTTTTAGTTTTCATGTGGATTTCTTCTGCATCATCAAGAACCAGGTTCATGTACTCATCAAAGCCCTAGAAAAAGAATATCAAATTTTGAATAACAAAAAACACAACTTATCTACTGCCATTTTAATGACAGGCAACAATGACATGCCATTTGCAAACTAAGGCCTAGCCCTGCTTACCTGGCCAGCCAGAACCACAAGCTTTAATAAACAGAATGTAGAAAGGAAAGAATGGTCAGGCTACTCCATCAAATTGGACTGACCGTAAATTGAACACATCCAACTCTAGCATTTTCATGACAATTGCAAATGTCTGCATGTCTTGCTCTAGGACACAAATAGACCAGCTAACACCAGGTATATTCTGACCACAAGTGGACTGCGGTACATACTTGCAGATTACACAAACCACTACAAGTGCATTGCATATTTGACCGATGCAACACAGTTTCACGCAAGTTCATGCAATAACAAACATCTAATGACCTAAAAAACACTTCAGACCACTCCTTCTTGTAGTCTCTTCCCACAGCCTCACCCAGACATACACTCTTCAGAGGTCAGTGTGGCAGGGTGCATTGATTGTAATGACTTTCTCAGTCTTTCAGACTCAGGTGAGTCCCGAACCACACTGCACTTGCAGTCAGTGTACACCGGACGTAAGCTCACCAAAACCCTATGATCAACTCAAGACTAGTTTGACAGCCACACTCTCTGCACTGGACTAAGGCCAATAGACAGACCAGTATGTAAACTGGGAATATGGAAAAAATTGCACATTTATTCAGTGCTTTTCAACAAAGTCCTCACATTGGATTGCTTCAATGGCACATTTACTTCAGGACAAAAGGTACTTCCCGTTTTTAAGATATGAGCTAAAAAACAAACAGCACTACCAGTACATCGGAGGTTTCTAATGCACTTAATACGACAGAATCTGCAATTCCCATTTCATCTATTCTAATACTTTTCAGCATGATTGAAAAATTAGATTAATTAAGGAGATAACACACACCTCTGGGTTCTATAATTTAGCCCATTATTAGCCAAGAATATTAGGTGGTTTGGCCTTTTGGAAAGGTAATGACCTACTTAATCCAATTTTTTGCTTAATCTAGCCTTGCCAAACTTGTGGTGACAGGTCTGTGTTTTTACCAGTTGCCTTGGCCCATGTTTTATTGTCACTCATATTAGGTCTACTTTTGATTACCACGGAATCCTTGCCTGAAAATTCAACTTTCCAAGTCTCGCAGCCTCGGGTGAGTACCAAACCACACCGCACTTGCAGTTAGTGTACACCGGGCTTACCAAAACCCTACGATCAACTCAAGACTAGTTTGACAACCAGATTTAAACCCTGTACGCTACACCTAGGGCTAACTCTTAGCACTCGTAGTGGAGCAGGCAAAGTCCAGTGAAAGATGGGAGACATGTTTCCCTAGACTATGGTCAATAGACAGACCAGTATGTAAACTGGGAATGCCAAGTGCCACCAAAGAGCCTGTGTCTGCCTGCAGCTATGGCTCTGAATTAGGCTGTGTTGACTGTTGTTGGCTGTCAGTCAACCAAGTATTCAGTACTCATGTGGCACTTTGCTCAGCTTGGGGACCACATTGAAGGAGAAACTTTTGGACAAATATAAAACAACTGCTGTGGGGTGGAGTGTAAATATAAAGGCAAGGTAACTCCATCTGAAGTTAGACTTATCAAAAGTGTGACAAGAGCCATAAAGGCGTCTTTGTCCGATTTTGCAAAAATAATCAAAGCTGCCACTGTGTATTCTTCCTGCAGTTGGCCACAGATAAATTAATGGTAGCTTATACTTGTATTCCAGCAGCAGAGGATTGAAACACTGACAGGGACAATTTTTAGGGGCATTTACATGCTCAACTGTAAAGTGCCAAATTACAGGTGCAACAGCCAGCAATTTGAATCCTTGTGATGTCTCCCATAGCCAACAAGTGTGGTCACTTTGAAGAGAAAAATTTAGGAATGCACCGAAATGAAAATTCGTGGCCGAAACAGAATATCAAATGCGGTAGTTAAGTTTTCACTATTTTTTAAATACTGCATAGCCTAGAATATATTTTTAGACATGTAAAAGAAAGTAAATAATTATTCAATATTCTTCAATATTTTAAAGCATTTTAAAGAAAGTGCCAGATCTCCGCACATTGTTTGATTGCATTGCGTCACACGCCACTATTCCGCCTTACTTTTAACTCACGCCACCGAAAGCCAATTCGGTTGCAGAATATATTCGGTGCATGCCTAGAAAAATCGACAGTCAGATCACATAATACAATCCAAAGACTTTAGGAGACTGGAATGTGGACCTGTACAAAGACCAGGCTTGTCCTCTGGCCTTGCAGCAGTTCCTTGTGTTTAGATCTATTGTTTTGTTATTTGTAGTTATTCATGGATTTATTTTATTTATTCATTATAAAATTACTTACTAAAAGAAAAACAGTGGCAAATAACACGATTGAGGAAATCTTTTGTTTATTGCGATACGAGTCTACAGTAGGGGTGTGCAAAATAATCGTCATGACAATGCATCGCGATACTAACTTTCACAATATACTGCATCGATTCTTGATGCCAAAAATCGATTTTTATTAATTAATAATTTAATATTTAATATTTAAAATAAATAAATTATTAGTTGTTTTTTTTAATAAATCCTATGCACTTTTTTTTGTGTGAAAGGGTATTGTTTGTTATGATGGTAGCTACCTCCAAAATGGCAAATGTTTGAGCATCATTTTTTGTTATGGAAAAAATCCTATGCACTTTGTTATTGGTTTGGTTCATTTGTTTTCGTTATTCAATAAATTCAGTTATGAATTGAGTTGCTCCGAGTTATGTATCAATTGAAGACACTACCCAGATACACAGCCACTGATATTTAAGTTATCCTCTTTTTTTTTGGTACATTTTCACTGAAGTATGTCGAATATATTGCAATGCATCGCAATAATTCAAGTATCATGATGCCTCGTGATAGTATCGCATCGTGGCATATGAATCGTGATTCGAATTGAATCGTGACTTCAATACCCACCCCTAGTCTACAGCTGAGATCAAATGCCTTGCTGACCTTAATTCACACAATTTCCCACTCAACAAATGAGGGCGAGTGGGGCAATTGCCCAGGGCGCAACTTCATGAGGGGCGCCGTGCCGAGCGCTTGAAAAAAAAAAAAAAATTATCATCTATCATATCACTGTGTAGGAAATTGGCAAATTGGCGCCCCCTCTGGCTGCAAGCGCCCGCGTAATACATTCCCTTCCACGCGGGCCAATGCGCAGCACAGAGACCTGCTGACGCTTACACTGGCGCGAGAGGAAAAGGAAGAGAGAAAGAAAGAGAAGATAGAGGAGTCACCCCCTCCCTCTCTGCGGCCGGCTGAGAGTCCAGCTCACACTACCACGATTTGACCAATGTCACGGCACTAGTTGCTACCAGGAATTGACCAATGATAGCGCCTACTAGCTCCTACCAAGAACACACACGCTCGCATCGGGAACACGGAAACTACAGAAGACAATAGTAAAAAGTTAGTATAACGCAACATTTAATCACTTTTAAATCGATCGTTCACCCTCCGTGGTATTTACTATGAATACAACGTACAAAGACACACTTTACATGGGACTTTGTAGAGATACGCGATCGGCATTTTCAATAGAGGCTACATGAATTACTTATCCCGGACAACACTTCATCTGGGAGCTCTTTTAGATTTGCTGGACAGTATCTCATCTTTGCTTTTGGCAAGTCATGTCATGAAATGTGTTTGTTATATCACTATTCTATTTTAGCGCCATTATATTATATTGTATTAATTATATTGATTATATGTTATAATATAATATATGTTATACTGAGGAGAAATCTGTATGAGGAAAGTGAGGAATAGCTGTGTGCGATAACTTTTTGTTTGTGTGTGTGCCTGTGCAATCTGTAGAATAAGACAGAAGAAGAATAAATGTTTAAGGGGAGAGTAGCCCACTTTGTGTGTGTGTGCGTGTAGCTTGGGGATTTTGAAAAAATCGTTTGAATAATTTATGATTTTTTCCATAATCGAGCAGCCGATGGTTCTATTTATATATCTGATTGTATATATTTTTTGCCACTTTTATGTGTAGAGTTTATTATTTAAGTTATGATAACTTTTATTTTTTTGAAAGTTGTGATAATGAGAACCACTCTATAGTGATAATTAAACATGGCTGCTTGGGGGGGGTCTCGCCCAGGGAGTAATTCAATGTAGAACCGCCCCAGATGCGAAAATTGTACTTACAATAATGCATCCTTCTATCCGCATGTTCACCTGTTCATACAGCCAGACCTGGATTCGCGAGCGCTGCAACAAAGACAACAGCTATAATTCACGGACAGTAAAAGGCCTAAACATCGGAGGTGTAATAGATTCTACAAGCACTTACATTTTGCAGGTACCGGAAAATTAGGTTCTGGTAAATAAGGTCAAGGAAGTAAATGAAACATACGACATAAGTTTGACCGATTCTTATTGTGCAAGAGAAACACGCACACACATCTTAGAAGCTGGTAACCGCATAAAGTGGCTCTAAATAAATACCGAACATTCAAGATAATCATAAATGCAGTAATAATAACTAATAAGTAAATAAACTGAACAATTTACCCAATGATACGGAATGAATGCGTTAGCATCACCAATAGCATAGTTGCTAACAGTGGTTTTGTTTTGCGTGTGAAGATTTCTGAAAGGATACAATGGGCTGCACCATAACCTTCTGCACCTTCTGTCCCTGTCCTCTGTACGCCATCCTTAAAATTACCAATAGTTGGTATAAAATATAAAAAAAATTGCACGTTTATTCAGCGCTTTTCAACGAAGTCCTCACGTTGGATTGCTTCAATGGCGCGTTTCCTTCAGGACAAAAGGTACTTCCGTTTTGAAGATATGAGCTAAAAAACAAACAGCGCCACCAGTACACCGGAGGTTTTAATGCACTTTAATAATACAACGGAATCTGCAATTCCCATTTCATCTATTCTATTACTTTTCAGCATGATAGAAAAATTTGATTAATCAAGGAGATAACACACACATCTGGGTTCTATAAGTTAGCCCATTATTAGCCAAGAATATTAGGTGTTTGGCCTTTTGGAAAGGTAATAACCTACTTGGTCCAATTTTTGCTTAATCTAGCCTTTCCGAACTTGTGGTGCCTTGGCCCATGTTTTATTCTCAACCATATTAGGTCTACTTTTGAATACCACATAATTCTTGCCTGAAATTCAGCCACCAATTAAGGTTGAATGTACCTGGTGAATGTTTGCAGTGCTCACTATAGATGGAGCTGTGTCATGTTGTTTTCATTTAACAGGCACTAAAGAAACATGCAGATGTGTGTGTGTGTGTGTGTGTGTGTGTGTGTGTGTGTGTGTGTGCGTGCGTGCGTGCGTGTGTGTGTGTGTGTGTGTGTGCGTGCGTGCGTGCGTGCGTGTGTGTGCACAAAATATATTTAAGCTAATGGTTATAACTGTTGAAGTCAGATACACAATGACAATTGGGCTTTACCATAGATGGCCAAAGCATTTCCTCCGATATTAATAGACAGTCTTATATAAAACAGCATTGACTATTTGTCTGTTGTGTACAATATACCTGTAACATGATGAGCTGAGTCAGGGAGGCCAGCCTTGAGTGTGCAGTTAACAATAGTATTAATAACTCATAACAGAGACTTGTCTTGCTGTATGTCCAAAAAGTGTGAGGGAAATTAGCAGCCGAGGACAGACAGGAGTCCACAAGTGGAGGGCAGGAGACACACAAGGATCCTCGGTGGCGTAGGCACTGGTGTCCTGTTACTGCAGAACCCTTGGGCACATCTCAGAAGGCCGTCACGCTGCCACTGAGCCAGGCATCGTTGTCAGGTGCCACATGGTTCTCTAGCTGCTAGTGTTGGAATGGGCTGACCCTCAATGCCACACAGCAGACTCACATTCTCAAGGAGGAGTGAGAGAGAGACACACACTTCAGCCACAGGCTTTAGAGGGCCAACAGCAGTCTAACGCCTTTACCTGTAAACTGTGCAGGGCCAAATGTACCAGAGGAATGCAAACACAGGCCAAAGAGGTACACTACATTTATTTACAATTTACTACACAATCTCCAAGGCAGGTGACACATACTGAGTATGTGCATGATGGTTTAGTTCAGTTAATTTATGGTAAGATAATTATGTATGAGCCTTATAGTGCAAAACCACAAAGAAGGCTAATCAGTCAAACTGGAATAACTGTTTAAATGCACATCCGGCTCTTGTATCTTCATGACAATTGCAAATGTCCTCATATGTCTTGCTCTAGGACATAAATAGACCTGCTGGTCATATGCCTAAGCTTAGCATTAACGTTATATTGCCTTTCCAAGATGCTCAAAATCGCTTTACAGTATAGTTTACTCCACTTTGTGGTGGTAAGCTACCACTATAGCCACAGATGCCCTGGGGTAGACTGATGCAAGGAAGACTGCCAGCGGCCTACCTGCCCCTCTGACCATCACTCATCTCTCACTCATAGGCAAGGGGGGTGAAGGGTCTTGCTAAGAACACAAGCAAAGTTTGTATGAGACTATAAGAGCGGTCAGATAGCCTAACCCAGGTGGCAGTTTAATCTCAGCTCCCACAGCTGATTACTGCTGTTGTGGACTTGGGCAAGGCACTTAACCCCCCTTTCCCCAGTGTCTGAGGCCCTGTCTGCACGACAACGTTCCTGTTTTTTTTATGCGGGGTGAAAAAAAGTCTCGTCCACACACGTGTTAGATCAGAAAATATTTGCGTCAAGATGAGCGCGGAGCGCTGAGTGAAAACGATGTAGTACATATGTCACACCAATAAGTGGCGCTGTAAACCGGAAAGAGCCAGAGCCGCCGGAAACGCAAGACTACAAAGAGCGCATGCGTATAAAGCCCTTTGTCTTCCGCAAACACACAAACACAAGAAGATAGTAACGATGGCGAACGCACAAGCAAAAAACTACTCCCTCGTTTGGACAGACGACGAGGTCGAGCCACTTCTGCAGGTTACGCTGGATTACAAAAGCCAGCAATACCTGCAGAACGTCGACTGGGAGACGCCACAATACCCACCAACGCCACAATACCCACCAACGCCACAATACCCACAAACACCACTTCATCCCGGACCTCACGAAACCTTGCAGTCCACACCGCTGGCCCAACCTTCTCCAGGCACCCACTCATTCAGGAGAGCTCTGCTGCAGGACGACAATGCGGAGTCACTGTGAGGTGGCACTTTGTAGTTTTTGATAGTTACGTGCACTGATTACTTTAAAAAAAATATTTTTCGAAAGACTGTTTACAAATTGGGCACTGGCACCTTTAGTTTTTTTGGTATAAAGCTGTGCATATTTTTAAAAATATTTTTGGCCAAGACTGTATAAAAATTCAAAACTGGCACCTTGTTTTTCTTGTATATAGTTGTATGAATTGCACCTTCGGTGCTTGGCACCATAGTGTTTCTACTGATTCTTATTATTATTGGGGCAAAGCACCGAAGGTGCTAGGCACCATAGTGTTTCCCCCTGTTTCTCTTTGCCCAGTGGTGTTTATTCCCGTACCCGCATCCCCCGATGTGTCTTCTGAGTGCTTTGTGAATGTTATTGTGGTGATAGGATATGTACTATTATGTACCTGAAGTGTGTGTTATTGTGTATCTTATAATATTAAAAGATAAAAAAAAAACAAAAAAAAAACTGATTCTTATACATTATTCTTCAACCCATGGGAGTCTATGGCAACCCCTAGAACCGTCTGGTAAAAAGTTGTGAAATTTTGCATGCACATTCCAGCCAGTCTCCTCATTACCTACAGCAATTTATAGGCCCCCACAGATCAAAGATCAATGGTGCATTTCTGCGTTGCCTAGCAACGCAGAAATGCACCTTTGATCTGTCTTTGATGTGGCTTTGATCTAGCTGAAGTGAGCTCATATCTCGGGAACCCTTCATAGGAAGCCTGGGAAGCCTGGCTAACAGACCCTGTGGGTAAACCCTGTTAGACCCTGTCAGACCCTGTTAGACCCTGTCAGACTCTGTTAGACCCTGTCAGACTCTGTTAGACCCTGTCAGACCCTGTTAGACCCTGTATAACTTTTCTGCTTATAACGTAGCGTTTGATTGGCTGTCATGACAAAACGATAATACATGCTGAGGCCTACATGCACCTTCGGTGCTTGGCCCCACATTGCTGCTTGCAGCTATATTTGGGGCCAAGCAGCGCTAAGCTGCAAGGCACCTATAGTGTTTCTATTGATTCTTATTATAAAATATTCTTCCGCCTCTGGGAGTCTATGGCAACCCCTAGAACCGTCTAGTAAAAAGTTGTGAAATTTTGCATGCACATTCCAGCCAGTATCCTCATTACCCACAGCAATTTATAGGCCCCCACCCCCAACCGTCTAGTGCCACCAGCAGGTCAAAGTTGCAGGAATTTTCAGGTACATTTCTGCATGTAACTTTTGAACCGTATGTCCAATTTTCAAAAACTTGGTATCCCTGGACTCCTTGGGCCAAGCCGAATCCAACGCACCCTATGACGACATTTTAAATTTTCCGCCATTTAGAATTTTATGAAAAACACTCAAAATGCTTCTCCAATTTTGCTCAAATTTGGTACATAGCATCTTTGGACTGAACCTCATCAGAAATATCCCTGGATTTTTTGATATCTCTTATCGTTTTGTCGTGACAGCCAATCAAACACATCCTAAAAGTCGCCAAACAGGAATTGAGCTCATATCTTGGGAACCCTTCATAGGATTATTTTCAAACTTTTCACAGATGTTCACATCCTTCCCAGGATTCCCCACAAAAAATGAAAGGGCCTAAGCTCAAACCCTCTAGCGCCACCAACAGGTCAATTATGAAAAACACTCAAAATGCTTCTCCTCCCTCAGTTTTGGACCAATTTTGCTCAAATTTGGTGCATAGCATCTTTGGACCGAGCCTCATCAGAAACTTCGCTGGATTTTTGATATCTCTTATCGTTTTGTTGTGACAGCCAATCAAACGCGTCTGTCCGAAAGCCGACGCACCCAATACTGACCTTTCGCGCGCGTTGCTAGGCAACGCCCTGATCAAAGATCTTTGATCTTTATGTACCTTTGATCTGATATAGCTGCAAGCAGCAATGTGGGGCCAAGCACTGAAGGTGCACATGCACCTTCAGGCCTCAGCATATATTATTAAAATTCCTGTAACTTTGACCTTAACAGGGTCTAACAGGGTTTAACAGGGTCTAACAGGGTCTGTTAGCCAGGCTTCCCAGGCTCCCAGGCTTCCTATGAAGGGTTCCCAAGATATGAGCTCACTTCGGCTAGATCAAAGACACATCAAAGACAGACGGTTCTAGGGGTTGCTAGACTCCCATCCTAACAGTCTTGGCGACTGGAAGTGAGCTCATATGTCAGGAACCCTTCATAGGATTATTTTCAAACTTTTCACAGATGTTCGCGTCCTTCCCAGGATTCCCCACAAATTACAGGGCCCCAGGTTAGACCCTAGAGAGGGGCAGAGCTGTCAACCGATCACCACCTGGTGGTGAGTTGGGTCCGCTGGCAGGGGAGGAAGCCGGAAAGACCTGGCAGGCCCAAGCGCGTAGTGAAGGTCTGTTGGGAACATCTGGCAGAGCCCTCTGTCAGGGGCACCTTCAACTCGCACCTCCGGGAGAGCTTCTCCCAGATTCCAGGGGAGGCTGGGGACATAGAGTCCGAATGGGCTCTGTTCTCGGCCTCTATTGTCGATGCGGCCGCCCGTAGCTGTGGTCGTAAGGCCTGTGGTGCCTGTCGCGGCGGCAATCCCCGAACCCGGTGGTGGACACCGGAAGTAAGGGATGCCGTCAGGCTGAAGAAGGAGTCCTATCGGGCCTTGTTGGCTCGTGGGACTCCGGAGGCAGCCGACGGGTACCGGCGGGCTAAGCGTGCTGCAGCCCGGGCGGTGGCAGAGGCAAAAACTCGGAGTTGGGAGGAGTTCGGAGAGGCCATGGAGGAGGACTATCGGACGGCCTCAAAGAAATTCTGGCAAACCGTCCGGCGCCTCAGGAGGGGGAAGCAGTGCTCCACAAACACTGTTTACAGTGTGGGTGGGGAGCTGTTGACCTCGACTGGGGATGTTGTCGGACGGTGGAAGGAATACTTTGAGGATCTCCTCAATCCCGCCGTCATGTCTTCCGAGGAGGAAGCAGAGGCTGGGGACTCGGGGTCGGACTCAATCATCACCCTGGCTGAAGTCACTGAGGTGGTTGGAAAGCTCCTCGGTGGCAAGGCCCCAGGGGTGGATGAGATCCGTCCTGAGTATCTCAAGTCGCTGGATGTTGTAGGGCTGTCTTGGCTGACACGTCTCTGCAACATCGCGTGGCGGTCGGGGACAGTACCTCTGGACTGGCAGACCGGGGTGGTGGTCCCTCTGTTTAAGAAGGGGGACCGGAGGGTGTGTTCCAACTATCGGGGAATCACACTCCTCAGCCTTCCCGGTAAGGTCTATTCCAGGGTGCTGGAGAGGAGAATTCGACCGATAGTCGAACCTCGGATTCAGGAGGAGCAGTGTGGTTTTCGTCCCGGCCGGGGAACACTGGACCAGCTCTATACTCTCCATCGGGTGCTCGAGGGTGCATGGGAGTTTGCCCAACCAGTCCACATGTGCTTTGTGGATCTGGAGAAGGCATTCGACCGTGTCCCTCGTGGGGTCCTGTGGAGGGTGCTCTGGGAGTACGGGGTTCAGGGCCCTTTGTTAAGGGCTGTTCGATCCCTGTATGACCGGAGCAGGAGCTGTGTTCGCATTGCCGGTAGTAAGTCGGACCTGTTTCCGGTGCATGTTGGACTCCGCCAGGGCTGCCCTTTGTCACCGGTTCTGTTCATTATATTTATGGACAGAATTTCTAGGCGCAGTCAGGGGCCGGAGGGGATCCGGTTTGGGAACCACAGGATCTCATCTCTGCTGTTTGCGGATGATGTTGTCCTGATGGCTTCATCAAACCGGGACCTCCAATGTGCACTGGGGCGGTTCGCAGCCGAGTGTGAAGCGGCTGGGATGAAGATCAGCTCCTCCAAATCCGAGGCCATGGTTCTCGACCGGAAAAAGGTGGTTTGCCCTCTCTGGGTGGGTGGAGAGTCCTTGCCTCAAGTGGAGGAGTTCAAGTATCTCGGGGTCTTGTTCACGAGTGAGGGGAGGATGGAGCGTGAGATTGACAGGCGGATCGGTGCAGCGTCGGCAGTGATGCGGTCGTTGTACCGGACCGTTGTGGTGAAGAGGGAGCTGAGCCAAAAGGCAAAGCTCTCAATTTACCGGTCAATCTACGTTCCTACCCTCACCTATGGCCATGAGCTTTGGGTAATGACCGAAAGGACGAGATCGCGGATACAAGCGGCCGAAATGAGTTTCCTCCGCAGAGTGGCTGGGCGCACCCTTAGAGATAGGGTGAGGAGCTTGGTCACACGGGAGGAGCTCGGAGTAGAGCCGCTGCTTCTCCACGTGGAGAGGAGCCAGCTGAGGTGGCTCGGGCATCTGTTCCGGATGCCTCCTGGACGCCTCCCTCGGGAGGTGTTCCGGGCATGTCCCACCGGGAGGAGGCCCCGGGGAAGACCCAGGACCCGCTGGAGGGACTATGTCTCCCGGCTGGCCTGGGAACGCCTTGGGGTCCCCCCGGAGGAGCTGGAGGAAGTGTCCGGGGTGAAGGAAGTCTGGAGGTCCCTGCTTAGACTGTTGCCCCCGCGACCCGGCCCCGGATAAGCGGAAGAAAATGGATGGATGGATGGAGGTTAGACCCTGTCAGACCCTGTTAGACCCTGTTAGACCCTGTTAAACCCTGTTAGACCCTGTCAGACTCTGTTAGACCCTGTCAGACTCTGTTAGACCCTGTCAGACCCTGTTAGACCCTGTCAGACCCTGTCAGACTCTGTTAGACCCTGTCAGACCCTGTTAAACCCTGTCAGACTCTGTCAGAATCTGAATCAGAATCAGAAAGGTTTTATTGCCATATGTTTGAACATGTTCACAACATTAAGAATTGCTTCGGTACTCGATGCGAAATAAAAATAGAATAAAATAAAATAAGCAGAAAACTTACATTAACAAATTTACAAGAATACAAGAATAATAATAACAATGCAGGTGCAGGTAATGTTCAGGTGCAACAAAAAAAAACAGCACAGGGTCCTGTGACTGACATAGAGCGGGGGGGGGACAGTCCTAGTGTCACTGCAATTGCATCTGGCTTTATTAAAGTTGCTGTCCTACTGGAGCAGCACATGTACAATACATTTGTTTTAAAGAGGAGATTAAAGATCCCATGACATGGTACTTCTTGATGCTTTTATATGGCGCCTTAATGGTTCCCTTATACTGTAAATGAATCCTTCTCCAAAATCAAGACTCAGTGCATGAGATAGCCTCATGAACACAGTCCTATTCATAACTATGTCTCTGAAACGCTTTATTCTGGGTGTTGCTGCTTGAATGCAAATGAGGAGGACAGAGACAGGCCAGTGCAGTGGGTGGGGGTGTGGCCAAATACACAACTGTTTCCTGGATTAGTGGTGCGCTGTTACCCACTTCTGCGTTAAACGTGGAGAAAGATATGAAACGCTTTCCATTAAAAAAAACACATTTCCTCCGTCTCAACCATCTGGTAAAAAGTTGTGAAGTTTTGCATGCACATTACAGCCAGTCCCCTCATTACCCACAGCAATTTATAGGCTCCCACCTCCCGGTAGGGGTAGGCCTACATGCTGAGGCCTACATGCACCTTCGGTGCTTGGCCCCACATTGCTGCTTGCAGCTATATTTTTCTAAATGTTTTATTAAAAAGTGTTTATAAATCTCACATTTGTCTTGTGTGCTACTGCATGAGCCTTCTTTTAACTAGGCTAATTTTCATTCATTAACAAAAGACAACAAATTGTTGACGTTTCTCTTTATTTACAGCACACAACACAGTAAATCCACACATTTTCAGCAAAAAACTTTATAATGATGTGTGAATTGGTGTGCAAATGGGTGCATGGTACCTTAATGTCCTCTGTGCCTTGAAGGTAGAAATCGCTATACAAATGTGACCATTTAACATTTAGACCAGAGGTCTTCAACAGGGGGGTCGCGACCCCTAGGGGGGTCACGGAAGTACTGCAGGGGGGTCGCAAAATCTTTTGATTTCACTTTAAAATAATATAATTTTATATTTTATAGTGTAAAATACAGTATCAACCTGTGTATTATTTCCTTGTATTGTATGTACCATAACAGGGTAGCAATGTTTATACATGACACTAAGCTCAATTTAATATAAAACACAATTCTATGCCGTATATATAGTAGGGGGTCCCTGGCCCAGTTTGCCATCTGTTTGGGGGTCCCTGGCCTGAAAAACGTTGAAGACCCCTGATTTAGACTAAAACCACAGCTGCTACCACAGCACCTGCATTCACAGCAGTCTCCCCATCTCGGTATTAACCAGGCCCAAACTTGCTTAACTTCCAAAATCAGATGAGATCAGGCATTCTCAAGGCAGTATCCTAAGTTTCATTGTCTCTATATTAAAACATTTGACCAAAATTGACCAAATTTACATAGACACTGCTGCATGCAATTTTCCATTCATTGAAAGTTCAGCAGTTTATGCGTGAAGAGTCCCTCAGTCGTCCAGGTAGAATCCATGATAAAAGAAGAAATTCAATTTGTCAACTGGACAAAGTTTGTTTGGTCGAAAACGTTTCGCCGCTCATCCGAGAGGCTTCGTCAGCTCTGAGCTGATGACAAATTGAATTTCTTCTTTTATCATCTTCAGGAGTTTATATATCAAATAAATACAATCTTGCAATACAGTGGACATTACCTCTACACTGAACTACACTGGGCTCAACCTAGTGAAATAGGAAAGACAGCCTCACACCCAAACAGGAAGTTGTCTGACTGTGCATTGTGATGGACTATTCCATCTTTTCTCATTTCCACGTGTCGTTCTTCTATTTCTGCCACTAGCCTGGTATCTGTGTGGCCTCCTCTGACATCACTTCCTCTTCCTGTCGGTGGCGATTGTTCAGAAGGGAAGGGAAAGCAGACGGATGGGGAGGGGGGTTATGTTCTTCCAGACTGGCTCACCTGGCTGACCTCCACCTGACTGACATGACCAGCTACAACCAGACAAGGCCCTGGCTGCTGCTTCCTGCCTCTGACAGACAGGATATTCACGGCACACTTGGACAAATATGGCAGCTTTTATGTCAAAAGTTCCCCTGGTACAGTTCGATTACACAACCAAACAAATGCCCACACAAACAATAGGGAAATATAGCGATAGAGCTGATTTATGGCACTGGAGCTATTCTGGTTATACAAACTCACACCAGGAAAAACATGAAAACTTTAAAATATATAAAGGTGCAGTGTGAAACTTTTCTGGTGATGGTCATGGAGATGTTAT
Source organism: Paratrypauchen microcephalus (assembly GCA_036785185.1). Taxonomy (NCBI): domain Eukaryota; kingdom Metazoa; phylum Chordata; class Actinopteri; order Gobiiformes; family Gobiidae; genus Paratrypauchen; species Paratrypauchen microcephalus. The sequence goes on from JAVJIX010000005.1 coordinate 8,238,923, forward strand.
TACTTTGCCTGCATCGTGATATGATTCAGAATTGCCATGGAGATAAACAGGTGGTGCTGTGTGGCCAAGTTACTGCTTAGATCTGTGCTTGATTCTCAAGGTATTTTGAGCAATAAAAATACATGCAATGATATAAATGATGGATGTATGTTTAATGCCATAATGTGCAACATTCCAAGCAAAGCAAAAACCTCTCCACAGAGGAATGTATAAAAGTTATGAAGTGCACTTTTCAATGTATATTTTTAACCAGGAACCAAGTCATCTAATATTTTAGTTTATTTGTACAATGCTGTGAACATGTCAGTTAAGATGATGTTTAAGGTGTTTTATACAGTTGGAGTCTGCAGTTATATAATAAATAGATATGTAAATGACCACTTAGGTTGGTCATTACTAAGTTCTCTGGTTCTCATTGTTTCCATTTGGTCACAGAAAGTACATTTTTGTCATCCTATATAGGAGTAGTTATTGCAGTGTTGTATATATAATGAATATCAGCTCCAGGTGGAGGTTGATTGTGTGTAAGCCCCACACCCAGTCTGTTCTGGTGCTGCCGTATGATGGCATCACCCATTGAACTAACAGACTGTAACAAACACTACTGACAAGTTTATTTCTTCTATTGAGTGTATAGACCAAGCCTGTTTGTGTACAGGGTGGAGTGATCTGTGATGTTATTCAATTACTCTAACCTGCAGTGTAACTGTGCAGCCCAATTATAGACAAGTGTAATCATGTTTGAACGGTGCAGCTCCATTATTGCCAGTTTGCCACTGCACTGTAAAATGAGTTGTTGGTTTGTGGTTGTCCAGGGACCTGAGCACCTATTACATGTATTATGCTCTATGTTTGCACTCAGTTAGTTAACACCTTTCCTGGAGTAAGACCTCTGTAGATTACAATGTGTTAATTCTCATTGGTGCATGTTAAACAAACTCATACACATTGTCTTGGCCTAATTTACTTTCTGAGACAGTGGTGGCACTCCAACTTTCTCATTCCATTAAAAGAAATGGCTTTGCAGAAGAAATTATGTATCTCAGTGAATGAATGAACTAAATAGTTAGTTGTGTGTGAGTAATGTTCTGGGTGTACTCAATAGCACATAGGATGCAGGCACCACATCCAGTGCCAAAACAGTGACAAGCCCAAGAGCATGACTGAAAGGTGCTCGAAGGTGCTTCTTGGGAGGCAGCTATGATCCATGTCCCTGTGGCTTAAAGTATCGTATGGAAAGAGTGTGACTGAGAAGTGTATGTGAATGCTGGAGTAATATTGTTGTTGTGTACTTTGTCTAAAACACATGGTGGAACTGTGTCTAAGTGGTGGAAGTTGAATGTTCAGCAGCATAGTGTATTATCAGAGTGGTTCTGTTTCTTATTGCGATTATGTGACATTAGGACAATTTGCTGTGAGGGGATTCGCGGGTGGGTTACATCAGCCATGCCAGCCTCACCCAGAGGACCAAAACACTTTCCAACTTGTTCACACTTTCTCTATTAAACAATTGATTCTATGGCTATGGTCTCAGACTTACTCATACGGCTCTTATCTTGTTTTAACAGCACAGTCAAGATGCACAATGCATTTATTTTCCCTCCAATTAACACAGTGAATAATACGCAGGTCCGATAAGGGCTTTTTGTTTCAAATGGTGTTTATGAAAACGAGGAAATGTGAAGGCATTTCTCATTGTGAGCCTGTTTGGCTGTAATGCCAGGGACCTGCTGGCCAAAGCTGGTGCACAAGTGGAAGAGGTCAGCAGCACACAGGGCCAGTTGGGCATTAGGCACAGTCACTCAAGTCTGAGGACCATTAAATTGTCTTGTGATTGTCTTCAACTAATACTGTAGATAGAGAGCCATGCCATGTTACTTCAAATACATGTAGTACATTACATGTCTCCCTTTTCCACCAGTATGTTGTTGTTGTTTTGTTGTTGTTGTTTTTTTTTCAATTAGCTGTTGCTTTATTTGTGCCAGTCCCATGTCTGATTTAATATCCAAGACTGCTTTTTGGAGGACATGAAGTCCCTGCAAATTTGGAGACAGATGACTTCAGCAAGGAAAGATAATTGTCATCATGCTTCCTTATTTTGGTACTAAAAAGTAAGTAGATACAAGAATATGTTGAAGCAGTGGTTTGTGAAAAAATCATACTGTTGTAGGCAATTACAGTGCATTTAATGTGACCCAAAAGAGAGCCATTGTCCATGTGATTACAGTCCACATTGGTCCATTTGTGTCGATAGCCCAGATTCTCCCTCCTCTAATGGTGTCTTAAAATGTTTGATTTGTTGCTAGTGGAGGGAGTTTAGCAGAGGTAATAATTATCATTGTTCAGTGCACTGCTCTCACTCAGTGTGACATGTAGCCTGACTCGTTCATTTCTCCTCACTGTGAAGAACAGAGGACCAGACAATGGTGTTTTGTCTTCACTACTCCTGTCTGTCAACTTTATGACTTGTGAGTCCTGAGGATGTGTGAATTCCAGCCCCAGACTCTAAGTGTATGGAGGAGTATGACATTCTACATTTAATACCAAACACACTAAAGGTATTTGTATTGTACTGTGGAATGATGAGCTTTAATACTGTCAGTACAACTTGTAGTTTCGTGTGAAGAATCCCTCAGTCGTCCAGGTAGAATCCATGGCAAAAAAGGAGAAATTCAGTTTGTCAACTAGACAAAGTTTATTTGGTCGAAGACGTTTTGCAGCTCATCCAAGCTGCTTCTTCAGTTCTGGCTAGAGTGCTGGTGGACACTGCTTATAACTAGCTGCAGGGAGGAGCTAACTACAATGAAATTACTATGAAACTATTACACTTCTTTGTTGTCAGTTTCTGTCTAGGGTCCTTGTTAGCATAGTCATTCAGGACCATAGTGGGTGTTTTCACACCTCTGGACCTGACCCTATTGTTTTCTTTGCTTTGATTTAGGTTTGAAAATCGAGTTATAGATGGGAGACAAATTGTATCTGACCCCTCCATTTCTGTTCAAGGAAGGATTCTCTTTTTTGACAAAAATAGCCTCTTTAACTCCCCTCTCAAATCAGTTATTTTCTCTGGCTAAGATCTGTACCTCACTGTCCTCAAAAGAGTGACCCGTGGCTTCTAGGTGGAGATGTACGGCAGATGAAGGTCTTGGCAGATCTTGGCCAGAGAAAATAACTGGTTTGAGAGTGGAGTTAAAGAAGCTATTTTTTGTCAAGAAAGAGAACCCTACCTTGAACATAAATGGAGGGGTCAGACACAATTTGTCTCCCATCTATAACTCTATTCTCAAACCTAAATCAAAACAAGACAGAAACTAGACAGAAACTGAATACAAAGTGATAGTTTCATAGTAATTTTATTGCAGTTAGCTCCTCCCTGCAGCTAGTTATAAGCAGTGTCCACCAGCACTCTAGCCAGAACTGAAGAAGCAGCTTGGATGATGCGAAACATCTTCAATCAAATAAACTTTGTCCAGTTGACAAACTGAATTTCTCCTTTTTTGCCAGCTTGTAGTTTCCTTTTCCTCTTTTATATCTGAGCAAATGTTAAATTTTAAGATTAAGACTGGTCAAACAGTAACTCATTTAAAATAATGTATTTTCTTCAATAAAAAAAGAAGATACCAACCTATAACCCTAACCCTATTTATTTTCCACTGAAAGTAACAGGTGTCACGGCTGCCTAGAAGATTGATTATAAAGATAAGAAAGCAACAACCCTGGATGAAGGAACCTTCACTTTCTTCCATACCTGATGCACAGCTGACAAAATGAACAAAAATAAAAGTATACTAATTAAAAACAACAACATCTGTACTATATTCAGGTGCATGATCAATAAGTAATGCGTTTTAAAATATAAAAACGATAGAGTGGAGGTTTTGACAGCACATATGCACAATAACTAGGCCACTGCAACTGAAAGAAATGCTGAATTACACATATACTCATATTAAAGTGAGGGGGATTTACTTTTATAGGGTATTAACACATAATATATTTAGATCACCATGTTACCTTTTATTATTTTTGGGAAATGCTATATTCACCAAAAACAGCATATTAGCATGCGTTATAGTTTGATTTTCATTATTGTTGATTGTTTGAATGTTCCCTCCCTTTACTCCTCCTTCAGAGCGCTATCACAACACAGTGTGTATCCCGCTACTGAAATTACTGCACATCATCTGTCAAGTTACTGTACAAAATTACTAAAACATACATGGATGAAATCCAAAACTTCTTCAGGCATGATTTTGATGAGAGAACAACATTATAACATGGTAGAAAGCTAAAAGCATTGATTGATTGATTGATTGATGTTGCCTAATAACTAATAACTAATAACTCCCACCGGCTGGTTAGCTCAACTGGTAAGTCATGGACTTTCCCCCTGGGGGTTGTGGGTTCAAATCCCCCCCGGGCAATGAGCTAACCAGTGTGGGTCCTTGGGCAAGACCCTTCACGGTACTGCCCCCCGGGCGCCGAAAAAGATGGCTGCTCACTGCTCCTGAAAAGGATGGGTCAAATGCAGAAGTCAAATTTCTCCCGTGTGTCACTGTGTGTCATTGTGTGTGAGACCAATAAAGGCTTAAGCCTAAACTTAAATCTTAATCTTAATACCCCCTCTTTAAAGATTAGTGTATGTCGGAGGTAAACTGGATTTGTATTCATCTAATACTTTCGGATGAGTACAACGTCAACAACCATGATTTGACCTCCTCGATTTTTCAAGACTATACTGTGTCCCATTTCAAAGTTCAAACTTTCAAATTGTCAAAGAAAATAATCTGTAATAAGCTTAACAGTGAGCAGTGTAAAACACATCTGCAGTTCAACATTCACAGTTGCAATTTACTGTGCCAAAAGGTTTATTTTATTTATTTATTTTTTTCATGTTTTTTTTACACTGAAAACATGCATCTCCCCAAATCTGACTCCCGTTTGTTTCCATGGAAATGTTGTTCCATTTGCTATAATATTTCACAATATGGCACAAAACCTATCTATACCCATGGAAAAGTGTTCCAGCGTATCATTTTAACTTTCTGTTTCCAATGAATTATGCAGGTGACAAGCCACCTCCAGAAAGTTACATGGTGTTCATTGAACACAGTATAGATATTTTAGAGATTTAGGCCTTTTGACACCAAATACATTGGTTTGGATAGTAAAAGTTTATAATTGTTTTTTATTGCATTGCTATCAGCCATGCCATTTAAACACCTTTTATTGCACATGACTTTAAAACTTCACACACCTACACAATTAGGCATTTGTGTGTTTGTTTCCTCTCAGTATAATCTGACCTCAGATGAAATGTGGAACACCTGGTAAATATCTAAACTCTGGTGTACAGATGTTAAAAGCCATCACATGTGACAAAGCACAGAGCAACAGGTGGGACCCACAGGACACTGCTCATTACTGCTCCTCTCCTTCCCTTGGACGGCATCGGCAGTTGAAAGATTTATGAGCCCTGATACCATCTAGACACTATATGTGTTATTGGGCAATATGTTGTCTATATTTTCTGGACACGAGCATGGAGCTGCTATGTCAACAATGCACATAGTATAATACACAGTCCTGGTGATCTCTGAGGACAACCACAAGCAAGTTCATGTTTCATATTGTGGTGTTTAGAGCTGGATAAGACCACTCTGCCCACTTATGATGCCTGTTGAGACTTTATTTCTTCTATTTTATCTGGCTTCCTGTTTTGATCTCCTTGTGAAACTGACACCTGCTTGTACTGTGGCACTGAGATACACATACACACGCACACACACACACACACACACCACGCGCACACACACACACACACAAACACACACACACACACACACATACACACACACACACACACACATACACAAAAATAAAAACACACACACACACACACACACTTGGACAGCAGATCCCAATGAAGTGCCTAAATATGGTGAACAAAAGGTCTACAGGGGAGTGAAAGGAGAAGCAGAACAAAAAACAAATAAGTAATGAAATTATAACAATACAGAGAGAGGGGCTGATAGAGAGACAGAGGAGGAAAGGGAGAAAGCAGGGTTGCCACAATGGCGAGGAACAATCGCGCCGCGTCAATGGAAAAAGAGAGGTGGGGGGGAGAGGGCTATCTGGACAATAGAGCCGGTGACAGGAGCACAATGGTTGCAGTGTTTTCAATTAGACATTATCTCATAGACAGAGTGGCAGGTCTCATTGTGCGAAGGGGCTATTTCAGGGCTGCCTTTGTGTGGGCCAGTGCTGCCCCCCCCCATCCCCCCCTCCCTGATCCTCAATCCCCCTCTCTGTACAGCCCACCTTCAAACTGGTGCCCCCGCAGAGGCAGCACTGTCTTGTGTTCTGGCTGAAAAGAGCGGCCCGCTTCATTGGGCTGGTTATTTGCTCTTCATCAGTGGAGGGCCACAGTGGAACGGGATACTGAGTTATAGGAGCTTGGAAGGGGAAGAAGAGGCGCAGAAATGGGGCAGTAAAGAGTGATGTCAGTTTGAGCCAGTATGTATATCCTGTCCGTATACTGTAATCCCAACATGTTGAAACATTTCATCAGATAGCCGTGTTTGTCGACGTAGCTACACTTTCTGTTGAATAATATGCACATGAATATCTCTCAATCGGGTCACTGCGGTTGGACTATCTCTATAGTGTAATGTTTGCAAAAAGCCGCTGTGCTTTTGGCTTGATCTGCTTCCGCTGGCAGATGTGTTGTTTTGCTGTGTTAGGCGAACGAGGACTCGGAAAACAGGGGCCTGCGGTGTGCTCAATTCTCAGAAATAATACAAACTTTGGTTATCGGATTTGAACATCTATAGCAAGATGACACGGTCACAAAAATAGTTGTTTCAACAAGTATCATGTACTTTAATGCGGTTTGCAACATAAGCACATCTGTGCTACTGTTGTCTAAGCAGAATCATCTCTACAATTTTCCACTCTGTGTGTATCTAAGCGTTGTCAGGGGCCTCACTAGGTTGGCACAGTGCATCCCATATCTAGGCTACATCTTATGGGTCAGACCAGTGTAGGTTATCCTGTTAACATGAAAAGCACTGTTTGCCATTAATATAATTAGTGGCACAAGTTTGACATGTAAATCTCAAGTAAATAAATGTTTGTGAAGTTTAGAATGTATTATATATGTTTTAAACAAAATAACTAACTGCATGAGATCCATAGCATAAATTATAACCCAAGCTGGCACTAGGCTGACCCAATAGTGGACATTATTTGAGAATGGTAGCCTATTTTTCCTCTGTCCAGAGTCACCAGAATCTATTTCTGTGCTCTGAACCACTTGTGTGACCCAACAAACTCAAGGGCATCTTTTTGTTGAGAAATCAAAAGTCATGCTCATATTGTTCACACCGGGTTGACAGTCACAGTGTAGTTGAGGATGAATAGAAAGTTTAAATACAAAACATACATATATAACACATACACATTTGCTTATAATTGTTCATAACCATTACTTTATGATGCTATTGCACGGAAAGTAAAAGGCAGTATAACTTCATTCTGGAAAGGGGTGCGTGTGTGCAGTCATGGCAGTGTGTATTCTTTAGGTGAGTGCATACTGCAGTTTATCAGATATGTCAGATAGGAGAAGCTGAAAGGAGGCAGCCTCAGTGACCTGGTTCCAGAGGAGCAAGTTTCACACAGGAAGAGTTTGTGGCTGCTGGACTTCAGTTGAGGTTTGTTTTGTACAACATATTGCATAAAGATTTAATATAAGCCTCTATAACGGTCACTGTGGCCAAACATTACACTGTTTCCTCTAATAACAGATTTGGCAAATTTAAACTTGAAGATATCAGCCTTCATGGCAGACTAACATTATGGGCACGATCATGCAGTAATTATTTGCAACATTTCACATTTTTGCAAAAGTGCATCACATAATATCAATCTATTTGTCTCTACATAGCCTACATACTGGGCGCTCACCACTGGTATACCATATTTCTGATCACCTTTAAATATTAGCTTGTTTGAATCATGAAAGGCTCATTTGTCTCAGTCTTAAGTTTTGCAATCAGATGTAGAAACTGTAGGGCCAGTAGTAGCCTATACTGCTTTAGTTTGTAACATTGATATCAAAACTTATGATAATGAACAGATTATAACAGCAGCACATTTACTCAACACATAAGCCACCTCTCTTTGAGATTTTTATCCACAGGTCAAAGATCTGAGCTCAAATCCTGCCTGTATGTGGTCAGCAGAGCGCAGACTCAAAGTTGAACTCGGAGGAGGGTCACTTGCATATTCTGCTTCTTGATTTTGCATGTTTCTCCCAGCTCCACCACATTGGTCATTCTTCATCCAATCAATGCAGAGTTAATGCCATACTGTGGAACATTTCAGACAAATCAGCATCAGCATCTCTATAGAGAGGAGAAGAAGGCGCTCTCTGGCCAAGTTATGAGCCAGATCTGTGTCTTAAAGCAATGAAATCTCTTGTAATAGAATGAATGTCTTTTCTTTTGGTCTGTTGAGCGACTGATATGTTACACCGTTGGGGGCTTTAGTAGAAATATTTTACAAAATTCTGGTTAAGGGTGATGATTTAACATTGGCGAAAAACATTGTGAATGTAGCTCCACAGTTACATGGTGCTAAAATGATTTTGCATTGGATCACACAAATTCCTGGCCAATGGGATCTGCCATGTGGATGAACAAACATCAAGCAGCAAACTTTTCCAAATTTGTGATTCTTTAACACAGCCTGACATATAACCGAGAAGTTTAAGAATGTTTAGAAGAAGTTTAGAAAATGAGGGCTAATAAGTAACCAGAGAATTGCACTTCACAGCACGATTGTTGCTGGAACCACACCTCTGTCCACACACTGGCAGTGCAGCCTCTCACACTGTCCATCAGCAAACACCAAACAGATCCAGTCAATACATGGTAATGAACCTGGACACTGCCTGCAACAAAGTGCCACCAGCAGTCTGCATGAAAATGAGCTGCTCCTGTCCAACATGTGGAGATGTGTGATATTGAGCTGCCAGAACTTGGGCTTGTATTATTATCATCATCTGATTTGTATTGTCATAGACTGACACTGCAGTCAGTGTCAGTCTATGCACTGTTTATGTCTATGTCTATGTCTATGTCTATGTCTATGTCTATGTCTATGTCTATGTCTGTGGCTGTGCAGTTCAGGGGTCATTTATAGACTTAGAAATAGACAAACTTTATTGATCCTCAAGGGAAATTATTTGGAGACAGTAGCTCACACATCACAATATATTATAATAACAAAGAGCAAATGGAGCAAAATGTAATCATAAGTAAAAAATAAAATAAAATAGCAAGTGACTGGTGTCAAATAAGACACAATTAATTAAATGTATGTATATACGTATGTGTAAATAAAAATAAAATTGACATATAGTAATAGAACTATATCTCAGCTATATACAAGAGGTCGTAAGGAGAAACACTGCAAAGATTAAATAATTATCGATAGAATATAGGGTTATCTATGACATAAGGGTGACATAGAAAATAACAATCATGTGTGTGAACTGAACAGTCATGGAAAGTAACAAAGTACAAATAAATTACAACGCATCAGTACAATGTTGAGGTATCTGTACTAGTAAAGTAAGTAAAAGTACAATGCTTAAGTACAATGTTGAAGTACTAGTAAAGTAAGTAAAAGTACAATGCTTCAGTACAATGTTGAAGTACTAGTAAAGTAAGTAAAAGTACAATGCTTCAGTACAATGTTGAGGTATCTGTACTAGTAAAATAAATAGATTTTACAGTGGATACTTTTTACTTTTACTTCACTTCATTTGAGAGCAGGTATCTGTACTACATTCCACTACATTTCAGATCTGGACTGAAAAGAAAAAGTACTTTTCTTTATGGTTTGAGTGCTGCTGAAATGGCTGAGACTTATTTTTAGCATTTAATTTGAGTTAACTTCACAACTTTGGGCAAATCAAATACACAAAAACAGCTAGAAAAACAAATAAATCAATTTAATCAATTAAAATTTGCTAATTTTTTAAAATCAAAATCATTACATTTCATGATTTAATTGATCAAAAAATATCTGCAAAATACATTTGCTTTTTACTCTTAAAGGTGCATTGTGTAAGTTTTCTGGTGGAGGGTGCGTCACCTGCTTGATATGACATTGCTCTGCCTGGAATGTTGCACAGTATGACATTAACAGCTCCACCTTACATGTATTCAATTACAGTGGTTTTATTGCTCAAAAGTACCTTAAAAAATAAAAATAAAATTCTGACTGTGAGTGGGGTTGCCTTTCAACAAATCTGACCTGTAACTTGGTCTGGTTTAGTCTCCAAAGTAATAACATTTCCACGGACAAAAGCATTTGACAGACTCTCCACCAGAAAACTTACACAATGCACCTTTAAAGTACATTTTTAAACAGGTACTTAAATAGTTTTACTTAAGTAGATTTTTTTCATTTTTACTTTGACTTGAGTAAACTTTTTCCTGTGTATCTGAACCTTTACTTAGGTATTCACTTGTGAGTCACATTTAGCTCTAGTTAGGTCTTTTTTCCCTGTACTTGAGGCTTGGTAACTTGGTGGTAATTAGACTCTCAGGGGAATTGACTTGAGACTGGACTTTACCTTCAGACAGAGGACTCGGACAAGAATGTGACAGCGAATTTGATTCTCGACTCTTCTTCCTAACTTCAGTTGAGTCACTCAGCCTTAAAGATCCTATATTACTTTTATAAACTTGCAAACTTGACTCTTCTGTAAGATGTGTTATAATGCTGTTATTATGCAAATGAATCAAGTGAAGGTGTGTGGAGTTTAAAAACACATTTGAACACCTCCTGTATTACCAAATGTCATCACAAGGTGGATTAGAGCATTTTCTCAGGCTAAATATGCAGGATTTGTATGTTAAACTTCTGTGAATGAAATAAAACAAAACTTCAGGTATGTTTTTGATGATGAACTAACGTTATAACATTGGAAAATAGCGTAACATGGGCCCTTTAATTCAAAAGCTGATATCTGATGCATAATTGACTTGGATCAGATATGTTTTGTTGGACTCTTGGTAGAAATTGTTGCTTTAGTCATCTTTGGTTTGTCATTGTTTGAAATAGGGGTTTGTGGTCGGTTGTAGAAATAATTCTCAGAAATAACAATAGGGTTTGGTCACATTTATTAAGCACTTTTCTATCATCAAGGCACTCAAAGCATCAAGGAATCACTCACCCATTCACACACACATTGATACGCCAGTGTGCGGGGGCGAGGTGGGTTAAGTGTCTTGCCCAAGAATGTAATAAAAGCATTCATCTGTGGTTACTGGAATCACACCGCCAACCTGTAGGTCAGTGGAACTGGCCTCCTGATCTATCTGTCACCCCAAATGTTAAATCAGGGGTCTCCAACCTACTTCAAAGTAGCTCACCAAAGGATTTCTGTATTATACACATTGCGCTGAATAACTAACATTTGATTAGTTACTATTATAAATATATCATTATTGATGTCTGTCTTGTGCACTAATAAATGGATAATGGTTCATGTTTTATAGGCATCTAACTGTTCCCATATAAGGCTGTATATACTCAATTTCTTGTAAGAGCTAAAATTAGTAGGTCTCTGGTATTTTCATTTTGTAAAGGTAGCTCACTGGAGGATAAAGGTTGGGGACCCCTGTGTTATATTCTCAGATTCTTTTTTGCTGGTAAAAGATGAAATACAATTCACCAAAATGCTGAAATTTAAATGTTTTTTTTTTTTTTTAACAATATCTATGACTTGTTTGGTACGATCTTCATACTAATTTCACTGTTATAGAATGGCAATATCTCCATGACAATATCTCTACTTCAGACTGATACTGAATATTTTGATTGTGAAGAAAACCTGTTGCTATCAAACCAACAGTGGACTTGTCTGGTGCCACACGCTGCAGAGGCAGATGGACGCTGGCCCTATGTGATCAAAATAATCAGCTGTAATGTTGCTGCTGGCAGCTGAATGCAGTCATTCAGCAGTTTCACTCCATTGTCGAAGCACATTGTTGGAGACAATAATGCATGGGTTTTGAATAGGTGACACAAACAACAAAGCTATTCATCCCATTAACAAAATCACATAATCACACGGAAAAAGGAGCTACTGTAATAAAAAAAAAAAAGATAAATAAAAACATTTCAATGGAGCCGAACAATAGAGCTAAAGGTGTCTTTTCAGCAACTGTTAACACCTGCTCATTTGAAACAGCTCAAAAGGACAATGAAAAGATGTCGTGACTATTAATATGTGGGGTGGAGCACAATTGTCAAGAGTATCTCACCTGAGTACTGTTGAGTCCTGGCCCAGAAACCACTGAACAGACAACGCATACCTGCCCCGCCTGAGGTAAATTTGCCACAACAGTTCATCTGGCACGCTCTATTGTTCCCATGCATTGCTGGAAATCTTCTACAAGAAGTTTGTATTAATGGTATAATTACACTAATTTAACTATAGGCCTAATTTAATTGTGGTTTAAATGAGCATTTAAGATTTCCATGACACACCTGGTTGGCTCATACAACCAAACAACATAATCACCACATAACATCGCATAACAAAAATAGATAAATAAATAAATAAATAAATAAATAAGTAGTGTCATTGTTGCTACATTGATAGGCAGAGCAGAAAGGGCATCCACTTGAGTGCTCATTCTGTTAATGAAGCACTTTGCCAGTAGTACTAGTGTTATTCTTTTTGCTGCGTCATTGTGCACATGGCAAAACAGAAAAACTGAAATTGTGATCATAGGCTCATCATTTTTGCAAAGGTATATGTGCTCTTTAAGATTTAGATGATACTTTTATGCAATACTCTTGGATTTTTTAGGACTATATTTCATTTGGAGATGCTTAAAGGAAAAGTAACGTTATTTTACAATCTGAGCCTTCTTTCGGTAATAAAACAAGTCGTTTGACTCACCCATATCACGTTCGTGTCATTTGGAGCTGTTTGAAGAAAGTTATGTTGTAGCGTATCCGTTAGCATGAGTATTCGGGGCATTACTTTGCGGTCTCCAAATAACACAAACTTTAGCACTTTTCAAATCATAGAAGCCCGATGTCTTAATGTAAGATTTCGTTTGAAGCAAAAGTGGCCTGTAATCCAAGATTTATCCATAGTTTTCAGCTTTGCGTTTCATGTTTGGGTCCCGGGAGCTGATAGCACAATCCGCGCATGCGCACTGGCGTCCTCATCTACTCGAAACTATGGCTAAATCTCGGATTACAGGCCACTTTTGCTTCAAACGAAATCTTACATTAAGACATCAGGCTTCTATGATTTGAAAAATGCTAAAGTTTGTGTTATTTGGACACCGCAAAGTAATGCCCCGAGCATATGATACGAGCACCATGTTAACGGATACGGGATCATTAGTAGAACAGAACGGCTCAACATAAGTTCTGCGATACTGCTCCAATTGACAGAAAAATGCTATGGGTGAGTAAAACTACTTGTTTTATTGCCGAAAGAAGGCTCAGATTGTAAAAAAAACGTTAATTTGCCTTTAAGGAAGAAGTTCTCGCCTCACGTCAAGAAGGTTCTGGGGTTGATTATTTGGTCGGATTGAACTTAGAATCTGCTATTTGTCCCTGTGTCTATCAGGGATGGGACAATAAACAATAATACAGTTTGTTGTGATAAATGGGTAGACAATAATCATTCATGGAACATTTTCTATAATCGTGATAATAGCCAACAAAGATAGGCTAATTGACATTGTATCACCAAAATGTGTAGGAAAAAAGCTCATCATGACCTCCACTAGCTTGTGGTTGTTTTCACTCATAACAAAGTACAATTATATAAAAGTTGTCATAACATTAAAATGATAATTATTCATATCCATACAATTTTTAAACTTTCAGCAACAATAATTATTGTAATATAATCGTTAATCACAATTACTTTGGCCATGATAATCGTGACACCAAATTTCAATCGTCCCATGCCCATGCCTTGATATACATTTGTTGTAAAACCTGTATAATGAAAAATAAGCACTTGACTTTTATTATTTAATCCCATATTGACTGTGTCTTGTGCTGTGAGGAGCTGGCTCTGCTGGACAGTTACTTTGAGATATAGCTGTAAAGTCTAAGCACATTCAAGTGCCCGCATGTCAGAGACAGACCGATCCATACACAATGTCAAAAGGAATGGGAATCAAAGGGTAAAACTGGGAGAAAAGGGAGAAGTGCAGGAGAGGTTTTGTAATCTGGCTATAGTGGTGTTGTGCCGTCTCCATGGCGACAGGCACAAAGGCCCGTGGTTGGCCATTGATGGCTAATTGTATTCTTCACAGCTCTTTTGTTAATTGTTGTCTGCCCAGCTCCCACTTCCTGCTGGGCCACGGCACAAAGCCACGAACAGGAGGATTAGAAATGGCACATCAGCTCCCAAAGCAGCGCCAGGTCCTCTCTACCTCTTTCTCCTGCTCTCCTCTCTCACTCCTGTCTTTTTGTCCCTCACTCCATCCTCTCTCCTGTATACCCTTCTCTTGTCACTCCTCACCTCTCCACCATCTCATCTCTTCATCCCCCTCCTCTCCCTCTCTTTCCTCTCCTCTCTTCATCCCTCTCTCCTCTCCACTGTCCTCTCCTCTGTGCCCTACGTCCCTACAGAGCCGCTCCCCCTTTTATCTGCTTACCGGGCGCTCTCCCATGACCTCCACACGTCTTTCTTTACCCAGCCCTTTCTCCGTTCTTCATATGAGGTCTTCACTTGTTCTTTGGCACATTTTGGACAAAGCCTGTTTTTCTCCAGTGCCTCCCTCTGTGCCTACAGCCCATTGGACAATTTTACTGAATATGATGAACAATGACTAGAACTGATGAAATAAACTTGTAAATATGAATTATTTTCAGATGTATTCACCTTGTTTCATCATTATTCCCATTCATTCAATTCACTTAAATTCACTTTCATCTTCACGTGAAGAAGACAGAGTATTCTGGAAGAACATGTATAGGTGAAGACTTTTTGAGTCAGTTGACCTGACAACAGGATCAAACCACTGTTGCCTTGAGGTTAAGTTACTGGAAAAATTACATTTTAAGTGTGCATGATGTAACTGCTGCTTGGAGATGTTTTTGCTTTGCTGTTTCTCACTGAACTTTAATTAAAGTTTTATTTGCATGTTACTGCTCAAAATAAAATGAAATCATGCACTGTTGCTTAGAGGGGCTCGCCAGAGATCTGAACTTGACCTAGTCATAATACCATACACAAAGTTTTCAAATAATTTTACTTTCAATGATTTGAAGAGGTCCACCCATCTCAAATATCACTTTAAAAGAAATGAAACAGACACCCTTGGCTGTTGGTATCTCTGGTCATCAATGCAGATGCCACTGGCACTATCAATCTATATCTGGATTTTTATGTCAAATTGAAACACGTTGTGACTTAACCATGATCAGGACATCTGTGTACTGCAGTGTAATCTCTGTAGAGGTTACACTATTTCAGGGACAGAGCTGCACAATAGTACACACTTGTTGCTCTAATGAGGGATTCAAAGAAACACTGAGCATACTTAATATTATGAAAGGTTTGACTAATAAGAGGACTGTATGTCATCTGATTTAAAGAGAATAAATCATTTAAAATGGTTACTTTTTATGCCAAGTTTAAAAGGTATGCTCGTATCAAAGAGAGAAAGGCGCGTAGGTCTTGGCAGATGCTTTCTGCTCATGCCTTTCTTTCCATCGGCTCAAGCTGGAAAACCGTCCTCTCCCTTTAAGTGGGAGGTGAGTGCCAGAGAGAGCGCTCTGGCGGTGAGTGGAGGAGAGTCACAGAGTACGAGTCACCGGGAGTCCAAGAGAAGTGTCGGGACTGCCCTCGGAGCTCCAAAACATTTTACGCTCGGGCGACACTTTCCGTGTGTTTTCACCGCGTGGCTGCGCTCCCCGAGCCTGGGACATCACTCCCACACTGAGGGCTCCACTTTCCCCTTAAGGACCCCGGGCCTCCGGACCACTCACGCGGCTCCTCTGCCCCAAACCAGTGCGCTTCGCATGTGGTGAGCAATTAAGCGGGAGAGGCAGGAGGAGGAGAACGGAAGTTTTTTTTTCCTTGATTGCAAAGTCGGGGCGCCTCGGGACTGGTGAGTAACCGCTTCGTTTCAACTTGAAAACATGTGCGTTTCTCTAAGTTTTGCTATAGTTTGATTGGATTGGCGTTCAGCTTCTCTCAGTTCTCTGTGAACACCTCAAGCTGCTGCCACTCAGGATAGTGAATTTCTAATGTCATCGCCAGTGTTAGGCTCTCCCTCTGACTTGTCTGATATCGTCTCTCTTATAAAGACACGCTGCTTGTCATCATTGCTTTAACGTGTGCCATCTCCGTGTCGTTTTGATTAACCAAACATGCGTAAGTGCGCGCAGTTGTGGGCAGGTTCACCTATAATAAGGCCAAACGTGTCAAGGGCTTCAGTGGCTTGGTGTTATTGCCTATAACTGGCTGCAGATGATACCCCGTGCACGTGAAGAATACGGTCATTTAAAGTGTGTCAATAGTGACTGATGTCCTGACCCTGATTGACAATTGAGGTTTGCAATGAAAAAAGTTTAAGGGAAGGAGGAGGATGCAGTTTCCAGTGTGCAGTGATATGACAGTGTGTATATATTTGTTATTTATATAGAATAACTGGACTGTACACTTCTAGATCCTTTAATCCGTCCCTGCAAATGATCAGTGGTTGTGAAAACAGATGTTTGACCTAACAGTGTGTCTGTCTGTCATTAAACCATTTTCCAAAACCTAATTTGGTCTCAGTTACTATCAGGTCATGTTAATCCCTGTTTAAATTTTCCTGTAGACTTTGGTGTCAAGTTTGTCCACTTGGAGGAACAAAAAGCCTTCATTAGGTATGATGTGGTGTTGGTTAGCTGCATTTTTTTTTTTACTTTGTATCTTCTGTATTTTACATTTATTTTATATTTAATTTGGACATATTTTGCTTTGGTGACAGTGTACCAGCGTCCCATAGGGCAGTCACACAGTGTAGGGGGCAGAGCAGAGGTGGGCTTCTACTGCCTCTAGCTCCAGGTCTGTGTTAGCCTGTGCCCAGCAGCAGCAGCAGGGGAGATAATGAACATTCAGCCTATAGCATATGCATGTGCGCTCCTGTGTTTGTGTGTGCGTGGCTCTACAGTGCATGGCGCGTTCAAAGCTGTCCGTCAGTGGGGAGTCCCTGACCTTTGTGTCCTGTCAGTCTCCTCATTCTCATCGCCACACCCCCTACAGCGGCCGCCACTCTTCTCTATGTTCCTATTCCTGTTAATTATGACTTTGAGAGTACGCAGTAGTTTTTTTTTCTGAGGTGATCTTTTTGAGACATGTGTTCTTGTTAAATTCATTATGTAGCAACTGTCTTACTTTTGAGTACAGAAGTAATTTGTCCAGTTTTAGCCCATTCTCCACTTGTCTCCTCACTCTTCATCTCTATGCCTGACGAAAAAGCCTGAGCAAAAATAATTAATAAAAAGCAAAGTAAATACAACAGCAATTTAAGACATCTTACAGTTGTATTATGATTTCAATAATCAGTTCATGTTGACATCTGTTTAAATCAGTTCTTGTTTATTTACTTTTTAAAGTTGATTTTGAAAGTTTGACTTTGTGTCTTCTTTACATTATAGCTTTGGCTTTTTTTGCACTTTTTTTTGTCATATGGTCATGCAGTTCCTTTTCTGTGCGACATGCATATTTAAAATGTTCTGTTCATCTTGAGTGCATTATATCTGACTTACAAATGTTGCAATATAAGATCTAAAAAGTTTAGAATTTTGAATTATGGTAACCTGCAATTTCTCTTACTTCAGCGCAAGATTAAAACCCATGCACTACTAGTTATATGTCAAAGGGTGCATGAGGGGTAGGAATGAGTTATGCTCACTTCCTTGATAATTGTGTACCCCTGCTTTAAGTAATCAACAAATTACAAATTTAGCACACCAAAAAACAGAGAGGAGCTGCTTAGAATCATTTGTAGCATAGCGTCTTGCTATCTGACAAGGGATGGTGTTGAGAGGAGCTGCTGCATTCCCTGCCAGACCTCTGACCTCTGTCTTGTGAGACTGTAGTGCAGGTGAATAGGTTCATGGGGGTCAAAGGTGACCCGGCCATATCAGCGTCTACATGGTTGAAACTCACATCTGATTAGATGAGCACTGCCTCCCTTCAATCTAAGCACAACTGCGTAAATAATCTGATCATTTCAAATGCTGAATTTTAGAACATGAACTTTTATTCTCCACCAGCTTCATTACAGTTTTCAATGTTGCGTGAAAAGTCCCTCAGTCGTCCAGGTAGAATCCATGATCAAAGGAGAAGTTCAATTTGTCAACTGGACAAAGTTTGTTTGGTTGAAAACGTTTCGCCGCTCATCCGAGAGGCTTCGTCAGCTCTGACGAAGCCTCTCGGCGAAACGTTTTCAACCAAACAAACTTTGTCCAGTTGACAAATTGAACTTCTCCTTTGATCAGTTTTCAATGTTGCAGAGTCAAAAGTTGTTCTATTTTGAACTAATTTAATACATTTCAAAATTGACTGATTTACCAAACAGAGATTCAAACATTTTTAGTGCTAATGCAACCTCTGCAGCTCAGTGGTTGAATTCTGGATGTTCTGCGGTTTCACATGAGGCATGAGGCATGACCTATACTGAGAATGAGAAAAACTAGTTGGTTATGAGAGCAGTTTTATATACCAGTAAGAACTCAGATTACAAACCCTCTGAATAACATTTGACAAATACAGACTGTTTCTACTCATGATTCACACACTTACTAATATTGCACTCTTTATATAGTTGAGCTGCCATAACCTGAGCTATGCCCCGTAAGAGTGTGTGTGCGCTTCCTGCGTCCATCAGTCTCCTCCTGACCCCTGTATCCTCCACCATTGTTCTAGATCCCATAGAGCCACAGTGCGCACACAAACACGACAATGAACAATACCAGTGTGTATGAGGCCAGGCCAATCACACAGAACAATAGTGAGGAATGCTGTGTGATGTGTTCAAATAAAGCTCCAGGACATTGTCTACAGTGACCACATGGACTTAAACTCTGCACTGGTCACAGATCAGGGGTGTGCTGTACTCAATGTTACTAAATCTACTGATGTTACTACTAAGATTAAGATTAAGCCTTTATTGGTCTCACACACAATGACACACAGTGACACACGGGAGAAATTTTACTTCTGCAGGAGCAGTGAGCAGCCGTCTTTCGGCGCCCGGGGGGCAGTACCGTGAAGGGTCTTGCCCAAGGACCCACACTGGCTAGCTCATTGCCCAGGGGGGATTTGAACTCACATCCCCGCGGGGGAAAGTCAGTGACTTACCAGTTGAGCCAACCAGTATCATACTGTAATACAGACAGACACTAATTAATATCGTGAATTGCATCTATTATCCTGATGACAATATTCAAATTATATTAATAGTAATTGAGTAATAGTAATAGTAAGTAATAAGTACATTGCTGAAGTAAATCTAGATCATAAATGATAATATTTAAACGAATTAATGTCTGACACAATAACCCATCCATCCATTTTCTTCCACTTATCCGGGGCCGGGTCGCGGGGGCAACATCTAAGCAGGGACACAATAACCTAAGAGCAGATTTGTTTTCTTTGATTTCTTTTAACATATATTGAACAATAAGTCAATTATTGTGACAGGTCTAGATGTTAAAGATGCGCCTGTAGATTTTGGATTTTGATTCAAGTGTGTAAGTTCCAGGTGAGAGCAGCGTAGAGGTGACCCCACACCTACAAAGTAAGTATTTTGAGCTAATGGAACACCTCAATTTAATAAATGCACGGTGGATACATTTAATGCCTCAAGATTCAAGGGTTTGTCATTGTCATAAGTAACAACAAATAACATTTAGAAGATTAAACAGTACCGGGGCTAGTGCAAACCATATCAGTGCAGTTCATAAAGTGCAAATTTTACCTGGGGCAGGGGTGCTCTTCCATGTTTTTAAAGTGTGCAGACCTTCGTCAGACCTCCTCAAAATGTCTACTCAGGTTGGCTCTCCTGCTCCTCTCAATCAACTTCTGAAGTGGCAATGAAGAAATGAAAAGCTTCACCATCTTTAATAATGAAGACTAAAACTTTGTATTTGGACTTATTGTGCATGTTTATCGGTTTAAAGAGCAATTTGCACATGTCCCTGAGCTCCTCTGCTGCTGAAGTATCTTTGCATTACGTGTCCCACTGTAAAAGGCCTTTGTCTAAGTACATCAACATTATTGAAGTTAAGTCTTATTGAATACCTTTCATGACTGAACTACTTAGAGACTCTGATTAATTTATGAGGAAAAAAAGCAGACACTTAATGAAAGATGGCTGAGGTGACGCTTTATATTCCTGATGTACTTACAGATGGTTATCCATGAAAAGTGGTGGTGGTGTTGTATGAGAAGCTGAAAACGTCAATGTTGCTTGATTCTCAACACCTCTTTGTGGCGTTTTGGAAATGTAGCCCACCTGTTGCTGATGTGAGGCTGCACTGTGAACAGGAAGCACAGATCTGGCTTGCGCAAAGTAAAACCTAGTACTGCACAAGATTAAGCAGATGAATAAGGAGCCTCACTCCGCTACAAGACTCCGTGACATTTCAAAGTAAGTGATAAGAACTATTAGGACTCCTATTCTACTCTAATACTACAACAGGCATTTTTACTGTTTTATTTTAAAGGTGAACTATGCAACTTTACTATTTAATTCAGATTTTTACATATACATTTACTATCATTTTAAAATTGTTATAATTATGTCTCTTCTGACACTGGTCTATTGCTCTTTAGTTGCTATTCCATCTATTTTTATATATTATATTTGAGTGAGCTACTGTACCCAAAACAATTTCCCTTGTGGATCAATAAAGTTTGTCTAAGTCAAAGTTTTCTAGTGGAGGGCCAAACTTTACCAGGGATGTTCCACAGTATGGCATTAAATCTTAATATTTCCATTGAGACAAGGGAACCACGCTTTTTCAGGTTATATCTGTGGAGAAGTGACTCTGCTCACAGTATAACATATAGTGACTTGACTTTGACTTTTCTAGAAACATTGCAATTTAAATGCAAGATGATTTGATAGAACATTCTAGTCAAAGCAGTCCATTTTGTGTGAATGCCCCACGAGAAAAGTTGGATTGTACACCTTAATTATTAATACCACAGCTCCTTTACATTTCAAGCAAAGGTTTAGTCCTCTACATACAACTCAATTGTTTGTTTGTTTTTTTCTTTGAATATTGTTTATTGACAACAGCTCACTAAACCAAAATAAGGCAGCTCTTGTACAAAAATGGTATACTTTTTGAAAAAATTGTACACTTTGCTCAGTGGACAAATGTTACTTTAAAAGTTATTAAAGTAGGGACAGGTTTTTTTCTGTGTCCTTTTTTAAAACTTATAAGGGGTTGAGGAAAATAGTCAAATTGTTCTATTATTGCAAACTATTAAGATTTGCAATTTTGCCCATAATTCATGCATAGGTCAGACTCATGACTCAAAGTTGAACAGTGGATAATCACAAGCTATAGGACTGATGTCAAGACCAGCCAAAGTGAATTAAGGAGGAAAATTGCGCAGAGACTCGCCAAAATTGAGTGACATTATAAAAGTAATACTCATGTACAAATATGACGGAAAGGGGCTTTGTGAATAACTGTTAGATGTTATTGATTTATACTTTATAAATATGCATTGTTAAACATTTCCTCTTGTGAATGGAAACTGGCAACATGACTAAAATAATCACTTTTTCCCCTTCAAATTGATCTACCATGATATATATATATATTTTTTATACATAAAATACAAGTTATTTCAATATGAATTTCCTCAACAAAAACAATGCTATTAATTATTGGCATTTGACATAAGATAATGTCACATTTCTTTCAAAGTCTGAACAGTGCTCTATACCGCACGGTTTTACTGAAAATAGGCTGTGTACCTCTCGATTACATTGTCCCAAACTGATCACTGACAATTAAATAACTGAATAGAAAAATAACTTTACTTATCATTCAATAAATGAATTTTTGTGAATCAATATGTATTTTCTGTATGTATGTTTGTTATTTTTTTGTACTACTATACTGTTTGTATAAGAGTCATACCAGTTAATTTATTCAACCAATTACTAAAGTTTCATTTTACCATTTATTTATTGCATCTGAAGTTTATTTTGAATTTACAATAGTTTTGCTTTAGGTTGATATTAGTTTATTTATCAGTAAAATATTACATTCAAACTTTGTTAGCGTGACCTATGTGTACACTTAGACTCACTGTATACTCCTATACGTTTAGTCAGTCCACTCTTGTCCCATTTCACCCAAACCAACTTCAGCGGTACAACCTGAACCTGCTAGCGTTGCTGTGTGCACGTGAGGAGTGTAGATGCATGCTCCTACAGGACCCAGTATAAGGCGTGTTTGATTAAACATGGAGCCGGGAAGCGGGCTTTTGTTGTGAGGTATGTGCTTCTTTGTGGTGATGTATTTGTCAAAAATGCATTAAGTACACGGCGCTTTGTCCCATGTTCCTGTGCGGGCCGCACAACGTGGCGCATTGCTGCAAACGTGAATGAACAGGAGGCATAATTGTTACCGGACTTAAAGGTGGACTGCGTAACTTGCCTGGTGGAGGGTCCGTCACCTGCTCGTCTCCATGGAGATGTGCCTAGAATGTTCCACAGTATGACCATAAAAAAAAAGAATCTCCATGGAAACTTGCAAGCAAAATTACAGGTTAGATTTGTGGAAAGGCGACCCCACTCACAATAAGGATGAATGTTTTTTAAGATATTTTTGAGCAATAAATGACACCTGTAGTTCAATAAATTCAAGTTCAAAGTCAGCTTTATTGTCAATTCTGCCATATGTGTTCGACATACAGTGAATCAAAAATTTGTTTTTTCTGGCCAAGCAGTGCAAAAAAGACAGTGTACAAAATACAGTGGTACCTCACCTTACGAAAGACCCAACAAACGAAAATTCCAAGTTATGAAACGCCTTCACGTTAAATTTTGGTCTCTAGATACAAAAGAAAATTCAAGTTACGAAACGCGAAATCTCAGAAATTCAAATAATGCACGCTCAGCCACACACATTATACGCTTTTCTCAGACTGGATTTAAACTTCTCTCACATTTGTTTCTCGTTTAAACACTCAAACTTTCATAGATTTTCAACAAAATGTATTAATAGTGAAGTGTGGGGGGAAGGGGGAGGGGAGAAGACTGCGCGCGGACACGTGTGTGATAGCGCAGCATGACCCGGCGCGGGGCTGCGAGCACGAGACCCGTGCTCAAACCGTACCTCCTCTAGACCAGATCTAAACCAGATCTAAGCCAGGATTAAACCAGGATTAAACCACCGCGGCTCTTGCCTGCGTTCGTTCATGCGCTCGGACTGCGTGCCGTCCCGAGGGGAGGCACATGTCCTCCCCTCCTCGCTGCTCACCTCAGCTGTGACTCGTGAGGTACACCGGCAGAGCTAGCACGAAACCAGGAAATGGACCCGCACGAGGTGGTTTAATCCTGGTTTAGACCTGGTTTAGATCTGGTCTAGAGGAGGCACGGTTTGAGCACGGGTCTCGTGCTCGCAGCCCCGTGCCGGGCCATGCTGCGCTATCACACACGTGTCCGCCCTCCCCCTTCCCCCCACGCACACAGTCGCTGCTCGCCTCAGCCGTGACTCGTGAGGTACACCGGTGCTGCTGCTAATAGCAGAGCTAGCACGAAACCAGGAAATAGACCCGCACGCGGCGCTTTAATCCTGGTGTCCAGTCCTGGTTTAGTCTAGGTTTAGTCCTGGTCCAGTCCAGGTATAGACCTTGTTTAGACCTGGTTTAGTCCATGTTTAGTCCTGGGTCTACAGTCTCTTAGCCAATCAGGACGCAGAACACAGTGTTACACTATAAAAAAAAGTTACACTCTAAAAAAAAAAAAACTTGGAACGGGGCCTTGGAACGAATCAGGCTTTTTCCATTGAAATAGCTACTCAACTTACGAAAAATTCACGTTACGAAACCACTTCTGGAACGAATTAATTTCGTAAGGTGAGGTACCACTGTACAATATAAAGACAATACAAAAACTAAGACAAAATGTAAAATCTAAAATCAGTGCAAAGAATGAATAAACACCTATTTACAGATGTTCAAAATGTGCAGTGTGCATCAAAAATGTGCAATGGAAGATGCAGCAGTGAAATGTGCAATAGAAAATAAAGATAAAAAATACATGTGCAACAGTTGTAATTTCAGTAAATGCAAAGCAGATGAGTTTAATATCATATTATGGAAAATTTTAACCAAAGCATTAACATCTCCATGGAGACAAAGGTGGCAGACCCTCTCCAGAAAAGTTACAGTGCACCTGTAAATGTCTTATAACAGCTGGAGTCAAGGCCTGGTAAACTACTACACCACCTAGAAAACAATATTGTCAGGTATTTTTGTTTGAACGTTCGTTTCAATTGAGGTAGAACAATTTTGAAAAATAAATTGTGTTTTTCTCACAAGCACTGCAGGTGTAATTTATGTTTTATATAGTTCACGGTTAACATTTTATTAAGCACATTCTAACAAATTGAAATCTGCTCTGCTCTGCTAAACTAATACAAGAATCACATGCATTTCAGAACAGTTTGTATAGGTCTGAACAGAACAGTGTACATTATAACGCTGGATGTTCCTGCAGACTTTTGTGATTTGCTAATTGAGTGAAGCCTTTTCACGGCTATAAGAATAAAAATAGTATTGTTTTCTAGGTGGTGTAGTACAGTTTACCAGGCCTTGACTCCAGCTGTTATAAGACATTTAAAGGTGCTGCCCAAGTTGATTCAGTTTATTTTAGCACAGGAAAAACTATAAGAATTAAAATAAGATCAACTTTTTTAAGCCCACAAATTTAAATGGGAGTAGGTGAACTTTAAATTCACCAACTTGGATGTAGAATGTACAAAAGTTTGAACAATGGAGATGTGCTGTGAGTAACAATAGTTGAACCCAAACGTCCCTCCTGCACATTTGCATCATCGCCTGAAACTTGGCGCAGTTCTTTTTTTTTTTTTCACTTTATTAAAAAACTTTTTAGACCACATTTGTTTATTTCATGGAAAGTCATAACTGCTCTATTGATGCTTGTTCCTGGTTGATTTACATGAAATCGCTGTGCTGGCATCCCAAACTTAAAGAAAACCTATTGCGCTTGTGTCAGCTGTATAGTTCTAATGTACAATTTGGACATTTTGGACACATCCCAATATCTGAATCAAATCTAATAAAAGAAACATGTCTGCTGGCTTTCGCATTGGAAAACTGAGGTGCCCAATGGGAGCCAATTTAAGAAAATAAAATTGGAGAATGAACTATGTATGAATTGATCAGCAATATGGCATCTGTTAATAAGCGTTTTAAAGATTGCTCAAACATGCACACCAAATACAACTTTGGATGAATAAATGGTGAAGGGGAACTACTAATACATGGTTAAAAGCTCTGAAAAGTTGATTTTGCATAATAATAGGTTTGCTTTAAGGCCAAAATGGTCAAACTAGAAAAAAATATCTACAGGCACTATGTGAGGTCACTTGCAAATGCCCTTGCACCGTTGTTTGTGAATTTGCATTGGCTTTCAAATAAGTTACTCAGTCATTTGTTTATTAGGCTTTGTATATAAAGTAATTTGTTTTAACATGTATTGTTTGTTTTTTAGTGTTCATTAAACAAAAAAATAGCAGTATCTCCTCATCTGCTCGGCCTAAAAAAGTAAAACCACTGATAAAAAGTAAAACCACTTTTCTGAAGTAGCTCAGTAATGATAACTTAGCTCCAGTTTGATCATATAGTGCATTTCGAGCAGCATTATTTGTGATCCACCGCAACGAAACCCGCTACAAGTCGGGATTCGTAAAAAGGAGAAAATCATGTTTGAAGCAGTTTTTTTTTTTTTTTTTTTCAAAATTTGTGATTTTCATTTTTTGCAGAATGTGCTGAGAGTTGAGATCATGAAGAAGACACTCCATGTTTCAGATAACAGCATTGGTTGCTTTAAAAGCATACATTTTGTCTTTGAAATTTGCATGTTTTTTGGAAAGAAACAGGGTGTGTCTAAATTACCCACACTGGCGCAACTGTCCATTCATGTGACGATTAGCGCCATTTTGTTTTCGTCTGTTCGCCTATCAGCTGTGAGCAGCTCGTGAATATTTACGCTGCATTTCAAAAGAAAAAGGACAGTGAAAATGAACTGTCAATACTACTTTGACACGGGACACGTTCAGGACATGTCAGTTTCTGGTGTGTGTACAGGACTAAACCTGGACTAAACCAGGTCTAAACCAGGACTAAATCAGGACTAAACCATAACTAAACCAGTATTTAATCGAACTAAACCAGTATAATACATTTTATATTGTATTTTATTAAACTGACAATACAGGTGACAGTAAAGTCTTTGACTTAACGTCTTGACTTAACGTGTGTATTATTGAATTACTGAATGATTTATATTGACTTTTTGTTATAAAAGCATTTCCATTTCAACAAAGTACTTTCTAATTCTGACCTGTCCTGAAACACCACACCACAGTAAGTGATGGGTGAGAGCTTAGCTTAATGTCATGCAAATGAGCCCAGAAGGCCTGGAGTTAGAGAATCTTTAACGCAGCTTTTCTCAACTTGTTGTTTTCAGATGTCAGTCAATCAGTCAATCAAACATTATTTATAAAGCGCTTTTTATACAAAATGTAACACAAAGCGCATAGATGTGCTGCTTTCAAATGATTTCAGATTTCAAGTATTTATTGTCATTGCACAAGAAAGAACAATGAAAGTGTGTTTGGAGCATCCACATACATAGTTGTAAAGTGCAAAATAGTAAAGTGCAAACCCAGTGAAATAAAAACCCCTCCATAACCCCTAAGTAACCCCAGTGTAAACATTTGTAAACATTTGACATCAGTACAGCAGTATTGGCAGCAGCATCAGGGCAAATGGCCACAAATTCTTCAAATGTTCTCAGATTTCCAGATTTCAAATGCCTCCGGGATGACTTGTGTCTGATTTTCCTGTGGCCGGTCACGTTTAGAAGCTAGACACAAGCTGAGAAATTCCCTCTCAAATGAATATGCAGAGGTGGGCAAGTAATTCAAATATCGATAGTGTATTGTGAATGTTTTCAAAGATATAAAAAAAATTGAATATTGGGCATATAGTTTTCATTTATGGAAAAAAATGCACAAAAAGAGGATGTTTTAGCATATTAACTTATTGTCTGATTATCAT
Source organism: Paratrypauchen microcephalus (assembly GCA_036785185.1). NCBI lineage: Eukaryota > Metazoa > Chordata > Actinopteri > Gobiiformes > Gobiidae > Paratrypauchen > Paratrypauchen microcephalus. The sequence continues at coordinate 8,266,317 of JAVJIX010000005.1, forward strand.
CATCGGGATGCCCCAAAAAGAATTTAATATAATTCATCTTCAGTACCACCCACCCCTATAACTGCAGCTAATAGCATTTGTAACTGTTGGCACTTGGTTATATCCGAATCTGAATAAGTTTTACTCATTATCAAGAGGAAATTTATTTTTGTCACAGTCAGGAGTTATATGTACAGTATGATTATCCTAATGCAAATACAGCAAACAAAACATGCTTTTTTAGTATGGAATGTATTGATAAAGTAGCTAATGTAGCAAGAGTCCATGATTCCAACTTCCAGCATTGATCAAATACTTGACTAAGACGAGACATTATATGGAAAACTATTCTATTCTTTTTCAATTGTTTGCTTTTGGTTAGTTTGATCTCTCAAAGTTTTGCTTGGACACAACATTTTCCAAAGTGCTCCTAAATATGTTTTATTTAATTTAATCAACTTTATCCGTAGATTTATTTTTGACATTGTAACATCAAAGGCAGTTCAAATTGTATTTTTTCTCCCATAGGGACTTGAAGATTCCTTTCATTTCAATTTTCATTTTATTTTGTTTGAGCAGCATGCCTTTTATGAGGTAAATTATAAACACAAAGATATGTACATGTACATACTGTATGTTGGGACCATTTCAGATGCTCAAAAGGAATAGGGTGAAGTTTAAAAAAAAACTTATCTTGTCCCACATCAGTTGTTTTACATTAACATGTGGTGAACACGTTTCATCCAATTCAAGCTTGATTTTCAGTTAGATCTAGTTAACTCAAATGACATTTTTTGTATCGAATAAGTCAGCAAGATAAGCGATTTAAACCTGGTTCTAATAATTTTTGATTTATTTTTAAAAAAAGGTATGGAAGCATGAAAAATTGACATAAAATTTAAATTGATGTCTAAATGCATTTTTTTCTCCTATTGACTAGGGGTGTGCAAAATAATCGTCATGACAATGCATCGCGATACTAACTTTCACAATATACTGCATCGATTCTTGATGCCAAAAATCAATTATTATTAATTAATAATGTATTAATAAATTATTAATAAATTAATTAATAAATTATTCGTTTTTTTTTTTAATAAATCCTATGCACTTTTTTCTGTGTGAAAGGGTATTGTTTGTTATGATGGTAGCTCCCTCCAAAATGGCAAATGTTTGAAAATCATTTTTTGTTTTAGAAAAAATCCTATGCACATCCTATGCACTTTTTTTGTTATTGGTTTGGTTTATTTGTTTTTGTTATTCAATAAATTCAGTTATGAATTGAGTTGCTCAGAGTTATGTATCAATTGAAGACACTACCCAGATACACAGCCACTGATATTTAATTTATCCTCTTTTTTTGGTACATTTTCACTGAAGTATGTTGAATATATTGCAATGCATCGCAATAATTCAAGTATCGTGATGCATCGTGATAGTATCGCATCGTGGCATATGAATCGTGAATCGAATTGAATCGTGACTTCTTTGCCAATACCCACCCCTACTATTGACGTGCAGCATCTCACCAGAAGAGTGATCACAGAAGTACAAAGTGACTGTTATGGGTTTAATGTAAATTTTATCTGAGTCTGTCTGATGTAGCACCTTTCCTGTGGCATCAGTGTGGCTGTGGCCTACAGACATGATGTGCAGCTTATTGGAGCTGGTTAAGACCTATGGCTCTGACTTGTTTGTGGCGCAAGTGTTTATAATGCGCGCGCGCGCACACACACACGTACAGGCCCTGGGTTCAATCACCTGTTGTGCTCCTTACCGCTCAAAGGCGTTTCCATGGTAACGTCTCCGATCCACGGCCCCTTCGCAAACATAGACCCCTGCTACCACCACCACCACCACCACTATTACAAACTCTATAAAACACACACATACACACACACACGAAGGGAGCGCGCACATGAACAACCCGCACTGAATGGGGCGAGGATATAAAGTGTGCCGAGAGTGCATTGTGCGGGACGGGCCTCTTTTGTGCGCGCTTGCCTCAAGGAGCAGCAGCCAGGGAGGGGGTCAAAGAAAGAAGGAGAGAGAGAGGGATATGGGGCTTTGTGAAGGAGAGAAAAAAGTGGTCTTCCTTTCTTCCTTTTCTCCTCTCCTATCTCTTTTATTGGGAGTCTGTTTTGTCTTGGCTCGCTCCTCCTCCTCCTCTGATAAATGCCACAGTAGCCTTTCGCCAGTTGCCACAATAGACGACCTGTTTCAGAGCCTGTTGTGGAGAAGGAGGGAGGGGTGAGGAAGCGGGGGGGGGTGTATGAAAAGAAAAATGGCTGCTTTTTAACCTGTGTCTCTGAAAAGCAGAATGGAGAAAAAAGAGGGCTTTGTAAAGGGCCAGTTGTGTCATCAGCCTATTAATACATCTTACTTACAAAGCTTGTAAAGACGCCTGCACACGGCCGCACAGCTGAAGACGGGATGTGGCAGGGCTTTATGATTTTTAAATACAGTCAATGTAATTTTCTGTTTTACTTTTGTGCACTTTTAAACTATCCTGCATACTTTAAATACTAAAGCACTTTAATTATATCGATACCATACGTGCACGGCGGCACGGTGGCTGAGTGACTAGCGCTCATGCTTCACAGCAAGAAGGTTCCGGGTTTGATCCCTGGGTCACCCAGGCCTTTCTGTGTGTGTTCTGTCTGGAGTTTGCATGTTCTCCCCGTGTCCGAGTGGGTTTCCTCCAGGCACTCCGGTTTCCCCCACCAACCCAAAACATGCACGATAGGTAAAATCCTCCAGCTTAGGTCCTGACCAAGCCGAAGCAAGAAGATCATGGAGATGGTCCCCGGGCACAGTAATGTGCTGCCCACTGCTCCTAATAACAGGATGGGTTAAATGCAGAGAAGAATTTCTCCAGTGTGAGATCAATAAATTTGCTTTCTTCTTCTTCTTCTTTCTTCATAAAATGGTAATAATTAGACCAGCAGAGAGGGACAGTCTGACAAGTTATTCACTTAGCAGCTCTTCATTATTTACTGCATGTTGCAAATTACAGAACCAGTCTTTAAGCTAATGTTGAATATGCATCGCACGTGACTGGTACACATGTTATGACCGTGTTATCTTGCCTATCTCGTCAATGCCTGTTTGAATTTGTTGTGAAAAAGACAGCTATTAGGCACTCACTTGGTCAGGGCAGGACCACAGAAGCTAAAGTCTTCTTCAGGGTGCAATCTTGATTTTGTTTGTAAGTAGAGATACAGTAAAGGTTGGCAGACGAAAGTGTGTTTTTCCTGATGTGATAGACCCAAGTTCTAACCCAAATTTTAATTCCTGCTGCATGTATTGCCCACTGTTGTTGTCCCTGAGCAAGACACTTTACACCCATTGCCATTTGCCTTTGTGTACAAGTGTAATTGTGTTGATTTTGGCTCTGAGCTGAATGTAGATGCAAATTTGTTGGTATACATACAATATAGTGGCCATTATGTATTCTTTCTGTGATGATTTTATCCCAAAGTGGTACTTAGATTTGTATTTGTTTTAGTTCCATATTCAGTTCAATGTGTTTAAATGTGCACTATGAAGAGACTTGATATTGGAGAAAAGACTGACATCTTAAATAAAAAATAAAAAAACAACAACAAAAAAACATGCTTTTTAGAATATCCTAAAAGTGGCACTGAAAATTGGAATTTCAAATTGAAATTTCATATAATTTAACTGTGCTTAATCTTGCAGGCCTGGTTAAAATTCATAAACTTTTTGTATTATGCAAAGCTTCTTTACTCAAAGTTGTGCTGTACAAAACAACAATTTTGGGCATATCAAACTTCCTCTTTGTGTTCATCCACCATTGCTGAACTATAATCAAATTCATCAACTGTCAATCATCTCTTGTCAAATTGTGGCTTATATGTCCTTATCTCATCACATTGTGTACGTGATAAGGATGTGCATGTTTTGGGGCAGTCCCTTATCATCCATATGAGGAAAAATTACACTATAGCTTCTGTTTTACACACATTTGAAAGACAAAAAAGAGGAAAGTGCATGTGTGTTCTTGATGAGGTTATACTCCGAACTCTGCACTATGGTTCAGTACCCTTGACATCAAAAAGCCTAGAGAACAGAGGAAGAAAGGGGGAAGGAAAGGCAGAGGAGTGCATGGCTTTTGTGTCTGCGGCCCTGAGAGCTCATTCTGTAATGAGGCCCAGTCAGCAATGCAAGGCAGCGCTTTGTTCAGTGTGTGTGTGTGTGTGTGTGTGTGTGTGTGTGTGTGTATATGTGTGTGTGCGCGCGTGTGTGGGTGTATGTACTTTAACATCTCCCTGACCTCACCAATAAAGAAACACCAGGCCCCTACATAAAGACATTTGACATCACTTTTATATACAGTAATTTCAGGGTACATGGGGCCTTAGCAAACGTGACAGAAGGTCTGAACTTTACGTAATGTTTTGTTCTCCCAATATGTTAGTTTAATAAAATTGGCTCCCCATTGTGACAGTTGCTGCAATTAAAATAACTAATACGACTTTGTGTATATTTGCAGGATCAAGAGTGTCCCTGATGTGTTTTATATTGATCAATTGTATTTTTGATTGACTCTGAATATGCATATAATGCATTAAACCACTGGCACACATCTAAAATGTAATGTACATGTATTTATTCACTTGTTGGATAATATTAAATGATTGACAGACCAAATTGACTGGAATACTGCAGTCATGATCTCATCTGAGCGATGAAATGTTACTTGCTGCAATGTTAGCACAACTTGAAGGCTAGTAACACTCCATAAGTCCCCTTGGAAGAGCCATAATGTAGCCTGATATATTTTATATTGATAACAATTTTATTATAAAATGATTTATAAAAACAGTATTTCAATAAAAGTGGATTTGTATCCTTATATTTAATATCCTCCTCCTTTTGACCACTAACCATGCACATAAATTTGTAATGTGGGTGATCTGATAATAAAAGCTCTCAAATGATTTTGACTTGGGCTTATTCACCCACAAAGGAAATAATTTGGGCACAGTAGCTCACTCATCATAATAAAATATAATATAATATAATTTAATGAATGAATCCTGTAATGTAATTAAATGTTGGTGATTCTGTCAGGAAGGGCATTCAGTCCTATTACAATCTAAAGATTTGTAATAGTGATGAGAAAAAAACATCTAGTCTCTAAACAAATAATTTTTGTAATTCAATCTCCATTTTCCAATGGAAAAGTCTGGTGGAAAGTCCTCATTGATAAATAAAACAACAAAAAAGATGTAGTTACCCACCCCAGTTAGTTTTTAGATGATTTAAAAATCTTTGTTTTACTTCAGCCATAATCAGGCTGAAGCTCTGAACCTACAAATAATGTGCTGAAAATTGGTACACTATTAAAATTTAATGCACTTTTTTTCCCGTTTTGTTGTTGGATTTTTTTTTTTTTTTTTTTTGACAGACCCAATCGACTGGAAAGCTGCACTCAAGATCTTGTTTTAACTTAGCAATGAAATGTCATAAAGAGTTTGATGATGATGACACCTCAACTACTGTATTTCAGCAAAGTGCACTTGTTTTTGAAGCTGTTAGGAGAGCAACTTGACTTGAGTTTACAGTTTACTTTGACACTGGAGAGATAATAAAACTAGAACTGGAAAGAAAATAGAAAAATATGTTGCTTTGTTCAAATGGTGCTCACTGAATTGAATCATTTGAGCTTTTTAGCCATGTTACAATGTTGTTTCCTCATGTAAAACATACCTGGAGTGTTTTGTTTCATTCACATATGTTCGAGTAATCATTATTAGTCTGTCTATATGTTGTTTTCAAGTTAACAGCTCCGTTTCCCTTTCCTTTAGTAGATTGTTAATTCCAGGGCCGAAATTATCCAAATAAATAAAATAAATGTTGGTTTCCGATTTGTTGACAGTTCTAGACATGGGTAGGTAGGGAATTTATTTTATTTTTATTTTTTATTTTTTTTCCTGTGGGAATATGGAAATTTTGAAAATTTATTTTATTTCCTTCCGCAGCAGTACTATTTCAATAAAGACTAAAGACTATAATTGACATTGGCATAATTTCCCAAAGCTATCTCGATGCTAAGGGCATATTCTATACTTAAGTATAGTCGAACGAAGCTCCAACATGCCATGCGAAACCAGGTCGTTGACTGTACCAGAGTACATGTAGAATATATCTTGCAATGTTACAAAATACATGCTGATTTTGTATTGTTTTTTCTGTTCTTCTTTCAGATGGCAGTCATTAAATTTAGAAGCAGTAAACAATTTTGAATACTACATTTATTTAACACGGTGTTGACATTGGTCAACTTAAAACTGGCACTGCATAATCTTAACAATTCACCGTGACCACGCATATGTCCAGCGACGCCATCGCCATTGTTTTTATGAGTACAGACAGAGAAATTTACAGATCACAGAAAAACAGAAGCACATTACATGGATGTCCTCGGGTTACGATGTTGATCCGTTCTTAAGACTTCGCCCTACAACCAGAACAAAGCGCATTCTTCCGCCATGCGCCGCTCGCCATTCACGTTTGTTTACGTCGCTTACCACGCTAAACCGCGTAAGATGGAATGACGCGTAATTTAAATTTTTTTTTTTTATGGGGGCGCGTTCGTAACCACGCAGGGCTCTCAAGTCTCACGCATTGAGAGTGTGACACACGCAATTCGACGTGCTCACACGCCACACATGGTATTTCTCACGCTGAAATTTTTTAAAGCAATTCAAAACTGTAGCCACTGTTCACAGCGCTTCTGTGCCCAGAAAATCGGTAAGTTAATGCAGGTACCGCGCGTTTTCAGCGGAAAAAAGTCACTCGCGCACACCAGTACTGGAGTTGAGCGATCAGCTGTGAGGCCGATCGCTCACAGCTGTGAGCGAGCCGCGTGTATGTTTACGCGGCATTTCCAAGACAAGAAGAATCTTTAACTTGCTACGTTAATGCTACGTAAGAAGGAACTCTCGCCTCGGGACACGGGATAAGTTCAGAATATGTCCTTTTCTCCGGAGCTCCGGATTATTAAAGACCGTGACACGTGCATACATGGATACGAGTGACCGCGTTTTTATGGGTGAGTCATATCAGATTATTTCTGCATCTATTTCGGCACTAAACCAGAACTAAACCAGGACTAAACCAGGACTAGACCAGGACTAGACCAGGACTAGACCAGGACTAGACCAGGACTAAACCAGAACTAAACCAGAACTAAACCAGAACTAAACCAGGACTAAACCAGGACTAAACCAGGACTAAACCAGGACTAGACCAGGACTAGACCAGGACTAGACCAGGACTAAACCAAGACTAAACCAGGTCTAAACCAGGTCTAAACCAGGACTAAACCAGAACTAAACCAGGACTAGACCAGGACTAGACCAGGACTAGACCAGGACCTAGCCAGGACTAAACCAGAACTAAACCAGAACTAAACCAGAACTAAACCAGGACTAAACCATGACTAAACCAGGACCTAGCCAGGACTAAACCAGAACTAAACCAGGACTAAACCAGAACTAAATCAGGACTAAACCAGGACTAAACCGGGTCTAAACCAGGATTCAACTGGGACTAAATCAGGACTAAACCAAGACTAAACCAGGTCTAAACCGGGACTAACCCGGCACTAAACCAGCACTAAACCAGGTCTAGACCAGGACTAAACCAGGTCTAAACCAGGACTAAGCCAAGACTAAACCAGATCTAAACCAGGACTAAACCGGGACTAAACCGGGACTAAACCAGGACTTAACCAAAACTAAACCAGGTCTAAACCAAGACTAAGCCAGGACTAAACCAGGTCTAAACCAGGACTAAGCCAAGACTAAACCAGATCTAAACCGGGTCTAAACCAGCACTAAACCAGGTCTAAACTAGGACTAAACCAGGTCTAAACCAGGACTAAGCCAAGACTAAACCAGATCTAAACCGGGTCTAAACCAGCACTAAACCAGGTCTAAACTAGGACTAAACCAGGTCTAAACCAGGACTAAGCCAAGACTAAACCAGATCTAAACCGGGTCTAAACCAGGACTAAACCGGGACTAAACCAAGACTAAACCAAGACTAAGCCAGGACTAAAACAGGTCTAAAACAGGTCTAAAACAGGTGTAAACCAGGACTAAACCAGGAATAAACCAAGACTAAACCAAGACTGTGTGTGATAACATATTATCCTGTGCATTATTGAATGATAATATGGACTTTTAGTTATAAAAGCATTTCCTTATTAACAAAGTACCTTCTAATTCTGCCCTGCCCTTCCACCATCCCCCCGGTTTCATTTTATAACTCGACATTTTATAACACCCCCCCCCCCCCCCTTAAAAACTTGAGAGCCCTGACCACGAAACGGCATAAGGCGAGACCGTCATAACCTGAGGACCCTGTACACATTGCAGCGCAGGTGTGGTGAATGACGTCGATTGTAGTCTCGCGGAAATCGAAAAATACAGTAGGCTATTAGTTTTCTTTCTTTCTTTTTTAACCGAAGCTTGTAAAATTAATTTGAGTATCAAATTTATTTTATTTTATTAAGTCCAATAAAATAATTTGGGTCCCATGCAAATCAACAGGGTCGGTCGGCAACCGGAAACTTAGATTTATTTTTTTTAGGCCTAGTGAAGGTGTATGGAGCACTTCCTGTATTGCCACATGACATCACAAGGTGAAACAGTGTTTTCTGTTTGAGAGAAGAACTCTGGTTTTGTGGGTTAAACATGTGTGAATGGGAAAAAAAAACACAACTTTTGACAAGAAAAACATAACAGATCAGAAAATGGCGTAATATGGGCCTTTTTTAATCTGTTCAATGCATGAAATTTAGATTCATTTGTTTGACGGTGGCTTTATGATTACTGGCATCGCACCTGTTTGTAGAATGGCAGGCGATCGCTATCACGCTGGGCAGAGCGAGGGATACCTGCCGCAGTGTGCATGCTAATTATGCAAAATGAGATGGGATTTGAAGAGGCGCTTTGTGTGTAGCTCTCATGGACAGAGACGTGGACAGAGACATGGGTTATTTGTGCGTGGGGGAGGATGGGGGGCAGAGGGGGGGTCAGAGTGCACAGGAGAGTAAAAGACATGCGTTTGCACTTGTGTCACCTCCCTCTAGTCTGCAGTACTTCAGGCCATTCATCAACAGGTTAGTGTGCCACATATCTTATTATTTTATTTTATTACAGTATATTAATTGATTATTTTTTATTTTGCCTTTTTTTTTAAAACATTTTTAATCTTTTAATAATAAAATGTCTATTCACTTTTTTGAGAAGTGGACCAAAACCATGTTAAACAATTGTATTTAAACAATATTTTCTGTTACTTTCTGGACATTTTTAAACAAATCTTTTGAAAATTAAGCAAATTTAAAAACAAAAAATATTTAATGTTGTAACTGATGTGCATTTAACTTAACCACAGAATATGAGTAAGGCATGCTAAACCTAAAGTATTGGTACTAACTATATTAGTTAAGTAGAAGCAGGAGAGCTGTGTAGGAGATGTGCTGAGAGATGCCAGGTTCAGTGCCAGGCCTGTGGGCACAGAGGCAGTGTCTGCCACCACATGCGCCATTGTTTTATCATCTTTAATCAAATAAAGCACAGTTTAAAATCTATCTACAAACATTTGTTTATACATCAGTTTACACTTGTCTTAACACGACTCACTCACTCACTGAAAGAGTTGCTGTTCTGCCGCAAACATGTTTACTGCCAAACAGACTGTGAGGAAATCAAATGGCCTGTTTTAAAGTGCGAGGGAACTGGTTTGGAAACATGTGAAGATTGGGGTGTGAAATCTTGTCTGTTTGAATGGACGGCCAGCAGAGTGCGGCACTTTGAAATCTTCCTGCAGGGAACCTTCTGCCATTGCAGCTGTCAGTCCCAGCCCTGACAATGAGAATGCCTTTATTTGTTTACGACCAAACGGAGCTCTTTACATGTCTCACTTGTCCCTGCTGCTTAAAGTGGCTCTCCCAATGCACATTCCGCCTCAGGCTGGAGCTGGGGAGCCACAAGCACCACATAAAACTCAGCAAGCTGGTCCCATCAGCAACTCAGGAGGAGAAAAGAGTGAAGGAGTGAGGAGAGAATCAGGAAACAATGAAAGAAAGGGCAACAAAAGAATGAACAATAACAGACTTTGGGCTGGCAGCTCCCTAGGGCCAAATGTCACTGTTAACATGTTACAACTGGTTGGCTAACTGAAGGTTTTGTGGGAAGTGCACTTGTGTCATGGGAAGTCTAAAGTTTCACCGTTGTCAGTGCTTTAAAGAGATGTTTATCATAGGAACAGAGACACATCCACAGACACCCTCCATCAACGCTTTTGTATGTCCCTTTTAAAATACCCTTTGAGTTGCTTGGCACATGGGTTCTTGTTTGCCAGCATTCATTTTGCCAGTGCTTTACGCCTTTTTGATAACAAGCCTTTTGATACAGAAATGATGTAATATATATGACAGGTTTAACCTGAAGCAGAAATGGCTGTCATTGTGGTGGCATAATGACAAATTTGCGAAACCTCACCTGCTTTATGGTTAACACTCTGTACTCAAGTATATTGCATTTCCACAGTCACAAATGGCAGCTTTTGGTCACTTTGTTCTTAATACTGGGCACAGCTGCATTAGGGCTTTCTGAGCAGTGTTTTTTTTTTTTTGCCAAGGCTTGTGGCAAAGCTGCTGTATGTGGTATGAAAACAGGCCCCAGTGATCTATCTCAAATTGAGGAAAGTGCTATTCAAATGGCTCTTTAGAAAACATACATGTGCAGGCAAAGCTGGGTTCCACATGGGTGCTTCAGAGAGGAGCCAAGTGTGTATTTAACCTAATGCTGCAGAGGTACGTGATAACCTTGGCTGCTTGCATTGTTCAAGCTAAGACGCAGAAGGTATTGTTGTAAAGAAAGCCTTTGTGCTTGTAAAACACACATCCACACATGCACCTTAACTCATTCCTGTCTGTCAGCAGCCTGCGGCCGCTCAGATTCTGGGCATACTTCACGCGCAGAGCCCAAGCGTGTGAAAGCCACCTGTGGCAGCTCCACTCTCAGCCTGTGGAACGTGGAGGGCCCCAGGAATAACTGCAGCGTGGGACCCAACACCAGGCCAGGCCCCACAATCAGACCTGCCCACAGAACAGTCCCTTTATGTTATACTATACAACAGTGATTACTGCCACCAAGACACCTGTCACATGGCGTATGAAGCACCGAGGAAGGAAGTGCCAATGACTTCTTGTACATGCCTTTGCTTTGACACAAATTGTTTAGATAAAGTAAACCTATAATCAAGTTTATGTAAGCGTATCTATCAGCGAACAATGTGTATGCTGTGTCCAAAAATCCAGTGTTCTCCCCAGCTCTTCAGCAAAGTCAGTTCAGTGTGAGTGGGCACTGGGGACTGGGGCTGATGGTGTTGTGTGAGTGGCTCCTCCTGTTGCAGCTGTATTTAAGAGGCTCAGGACTCAGTGTGCTGTTTAGTTCCCTTTAGTGAACAACTTTTTATGAGTTTGTCTTTTAAAAAAAAAAATCATTTTAAAGCTAATTCTGATTATGACAAGAACCATATGTTGACAACCAATGTTTACAACTTTTGCTTTGAACCTGATCTGTTTAAACATTCAGATGATCACAGTGCAGATGCATAGTTTATTTAAAGAGAAGGAAAACATTTCAGGTGCATCAATGTGGATTTTAGATTCTTGAAAAGCTGTGATCGGTGCAGAGAGATGACCGCACAAGACTGTATGCGTATTTAGTTAGTACTTCCACCTGTTGACGGTGTGGATTTGCTCTCCCTCGGGACACAGTTGGAGGTGTTTTAGCTCCATCACAGTGAAGCGGAACTGTGAAAGTGAGCCTAGAGCCTTAGGTCCTGCAAACAGGTGTCTTTTGTTTCACGTCTCATTTGCAGAGGGGGGTTAATCATTATTATGCTGTGTGGCGTTTCACATATTTGTGCCGTGTTCCCGAGTCAGATCGGCACATTCCACTGCCATTGTTCTCCGGCCTGTTTCCTGCGGCCGCGGCTTTTGTCAGCCTCTGCCCCATTGTCCCGGCTTCCTTTGTTCCCCCGCTCCAACAATGCCTTTATATATATATATATATATATATAATGTGCTCTTTTTGCCCTTGTATGTTGTGTTTTGTTTTGTTCAGCTGTCTGCTGTGCTTTTCTTTTCTCCTGCTGCAGAGCTGGGAAATCAAACACGCACACGCTGGCACAGTTGATTGATTCAAGTTGAATGTGGCTCACCCCTCTCTCTCTCTGAACCTGTCCTCTGCTGGTCACTGAGGTGATGTTGGCTGGCCTCCTCCCTCTTAGCCCTCTATTATTCACTGCCACCTTTCTGACACCATCAAACAATGGCACTTCCACCACATGACCTTTGACCTTGACATTGGCTGTGACCTAAATTAGTGGCATTCATCTCGCTCATCTCAGAGAAATGCATGCATGAGGTAATCTAAACTACCTTTTTCTCTTCAAGCAGTAAAGTAAAAGTAAAATTATTTAGTTAGTTACTTTGCAACATTTTAAAGTAAGGATCAATACTACATAAACATTTTTTTTTCATCTTGCATATTTCACTAGGCCTGAAATGATGCTGAAAAGTAGGGAGACAGTTCAATCTCATGCTCTCTCTCTTGTTTTGTGCCGACCTTGTTCGTACCATTCTTCCTCAATAACTCGCGTATAATGTTGAAATTTCAAACAAATCTAAACTCGTGTGTAATGGAGCCACTTGTGTTTGTTTGCTCATGGAAATAAATGTTATGGAAGAGATGTATTGTTTAACTGTGCTTATAGCGAAGGGCTAAAGGACATAAAATGCCTTGTGTTTTTACAGAATGGTTGAGCCCAGTCCTTCGGCACTGCAGCTCCCCTCGTGTGGGGACGGGACCATGAAGGCTCTGGGTGTCAAAGTGGAGCAGGAAGAGCCCTCCAGCACCTCCCCACCTTGTGACTGGACACGAGGCCACCCACAAGAGACACGCCAGGTGACTACACTCTCCTGCTCTACTTCCATAAAATGAATAAAAGTTACCAATATTGTCTCTTGAAAATATTTGCCATTTTGTCGGTTATGATGATTTACGTTTTTTTCCTTCTGGTTTTATTAAAGGCGCACTATGTAACTTTTTGGTTCGGGGTCACCTGCTTGTTTCTATAAATTTTCATTGCTCTGCCTGGAATATTCTTCACTATGACAACTGTGTATTACATTTTTTAAATTATAGGTGGTTTTACAGCAAAAATACACAGAAAAATTGACATTCCGTGGTTGATTCTCCACAGATCGGGGTTGCCTCTCCACAGATCTGACCTATAACTGGGTCTGGTTTGGACTCCATGAAGATAAAAAGGTTTACCATACTGTGAAATATTCTAAACAAAGCAATAACATCTCCATGGAGAAAAGTAATTGACAAGTCTTCCACCAGAAATTACACAATGCACCTTTAAACTATAATATACGTAGATAATTATTTTATTTTGTTCAAGGAAATCCACAATATTGATCTAAAACTGCTTCATGACTTCCTGTTGAAAACTGTAGAACTGTAGTTGACCGCTGCAAGCCACAACTGTTCATTTACTTGTTTTTTTTTATTGTAAAAAAATGACTGACATTTTGAAACCATTTAATTATTCAGTGTCTGATTTATTCATTTTGAAATAATCACAGTTTAGGAGGAGATTGGAGGTAAGTGAAACAAAAGGTTTCTGAGCCCCCCCCCCAGTCTCAAATATGGTTATGGTAAAAAACCCATAAGCCCATTTTACATAACGTGTTCCCTTCTAAAAAAAAAACATTTAAGTATCAGGAATGTAAATTAGTTGGCTGGTTTCTGAGCTCAATGTCTCAAACTACAAAGTTATCTAAATCACAAAGGTGCATTGTGTAACTTTTCTGGTGGAGGGTCCGTCAAATGCTTTGTTATTGCTTTGTCTGGAATTTTTCACAGTAAGGTGACAAACTTTATCATGGAGACCAAACCAGACCAAGCTAAAGGTCAGATCTGTGAAGAAGCGACCATGCTCACTGTCAGAATGCCTGTTTTTGTAGGTATTTTTAAGATCTAAAACCATCAGTAATTTAATAAATGTAAGGTAGGATTGTGGAATGTCATACTATGGAACATTCCAGGCAGAGCAGTGACATCTCAATAGAAACAAGCATGGGATCCTCCATCAGAAAAGTTACACAATGCACCTTTAACGTTCAGGGGTGGCAATATTGATGGACATGTTTTACAGGTAAGTTTTCCATATACATACAATGTTTTGCTTTGTTTTACAGGACAGATCTCCAGGGACAGAAGCCTCCCAGAGACAGAGTCCCACAGTTCTCAAAGAAGCTCAGGAGAGACCAGACGGACAATCCAGCCTCAAGGAAGGTCAGCCCCGCAAACATTTTACTGTTTACAAGCTGTCAGATACTGTATCCATAATGCCCTGAAGCTTGTTGTACAGTAATTGAGTGTTGGATACTTGTTCTGTTACAATGTGCAATGGCATAGAAAATGTCATCATGAAGCTTAAACATTGTATTTTACCAGTACCAGTCAAGTTCAGACACACCTCCATGCAGTTGTTATTGGACAAAGCGCAGATTTCTATGCAGGTCTAAGCATATACTAAGAACTCTTGACCTGGAGTGGCAGTGTATATCGGGACAAGTAAAATGAAAGTTTTATTACCAAAACCAACAACTCGTGTGAAATGGTCATTTGTGAAACAATGTCTGGAAGTGAAAAAGTGAGCAAACAGTTAATGCATGTCAATAACCCGGAATATATACCAGAAGCGTCAGCAGCACGTATCGTAGGCAGAGCTGCATACGCATTTTTCATTTAACCTTTATTTAACCAGGTAAAAACCCATTGAGATCAAGACCTCGTTTACAAGGGTGACCTGGCCAAGAGGTCAGCAGCACACATCCAGAGTAAAAATAACAGTAAAATATCAAATGTAAAGTGCAATAGTTGTAAACAGTAAATTAAGTGCAAATGATATTAAAAAGGTGCAAACAATTGTAAACACAAGCGATAAAGTGCGTTAGTTAAAATGACAGTACAATTTAAAAACACAGACATGGGTTTTTTTGCCGATTATATAAAAAGGAGCGAAATGTTTTAAATTGCATTGCATTCAATGTACACCAGAGGCAGCAGAGCTGCGACACCAGCCTCTATGTATTCTCACATTTAAACACTAAACTTTTCACATTGCTTATGTGTTAATTGTTGATTGCATGAATTATGTTTTAAATCACAAAAAAATGTTAACAAGGGAGCAGCGATAAGAGGCCGTATCTGCGGGGCTCACATTAATTAAGCCCCTCACTTATTAACTTTGGTTGTCTACACCATGTGCCTTTTCCTTCAGAAGTTGTTCTTATAAATCTGTAAATTTGCTGTCTGATGCCGTAAAGTGTTTTATACTTATCCTCCACAGCTGTAAACTTTCCATAGTCCATCACGAGTCATTCCTCAAGCTCCTGGATGCGACACACGGTGTTTACGTGACTGTAGTGGTTCTACAGAACATATTTTCAAAGAGCAGCTTCAAAATTTCAAAGTTAATTTTGACACAGTATGCTTATTTCCTGTCTTGCCCCTGCTAAAAAACCTGGAGACGCTCCATTGACGCTGCAAAATTAGAACTCCAACCTAATTTGAGCAGCGTGTAGCGTAATGATGCCCGTTGGACACACGTATAACATTGCTGGTGTAAATTGTCTGGTTAAAATGGAAAGACAAACCTGCGCGTGTGCGGAGCAGCTGCACTTACACACTGTTACGCTTTGGTGTAAATTGGGGATAAGGGTGGGCAATATTGAAATTAAAATAAATGAAAATAATATTGTCTGAATGTAGTCCTATAGAATGTCAGTCCTATAGAAACATCTCAGTTGAGGTTTAGGTACAACAAATGTTTGGACAAATGTGAAATGACTGTTATGAACAATTTATTTACTGTTGTTTATTATTGATATTTAAACAATCCGCCCACCTCTAGTGTCAGACTTCTATCTTTTGGACCTTTGTTTAAAATGTTCCCATCGCTCTTAAGTTGACAACTCCATGTTTTCAGATGCAGCCTAAGCGAGCTGTATTCACTTTCTATTCACTTTTAGACAATGGAGCCAGTATAAAATCAATACTTAAAAGTGATGGCTGTTGTTTTGGCGAGCGAATGAGTGCAGCGTGATTTTTGTTTCACCCAGTTCAGTTCTTTACATGCGGCGTGAAAGGCTGCTCCTCTGACACTCTCCTTGCCCTCCTCTCGATTACCAGCACTCCACTTTTTCACTCCAATTTTTTTTCTAAAATTCGGCGCACCAGCTGACCTTGGATTGTTGTGTCCAAATATCGATCCACTCAAACACTCAGACTTTCTCCCAGGCGCACAAACAAACCCTGGCCTCTGAATGTATTCTCCAATTAGGCCCATTAGGACAGCTGAGAGGTGCAGGCATATTGTGGTGCCATGTGGGCTTCACTTGGCATGTATTTGTACACGGCTGCCCTGTGCCCACTGCTTGATACTGGTGCAATCGTGTTGAGGTCCGATTTCCTTGTTGTGTATTTCAGTCATGCCCACCATTGAGAAGCTGCTCAACACTGACTGGAAGGAGAAACTTCTGGACCAAGGCTCGGCAGCGGGCGGACAGCTGAAAGGTAAGTCTCGGGACAAGAAAAATCAATACAATTCATCCACGGATAGATGAGCGATAACCATCTGATCTCACATAAAGTTACTTGTAGCAATCAGTTCAGTCAATTTCAGTTCACCAGCACATGTATGTTTTTGGAATGATGGGAGGGAATTGAACTACAGTGGTCCCTCGCTCTATCGTGGTTCACTGTTCGCGGCCTCGCTGTTTCGCAGATTTTTTTTTTATATAGTGTAACATTGTGTTCTGCGTCCAGATTGAGACTGATTGAGAAGAGACTGTAGACCTTTGCCGATTGATTGATGGGGGAGGCAGGGGGGACCGGGACTAGACCAGGACTAGACCAGGACCAGACCAGGACTAAACGTGGACTAAACTAGGTCTAGACCAGAACTAAACCAGGTCTAGACCAGGTCTAAACCTGGACTTGTCCTGGACTAAACCAGGACTGGACCAGGTCTAGACCTGGACTAAACCGGGACTAGACCAGGTCTAAACCAGGATTAAATCACCCCGCGCGGCTCTTTGCTGGTTTCGTGCGGCTCTTGCGTTCGTTTGTGCGTGTTCGGTTTGTGGCTCGAGCTGCGAGGACTCAATCCCGAGGGGGAGGCATGGTCCGGGCGCCGCGGTTCAATCTCGTGCTGCTCCGGCCTTGCGCCGGTCATGCTGCTCTGTCATGGATTTGACCCGGGACGCGACGCGCACCAACCCCTTGGAGAAGTGCGCGTCGCGTCCCGGGTCGTGGCAGTGCCATTGGATGAGCATGGTGCTTCCTGCGGATCCAGTGACTCATGTCTCCGCTCCCCTCGCGCGTCCGGCGGGGCTCCCGGCGGAGCCCCCATGCTTCACTATTAATACATTTTGTTGAAAATCTACGAAAGTTTGAGTGTTTAAACGAGAGAGAAATGTGAGAAAACGTTAATTCCAGTGTTTTAAGGCATTTACAGCCTTAAAACATGTATAATAATTGTAAAATATAAAGTTGTCCTACTTCGCGGATTTCACTCATTACGGGTTATTTCTGGAACCTAACCCCCGCGATAAACGAGGGACCACTGTACACCAAGAGATCACATGGCAACACAGAGGGGGGATGCATTGTTGTTGTAGAAACAGACTTGGGCTGGGTAATGTGAGGATCTTATTAAAATCAAATTAATATGTCATATGTGACTTGGAGCAGAGTTCAGAGTTTTGCCTATAGGCGATGCAACCACTTTATTGACTGTTAGAAATTATTTTCGAAATGGCCAAAATAACTTTGGTTTTGGTTTAAATGTTTAATTTATTATCACTGCTCTGCAAAGTATTGTTATTGTATTGGTATACACTGATAACAGCCTGCAGTAAGACCTGGGTAAATTCTAGCTAATCTGTTAGTTGATATTGCCATCTTCAATAATCCCACACAGAAAATAAAATTGCGGTTCTGATCTGGTTCTGGTCCCATGCCAGGTACCCCCGAGTCCCTGGCAGAGAAAGAACTACAGTTATTGATGATGATAAACCAGCTGAGTGGACTGAGGGAGCAGCTGATGGGGGCGCACTCCGAGCAGAGGAACATGGCCACTCTGCTCCTGGAGAAGCAGCAGCAGCAGATGGAGCTCGCCCGGCAGCAGCAGGAGCAGGTACCAGCACAGGGCACATGATCTGATTCATTTAGGTACACTGCATAATTCATAATTTAATGTCATACTTCGGAACATTGACGGCATAACAGCAGGTAATGGTCCTTCACCAGGTAAGTTACACAGTGCAGATTTAAGTTTGAAAGGGTCCATATAACGATAACGATATTCAGAAATGATGCCACTCTTAACATCATTGTGTTAAAACATGTCTTTAAATATATACATAGATTTCAGTACGCTGAAAAGTCAGGACCGCTGCCATAGCACTTGAGAAATCAAGACTAAGGCAGCGTCCCATTTCTCGGTCTTACCCCTTCGTCTTACCCCTACCCCTTGGTTTTGCGCGTTCATGTGAGGGCAAGGGGTGTCCTGATTCTAATTTTGATCAAGGGCTAGAGCCACGACCAAGGGCTACATACCCGTTGAAACAAAGTAAGCTCTCGCCAGACTTGAAACGAAGGGGTACGCCTACAAGCTCAGGCAGGTTTTGGGATCAGGATGGCAACGTCACATCGACCAGCCAAGGAGTCTCATAAATGTATTTTCAGCAGTTATAATTATGGATTAACAGTTTAACATGGTTTACAATTATGACGCTTATGTTCTATGTTACTTTTAGTGAACTGTTGTTGTGATTTGAATTGTATTGATGTCTGTTTAGCCGACGTTATCGCTTTCATGTATAAGCAAGCTAGTTTTTTTTCTCAAGCTGAGGTACCCGATAATCCTTGACATTAGTTTACATTTGTTTGCGTCAATTGTTGTCGCCTCTGTAGACGTAGCAGCCAGATAGAGGCAAGGGATGATGACGCAAACGGTAATCGAGTGGCGTCCCATTTCTTAGGGGAACATTCGTATCCCTGGCCCTCTCAGCTCGTTATCGAGGGGCAAGACAAAGATGTAGATAAAGGGGAAGGGGTAAGAGTAATGGGATGCAGCCCAAATGTCTTTTTCAACCTTTTTAAAAATTGCACTTTTTATAGTAAAAATGTAAGGTAGACAGACAAATGTGCTATAAGTGTACAAATGTAATTATTTGACATAAGCATTCAACTTTTCTTTTAAGTTGGCTCTTTTTTATTATTATTATAAATGATATGCAAAATCTCCAAAACATTACAATACTCAATATTTCGATAATCTGCACATCTCTTGTTATAAAATATGAAATGCCCAATAATATGCTGTCAAGACATGTAAAAAAAAGAAAAAGAAAAGAAAAAACTTGTTTTGTGACCATTCATTGTGCCATTCCCAGCTGAATCTAACATTACATTTTTGTCAGATCGCCAAACAGCAGCAGCAGCTCATCCAGCAACAACACAAGATCAACCTGCTCCAGCAACAGATCCAGGTCAGGACTCACTCACTCCCTTTTTACTCTCCCCCCCAACACTCCTCCCTCACGTTCTCTTCCCTTTTGCTCTATTCACTTTCTATCTTCTGTCTTCCCTTATCATCTTGCAATCTCTTTCTCTATTATCTCTCTCCCCTCTCTATTCTCACACCCACTCTACCCTCTCTTCACTTTCTCTCTTCTCTCCTCTTGCAATCTGTCTATTCTTTTTTACACTCTTTTCTTCCTCTCACCCCCTTCACTTTCTCCTCAGTTAGTCCTGTCATGATAGCAAATTTTGAAGTGCGATATATTCTTGAAGTAAATGGAAGAAAAAAAAGTGAATAAATAATTTACAGAATGATCCAATAATTAGCCCTAGAAGTCACCTATTTGACCTTCTACAACTCAAATTACAAGTAAAATGACATACCCTTTATCACAAACATTTTTAACTCTATAAATATTGAGCAAAAAAGGAGAAATTCAGTTTTTCAGTTCCATAATAATTTCATTGTAGTTAGCTCCTCCCTGCAGCTAGATATAAGCAGTGTCCACCTAGCCTGGGAATTCCCAGGCCGCTTCCGTTCGTTTCGAACTGGAAGGCGGCCTGGAAACTCGTCCAAGCGAGAGTCCCAGATTTAGGGCCCCAATCAGAGAGCGGGGGAGGTGTGGCAAGATGGTGACGCGTACTACATGACAAACGGAAGCTTGTAGTTTGAACTGACAACTGACATGATTGGCTATGGACTTACGTATACGCTCAATGATAGACATTCATAACGCCCAATAAACGGCCGTTGGCAATCGCTAACCACACCTCCGCTACAGGATTTTTCGAAGCGAGTTTCCAGACCCATATCTCACTTGTGATATGGTCAGGTGTTAACCAGACTAGTGTCCACCAGCACTCTAGCCAGAACTGAAGAAGTAGTTTGGATGAGCTGCGAAACGTCTTTGACCAAATAAACTTTGTCCAGTTGACAAACTGAATTTCTCCTTTTTTGCCATGGATTCTACCTGGATGACTGAGGGATTCTTCACACATCTTATAAATATTGAGCTAAAAAATATATTGTTCTGATATAACTCACTCCCATCTCTTATTTGTTCTCCTCGTTGACGAGTCCACTTTTGTCTCAGCAGGTAAATATGCCCTACGTCATGATACCAGCATTTCACCCAAACACACAGCCCCTGCCGGTGACCTCTGACCCTCAGATGACCCTGCCGCTTCAGCCAATCCCATGCAAGCCAAGTGAGTCCTTCTCCCCTCATAATCAATTTGCATAATAACTAGGGCTGTCAGTTTAACGCATTAATTAGGTCAATTAATTACACTGCAAATTAATGCGTTATAAAAATTTACGCAATTAATTATGAGTGGCAATTCAATGCGCGCTCATTTTAAATTTAGCATGCGGTGAGCAAATCGCTGCCAGGGCCTTTGAAAAAAAAACGAAGACGGGGACAGTCGACAAGAACGCGGTGATTTGTAGCTTTTGTCAAAAAGAATTTTCCGATCACCGAAGCTGCTCCAGCCTGACGGATCATTTGAACGATAAACCCGTCCGGACAAGTTCCGTCGTTACTGGTGATAGGGCGCACTTCACCAAACCACCAAACCACGCTCGCAGAATTTGGGAACCGAATGAGCAAAGTGACCACATGAAAACTGACAAATTCAATCGCAAAGGGGGTTCGTTCGCTCGCTCGCTCTCAATCTCACGCTCTCTCTCACACACTCTTAAAATGTGATTAATTAGATTAATTAATTACAAATCCTGTAATTAATTTGATTATTTTTTAATCGCCTGACAGCACTAGTAATAGCAGATTTTTTTTAAAACATGGAAAATGGAACTTTGTGGAGTTATTTCTCACTTTATATCCATTCAGAGACACTTTATTATCACTTTTCACAACTCTGACCAGACCAGATTTTTTCCTGTGACTGTAAAGCTCACAACAATTGGCAAACAATAAAAATAAAAAGTTATATAATTAGATGGAGACAGCATGCAACTGACATATTTTGAGCTCACAACCTTCTTGTACAATAAATCTACACTGAGGGACAAGAGCTCACACGCAAACCCAGTACAAAGACATAGCTTTGCTTATTATTATTTTCAATGCACACTTTTGTTAGTCTCCCAAGGTTGCTTTGTTTTATGTCTTCACTATGAGAACTTTAGGGTTATCGGCTCTTTCATGGGGTATTCTTTTTGCACACTATAAAACAAAAGGGTAAACATTCAACTCATCTAAGATTTTTCTTTTTATTTGAAGGCCAGAATCCATCTGAAAAGTTTTTGCCATATGCAGCTCTATTAAGCACGCACTCTTTGGAATGTCCTCCTTGTCTTCTCATCTCAAATTGTATTGAGGAGAAACTTAAGCGCACTTCAACTCAAGGCCTGTTTTATGTATAATGGAAAGCTTTGGTGAGACACAAACGTAGACTCGAGCCGAACAATGGTGATGATGGTAGCTTTCACTCTTGTACAGTTAGCGGTCTATAAAGGGCACCGTTCAGAGGCATAGCTTTGTGCTGTCAGCCTTTCAAAAGGCTTAAAAGCTCCTTCTCTCTGACCTCGTCTTCTCCTCTTTTCAAACCAAAAACTCACAAGGCCGGTCTTTAAAACATTGTAGGCATAATTTAAGGATAGCCATTCATTCACGTTTTATTTCAACAAATGCCATTTTGTGGAAGAGCACCCTCATAGTTGTGTATAGAATGAAAAAGTAAAGGCTTGTCGGTACAATGGGAGAGGTTAAAATGACAATCAAGCCACAATAATGAATAGCGAAGAGGTTACTTCTAGGTTGTGTTGTTTTAACTGACATAATGATGGGGATCAGTCTCTGTAAAGGCGGTTCCTTTGAACATTCAAAACAAAACAATTGTGTTCTCTCCTGAAGTTGTATAAAAAGAATATGATCACTATGAAACTTTTCTGCTATATTTAGTATTAAAAAAAAAAAATCAATCAAAACAATACATGCGTTTCATTGCTCTTTGAGAAACATGCATTCTTACTGCAAGTGGGGTCATCTCTTCACAGATCTGAGCTGTCACTTTGCATTTGTGTCAGACCCTCCACCAGAAAAGTTACATAGTGTACCTTTTAACAATTATTATATGTTGGAGCAACCTAATGACATCATGACTACGTTTGTTACTACTATGCAAGTTCAGTGGATTGTGTTTGATTAAACTGTTGAAAAATAAATCCCTATAATTCAGTTTGAGAGACTCAAATGTTTTTATTCTCTAAGATTAAACCATGACTAGTGATTAAACAGTTGTTCCATTGGTGCTGCTCAAACAAAAGCCTGTTTGTTTTTTTAATTTGCTTTTGTCATTGTTGTGCAGCTGTGGATTACCCCATGCAGCTGTTACCGAGTCCCCACCCAGCGCCCAGCAAGAGAGGCAGTGGCTCATTCAGACAGGTACATACAACTACACGGCTCAGTGCAGTCATTCCAAAGATACACACATTACACACGTTTTAATGTACATAAATCTAATACTGAGAGGGCAAACGTGTGTGTGTGTGTGTGTAAGCGGCTCTCAGATTAAATAGATAATAGTACTTTTCTGGTATTTTGGAGCTGAAAGCTTTTTGGAATACGCCACACCCTCTGTTCAAAGGTTTGACAAGTGCGCTGCCTTGTGTGTGCCGAATGTGTCCTGTTTGCACGGCTGCTTCTCAAGCGGAGATAGACCAACAGAGCTTAAGTAAACAAAAGGGAAGAGAGGATGAGGTGAGCACCAAGACAAAAGGACCGAAATGCTACAAAGGTGTGACAGATGCGCTCCGACATGCCAGATCTGCCGTGCATAACTGCAAAACACGCACGCCCTTGCCCTTTGCGGTTCAGCCTCATTGTGTGTGATTGTGTTATTGTGAGTGTGTGTGAGTGAGTGTGTGTGTGTGTGTGGCCCCACCCCAGCTCATCTCTCACTGTACGTGTAGGAAGCCAGTCAACCATTGAACCTGACCTCCAAACCCAAGGGGATGGAACTGGGTAAGACACCCAGTCCCCAGCTGGAGCTGGGCACGCTGGGGCTGCAGGGGGCCTACAGACCAAGAGATCACCCAAGAGAAGTATCCCACAGCCCGCCTCGGTCTGCGCTCAGTGAGTCCACAGGCACACCCACACTACATGTGCAAAGTTTATATAATTAATACGACTTGATCTATGTAATTGCACAAATTGCTGATAGTGGATAAATTGGGAATACTGGATGGAAAGGGATTGTCCTCAAAAAAAAAAAAAAAAGAGTACCCATGTGACTGTTTTGCTATGGTCCTTGAAGAATCGACTGGAGAGGAACTGAAAAGAACTTTCCATGTTAAGTGTGTATGCTACAAAAACGTGATATGGTTTTGAATTGTTTATCAGTCCAGTGGATTTGGAGATTGCTTTGGTTCTGGCTTTTTAATTGGGCTGGGCAATATGATGTATCAATCGACCACTTCCAAACCACATGCTTTTAAACCACAGGAAAACCCCAAACATGTCACTCACAATTAGACAGACTGCTTCACAATCTTTCAATTTTTATCAATTGTCTAGCGTGACTTTTAACCTGGGTTTATCATTTCGTATTCCAGTTTAAGTCTCATTTTATTTTTTGGTGAAATTTGGGAGAATTTTTTTTATTGAATAGATAACTTTTTTCCCACAATTCTCTCCTATATATTCCTTTTCCTTTTATTAACATGGCATAACAAGACAATAATGGAAGTTCCTTATGCATTTCTATTGTATCCCCTAAACAATAAACAACCTGAACAATAGCTATACTCTCCTCTGTTATGCTCCTACAGTAACGCGCTCCCTTATAAATGTCCCAAAGTATTATTTTCCCATTGTGCTGGATCCTATTTATCCAACAGGTTTCCTTGGAGACGGAGATGTTGTGACCCAAGCCATCTATGACGCTCAGCAGTTGTTGAGGAACCACGGCAAAGACACCAGGGACAGGGACAGCGCAGGAAAGACGGTAAATGTTATGTCCAAACAGTATCTCACTTTACTCACATAGTCTATTAGTAGGACTGGGGGTATAAAATGGAGATATCTGACATCTTATCTCGTCGTTCTTGGAGTTTATTTAGCCACACCAAAAGTTTAGGGTTACGGGAAGTAGTCTAACGGTTGTACTATAGCATGAGCCCTGTCATTAACAAGCACAAGTCCTTTACCACAGCTGATAGTTGATACTGTTTGGAGAAAGTTGTTTGGAAATGACAAGGAAGTTTGCCATCTTGGGTTTCCATTTTGGGGTTCTAGTGAGACAGCTGTTTGTTTAGGATGCCCTGTCAGAGAAGGAGATCCTGAACAATGATACAACACCACTAATACGCTAAGGCTTGGTTACAGAATAAGATGGTATAGGTTTGCAATGTTAACATCAACTGAAAACTATTTGTTGAGGATGAGGTGTTGAAGAAAAATTTGTAACCAAGTAATGCTATCAGCTGGCACTGTGCTATTGATATAAATAACCATGATACATAAAACTAACTGGAGAATTTAGTATTTGTAATTTGTATTTAGATTTTAATTTTATTAATCTACAAGGGAAATTATTTGGACACAGTAGCTCACACATCACAATATATTAAAAGAGAGAGCCAAAATATAAATGTATATATGCATGTATATATGCATGTATATATTTATGTATGTATGTATGTATGTATGTATGTATGTATGTACTGTATGTATGTAATAATAGTAGCAAAAATAACAAGAGACTGAAGTCAAATAAAGCATAATTATATAAATGTATAAGTAAAAATTAAAAATATAGACATATAGTTATACAAATATATCTGACATTTATATACCAGAGTGCTAAGATAATTGAACCAAATACATGTCTAGTGATTGTAGAGTTGTTTTATAGCTCCTCGGGTATACAGTTAAGCCTATTGCGTAGTTTTTGGTTTATGTGTCTCTTGGCTTCTATTCTCGTCTTAGTTTTCATTCTTGGAGGTGAAGCTGCCGCTCTTGGAGCAGCTGTGTGGCAGTCTCACAAAGCCACAAAGGCCTTGGTGGCAGAGAGTGAGCCACCTGCCCTGTGTCATTGTCCACAGTCTGTCCTCTCTCTACTTCACACAAAATGGTCTGCATCCTTCTTTAACACCTACAGACTGTACTGGCCTATTTTGGCAAGGTGCTTCTGCTATTGGAATAAATGGTAATTTACAACAGCATCACTGTGTAATAGCTTTGTTCTCTTCATCTATCTCTCGTCTCCTTCACCTTTAGTCCAGGGTACAATAAACACCATTCTTTTGGTTCCCACTTCCTTTCTTTGCATTTACAGCTCTCCATTTAAACACAGCTGATATGCCAAGTGTGCCAGTCCTTTACCTTAAATAGCTCCTGTGTGACACATGGCTGCCTATGATCAGTGGGTCATCTCTTTTACAGTGCTCCACATTCAAATGGTGTGTGCGTATGGGTGAACATGTGTGTGCTGCACATGACTGCTTCACCTGTCTGTCTCTGTATGTGCAGGAATACAAAGAGCCCCCTCTGAGTGAGAGAGCGCCTCCGAGTGAGCGCAGTGATAACAGACAGCCCACCGCCGAGGACCACCACAGCAGTGACTCCGATGGTACGCTTGCACCTCTAACTCTAGGGTTCACTGTTCATCTATTGTATGTGTCTAACCATAATACAAAACACATTCTTTCAGCTCTAGTGTAGCCTTCACCTAGCCATTGCTTGGTAAACTGTGTGCTTCTTAGAAATGATGGATGGACCTTTAAAGTACAAAACATTTTTATAATGGTTTAGAACTGTGATACAGCTGTAGTATTACATGGTATCAACCTGAAACGGGAAAACAAAAACGCTGGTATTTCCCCTCAATAGGGCATATCTCGAACAATCAGTTTAACTTGTGCCAGCAACACTTTTATATGAGGTGTAACAGGCCCTTAAAACTGCATCCCTTTCACAGGGTGTAAAAATGAAAGCTTTGGTTGTTTCAAAAATAAAATAAAGTATTAATCTCAGGAAGCGTTCACGTACACTCTTGTGTGGGTAAATATGGCGTGCGTATTTTTGGCATGCCCACTCTCTCCCAGTCCTGTGCCCTGGTTTGATTGAAGCCTTGTTTCTGTAGGAGCTCAGCCCACGCCAGGCAGCTACCCCGAGGCCCGACCTTCAGCCTCCTCAGGCCACATCAAGAGACCCATGAATGCATTTATGGTGTGGGCCAAGGACGAGCGGCGCAGGATCCTCCAGGCCTTCCCCGACATGCACAACTCCTCTATCAGCAAGATCCTGGGTGAGCAGAGACACAGGGGCCTATTCTGAGACAGTGCAACACGAGAGTCAGACCAGCCACCTGCCTCTCCTACACACATACACATACACAAACACATATACACATATAAACACACGCACACAGGGCTGTCTCTGGGCCAATCGTGTGCATTCCTTTCTATTGTGCTGTGAGCAACCACCATTCAGGCTGACACACAGAGGCTAACATGCACACACACATCCAGACTAATTACACTGAATGAATCTACGTCAATACCCCGTTTTAATGTTGTGCAACTCACTGTGTTGGAAAAGGGTAGAGACCATTCGCACAATTCTGCTAACAGATATTTTGTTTACCATAGGTCTTGAAATGAAGGCTTTATATGTTTGTATAAGACTTATTAGAGCAGTCATTCCCGACCTAGGGCTTCTCCAGGAAGTCAGCACAGGCATTTAGAAAAGATGTCCAAACTTGATTGTGCAGATTTTATCTCTGGTGGCATGCTAATTACTTCTACAAATAATAATTGTTGTTGCATTTTTATTAAACAAAAAATTACCAGTAAAAATGGTTTGGGGTGCGGTTCAACCTGCTGGCATTAGTAGTTTGAGCTAGTAAAAGGGCAGTTTGATAGATAGGAAGGCTTGAGTTGGGCATTATCAAATTTTATAGATGTATTTTAGAGAAACGTGACATTTGTAAGTGGTATGTATGATAAATCTTGATGAGTCTTATACCTGTGTGATTTTTATTTTTGTTCCCCACAGGCTCCAGGTGGAAGTCAATGTCCAACCAAGAGAAGCAGCCGTACTATGAGGAGCAGGCTCGGCTGAGCAGGCAGCATCTGGAGCGTTACCCTGACTACAAGTACAAGCCCCGGCCAAAACGCACCTGCATTGTGGAGGGCCGCCGCCTCCGCGTGGGAGAGTACAAGGCCATGATGAAGAGCCGGCGGCAGGAGCAGAGGGGTCCATACACACACAGGTAAGGAGCAGCCAGGCAAAGCAATGTGAACACCTCCTCACATCAAATACACTAGTGGGGCTCACTTCAAACAACTCCACATGGGCCTTGGGTATCCATGACCACCACAGCTATTAATGCATTCCAAAACGAAACATAAAAAAATGTGTTTTATACTACAAATATTTATTATTAGATGAACACTTTTTGCTAAATATGTACATCATTAACAACTAAAAACAGTAAGTTATTGTGGTGTTTTACTTTATTACAGGACTTTCAGTGTATGTAACTGTAGTAGTAGTAACTACTCACATCTAGACCTACAATTTAGTGGCAATAAAACATTTAATTTGCTTCAGAACAAATTGAGAATCTTTTCAAAGTAATAATGTGATCATACAGTCTTTAGAAAGACAGTTAGTATGAATATACATGTAGTGTTGTCTTGAATGTTTTTTGAAAATGTAAAGTGCTTGAACATTGAAGTATAGCTTGAGTTAAAGCAGTGATCTCAACCTTGAACAGTGTTCCATATTTTTAAATGGGTGCATCTAAGCTTAATGTTGATGGAAAAGTTGGCCTTCTAATACAAATAAGACATCTTTGTATCCTCTTTTCTTCTCAGCCAAACAGAACCACAGCAGATCCACTACCCACACGGTGAAGGCCAGTACCATGGCAGTACAGGCCCTGTCTCCGTGGCAACCATGCCCTTCCACCCGGCACTGCTGGAGCACTACCTGCCCCAGGTTTCCTCTGCCGGTCGGAGAGCAGAGGTCCCAGTCAAGCCCCCGCCCCCCATGTCCCGGGACAGAGAGAGGGACCCCAATCCTTACAGCGAGGGCGAGGAGAGCGATGGAGGAGAACGCAGTGAGGGAGAGCTTGTGCTCCTAGCAGACTGAGGACGAGGCACATGTGATGCTGTATAAAATAAGGACAAAGGGGCACTTAATTTGGGAAGTGTTCACCTTTGGAACTTAAGAAATTTTTAACAAAACATTTTAACTAACATTTTACCTGTACAGACAATGATAAGTCAAATCTCAACAGAAGGGAGATCTGAGGACATTGCTTTTACTACTTTTCACTGTTAAGCATTGGTTAGGGAAATATGTTTCACTTTTTTGCTCTGTGTTTTGCACTTGTTTGGCTGTAGCATCACACAAAAGGCTTAGGTGAGCACATCCTATAGACAACAGGCAGTTGTTTGTAGGGTTTACATTTAAGAGGCACTCAAAGACAATCATTAACTCACTTAAATACCACTCAAGACAATTCGGACAATTTGATGGTTACACGTTTGTTTCCAGAAATCAAATACATTTTGTTTATGCACTTATAATTTGTATTGTATGATAGGTGTGGTAGTTTCAGAGTAATTTCATTGTAGTTAGCTCCTCCCTTCAGGCAGATATAGGCAGTGTCCACCAGCGTCTGACCAGAACTGAAGAAGCAGCTTGGATGAGCTGCGAAACGTATTCGACCAAATAAACTTTTGTCCAGTTAACACATTGAATTTCTCCTTTTGCCATATAAGCTACAGTGTCTGGCTGAAGGCTGAATAGTGTAACGTTATAATAGATTTTTACACAGATCCTCTCTGTGTAAGAGGTTTAAAGATTTTTTCTTGCCCTTTTTGGAACAGCTGTGTAACTTTTGAGATGGAGAAATGTCACTTCAATGCTGCCCTCTTGTGGCTTGAAAATGCAGTACAATATTGTTTTCCCCAAATGCACTTAATTATTGACAGCTCAACTTGAGGTCCAGTTAAAAAGGCACATGGTAGTCTCCCTCACCATTCTTGTCCTGTTTTTCTGTAAATGCTGTATTTGTGTATCACTTTTGCTGTTTTTATAATTGTTTGCTCTGTGTTTTATTGATTGACCTCAAACCTGATTTCCTGTCACATTGATAGACACACAATGTCCTACATTTGGGGGAATTTCTTTATATATATATATATATATATATATATTTTTTTTACTTATTCAAAGATTTCCCTTGACCATTTCCTTCAGTACATCTGTTACCTTCTATAGACTGAATAAGGGGTGGACAACCCGCAAACACGTGTTGCTACATGTTTTATGACCAGTTTACACAAAGGACTGTTTAAATATGCATTTAGGCACTACTTGAAAAATGCTGGCCACTCCTGAACCTCCTGAGTCAGAAAAACATGTCCAATCAGAAGTTCAGTGTGAGATGGTAACCAGATATCAAGACAGTTAAGGGCTCTGTAGAGTCTGCCTTTATATCTGAAGCTGGTTTTATTGGAACTGCCATGTTATTTTACTGCTCCCAAAGCCACTAGTCACACCCCTGCTGATGTAAATACAGAAGAGACTATATTTTGTTTATAAAAGCCAGTGTAATTTAAAGATGTACATTTCTGTTTTCAGAGTTGTTTTTTCCTTGAAAACCAATAAATTGGTTGTTTTACTAACTGGATATGCCATTGTTATTTTTGACATCAGAATTTCAGATTACAAACTCTTATTCCATTAGCCTGTTGTGTTGAATTGAGGGGGAAATGAGAAAACTACTTGTATGAATGGTTTTGGGGCATGATCTGTAATCTCAGTTTATATTAAAGGGCCCATATTACACCATTTTCAGATCTGTTATATTTTTTCCTCTTAAAAACATACCAGTTTTTTTTATTTTTTTATTCACACGTTTATTCACATGTTTAACACACAAATCCTGCATTTAGGCCGAGTTCCCTCAAACAGAAAACACTGTTCACCTTGTGATGTCACATGGTAATACAGGAAGTGCTCCACTGTTTTAAAACTCTATACACCTTAACTAGAATCATTTGGATAATTTCAGCCATGGAATTGCCAATCCCTACTGATCAAAAGATAAAAGGCAGTCAACTTGAAAATGACGGCTTCATAACAAAGGGTTACTCACACGTGTGGATGAAACAACTCCAGATGTTTTTGAGGTACAATTCTAACATGGCTTAGAACTCAAAATTAGATTTTGTAATATAGGATCTTTTCAATCTTTATTTTTCTCTTTTTTTGCAATTTAACAATGATAGGACATAGTGCATTGGTATTCTTGTTTCTATCTAAAGATGTTAATGTGTGTCTATGGAACTTAAAACAAGTCATTTAGATAGAACAATGAATACTTGAACAAAAATAAGCAGTGTGTTGATCTGAAGTGAGATCCAGAAATGATCAAAACATGGAAAAAACAATGATACAGATTTTGTTTTCATACTTTATGTAAATATTTACTGACCGCTGTTAAATAAGTCTAGTTTGACTCCTCCAGAGGTGTAAGGGCCCACTGTACAGTGCTCTTCACAGTAATCTTACAGTATTTACATGTCCATCTCCCTCAATCTGACTCACTCAGGCACATGCCCTCACAGCTCAGCTCAGTCAAAGCATTACAAAATGATCAGCATTAAAAACAATTATGTATACAGTGTCTCATAATTAAGTTAGTACATTCTCAAACAAAAATATTGTAACTGCAAAGCAAACTATTCATAGGCATTCAGACAATAAGTTGAAGTCACAATAAATAAAGCAATTTTCAAGTAGACACACTTCAATGCCTTGTATGGAACTTGAGTCCAGCTACAAGAACGCAATGTTACTTTAAAGCAACTACAATCTCTCTATTGGTCTCAATTGTTTTTCATTTTGTTTTGGTCTTCACAAATTCACCCTCATTCATTCAAAAGATTTACTATAACTTTTCTAGAGGATGGTCCCACCTGCTTTTCTCCATGGAGATATTAACTTCTTTACCTAAAATGTTCCACAGTAACTTATCTTTTTCCATGGAATCAACTAGGTGACGCTAAGAGCATTTTAAAACCCCTGCAAAGTAAGATTTAGAAATGTATTGCTATACTGTGGAACATTCCAGCCAAAGCCATAGCATCTCCATGTAAACAAGCTGAGACTGATTCTCACACTTGAAATATCGTCATTGTCAGTGCAAAGAAAAAGCAAACTTGAGAATCAGATTCAGATTGCAACAGCTCACTAGAGCATAAGTTTTTTAGACCAGTAAAAAGAGCAGCTAATGTATGTTCCTTTGTCCATTTAGTTGCTGTTATTGTGATAACCCATCCTACTCTTGCCAGTGTATTTTATAAAGCACCAAAAGCTTTTTTAAACAAAATACACAACTGTTTATCACTAGTGACTCCACTTGGTGGGAGTTATTTTCGGGTTAAGTGAATCTTTACGAGCCAGGCTGAAAACTACTGTAGCTACTAATGTCCGTCATTTGATGTCCTGCCTAGAGCCTGAAACATGTTAATTATTCAAACGTCCCATTCATTACTTGAGACAAGCAGGGAAAGACAAAGCTGAGAGCTCAGTATCGCCCCCTGCAGGTAACACACAGACAGAACAATGAACAGATGAAGATGTCATAT
Source organism: Paratrypauchen microcephalus (assembly GCA_036785185.1). Taxonomy (NCBI): domain Eukaryota; kingdom Metazoa; phylum Chordata; class Actinopteri; order Gobiiformes; family Gobiidae; genus Paratrypauchen; species Paratrypauchen microcephalus. The sequence goes on from JAVJIX010000005.1 coordinate 8,298,648, forward strand.
ATAATGTGGTTTAGGGACATTTCTATTAACTTTTTCTTTAAGATGTACTCCTTGATTTAGTAAAGTAGTACACTAACAGGAGCTATACATAATTTATTTTTAGTAAATATGTATATTTTATGTGCTGCTCATAGGCACAACTATTCATCTGCATCAATAAATGGACACATCTGGGGCAGTGCGGTGGCAGATGTGAAGAAGGTTGGAATTTTTCAAAAGCTTATAGACGTTTAGTGGAAAAGTTATACAAGCATTTGTGACCATAAAAGTCAAGTAGGCAGAAAAGGTCCATGCAGAAATGGCCATAAGAGTCAAGCTGTTCAGCCCGACTCAGTCTCTGAGAGGTGCTATTATGTCTCAAATTTCTCTATACACAAATTAGAACACAAATGCAGAGACTGCTCCGTCACTGGCTGTTATAACACAGCAGTGACTTAACTTGCCTCAGTGTGCTTCTCTACATCTGAAAGACGAACACTAGTAATGAAATGATAAAGACCAACTAACTACATACCTTATAGGTGATTGTATAGTTCAGGACATGAGTTTGACTTAAGGCCAGAGGTTCATGTGAACAGATGAAATGCATGGAGCAAACTACTGCTAAGTGTATCTAACAAGAGTAACAGGCAATCTTATTTAGAACTGGCTGTAATTCAAAGCCATGGAATGTTCATTAGGATCAACAGTACCTGTTTCATCTAAAATGAACAATACATGAAAAGCTACTGGAAAAAGTACAGTTGAGGTTCTGGTACCAGGTATAATTCAAGTACTGGTACCTATAAAAATGTAAAAAGGCACCCAGCCCTACTAAAGATAGTGATATCTTTACCCATGCCTGTCTCTGTAGACAAAAGTTTCACTCTAGTGCACAATAAAAAGCTCAGATTTCACATTTGTTAGCAGCAGCAGCAGCAGTTTGCACTAAACAAATAAGTAGACACAAGTCTTAGAAGTAGAATCACTGCAATAAACCAGCAGATCCTAACACTTCCCAAGACGGAAGCAACTAGACAGAGAAGAGTCTGCACAGGTTTTGGTCACAGCCCGGGACACAGTACGAGAGTCTGTGGCCTCACACTGACTGCCATGAGTGATAGGACAGTACAAGGGTCAGGGTGCCATACACCCAGTTTAGCTGCCCAAAGAGGAAGTGCAGGACAGATCGGTCCAGGCAAACTAGATGATACGCATTCAAACATACACATTCAACCCTACACTCACTCAAAAGTTTGAAATTTTGACTTGGAGCTGACATACAGAAACAGAAATTAAAAGTAGCACTTGCAAAAGAAATGCCATGTTGGTCCAAATCATAAAGTCCAACTACAATCTCTCAGTGTCAAGTGTCTAACTTCAGATGATTTTACTCTGGGACCTGAAGCGCCATCACTCCTGGTTTGGTCTTGAAGTATTGGTTGAAACGTAGAACCGCATACCTGAGAAAGCCAAAAAGATATAAATTACAAAAATATTAACCAATTTTTTGCCTGCAGTGTGAGACTGTTTGTATATTAACAAAAATAATAATAATAATTAATTGCATTTATATAGTGCCTTTCATGACACCCAAAGCGCTTAACAGTTCATTGTTCATTCACTCCACACTTGGTGGTGGTAAGCTACTTTCTGTAGCCACAGCTGCCCCGGGGCAGACTGACGGAAGCGAGGCTGCCAATCTGCGCCATCGGCCCCTCCGACCACCTCCAACACTCACGCACACACCACTTTCATACTACAGGTATGGAAGGACAGATAACATAACTCTACAAAATGTACTCATTCTAGAATGAAGGACAATCACTTCACTTCACAATCAGCCATAGGAGATGCAGGATGGAAGACATTCTCATACCAGCGTGTGGCCAGAAGTCCAGCAGAAATGTAACGCTATATGTCCTGCCTTTATGGTTTGGAGTTTCACTGTTACTGGCAGAGACCATTCACTCACCCATCACTCATATTAGGACCTACACGGTAACAAACACAGATGTAAACTTACCCGAGAAAGTCAAAGTCTATGGAGGAGTACTTGGCCTGGATCAGGGCCCAAAAGCCCCAGAAGAAGTGTGATGCCTAGACAGAAAACGTAAGATGGCATTTAGATTGTGTGGACTGGAAGACATTTTGTTAATAATGGCACTACTGACATTAAAAATATAAATGTAGATAATGTATTCCAACCAAATTATATTCACATTACAAAAATGTAATAAACTCAGTCAGAATGTGGACTCGCCCTGAGCCGCACAAAGCAATTCACACTATTTTCATATTCACATAATTTTACTATTAAGGTCTGACAAAGATACTTAGCTGTCCAAATGCACAGTTAGTGTTGTAATGATACACATTTCAGACTCAAATGATACTAAGGAATAGGGATAATTCAAATAGTTTTCAGCACTACATAATAGTACTTTATATTACTATGTACTATAAGCAAGTTCTGATAAAGCTCCAGAACCTTATAAAAATATTCAGGAAAGGTCAAATACTATACATTTGTTAAAATAAATAAATAAAATAAATAAAGTTTTGATAATAGTTTTAATGTAGATTAGTATGTGACTTTCAATACTTTTGACAACACTAGTACATATACTGTAGATAGTCGCTCTTTTTATAGCTTTTCGGGCTGCCCCGCAAAAGTAATTATAATACATTATTCACAACATGACTATATTAACAAATACATCTACTCACCAAAGCAAACTTGTTGACATGTACGTAAAGTGTCTCCAGTTCTGCCTGGCTGACCTCCTCGCTCTTATTGGTGAAGATCTTGTAGGCCTGCAGGTACTCTCGGAGCCATTCCATCTGCATTTCCCGGCTTGGGTAAAGGTCAAAGTCAGGCTCTGCCATACCTAAACAACACTCAAACTATTTAGCAATGTACACAAAAGAAAAACGACAGACATGATACAACTGAATCTGAACTGTATTTGAACAAACCTGCAAACTCATTGAAGTGGTTGCCAATGTCGAAAGCTTGATAATTGTAGCTGGAGTATTCATAGTCTATAAAGCGCACATGACCTGAAAAAAACAAAAACAGGGATCTAGACTTAAAAACTGACCTGTGTAACTATACATAGCTGGTAGCTGCTAGCTTACAATGTACAATCAGGTACAATGAATCTCTTGTAAAGGATAATGTAAATTGTACATCACCTCATTAATATAAAATATCATATAAAATTTTAAAAAATTCTGTAGTTTTTATAACTAGTAGGTTAAAAAAAAGTTTCACTTAAAACTTTAAGATAGATATGGCTTTTATTTGAAGATGTTTCAACTCAATAATGCATATAGATGCTGCACATTATAGCTCAAAGCTTTGAGAGTATAGGTACAGACCAGTGTTGTATAGTAACAAAGTAATAATACTTCACTACTGTACTTAAAGGAAAAGTAACGTTATTTTACAATCTGAGCCTTCTTTCGGTAATAAAACAAGTCGTTTGACTCACCCATATCACGTTCGTGTCATTTGGAGCCGTTTGAAGAAAGTTATGTTGTAGCGTAACCGTTAGCGTGAGTATTCGGGGCATTACTTTGCGGTCTCCAAATAACACAAACTTTAGCACTTTTCAAATCATAGAAGCCCGATGTCTTAATGTAAGATTTCGTTTGAAGCAAAAGTGGCCTGTAATCCGAGATTTAGTCATAGTTTCGAGTAGATGAGGACGCCAGTGCGCATGCGCGGAGTGTGCTCTCAGCTCCCGGGACCCAAACATGAAACGCAAAGCTGAAAACTATGGATAAATCTCGGATTACAGGCCACTTTTGCTTCAAACGAAATCTTACATTAAGACATCGGGCTTCTATGATTTGAAAAGTGCTAAAGTTTGTGTTATTTGGAGACCGCAAAGTAATGCCCCGAATACTCATGCTAACGGATACGCTACAACATAACTTTCTTCAAACAGCTCCAAATGACACGAACGTGATATGGGTGAGTCAAACGACTTGTTTTATTACCGAAAGAAGGCTCAGATTGTAAAATAACGTTACTTTTCCTTTAAGTACATTTTGGGAGACTTTGTACTTTACTTGAGTTTTTTTTTTAATTATAACTTTTACTTTTACTTCATTACATTTCCGAATTTAATTGCATACTTTTACTTCGATACATTTTCAATGTGCCGTTTAGTTACTTGTTACAAAAAAACCCTCTACTGACTGAAGGAAGTCAGGACGTGCCTGGGCTTGTTCGCTACTTGCGCATGACAATCAGCCTACACCTGTTGGTTTCATGCAGCTAGTTTAATCAGTCAGCATCCCTGATGGAAGAGGAGACAGCATCCACGTCGGCTACAAATGAAGGGGGACCTGACGATGAGCATCCCTGGCCGTACTTAAAACACAATGTTCTCTTACGCTGATATGAAGGATTCGTTCTATCAAATGAAGTTCCTCCAAGCCCTCCAAGAAACGTGGAAATCCTATCTTACAGAAACTCCCCATCCAACCTCAAGAAACACATCGAGGTAAGTTCTAGATTAATGAAATTGTTAGCGTCTATATTCCAATTTCAGTAACCATAGCATGGACATTCTAGACACCATTGTGAAACCTTGAGCATAACATGTAGAAATTAACTTTGTGTGACATTGTTTCGGTTACACAAAGCGTATTTGACAATGTTGGAGCCAACAGGCTACCTAGCTTTTTCGGCTCAAGGGAAGACATAGCTGTAGGCTAAATGTAACGCATGAGAAAGGGCACACGAGTTCAAAAGGACAAAAAAATAACATCAACATGTTCCTACTTTTAAAAATTTAAACAAGCGCTGTGTGTTTGTGCTATCTAAGTAACAGGGCTCTCAAGTCTCACGCTTTGAGAGTGTGACACACGCAATTCACACGCCACACATGGTATTTCTCACGCTGAAATTTAGTTACGCAATTCAAGCGCAGCGCACAGCGCTTCTGTGCCCAGAAAATCGGTTAGATAATGCAGGCACCGCGCATTTTCAGCGAAAAATTGTTCACTCGCACCCCTACTATCCTATTCCTACTATCATAAATGCTACTACTACATCACAAATTAAATGTTTTTTTATGTGTCCAATGTTCGATATTAAAAGCCAACCAATTTATCAGAGGTAGGCTACTAAATGTAGGTCTAAACCAGGTCTGGACCACCCGCGCCCTATGGCCCGGTGCGCCTTTTGTATGTGTTAAATACCAAAAAGACACCCGTAACTGAAGCTGCGCCCTATAACACAGTGCGCCTTATGGCCGTGAAAATACGGTATGTTTTATTTGTGCATTTCTGTAGCAACTTAAGCAAATTGGTAAATGTGATTAATTCTTGTAACTGATGTGTGACTTGTGTCCTTTGACTAAATGTAGTGTCTTTTTTGTCTGTTTCAGAGAAAGCATCCGCACCATGTTCAGAAATACATTGAGCTGACCACAGCAAAGCGAAAAAGGGTCAGTGGAGAACCCACCACAAGCAAGCAGGCCACATTAACACAGACCTTAACCAGCATTGAGCATTGACAAAGCCATCATTAAGTATGTTGTACAAGGGCTCCAACCATTTTCTGTAATTGAGCAGGAACCCTTCAGAGAGTTCGTGAAGGGCGAACATTACAAAATATTAAATTCAGACTGCCTTTGCTTGAAACTTTTACTTGTACTTTTAATTACATTACTTGAGTACATTTATTTTTACATTACTTGTCATACTTAAGTACAAGAAGTTCCAGATACTTTAAGACTTTTACTCAAGTAACATTTCAGTCAGTGACTTCGACTTTTACCAATGTCATTTTTGGGAGGGGTACCTATACTTTTACTTGAGTTTGATTTTCCAGTACTTTATACAACACTGGTACAGACTGAATGTATTTCCCGAATAAAGGCCTTCATAAGATCTGTAGACCAGAGCTCTCCAGTCAGAGCCATGTACTGCGGTGAAACGGACTTCACAATGTACCCACCCTCTTTGTTGTTGTAGATGATGTTTTTGCAGAGGATGTCGTTGTGGCACAGCACCACGGGGGAGCCCAGTGTGGACAGATGCTCTTTCATCCACGCCATCTCCTGCTCCAGCACAGCCTGACTGGGGACCTCCTGCTGTATCCTGGATGACACAAAAGAGGAAGAGACTACAGAACACTGCTGGAATAGACTGCAGAGTTTTAGTTATTTTACATCAATGTCAGCTGGTAATATAGTTGAAGTCGTTAAGACAAAGTACAGTTAATACTCATGAGACCAACAAGCACAGGCAGGGCTCTGTGGGGTGCAGGGTCCCATGGGCACAGCTAAAACTACAGATTCTTAATCTCACTGGGCATCCAACCACCTGCAAGTCACTATGGAAACACGGCCATGTATCATGCTTACCTTTTTAAGTCAATTAAATGTGAGCAATTGGGAGCAGATAAATACAAGTATTTACCTTTAAATATAGCTGTGAGGGATTTCAAGCCAGACAGTTGTGTCAGGGGCAAGATGAAAAGTGTTTACTCAAACCACTAGACAGAGACCCATTGCCCTGAGCAGTATCTAATGGGCTTATGGGAGTTAATCCACACGCCTTCAAAGTAGGAGCAGTCCAAGTAAAAACACACTTCCTCCACAACACATGAAAAGCTCTACTAAAGATTTACCAAAGGATTTTCTTCATGAAAAACATGGGACTGTTCTTTTGAAGAGCAGGTCTTACAGTCTCTCCTCTCCAGTCTGACATAAGGTCCTGTCTCAGTCATCCAGAAAGAACAAGCTATCTGATGAGCTGAGCAAACATCTGCTGCCCTCTGCATGCCACAGACTCCTCAGATCTAACCTGTACTCTTACATTGACATAGCGCTATGTACAGTACAGTTGTATAAACCACTCAGCTACTTCATCCAAGCATTGATGTAATTCATGCAAGATACAGGAGTAACAGCAGCCCTGGTTATCCAACATCCCACATACCTCTGTTACCTCTGATGTAGTGCCTGTACCCACCCAAGTCAGTGATTTTCCTACAAGAACATTACATCTTCACCAGCCCCAATGAAGTCTGGTTGGTAGTAAAACATCAATCCAGTGAACATCCAGTCGTTTAAATTATTGTTGAAAAATTTCCAGTCATCTAGACTTTCAGAATCTGCATTGTTTTATTCTCACTAGGCTTCACTTGTATAATGCTATTCCATAGTATTTTCTGATTTTATATTGGATGATATGATGTTAATTATCTACCAATACTAATTTGCAGCGGGCAGCACAATATATCCCAAAAGTATTGAAATTGCACTATTGGCTGAAGCAATAACCAATATCTCAACTATATATATGGAATTAACACCAAGGTTCTCCGTCTGACAGATATTTGTTGTTTTTGAAATGAAAATGTATGTTTTTAAATTAAAAAGCTACCCCTTTATTAGCCTTATTTTCATATATTCATTTTATTATTTACACAATCTGACTTATATAAACTGAAATTAATACTGTATATATTTAAAATTATCGCAATAATATAAATTGCAGTTCTTAAAAATTAACAGTAAAATTAAATGTCAACACCCCAGCAAGTTATATTGCTAGAAAATCACAAGTATAAGATAATATTGCTTCAGGTTCTCCATTTTCATAAGCTTTAACAGAAAACAAGGCCACTGATAGTCAAACAATTTGAATTATCATTGGAGACGTGTACAATATTCTGCAGTGAGCTCACCTGATATTAGATGCCTGATCAGTGAACTCTGTTGCCACCAGAGAGAAGTACTGGCGCATTTTGATCCACAGGTTGGGTTTGGGGATGCAGCCATTGTGTGCGTGGATGGCGTGGATACGAGCCATCTCCCTGGCTATAAGTCTGCAGAGTGAAGGGTCTCGAACATCCTGTGTGCCCAGAGCGTCTCCTTCCATAAACTCATAGCAGATGCCATTCTGAAAGGTACAGTAGAGTCGGGGAGCACAACCGTTCGCATGCAGTACCTTGCGACAGAAAAAGAAGCAGTTATTTGAAATATACTTTTTTTTAATGATGAGAAAAGTATAGCAAAGAGTAGGGCTGTGCAATTAATCGAATTTTGATCACGATTTCGATTTTGGTGTCAAACGATCTCAAAATTCATATAATCGAGTCCAAATGATTATTTTTTTCATTTCTCTGTCGAGAGGGATGCGCACGCACAATACATTCCCTTCCACGCGGGCCAATGCGCAGCGCAGACTTACTGGCGCCTACGGCCGGCTGCGAGACGAGCTCACACTAGTTGCTACCAGGAATTGACCAATCACACGACAGGAGTTGCTATTTTATATTATATTTTATTTATATTATATTATACTGAGGAGAAATCTGTGTGAGGAATAGCTGTGTGTGATAACTTTGTGTGTATGTGTGTCTGTGTGGATATCATAGCACCAGGCTATTTTATGTTTGTATTTGTTAGGTTGTATTTTATTAAGTTTAGGGCAATCTGTAGAATAAGACAGAAGAAGATTAAATGTTTAAGGGGAGAGTAGCCCACTTTGTGTGTGTGTGTATGTGTGTGTGTGCGTGTGCGTGTCTGTATGCAGGTAGAGGATTTTGAAAAAAAAATCGTTTGAATAATCGTGATTTCAGTATTGACTGAGATCATCGTGATTATGATTTTTTCCATAATCGAGCAGCCCTAGCAAAGAGCCATATTCAATTAATTCTTTACCTGAAAGCTTTTGAGCTCATTATCTCTGTCCACAATCAGTTCTGTCTTGTTCCCATAAACTCTCACCAATACCACATCCTCTGGACTATCATCCACATAGCAGGCCACCAGCTTGTTTGTAGTGCCATCTTTGAAGAGCTGGAACAAATGAAAAATATTTCATTGGAGAATATTGGGAATATAACCATTTACACTGTAGGGAAAAAAACTGAAGCATTACCCATTTTGTGTTTTATGTGATTTACCTTGAAATTTTGGTCAGTCAGGTAGGTAGTTTATGTCACCACCTCAGGTAGAGAGACCCTTGTACACTTTGTATCCATTTTATATGCTTTTAGTTCAACTGTCATCATCCACAGGGAGAGGCTCACCTTGTGGAGCACAGCAGACCCACTGGTAACATCTAGTGAGCGTCTCCCAGAGCACACCCACTCACACATATCTGGCATTCCACGCACAACTCACCACAAAGATGGGCGGCCAGGCATCCCTGTTATGACTGCACACATGCATGTCTCTGCTACCACATGACTGGCCCATTCTGCTTACTCACAATACACAGCTAAAAAACAGTCATCAATACATTGGTGAGCAGCAATAAGCCTCCAGACAGAAGTAAACATCCAGTCATATTGGCTGCACTCAATAACTCTGAGTAGATTATGTAAACAGGGCTTGGTCATATTAAACAATGTGGAAGATATGAAACATGTTGTTCTTGGCAAGAAGCAGATATGAAGCTTTGTGTTTGGATAGGATCAGAAGTGCTTTGGTTGGTAGAGCTGTTGGCCTTATCATATAACATGTCACGCTGTGATCCAAGCGCTGTATTAACTATTGAAGAACACATTCTATGTGCTCCATGTTTGAATTCACTCTTCCTAGACCAGTACTTCTGTATGTGTGTATGTTATTTAATGAATACAATGCACCCTCCATTCAGGACTTCAGACTTCATAGACAAAGCGTGATTGGGTGGTGGTCATTGAGAAAAAGGCTGCACATTCTCTCAGCTGTACGTGAGCTGAGAGGGAGAAACTTCATCCTGTAACAACACTGTTTATTCAAATATGACAAATTTGAACGCTGAAACAGTCACCAACGCTGACCTGGCTGTGACATGATATCTAATCTCTTTCCAGGCTTCCTCTTGCATGTTCTTTCAAGACACACAGTGCCAACTCTTTGCACACAAGCACTAACTTTTTGACTGGGGAGGGATCCACTTACTGATTGTCTTCATGGAGATGTTACTGCTTTGCCTAGAATGTTTACAATGTAATTATCCATCATGCATTTAGTTAATTAATTACAGGCGTTTTTTTAATTGCTCAAACATACATTGAAAAGTATGCATTCTTACTGCGAGTGGAATCGCCTCTCCACAGATCTGACCTTTAACTTGGCCTGCTTGCTTCCATTGAGACATTTTAAGTCATAATTTGGAAGTAGTCAGTAATGCAGCTACCATTAGTCTGTACGTATCATCAGGGTCATGTACTGTCTGTTTCACACACGGACTCATGGATGGATGTCACCGCCAGATGCCCAGTGACACCGAAAGATGGCAGCGTGGCTTGGCGTTTGCATGCTATATTTGCTTACAAGAAATTACAACTTTCCCGACCTCTAGTATGGTAATAAAAGAGACACATTAGGATATTTTAAGTACAATATATTATAGTAAACTGGAACCAAAATGTGCTTCCCCACAGCAGCTCTTTCCCACTGGACTGCCGGGTGATGCTGCGGAGTCGTCATCCTTAGCTTAGCTTAGCCTACAGCTAGCTCAGGGGCTTTTTACCTTGGTTTTAACATCGCTTTGGTCCCACGTTGGTCGTAGCTCTTTTATAAGCTTCAGTGCACCTTCCGTGACATTGTGTTCGTCCACGTAAACCGGTATTTTCTTAATTGCCGGAGACCCTACGGGCACATGGATCTGCGTCTCCATTATAATTCTGCACTTAATCTCCAAGTCCTACACGGATATTTTTAGAGCTTGACGCATAAACACGCTGCCTAAACGTGAGATGGAATGTACGCGCAAGTTGAAGGTCGGTGGCGAGATTTGTCCCGTGGGCTGATGTAGCGGTGGCAAAGTGCGCATAAATTGCCAGGGTTTGGATGCTGGTGACCGGTTTTCTTGGAGCAGTGAGCCGCTTCCTCCTGCTTGGCTCCGCCCCCTCCGCGATCATCCGATTGTGTCGCTGCGCCACGCCCACTGCACGAGACCCTCCGACTTTACCCGAGTTACTCCGAAAGGAACCAGCGCTACTGCACGAGATCCTCCGAGTTTACCCGAGTTACTCCGAACGGAACCAGCGCTACTGCACGAGACCCTCCGAGTTTACCCGAATTACTCCGAACGGAATCAGCGCTACGGGAAACCACCGAGAGAGGGCGGTAGAAGACTGGAGTGGCGGTGTTATTTTAATGGACCCATTTAAAGGGATAGTGCGGATTTTTAAAATATTAATCTGTATGGGTTTCCTTCTAAAAGTTACGTGTGTTGACACCGGCTTACCTCTGACACTCTCAGCTTCGGCTCGCTTTCTGGAGCCCACATAAGTACGTCCGGTAACTTCCCAGGAACATGAAATAAAGCTTGTTTTTCTTTTCAAAACAAAACATTTGTTAGAAAGGTGATATATTTGCGTCCGAAACAGTTGTCCACGAAACATCCAGCACCATATTTCGCATTCGCGTATTGCCTCTCTCCGCTCATATCACTGACTACGCCCATGTTAGCTCTATCAGCCTGTTCACCTTCAGCGGATGTCTACGCCAAAGTTTACAGCAGGGCTCTCAAGTCTCATGCTTTGAGAGTGTGACACACGCAATTCGATGTGTTCACACGCTCACACATGGTATTTCTCACGCTGAAATTTAGTTACGAAAATCGGCTAGATAATGCAGGCACCGCGCGTTTTCAGCGAAAACAAGTCACTCGTACTCACCCCCCCCCCCCCCCACTCGCACCCCCCGTCCTCAGGAAAAAATTGACACTCGTACCCCCCCCCCCCCCCGCTCCTCGGAAATTACGCAGTCTCACGCACCACCCCGCTCAAAACTTGAGAGCCCTGGTTTACAAGTGGTTCTGGCGCTGATGAAAGTAGGTCCGGCAAGTTAGCCAGGACAGTTAATAAAGCTTGTTTTTCTTCTCAAAACAATATTTGTCCAAAAAGTGATATATTTGCGTCACAAAACAGTTGCCATGAAAAAGTCAGAAGTCATAATCGCTTGGTGGTATTTTCTCTCGATTCCTATCACTGCACGCCTATTATTATTATCAGGGCTCTCCAGTTTTGAGCGGGGTCGTGCGTGTGAGACTGCGTAATTTCCGAGGAGCGGGGGGGGGGAGCGCTGTGCGTGAGAAATACCATGTGTGGCGTGTGAATTGCACGTCGAATTGCGTGTTTCACACTCTCAATGCGTGAGACTTGAGAGCCCTGTTATTATTAGCCTGTTCACTTGTAAACATTGCCACTTACAAGTGAACAGGCTAATAATAATAATAATAGGAGCGCAGTGATAGGAATAGGAATATATCACTTTTTGGACAAATATTTAACGCCTCGGAACCAGGGCAGAACTCGGCTCAGAGGACACTGTCAGGGGTAAGCCAGTGTTGATGCATGACACTGCTGAAGGGGGCGCCATACAGATTCACATCAAAAAGCCCAAACTATCCCTTTAAGGCTTGAAGAAACCCAGGACAGACATCCAAGAGTAGCTAACACAACTCAGACAACCTCTGCAAAACAAGTTAAACTATTTGTGTTGTTTATTCTATTTTGTTCTCTTTTTCACCACCAGGTAAAATAAAACATGTTTCTCTTTTTAGAGGCAGGTTTGAAAGAAAAAGCTGGTGGTGAAGAAGTGCTAAACCAAACAACAGAAACCCTAACTCATACTATAAGAAGAAAGTTGGTCAATATACTGGTCTCTCACATGACTGAACACCATGGGTATGTTTCTATATTTGTTCACAAAATATCATAAATTATTCTCAAGTTTTCTAATAAGCTGAATTTCAGTAACTTCCCCTCTAAGGCCACCCGGGAACAGCATGCCATTGGCGTTGTGGTGGCGTTTCCTTTTCTCAAAGATCCGTATGCCAAGAAAGGCTATGTAAGAAGTATTTTGCTTTCTAAGCAATGTAAACTGTGTTAACATTTAATATTAAGTTGCATGGTATCATTTTTACTTTCAGGAGCACTTCTATGATGCTGCAAGTGGATCAGGGTACATCTCATGGCGGCTGAAGACGGTCTAAAGGCGGACACATCAGAGGACTGTTCAGGTTGAACAACAGCTGGATGGTGACGCATGCCAAGTGGCCTCGGCTCAACCACACTACAGAAAACACCTTGATATTCTAGAGCAGGGGTCGGCAACCTTTACCACTCAAAGAGCCATTTGGACCCGTTTCACACAGTAAAGAAAACACTGGGAGCCACAAAACCCTTTTGAAATTTAAAATGAAATAACAGTGCATATAACGTCTGGTTTTGCCTTTGTGCCATAGAATTACATTTTGAAAATGAATTAACTAAAATAAAATACATTTTGATTAAATACAGTGGTCCCTCGCTATATCGCGGTTCACTTTTCGTGGCCTTGCTGTTTCTTGGATTTTTTAATTACATTTTTTTATAGTGTATGAATGCGCATTTCTGCATCCTGATTGGCTAAGGGATTGTAGACCTTTGCCGATTCGTCAGTCATTCTCTTCCGTGTCTCCTGTACAGTACAGAATGTGTTCAGTTTGCCAGATTTATATAAATGTTCAATCTCAGTGTGACTCTGAAGTGCTGTATGTTTTTCATGTTTTCTCCCCGACAAAACCCGCCACAGCCAAGCGGTGCCAGGACGAAGAGGCTCGGTCATAAGAACTGTGAAATACACACGAAATATACTTTGATTTTGTTCTATAATACTGTGCTTTTTTGTTGAAAATCTACAAAAGTCTGAGTGTTAAAACAAGAGAGAAATGTGAGAAAACGTTAATTCCAGTCTGAGGAAAGTGTAGAATGTGTGTGGTGAGGCGTTTACAGCCTTAAAACATGGAGAATAATTGTAAAATATAAAGCTGACGACTTTGCAGATTGCGCTTATCGTGGGTTATTTTTAGAACGTAACCCCCGTGATAAACGAGGGACTTCTGTACTGAGCCGCATCAGAGGGATCAAAGAGCCGCATGTGGCTCCGGAGCCTCGGGTTGCCGACCCCTGATCTAGAAGATGAGAGAGACATTTCAGCAACGTCAGGAGCTTGTCAGTGACCCTGCTAAAAGTATTGACATCCTCTCCATCATTCCAAGATTTTTAGACACCAAAAGATTGGTAAGTAATTTATAAGTAATGTTTTTATGGTTACTTCTTTTGATGATGCATTTATTCTTACCTGCTATCTGTCAAGTGTATCAAGATTTCACACTGTTGTTCGTTGAAGAAACATCCACCAGGCTGCTCCAGAAATGGGACATATTCTTCAAACAGGGCATCATCCCAGAGGCCAAGCAGCTTACAGCATTTCCAGAGTTGCAGTCCCTGATACAGCTTAAAGACCACCAGGGAGTGTGACCTTGAGGAGGAAAACAGTCCGTTTTTCTTTTGATGTTTAATTTAACGAAAGCTGAAATTGTTTAATATCCAAAATGTATCGGATTTATCTTGTTTAGTTTATGATCATGAAATGGCATCCCTGTTGCTCTTTATTCATCTCTTACCGCCATCACCTGGAAAGGCCCCCAAAATCAGTGTGTCAGATGTGATTGATCATCTTTCACAAGGTACACATTAACACAGTGAGAATCTCTGGCCCTTAGTAAACCAAGTTAATCAAGTGATATAGTATGAAATATGAAATTAGCTAAATCTACAAAACACTGGTTATTATGATCAGCTTTGTCATTCAAGGCATGTTAAAGTATTAACATCTTGTTTAAAGTTTTACAGTATGTAATATATATCCAAATGATTTTATTTAATTGTTTAAAACAAATCTACAGACTACCTTCCATCTACAGTCCTTAGGCAAGTACAGGAGACATTATAGAACTATTTACATAAAAGCACCTTTAACAACAGTGTTTTCTTAAAATAACCACAATCCAATTCATCATTAAACATTTAAAACAGTCAAAATTCATTAAATTATAATTCCCATAAATACAAAATTTCAAATTCACCATTCTCTTGTTGTTCTCACTATCCTCTAAAATTAATAATTATCAAATTCATCAGTATTATCATATAAAATACAATTCGTCAATAACATTCACCATCAAGAATGTCAAAACACAGCACAGCTACATCTACACAACACATGTACAGCACAATCAGTCAGAATGTTTAAATGCTCAAAGAAGCCTAATGTTGACGTGCTTTGGTGTTTTTTTTGTTTTTTTTGTTTTTTTTCAAATTTTCCAAAATTTTAATTTTTTAAAATTTCAGTGTTTACAGTTCAATATGAGCATATATTAATTTTATAGTTTATGGTTAATGTATTATTATTATTTTTTTTTACTGTAGTCATGCTGCAGTTTAGATGAACATCTTCACAGTCACAGAGGTAGCCGTACCTACATCGTGACTACTGGACGTCAGAAGAACAAGATTGAGCACTTCTACATCACCATGGACTCTCATCTCCTCCCATGTCAGGCAACTGGTTCTCTTGGGGCTTTTGATGAACTTTTCAAAGCACATTTTGTGTTTAACCTCTCATAAAATAGTGCTTTAGCAAATTTTTACACATTTATTCAAACAGTTTTAACATTGATATGGCAAAAATGAAGGAGTCACCCAGAGTGCCAAACTTCTTAACAAGAACGTTGTTGGTGTTGAATAAAAAAAGCTGTGTTTTGCTTTGTGTGTAAAAAAACATTAGGCAACAGTGACATCATATTTGAGAGTAAAATAGAGAATTTCCATGACCAAAGTTTAAACTGCATTGTTCAAGCAGATCACTTTATAATTTATTCAGGCTTAAGAAGACACCTTAACAGTGTTCATTTTGTAGATCAGCAAGTTGTTCAAAAGACATGAGACAGGCCATTTCAGTTCTTCTGACTGTTGTGCATCTAGTTTTTCCGATGAGAGCATTATTTCCAAAAGTACTAAAGACTAAAGACCAGAGAGGGCAACAATCAGTTACTTGAAATGTCAGAAGAAGTGTTCTCTCTCAGCTGGGTTCGAGTAGATGGTACTGAATATAAAGCAGGGCTTGTGATTTGGATTGCAATGGAAGGAAATGTTCCTGTGTTTTGTGAAATTCATCATAATAATTCATCAGGTATGGGTTAATTTTTTATTTTATTTTTTAATTCAGATAAAGATTTCTACATTATTTAATCTTTTATAGTGTTTTAAAGAAAATAAAAGCTTTAAATGCACTGAAAGCCTGATAACCCTACAAAGTGTTATCCATTTACTCTCAAAATGTTAATTTAAAGGCAAATTAACGTTTTTTTTTACAATCTGAGCCTTCTTTCGGCAATAAAACAAGTAGTTTTATTCACCCATAGCATTTTTCTGTCAATTGGAGCAGTATCGCAGAACTTATGTTGAGCCGTTCTGTTCTAGTAATGATCCCGTATCCGTTAACATGGTGCTGTATCATATGCTCGGGGCATTACTTTGCGGTGTCCAAATAACACAAACTTTAGCACTTTTCAAATCATAGAAGCCCGATGTCTTAATGTAAGATTTCGTTTGAAGCAAAAGTGGCCTGTAATCCGAGATTTAGCCATAGTTTCGAGTAGATGAGGACGCCAGTGCGCATGCGCGGACTGTGCTATCAGCTCCCGGGACCCAAACATGAAACGCAAAGCTGAAAACTATGGATAAATCTCGGATTACAGGCCACTTTTGCTTCAAACGAAATCTTACATTAAGACATCGGGCTTCTATGATTTGAAAAGTGCTAAAGTTTGTGTTATTTGGACACCGCAAAGTAATGCCCCGAGCATATGATACAGCACCATGTTAACGGATACGGGATCATTAGTAGAACAGAACGGCTCAACATAAGTTCTGCGATACTGCTCCAATTGACAGAAAAATGCTATGGGTGAGTAAAACTACTTGTTTTATTGCCGAAAGAAGGCTCAGATTGTAAAAAAACATTAATAGTTAAAGGCAAACTCTTTATTTTGGGGTTAAACAGATACTATACTCTAGTCCAGTGTTACGTAATTAACATTTCTGAACAGACTGGACTCATAAGTTTTAAAATTGATTCTATGAGAGTCAATTTTGCTGTTGTGTGAATGAAACAAAACACAACTCCAGGAATGTTTTTGAGAAGGTAACAACATTATAACATGGATTAAAGCTCAGCAGAGGATATTTTGCGTAATATAGGACCTAATATAGATCTGGGTTAGGGTTAACCTCGTACAGTCAATGTAAAAGTCTCAGCAAGCAGCCTATTTTCTGATTTCTGTGATGTAGTTTTCATTCAGTAGGAAAATATAAATGATTTGCCTAATTTTCAGGACTATTAATCAAATGAACATTGCCCCAAGGAATGAAGTTTGGAACCACTGGCTGGTTTTATATTTTATTGAGATGGAATTCACCTAATCCTTTTTGTGATCAAGGAGTACTTTAAAGCTGGTCCAAATACTATAAAAATTGACTGTTGATGGATTGTATATTTTGTAGACAGAGTATAGGCCTATAGGCAATACAATAATTACACTCATAAAGATGAAAAAGATATTGATATATTTCTCAAGCAGTTCACTAATAAATAGGGTAGACAAAATCACCCTGTAAAGTAAAGTAACCACTGTAAATAGAAGCAAAATACTGTATGTACAGCTCTGGAAACAAATAAGAGACAACTGCATTTTTTTCTGAAATCAGCATCTCTACATGTATTACAGCCATTCCATTCGAACACAAACACAAAGCTGAGCTACTTCAGTTCTTGCACCAGGAGTGGAATAAAGTCACCCAAGAACAATGTGAAAGACTTGTGGAGAGCATGCCAAGACGCATGAAAGCTGTGATTAAAAATAAGGTTTATTGCACCAAATATTGATTTTGGTACGGAAGTCGACAGTACACTTAAAGTACTGGACAAGAAACCTCGTTACTTTCATCATTGCAACATCCTGTCTAAATACAATATTTTAAGTTTGGATCATCTCATTAAATTCACAGATACTTGCCTGGTTTATAAAATCCTCCATGGTCTTGCTCCTCCACCCCTTAGTGATTTTATTATCTTAAGATCCAGCTCCAGTCGTGTCACCAGAGGTGCATCAAGAGGAGACTGTCTAATCCCATTTAGGAAGACAGCATTCAGCCAATCAGCCTTTTCCATTAGAGCATCCAAAGAATGGAACAGCATCCCAACAATAATCAGGGAAAGCCCAACATACAGCTCATTTCGATCCCAGCTCAAACATTTTCTCTTAACAAACCAGACCTGTCAGCACTAAACTACTGCCGCTGCCATCTTGTGTTCACCCTTTCATGTTTTTTATTGTTTAATATTTTACTCTTTTTTGTATTAACGTTCTTTTAACTCTGTCTTGTATTGCTTTTATCCTGCATTTTCTTTTTAACTTGTGCCCCTTGTTTTGCCACTGCCACTGCTCATTTTACTGATTCTTATACTTTTAATCCTTGCCTGCAACTTTTACTACACTGTAAAATTTGTGATTATGTGTTAATTAATATGTATTTTATTGATGTATAACAATTATTGCACTTTTTCCAGGGAGCCATGTGTCCACCAGGCATCGGACAACAGATGAAAACTAGCCTTTTGGCTAATTCTGGCATGTTATACAGTAATTGTTGGTCAATATGCACTGTCCGTTATAAATAAATAAATAGAAAATAGACAGAGGCCATATTCATAAGCAATATTTTTTCTTCCTTGTATCCCGAGATAACAAGATAATTCATTTGTGATCTTGAGAAAACAAAACAGTTATTTCAAGATCTTGAGAAAACGAAACAATTATTCTGTGATCTCGAGAAAACAACTGAAACGTCTACCACCACCTTGTGACAGGCTGACTTCAGAGCTATTTCTCATTCTGAATAGACGTGTTTTTGGTCATTAGAATATCTGGAATAATAATCAATCAGCTGATAAGGCAATATTTTGATCAGGGGTTGACACAGGGGGAGATTTACAGCTTTACATCTTCAGGATAATTTCAAGATTAGTCCATGGCACCTCCGCAGAAGACTGGCCTGGCTTCGTCTTTACCGACAGATACAGTGATCCAGCTGAGGTAACAGTTTTCTCGAGATCAGGGAATAATTTTTTGTTTTCTCAAGATCACGGAATAACTCTTTGTTTTCTTGAGATCTCAAAATAACAGTTTTGTTTTCTCAAGATCATGAATTAATTATGTCATTTTCTCGAGATCTCGAGTTAATTTTCTCGTTATTAAGGTGGAAAATAATCATTACGAACATGGCCTCTGTCGGCTTCTGTACTTTTGGTGCAATCTGAACTTCTTAAGTGTAAACATTAGTATTATATTGTTTTAAAATGAATTTGATCTTGTTTCTTTGCATTGTTTGAGCTCTGAAAACATGTATCTTTTTTGTTATTTTGACCATTTGTCATTTTCTGCAAAAAAAAAAAAAGCTCTAAACGATACAGTAATATTATTTTATTTGGAATTTGGGGAAAATGTTGTCAGTAGTTTATAGACTCCAACAAAAATGTTCCTTTTGCCCAAACACATACCTATAAGCAGTAAAATCAGAAAAACTGAACATTTTGCAGTGGTCTCTTATTTTTTTCCAGAGCTGTATAAGAATTGAGCACCAAATCCAAATTCCACTTTGAGCTTGCCAGACAGATGTAATCAGATTTAAAGTATGTAAACATAGCTCTTTTTAGATTCTGAAAGTAGTGGCCTTTCTGTGATATTTTTTTAAAGAAGTGTTGCCTCAGCCTGTGATACCTGCAGACACATGTCCTGTCTGCTCACACCCGCCTGTTTCTTCACTGGAAGTATAAGGAATGTACCTGGTAAATCCTTCCCGCTGGGTCTAAAATCCGTATTCACGATCTGTTTCAGGCAAATTATTCCTTCCTGATATGAAGGATTTTGTGAGGACTTTTCTCCATTCAAAAGATATTTGATTTGAATGTGTTTTATTGACTCACTTTTATGCTGTATTTTATTCAACGTGTTAATTCTATTGTGCCTACTCTCTGCAGCACTTTTGAGACCTTGTGTTGGTCAAATGTGCAATACAAATAAAGCTGGATTGGATTGGGACTGGAATTGTGCTGTTACTACAACAATGGGGCACCGTTGCCATGGAGAATTAAGACAGGAAAAAATCCTTATGCCTCAAACCCATAAATCTTATGGGGACAAATCAGGTCCCTATGACGTAAATCCTTCATTATTAGATCAACAACAACATGCTTAAAATATGTCAAGGATGCCTGTCATAATAACACATTTTAAAGTGCGATACATTGCTGAACTAAAAATAGACGATAAACGATCATATTGAAACAAAACCATAAAGCAGAATTCTTTAAACATTCAGTATTGTTAAAAAAAAAAACTGCAATAACAGAATGCAACACTAGTTAGTTTGTATCTATAATAAGTCATAGAAGTTAATAATTCAACCTGCTTCAGCTCAAACCTGATCGTACAGAATAATAACCATTGTTTTCCGTCTAGTACAAAGAAAAAGTACCCAATATAAATACTGAAGAAAAAAAGATTGTTCCATCTAAAATATATTGATCAGTTTATGTGAATATTTAGGCTCATAAATATGTTTAAGAATCAGTGTCCAGGAAGTGAATGTAAGTCCATGTAATGTCTCCAAAAAGCATGTGTGCGTGTGTGTGTGTGTGTGTGTGTGTGTGTGTGTGTGTGTGTGTGTGTGTGTGTGCACTTAGTCTCAGCCCTGACCCTATCCACAGGTGGGACAGCTCAAAGGTAGGGCTGCTCCGTCCATATCTGGGGAATGAGGAAATGTTTACTTTAGGGCACAATAGAGTGGCGTTTACATTTGGACCCACATAAATCACATCCAATAATATCCTCTCTCTCAGCCGCTCCAGGCCCTGTGTTGACTCTCACTCATCTATCAAGGAGCAGTTGTTTGGAGATGGGATTGTTCCACGTGATGAGTGCTGGGAGTTTCACTGACCCTAACATGCACACACCTACAGAGGGGCCACCACTGGGCTGACAGATGTCCACTATGACTCAACAGTTTATGGGCTGCATCGAAGTGAGGGAGGGGTCATTCAAGGACACCTGCCCATCTGAGCCACTGCAGGCCTTTGACACAGTAAAAAAAAAAAAAAAAAAACTATAGGATACCATTGGTTTTATCTTCAAGTATGTTGTTCATGCTTTTGTTACATTGAGTCGTATGGTCAAAATCCATTTAAGCAGCATGGCACATTTTTCAAATAGGATCAGCTCTGAAACTGTGAATGTGATCTGATTTTCACTCATGTGTACCTTAGATCAATGAAAAATAATAAAGCCTATATTATACCCCGTTGGAATACACTGACTCTGCAGGTGAATGTGGAAAAATCTTGAATTTAGAGATATCAGTTTGAAGCTGTAGTTTAGTAGTGTAGTGTAGTTTACTTATATCAGATTAGATTATTTATTTATTTATTTATTTATTTATTTATTTATTTATTTATTTATTTATTTATTTATTTAATTAAGTATAAAAAGACATCAACAGTGTGATAACAATACAGAAAAAAATTATGAAAGGGAGCAGAAAGAAGAGTAATCTTACGTTATCTGTCCCCTCTTCCCTTTTCTAGACATTAACACCGACAGTGACTATAAAACATTACTAAAACATTATTATTTTAATTACTGCTTAATTGTTTGGGTTTACAGTGTGTAATGTTTTCATGTATCAGTTAGACACATAAGGTGTAAAAACTGCCATAATTGCATATATTTGGGACATATACTTCTGAAAATAATTGATTGATTTCTTATTTTATTTGGTTCACATAATAGATACACAAACAACTGAGAGTTGAGCATGAATTTTACCTCATTATTTGAAGTTAAACTTTCTCAGAACAAGGTATCAACGCATCCGTTTGAATGATCTGTTGAAATGCATTTTGAGAGTCTGGCTTTTATCACTTTGCTTCATGACATTTTATCTTAACAAACCAGCTTATTGCTGAAGGAAAGTGATTGGTTTTAGTGACCTGTGGGGTAATTGGACAAACGCACCCT
This sequence comes from Paratrypauchen microcephalus, assembly GCA_036785185.1. Taxonomy (NCBI): domain Eukaryota; kingdom Metazoa; phylum Chordata; class Actinopteri; order Gobiiformes; family Gobiidae; genus Paratrypauchen; species Paratrypauchen microcephalus. The sequence goes on from JAVJIX010000005.1 coordinate 8,320,563, forward strand.
CTATTCAGCCAGATGGGTCCCTCATGCACATTTTGAGACAAAAAGGAGGAAACACTGAAGATAATGTATTAGCCAACGCTATTTAAAACCTACCTTCCTACAACACAAAAAACTAAAATATAAAAAACATGAAAATTAAAATCTGTTCATTGGAGTGAAATCCAGCTTCTGAAATTCTGCAAAGAAAGGTTTCCTCTTCAAGGTGGGCAAAAATAAACTAACAGTCATCAATAGTCATTACCTCACTGTGTCTGTGATGTTGGTTTGTGTCCATGGAAGCATCCGCAGGGATTGACTTTTGGATTAAATGCTTCAGAGATTCAGAGGACATGTCCAGGCAAGTTAAACAGCAAAGTCCAAAGATACGGGACTACATTAAAATATGCATGTTCAGGAGCAATAACATTAACACACCCCGAGATGGGTATTTACTTGAATATTTTTTCTTTTAATTAACAGTACCCTTACTTTATGACTACTTTGTATGATTAGATTTGTGCTATGTACACTTTGATTTTATCATTATAATTGTGTCTCTAAAAAAAAAAAAAAATGACAAAGAAGTCAATTTGTCAACTGGACAATTTTTTTTGTTTATAGTTATTTATTATTATTATTATTATTATTATTATTATTATTATTATTATTATTATTATTATTATTATTATTATTATTATTATTATTATTTATTTTTTTATTTTTTTATTTTTTGGTGAGGGGTCACTAATTATTGGGGGAAGGAATTAAGAAAAAATAAATTGTAACGTATAATATTGATAATATTATGCTTTACCTCTTATAATATAAAATATTAAATATTAAAGAGATGTAATTTAAAAAAATGTATATGTAGTTGAATTGAAATGGAAACAGATGTTTGTACATATGGGTGGGTGTATGCATTCATGTGTCCATATAAGTATGCACATTGGATGCACGGAGCATAAAATAGATGTGTGTGCATATGTACTGTATGTGTGCATATATGTATGTATGTATGTATGTATGTGTGTATATATAACTAAATGGACTCTGAACATCTCTAATGAAATGAATAAATATATATTTTAATTTAAAAAAAAGTTTTTTCAGCTTTCGCAACTTATCCAAGTGAAATGTATTTGACCAAAAAAAACAAAAAACTTTTGTCCAGTTGACAAATTTATTTTCTCCTTTGCCATAAAAAAGAGAGAAATGGGGGCATTATTTCATGTTTTGTCATTGACTCATAAATCACATTTTAAAAACATTTTATTCCCCAGTTTCTCTGGTTTCTTTTTTACTCTTTCTTTAATAAATATTTGTGTTACTATTTTTTTTACTTCTACTTAAGTAATAATATTTCAAATGATGTTACTCTCAAACCTTGGGTCCTCTACTCACCTACATTATTTTCATGATTTCTTATCTGTATTTAGTCTGATATTCTAGAGATTGAGGTCAAAGATTGTTCCAGAGTATAAACAGATAGACACACCTGGGTACATACAGAAGGGAAACTACAGTCATACTCACAGTTCACTCATTACACTAAAACACATGAGCCCTGACAACACCTTCCAATGGTATGGTTTAAGTTTTTGCAAGTTTTTGTTGTGACTTCTTTGCTGAATGTCTCTACCCTCTCCCTCCCCCATTACACAAATATGTGCTCTATCAAATAAAGCCATGAACAGAAAGGTAAACTCCTCCAGCTTTGGTCCTGACCAAGCCGAGCAATGGATGGGTCATGGAGATGGGTCCCCGGGCGCCTGAAAGACGAGCTGCCCACTGCTCCTGAAGGATGGGTCAAATGCAGAGAAATAATTTCCCTACGGGGATGAATAAAGTGTGTCTTCTTCTTCTTCTTCTTCTTCTTCTTCTTCTTCTTCTTGTTCTTCTTCTTCTTCTTCTTCTTCTTCTTCTTCTTCTTCTTCTTCTTCTTCTTCTTCTTCTTCTTCTTCTTCTTCTAAACCCTACATTCTACTTCGGGACATCAATGTGTACGCACAACTTAACCAAATCATTCTGTTGTTTAACTTCTCTGCTACGTAGTTACAGTTTCTTTATTTTTAACAGTGCAATTTAAATTTAAAACGTTCAAATGAATTGAAGGGCATAGAATTAGAATTATTCTGTTCTAAAGGGTCCACATTAAACTCCATACCTTTGCTTAGAATCATTTAGATAATTTCAGCTCTGGAATTGCCAATCTCTGTTGAACAAAAGTAAAAGGTAAACAGAACTTAGACTTATACTTTATTGATCCACAAGGGAAATAGTTTTGGGTATGGTAGCTCACTCATCAAATATAATATATAATATATAACAGAGGGTAAAAAAAATAGATGGAAATAGCAACCAAAGAGCAAAAAGCCAGTGTCAGATAAGACATAATTATACAAATAAAAATAATGATAATAAATGTATATGTACAAATCAGATTTAAATATAAAAGTAGCAAGAAAATATAAAATGCAATATCAAATACAATCCCAGCTATACAACATTATACAACAGCTATATAGAACATTTTGAGCTTTGGAGACAGAAACAGGCTAATAATAAAGGGTTACTCAAGCATGTGTGAATAAATAAAAACACAACTCCAACTCCTATGTTTTTGGAGAGGAGGTAACAACATTCTTACATGGCTTAAAGCTCACAAGAGTCAATTTTGTGTAACATGGGACCTTTAAGAATTGGCTGTTGAACCTGCACTGCTAACTGACAATGCAGAAACACATGGACGCTTAAAGAATTGACCTACTCGTGACATGAAATTATCGATCCAGATAAAGTCAATATAAATAAACTCACTTAAACACAGTTCAGTAAATGTGGACAGAGTTGCGCTCATGTGATATGGGCTTGTTTAGAGGGCTGGCCTCCTACAGGGTGAGGGTCGGACGGAGATGAGCAGCGACAGACTCATCTCTCACTGTGTCTCTGCTTCAAAGACATGCATAAGGTGTATTCTCCATTTCTCTTTTGTCCAGCCTCAGGGGAGCATATGGCCGCCAACAAAGGCCACACCAAACCCTATATCTTCACTGATGATCCTGCTGCCCTCCCTCTGAGGTGAACTGCAGGCCGCGTGGCATACACCCCCTCCCCACGCGCACACACATCTCTATCTCTTTCTCTCTCTCTTTTATTGCCCCTTCTTCTGCATTCTTTTATTTTCAGATCTGTTCTTCTGAGCACGGGCAGCTGGAGGACTCGGGTTCGGTTTCCTCAAAGACAGCATAAGCCAATGCAACACAGGGGTATTTCTCTCCAGCAAAGCATCTATTAAAGAGATTCACATAATCCCCTTGCATCTTAGAAGAGGGTTCCCCCCCCTATAAAAAAATCTGGAAATCTTCTGTTAACTGCATTTGGTGCTGCTGTATGTGTCCACAACAGACTATTCAACTAATGGTTAACTGTGGAGAAAATTGAAAGTCTCATTTAATGGTTGACCAATAAATTCTTTCCTTCGACTAGAAATAACTGAGATTAGCAGAAGCTCATAACCACAGCATTTGATCATATTTATGTTTAATATATTTTCAGTCTTTTTGTCTGATATGTACATAAACGTTTATCTTCTTGCTCTGCTGTATCGGAGCACACCTTGACCTTCAGAGTTTTCTCAAGGTTTTTCTCAAGGCCTGAGGGGCGGCATAGTTTCCACGAGCGAGTAGAGTAGCTCAGATTCTGCCTGCCTCTGCATGTCTGTCAGAGAAGAAGGAAACACAACCATATACTATCTCCAGACCAGGACAATTTATGTGTGTGCTCGGGTGAGGTCGGTGGTACAAAGTAGTTGTACAAAGTAGCACTGAAACCAAATACAATTAACTTCAGGTAAAAGCCTATGAGTCACATTAGTGCCAACACAAAGACATAACAATGAGCTCTCCACGTGAGTCATATGCATACAGGTCAATCAAAAAGTGTATTGAGTTACAGCAAATTACAGTTTTGTATTGTATTTCCTTACACTGGACCAGTTCACCAAAACAATACAATAGAAATATACAGCTGTAACTGGGTATAGGGCTGTTGAAGGTTGTCAGGAATAGTGTAGTAAAATTATTAACAGAAAGTACTCACAGAACATTGAATTGTGAGTTTTACATTCATTAGAACAATTGAATAGGCAGGATATGATGTAAACACTGGATTGAAAGGTGGCGGGCTTCTATAAGGTCTTACTAGTTTAAAGGATATATTTACAATGTTTTAATGTCAACATAATCTTGACCCAAACAAAACAAACAAAACCATCTCTTGTGTTGTGTATAATTAGTTTTACTTAGATGTACACATAAACATAGCTTTTATTCTTTTTATTATTCAAATTAGTTTTCACCTCCTTTGTAAAGAATTGTTTTGACCACTTCTGTGCTCATGTATTTTCCCTTGTGGATCATTGAAGGTGAACTTTCTAATTGTAAGAGTGGCAGCACTATCCTTTTTGTTTTGATTACGTGTATGCATATTTAACTTTAAACAATGAGGCTCTTTTATTTTTTCAGTCCATGTTGTTATTACTCAGCCTGTCCGGCTGGAGCCATCGATTGTTGCTCCTGTCAGAGAAGTGAGTGAGCAGTGTGGAGTCACCTTTTGGGCAGGTTCAGTTCCTGTGGGCGGGGCTCAGGTTACAGGATGTGGGTGACAGTTGTTGATGTGAGTTGTAGGCAGGGTGAAAGAGCCGTGAATCATGTGCTTTAAACCTGACATGTTAATTCTTCTCTATCATCCACAGACGGTATTATATTCTTTATACAGTCAGTGCTACCTCATCAATTTGCTTTTACATTACACCATTTTACATTTAATCTAATGGATTCGAAGTACATATTGCACTTTTCAATTAATCATTAGGCTATTAATTTTATTGTTGATTGTATTTTGTATTTTGTAAACTGCTTGTATATAAAGAGTCTAATGTCAACTTGCTTTTTCATATACTATTCTAAACAAGCACTTAGGAGGAAGCATCTATCTTGTTCACGTATGACTCCCCCTTCCCACCCCCACCCCCCTACCCCCTCCCTAGAGGGTGGGTCTTTGGTCTGGCAAACCCTCGGGGTTGAATGAAGTGTTTCCTACCAACCACATCTGTGTCAGTCAACACTACAGCTCTAGGAGCACGCATGGAGCGTGTCGAGCCTTCTCCAAGAGCCGTGCGTAAAAGTGAGTGGTTGCGGAGCGCGCTGGCCCACTATCACCGGCCTGACCCAGGGGTGGACAATGAAATTGTCGTCCTCGCTACAGGCATAGATCAGTATCTCCAGGAGGTCTTCCACCATCTGGCTTATCCCCACCGGGACGATACAGTGAGCGCTGAAGATTTCACGGCTCTGTGCGCAGTGCTGGGGATAAGTGAGGCGACTCAAGCTGAAAGGGATGAGGAATACACGCATGTGTGCGCGGAGCTGCCCTCGCAACTCTCCTTCAAAGACTTCCACGCGCGTCTCTGCGGGTACTTTCGAGTCCGCTGTGCGCGCAAAGGTAATGGCGAGTGCGCGTGGCGTGTGCCCGTCACTGAGGACACTGAGCTCGTGGAGAGAGATATTCGACTGAGGTGGCCACGACCAAGACGTAAAAAGTGTGTGAGTTTTGACTTGACACGTGACCAGTTTGGAAGTGCGAGAGCCCCGAAAGGCACGAGCGCGGAGGAGGCAGGTACTGGCCTATTTCTGAGGACTGTACTTTAATCTTCAGCACCGCTGCGACAAGTTGTGTTCTTTACCTCGGCAGTGTAAAGACCTAAGCCCGTATAATAGCACTAACTATAAGCACAAACGTCCTTCAGTCCTTCATGCCATGTCGATGTACTGTATGGGTCATGGAAAATATCGCTGCCAGTTTGAGAGCACAGACCAAAAACAAAACATGTTGATGCTGTATGTAGTCCGTATGTTGTATGTCCAGTGTTGACCAGTGTCCTGTGTTCAGATGAGACAGCTGCTCTGAGAGAGCTGGTGGAGGACCTCCGCTCGGCGCTGCAGGGCAGTGATGCTCGCTGCCTGGCTCTGGAGGTGGCCCTGAGGAGAGAGCGCACCCGCAGCCTGGCATCTTCCACCACCATCAAGCCCAGGACGCCCACCTCCTCCTCCTCCTCCATCAGCTTCAGTCAGGGCAAACTGGTGCCAACTCAAAGGATCAAGGGTGGCTCTGGTGGGGCAGCAGTCAGGAGGCGAGAGGCCAGAGACCCACTGCTCAGAGAGCTGAAGCTGATCCGATCGTCCAGGGATGGCCAGCTGCAAGAGGCCATGAAGTTCAATGAGCGGCTGGAGGAAGAGCTCCGCTGGGCCTTTGAAGAGGTGCGCAAACTGCAGGCGCTGGAGTCAGCCCTCAGAAAGGAGAATGCTCACATCAGGTGAGAAATGCTTTCCTCTGTGTCTAATTCAAGTCCTTGATTTGTTCAGACTGTAAGGTTATGTGGTGTTTTTTATGATATGAAATGTGTGTGGAGCAGGCGGCGAGCAGAGGAGGCCCGTGAGGCACTGACTCTGGGGCTGGACAGAGTGCGTCTGATCCAGGAGCAGGCTTACAGTGTACCACAACTACAGGCCAGGATCAGCCACCTAGAGACAGAGCTGCAGCAGCACAGGTATCAGAGCTACACATAGGTATCACAACAACACACAAGTATCACAGCAACAGTGGAAACAAAACTGGCTCATATTGGGCCCATGCACCAGGACTGTGCTTTGAATTAATGAGCTGCTGTTTAGTTGACATGGCTGAAAGGGCTGATCTACTAGTATGTCCATTGCATTTTCTGCAAAGATAGACATACATGTTCTGTTGTTATTACACTACACTGTTACACGTAAAAAAAAAACAAAAAAACATTCCACTCTCCTTTGTTCCTCCCTCTGTTATGTGAAGTCTGAGGATAGATGAGTACCATGTGGATCTATTAACACACTGTACAAATATACAATAGATTCTCTGAAACCATATGTGACGTCTCTTTCTGACCACAGATCCCGTTGCAGCTGTCTGACTGCCTCCACCCAGGACTGGGCTCAGCCAGTGGGTGCTGACAATGCCAAGGTGGCAGGTTTGTGGCCTTATGAATTCAGAATTGTATCAAATGACAGCCTGGATAATTCTATAAAGTCTTATTGATTTTAGCTCCTCACTGATGGCTTTGAAATAGTACTCTTCAGTCAGATCAAACATACTTTCATGGAGCTCCCAGGAAGCCTTCTGAAAACAGGGAGGGGTCAAAATGCCATAATATGAGATCTGTAACCCTTGAATGTTGATATTTTATTAAGAACCCAGTAATAAAATAACAAAAGCATAAAAAATACCTTAAATCAACAATATTTTACAGTATCTCTCTACATGAATATCTTTAAAAACAAATGTGAATAGACAGTATTTGCATTGTGTGCTCCAGATGCAGAGTGCCTGCAGAGGGCTGTGGAGGGCAAAGCTGCCTCAGATGAGGAGGAGGAGGACAGAGCTGCTGCAGAAGAGAGACAGCGCTACCTGGTGGACATGATGAGACATTGCAGTCGAACGCGCAGCTGTGGGAAAGGGTCAGCTCTAATTGGGTTTAACACATATTCATGAGTTTTTTCCATAGCTTAACATGATCTGACTCTTGTCTCAGATGTCAGAGTCTGGACAGAGAGGCGAGCATCTCCAAGGATAGGGGGCGGTGGAGAGGAGCCAGTCTGAGCCAGGACAACAAGGAGGACAAGGCACCAGACAAGGTACACTACAAAAAACAAATGTCTTCTATGACTATTTATAAGAAGTTATAACAAAGTGGGTTTCATTACTAGATACAAACACTCGTACCTATGGCTTCTTTTAATACTCTTTTAAAGGACCTGGAAACGCAATCGATGATATGCCAATGTTTTTAAACTGTTTTTCATCATTTTATTTGTGTTGATTTTATATTTATTTGTTGTCTGGTGAGTCGTATTGTGTTTCTAATTGTTTTTAACATTTTATCTGTGTTGACTTTATATTTAATTGTCGTCTTGTGAGTTGTATTGTGTGGGCCTCTTGGCCAGGACTCCCTTGAAAAAGAGATCTTTGAATCTCAATGGGACTTTTTTTTTCCTGGTTAAATAAAGGTAAAAAAAAGAAGATAAACATGGACATACTGTTATTGTGTTCGTATTCTATATACTAAATGCAATTCATCTTTTACAAATCCAAAATATATAACATGAAAGTAAGTAAAATATGCCTTATTTTCCTATGACCTAACCCTCATACCTAATTGAACTTAGGATTTAAGCCAAGTGTGACTAGCCCTTATGACTCTCCCCTTATGCTGTTTGCAGGGTCCTCATTCTGGAGACAGGCTGCAGAGGCAGAGGATGTCTTTACTGGAGGCGAAGCTCACGGATGCACTTAGATTACTGCTCCAATTACGAAATAAGGTAAAATAAAAAGAAATACTTGGTATGATGGGAAAGTATCTATTTGTCATTGTTTTAAATCAGTTGAGTGGCAGTTTGTAAAGAAATGTTGTAAAAGGTTTTGAGCCTTGTTTTGGGTATGGTTTCTAGATATGTCATACCTGCTGCCCATGGTCAAGCAAGAAGCAAAATAAATGAATACAAAAATCACCCAAATTATCAAAATAAGGAAAACAGATATAATATTGGCAAAAATCATAAAATAATGTTTACAAAGTTTTGGGGAAATATGTAGTCTAACCTGTCATACACATTTTTATTTTGGAAATTGACTATTTGTGGTTGTCTGCAGAAAGTGTCCAGTCAAGCCTTGGGGAGGATTGTCATGGATACTATAGAGGCGTACAGCAGGACAGCAGATGGTAAAACATTGTTTGGGACATTATGTTTTGGTCTGGGACTTGTTCTATAACTTATTTTTTGTCACAGGCACGTCCCAGGTGCTGCAGGTAGCCGACGCTCTGTGTGTGCGCTTGTCATCCACTGAGCTCCAAATAGAGAGATCAGAGGATGCAGAAACAGAGAGGCTGCTCCCCTTAGTAGCCTCACATCAGAACAAAAGCACCAGCTCTCTTGTCATCTCATGTTGACATCTGCACTTTTTTTTTTTTTTTTATGGTACGCGATCAGGGGCGCCTGCAGGATTGAAATGTAAGGTACGCCCCCCCCCCCCCCCCCCATCCAAAAAATAAAATAAAATAAAAAATCACGCGGTGCATATAGGCCTACTGTCCCAAATCTGTAGGCTAGAATACAACAAAAGAACTTGAAATTGAACAGTGTGAACAATATGAACGTAATATGTGAACAACACACAAACAATAAACATTGGAACATATTTTAAAACTCACATTCGTGCACAGTAGCCTACATGGGCCACACATCCGTAAGCACAGCAAAGAGTGCGCACCCCCCCCTCTCTCTCGCCAGGAGCGCAGTTGAAGGCGCAACTGTAACTGGTAGAGCGATCTATTTGAAATTTAGTCGCCTTTTACCAGATGCGTGGAACTGTCTCATGATTGCTTCACTATCGATTTTCATGTCGAAGTGAATGTTCATGAGAGCAAGCCCGGTAAGCCTCGCATCACCCATGGTATTTCGCAGGTACGTTTTTAGGCGTCTGTGTGCTGAACGAGCGCTCGGCAGAGGCAGTGGAAATGGGCATTGTCAATAAAATGTGTAGGATTACATCATGCCATCGGCGGGCAAATAAAGTAAAAGCCGGCTTACCTTAAGTTTGATCCATTGTCCACGGACGTCGTAGGCTAGTTTAATATCGCATTTGCAACACTTTAATTACGTCTTTCCAGCCAAACATATTGTTGAATTCAAGCAATATCACTATTTCAGTAAAGAGGACTCGAACTTCGTTGTGTGTATACTGAGGAGGTGACCTGCTGCGATGGAATGTTGGATGTATCATTTTTGTGGGGGGGCATGAGGAGTGTGCTGTAGGGCTGTGAACTTGGTGCTTATTGCACTTCCAGTCTGATCGGACCCAGTTTGCTTGGGCTCTCCATCTCACAGATTCTATTTATATTAAAACATTCAATTTCTATAAAAATTCATTTTTATTCGCTTAAAGGCAAATTAACGTTTTTTTACAATCTGAGCCTTCTTTCGGCAATAAAACAAGTAGTTTTACTCACCCATAGCATTTTTCTGTCAATTGGAGCAGTATCGCAGAACTTATGTTGAGCCGTTCTGTTCTACTAATGATCCCGTATCCGTTAACATGGTGCTGTATCATTTGCTCGGGGCATTACTTTGCGGTGTCCAAATAACACAAACTTTAGCACTTTTCAAATCATAGAAGCCGGATGTCTTAATGAAAGATTTCGTTTGAAGCAAAAGTGGCCTGTAATCCGAGATTTAGCCATAGTTTCGAGTAGATGAGGACGCCAGTGCGCATGCGCGGACTGCTCCGGGGACCCAAACATGAAACGCAAAGCTGAAAACTATGGATAAATCTCGGATTACAGGCCACTTTTGCTTCAAATGAAATCTTTCATTAAGACATCGGGCTTCTATGATTTGAAAAGTGCTAAAGTTTGTGTTATTTGGAGACCGCAAAGTAATGCCCCGAATACAAATGCTAACAAATGCTAACGGAAACGCCACAACATAACTTTCTTCAAACAGCTCCAAATGACACGAACGTGATATGGGTGAGTCAAACGACTTGTTTTATTACCGAAAGAAGGCTCAGATTGTAAAATAACGTTACTTTTCCTTTAATGTTGTCTTGCAAAAGTGCCAAACAGGAATTAAAAAAAAAAAAAAAAAATCTCTCCAAGGTACGCCTAGTGCGTACGGCCGTACGGCTGGCGGCGCCACTGTACGCGATATTGCTTTAAAATAAGTGATTTGCATGGTATTAGTAGGCATGTATTGTGTTAATTAACATTTGTAGATGGCTTATAAATACCTTAGCTGCACAATAAGTAAAACCCATGTGTAAACTATATATGTAAATCATTATTTTACAGTTTGTTCACTCTGAACTGCAAAATGGGTGGAGACAACGTATAAGCCATCTATAAAAGATTATAATAACTTATAAATGCTTAGACGTGTCATGTTTATGAATATCTTACAAATGGCTTACGTAAGTCAGTTATTCTAACGCATTATCCAAAGAGAGTTTTATGTGGTATTTGGAGAATTTTTCACCTCAATTATTCACCAAAGATTTTTTGCCATCTGAAATCATCCTCCTGAAATGAATGTTAGTACTTCCTATTTGCTACCATGAGTCATTTTTATATCACTGTATATACTTCTTTCCATTATAATTTTTGTACAGTTACCATTAAAATGAGTAAAATTTAGATGTTTCATTATATTCATTCATATTTTTCTGCTTATATTTGCTAGTTGAAGAACATATGGAGGCAAAGTGACATTCATAACCTCATTACAGACATAGGCTGTGGTTACAAGCTCACCAAAATCAGTTTTTTTCTAATTTCTCAAACATAAAAATTACTTGAAAGACATGCAAACTGTACAGGTACAGGTGAGTAATCAGAGGGACCGTGATCAGAAATAAATCCGATGATTTTGCCATGTCTTTTAGCTTCAAAAATCTGATAATTGTCAAATTTTGAGTGTGCATGTAACCATAGCCACTAACTTACATGACAGCAGGAGAAAAGTACACAGTATTGTAAATTTAAATTGAAAGACCAAAACACATATAATGAAATAATAAAAAGCTTTATTTCCAGCAGTTTACAAAGTCCTGCATAAAGATCCTTTGTAGTTGCAACAAGAGGCCACATGGTCATTTGACATCAGTATGAGCAGCAGCAGTCTCGACAGTTTCAGCTTAGGGGCAGGGGCTCAAGCTCTGGGGTCAACAAGGCAGAAGTGGTGTACTGGTAAAGAATATTACTTTGTAAAACTTCACCAAGACTACAGCCTCATGGTTTCTGGTCCAAGTCATTCTGAATCAAACCCTTTTCTTACTGCTGTTTGATCTTGTCATTAAACATTCAATATAACATGAGAATCAAACCACTGTACACCTATTAGTAATCAGTGCTATGCTACGCTGTGGTGAGCCCTGCTCCAGGCTCATGCTCCACTCTGACAGGTTAAGGCCATAGTTTTGTGTCAAGATTAGGCACTGTGCTAGTCATTAGCCTTTCTGCTAATCTATTACAGCAACCTCCAAAGCACAACTGGCCTTTATCAAACATTATAGCTATAAAAGATATGTGAACAGAATCAAATTGTGACAAGGACAAGTCAAAATAAACAACATCATATATAGAATAAATATATAGTATTTACAAATTGCTTTGTGTGCTTTTCAAAAATAAATAGACGATGCATGACTTGCCTCTTATTGAAGTATTAACAACTATGCATGTACAGAGGCGTACTGCTGGCACCGGTCAGTTAGTGAACAGATACTGAGTGAAGTGCACATGAGCCCAGTTAAAACAGAGTCCATGTGGAGATTTGTATATAACACCTGTATGTATGATGTCTTTGAGAACTGAAACAGACTGTGGCTCCACACAGGAGAGGACTGGTGTCACAGCAGCGTCCTCTAGTGTTCAAATGAAATAATACAGTACATTCTGTATCTTGTAAGTCTGAGTCTGAACAGTGTTTTTCCATAAAATATTTAAACACAATTAGAAAGATTAGACAAAAAAAAAAAAAGAAAAAAATTAAGGAAAGGAATAGAAAATCACGACTTAATTTTTTTGTTTACATTTTGTGATTTCAGGAACATTTTCAAGTTTTGCACATTCACACTATGTGCCCTGCACATGCATTTGGCTGGCCCCTTGAAACAGCCCAGTGTAGTATTTATAACCATGCATCACATGCAGAGGTCTGCTAAGACTTTGCCTTTGGGCCAACACCTGTACTTGGTACAGTCTGTTCAATGGCTGTAACATTCGCTCACTGTCGCTGTATGTTTTTGTCTCACACTTACTCACACAGTCTGGTGGCAGGAAGCTTTAATTACTCAGACTAAACACTTTGTGAAGCCACACTGACCAGTCTGGAAAATAAACCTTCCATCTAAGGCACACCAGAAAATTGCATAGAAATTATGTTGGCTGTGACAGTAGTTTGTCAGGGAAGTTTGCATGCACATCCATTGGCAGTGCTTGTGAAAGCATGCCCTGGTGGTAACCGGGGACAACAGCTGTCCTCAGGTGGGACGGCCGTGACACTTTAGAGTACTGTGCCCTCTCAGCATTCACAAACACTGAAGAACATGTGCTTACAGAGTACACTATGTTCCCAACAAGTGCCCTACATGTAACACATGCTACTATCCACATGTCTGCTTGTTTATTTACACTTTAAACAAAGGCAGAAAACTATTGTTTTGGGTATTTTGTAATCATGTTAAAAAACTAAAGGACAATTTGGTATTACAGTAACAACCATGGCAGAATCAGGTTAGGATTTTTTTCTAGTCTTCACATTAAGATATTGCCACATTTTCTGCCAATGATTATAACACAAAAATCACTCTAATTTGTTTTCCAAATCCCATTAGACAATTATTTAGGCTCTGGTGTGTGCCTTGTCTCCTGGTATATAGGTGTAATCAACTCAACCTGAGAGCTGTGAGTGTTCTGCTGTCAGCTCTTACATCTTAGGCTTCTACTGAGGAATATAGCACTTGGTGATTAAGTGTTCCCTGTCTATACGTTATTATTAAAAGAGTTAGGCTACTGTCCCCATTGAAAAATAATGAAGACTTGCCCAAAACAAAATCAACACCATACATTTGTACAATTATAAGGCCACAAACAAATATAAGTAGTCTGTGGGCTGGACCCAGAGAGCCTTCTGCTGGGAAGGGTGCAGTCAAATGCCCTGATATCTTTGAGATCCTCAAAGGAAGCATCACACAAGTACACTTCCACCAGAGACCTGCTGAAAAATAGCCCTTTTCTGAGGAGGTCCAATCAAAACTTCGGCAGCGTAGCCTTTCGCGTAAGCCAAGCTTTAATTGTATTATTTGTGCATATCCGTTTCTTCAGTTACCCACATTGCTGTCCTGGTCTCCTAAGAAGAAGCGCACGTGGAAGCAAAGGGCCAAGAAACCTGTCCCAAGCAGGTCCCCCAGGGCTGTGAGGTACGGGATAGAGAAGTTATCAGGGTCCATACCACGCCCCCACATCCAGTGGACCATCCAGTCAGCCAGGTAGAGCAGGATGATGACCTGAAACACACAAGCGGTCAGACCGGTATCACAGACAGAGGCTATGGTCCTGGAGGCATGCACATACCTGCAGCAGGGCAGCAGCCAGATAGAAAGAGATGAAGGTCGGTGTGAGAGTGGTGTGACCACCCCTCAGTGAGTTGATGGTGTAGAGGAAGACCAGGTGCCCTGGAGCGACCAGCAGGAAGAGCACTCGAGCCGAGCGGGAGTTCACAGCTGCACAAAAACATGACTTGTACTTCAGATTGTGTGTAAAGCACAAAATAAAAAACAACAACAACAACAATACTGCTATTCATTACTCACTGGAGCCAAAGAAAGTAGTGCATGGTGTAGGGCACTTCCTGGGGGCAGGGTTTGGGTCCCCCATGGGTAAAGCATTCATGTGGAGGTATGTGGAGATCCGACTAGCCTGGACCGCTACAAGGTTACCTCCCACACCTGAGGCACATCAAACCCACAATTGCAAATTTTTACATTATTAAGTTATATTGCACTACAGTGAACCCTCGCTGTATCGCGGTTCACTCTTCGCGGCCTCGCTGTTTCGCGGATTTTTTTTTCCAATTTTTTTTTTTTTTTTTCCAATTTTTTTTATAGTGTAACTTTTTTTTACAGTGTAACATTCTGTCCTGCGCCCTGATTAGCTAAGAGACTAGACCAGGACTAAACCAGGTCTAAAGCAGGTCTAAACCAGGACTAAACCAGGTCTAAACCAGGACTAAACCAGGTCTAGACCAGGGATGGTAGGGACAGAGTCTCTGATGTCCTTCACGAGAGCGCCTGGGTGACAGGAGGTGTGGCCTTTGTTTAAGATAAGATAAGATATGCCTTTATTAGTCCCCCAGTGGGGAAATTCCAGTGCCGCAACGCACAGATCAAGAACAGCACGAAAAGTAACGTCGGCCTCTGCGCGTCCTCCGTAGCAGCTCCTCCGCACATAGCAACGCACATAGCAACGGTGAAAAAGTTAAAATCCAGAGAAAATAGAGGTTGAAATGGAGCAGAAACATCGCGTATCTGAAGCACTTAGCCTTATACACATAATCTTCAAAGTGTGCAAACAAACAAGCAGGTAAGAGCAGAAAAAAAGTTGGAAAATAAGGGAGCGCGTTGCAACCAGCTCCGGCTCTCGCCGCGCCAGATCAAGTACTTGCACGAGCCATGGAAGAGAGTGTGAGCCGGACCATGGAAGAGCCAAGAATCAACATGGACGGGCCTGGCGCCTGGCCGCGCGGCGTCCGGGGGAGCCGCAGCGGGGAGAGGACACTCGTGCGCACAGAGGAGACAGTGGCTCTTCCCGAACGAACCCGACCCCGTCCTAGAGAGCTGTGGAGTATTGGCGACGCATTGATAGCGGTCTTATTTTGGAGCCGGGGTGAAATGCAACCAACTCTTGTGAGCGCAGGTTAGTCTTACCTGGTCTTGTGGTGAGGACTGGTGCTCAGAGGCGTCTGTTAGCGGTTTGGCACTGTTAGCAGTGGCTTGAGTCTTGCCCAAAATGATATCCAGGTCGCTTTCCACTCGACTTTCGCACATGGCATGGATATGTGGTACCAAAACAAACACACGTGTCCGCCCGCACGTGTCCGCGCGCACGTGTCCGCGCGCACGTGTCCGCGCGTCACGTGCCCCCCCCCCACACTATTAATATATTTTAATGAAAATCTACAAAAGTTTGAGTGTTTAAACAAGAGAAAAATGTTAATACCAGTCTCAGAAAGGTGTATAATGTGTCTGGTGAAGCGTTTTCAGCCTTAAAACATGTAGAATAATTGTAAAATATAAAATTGTCCTACTTCGCGGATTTCACTTATTGCGGGCTATTTCTGGAACCTAACCCCCGCGATAAACGAGGGTTCACTGTATACAATATTAATGATTTTCAGGTATGAGGATTTCTTTGTGATTTGAAGGATTTTGTGAGGACCTTTTCCCATTGTAAGGGAGGACTTTTGCCATCCCAGAGCTTCCAAATTCTTATATCTGAAATCCATGAATCTTTCTTGTGTATTGTAAATTGTAAACACCATTTACACTGAGCAAAAGCCACTTACCATTGATGACTGGTGTAAAGACCGCCATGCCAGCAAAGTTTGGATTGGTAACAGTTTTATCAAGTATCAGACCCCCAACACTGGGAATGAAAAATATAAATGAATAATGATGCCTTCAACATTTGAACCCAGCAAGCCCTGCACTACTGTACCTGCTGATGGCCATGGCGATGATGACTGGCTCCCAGCCGGAGTAGAGCACTTCTCTGGTGGAGGGGATCTTTCTGGCAATGAAAACCCACAGCGGGCACATGGCCACAAACACCGCACACACCAGAGGATTGGCGTAGTCATTGTACTCTGTGATAAACACAATATGAAAAACTGTTCTGTTATAATGGTTATTACTATGATATATAGTATTAATTTAAATTTATAGTAATTAGTTAAGTTCATAATGTGTCCTGTTGGAGGCACTGTGGCTCCCTCACGGCTATGAATGTGCCTCATACCTCATAGAAGCAGACAGAGCACTGTGGGAATGTGTGACAGTCCCAGACACCAGCTGTGTTTTTGTGCGTCTGACCCAAAATAAGCCAAATCAGCTCAATATAGTACCTTGCTGTTGCATGAGCACAGCTTACCATCTTATAGAGTCACATATACACAAGCTTCAGAAAAGTGCCAATGTTTTATGGACATAGGGATGCTGATGTTGCTACCACAAATCAGCAAGAAATAGTTTACTAGTAGATATGGTGGGATGGAAATAACTGCTTAGTGCATGCATAATAAGTGACTGATACATAGTGTGCATGGCTTTTGCGTTAAAGCATGAGGCCATTCATCTTCATGTGTTTTTTAAAATATTCTATGTTATTTCTCAAAATATATGAAACTGAATTTGGATTCTTGACATGTTTATGTATACCTAATTCTTTGTACAGTCCAGTGGAAATCCCAGCGAGGAGGGACAGCGTGATCAAATCTCCCAAGCTGGCAGCGATGGGGGTAGCCACATTATCTGGGTTAATGCCAACTTTCCTGGATGCAATGATGACTCCGATCATAATGAGCCCTGGGAGTCAAGGAGGACAAGACACGTTAGTAAAGGGTGTGGTTGCTATCACAGATGTTGCACTGGTGACTGGTGTAGTAGGCTTACCTAGCAGCAAAGAGGCGATGAAAGCTGTGGCCACACTGGAGGCACACAGCAGCACAGCATGGCCCAGTCTAAAGTGCCCCTCTGGGATCCAGCCGAAGATCACCGCAGCAATGGACGCCAGGAAGCCCACCACTGTGGCCTGAACCTGAAGAGAATCACAAGCTCAGTCAAGTGACATGTGATTGCATTATGGAGCACCCATGTGGCTATTTCAGGCCCTACACATTAAAACTTGTGTATCAGGGGTAATAAGAGCAGCAACGTGACCCCGTGAGAGTGCGTGCTGACCCTAAATAGTGTGCTGTTAAAAGTGTTCTTGGAACTAAGGCTGATATTATGTAACTGTACGACCAAAGCATATCACAGGCCACATAAGGCACGACCATATTTATGATGAATTACTGCATCAGAAAAATGAACCTGACTTGGCAAGCACAGAAATCATTTCAGTGTTTAGTCAGAGTATTTACTGTGCTCAGCATTACGGAGAAAAAAAAAAAAAAAAAACTCTCCCAAGCTGACTGGAAACAAACCAAGTATATGGTGTATTAAGTGAATACTTTGATGATCTTTTTTGATAGAAATTAATCCATTGACCTGTTAGTTTGAATTATAAATGTGGAGGAGAGCGTCTATTTGCTGCTGTTCTGCGCGTAACCTGAGACATCATTCATCTAGCTCTGTAACTGAGTAAGTCATGGCATTATGTGATTCCTGCACTAACTTCATTGGGGACTGTAAGCAGATTTATGCAGAGAACTAAACAGCAGACTTGACTGTAGAGCTCTTTACCTGAATCAGGGCAAGGTTTCCCATGATCATCTTCCACATGTCCTTGGTGGTATCCATCTGTCCAATATTAGCCTGGAGCAGAAGAGCACACATGGGTCAGACGCTGCAGCGTGCACACGTCCATGTGCGCGGGTGTCAGTGGACGGCTTGTTTGTTGTCTTTTGAGCCGGCAGAACAAAAACATGACAGTTCTCAGGACAAAGCTGCTTTGATGCTGCCAGCAGCACTTATCTCATCTGTCCTCTGGCACACTCACGCACGCTCTCTTCTTCTGCTCAAGTGGCTGTGGCTACAGTGGCTCCCTGTTTGCCCAGAGCACTGATCCACCAGCCCGTCCACCATCACACTAACAGAAACTGCCTTCTCTGTATCACTATTTACATATGTATTAGGAACTCCAGCATCCGGGCATCTGCCACATACTGGCTTTGTGCAAAAAAAAAAAAAGGATCAGCTGCTTAGTACTATTTTCAAACCACTGTGTAATGATATAATAATAACCATAGATAGAAGGCTGTTGGTTCAGTTCAGTTCAGTAGCCGTCACCTATCACTGTCTTCCAGTCTGTCTGTACTACTGTGAACTGTAAACTGTTTTGGTAAACTCAAGAGATTAAGAAAAGATAACAAAAACTGTATAAATGTTCATTGTAGAGATGTGTGCAAAAATTGCCACATTACATGATATGCTCTGTGTTGCTTCCCTGGAAATGTTGTTTGTTAAGAAGACTGTGTTACTATGTGTTTAGAAGTCTAATAGATATTGGAACGAAAATGTCCCCTAACAATAAATGGAAAAACCTGGATCCAAGTGACTGTTCAGGATTTTCCTCAATAATAAGCACATTAGGAAACATGCAGTGGTCTTAATCTGCTGATAATTAGCAATGATCTGGAAAGAAACCTGACTGTGTTGAAGTGGAGAGCTGTAATACCAGGTCTGCCAGTGACCTGCTTTGGCACTAAGAATGAAATATGATGTGTTTAGAAACATATCTCATGCAAATAAATATAGTTTTATTTAGGGTTCAACTTAAAAAAAAACAAAAAACTTAGACTACAAATGTCCCAATTTGATAAACGTGATGAGTTTCCATACAAATCTGATAATCATCATGCTGAGGGCCACAGTTAGCAATGTTAATCAGCTTTGTCAATTGTTTTCCACAGGCCAGTGGAAAGAATGTGAGGATTGCTGTGCTTTAAATGAACACCTGACTAATTGTGTACTACCTCTTTAAAGGGATATGCCACCCCCAGGTCAAACTTGGGCATCTCCCCACAGTCCAGAGACTAAAATAAGTGGTGGAAAGCGTTTTTCTGGTGATGCAGCCATTGTCCAGGTCTGTCAGCACTGACCGCCGCGGTATCTGCAGCTACTCCGCGTTAGACTGGAGTCTAACGTCGCCAGAGAAAGATTTCGGCCAAAAGGAATTAATTTGCTCGATGCGTTTCCCAATTACTTTCTGTGTAGTGCGCATTCATATCGAGTGCAAATAAATGTGCAAATCAACACGGAGAGCTTGACTTGGTCATTTTGGGTGGGAACTATTTTTCAGTGCGGAAAAAGACAGACAAAGCACACACCACGCTGCATAGCGTTATCCCAGTTATGCACCAGGAAGGGAGTTCCCCTGTTATGCAGCGTGGTGTGTGCTTCGTCTGTCTTTTTCCGCACTGAAAAATAGTTCCCACCCAAAATGACCAAGTCAAGCTCTCCGTGTTGATTTGCACATTTATTTGCACTCGATATGAATGCGCACTACACAGAAAGTAATTGGGAAACGCATCGAGCAAATTAATTCCTTTTGGCCGAAATCTTTCTCTGGCGACGTTAGACTCCAGTCTAACGCGGAGTAGCTGCAGATACCGCGGCGGTCAGTGCTGACAGACCTGGACAATGGCTGCGTCACCAGAAAAACGCTTTCCACCACTTATTTTAGTCTCTGGACTGTGGGGAGATGCCCAAGTTTGACCTGGGGGTGGCATATCCCTTTAACTGTAGTAATGTGAAACTGGACTTAACAGTGCTTATACAGCGTTTGGCTAAACAACAATGCTAAACAATGACAAAACAGACTGCATTTTAGCCATTCCACAAAATCCAGTCACTCAAACAGGTTTGAGGGGCTGTTGATGTGAAGATATCGACTGGTTTGGTGGCATTATAGTTTAGTACAGACGTGCAGAGTTTGGGAATGTGAAAGGAGAGAGATAAGTGTTTTTTGAACCTCCAGGTGTCCAGGTAAAGACAATGCAAAGTTAATGCAAAGGGGGCAGGGATGTTGCTGTCAGGTGTGTTCAAAAGCCAGTTTACCTTTGTCAACACAACCTCTGCTCCTGCAGCCTAATGGGTGTCAGACTCAGGGTTGAGAGAAACAGACTGGAATGTTGATGGAAGCAGGTGATAAGTGTGAGCCTCACCGCTGTGGAGAGTCGAGATGCCAGAGTCATCTCCAGGTTTCCCTTTAGACCAAGCAGCGCCGGAACCAGGATGAAGACCTCTGATACTTCTGTGAACACGGTCCAGTGCTGCACAAACAGACAAAAACAAAATCATAAGACATTAAACAGAAACAGAGTGTCTTCACAGGGCTCTCTGGGAATGGAGCAAGGCATCTATGTAACCTACACTATTGATCCTACAGGAAACTGGACCCAGGCTGTGTGGATCTATGCACCATGAATCATGAAGCATTTCTACTGCAAAAGCAACATTATACTTGCAATACAATAAAACATACAATAATGTACTGTATTTAAAGCAGGCCTAGGAAATAAACACTGGATGTAAAATGTTATAAAATATAATAATCTGAGATGTTCTGCAGATGAGCCTCCGTTAGAGTGCATGTACTGGTTGCAGGTTAGTGGTCTGCTGTGGGCAAAAACTATGAGCTTGCAAAGATACAAGTCATTGATTTTTGCCCAGTAAAAGTGCCTGTCTTTGGAGCAGGTCTCATAAGCCCACAGCACTTACTCTCAGTATGCCCTGAGCTAAATCAATACTCAGCCATGCTGACACACCAGCACTGAGAACACTGAGAAAGTGTGTAGGAAGAGGACCTGACGTCTGGCCCACATTCTTTGATGCCCCCCTCTGTCTCCACTTTCTCCACTGTTTGTACTTGGAGTATATAGTCCTACAGGCTGCACTGGGGGTTACACTCCTGTCCTGAATCATCACTATACTACACATAGCTCATTCAAATGTTAAGCCACACAGGCTCTTGTGAACAGCTCTCCTCTCTTTCAGTGTTGCATGTTTTCAGCCTTCTTCTGTGCCTCTCTGCTGCTGTCTCGGCACCATCTCTCTTTGCTCCCTGTGGTGATATATGTTGTTGTCTCCATGGACCGCTGGCTGAAGGCCAATTCAGCCCTCCCTTCCCATGGCCACCTCCTCCGTTCTAGGAACTTAACTGGTGAACCCCAGGTTCTCTGTGTACAGACCTATAGGAGCTCTGGTATGTACGCCCCACAAGGATCAGGTTGCCCAGTTGAGTAACATGTCCTCTTTTTATATGTGGAGCCACACTTGCCATAGAGTGGGAACCTTAAAGTCAGTGTGACTGTGGTAGCATCACAGATGGTACAGACGTCACAAGACAGGGGGTGGTGTCATCTGCCCAATTGAGTTTGCAAAATATGCAGAGGGATCTGGGTTAACGTCTGCGAGCAGTTAAGTCACCGACATATCTTGTATACATTTTCAAACTCAAACTCTCCAGTCCATCCATGTCACTCAGATCTACAGTACGATAATGAGCATACTGTAGCTTGACACTTCATATATCATATCTTATAAATGCTGAATTGGAAACCTGTACCTCACTTTAAGACACACAGCCCACGCTCTGGTTTTACAGTGGCTCTTATGCACAAACCACCAAGTGGATGTGGTCAGACATAAACAGTGTCTAGTGGGCAGCAGAGGCTTGGCCCGTGTCACAGCTTTGTGTCTACTACGATTTCCTGTTTACTGGTCCCTTTATTTTAAACTGTTTGTTTTTGAGGCTGCGACTCCAGTTTATTTTGTTGCTTTATGTCTAGACACAGCACCACCTAGATTGAGGCAAAGACATAATATTTAGAAATGTGGAAATCTTTGCTGAAGTAACCCCTGCGTCTCGGTGTCCTGCGTGTTACTGCTTTTGGTGGGGATGTATACTTTTAGGTCAGCCTACTGCTGAGTCAGTGAGCATAACTATGCAGACACCTCAGTTCTCTATACCAGACTGAAGCCAATCTGGGCCAACCTCTAGTGGGAATGAGGCCAGGCCCTTCCTCAGTGTGTGGTCAAGTGACTGATGTTAAAGGGGTCACATTTTGTGCAAATGTGATTTTAGGGAGAGATGCCAATAGCCTTCCAAGGCACAAAATGGAATGTTCAGTGAAACACCTTAAAGGATCTCAAATTGTTTGACCAAACTAGTGAAAATCTTTTCAGAAAGGTCAGGAAGATTAGCTTTGTCAGCATTTCAGGGTCATTAGGGCCAAAGTGTTTTAGCATGGTTATCATTTAGCAAAAGGCTGCTCATAGTGGACTTTGGGGTAAGGGTTGGCACTACACCTTTTCCTTTTGCATTTTAATAACATTTCCTAATGTTTTGGAAACTGGAGTGACTGGAGCAGCATGGTGTCCAAGTGGAGGCACTGTGAACACTTTTGACCTCAAACCTCTGCATTCCTGGATTACTGAGAATACCTAACCACACGGTGACACAGGCTGCAGTACCACTTTATTGTATGGTTTGTTTGAAGTAACAAGCTGTTACACTATGCATACCCAAACACATTCAAACCAAGTTAATTCATTTGATTAAAAAAACAAAAAAAATCTGTAACAATTAAATTCAGATCTTTTAATTATTAAAATCATCAAATGTAAATGTGTCATATTAGAATAAACATTTAATTCCCTCTATTCACATCAGTCAGAAGAGATTGTGTGATTATAATATGTGTGTCAACCTCATATAATACACATACTACAGTTCACTCCACTAGTTCCCCTGAGAGCTAGCACTTACTAATACAGAGGTGAAATAAGAAATACAAGTGACACTAAACACTACATATATTTTAACCTTTGCCCAAATGTGATGGAATATCTCTCTATGTCCCAAATTGAGGATATTTAATGCTACCAGTTGTACTGATAAATATGCAGAACATATTGTATTTACAATTACAAAATTAAAAGTAGCCACTGAACAAAGAAGCTCTTTATGCTGCCTTAAATATCCCTAACACATTGCTATAACCATTACACATGAACAATTCTAGATTCCAAAAGACTCACCTGTACAATGTCCAAGACCATCCCAGCTGCCACTGTCCCAAAGCCAGCCAGCAGGAAAGGGAAGACCACCTGCAGACCGATGGAAAAGGACGTCTCCTTGAGTGGTGCTGGGGGCTCTGGGCTCTGGTCCATACTGGTGTCATCACTCTCATTGCTCTGGCTGGCGTTCTCTAACAAAGCGTCCTCCTCACGCTGGCCTTTTGCATTGGCCAAGCACTCCATGGCCACCACAATGTCTGACCTTTCTTCATCCTCTTCATTCTCATTGAGTCTCTCAGGGAATGATGTGACTTCTTTGAGTTCGAATTCACCCCCTGTCTCCGGGGCCAGCTCGTCAGGGTCCTTGGTGAGGATGACCGGGTGGACTGAGCAGTTGGAGTTGAGGTAGGCGCCTCCCTCCTTCTTCACATCAATGGCCCCAGAAGACATGTCCACGTCGGGCAGTTTGTCCTGATCTTTCGACCAAAGTACCATGCGGAAGCCTTTGAAAAACTATTCACTTCGTCAAAATGGTACGCTCGCCTTGTCAGCCCTTTGACAGTTCAAGGATGGTTCTGGCCCTTTACTCTGGTTATAAACCTGGCCACTCAAACTGGTTTATCCCATTAAAAGGCTAAATGGTAGAGGTGGTCACTCTTGACAGAGAAAAGTGCTCTGTAGAAAAAAAAACAGCAGTAAGGCACATGCAGTAGAGCATCTGCCGTGTTCCTGACGGTGCTTCGGCAGTAGAACCAGTAAGTTCTCCATTCACTGCAAAGTCCACTGGTCAGGCTGGCCACAAATACAAAAAAGCATGAAGACTTTTAGGCTTGAAAGCAGAAATCCCCTCCAGTCACCGAGAGTTCACCCTCAGCTGTGTCAGGTGTGGACTGGTCAGACAGCGGTACAAACTGGTCCTGCTCACAGCCCAGTGAGCATGGGCGACTGGGAGGGTCTCACCTTACAGCACGTGGCTGCTGGGAGGTCCTCTTTGGAGATATTTAAAGGACTGCAGAAGGAGGATTGAATTACCAAGCTGTGGAAAAGAACCCTCCAATCATTTGGAGCAGTTACCTGGAAATAAAAAGAGAGAGATTTTGATTTAGTCAGGTTTGAACTTTGTCAGGTTAGAATTTTTTATTTTCAAATTATAATGAAGATTCTGAGTGATTCACAGGATTCAGTCATTCATTTGCCATTATGAAGGATGATTTAATTTGTGAACCATTCAAGATAAGGGTCCTAATTCATCACTTCAACCCTGAGTTAATGAAGTGAAACAAACAGTAGCATATAATAAGGTTTGACCTATGCAGAAATTAAATCTGTTTACAAGAAGTTAAGTTAAGAGTTTACAAGAGTAAACTGTAGTAAACTGAGTAGGAAGACTAGTTTTTCTTGCTTAAAGGATACACAAATCAGTGAGTGAAAATCCATGTAAGGTCAAACGCACCAAATATTCTTCCTGGTACCTAATAATACTACTAGTATACTGTAGTATAACAATGTCTTGCCTATTAGAAGACAAGCTGCTACATCTTTTAGTAAAGTGACAACGGTTTCAATCCGCTAGCCCACAAAAGCAAAAGTAATTTCAAAATAAAACAATTTGCTTTGTTACAGGCCTACTTAACTTTATACTAAACTAGATTATAACTAGATGGCATCACTAATCATTAACTCTCATAACACTCATTTTGTGGTAGAGGCAGATATGACTGATGCATTTTACAGTGGAAGGTTTTCTATCTACTGCACTCTAAAACGTACGGGGGCAAAGCATTCAACAAAACAACAGACCATTTAAACATACAGCCTACATTCCGATGCATTAGGATTGATTTTCACGCACAGCCCACTTAAAATGCCCTAAGCTGACCAGCAGGTAAACGCAATAGTGCTATATTGAAACCAAGCATGAAGTGCTTCCGACCTAACTGTGCGCGTCTTGACGCAGCATGCACTGCCCGCATGTTGCGACATCCGCACGCAGCTTCGGCTTTTAGTTGCTGAAACAATCCTCTGCTTAGTAGTCAAGACCAATACCGGCCGAACTCAACATAGCAAAGGCGTAAATTAGTGCTCCCCTGGTCAGCGCTGAATAGGCAAGCCCTCCTTTCTATTCTACTGCTCATTTAAGCGAGGCCAGAGGGCTCCGTGTCCCAGCACCGGCTTCAGTCCGTGTCACTGCCTTAGGCCCACGAGTGGGGAACACATGAGAATCAAGTGAACTCTTCTTGTCCTGTATGACACTTATCTCTAACACACACTTGCTTTGAAGTTTATGCGCAGCAGTGAATCAAGTATCAGATTTAATTCGGATGTCAGGACCTGAAGTGTCGAACTAAATGAAATGACTAGTTAGTTACCTGAAGTACTTAACAGTGTCACACAAGGCTCCGCAGCTGTAAGCACGCTTCTTGGTGTCGCGTAGCCCTCAGGATGAGAGGTGGAATCCTGTGCGCACACACGCTCCAAGGACCGGCTCTGCACAGCTGCCTTAATACTGATCCGCGGTTAATGGTTAACCCTCCCTCTCTCTTGATGCGTCCCAAAGCCCGTTACCTTGCGCAGCTCAGTGGCCCCCTCCTCAAGGCTTCTTCCTGCGCATCTACAGTACCGCCGTCCAGTGCAGGGGGCCACCAATCCACAAGGCGGGCCCTCCCTCCACTCTCCACTGACGTACAGCCCTCCCCTCCCCTCAGCTCCACACAGCCTCTCGTCTCCTTCTCGGCCACATGTGTGGAAACTTGTGCGCGCGGTGCCAGTCTCCACAAGCTGCTAATTTACTATCAGGACCCAAATCAGAGTTTTAATTTAACAATAGCCCTACATTTCCCAATGGATGAACTTACAGGCTGACTGAGTAACACGCCTGAAGAGGAAACATAGTCACACATTGACCAAAATATGTTTTTGCCTTAACCCTCTGAGACCCAAGCATTCATTTCCTGGATGAAAACTGATGATTTTTTTAAACCTCTTTATCATGTTTTTCCTAAGCCTCTAATGCAGAAAATAATTTGATCTTTTTTTTCTTTTTTTGTGAGGAATCTGTGGAAATGTTGCAAAATTGCAACACTGGGCTTTAGTGGTTACCAATACTGTATTACAACTTCACATTTAATAAAAGCCAACTTTGTATTCGTTTTTGCTCATTCCATAAAATCAAAACATATTTTTTTTATACAGAACAGCACTAAGTGAACATGAGAATATTTTGAACTTATTCCCTATAGGAATTGCTTTCTGTTGCCTAGGCAAGTTGCCTTTGATCTTTCCTTTGATGTTCTGGTCTCAAGATTCTTATTATTATTATTATTCTCCTCCTATAGGAACTCTATGGCAGCCCCTAGAACCGTCTGGTAAAAAGTTGTGAAATTTGGCATGCACATTCCAGCCGGTCTCCTCATTACCCACAGCAATTTATAGGTCCCCAGCCCCAACCGTCTAGTGGCACCAGCAGGTCAAAGTTGCAGAAATTTGTCAATTGCCTAGCAACGCACCTAGCAACCTTTGATCTGTCTTTGATGTGTCTGTTGTGACAGGGTTAGACCCTGACCCTGTCAGACCCTGTCAGACTCTATTAGATCCTGTCAGACCTTGTTAGACCCTGTCAAATGGTGCTTGGCCCCCACATTGCTGCTTGCAGCTATATTTATTATTATTATTTTATTTTTAACTCAAAACTTATATTTAAGACAACAATCCTGTATATGAACAAGAACATTAAATGACGTGCTGCAGGACTCTTCTCTTTATCATGTCACTCATCAAATATGAAACTGAAGCACAGCCGACATCACACTCCATGCAAGAGGTGGATGTGTATCCGCTCTTACCTGCACCGGCCTCTTTTTCATCTTTATGACGAAAGTGTCCAATACTGTCCTTTCGGACATCAGGAGGCAGAGTGTTGTACACTATCTTTTTTAGCACTTAGAGGTGATATTTCCTCCTCCACTGAAGGTCGTAGCTCTTTACGGTGTTAGTTTGAATGAGAGAGGCAGAGAGTTCAGCACTTTCTTCACAGGCATCAAAAAGATCAAAGTCAGCTTTATTGTCAATTCTGCCATATGTGTTCAAGAGTGAATCGAAATTTCGTTTCTCTCTGGCCAGGTAGTGCAAAAAGACAGTGTACAAAATGTTGCAATTCTGCAATTGTGGGTCTCAGAGGGTTAAGTATCCATTTAATTTTTCTTTTCATTTATTGTTATACAGGCTATACATTAGCCTTTTTGGTTACCTCAGATTTCACCTCATTACCCTATATGTGTGTGTGTGTGTGTTTGTGCATGTGTTTATTTCAAATAAAGAAGACCTATTCCTATTTAGTTTGCAGTAACGTGTGTTGCTTTTCTTGTTTAAATAATTAATGAACTTGAAGTTCATTAGCAGGGACAGTTTTTGCCTTTTATGCGGCAATAAAGGCAATAAAGGTACAAACACTGAAGATGGAGGAGCACATTTTAAGCATGGCAAGTTTCACTTCTACTCAAATGCACATATCTTCTGACAGTGTTTGTTAGCCTGCATCTATGTTCACTATAGTGTCCAGTGTTGCAGTGCTAATAATGTCCCAAAGGAGATGCATACCGGTTGCTACACACTGCAGAGTTTGAAAATCCCAGAGATGAAGAACCTTGAATAAACCATTAGCACCAGCAGCGTTTAGAGGACACGAAAAGTCCCACCGAATTAGAATGAGTCATGTTGTGGAGTTTTTAAGCACTGACTAATTTTTTCTTTTTTCTTAAGACATCAGGACTTACCGTATCACACTCACATTACCCTGAAATATGTAACCACGCAAAAGTCAGTAAAGAACAAGTTACATGAATCTTTTGGTAGCCTTTATAGCTGTAGGTCTTTTTTTAGTTTTAGACTCCTTGTAAACATTTACATAATACATTATTGCAAGTAAAGTTTAGTTTTAACTTTAGTCCCAAACTATGTGATGTAACAAAGTTGTACCTTTAGTTAACTGCTTAACTTTCTATTTATTTCTGGTGCTGTTTTTGTAATTTCCAAGTAAAATTGTAACCAGCTGTCTTACATAAAACACTATGTATTTTTATTCTTTATTAAAATAAATACTAGATTCCAACTGAACACCTATAGTATGTCTCAAGCTTAGCAGTGACCAGGGACGCTCATCCCATTATTCCCAGTTTATGAAGGTGTATATTCTGTCTTTAAACAGTCTCTCTGTATTCTTGGTCAGTGACCTGCCTGGGTTCAAATGGGTGTTCACTTTTATGGAATAATGTTTGAAGGTTTTGGGTCAATATTAACCTTGTCATATGCCTGTTTGTTGAGGGCAAACAAGGTGTGATGGACAGGTATGTCTTCTGAATTGTCATCATGGGTTTTAAATGTACTGCATACATCCAGTGGAAAGGGAAAGAGGTTTATGATTGTGGCTAAACACAGCAGCTTACAGTTCCTTTTGAACTTGAGCTGAATGTGATGAAGTTCACACAAATGAGACCCTAGGAACATAATGTCTCATTGAGTTCACCCTGACAGATACTACACTAAGTGAAACTGTATATGATTGCAATTACAGTTAATCAGTTCATAGAATGTCCATAATGTGTGAAATGTTTTATTGACACCCAGCAACAAAATAAATTAACCTATAAGTGTTAATGCTATTGGTCTGACTGCTGGAATGTTGCCGGAGAGAATGGAAACTCACGGGTTGTGCTTAAGAAGATTTGAGGCTAAGAGGATTCCTCTGGGTGTTAGTGCTCATGATATTGAGCAGGTGTTTCATTACAGTGGCATGATGGCTGCTAAAGATTGTTCAATATCAACCATTCGTCTGGACATCATGATCAAGTTATTTTTTCAGAAAGTTCCCGGGCTTCTATCCTGAAGCAAGGAGTGAGGTGAGAAGGAAAGCCTACACGGCGAGGGCCTCAGCAGCCCGGGTAGAGCCGCTGTCCCTGGCAACGTCAGGTGCTTTGTGCCAGTTTGGGCCACTTGTGTCCCAGGGCTTCTTTGAGCCCAGAAGAATGTCGGAGAGTTGGATGTGTTCCCCTAACTCAGGATGAATGGCTGTCCACACACTCTCCTCCAGCCTCTCTGCTCCAGTCTTTTTGCTACTCACACAGTATGCAACGCTTTGTACTTGTGTTTTGTTTGGTTAACATATAGAGAAAATGAATCATCGGAAATTTTCTCTGTCAAAATGAGGGACAGCATCTGCACAAGGTTAAAAATAAGGTTCTTCAGCCACATATGTTAAAGTAAAATATTAACATTTCATACTTCAGGCTCACAGCGCTGCTTTAATGCCCTGATCAGTCTATGCCTGCATGCTGACATTGAGTTTGGGTACAGGGGATAGCCACAATAAGCATTAGCTATTGTTGCCAACTGTTTCCTATCAATCACATGCTAGCTCCATGTGACTGGAAATATGTGAGCGGCATGGCTTTATCTGACCTGGGCAGAGAGTGACTATGACTGAGCATACTACTCATATTTCTGACAGCCTGCAGTGACCTAAGTTAAAAATATGTTTGCTGAATGATATTATATATCTTTAAAGTTCCTTATTGCTACTAAAATGAAGTATATTTTTTCTTGATCAGTGAACATTATGAACATTTATGGATGTGTCAGGGATGTGTCATTTCCACTCACAGCTAGCTATTAGCAATGACATACCGGTAATTTAATGAATACTCTGAAACATTTCATGCAAAGGAATATTATCTCCATGGAGACAAGCAGGTAGGGAAGCCCTGATATGATACTGGTATCGGATATCGGCGCTGATATTAAACATTGTTGAGGATCAGATTCCAGCTTCCAAGATATTGGTTGGGCTGATATCAGATTTTGGTCTATAAATTGGTCTAATAAGATTTAATTTACCTGCCATAATATTAAACTTTTACTTTTACAAAGCTTTAAAGGAAATATATTATATTTTCAGTCATCGCCGTGGTATAGGTTGACAGATACAAATATCGACTTCGGTATCAGAACAGAAAAAGAAAGAATAAAAGAAAGCTGCATTCCTAGGTAGGAGATTTCACCAGGTTACAACAGGTTAAAGGTTACATAATGCACCTTTAATCCAATCATAAACTATAACCAAAAAGCTCACCTTCAAATATAAAATGTAAAACAATAGAAATAGAAAATAGAAATGGAAAATGTCATGACCCCTAACTCCTAGTGCCTAGGGGTCAGCAGTGGCCGGAGTCAGACAGGAGGATGTGATAAGGGTCAAACAGGAGGATGTGATAATGGCAGGTTACTTATTGAATCCCTAACTCTGTAACATGGCCGTGCTGCTGTAAATGGAGCAAACATCAACCCATGGGACGTGTCATTAGAACAGGAGGTTTGTGTGTGTTTCCATGGACAGGTGAAGAGTAACCGCCAGCACATTCGCATGGCTCACCCATTAGCCCGAGCAGACATCACTGCCCCATCACTGACTGGCCAGTTTGTCTCAGGTCAGAAAAAGCGTGGGCTCAGTCTTCTATTGTTATAACTTTGAAATACTGTAGCATTGCTCAGATTAAACTTATATAGATCTATCACAATAACAAATTTTGAAGGTTGATATATTGATACAGACGGATATTGTGATAAATAATAAGACTGAAACTACTTTATTTCATTGCATAATAGCAATATAGCAGGATAACTCCAGTTATTTTTCTTGTAATACGGTAAGATCTGAGCTGTAGAAAATTGAATAAATAATGAAAGCCTCCCCACCGGGTTTCCAGGTTTCACATGTTGAAAAATAAGTCAATATACTAATTATTGTGACTTAGGTTAGTCAACCAATCAGGGAGTCAACAGTTGAAACTTGTCAGTGACGTCAGTATCAGTCCAATATTGAGAGTTTAGCAGATATTTGCCATTTGCCAATATTTTTTCTGCACTGCCCCAGTCTGCTTATGCCCCTGTTATTCCCTCAGTGCATCAGATTTGTCTTTCTGAACAGACTAATGACTAAAAATGTGGTTGTATGTCACACAATCAAGCAACAATTAGTTTTATATCCCAGATAAATGAGTTTTTTTTTTTAGTATTTTTGCAAAAGCGAAAATTACTTGACTTGACTTTAATTTAACTCGCTATGGATTTTAACAGCTTAATATAGGTATCAATAAATATCTATTGGCTATTGGTATCGGCTTGAATAAAATCATACTGGACCACCCCTTGTTGACACTTCACTCACTGCCTGCTGCTGTGACACTTCCCCATTGTAAAAATGACTGCGTAACTGGTTTGCTCTAATGGCTCTGAAAATGAACGAGAGCAAAAGAAAAAGTATATTTATTAGAAAGTCAAATTTTAAACATCTAATAATAATAAGAGCATTTAGCATTATAAATCCATGATAAACATGAGCATAGACTTAATTCATAATGAACAAATAGTTTATTAAGGTGCATTGTGAAACCTTTCTGGTGGAGTGTCCAATGCTTTTCTCCATGGATATATTATTACATTGTCTGGAATGTTTCACAGTATTGTTTCTATCTTCAAGTTACAAGTCAGATCTGTGGAAAGGCGACCTCACTCACAGTCAGAATGCCTGTTTTTGAGCTATAAAACCACCTGTAATTGAATAAATATAAATTAGAGCTGTTTAATGTTATACTTTGGAACATTCCAGGCAGAGCAATCTCCATAGAAACAAGCAAAAAGTTACACCAGTGCACCTTTAAGAATAATTAATGCTTAGTAACTACCTAATTAAGACTCTAAGAAGTTCATGGAATATCAACTAGAGAACTGTGTTTTATTATTATTCATTCATTCATTCATTCATTCATTTTCTTCCGCTTTTCCATTTTCTGGGTCGCGGTGGCAGCAGTCCAAGCAGTGTTCTGCTGCCCAGAACACAATGCACCAGCCCCCATGAATCCTTCCGCGGGTGGTGGGTCCACCTTTATACAACTTTATTTAAACAGGCAAAATCCCAGGGAAATCCCACTGAGATTAAAAACCTCTTTTTCAAGGGAGCCCTGGACAAGAGGCAGCAAAAAAGATAATTACAACACAATTAAAATGACATACAAATTAGTTAAAACAGGTACAGTTTATGGCGGCTGTCTCAAGTGCTCTCAGTCTGGATTTAAAGATAATTCGGTTAATTTCCAGTCCTTTTGCAGCTTGTTCCATGTAGAGGGGGCAGAA
This sequence comes from Paratrypauchen microcephalus, assembly GCA_036785185.1. NCBI lineage: Eukaryota > Metazoa > Chordata > Actinopteri > Gobiiformes > Gobiidae > Paratrypauchen > Paratrypauchen microcephalus. The sequence continues at coordinate 8,353,116 of JAVJIX010000005.1, forward strand.
GTTATCACCAACTATCTTCTGTCTGCCGCAGTAGTTTCCCCACAGCCTTTAGACACAGAGTAGACTGTACAAATACACTTATATAAGAGGTTTGAAATATGAACTTTTTTGGGAACAAAAGTCAGAATACACTGAAAAATCAATGAACCACTGTGACACCAGAACACTGTGCTGTGTTCATTTTTGGACCAGCATTTCCCAATTTTTCTAGAAGTTTGCACATTTTATTGCTAAGAAAGAAAAACGTATAACGGTTCAATGATATAGCTAGGTCTGGTTCTTGATTTGATGCTATCAGAATTAAAATTTAAAAAGTAATCAACGTAATGTAATGTTATAATTAACCTATAAGTGGGAATCAGATTGAAATATTTCGACCTTCTCTGTTAATAACTGTACTGCTCAGGCTGAAGGGGATTTTGCTATGTTACGTTTACAAGACTGGATTTCCATGATGGATACTGTCATATTTTTGTAATTAGTTGCACTGATCTAAGATAAATCATGGTCCAAAACATGAAACAAAAAATGTGTTAAACTCAACTGTTATAATCCAATTTCCAAACGCACTGCACCAGGGCAGTTCAGACCAGATTTAACTGACTGACGCCTTCAGTTCCAGCTATTACACAGTCTCAGGTCATGGGGAAAAAAAGGAGTATGCAAGGTGTAGTCCCTGACACCTCACAACCATCTGAGTAAGAATGTACTATTATTATTATTGTAGAGGTGGACTAACTCAATCACAATGAGCAAAAGAAGCACTAAAATGCTATTACACTGACGTACAGTCAATACTTATATTTAATAGTTAAGCGGTACTAAAATTAATTTTACGTCTTGGTGTAATATAGCAATGATGCGCAATGGCTAAATATAGTTTATGATGCTATTGCTCATACGCAGTGTTGGAAAGAATACTTTGAAATGTATTTAGTTACAGAAAATTGAATACTTGTATCAAAATGTGTACTATTATCATTATTATTATTATTATCAGTGCACATTCTATTGCACATTTTACTACATCTGTAAATAGGTATTTATTCTTTGCACTGCTTTTAGATTTTGTCTTAGATAGTTTTTGTATTGTCTTTATATTGTATTTTGTACACTGTCTTTTTTGCACTGCTTGGCCAGGGAGAAACTAAATCACCAGGGAGGAAATCACTGTATGTCGAACACATATGGCAAATTGACAATAAAGCTGACTTTGATTATTGTATAGGTGGACTCACTCAAACATAATGAGCAACAGATACACTAAAATACTATTTCCCTGACGTGCAATGAATACTTAATAGTTAATATTTAAGGGGTAGTAAAAATTATTTTAAGTCATGGTATAAAATAACAATGACATGCAGTGGCTAAATATAGTTTATGATGCTATTGCTCATATGCATTGTTAGTTACAGAAAACTGAATACTTTTATTTAAAAATGTACTGTTTAATACATTCCTATACCTGGCCTTATGAGACAGAATTACAGTAATGTCATTCAGAATAAAAACTATTATCCAAAGAGCCTTACTGTTGATTATGTAACATGTGGGCACACTGTAACTGTGCTCAAGGATTCTTAAGCCTAACCTTACAGCAATAAGTAAGCTAAGGTTATTTCAAACTTATAGTATAAAGCATTTACCTCATTGTCCTAAGCTGTAAATGTATAGTCAACAACATTTATAATTTCCCCAGATGGTTGAATATCCTGGAGTATTCTGTATGATTACTGCCACCTAGAGGATACCACAAGTAAGCTTAAAGGCTGCTGTGACTGACATAAAAATAGAAATCTTTCCTGAGATGGGCATTTTACTTGAACGACTTTATAACCGTGTTTATAACATTTTAGACAAAAAACCAATCAGATTTCATCACTGTCTAATTTTATCCAAATATAAGTTATTAAATTTTACAAATTTTTGCAATTTTAGCTATGTAAAGCTTGTTTTTAAATGTTTGAATAGACTTGCACCTGGACCTCTCAGCAGATGTGTAAACAGACTCTCCACAAGGTCCACGAGAGCCACCACACATGGGGACTGCACAGTTCCCTTTTGCAAGACCTCATTTGCACAGACTGTATTTTCAGTGAAAGGAGCAAACCTTTGGAACTTTTTACCTGCTCATATAAAAACTATAACCAGACTGTCCACTTTTAAGAAACAGACTAAGTCCTGGTTTATTCAGCAGCAGCAGTGTGATCATGTGTAACTGCTGTATGTTTGTGTGTGTTTGTGAGGGGAATGACAGTGCAAGTGTGTTTTATGTGCCTATGTTTAGTGTGATATTGTTGTTTTAGCTTATCTTATCATTATCTTATCATTATTTTAACTTATTGTTGTTTTAGATTATCTATCTCTTTTATTCTTCATTATCAATACATTTTAACTTTTTTACTGACTGAAATCTGTTTAAAAGCCCTCCTAGGGACTGGTGTTGCGAATTAGCCATTGGCTAAAACACTGTGGTACCTGCATCAGATGTTAATCTATGTTTGTTGTATCTGTTCCTATCAAATAAACAATAAAGTAAAGTAAAGTAAAGTATGCCAAGACGCATGAAAGCTGTGATTAAAAATAAGGGTTATTGCACCAAATATTGATTTCTGAACTATTCTTAAGTGTAAACATTAGTATTATGTTGTTTTAAAATTAATTTGTTCTTGTTTCTTTGCATTGTTTGAGGTCTGAAAACATGTATCTTTTTTTTGTTATTTTGACCATTTGTCATTTTCTGCAAATAAATGCTATAAACGATAATATTTTGTATTTAGATTTGTTGGAAATGTCAGTAGCCTAGTTTATAGACTCAAACAAAAATGTTCCTTTTGCCCAAACACATACCTATAAGTAGTAAAATCAGAAAAACTGATAATTTTGCAGTGGTCTCTCTCTTTTTTTTTTTTTAAATCCTGGAGCTTTATATACTGTCCCCTCCTTCTGTCAAGAATACTATATTTTTGTGTATTTTCTTCATGATGCTTTGGGATAACTTTAAAGCAAAAAAAGTAAAATGCAACGTACTGGAATTTTACTGATAAAATATGATTTAATTTTGCATCTATGTGACTAAAAATATTGAAAGGAAACTGTCTTCTTTGTTTTTAGCCCAAGAGTAAAAATAGTGGTGAGCTAGGGCAGGTGCTTCCTGGTTATAATGATCTTACACAAGTCTACAACAGTTCGGACCTCCGGAGAGGGGTTCTTCCTGATCTATACTACACTGGACAAAAAACAAGACACAAGAGATATAAACACATTGGATTTATTGGACAGAATATCAGTTTATCAGTTTATATTCTGAGTAGTACAGATCTGTGAGAATGTATGGCATGAGTTACTACGATGGACTGGCTTATACTGTGCCACAATATCAGGCCCACACTTACCCAGCAGAACAATACTTGGGGGTTTTAGCACTACACAGCACATTACATCACTAGAAAAGTGTATTGCTGCAGAATCATATCAAAACAACCTGTTCCTACAAGTTGTAATTTTTTTGTTTACAATTACGGATGACATTCATTGCACAGTGATTGTCACAGAAACAAATATATAACAATTTTGTACTACATAAAATGCCCCTCGTGTATTTAAAGGTCCTATATTGACTCTTGTGAGTTTTTCGCCATGTTATAATGTTGTTACCTCCTCAAAAACATAACTGGAGTTGTGTTTTGTTTAATTTACACATGTTTGAGTAACACTTTATTGGTTTATATTGGTAGTTTTCAAATTACCAGGTACCTTTAGTACAGAAAGGCAAGTCCAAGTCTGAAATGAGTGTTTTTAATCTGAGGGAAGATCAGTTTCCCTTGTGGATCAAAAAGTTTGTCTAAGTCTAACCTAAATAGACAGGGTTTATACGAGTGTGATGTTTGTGATGAGGAAACATTATAACAGATTAGAAAATGGGGTAATATTGGGCCTTTAAAATGTGCTTACTTCTTACTGTCTTTATCACAACAATCAATACTTCCATTGTATTCAAATGTGCACATCTTGTATAAATCCAACTGCACAAACTTTAACTTTCATATTTTCATGCAAATAGAATTAACTGTCAGTAACTTCAGACATATGGTGTTATGGTCACATGGTGGTCTCATAAATCAGCCACACATTTAAAGATGCATTATGCATTATTCCTGGTGGAGGATGGAACACCTTGTCTCAATGCTAAAGTTATTCCTGGAAAGTTCCACAGTATAGAAAAAAAAAAGAAAGAAAAGAAAAAAAAGAATGTGTGTGCTATAAAACCAGCTTATAAAATCAATGCAAACTTCACTGGTATCACTTCTAAGCCATACTGTTGAACATTCCAGAAAAAGCATTCACAAGCAGGGCCGGGCCTGGTTAGTACCTGGATGGGAGACCGCTGGGAATTCCAGGTGCCACAGTGGGGCTACAGTCGCAAAACCTGTTGTTGTGTCCTTAAGCAAGACACTTCACCCACATTGCCTAGTATGAAAGTGGAGTGTGTGTGTGTGTTTGTGGTGGTCGGAGGGGCCGATGGCGCAGATTGGCAGCATCCCTTCCATCAGTCTGCCCCAGGGCATCTGTGGCTACAATAGTAGCTTACCACCACCGGGTGTGGAGTGAATGAATAATGAACTGTAACGCGCTTTGGGTGTCTTGAAAGGTGCTAAATAAATGCAATGATTAATTAATGAGACAAGCAGGTTGTGCACCCTCCACAAGTTATGCAGTGCATCTTTAAATTACATTCTTATTCACAATAAATATAATTTATAATTACATATATTAACAACAAATCACATATCAGTTTGACACTCCAGCGAAATATCAACATAATGCATTAAGTGCAGAAACCGAGGTCACTTTCTGAAACAAAAACCTATAAATAAATGCATTTTTATTGAGAATATTTTAGACATGATTTCTTAGTACTCTCTTGGACTTATTTATTGTTCATCTGTAAAACTGTAATTGTGCAGTGTGCATTCTGAGAGAGAAGATTTCAGGAAATCTTTTCTTAATATGGTGGTGAATTAGGCTCCAAATCAACACACAGATGGTTCACAAATAAACATTGAAGAAATTGGGGAGGGCTGCATATGCGCTCATAACTCTATACGCTGAGAGCTATAGGCTACAAAATAGTCTCCATGAATGCACTACAACATACAATTCAGGAGTGTTACATTTTACAACTATATAGAAAGAGCCAGCTCCTCCTTTGTGCTTGAGTGTGCATCAGTGAGTTTCCCAGCAGGGGGCACTGTTACCTATGACATGGCATTGCATTGGCACACCCCCCTCCTCTCTGGGCTGTGAGGCTGCTCATATTGCAGGAGAGGTATAGGGGACATATACAAAGGTTGGGTGCATTCAGGCTGTCAGTCACATCATATTACAGGATCTCCTCTTCTTTGACATACAGAATTTCATGGGCAGCGCTGGGAACCTAGAAATACAGCAAAAAAAAAAAAAAAGGTTAGGACTCACAATCATGGATTTCGACTTCTTGTTTATAAGCACTATTTTGAGGACTTTTCACTAGGGCTGCATGTTTTTAAAAAGAAAAAAAAGTAGGATTCTCTTCAGAGTACCTCATAAACAACTGGAGCAGTAACATTTGAGATAAGACTGAATTAAAAAAAAAAATCGTTATCATCCTTAGTATTTTGATCTTTTCAGAGGGCAATCTACTATCTAAATAACTGCAGTCTTGAGATTTGATAAATTTACAAACTCAAATTGCAATTTTAATCTGATTGGAATATATTGTGCAGCTCTACTTTTCACTATTCAAAAGATTAAAAAAAATGGCAATAGTGCTGCGTTTTCTTCACTCTGAAACCCACGGAGAGTTGAATTTTTTTCTAGTCACATGGTACTATGTCAGTGGATTGTGCCATTATCGCATCCTAAGCAGTACATGTCAGGGACGTGCACAGGAATTTTGAGGGGAAGTTGCTCTGACCTGAAGAAAGAGCAAACCAACCCCCTTGATTGGCAATTTTTTGTTTTCATTTTCAAATCTAGGCCTAGGCCTACATGAACTTCTGTATCCATTAAATTATTATTAGCTTTTTTATTTATTTATTTTCTCGACTCGGAAGGGCAACGTCAGTCCAGGAGGGCATGGGGCAGTTGCCCGGGAAACCAGAGCAACCTCCCTGTGCACGTCCCTGGTACATGCTATTGTTGGTGTCTGAAGAAGTGTCAGCACTTCGAAACATACAGTATTTTTCCACTGTTTTTTCTAATAAAATACTTCTGAATACACAATATATTTTAACAGCATGAATGTGAAACTGCTTATAAATTTGTATCACTTATTCTTAGACAAGTTCAAAATAAATAAGCAAATCATCTGTGATCACCCAAATAATTGAAAATATTAACAAAAATAATCACTGTTAAACGACTTGTAATATGAAAATGTCTAAGGGCTGTGTGATTAATCAAACTGAAATAGAGATTTCACTTTAACATTCCTATCATCGTTATGCTTGGCTCTTTTTGATCAAGAGGTCTACAGCCAATCCTGTCAGTACAAGCATGAAGTTTGGAGCAAAGTTCAGAGAAAATTGACTTTTTTGTTTTTGTTTTAAATCATAGTGAATAATTGTTTATGTTCAATGAAAATAAGATTGAAAGATATTTTAATACCACAAAATAAAATCAAATAGAATATTGTGATCGGTTGGATATGAGGAAAAAATTTACTATATAATGTATTATATTTTTTATCATATCTGCCAGCCCTAACATGCTCCTATTGCTTTCATATGAGAGATTGTTTATGCGTGTGTCTCTGTGCACACACGCGCCGTTGTATCAGTTCTGCTGCAGTGGAGACGTGGCAAATTAATTCTGTTGTTCATCTCCCCCTCATGTTGATTAGTGATGAGGATGATTAGTGGATTCAATCAAATACTGAGCACATATCATAACAAATGCATTAATTTTGCCTTTATGCTTTGATAAACTGGAATTCAATCTGTCACAGCTCTCAACATTAGTGATTTTCTATTACATGAGCACAACATGTCAGGTAATGCTGACTCACAAAATACAATTACTCATTTCCTCATAACAAAGACGGGTGCAATTACGATGGACTAATTCTCAACATGTAAATTGTTTTAGGGTCTGCATTTATACGTATATCCCAAATAATACCTGTCAGTGAATTATTGTTGTGATTGTCGGTGTAGCACCAAATTTTGGACCCTGGGTACAAATTATGGGCCCGGACTACTTGTTGTTAATGAAAAATACATATTACAGACTAATAGTCAGATGCCCTTGGTTTTGATTAGGTTTTATATCATATATTATACAAAATGGACTCTTGTGAGCTTCAAGCTAAGTTATAATGTTGTTTTTACCTCATCAAAAACATATTAGTTCAGCAGAGATTGGCAATTCTAGGTAAATCATCTAAATGATTCTAGTGAAAGTGTATGGAGATTACAAACATAGTGGAGTAATTCCTATATTACCATTTAACATCACAAGGTGGAACAGATTGTTTTCTGTTTAAGAGAATAACTCTATATAAGCCTAAATGTGGAGGGTTTGTGTGTTAAACAAACAAACAAAACACAACTCCATGTATGTTTGTGTTGAGGAAACAATATTATAACATACAACTCTGGAAAAAACGAGACCACTGCATTTTTTTTCTTCTGAAATCAGCATCTCTACATGTATTACAGCCATTCCATTCCAGCGTCTGTTGAATTCCAACACAAACACAAAGCTGAGCTACTTCAGTTCTTGCACCAGGAGTGGAATAAAGTCACCCAAGAACAATGTGAAAGACTTGTGGAGAGCATGTCAAGACGCATGAAATTGAAATAGATGAAATTGATTTCTGAACTCTTCTTATGTTTTCTATGTTGTTTTAAAATGAACTTGATCTTGTTTCTTTGCATTGTTTGAGGTCTGAAAACATGCATCTTTTTTGTTATTTTGACCATTTGTCATTTTCTGCAAATAAATGCTCTAAACGATAATATTTTATTTGGAATTTGGGGGAAATGTTGTCAATAGTTTATAGACTCAAACAAAAATGTTCCTTTTGCCCCAACACATACCTATAAGTAGTAAAATGAGAAAAACGTTAATTTTGCAGTGGTCTCTTATTTTTTTCCAGAGCTGTAAATCAGAAACCTGTATATGGGTCCTTTAATTACCTGGTTAACTCCTCCCACCACAAGGAGGCGATCTTTGATTACGATGTAGGAAGCTGAGCACCGTGGGAAGGTCATAGGAGCCAACCTTTCCCACTTCTTTCGCTCCGGGTGGAAGGCCTCCACTGTGTCCAGAGCTGAGGGTTCATGACCTAATCACAGAGTAACATTAAACGTAACAAAAACTCAAAAACATGTTTTGGTGGTGTCACCTGCTTGTTTTCATGGATGTAGTAGGGTTTAATGTTATACGTGAATAATTGGAAATTCCTTGGCTGGCAAAGCAGTAACATTAATAACATATACTACTAGTACAAGAAGTAAAGAGTGGACCACCAATATAAGGGTTTACACAATCTAATGGCAAAATCTATAACATTCCTTGGATCTTGCTTGGGTTTTGAACATAGAGCCAAGACTATAAGGCCAGTTATGATGGTTGGCCACTTTTTGCACTCACATCAATTTAAAGATCTTGCATTGCACAAGATTATTATGATATGTAGTTCAAACAAGTGTATGTTGTATAATCTAGTCGCTTTGAGTTAAATTTTCTTTTCCCGAGCTATTTTTCTTGCGGTCCTTCCAGCTCACCCAGGCCTCCAGCTACTATCATCCGCCCGCGCAGATAAGCCGCGACAAAATCAGCTCTCTTCGTCTTCATGGCCACTGTCTCCTCTGACTTGAGCCACACACCTGCAGACCACAGCCGCAAGAAGAAGCAGCAGAGTTAACAGGCATGCTGGTAAAGTTCATAATCAAAACACATTTATATTTACAGCCATGTGCACATTAGTAGAGGGGAATATTCTAAAATCCTTTGGAAAAATACAACAGGAATTCGGTTTGGACAAATCAGATATATTTAGGTATTTCGAATTAAGACATTTTTATGATTCAGAAATTAGGAATTATTTTACACAGGAGGGCAACGAATTGGTAGAAATTATAACAAAGGCATAAACAACTTCCTTTCAAAATTGTATCTAAATGATACAAATCTTTGCAGAATGTTAATACAAAAAAATACTTTGTAGATAAAAAAGAAATGAGAAACAGAACTGCAGATAGAACTGTCAGAGGATGATTGGCGATCTCAACAAGCTCAAGGCAATGGAGAGAATTTGGCTGGAAAAACATGGTGAAGTATGTTATTACTCCAAGCATCAAAAGCAAATAAATGAAAACCTCCCAACAGCGCTGGAGACTGTGGCGATTGGAATGCCAGTCATTCTCACATGTTTTGGACATGTACAAAAATGACATATTTTTGGGAAAATATTGTAAAAATAATGGGAGAAATACTAGGCTATAAAATACCTAATGACCCATGAGTCATGTACTCGGGACTGTCGCAAGAAGGACCTATTCACACCGAAGACTTTTATTTGTTTAAAATTATGCTGACGGCCAGTAAGAAAGCTGTAACGAGGAAGTGGCTAAAAAGTGGCTCATTGGAACTGAAACAGTGGATGGAAATAATTGAGGAAATTTATTTGATGGAAAAAAAAATACTTACTATATGAGGTTAAAAGCAAGTAAATTTGAGAAAAGATTTTCCAAATGGATCTATGAGAATAAGAGAAATGTATAGCTTTTTATGTTTATTGTAGAACCCGACAGATTTTGTTTTGTTCTATACTTTTGTTTTTGAAAAAGAATAAATAAAAAGTAAAAAAAACAAACAAACAAAACACACACACACACACATTTATATTATTAATTATGGGCTAAACTGTTGAGCTAATATCTGAAGTGTTACAGGTTAAAAGTCCTCCATTAAGCAAAATTGACTCTTATGAGGCTTTGCAGGGTTTGTGTGTTAAACATGTACGAATGAAACAAAACACAACTCCAGGTGTTTTTGGGATGATTAAACAACATTATAACATGGATCAGAAAACAGCGTGATACTGCTTTGCGTGAATTTTTCCACAGAATGACATTAAACATCTATCTCCAGGTGAGGCACTATCAGACCAAGTTACAGGTCAGATGAGTAAGAATATGTGCTTTTTCAAATTCTGAGCAATAAATACACCTGTAATGGAATAAATGCTACATACAGCTCTGGAAAAAAAAAAAGAAACCAGCATCTCTACATGTATTACAGCCATTCCATTCCAGCGTCTGTTGAATTCCAACACAAACAGAAAGCTGAGCTACTTCAGTTCTTGCACCAGGAGTGGAATAAAGTCACCCAAGAACAATGTGAAAGACTTGTGGAGAGCATGCCAAGACGCATGAAAGCTGTGATTAAAAATAAGGGTTATTGCACCAAATATTGATTTCTGAACTCTTCTTAAGTGTAAACATTAGTATTATGTTGTTTTAAAATGAATTTGATCTTGTTTCTTTGCATTGTTTGAGGTCTGAAAACATGTATCTTGTTTGTTATTTTGACCATTTGTCATTTTCTGCAAATAAATGCTCTAAACGATAATATTTTTATTTGGAATATGGAGGAAATGTTGTCAGTAGTTTATAGACTCAAACATAAATGTTCCTTTTGCCCAAACACATACCTATAAGTAGTAAAATCAGAAAAACTGATAATTTTGCAGTGGTCTCTTTTTCCAGAGCTGTATGTATACTGTAGTCTTCCAAAGTAATGGAGACAAGCAGGTAGCAGAAGAGTTACATAGTGTGCCTTTAAATCAGAAAATACGAGTTTTTCAGCATATGCATTGCAGCTCTATCACTGAACCATAGAAAACAATATTTTGTTTTCCGTGTTTTTCTGTTTAAATTAAATTACCTTGGGGATAAACAACATTTTGATTGATTGATCTGTCAACTTGCAGAACAAAAGACGCAGGGATTCAGGACAGACACTAACCTAAATGCCTTGGTAAAATATATTCCATTGATACTGATTGTACACAAATATATTCTGTGTGAAGTAAGAGAGGTACTTTTATAGCTCAAGCCCAAACAGAGAGAAGGCTGATTTTAAACTTCACAAAACTCAGAAGTGCACCATAACTTGGGCGCCATTCATCACACGACCACATCTGTCAGCTCCAGTGTGTTTTGTGCATCACTCTAGGCTCGGCGGCGCACTCTATCAAAGTAAGAAAATCTGTTCTTCTCAAATCACAACACATAGGTTTGCTGCTGTCAGGGCTGTCGTGTTGGAAGATGTCTACCTCCACATGACAATGCGAGGGTCTGTTGTATTTCAGCGTAAGTGTTGTCGCTGACAGAGCTGACTAAAATGGGACCTGCTGGTGCACAGGTCCTGCATGTGATGAGCAGGCACACACACACACACACACACACACACACACACACCTACACACACACACACACACCACACACACACACACACACACACACACACACACACACACACACATCAAGGTAACTATAGCTATTCTTGTTTTCATGGAGATGTTATTGCTTTGCCTTAGATGGTAGAGCTGTTACGTGAGTGCTGAATTCAAGACACTACTATGAAAGCGTAAAGCAGATCCAGAAACAGGCCTCGAGGGACCCACATCTTGATGGAGGGACACTAGGCTTGCTGTTTAAACCCCCTTTAGTATGATGCTTGTGTTGTTGTTGTTTTTTCTTTTCCTGGATTTTTCCTTTTTTTTCTGTTTGCATGGTTGAGCACAAGGGCTACTTTGAGGGTGTCCACCAGTGGCTGTGGGCTTCCCAAAGCTGAGTAAATGCTTGCCAATCATTGGTGATTTAGTGGCATGGTTGACTGTTTATCAGCGCCACATCCCGGTGCGATGCCCGGGATGATGAACACAACCTGGCTTTAAACATACAGTAGTATCTATCGTGCATGTATTCAATTACAGATGTTTTATTGCAAAAATGCCTTGAACAACATGCATTATACTACTGGGGCTAGCCTCACCACAGATTTAACCTGTAACCTGGTCTGATGATAGCACTTGTGTTGACTTAAACAGCTCTGGAAAAAATTAAGAGACCACTGCAAAATTATCAGTTTTTCTGATTTTACTACTTATAGGTATGTGTTTGGGCAAAATGAACATTTTTGTTTGAGTCTATAAACTACTGACAACATTTCCCCCAAATTCCAAATAAAAATATTATCGTTTAGAGCATTTATTTGCAGAAAATGAGAAATGGCCAAAATAACAAAAAAGATACAAGCAGATAATAATAATAATAATAATAATAATAATAATAATAATAATAATAATAATAATAATAATAATAACAATATTATTATTATTATTATTATTATTATTATTATTATTATTATTATTATTATTATTATTATTATTATTATTATTATTATTATTGATACTGGAAACTTGGTCTTTGGTCCACACATTCCTGAGACATGTGAGACTTCCCTGGTGAAGCACAGACTCCTAGACACACGAACAGTTGCAGGAGAGAGGAACAAAAGAATAGTATTTTTTCAGTGGGTAAAAATGACCAGTTGACTAAAATATTGTTTTCACCATAAGAATTCCCTTTGAAATCACCACTTTGTGATATTTATTCATAACCACTGCACTAAATAAGGATAGATACTAGGGATGCAAATTATCCATTAATTCATTAATCTATAGTTGATTGACCTTACTGATCGACTTACGATTAACTGATAAGCGTTTTTCACCTGAATTTTAGTGTTTCAATAGGGTCTTTAAGAATATAAGCTATAGTATACATAACACTGAGTCAAAAATATATCATAGTATTGTTATATTGTATATTCCTCAATTAATTATTCCTTATTAAAAAGCAAAATTCCTTATTCCAAAATTCCTTATTAAAAGACAAATGTATTGATGCTGAATAACAAAATACATTCTTTATTGAAAATAAATTGAGGACTGGCTCAGTTGTTGCACTTGCAGCATGGAAATCTTGAAATTAAAAGGAACAGAAGAAATTAAATAAGAGAATGTTATTTAGTCTACATATTATGATGAAACCAGTGAATCCAGGCTATTTTTAGGACATTCTCAACATTTATTTTGAACTAAGGTATCAACAATATTTCTCTCCCTTAATCTATGAAGGGTTACAATACAAAATATACATTTCACAGGGCCCCTGGACATAGCATAAAACATTACAGGGCCTCAAACCAGAACAATAAAGAAATTATAAAAGCATGTAAGTTACATCCTTTTATAATTTCAAAAATATATGATTCTAGGTCCAGCTCTACTGTGAGTTGTATGGCAACATCCAGAGAGGAAAGGGTTACATGATGTAACGCTATGGTCTTTCTCGCGAGTGGGTTCGCATCTCGTGTTCACATTCCAGAGTAGCGCCCTCTAGCGATTAGTTACAATTAATGCATTTTGTTCGGTCAACATCTTGATCGACAATTAATTGTAAGTCGAGTAATTGTTGACATCCCTAATAGATACACATTGCAGGACCACTCTTACTTACCTATTTTTTTTTACATCCTCTTACATTAAATTAATTACATTCTTACATTCCTCTTTCACTATCGCCGGGTGAAAATCCCCCAAAAGCCTGTAGGAAAAAGTGGGCTCTGGGGTAGGGAAACACCTACACCTTCAAAGATGTCGAAAACAATGGTGAAGCTCTCCAGGGACCCATGACACTCAGAAAAATGCAACATATTGAAAATCATGTAAATACTTTTGCTCGGGTAAAAATCACCTGGCGATAGTGCTCTAGGGTTAAGTGTGACCCATGCCTTTTACATTTATAGTTCCTGTGCCCATGCAATTTACTAACAAATCAGCCTTTTTGGTGAGAAATTCTGTTATAAATGCTTAATGAAAATGCATTTATTGTTTGTTTCTTTCTACTGAACAGCTAATTATTTACACTTTCTTTTTGTTGTATCATATTTAAAAGCATGCTATTTTAGAGATGACCAAAACAGAAGTTTAAAAAAAAGCAAAAAAAAAAGATCTACTAAACAGTCATTCATTCATTTTCTTCTGCTTTTCCATTTCCTGGGTCGCGGGGGCAGCAGTCCAAGCAGTGTTCAATGCACCAGCCCCCATGAATCCTTCCGCAGGTGGTGGGTCCACAGGAGGACAGCTCAAGTCACAATAGGCCTTGATGTATCTTCTGCCATGGGGGCTACCAATGTCCACAGACACTGGGGGCGAGGTGGGGTTAAGTGTCTTGCCCAAGGACACAACAGCAGCGCTCATCTGTGGGAGCTGGGATCACATGCGGTCAACCCGTCAAGAGCGGGATTCAAACCGCCAACCCCTGGATCACGAGGCATATGCTCTACCAACTGCCGCCCCATCTACTAAACAGGAAAGACAAAAAAGGCACACCATAGTCCTTTTAATAGACCCCTGGAGCAAGTGGCTGGATGCAGTGGTGCACCAAAAGCCAACCTACTGCTGCTTTAATCTTCATAAAATGGCTCAGAACGGGGGCACACGCTTTGTTTCTGACTTTGTCAGCACAAAAGATAGTTGTGGAGGAGGAATATGCTCCAGCAAGCACCCCTCTAGGGCCCTGGTATAGACCTGCCCATAGATCCACACAGGCTATTGTTATTTTCACTTCTTTGCATCCACTTTTCCCCTGTACACATTAACTAAACTACAAACACAAACTACAAACTTAGTGTTTGTTGGAACCATAGACTGTGTAAAGAAGTGGACTAAGTGAGTGTGACGACATCCATAGCGTTTGGCTTCAGTCAAATGAAGCTCATGAAGCTGGCAGTTATAAGGGCAAATTTGCAGACATTTCCATATTAGGAATATAAATTTATTTATGGGCAAAAGAGAAAAATAAAAACACCATGTAGAGCGGGTTAATACAAACATTTTAAGACTAAAATGACGAGGTTCACTGCAACAGTTACAGAAAGAGGGGTGACGTTTTTCAGTGTAAAGTCAATTGGAAACAGAATCGATGGAGCCGAAAGCACCTCCATGCTCACTTCATATCTGGAAAACGGCGACTGATGGATTAGCTATGTCCATTTATATACAGTCTATGGTTCGTACTAAATCAGAAGCACTGAAATGTTCTACTTTGTTTCTCACCTCAAAACATACTTAAACTAGTACATTCCTTAAATTAAAGGTCTACTATGTAACTTTTCTGGTGGGGGATTTTACACATGCTTGTTTCCATGGAGATTGTCATGTTGCATGGAATATTCTACAGCAGAGGTGGGCAATTATTTTTTCCATGGGGCCACATGAGAAACAGAAAATATTGTGGAATGCTTACCTTAAATCTACATAAAAGTAATTGTATTTCTTTATAAAAAGCTGTAAATAGCATTGTTTTGTAGTAAGACAGGTAAGAGGATAATAAATAAGTGAGGATAGTTTACAACAATGTAATTAATAAAACACCACAAAAATAAAAGTAATGCAGCTTTAGTCCATGGATGAGATAAAATTATAAAATATGTTTATTTTGTAATTACAAATGAGCTTAAACAGGCTGGTCAGAGTCAACCAAAGGGCCGAATGTGGCCCAGGAGCTGGACAATGCCCAGGTCTGTTCTACAGTATGATATTACACTTAAACTTATCTTGCATTTATTAAATTACTTTAAAACATACATTCTGAGCTGTAACTTGGACTAGTGGTGTTACCATGGAGATAAATAGGTTTAATGGCATTTCCATGGATACAAGCAGGTAGTGGACCCTTCACCAGAAAGTTGTAAGTGTAACGGTCTTGTGCATTTGGCAGACATCTAATCCGGATTATACATATAAATCATTACAAATAATACAAATCATTAGTCAATAACAAGACATACTGCTCAAATACTGCTTTGGTATGATGGAACAATAGTTTAACAATGGTTTCAGAAAAACTCAAAATGGCAAAAATTGGAGTTTTGGAAAAAAAATGGTTTTGTTTATGTGCAGAAGTTTTCCTAATCTCTTTTTCCAAGGTTTATTTGAAGAAAGCAACAGTGAGAATCGTGACAAAGGATGAGTAATAACTTCATTAGACTGAGAGGAACAGGCAGAAATCCCCTCAGAGAAAAAAGTACACCATAACATCTTGTTCTTTCCTAGTTTCTGTGACTATGTGTTTCTTTTCAAGCCAAATTCCTCTCAATCCATTCATTCCGCTGCTACCATATATTCATCTTTGTTTTCTACCTCATTCTCTCGCCCTTGTGTTGTATTCCCCTGGCTGTTCCTCCCACTCAATCTTACTTATTTATTGTTTTGGTCTTAAATAATAGGCAGAGGCTGGGAAGAGAAGCGGAACAGAGGAGTAGAGAAAAAGAGAGAGAGAGCGAGAGAGAGAGAGAGAGAGAGAGAAAAGGTGATAAGTAGCCAGATTGGAAGCACTGGCTGGATGTTGCATCAATGCCTAATGTAGAGCTATGTTTTCCTTAGTTCACGGGCAAACACAGATCACAGCTGGCCTCCTCTCCTCAGGGAAACCCGTCCTGTCACATGTATTACAGCGCTGTATCTGAGCCATCTGAGGCCTACACGCACAGTGCACAAACACAGCTACACTTCCTTATTTATGTATATCTTTGTAAAGTCTTAATAGGCACCAAGGTGACTTTCTTGCTTGGCTGCTTAACAAAGTGTGGTTTAAGTAGGTTTAATTTCAAGGGCAAAAAGCCCAAAAGTGCACATTTTGGGGGAAAGAAGTAAAAGGAAAGAGAAAAATTATTTTGCACATCGTCATGAAATTAGATGGACATTTTGAGTAAATTGTGGCCGTACCTGCTTGTCATAGCCTGATCCCGTCAGATCTCAGAAGCTAAGCAGGGCTGGGCTTGGGCACTACTCGGATGGGAGACCACTGAGACCACATTCCAGGTGCCACAGGGAGGCGCCAGTCGTTGTGTCCTTAGGCAAGACACTTCACCCACATTGCCTAATTGAAAGTGATGTGTGAGTGTTGGAGGTGGTTGGAGGGGCTGATGGCGCAGATTGGCAGCCTCGCTTCTGTCAGTCTGCTTCAGGGCAGCTGTGGCTACAATAGTAGCTTACAACCGCCAAGTGAACTGTAAAGAGCTTTGGGTGTCATGAAAGGCGCTATATAAAATGCAATCAATCAATAATTAATAATAAAAATAATAATAATAATAATAGTGTGACTAAGGATATACATGCTTCAATTTAAAAAATATTACAATCACAACCTGGAATGCCATGAACAAAATATTGTTTTAGGTAGAGCAAGATCTGGCAGCCTAATGTAAGGAGCTCATTCTATTTCGTAATTGTAATCTTGAGAACTAGAACAAGAAATGCTGATAAAACAACTTTTAAATCATGTGAAAGTGTTAAAATTGTGAGTATCACATTCAACAATATTGTTATGAGTAAAATCCATATTACATTTTACATGTTTATTTATATCTAAAGGGACATACTAGGTCAAATGTATGAGCTACTGTAAAAGATTCCTCTCTCTCTCTCTCTCTCTCTCTCTATCTCTATATATATATATATATATATATATATATATATATATATATATAAATATAAAATTTGGCTAGGGGTATATGTTTTATACATTTTATGTTCACTGTGGGCCTAGGGAGCGCTGCAATTTCAAATCCTGTGTGTGCAACCTGTGTGTGCAAATATGGATTTTGACAATAAAGCTGACTTTGAACTTTGAATCAAGTGACGCCACCAGGCCATGTTATGAGTGAGATCTGTGGAGAATGAATCCTGCAAATGTTTTTCAAGGTATTTCTGAGTAATAAAATAATGAATGAATGTATGATAGATAAGTTTAATGCCATACTGTGCAACATTCTGGAGATGAATGGGCTCACAAAAGCATAACAATGGGAGTCAAATACATCAATACTCAAATATAATCATAGTTTTCAGTGTCAAATGCAATAATATTCATTTTAATGGTTAAAAGATCCCTGAAGTCATGAAAGAGTCCATCATTTATTACCTGAGTGTCTGTGTGAGACTCATGAATGTTGCATGCTCTGTTCCAGGAGGAGACGCTGTGGAGCGCTGCTTTTACTCACCACTGCTGCACTCAGATTTACATTGGATTCTGCAGCACAAATTAACGCAGCACATTTCCTCTGAGAGCGTGCTTTGTCTCAGGACTGCGCTTAGATTTTTACAAACTTTTGGGAGGCCAACTCATATTACTAATTTTAAAGGTACACTGCGTAACATTTCTACTGGAGGGTCCACCACCTGGTTGTCTCCATGGAAATGTTACTGCTTTGTCTAGAATGTTCCGCAGTATAGATTAAACCTAAATCTATCACAAGGGAGACAAGCAAGTTACAGCACTGCGCTACATTATAATTCAGATCTGTGCAGAGTCGCCCCTGTTCGCAGAAGGAATTATTGTATTTTCGAGCACCTGTAATGAATAAATGCTAGACGAATATGTTTAATGTTTAGATATGTGAATATTTGAAAATAGATATTTCAACATTAGAGACATGAGCTACAAGTAAGCAGCTGTGTTTCGATTGTCTCAAAATAGGATGGTTGTCTCTCTCTCTCTCTCTGCATAGAGAAAAAGGGATTGGATTGCACACATTTTTAGATTAAACGTAAGGAAAAAACTAGGATCCTACAACAGCATGCACCCTAAAATAAAAATAAAATAAAACCAACTGTCCCTTAGTGAGCATCTTGTTATTTAATTCCCTGATAACTAATAATAATAATACATTATTTCAGGACACTCACAGGTGCATCACAAAACAAATATTAAAACAGTTAAAAGAGCAATAAACAAATAATACAGGAAAAGATAAAAATATCGAATCATGTAGAGAAAAAAGTTCAATAATAAAAGCTATTGTAAACAGATGGGCCTAGAGATATTTCTTGAACTTTCTCATTTGTTTTTGCATTGATACATAAACAATCTGTATAATTTAAATATACTCCAGAACCACTTCAGTCTTAATCCGCAGTCTCAGTTGCTCTAAAAGGATTTCCTCATTTAAGTACCAACGCCAAGATTTTCCTTTGGTCCGAGAATAAAAAAAACGGCGGTTGTTAGAGCGGAGGGAAGCGGATAATGAGACAGAGAGAGTGGAGTGAGAGAAGGCCTGACAATGGGATGAGAGAGATGACAGTCTTTGTAGTGTGTGGGGGTAATTCCAGCCAGCTCCTCTGTGAAGCCACTCCGTGATTAAAACTATCAAAAGAACTAGGATTCCTCTTTTGTCTGAGGCTCTCACAGTGGTCATGTGACTGTAAGTACACCCCCATAGGAACGCTTTATGAGCTTTAGTTATCTCATTAAGTAAACTTATACAATATGTGCTCGAACCTCAGAGGCCTCTGGCTATTGAAGCGTTCTGGATATGTCAAGACTGTTACATAACACTTTAGAAAAGTGAGGAAGGTTAGTCCTTTGTACTGTGTTGTACAAAAGGGTGTCATAGTACCAAAAGTACTCTCTCTTAACATTGGCAAAAACATAGGGGTATTAGTTCTGCAAGGTACAAAGACTAGGGGTAGTTTGGGGTATTTGTTCTTTTTTTTGCCAGGGTATACAGAATATGCACTTCTCCAATACTTTATGAGGATGTGAGTTTGGTAACCAATGAATCTCCACGAGTTCAAATGGATATGATTGACAGGTAGACTAGCCAATCAGGGCATGCATGGTTTCTTATGAGCAAAAAAGAAAGGAAAACATTGCATTGCATTCTACTGAATCAATAAGTGAAGCATTAGACTGAGGAAAAACTCATAATCTGAGGAAATATGATTTTGTTTGTAAATGATAGGTGACCAATAACCGTGTTTGGAGAGGGGGTGGAAAATGAGAATTTTGGAGTGGAGATTTGACACATTTGAGAGACACATGCTACAATTTAGCAAAGGTTTTTTTCACGCTCTATTGTCCAGATCCAGTTAATAGTTGACAGATTGATACAATAAGCAGTAATATGTTCACCAGTGCATTTGTATTATGAGTGCATCAGTCTGTTTCTCATTTACTCAACGACATCAAGAGGCTCTACTTTTCCAACAAACCCCCCAATCACCAACACGATGGGTAAAGAGTCTTGCCCAAGGACATGACTGTATGCAGAACAGATCTAGCCGTCAACCTTTGATGCATGACTTTACTAATTGAGCAACTGCTGCGACATAGCCCCGTTCTGACTACATTTTTGTTTTGTTTTTTATATTTGTTGCTTTTAGGGCTTGTTTGGTAGAAAACGAAATCCTAACAAAAAGATGTGAGCTTTAGCTAGCGTCCGGCCACAGGGGACAGATGGTTTGTGGTTTCTCCTGCCTGCACTGAGCCTCAGTCTCAGAAGCTTCTCATTAGCGTGTGTCTTTTGTGGTCTCTACAAACTCGTGTGGATTTGTCACACTGCCTGTATTACAGTACAAATAAGGTAAACAGCGAGACAGTACAACTACATGAGTAAATACATCTGGAGAAACATGGAGGGTTTTAAAACAGATACAGTGGCAGATGGGGAGCAAACAGCGTAAAGAAGAGAGCTGCAAAGGTATACAGAGGAAGAAAGCTTTCCCTGCTCAATATGTTGACAGATAAACCAGGCTTTAGTTAAAACAGAGTAGCCTTTTTTGTACAATTTAAGCCTACAACACTTCCATAGTACACATATAACAAAAAACACTACATAGAGAGATAAAATTCTACAATACACATGCGTAATATAGTAGCAAATAGTCTTTCTTGTGTCTGATCACTGTGGTAAGCATGTTTTCAAGGTCCCCTGTGCAACTTTTCTAGAGGATCTGCTACCTTTATGTCTCCATTATATTGTTTTGCCTGGAAAGTTTCACACTATGAGGTTAAACTTATTCATCTCTGTGGAAACAAACTGGAAACACCCCCAGGTTAAGTTACAGGAGAAGCAACTTTGCTCAAAACACTCAAAACGGAATAAGTGGAAGATGGAAAAGTGCAATGCCATACTGTGGGACATTCCAGGCAAAATAAAAACATCTCCATGGAGGCAAGCAGGTGGCAGACACAGTACCAGAAATGTTACATAGAGCACCTTTAGGATTCAAGCTGTCCAAAGAAGTGGAATACTGTAATATGCAGGTGAAAAATCTGAAATGTCCTTTTCCTCTTGAATCTCATATGTGTCTGTGTTTCTAAGGCTACGTTCAGACTGCAG
The DNA here is from genome assembly GCA_036785185.1 of Paratrypauchen microcephalus. Taxonomy (NCBI): domain Eukaryota; kingdom Metazoa; phylum Chordata; class Actinopteri; order Gobiiformes; family Gobiidae; genus Paratrypauchen; species Paratrypauchen microcephalus. The sequence continues at coordinate 8,374,365 of JAVJIX010000005.1, forward strand.
GGCTTAAAGCTCAATTCCAATTTTTTTGTGAAATCAGATTTTTGTTGCGAGGTCATTCACATTTCCAATTAAATGCGACCTGTATGTGATCTCCGGTGTGAACTTTAAACGCCCCAAAAGTGTCCCGCATGCGCCTTGGAGGACACGACGACCTCACACTCAGCCATCGGGCTCAATGTTTACGGAAGTAGGCTAAAGTTGCTGTCGTACCGGAGCCAGAACATGTGCAGTTTATTTGTTTTAAGGAGGACAACGAGAAGGAGAAGGACAAGGTTTTTGGCCACAGCGTTTTGTGGGGCAGTGGCAGCAACGTCCGTAGAAATGAATGTGTTGGTGCGGAGTCGTAGCCGCTTCACTGATACTTTCGCATGACGAGAAGAACGTTTGTGTACATTTGTGAGCGCCTACGTGTACCACTCTCACTGGAGGAAACACGCCCAGGTCAGATGAATGCGACCCTTCATGTCAAAAGATCGGATATATATCGGATTTAGGACCACATATCCAAGTGGCCTGGGTCGCATTTGAAAAAATCTGATCTGTGTCATTCAGACTGTCATTAGACGATCAGATACAGGTCGCATAGGGACGAAAAAATCGGATTTGGGTCACTTCAGGCTGCAGTCTGAACGTAGTCTTAGTCTTTATATTGCTTGACATCCAAGTCCAAAACAGTTCAGAAAAAAAATGATTATAACAATTTAACTCAAGTACAGTCTAGCCTACCTGAAATACCATTTTGTAACTTTTCAATACCAGACAATTACAACTGCGATGACAACAATAGAAAGATATTGCTAAACCTATGAAACTTTTTTCCAATATGCCTGTTGTCCATTTCACTTGCCCAGTGTCCAACATACAAAACTCTTAACAGCTGATGCGTCCTAATACTGGTGATATGGAATAGAACTGTAATAGAAAAGTGTTGTGTGTGTGTGTGACAGCTGATTTTGCGAGCGTGTGCCAAGATATTGCTAGAGATGGATAATAAAGCAATCTGTCTCTGGATCTTGTAATTTAAAGCGCTGCTCGTTCCCTGGCCCTCCCTCCGCAGCCCATCTCCCATCTCATCTCCGCCAAATTAGATCGGAGGAATGGGTTTGCGCTCGCTCCCTCCCCCACCCACCCCCAGATGCGCGGGTGCGTGGATCTGCGGCGGGTACGCTAGCGTCGGGATAGGCAAACTTTCTCTCCATTATCATACATTAACATTATCGCCCTCATGTTCTGCTTTATTTGTCTTCCATCCAAGCGCGCCCAATGTATGAATGCGAAGAGCTGCCTGTCGAAAATGACTTATCGATTTCTCTCCTCCCCATATCTCCTTCCGGTCCCTCCTCAATTTGTTCACCTGTTACTCGGGGGTGCCTTTGGCGGCGAAGGATAAGTCATTCTATTGTGGAGCCGGGCGCGAGCTCCTGAACAGAATTAAGACAGGAATGAGGCTGTCTGAGCAGAAAGCCATTTTTCACAGTCAAGTCAATGCTACTTTCTGCCATACAGGTTTTTCTTTTTTTAAATGAAGAAGCATGCATTTGTTGTAAAAACTGACAATGGAAAATAGCATACAAGTCTGTCCTCTGTGCTGCGTGGTATTTATATTGGAATGTACCTTGTTTCATTTTGTTCTGCAATGTTGGTCGGTATGCAATGTCTGCTTAGAAAATAACATGGTAACAATATGCATCTTATTTTGTGTAACATGGAGTGGATAGAGCCTGATAGCTAGGTGCAAATGCTATTCCAAGTTCATTCTCCCATCTCCATTCTCCACTGCACAAAATGAATCTATGTTCAGTTAAGATTACATAAATTCAAAATATTGCAAACTCAGAATTCCATATGATTTGAGAAATGTAAACTGAAACCAAAACATGAAAGGAAGAATAATCTCTACCATAATGATTTTTGTTTTGTTTTAAATTGTAGATTGAAGTACACCAAAATGATCAGTTTTTCTCATTTTACTACTTATATGTATGTGTTTGGGCAAAAGGAGCATTTTTATTTGAGTCTATAACCTACTGAAATCATTTCCCCCAAATTCCAATTAAAATATCGTTTAGAGCATTTATTTGCAGAAAATGACAAATGGTCAAAATAACAAAAACTATACATGTTTTCAGACCTCAAACGATGCAAAGAAACAAGATCAAATTCATTTTAAAACAACATAATACTAATGTTTACACTTAAGAAGAGTTCAGAAATCAACATTTGGTGCAATAACCCTTATTTTTAATCACAGCTTTCATGCGTCTTGGCATGCTCTCCACAAGTCTTTCACATTGTTCTTGGGTGACTTTATTGCACTCCTGGTGTAAGAACTGAAGTACTTCAGCTTTGTGTTTGTGTTGGAATACAACAAACGCTGGAATGGAATGGCTGTAATACATGTAGAGATGCTGATTTCAGAAAAAAATGCAGTGGTCTCCTATTTTTTTCCAGAGCTGTAGTGTTAAAAATTTGGATAAGCAGTAAAGTATAGTGTAGCAATATCAACAGTAGTATCATCATGATAGTTATTCGTACATATCAGACTGAGGTTTATTTATCTTGTTATTTATCATATTTTTAATTGATTCCTAGATGGTTTGAAAAAGCTACATCTGCCAGAGGGTATTACAACTTTTATAAAGTGTAATTTTCTCACCCCATTGGCAGATTTTAATAAGCTTGAAATGAGAGGCAATATGTTGAAACAAGTCAGAAATATTGTGAAATGATGTCATCAGCTAGGTTCATCAAAACTAGTCAAAACTGCTCAAATTAAGGTTCAGATTTTGAGGTCATGTCACTCCCTCTAATCTTTTTTTTTACTGTTGACAGGAATGCCAGGCACCAATCCTCACCATTTCTTTCTATTCACAGGTCTATATCACAGGAATTTAACACATTGGGCACTTCCTGCATTACCACATGACTTTTCTGTTAGAGAGAGGAACTCTAAATATGCAGGGTTTGTGTGTTAAACATGTGTAAATGAAACAAAATAAAACTTAACACATAAACAAAACATAAAATTGCACAAATATGAGCCTGTTAAGCGAACATGTTCCATGTACCTTGATTGGTGTCGAAAATGTTGACGTTCTTGGTGAATTTGGAGTTCTGGTGTCCTCCTCCCTGCCTCAGTCCACCCAGCAGACAGAGCCTCCCCATGGGGTCCCATATCACCCCAGCATAGGAGCGTTTACACGGTTGTGCAGGCAGGGTGCTCCAGCTACGTGCCTCTGTGTCGTACACCTCCAAGGTCTTCACTGGCCTTTTGCACTGACGCCCGCCTGGATAAGACAAAATCAAGACGTAATATAAGGTCACATTTAGAATCTACTTCTAAATTAAATGCCTGAACTATCTCTGTATGACCTCTATGACTTTATCTCCAAATATCTAATATGTGCTGTCCTCTGTTATGCCTCTTCACTGCATACTCAATTACTCTGCACCATCTGTCTCATTCCCACATGTATTCTGTCTTATTGCAACTAACCTTTTTAACACTGCACTTTTCATATCAATACAGCAAAGTTACTTGTTGTTTCCTTGCAAGGGCCTTGATAAGGTATACTATGGAATCTGCCGAATTATTTTAACTGCAAAAGAACATTTTCTGCAAAAGAACATTTTCTTAACATTATTTATTCAAGTAAAATAGCCAAATTGTATCAGTTTGAAGATTTTAAATCAGAATATGTTAAAGGTGCACTATGTAAGTTTTTGGTTTGGGGTTTTATTTGGATATGTCATTGCTCTGCTTTGAATGTTCCACAATATTAAACATGACATTAAACAGATCTACCTTGCATGTATTCAATTACAGTACAAGTGGTTATCGCTTAAAATAGACATTCTTACTGTGAGTGGGAATGCCTCTCCACAGATCTGACCAGTAACTTGGCCTGGTTTGGTCTCCATGATGATAGAAAGGTTTAATGCCATACAGTGAAACATTTCAGACAAAGCAATGACATCGCCATGAAGAAAAGCAGATGGCGGACCCTCCACCAAAAAAGTTACACAATGCCCCTTTAAATGCTGCAAATCTTGCCTGACGTTATTGGAACCTTCCGGTCTATTTTGCTCACAAATGGAATCCTGTTGATTCTGCTCCAGCTGGTCTAATTTAACTGGGAGCTACAACCAAAATTACTGTAAAGTTATTTGTTCAGAGAAGGTATCTTTAAGGTATTTCTGGTAGTATAAGTTTCACAGTTCCTTATGGTGTGTGCGTACCTGCCACATAGAGCTTGTTTCCCAGCAGGTTAGTGTTGGCGTCGTAGCGTGGCGTGGGCATGGGAGGGAGCAGGGCCCACACGTCCTTTCGAAGGTCATACTGCTGCAGGATGCTACGTGGCAGCAAGTCTCCACCCATTCCCCCCACCGCCAGAGCTCGGTTTTCTACACAAAATCATTAAGTCAACAATTAGCTTTTTACTTTCAAATATTAGTAAATCTGATCTTAATACTGGTTTTTAAAATTACACCGAAGAAGATACGTGATGTTTTCTTTGGGAGTGACTAGGGATTGAGATAGTGACAAACTATTTTAAAGGGCATATTTTATACTATATTTTGGTCTATGTAATAATGTTGTTTCCTCATCAAAAACATATCTGGAGTTGTGTTTTGTTTCATTTACACATGCTTAACGCACAAACCCTGCATATTTAGGCTGAGTTCTTCTTACAAACAGAAAACACTCTGTTCCACCTTGTCTTGTGATAATGCAGAAAGTGCTACACTGTGTTAAGTGAACTCCACACACCTTCACCAGATTCATTTGAATGATTTCAGTCTTGGAATTGCATTGCATTCTGTGCATTGTCTGCTAAACAAAAGGTAAAAGGTAACTGTTAACTTGAAAACTACTGCTTCATGACATGACACGAACAGAGAATTTTGAGCTTTAGAGATGTGAACAGACTAATAGTAAAAGATTACTGAAACATGTGTGAATGAAACAAAACACATCTCCAGGTGTGTTTTTGCGGAGGAAACATTATAACATGTAATAAAGCTCACAAGAGTCAATTTTCCGTAATACTGTTTAACTAAACCTGAGCAAAATTCTCTTACACCACAGATTCTCACTTGAGTTCTAGATTTAGTGCGGTGTATTTAAAGTGCTGGAGAGGTGCAGGGCAGGAGCAGGATGTGAGGAAAGCTGGTGATGAGGCATGAGACTGTGACAGACATGAGCAGGACACACAGTGCTCCAGCAGAATGCACAAGTCCATGTCTGGCACTTTGCTTTGACACCTTCCGCATAAGAATGGATGTGGGTGAGAGTGTCAAAACTCCAAAAAAACAATCCAGTAAGAAGTCTGGATGCTACCAAGCTCCGCACACAAGATTCTATTATATAACGCTATTTCATTTGTGGCCCCGCTTGTGACTGCTATAGGAAAGAAATATCTCATTACCTGTTGTTCATTATTTTATATCCAAAACAATGATTCTACAAATGTCAATACAAATTGCATCATTTAGCTGGGTGCATGGCTGACTATCCATTTCAAAATATCATATTCGTTTAATTTGGCGTAATCGATCATTCTGTCAGACTATTTGTCTCAGTTTTGGCTGGTGGGGACGGGCAGGGGGAGGGGTGAGCTCACCAAGGACCAAGTATTGAAGATGAGTCAGGGAGATTGAGAGAGTAGCACGATAAAACGTATCGCACATCCAATAACTGTGTTTACAACATCTATCTGAGTTGTAGGACAGGGTGACAGATGTGCCACTTTACTGGGCACAAACTAAGAACCAGATAATGCATGCAACATTTGACTGGCCGAGTTATTGTTAACATACGTTCAATGGCATTACATAATCCTCTCATACTGTAGGTGAATAATTTAAACGAGACATATTGTGCTAAATTGATTTTAAGCTTTTTTTTTTCGGTGCACTTTTCCGATGGAGGGTCCATGACGTGGAGAATTAAACACCTCTACCTTACATCTATTAAATTACTGGTGGTTTCATAGCCAGAAAAACAGATTCTGACTGTGAGTGGGTTTGCCGCTCCACAGATCTGGCCTGTAACTTGGTCTGGTTTGGTCTCCATGCAGATAGAAAGATTTAATGCCATTCTGTCAAACATTCCAGACAAAGCAATGACATTTCCGTGGAGAAAAGCATTTGAAGGACCCTCCACCAGAAAAGTTACACAGGACACCAATGACAAAGCACATTAACAAAATTAGACAAAAGGAAAAAAAAAAAAAAAAAAAAAAAAGCCCTACCCCTCTCTCAAGATTCAAGATTCAAGGTTGTTTATTTGTCATATGCAGAATCAACACAAGGTCAACAATGCAATGAAATTCTTAGGATCAGAAGAACCCGTTGACTTGCTAAGACAGTCAAGAAGTACCTATAGCATGCAATAATAGTACATGGTAAAAAGTGTTGGAAAAAGAGCAGATGCTTAAGACAAAATATTTTTAAGAGGTTTTAAATGGTCACATTTTTATATAGCACTTTTCCACCTTCAAGGCACCCAAAGCGCTTTACAACTCACCCATTCACAGACCAGTGTACGCAGACACTGGGGGCGAGGTGGGTTAAGTGTCTTGCGCAAGGGCACAAAGGCAGTATTCATCTGTGGAAGCTGGAATCGTACCACCAAAAAGTGGATCTGACTGCTCAACCAATGATGTGTTTTTTTGTGTGTTTTTTTTTATGTCAAGAGCGGGATTTGAACCGCCAACCTTTGGATCAGTGGACGCTCTACCAACTGAGCTACTGCCGCCCCTATAATAAACCATAACCATATAATAATTGCTTTCCCCTCTCATTTACCCACTCAGACTTGCATTTTGAGTAATTTGTGCATGTTTGTCATCATTATTCTCCTGCATTCAAGACGCCATTGCTCTGATCAACCCCCGTTTTCACTCTTACCTTGTTCTCCAATTTTATTTTTTAAATTGGTGATACATGTAAGATTTTTTTAATCTGCTGCTTGCTAGCCAAAGAAGAGTCTGATGGCATGCAGCATTTTTTTTTTGTGATGACATTTACAGCGGGGTACCATAAAGGGGTAGGCGGGCATCAGCTCCCAATACCTCATAGGGCATTGTATTTTTCCAACCTGGAAATCAGTGGAATTGTTTATTTTGTATTATACATTATTTTAAATCAATATTGTGATCTAAAATGTCCAGAATATAACATTATGATCCACTGGTGTCATGGATTATAACTAGATTAGTTACAGTAGATTTGAACTCTATCTGCAAATGGTAGCATGTCATTCCTGGAAACATCTACAGCTTGTCCATGGGAGTGGGTATCTCATATCTCATCTTCATTGTGGTTTTCCTTGAGGTTTATTTTTTTCTTGACGAGAAGGAGGGCCTAAGAACAGGGGATGCTCTGGGACAGTTATCCATTTCCTTGTTTCCAGATAATGTTGGTTAATCTGTTCATCTGTTATCAACCAAAGAGTATTAAACTTTTTAATTTTCTAACTTCAATTTTGTTAAGCCCTGGAAGGCGAGTGCTATTGTGATTTTTAAGCTATAGAAAATTACATAGAATTGGACATGACAAGATGATCTCAATAGAAAGTGCAGCTAAAATATATGCGCATAAAACATTTAAAACATTAAAATGTGCTAAGAATTAAGTATTTTGTATAGTGCTTTTCCACCTCCAAGGCACTCCGCTCAACGAATGATGTTTATGTTGAGAGCAGGAACCAAAACGCCAATCTTCAGATCAGTGGACAAACACTCTACCAAGTTTCAGATCATACTAGACCAAAAGCAAAAGAAATAATGTGGTGTTTTGTTGAGTCCTGGTAAAATGTATTGCAGTTTTGTGATTATAAAACAAACAACACAGGTCAAAAAAGTACTAGTTTTTCCCAAGTGGGTAAAGTGCAAATACGGGTACCTTTAACTACGATGGAGAGGCCCATGAGAGGCTCCCGTAGCGCGCTCCTCTTCCTCCACCTGCCTTCATCCGTGTGGTACATCTCCACCACCTTCATGGGTCTCTGGTCCTCCCCCACACCCCCCACCACCAGGATCTGCTTCCCAAGAACTGCCACAGCCGCCCCCGCCCGTGGTGTAGGCATCTGGGGGAGAGAGATCCACTTGTCCCCCTGGTAAGAAAGACCAAAGCATGTTAGTTAGGTTGACAAGGTGGCTGGAAGAAAGTCATTTTTCAGTTTCATGTTGATGCTCCGAGGCAAATTCAGAAGGTGCACTATGAGCTGAATCCTTGTTTTAAAAGAAATCTAATAACAAAACATAACAATATGGCATTTTTTCGAAAGTTGTTTAGCCTTAGAAACTGCTCACAATGCTGGGATCACATTTTTTTTCTTGGTATTTTTTGTTGCCACCTTGATTTTCATTTTGCTTTTTGCTTCTATCTGTGTGTCAGTCAGTACAATTGACCACAAACTATCATAAATGCTCCAAACTCCTCTCCAAACTACATTTGATTGGCTGTTAGATTTTGCTCATTTAAAGAGCCCCAAGCTGACCATTGCAATCCGTAGGTGCCATTAAAAGTTGTTGCAGTATTTTTCAGAAAACATTTGGGTATCAAAAATAAAAAGTTAATACGTTTTGATGTGTTATGGTTCCTGGGAGAGCAAGAGTTACTGCTTATAGCCGACACCATCACTATAAACTAACAATTAAAAAATACAGTTTTTATTCAGAGACATTGTGTTTAATTGATTTGTGAGCGTTATGATTCTGTTTTGTTATTTACTTAAAAATAGGTTAAAATGTAGTGTTCATTTACTGGTACCGTAAAGGTATCATCTAAGTACTGGTTCTCAAAATAGTGAAAGGTACCAACCCAAGCAATACAATATGCAAATGATTTTATCAAGAATTGATCAAATAATCTACATTATTGATTTCACTAGTTCAAATAACTGTGAATTGTTTGTTTTCTATATCGACAATGTAAAATAAATGTAATATAGTCTAATCTGTAGCTGTTTGACGTCACATTTTCTGACATAAAAATGGTAGATGTGATTGGAAGTAAATATAGAAGATAAACAACAATAATGGGACTAATTTATGCCACTGAAACAGTAACCCAAGAACATATTTAAACCACTAAAACTATCCTAAATCTGCAATATTTAAAAAAAAAAAAAAACATGAGCTGCAATAAATAAACAGCAAAATGAAACAGTTAGTACTTAGTTTGCATTTTATTGGGTCTTAGAAGTTATTAATGCAACCTTTTACACCTTAAACCTTATCATAGAGCCAAAAAATAACCTAGTACTGCAAAGAAAATGTACGCATGATAAATATTGACCCCAAAAAACATTGTTCCAGCTTTCATATAATGAAGAATAAGTCAATATAGTAATTATCATAGTGATTTATCTTTATTACCTCTGGAGAGTAGAGCTCTAGTGCCCCACATGGTCGTCCTCCAGCATCACACCCCCCCAGCACGTACATCTGCCCCCCCACCTCCATCAGGGTGTGGTAGACTCGCCCACTGGACAGACGGGCCAGACTCTGCCAGTGGAACTCCTGCGCCAAGGGCACCGCCATGGCCCGTAGCACCCAAGGGAGTCAGTGAGGCGAACCACAACCCGGCAGGGGAAAAGCTCCAGTCGGGGATTTTTTGATTAAGGCCCACAGAGAAATAGAGTTGGTGAGTGTGGACCCAGAGGGCAGCCCAGGAGGAGAGGAGCAGGACAGGTCCAGGATTAGTTTACATCAGCCTGGTCTCTGGAGAGGGCACGACTGCTCACAGGGCCCTGCAGGTTAGAGGTGAAAAAATGTAATCTAATACACAGCAAAATGACAGCTTTGTGTAAACATATCAAGATGAGTGCATGTAATGTGCAGATACAGATAAATTAAGACTATTATGGAGAAGGCTGGCCATAATAATGATAAATGATATAATCTGAGCAAGAATGCATCATTAGCGACCAGATACAGTAATGTGATAATGAATACTTCTGCATGGATCTTTAGAAAATATTAGGTAAGAGTTAGGGCTTTTGGTTTTTAATAAAAGGATAGTGCTTAAAGTTGAAAGTTTAAGCCCATCCAGAGGAAAAGAATAATGAACTGACTAAGTACAACGTTAGCAGTTTTTATGCTGATTTTTTTTTTTTTTGGAATGATAGTACTTGCAGTTCAATTCAACTGTGATTAATCTCGCAGGCCTAATTAGAAATAGAACAACCAGGTATAACACGTTTTTATGAGTGGATTTTGGCCAAGGTTTTGCTCCAGAAACTGTCCAGCAACCTAAAACATACTCAGTAGATTAAATACTCCTGATCAGTTAAAGATCTGAGAATGAAGCCACCAGGTCACCCACTGCCCCTGACAAGTTTCACTGTCTAGAAGAAGGGTGACATGCAAAGAACAAACCATCTTAATCCAAAAACACGTGTGAAAATTCTAGATGCGAAAGTCTCTATGTGATGCAACCATCTCTGTATTCCAATCTTGAGTAATAATAGCACAAAACGCAATGCAAATCAACCATCTGCGATCTCATTACAACCTGTAATACTGTGAGCATTCACCTACCTCCACCATTACTAGCCTAAAGTGATCCCCATCTCCTCTACTCACCGCTTATTGGCCGGACGAGTAGTGACAAGGCAGCTGTAGTGTTTGGTTTTCATGTCTTGTTTTGATTCTGCCTTTTCCTGTGCTGTCCCTGTGGAGATGATGCTTCCTGAATGTAACCCACTTCTCTTGCCCATGTTCCTTTCAGAGGCGGGGGAGGAAGTCTGTCACTGGTGTGGGAGGCAGTTTCTAGAATAAACCCACCAGGCGCTCACTGCACTAATCCAGTGCTGACACCATCACCTTATTTGCTCCCACTATCTCCTCCTTAAGTTGGGGATTTTCATAATTTATTAGTGTGGGTCTTTCTGTTCAAATGAAGCAAAGCAAAAGCCAGGTACCAAAGGAAAAGAGTATGAGAGCGTTAGGGACTAGGGAATGTTAAATATACCGCATCAGTACCGCAAGTAGTGCATACTGCTGCTGTGTCCTTCAGCAAGACACTTCACCCATCTTGCTAGTTTCTTCATCTGCTTTCTTCACCTTTAGTAACCCAAATGGACTCAAAACTAGGCTAAAGCTATAATTAACAGAGAGTGAATGTAATTTTCTGCCACAAAAAAGCAAAAGTTGAATGGTGATACTGATTGGTACTAAAACTAATACTGAAACTAGATCATCATTTGAGCAAGTATCGATACTGCAATAAATCACATTAACAGGATGTGCATGAAAATGACAAAGTATTACTAAAAAAGGAGCATGTTTTTATCTTCACTGTGGAATCATAATCGGTATCAAGTATTGAGTCAATTCCTTAATACCAAAATTGAATTTTAGTATTGAAACAAGATGCCCTGGAGACTAGACTAGATCTTGACTCAAAATATCATGAGAACAACTTTTAACCTTCCATAACACTACAAAATGAGACTCTTAAATGTGCACTAAGTCACTTTTTGGGGTCCATCAGCTGCTTGTTTCCATGGATATGTCATTGCTCTGCTTGGAATGCAGGGGATTATGGAAGTAACATTTATTCAGTTCCAGGTGGTTTTATAGCTAGAAAAACAGGTATTCTGACTGTGAGCAGGGTTGCCTCTCCAGAGATTTGACAGCTTGGTCTGATTTGGTCTCCATGAAGATAGAAAGGTGAAACATTCCAAACAATGCAATGACATCTTCATGGAGACAAGCTGGATGGAAAGAAGTGATACTTGTTCATAATAAAAGAAAATCCCCTTCTGAAGTTTTTCCTTCTCAAGCAAACTGCACAAAGACTACACAACTGCTACAAAATGATGCCCCCGTGGACCGCACAATATTAGTCTCCCAGTGGAAAGTATTCAAAGCTCAACATGCCATTTTCAAAACTAAAAAAAAGACTTTGTTCTTTTAGCCAACTACAATACACACACACAAATGAATAAAACACACGGCTCAGAATCCCACAGTAACACTTTAAGCCCTTCTCGTGGCAGTTTCCCATGGGTACAGAACATGCCCCTGTCTCCTCCTGCACGCGCTCCCCTGTTAGCGCTGGGTTTTATCTACCTGTCACACCTTTGATTGTCCCCCACACAGAGGAATAAAGGACCAGGAGATAAAGAGAGGAACGTCCTTCAGAAGAAAATCTCCCGGAGCAGTCGTCATGGCAACAGCTGGGCTTTCCCATGAGGCACTGCGTGGTTCGTTTGCACATGGTGGCTTATTGCTCACTTTGCTGTTAATAAAGGGGTGCTGTGTGACTTTTTGGTGAAGGATTCGCTAGCTGCTTTTCTCCGTGGAGTTGTTATTGCTTTGCCGAGAATGTTCCATAATGCAGTATCTATTTTGCATATATTGAATTACAAACAGTTTTACAAACAGGTTTATTGCTCAAAAATACATTTAAAAAAACATGCTGCGAGCGTCACCAGGTTGTCTGTATGGTAATAGCCATACTCCGGAACAATGTCTTGAGACTAGATGACAAGCACCTCCTGATTGTTTTCTAGTCTCTATTCATTAAACCATCAGCAAAGTTATTGTTTTCCTTTAAAAACTTTTGTCATAATAGGCTGACCTCAACAGGAAGTAATTACCAATGCGCGGCCTTACCACTCTAGCAACCAGACTGATAAAGCATTAATTACAATCTGTACCTATTTAGTTTGCAACATCATTTTTTGTAATTAACTGCTTGAACAGCTTGAGATCAGCATTAGGCCCACCAACATCATCTGTAGTCATTCACAATCAGCAGGTCTCCAACTAGAAACTTTTAATTAAGTTGTGCAGCGGAGTTCAGGGACTCAGAATCGACAAAACCAGTTAAAATGCAATTGCACTTGTTCAGTTCACTTCAGATTTGCAGTTGTAGAGCACAGTGCAGACCAAGAAATTCCCTCTATATACAGCTCTGGAAAAAAATAATAGACCACTGCATTTTTTTCTGAAATCAGCATCTCTACATGTATTACAGCCATTCCATTCCAGCGTCTGTTGAATTCCAACACAAACACAAAGCTGAACTACTTCAGTTCTTGCACCAGGAGTGGAATAAAGTCACCCAAGAACAATGTGAAAGACTTGTGGAGAGTATGCCAAGACGCATGAAAGCTGTGATTAAAAATAAGGGTTATTGCACCAAATATTGATTTCTGAACTCTTCTTAAGCTTCTTCAAAACCAAACTCAAAACTCATACTTCATAGTACATACTTCATACATACAAAACTCAACTTCAACCATAACTGCACTGTCCTTTTAAATGTTTTAAATGTTTTACTGTTTTAAAGGTTTTATTGTTTAAATGTTTAACTGTTTGTTTTGAACTGTTTGTATTGTAAAATGTATAGTGTAAACATTTGTATTATGTTGTTTTAAAATTAATTTGATCTTGTTTCTTTGCATTGTTTGAGGTCTGAAAACATGTATCTTTTTTGTTATTTTGACCATTTGTCATTTTCTGCAAATAAATGCTCTAAACGATAATATTTTTATTTGGAATTTGGGGGGAATGTTGTCAGTAGTTTATAGACTCAAACAAAAATGATCCTTTTGCTGAAACACATACCTTTAAGTAGTAAAATAATTTAAAAAATTGATCATTTTGCAGTGGTCTCTTTTTTTGTTTTCCAGAGCTGTATGTACATAGGGACTGAAAAACCTATAGGTTTATTGCAAATAGCCAATTACTGAATTAATTTTGTAATCAAATAATCATTATCTGAGAGGTTTTGTGACAGACAAATAATTATATCAAAATGATACAGGAAACATATAAACATTAAAGATCCTATATTGCACAAAACTGACTCATGCTACCACATAACGTTACTTTCTCAAAAACATAGCTGGAGTTGTGTTTCGTTTAATTCAAACATGTGTGAGTAATCCTGAATTATTAGTCTGTCTCCATCTCAAAAGCTCAAAATGCTCTTTTCTCCCTTGTGATGTCATGAAGTGATAGTTAACAGCTACTTTTTTATATTTAGTTCTGTAGAGATTGGGAATTCCAGAGCTGAAATCATCCAAATGATTCTAGTGAAGGTGTTTGGAGTTTGGAAGCACAGTGGAGTACTTTCTGTATTACCACATGACATCACAAGGTGGAACAGAGTATTTTTGTTTGTTTGTTTGTTTGTTTGTTTGTTTGTTTGTTTGTTTGTTTGATTGATTGTTTGTTTGGTTAGTTGGTTGGTTGAGAGAAAACAACATTATAACAAAATCAGAAATGGAGTAAAACAGGCCTTTTAAGAGAAGCATCAATGGTGGCCAGTAAAGTAAGTCTGTCAGTACATTCCTCTATAGACCTACTCCTTAACTAATGTGAAATTCTGAAGTATTTTTTCTGATCCAACATCAACATGGTTTCATAGTAATATTTTTGTTACTGCTAAGGGTTTTTTTTTCAGACAGATGAAAGACAGAATATTGAAGAAGAAATCTATGGCTGTGGAGAGGAAGAAGACAAGACATGAAATGACTCGAGGCTGGAGGAGGACGTCAATAGGGTTAAGCTTGGGTACCCGTAAATGTAGTTTTCCCTCAAGAGTATGTTGGAAAAGCAGCATTTTGTATCAAAACTCAGACTGCTGTCCACTCTCAGCATCTAATTAGAACACATTCTATTGATCGCAAACCCAGACAAGTGGGATACTTTGTTCAGTTATGTTTTGGGGTGAGAGTGGATTGGCTGTGGTACTGCTGCCCACTTTGCTTAGTTTGGCCACAAAAGGCTGTTCTAAACCCTGAATTCAAAAATTTGTGAGATCCTGCCACAAATTACACTGCTGATAGATTATGGCAAAACCTGTCATGATTTTATGGCTCGTAATTAAAATCATAATTATTTCAAGCCATTACTTCCATTGTCAAAATGAACCTGTAAGGAACATATAGACCTAATATGTTCTATTAGTGATGTTTTGTGATACAGTGAACCCTCGTTTATCGCGGGGGTTAGGTTCCAGAAATAGCCCACAATCAGTGAAATCCGCGAAGTAGGACAATTTTATATTTTACAATTATTCTACATGTTTTAAGGCTGAAAACGCTTCACCAGACACATTATACACCTTTCTGAGACTGGTATTAACATTTTCTCACATTTTTCTCTTGTTTAAATACTCAAACTTTTGTAGATTTTCATTAAAATATATTAATAGTGGGGGGGGGGGCACGTGACACGCGGACACGTGTGCGCGGACACGTGCGCGCGGACACGTGTGTTTGTTTTGGTACCACATATCCATGCCATGTGCGAAAGTCGAGTGGAAAGCGACCTGGATATCATTTTGGGCAAGACTCAAGCCAATGCTAACAGTGCCAAACCGCTAACAGACGCCTCTGAGCACCACAAGACCAGGTAAGACTAACCTGCGCTCACAAGAGTTGGTTGCATTTCACCCCGGGTCCAAAATCAGACCGCTATCAATGCGTCGCCAATACTCCACAGCTCTCTAGGACGGGGTCGGGTTCGTCCTCTCGTCCTCTCGTCCTCTCACGGGGAAGAGCCACTGTTTCCTCTGTGCGCGCGAGTGTCCTCCCCCCGCTGCGGCTCCCCCGGACGCAAAAAAAAAAAAAAAAAAATTGGAAAAAAAAAATCCGCGAAACAGCGAGGCCGCGAACAGTGAACCGCGATACAGCGAGGGTTCACTGTACCTGTGTTTTGTTTTGAAACTCTTATCTTTATTTGAAAAATGACTTACTCTACTTTTGATGGGCAGAACAAGCACACGTAATAACTGAAAAGATGATTTTCAATTTGATTATTTGCACAGGCCTAGAGATAATAGTGTTAATATTTGCTTACTCCTTTCATAGTTTGAAAATCAGGTACCCCGACTTTAAAAGGTGGCAGATGACTTACATAACACCCGGTTATGAGGTCTCTGATGCTGGACACAGGATGACCGAGGCAGACCCACTCTCTCTGTTAGCGCTGTCTTTAGCAGGTAGCAGCTGTGAATGTCAGCTCCTGAAAAATCACACCATCGGTTATTTCAACATCTAGGCCGTTACTACAGCAACCGAGGCAGTGAGTATCTTGATGCTTGTGCAAACACATTTAATGTTATACCAATACTGCAGTCTGCGGATGATTCAGGCCCATATGAGAGGCTAAGTCTTCATCTGTCCGTGGATGCATGATTTTTTCTTTTTCTCATAACAGACCAAATAAAAGTAATGGTTCTTATTCTGCTCTCTTCTCTTTTAGTGTTCATTTTATGATAATTAGTTAGTTTTTATTTTATTGTATTGTGATTTAATGTATTTCTTTTTCTGTAAAGCACTTTGAATTATTTTGTGTATGAATTGTGCTATACAAAAAAAAAAAAAAAACTTGCCTTGCTTTACCTTGCATTAGGTTTCACATACAACTCTGGAAAAAAATAAGAGACCACTGATTTTTTTTCTGAAATCAGCATCTCTACATGTATTACAGCTAGGGATGTCAACAATTAATCGACTTACAATTAATTGTCGATCAAGACGTTGGCCGAACAAAATGCATTAATTGCAACTAATCGCTAGAGGGCGCTACTCTGGAATGTGAACACGAGATGCGAACCCACTCGCGAGAAAGACCATAGCGTTACATCATGTAACCCTTTCCTCTCTGGATGTTGCCATACAACTCACAGTAGAGCTGGACCTAGAATCATATATTTTTGAAATTATAAAAGCATGTAACTTACATGCTTTTATAATTTCTTGGTTCCTTGGTTTCTTGGTTTGAGGCCCTGTAATGTTTTATGCTGTGTCCAGGGGCCCTGTGAAATAGGGTTGGGCGGTAATACAGTAATACGGTATAAAAATAGCAACGGTATCAGATTCATTACCGTCATTAAAAAAAATAAAAAATCTTGCCCTAATATAATATTAACTATAATTAATTTAATGCCTAAATAAAGAGTGTTTGTCCAGCACCTATGTATGTGTGGTTGTGTTTGTTAATTTAATACTATTACAGTTTAAAACTAATATTACTATCGGAGAGATGACGTTCGGTTATAAAGTCACTGCTTCTGATAATAGTTGCGTTCCCTTTAAGAAAGGCGTGACGTTTGACACGCTGCTTTTGTGTTCTAGCGCAGCTCCTTCCTGATATTCTCGCGTGTTAATAAAAACAACTCACCGTTTTTGAGTCTGAAATGTAAGAAGTTTTCGGGTTTCTTATTACAAACGCAACTTCCACACGAGGCTGTTATTCTGGGAGATGAAGACCCCCTTCTTTGGTGGAACGAGGGTTGCCCGAAAATACATGTGCTCTCCATCGGAACGGGTCTTCAGCACCGCGGGCAAAGTTCTCAATCCACAACGTGCCTTACTCAAGCCGGAAAAAGTGAACATGCTGGTTTTGCATTCAACAGCTTAATATTTTTATTTTCAATAAGGAGTAGCTTTTTCTGACGGACGAAAACGGTTCGGGATGTTGTATAGTTGTACGTTTAATTTATTTGATTCATGTTAATAGATTTTAAAAATATACAAACGAGCAGTATTTTCCACTGCGTTCTCGGGACAGGGTTATATATGCACATTTCGGTTATGTCTTGTTATTTATTGTTCAGATTTTCTTATTTGATAAGATCAAGTATTTTATTTGATTCCTGTTGGTTTGTTAGCTTTAGCCCACAGACTGTCATTTCGTTCCATCGGTTGGCTGCTGTATTTGCACTTTAAACATTTGTTAATAAAAGTTACTAATTTTGTACATGTTTTGTTATGTTTTCAGTATCATTAGGCCTATGTAATGCTTGCTATTCTGTTTCTGAACGGTATAGGTGCAAGCTGCCATTTGGCGAGGCCACTCCACTGTAGTGCTACCAAGTGTTTGTTTTTTTTAGCCTTAGCAACGGTAATACCGTATACCCCGGGAAAATGTGGACACGGTTTAACGGTATCAAAATTTGGATACCGCCCAACTCTACTGTGAAATTTATGTTTTGTACTGTAACCCTTCACAGATTAAGGGAGAGAAATATTGTTGATGCCTTAGTTCAAAATAAATGTTGAGAATGTCCTAAAAATAGCCTGGATTCACTGGTTTCATCATAATATGTAGACTAAATAACATTCTGTTATTTAATTTCTTCTGTTCCTTTTAATTTCAAGATTTCCATGCTGCAAGTGCAACAACTGAGCCAGTCCTCAATTTATTTTCAATAAAGAATGTATTTTGTTATTCAGCATCAATACATTCGTCTGCTTTTTACTAAGGAATAATTAATTGAGCAATATACAATATAATAATACTATGGTATATTTTTGACTCAGCGTTATGTATACTATAGCTTATATTCTTAAAGACCCTACACTAAAATTCAGGTGAAAAACGCTGCTTATCAGTTAATTGTAAGTCGATCGATAAGGTCAATCAACTATAGATTAATGAATTAATCGATAATTTGCATCCCTAATTACAGCCATTCCATTCCAGCGTCTGTTGAATTCCAACACAAACACAAAGCTGAGCTACTTCAGTTCTTGCACCAGGAGTGCAATAAAGTCACCCAAGAACAATGTGAAAAACTTGTGGAGAGCATGCCAAGACACATGAAAGCTGTGATTAAAAATAAGGGTTATTGCACCAAATATTGATTTCTGAACTCTTCTTAAGCGTAAACATTAGTATTATGTTGTTTTAAAATGAATTTCTTCTTGTTCCTTTGAATTATTTGAGGTCTGAAAAGATGTCTTTTTTGTTATTTTGACCATTTGTCATTTTCTGCAAATAAATGCTCTAAACAATAATATTTTTATTTGGAATTTGGGGGAAATGTTGTCAGTAGTTTATAGACTCAAACAAAAATGTTCCTTTTGCCCAAACACATACCTATAAGTAGTAAAATCAGAAAAACTGATCATTTTGCAGTGGTCTCTTATTTTTTTTTCATATTTGTATTTTGGTCATGTGTGAAATCAGAATGAAACATAAAGGGAATGCATAGTGCAAATAATCAAAAATGTATAATATATTTATGTATGAATTAGATTTATGTATGAATTAGACAAATACTCTGCAGCATACCATCAGTCCTACATAAAGTTTAAGAAACACCACTCAAGCTATTACACACATTGCAAAATAACTTATTCGGTCCATACGTATTGAGCATATTTTCTTGTAAATACAAAAACAGAAAATGGTTTTATCAGTAATCCCAGGGGTCTGGCCTAACAATACCCAAAGTAACCCATTGCATGTTCAATTCCTTCAGTGTGATACAGTCTATTCTGTTTTGGCTTGCACGCGTCTTATCTGGTTTAGTTCAGTACAGGCAGCCTTTTTGTGGCAGCTCTTTTCTATTGATAATGTGCACCAATTTACCACTGGCAGCAAGTGAATAAAGAGAGAAAATACTTTGGCAGAAAACTCGTATTTTTATTTGGCATAGCTTTAAAAAGTGTTGGTGTACTAATGCAGTCATTATTTGCAGAGATATTTGGTAAATAAGCTGGGTAAACACAATCATTTATATAGTTTTAATTAGTAATAGTAATCTGGTTTGTTATTGGAAATAATATAGTCTCAGTTTTAGCCTGTTGAATTTGAGTGGGGCAGGCTAAAATATAGGTGTGCAAATATAGAGGTGTATGTGTACTTTTATGAGGTAGTAGGAGCCAGCCCTGCTCTAACCCAGATAAATTTTGTTTATACCACGGTCAGTGAGAATTCCAATGGCCAAGTGCGGTGTGTTAAAACTGCAGAACACACAAGTAGTATAGAGTAGTATATCTTATTTGTTATTGTATTTTATACTTTATTAGTACTTTTCTGTTAAATTTTGATCTGTACGTATACATTTATTATCATTATTTTTATTTTTATAATTATGTCTCATCTGATACTGGTCTATTGCTCTTTGGTTGCTTTTTTCTTTTTACCCTCTGTTATATATTAATATATTATATTTGATCAGTGAGCTACTGTACCCAAAACAATTTCCCTTATGGATCAATAAAGTTTGTCTAAGTCTAAGTCTAAGTCTAAGTCTAAGTCTAAGTCTAAGTCTAAGTCTAAGTAGTCCGCATCTGTTAAATCACGACTGTGTAACTACTGTGAGTAGAACGTAGGGACTAGCTTCATTTATAAAACTGAAATAACTAATATTTGAGACAAGATAAAAGAAGAAATTCAATTTGTCAACTGGACAAAGTTTGTTTGGTCGAAAACGTTTCGCCGCTCATCCGAGAGGCTTCGTCAGCTCTAATTAGAGTGCTGGTAAGACACTTGCTTATATCTTGCTGCAGGGAGGAGCTAACTAGCTAACTACTTTCCGAAACTATCTCACCAGAGGTATGAAAAACAGTCGTTGTAGGGATGAATAGGTATGGTAATCTAGGCGCCAGAGAAACAAAAGACTGAAACCAATGAGATAGTTTCGGAAAGTAGTTAGCTAGTTAGCTCCTCCCTGCAGCAAGATATAAGCAAGTGTCTTACCAGCATTAAATTAGAGCTGACGAAGCCTCTCGGATGAGCGGCGAAACGTTTTCAACCAAACAAACTTTGTCCAGTTGACAAATTGAATTTCTTCTTTTATCATGGATTCTACCTGGACGACTGAGGGACTCTTCACTAATATTTGAGACATTTACAGACTGGCTTTTAACATTCACAGGCGAGACATTTCAGTTTATAGCCGTGGTTTAAGCATATGAAACAACTATTGCATACAATACAGAATTGGAAAATATATTTTTAAAAATGTATTTGGAGATTTGCAAAGTAGAAATATCAAGTAATGCTTATAATAAAAACTGATTGAAAATAAAAATAAAACAAGCTTTCAGTGTGGTCTTTCACTTAGGGGTGATATTCCTGTGCTTTAAAGGGTGATTTCACTCTCCATTTTCTGCAATGTCTCAACCTTGGCCTCAGCATTTAGCTTACAAGCACATTTTGGCTGATTGATTGATTGCCATAACATCATCTGAATATTATCAAGAAGACAGTGCCCCCATAAAACACTGTTAGGAGGCACAAGTTAAGCACTAGATATAATTGTCATTCATTGTAACCACAGATGCCCCAGGGCAGACTGACAGTGGTGCGGCTGACCATGTACCTGGCCAAGGACATAACAACAGTATGCAGTTATCAAACCATTAACCTTCATTTATTTCACGTTTCAAGACATTCTTTTCTGCCTCTACTACAGGTGCATATTTGCCTGTGAGCGAACCTCGTGAACATGTATGATGAATTTCAAGAGAATAAGGACAGTGAAAATGGAGAAAATCCGTAACTTGCTCCCTTTCTTAGGAGCTCCAAAAGACCGTGGATATACACAATACGTGCATACACATGGAGATGCGCAAATTATCGGACAACGCGGCAAACTGTTACAACGGAGGTGAATGCGTTGTCTTATGGGGTGAGTCATATTATCAGATTATTTCTGCATCAAAGGGAGATATTAGGTGAAAGCAGGGGCCTTGTGTCAACATTAGCGTGTGTGTGCAGGACTAAACCAGGACTAAACCAGGACTAAACCAGGACTAAACCAGGACTAAACCAGGACTAAACCAGGACTAAACCAGGACTAAAACAGGACTAAACCAGGACTAAAACAGGACTAAGGTGTGTGTGTCCAGTGTGTAGTGTCCTATACTATTTTGTATTGTATTAAATTGATACAGGTGACTTATTATTGAATGATTATATGGACTTTTTGTTAGGGGGGGGGGGGCTTAGCTTAATGTCATGCTACTGAGCACGAAGGCCTGGAGTTAGAGAATCTTTAGAGAGCTTTTCACAGCTCGGCGTTTTTCCGATGTGCTGCTTTCAAATGGCCACAAATTCTTGTTGGCCTAAGGCATTGTTGGAAAGCTTAGAATGTACACTTTCAGAATCTGTGAATAACTCATAATGCCTGGTTTTGCCACGGCTGGTCATATATGTAACCATCTCCATTCATTGATAACCTGGGAAATCCCAGGCTGCTTTCGTTCGTTCCGATCTGAAAGACAGCCTGGCGACTATGGCGAGCGAGCTCTCCCGATTCTGGGAGCCAATCAGAGAGCGGGGAGAGGTGGCAAGACGGTGACGCGTACTACACGACAAACGGAAGCTTGTAGTTTGAACTGACAACTGACATGATTGGCTATGGGCTACGTATACGCCAAATGATAGACATTCGTAGCGCCCAATAAATGGTCGTTGGCGATCGTAAACCACACCTCCGGTATGAGATATTTCGAAGGTGGCTTCCAGACCATATCTCACTTGTGATATGTTCAGGTGCAAACCAGGCAAATTCATTGATGCTCCTTGTTGCTAATAAGGATTCACCAATCTAGCTTTTTCAGTTCTGATACCAATTCCAAAAGCTTTAAGTACTGAAACTGAAAACTGCATTTGTTTTATATAAACAAAATAAAATAAGACAAAACTGATCCAAATGTTTTGCATCTCTAATTGTTAACATAATCTGTTGCTGTGTACAACATGTTCTCTCGCTCCGTTCTCTGAATAGTGTTGAGATTAACCTCCAGATCTCCACATGCCCCTGTGCTTCTGCCATGTGTCCAGTCCGATTGGGTCCGTTCTTTGGCAGCTTCCTTTTCGCCTGAAGTCTGCATGAAGCCCTGAGCTCCAGCTGACTGGGTCCAGACAGGATTATGTGGATATGCTAGCTAAACAGAGCACTGCACACAAAGCTAAAATCTGATGGTTTTGCTACGACAAATTCGCTCAACCACTTCTCCCTTTGGAGTGTCTAAGTTGCCTTCTGGATCAATACATTTGGCCCTGCCTTATCCCCAAGGGAGCACACAGCCAATGGCAACACCTCCCTCTAATCTTATCTCCGCTGTGCTGACCTGGACAGACCGCCTGCCACTGCTAATAAATCACCCCCAAAGACAAAAAGCCCATAGTGCACAGTACAGAAGAATAACAGAAGAATGACATCCTCAAATGTGAACTCTTATGACATTATATATCGTACTTAAACACTTGCAAAATGTTTTTTTAAGATAGATTTTTTTAATGTTTATTCCAGTTTTGATGTTGAAATTTGAGGTAGCATCTGGGGTGATTAATAAGATGATGAATACCCTCTTATAGGACTTACAGTTTGCTCACAATAATTGTCAGGATTGGGTAGATGTTGTAGCACATGACGGTATATGCGCATGATACGCCGTCCTTCATGCACATTGACATTAAATATTTATGGAGAAAAGCGTTTGATGAATTCTCTAGTGGAAAAGTTACACAATGCACCTTTAGCATCGCGTACTGCAACTATTTTGTTAGTCGTTCCAGTTACTAAAAAAGTACCTAAAGAGTTTTGGCACTTACTGGGTGCTGAAATCTCACTGTGTATACTGAAATAGTATTCCACAGATTACAGTGACAAAATGCTCACGGCCAGCTGTTCCTGTGTCTATGTGGTGCCTGCAAACTGAATTAGCTGCTAATTGTGCCATGGCGGCTTCCAGCTACTTTAATGATAGAGCTACAGGCTAATCAGTTGTGGCTGGTTGTTGGCTGCGGTTGTTGCGGAGCAGTTGGCATTTCAGATCGGAGCTTCACGCAGCCGTCCCTGGATGTTTTGCCGGCTCTTATTTAAACGTTCATTTGTGTATGCTTGTGTGGAACTGGCAGATGCTGTGGAAGTGAATACACCGTCACCGTGGCAACTGAAGTGTGTCGTCAGTGTGTGGCGCGCACAAGAGAAAGCATATGGTGTTCCCCCACTCTTGGTTTTTTTCATTTAGTCCAACTTAAAGTCTCCAAAACCCAAACTGAAAAATACATAAGAGATAAGAAGTTTATTCTATCTTCAGGATATATGCTATAAATCTGTGGCTGTGATTAGACTGTTCTAAGTAAGGACGGCTGTTTGACACACTTTATGGTCTGGTTCCAGATCCTTCTATCTTCTATGATCGGAAAGTAAAGACTGGCTGTTCAGGCAACTGAAAAACTGACCGAAAAACTGACTGAATAACTGACATCTCTGCCAAACTAATAATGCAAAAATAATTAAAATGCCAAAATGTTAAATTGAAAATAAAAACTAATCTTGATAAGTACAACCCAAGCATATTTTAACATTTATTATTATCTTGTTCTTGTTACATTTTTTCAATGCTCCAGGCCAGGCTTGACGTCACACCTGTGTGAACTCTGCACAAGTGTCTCTAAAGGAAGCCGCTCTCAAATGCTGATTTATGTGCATAAAGGGTTTAAAGCGTCTGTGGAGAATCCCACTGCATTTAATGGATTCAGCTTTGGACCGTCCAAGCCAATGAGGACAGACCATGACCATGTTGTTTGCTTATTTACGCCATAGTAATTGCACATACACACTATATCACAGATGCACAAATGAGACTCCATGTGAGAGTTGGAAACAGGTTGTCGCTCAAGTGGAATTAATCACTGAGGAGGTAAGAAACCAGGGCGGAAATAGTCACAGACCTTTAGGAAGATGCAAACATCACAGGAGCTGCATTTGAAGACTTGATACACTGCAACAAAGAAGATGCATGTTACATAACGGCATACCTATTTAATTTATATAGTACTATATATACTCTAGGGCTGCACAATGGAACAGATTGTAATATGCAATATGGCTGTTCAGTTATGGTACTGTGATTATTATTATTATTATTATTATTATTATTATTATTATTATTATTATTATTATTATTATTATTATTATTATTATTATTATGCACTTTTTTGTTTTGTCTAACTTCATTTTGCACTAAACTGCCTGGAACTAATGTGACAAGTGAATTTCTCCTGTGTGAGATCAATAAAGTCTTATCTTATCTTATCTTATTCATAGTATTGCAATATTTTAATGTATATGCAATAGTAATTTCAGTGCATGCCTTATTTTGCAAGCTAGGCTGTCATAATAAACAATCTACATTTTTTATTTAAAGGTACCCTGTGTAACTTGAGGACACGTCACCTACTTGTCTCCATAACGATGTGATTGTTTTGCCTATGGCATTCAACTTATATTTTTTCCACAAGTATTTGATGGCACCTGGAAAAGTCTGTGGAGAGTTCACAGTAAGTATATGTTTTTCAAGATGTATTTATGTTTGTAAAACAATAAAAACTCAACTGAATAAATGCAGCTATGATACGTTAAATGTCATACTGGGGAACATTCCAAGCCTTTCAAGAATTAACATGACCCCGACCACCCCGGTGAATGCCCTCCCCCCACCAGGAAAGTTACAGAGTGCACCTTTAAAAGCACACATTTATTTTTTATTAACCTTGGTGCGTTATTGATTATCACTTCAGCCAATAATGCAATATAAATACTTTTGCAGTATACTGTGCAGCCCTCATATACACTTGAGTCCTGTTGTCTCTTTTATGGCTTGCTGTGTAGGCATCACATTAGACCAGTGTGGAATTAAGTGCAAGAAGAGAAGAAGTAAGGCTTGTGATATTAAAGTAGGGTATATTAAGAAGAGCACTGTCTAATGAGCAGCTGATAGCGCATGGCTTGCGCAGCTAAAGCCCTACGAAGCACTGGCTCTATTACTGAGGGGACTTGGGGACATTATAATCCCTGTGGCCTTATAAGTAATTACTATGTGATAGAGAGAGAATGGGCAACCTATCTACTGTCAGCAAAATTCTAATGAACTCCCTCATGGTTCCACCGTAGGAGTGTTAATGTGTAGTGGAGACACAGAGTATTTGGCAAAAATGCACTGTTGGCTATCAAATATCCCTGACCTACTTTATGTCAAAGGAATGTGCAGGTTGTGAATAAATATATGTATGCATCTTAAAATGTATTTTCTTTTAATTTGATGTTAATGATGTTTGAAGTACTGTTTACAGAACCACAAAGGACCAAAGCAGCAATTGCATGGTTTTGTAACAGTTATTTTTGCATTTCCCATCTGTGCCACTTTCTTTATCTTGCTTTTATATATTGTGTGTTGTTTATATAATATGCTTTCTTTTTCCTTCATTCTTCTTCTTTTTTCCATGATGATTCACCTGGTTTTATGCTGGATGACCTTCTTCCACCCAACATACTGTGATGAGAGTGGACAGGGCAGTTTCAAATTCAAGACTAGGTTAAGCCCAAGGATGGCCTATAGAACTGATACGACTGCCGTGACTTTAAAGTAAGTAAGTTTCAGTAAGTTTTATTTTTGCAATACCCCTCAAGGTTTTATCATTCTGGAATGGTGTGAAGAGTGAGGGCCCCTTGGGGACCTGAGAGGAGGAAGAAATGTCACTCTTCTCTCTGAACATGTCTGCAGAGGCTGACTGTAGACAGCCCAGACAGACAGGCACACTGAATATTGAATAAATGACCTTTCAAATCAGGACTGGACCGTCTTTACAGTCAAACCATTGTCATAAAAATGGTACAATAGATCCATCATCATCAATCATGTGATGGCCTTAGCACAACCTACTGCAGCTGCACCACTGTGGTACACAAATAAAGTGCAGGGTCAACTGGACAATAACTTTATTTATGTTAAATTAGTACAGAGGAGCCAAACTATATATTTTTCCATTGTAAGCTCTTTATGGGTTAATTAGCTTAAGTTTTCCCTAAAAACGTGTAATGAAATGCCATAGCCTGACCAGTTACATATCAGTGAACAGCCTACAGAGCCAATAGGCTTCTGTACAATGCTCTGGTTTGATCATCAACTAGTGACCAAACGTGCTCTGCTCTCGTGGACATTTCTCTTGTTGCTTTTTCACTGTTAAGGCATATCGCCAATCATTAAGTGCAGAATGGACATGCAAGTCATAAATAAATGATTAACTTTTGCTGAAGCTCTGCTCGTGTAGCCCAGTAAAAGAACAGGGCGCGCGCTTCTGCTGCTTCAAACACTTTCCATCTGATCCGGATCCGTGTAAAACTGAACCAGTGCTTCGCCTTTTGGATGAACATAGCGAGGTTTATTCCGAGGCTACTTACTTGAATTGCTGGCGTTTGAGGTTCCTCTGTCCTCTGTAAGGATCGTTCCGTCTCCTTCTCCTGTCCTCCTTTTAGATGCGTGCGGATGGAGCCGAGGATGAGGAGATGGGTGGATAGATGCGAAGATGCGAGGCAAGTGCGCGCGGCTCAGACCTCTCTCTTTCCGCCAGCGCTGCACGGCACAGCTGCCCTAGCGAGCCCCATATAACACCATTATGTGGGTCACAGATGAAGTATTCATCTCCAACTTTCCCCGCTTTTTTCCATCGCTCATACTCCGAGATACAAGCAGCGTGGAGAGGGAGAGCGCCGTAGCCTTACCGTGTGTAATAACCTACATCCAGGAGCTCATTTATAAATAAGCCATGTTCAGACTGCTTTGGACCTAACTGCTGTTTCCAATGTTAGTCATTTGTCTTCCTCTTAAAAGTTACTTTTTGGGTCACTTCTTGCCTGCACCCAAAACTTTGGCCACAACCCCTCCTGATTAACCTTCTGCCTTTATAAGAAACATTCTTTGGGTTTAATTTCTCACATAATTGGAACTGATTCAACTGACTACTTCAAGTTATACTCATAAACACTAAAATGTTTCTATATTTAGCAGTCAGCAGTTAGCCTATATCGCTTATTGTTGCCTGGCTGTGTCTTTTGTTCAAGTAGGCAATGCTTTCTGTGTCCAAATTGGCCTACATACTGGCTTAAATAAATAAAAAAAAAAAAGCTCCATAGTAACCTATCTCACACATCAGGGGTCCCCAGGGCCCCAGAGAAAATATTATAGACTATACAGCTCTGGAAAAAATAAGAGACCACTGCAAAATGATCCGTTTTTCTGATTTTACTACTTATAGGTATGTGTTTGGGCAAAAGGAACATTTTTGTTTGAGTCTATAAACTACTGACAACATTTCCCCCATATTCCAAAATAAAATATTATCGTTTAGAGCATTTATTCGCAGAAAATGACAAATGGTCAAAATAACAAAAAAAGATACATGTTTTCAGACCTCAAACAATGCAAAGAAGCAAGATCATATTCATTTTAAAACAACATAATACTAATGTTTACACTTAAGAAGAGTTCAGAAATCAACATTTGGTGCAATAACCCTTATTTTTAATCACAGCTTTCATGCGTCTTGGCATGCTCTCCACAAGTCTTTCACATTGTTCTTGGGTGACTTTATTCCACTCCTGGTGTAAGAACTGAAGTAGCTCAGCTTTGTGTTTGTGTTGGAATTCAACAGACGCTGGAATGGAATGGCTGTAATACATGTAGAGATGCTGATTTCAGAAAAAAATGCAGTGGTCTTTTATTTCTTTTCCAGAGCTGTATGTTAATAAAAAGAAGTTCAATTCTACCACCATATTTACTCTGAAAATATACTCCAAATTAACCTAAACAGCCAACATGATTATTAAGATTTTTAAACATTTGATGGTTTAGAGTTAATAAGCATTTTGTGCTGTGGCCCTGCCCTCCTCCACTGGTTTGAGTAAAATGTTATGTTTATTACTGGTCCTTACGAGACAGAAGTTTAGGGACCGCTGTCACTTGTAACATAAGTCCCTGACCACTCAATATTTCATAACATTTGATGATTTTTTTGATTTGCAACAACACTGACTGTATCTTTATCTCAGCACTTATTTTTAGACTGATAGACATTTCTGCTGGGGTGGTAGTTATTAGCCATCAAAAACAACCCACCACGCACCACGTCCCTTAGAGTATAGCCTAGTCTTTGGACAGAAGCGTGGACCTCACTCAGCAGTGTGTGCCCTGTGGGAGATGGCTGATTACAGCACCATGATGCTCTCTCATTCACACACACACTGTCCCACTGCACCCCTCACATCTGTTCTTCACCTCATTGAATATGCCTTTTCAACTATATGGATATTGTGAGAGAAAGCCTCCATGTGCTCCTCTGTCAGTGCTCTTTTGGAGTAGGGAGAGTCTGGGGTTGACAGCTGGCCGTTCATATAATTGGATTGCAGACTTGTCATTCTCTATCACTGATGTTTCCATTGGAGCAGAACTGGTTTGGGAATGGAATCCAGTGCTCCATCTATAATTCAACTGAAACTCAAGATGTGTATGCCAGCACTTTTTACTTGGCAAAACTCACTATTTGTACAAGGAGCAAGGACCTGCGGCAGCCTGGTCTGACGACAGCTACACTAAATGAGACACAGTATTTTTGATTTAACAAGACAAACTAAAAGCTTTTCACAGAAGATATAATATTACATTGAACATCACAATGAAAAGCTTGAAAGATTTAGCCTACAAGATTGTGTCTGACAAAATTCTGCTTGTAAAGTGGCAATTTATAACAATGTTTCCAAAATGTTTGCAATTTTCAATTGCTTTTTCTTTCATGTTTTTCAGTTTGGAGCACAATCAGTGTAATTCAAGGGTGATATTTGCAAGAGATTTTACACCATAACTGAACATTATACAAGCACAATAAAAGATGTTTTGGTGTGCGTGATCTAACAGACTCATAATACATCATCAAGTTTAGGATGTTATCCTGAAATCCCACACACCATCTTGCAGAAATGTGAGATTCATTAGGACATACAACGTTTTGGCCCAAGGCCTTCATCAGGAGAATAGAGTGAGAGCTCAGGTGGCCATCTTAAATAGGGTGTGGCAAGCACCGAAGGGTGACAGGTCGTAAAGGAACAGTGTACCCAAAACAACATGATTCAAAATACAAAAGCAATCAACACATATGCAGTGTAATAATAATAATAATCACAATAATAATAATAATAATAATAATAATAATAATAATAATAATAATAGAAAAATAAAATAGAAGAGATTCTGAATACATATAGACCTTGTATATATTCACCAAAGTGAAAGGTGTACAGACTAACATTTTTGGGTGGATGGTTTGTCACCTGCTTGTCTCCATGGAGAATTGGAATGTCCCAAAGTATGACATTAAATGAATATTTATGAACACAAGCAGGTGGCAACAGCAGGCTAAGTTACAGTTGTTCTTTGAATGAGCAAAAAAATATCTGCTATTCAAAATGGCAAAAAATGACATTTTGAGGACATTTGATCGTTTAAACTGTGAAAGAAGTACAAAATACAGTGAGTTGTGTTTCTTTGATTCATCACATAAAAGTTTATTTTTTTTAGAAGGATCTGGCTGCAGACCTGCACCCACAGGACCCTCACATGACTTAGCTCCATCTACAGGTCCTTAGCAGTAAACTGCTGTTGTGCCAAACTCTAGTTTTCCTGGTTTTACACCAAAGACAATCCCAAATACTTTTCCTAACCTTAACCATTACACATTACACATTACACATTTTGTGCCTAATCTTAACCAGACACAGGGCCTACGGCAACACACATGGACAAACTACATATTACTGTATGTTTATGTTATTTGTATGTACACCATTGTACAAATGTGTTTGTGACATGTGACATTAAACTGCTAATTTCCCTACACAAGCAGAGAAGCGGACAGTTAACAGTTAATTTCAAATTCGAAAACTTAAAAATGCATTGGGGATGTACAATCTTTGAAGTGCAAATAAATGCAAAAAATCTAAATGAGCTTTTAATAACATAGCAAACTAAAGCAAAAGTAAAGCAGTGGAGGGTGGAGGTCTGCAACCAAACTTACTTGGATTTTTCTGCAAATAATCACAAAATACAGCACAATAATTTTCTTTGAACCAAACTTTATTGAAGAAACATTTGTAATTTAAGCCAGTGGGGGAAAACAGCTTGTCCTAACCCTAACCCATTGCAAAGCTGCCTTGGTTTGTGTAGTATTTTACAGCAGCCACTTAACTGCTGCTCAAAAAGGCGAGTTGGTGCTAATGTACTCAGATCTGTGTCGACAGGTCCCTGCATCTGCCGCTGGCCTGGCTGAATAATAGTGTGGGCTGACCCACTTTATTTCTTGTAAGTGCCAACTCATTTCTTTTGAGAATAGGCAAAGTCATTCACCCATTTTAGCTACAGGCCTCGGCTTAGAGCGCTGATATCCATGGGTTTCAGAATAATGGAAAACTAGGACAAACAAAATATGTCTTTTGAGTGGTGAAAAGTCCTCAAAATGTTGCGAGTCATTGGGCTTCAGGATGATGAAACGTTAGGACTGTTGTCATAGCAATTAACAGTTTAAAGAAAATATTAAGTCTTTTGAATGGTGGGAAGTCCTCCGTGTGTCACCAGGAAGATGAAACCCACAGAAAAGCACCTTTAGACTATAAAGTAAAAAAATAACATACCACTATACTATTTCCTAAGCTCTTTATTTATTTACCTTCTTGTTAAAGCCTGATCTCGTCACATCTCAGAAGCTAAGCAGGGCCGGGCTTGGTTAGTATTGCAAAACCGCTGGGAATATCAGGTGCCACATTGGGGCGCCATGGGCAAAGCTGACACTTCACCCACATTTCTCAGTAAGGTGGTGTGTGCATGAATGTTGGTGGTGGTTGGAGGGGCCGATGGTGTAGTACCTCAGAGCAGCTGGCTACTATAGTATATCTTACGACAAAGGAGTGAATGAATAATGCACTTCTGAGCAGCTGGAAAACCACTACGTATGACTAATGCTTTATTTATTTATATATATTTATTTTTGTTTATTTATTTATCTATCTATTTATTGATTCATTCATTCGTTCTGCTTTTTAATTACATCAAAATAACCTCATAATATGGTTACTGACTGACTGGTGATGATTTTCCAGTCCTTTTTCCCGAGTCGCTATTTGCATCCTTTCTACTTAACATGCTTATGCTAAATATATCCATTCTACCTCTCTACCCATGCAACCAACGTCTGTAAGGAAGGAGCGGTTATAGAACACCCCTGACACATTTCAAACGCTGGATGAGCTGAGATGAGACAGGAGGAAGCCTTTTCATGCCTCTGAATTTCAAATGAATCTGATAACGAATTCCCTTATTCTCCTTATCGTCACAGCTTTCTCCATAAAAAAGATGTAATCATAAAACTCTAATTAATGTGTATATCGTACACCCAGTCTAAGGCACGGTGTATAGAAATAGCTGCCTTCTCATAGTATACGGGCACACAGCCAGGGCGCCCCCGGTAGGAGCTTTCATTTCTGGGGGCCCTCGTCTTGCTAACTGCCTGCCTTCATCCGCTTTGATCACGGCGGAAATACCGAAAGCAGACACTTCAATCATGCTGTCTGTGAAGAGATCCAGTGCGGTGAAGCATCCCGTGCTCAGGGACTTTTGTATGGTAATTTGTTATGGAGGTGGAGGGGCGTCGCAAGGCTTGTTTTTGCAGAGGAGAGGCTTTGAAGTTGGTTGGAAGGGTCCATAGATGCACCGTGAGATTAGAAATGCAGTGGTAATTGTTCTGTCCCTGACTTAGTTGAAATAACGAGGAAATTCTTGCAGTTTTAACCTTCAAGCAGCGACCAGTTGGCTTGGATCTGTTATTGTCTTCAGAGGCCTGGTAGTCCCCTGCTGCCTTGTAGATTTTGAATTAATTTGGGGCATTGATGATATGTGAGTAATTTTATCTCCAGATCGACCACAGCATATTACTTGGCAAAAGGAGAAATTCAATTTGTCAACTGGACAAAAGTTTATTTAGTCGAATACGTTTTGCAGCTCATCCAAGCTGCTTCTTCAGTTCTGGTCTGAATTTTTTCGTGTTCAACCAAATAAACTTTTGTCCTGTTGACAAATTGAATTTCTCCATTTGCCATGGATTCTACCTACATGACTGAGGGATTCTATACATAACCACAGCATATTATATCTTTTTTTTTCAACAGACAACAGTGATTCATCTTATTCCACCAAGTAATAGACCTAGCTGAAGCTCCAAGCGACTATGAGCCTTAGTCTATAAGTGTACAGATGGTCTGGGAGGATTAATGGTATATATGGTCATTCAGGCTATGCTTTTTTATAAGGTTACTGTCCCCCCATTGGTAAAATCATCCACTGCATTTGACCCATCCTTCAGTGTCACTGGGGCAAGCGGTCAGGAGCAGTGGGCACCACAGTACACCGGCTGGCCTGTCTTCCATCTCCAGATCTAACAAGCTCACCAGAAACTATGGGTAATACAAAATCTCAGACCACTACAAGAGGGATAATCATCTCATGGATTGGGGCAAGATCATAGATCACAAATACCCTTGCTAGATCTGGGAATCCAAAGAGGTCTGGAAGCGCCTCCAGTTACATGTCCAAAGATGATAGAAATTAGTGCAGTGAGTGAGTGCAGCCAAAACTTTCAAAGTGTGCTAAAACAGAGGTCTGTTTCTAACCCTATTGTTTTGCAAAACTCTGTAATATAATATATCTATTCTAAAACAACAAGCATCAGGTCAGGAAGAGACAAGTATGTAAACTAGCAATCACACGCACACACAAGCAAGTTATCACATTACAATTTTATACAGGAGTCTCGGTGCTGTGGTGGCCCTGCTGAGTAGAAAGCCGTAAACAAGTTCAATCCATTGGCTGTTATAAAAAGTAATTTGAGTTTTACTTGTGAGAAAAGATTGCCAATTCTTCACAAGGGCTCCAGCTGTGACCAAAGTCCAAATGCATTTCTTTTTTTCCAGTGCCATGGCTGAGAGATTCAGTAGCTCTTTTTAGAAACTGTAATTGTTAAACTGTACCTTGGTATGCTTCCATTGCACGGTGCCTTGCTGTTCATTCTGCTGGAGAAGAAAGCATTGTATTGAGTAAGAATCTGATAATCTCCAAACTGTGCATGCGGCATTTGCGAAGTCTGTGTAGACCGGAGTAAATCAGAGGGTCCCATTACAGGCTCATGTTCACAGCGTGCAAAATCATCATGTAAACGTCGAACATGGTTGATCACACTTCCTAATCAGACATGTAGAGGAGCACTGGAGTCCTGCTGCTCAGTGAGACACATCTGTTGTCTATGGTCACACTGACAGTCTCTCTCACTGTGTGGACCAAGATGATGTGTAATGGGGCTACAAAGATGAAAGGGTATTTAGCTTCCACAAATCTACAAATTGTTGTTGTTGTAATGCTGGATATTCTACAGTGTAGCCATGTCCAACGTTTACTCTTTTGCGCACTCCTCGCACATTCTCAGTGCACAAGAAAACCTATGCAGCGCACTGTAAATCAGGGATGAAAGAGCTTTTAGCGGATCTCCGCTTTTTATTCAGCCGCGGGGTAATTTTTTTTATACAGACGCTCCTCAACTTACGAATGAGTTACGTTCCGGACACCCGTTCGTTAGTTGAATTTGTTCGTATGTCGTTATTATATGTTTAAGGCTTGTATAAGTTATCTATATGGATTTGTACTGCATTTAAATAACACTAATATCACTAATAACACAATAACACAATAAATAACACTAAATAATACTAATATTAGGGGTGTAAAGATTAACCGATTTGGATCAGTTATCGGTTTGTGACCTCTGCGATATGAGTGTACCGATCAGCGGAGCCCGGATCGGTCTAAATGCACTACGAAAGGTCAGATGCACCGGATTTACAGCCAAGAATCGGTTTGCTAGCTCCTGAGCGGTCTCTCTCATGGCGCAGCGCGTGTCTGCGTTCTTTCGCGAACGGTGGGTGGTTCACTTACCTGGGGTTGAAGCTTATTGGTTGGTTAACTGCCAATGATGTGAGCGGCACGGGCTATATGCGGAAGCGAGCACAAAATGTTTGCACTGTATAGCCGTGTCCCTATTCGCATTGTGCGGAGGGCGGGTTTCCCGCCGCCTCGTCTCGTCCGGAGATCTACTCTATCGGTAAGCTAAGCTAAGTTTCCTTTTATTGAGCTATGGTTAAATTAACTTGGTGCGCTACCGCTATTTATGGACATGGTTCGTATGTGTAGTTAACTTTTGTGCCAGTGTTGTGTCGTGTTGATATCAGTTTGATGTTTCACTGTCAGCTTGATAGTTTCCATGGCAGCTATAGACCATAACAATTGTATGATACTAGCGTTTTTATTGTCACGGTTAGTGGATTGGGTGATTTATTTAGACAACATTCATGTATTGGCAATGTATATTTGATTTGGGCTAAAATTGACTTGGCTAATTTACTTTTGTGTGGAAAATACAATGTATAATCAGAATTGGTGCATTTCTGTATTTATGATTTGTGTGTATAGAAATGTACTTCACACACACACAGATGATTTTTGTCTCAAAGGAGACTAAGGAAATGTTATAAGATGGAGAGAAAGTATTAGTTATTCAGTGGATTTAACATGCTAGTGTTCCTATAACTGTTTCTATAACTGCCTAGTAATATCTATCTTCTTGTCAGTGATATGTTACACTTTTACAGTTACTGAAACTCATGAGTGACTGAAGCACTAATTACTAATTCTGATTCATTCAGATTTTTGACTTTAATAGGCAACTTGCTTGTTTTATAAGGTCTTTTTTTTTAATTTTTGATATCTAACCTTATTGTTTTGTGTTGCTTGAGGGAAGGAATGTGTTGTATTTTAAGTATGAGCAGAGTTTTGCAAACCGGATTGCCAGTTTTTCAGTAGGCCTGGTGTATTGTCTGTTGGACACTAAATAAAAGGATACTATTTTGAAATTTAATTTTTGTTTCTCTCTTTTTCTTCTCAATAACTTTAAAGCACTTGGGAGTAAAGTTGTCAATTTGTATTGAATCGAAATTAACCGAACCGGATCGAATCGAATCGAATCAAATCGCACCGGATCGTTTACTAATTTTATGAATTGTCCCCGAATCGAATCATAGCCTGTGAATCGAGATTCGAATCGAACCGTTTTGTGAGTGAAAGATTCACACCCCTAACTAATATGCTTTTTAAAAATATGGAAAACTGATGAGATAAAAAGAAGAGGGACACAGAGGCAAACACAGTCAGCTGAGAGAGAGAGAGAGCGCGCGTGTGTGTGAATGTATGTGTGAGACTGTGTGTGTGTGTATTTACCTCCTATTTTCCTTGAGCTCTTGGGGAAAGATTTGACCTCTTCTTTAAACGTCCAAACCAGCCATGGCTGGCAGAAAAGGTTTCTTCTGCAGCACTTTCTCCTGCCTTAGCCTTAAGGTAATTAAAAAGCAATATGGCCTTCTCACTGATCAGCATAAGACTCAAAGGAACACGCCGCTGATTTTCGAGCCAAATACCAAGAAGTTTCTCCATCTCTTCTGAGTTTCACTCTCTTCTTGCTTATGAGGGTAGATTGCATACCCGCTGCACTTTTCACATGCTCTATAATGCGGTCCTTTTGTTTATATATCGTACCAATTGTCGAACGGTTCACGTTGTACGCGTGTGCCACATTCACCATCTTCTCACCAGCATCAAGTTTCTTTATTATCGCCACCTTCTTTTCAAATGAGATGGCTTGCCGCTTTTTCACAGAAGCTTCACTAGAAGCTTTTCGCTTTTCACCAACCATATTGGATTACTGTACGCATGCAAGAAAAACAACAAAGTTCATAACACCGCACCGTAGTAACACCGTAGTACGCCCACTTAGTTGAATGAGTGTACGTGACGCTTGGGGGAAGCTGCGCAGCGCCCTGCCTGTGCGTCAGCGGCGGAAATACGCACTACGTACTGTACCTGGAAGTCGGAATAGGCCCTAAATACAAAAACTCAAACATTTACCTTTTTAAAAAAAAACTTTCGATCCTGTTCGTAACTCCGAATGTTCGTAAATCGAATGTTCTTATGTCGAGGAGCGTCTGTATCTGCAAAGTGCGAGCCGCATGAGGGGGGGGTGCATTTCGGATGTCGCGCACAGGGATCCAAGGAGCGCTCAGGGAGTTAGTGTGTTTGCTCAGACATATTAAAAATTAGGGGGAACATTGGCCATGTCCCAATTCCAAGCATTACTAGTATTACTATTACTAATATTTTTGTCTTTAGGGAACAAGGAGCAGACCACCCGGCTCATTGAGCTGAGGCGGGACTTGTTTCATTTCGCAGACGCCCATGTGATCCACGGACTGCACTCAGGGCTCAGCGAGTATGCACCGCCTCGACTGCAGACTGAGACCACACTCCGAACCGTGCATTTGCTGAGTTGGGAAACTGCGAACATCGCAGAGTAGCAAGAGTAAATAATGGGTGGGGATTTATGACGATTTATGCAACGGTGGCCGACGAGGGTCCGAAAGGACGTGACAGACGGCCGGACAGACAGCTCTAAAACCGGACTGTCCGGAAGAAATCCGGACGAATGGTCACCCTAATTGTGCTGGTGAGGTAAACTTAAGAATTAATGTATTTTTGTTTGAATTTATATCAAGTTTGAGCTCCAAAACCCATGCTTTTGCTGACAGATGATTGGGTTGTGTATACCTCTCAGTTAAAAAGACCTAAACATATCATCCACAAACAGGGATGACAGTAGCACATTTAGTAGAGCGTTCACTCATTCGAGGTTGGCAGTTTGAATTCCTCTCTCTCTATACAGTGGTCCCTCGTTTATCGCGGGGGTTAGGTTCCAGAAATAACCCGTAATGAGTGAAATCTGCGAAGTAGGACAACTTTATATTTTACAATTATTATACATGTTTTAAGGCTGTAAACGCCTTAAAACATTGGAATTAACGTTTTCTCACATTTCTCTCTCGTTTAAACACTCAAACTTTCGTAGATTTTCAACAAAATGTATTAATAGTGAAGTGTGGGGGCTCTGCCGGGAGCCCCGCCGGACGCGCGAGGGGAGCAGAGACATGAGTCACTGGATTCGCAGGAAGCACTGCACTCATCCAACAGCACTGCCATGTCCCGGGACACGACGCGCACCAACCCCTTGGAGAAGTGCGCGTGGTCAAATCCGTGGCAGAGCAGCACGACCAGCGCAAGGCCGGGGCTGTGAGCACGAGATCGAACCGCGGCGCCCGGACCATGCCTCCCCCTCGGGACCGCGTCCTCGCAGCCCGAGCCACAAACCGAACACGCACAAACGAATGCTAGAGCCGCACGAAACCAGCAAAGAGTCGCACGGGTGATTTAATCCTGGTTTAGACCTGGTCTAGTCCCGGTTTAGTTCAGGTCTAGACCTGGTCCAGTCCTGGTTTAGTCCAGGACCAGTCCAGGTTTACACCTGGTTTAGACCTGGTCTAGACCTGGTTTAGTTCTGGTCTAGGCCTGGTTTAGTCCACGTTTAGTCCTGGTCTAGTCCCGGTCCCCCCGGCGTCCCCCATCTACAGTTCCTTTGCCAATCAGGACGCAGAACACAATGTTACACTATATTAAAAAAAAAAAGCGTGAAAAGTCCCTCAGTCGTCCAGGTAGAATCCATGATAACAGGAGAAGTTCAATTTGTCAACTGGACAAAGTTTGTTTGGTTGAAAACGTTTCGCCGCTCATCCGAGAGGCTTTAAAAAAAAAAGTTACACTATTAAAAAAAAAAAAAAATTCGCGAAACAGCGAGGCCGCGAACAGTGAACCGCGATAGAGCGAGGGAGGGACCACTGTACAGTAAACATCATTGGCTGAGCGGTCAGATCAACTGACCCACAAGTTGGCAGTGCATTTCCAGCTGCCGTTGTGTCTTTGGGCAAAACACTTAACCCACCTTGCCCACGGTGTTTGCGAGCACTATGAATGTGTACGAATGTGTGTGTGAATGAGTGGCTCCTTGATCTAAAGTGCTTTGAGTGCCTTGAAAGTAGAAAAAATGTATATAAAAATGTGACCATTGACCATGTTCCTCCGGCTACAAATTGAACCTGTCAATCTGAAAAGCTTGTCTACTGTCTGTATGTATCTCAAATATCCATTATTTGAGTTTTTAAATGAAACTGGTCAGCTTCATTTAGCAGCTAAGCATGTTTCTCCGTTGTGATGGTGACGTCATGATGATGGCCACAGAGCAGTGATACAGAACAGTGATTTGGCTGGTGCTGGACTACTTGTGCAGTATTAACGCACGGAAGTTAGCCACTGGAATTCTCACTGACCATGGTATAATTCTTTTTAATTGTATTTTGGAATTGGCTTTTTGTGAATTGCAAATGTCCCTATAGAGTCCATTTAAGAAGTGCACTGCAGCAAAGAAAATAGGTGTCATCCGCTCTAAATGGGTGCTAATATATTGGTTCTTCTTGAGTAGATTCTAATGTTGGGTAAGTTTCCACACTAGTAGCATATTATTAAAAAGGGGTTCATGATTAAAGGGTCGAGGGGTGACTAATGAAAGCTGAAAGAGTCTTGTACTGGGCTCCTGGGAGCAATCTTCTCTTTTATTGCCTTCACTGGGCTCCATTCACCCGTAGTGTTTACCATATTTTCAACCCATCATGTCTGGCTTTGTCATTCATATTTTTTGCCAACAAACAAGAAAAATATCTGCCCAAAAGACTAAAGAGGACTATTCTTCATCATCAACAACTTGAGCTGCATAGTTGCCTTTTGGACTAGAGAAGAATGACTATTTTGAATAATTCCCCGGAGTGCATAATTATAATATGACTTTGGCTGTCTAAAAGTGGTAGCCTGCTATCCATTATCATTTAAGGTGGTAGATAGTCATAAAAGTTGGAAAATTATCGATGTAATGATTTCCAAATTTAAAGGGCCCATATTAAGCTATTTTCTGATCTATGTTATAATGTTGTTTCTTCAACAAAAACCTAATACCAAATATCAAATACCTGGAGTGTTTTGTTTCATTCACATGCTCAACACTACTGTCATGTGGTAGTGCAGGAAGTGCTTTACTGCATTTTTAAATTCCATACACCTTCATTAGAATTATTTCAATAATTTCAGCCCTGGAATTGCCATTCTCTGCTGAATTAAAGGTAAAAGGTAGCTGTTGACTTGAAAACTACCACTATGTGACATCACAAGGTTTGGCGATGTAGAAAGGATTGCTCGCACATCTGTGAATGAACCAAAACACAACTCCACATATGTAACATAACATGGCAAAAAGCACACAAGAGTAAATTTTTTTTGTATTAAAGGATCTTTAATATTCAGTTTTTGTTGAAGTTTTGAAATTGTATTTCACACAATTTTGCCTGAAACATTTTACCACCTTTCCCTCCATCCCCCATATCAGGCCTGCACTATCACCTCTCTCCCCCCGACTGGGTATTTCATTTGGAGGAGCACTGGGGTGTTCCTGAGGGAGCCTCCTCTCTGCCACACCGCTGGACATGGATGTGCTGTAATCCTCCCCATGCCGAGCACAAGGCATCATGTGATTTCACGGCTCTGACTTTCATTTCCTCATACCCACATCCCCTCGCATCCTCCCAAAGACTCCACTCTTATTGTCGCTTCTGTTGTGGTATAAATAGTTGTTTATTTGTAAAGCATAGTAAGGGGGATTTCGACTGCTGCTTTATGTACAAAGGTTAGCAATACTGACGTTGTATCCTTAGACAAGACACTTTACTCTTGCCTCTGTTTGATATTGGTAATGGTAATTGCCCGTCTATTCTATCAGTCCATTGAATCCAGGAGAGCCATAGAAACCATAGAGCGTGAAATATCTCTGACCTTGAGACGGTCCAACCACAGACACTAATTTCACGTGTCCTTCAAATGTGGAAGACCTCTAGAAAATTCTAAAAACAACAAAATATATAACTATTTTTACCTGAAATAAGTAACAGTTTGGTGATTCAATTGTTGATTCTGAGAAAATTCATGCTATTTACCTGTTTTTTCTTCCCTTTTTTTTTACTGCACATGTAAGCAGCCATGTTTGTTTTTGACAGAACAGAGCACAGGTGTCTCTCTGATTCAAAATAATCTCAAAATCACCAGAAACACCTGCATACCTTTGTCGGTTAATAAATGAATTTTAGAATGTTGTATTTGGAAGACAAAGTACAATGAGTTAAACTCTTGTGTTTGCCACATTAGTTTCCCATTTGTTGCATAATTTCCCTTGTCAAAACTTGCACAGATGCGAACAGTCAGAAAGAAATCAGATTACTCACATCACATTTAACTGGAAATGTAATTGTCTTCTGTGTTACCATAGGGACAACAGATGGATATTTATTATATACTGGCGGCACGGTGGCTGAGTGGCTAGCGTTCATGCTTCACAGCAAGAAGGTTCCGGGTTTGATCCCCGAGCCTTTCTGTGCGGAGTTTGCATGTTCTCCCCGTGTCTGGGTGGGTTTCCTCCGGGCACTCCGGTTTCCCCCATCAACCCAAAACATGCGCCATAGGTAAAATCCTCCAGCTTAGGTCCTGACCAAGCCGAAGCAAGAAGATCATGGAGATGGTCCCCGGGCGCAGTCATGTGCTGCCCACTGCTCCTAATAACAGGATGGGTTAAATGCAGAGAAGAATTTCTCCTGTGTGAGATCAATAAAGTCACTTCTTCTTCTTATACCCTTGGTTGTACTTGGCATATTTACAATGTAACAGCTCATTGATCACTGATATGGACTGTCAATATCAAAATAAAAAAATAAATAAAATAACTGTTTATGGCATTTCAATAATCTGATAATACAGAAATCATTATTGGTGTGCATGTTAACCATAGACTGTATAAAGAAAGCAACTAAGGGAGTGTAATGTCACCTATAGCATTTGGCTCCAGTTATAGGGGCAGATTTGGAGTTCCATATTAGGAATAAGAATTTATCTACGGACAAAAAAGCGAAATAAAAACCCCAGGATTGTGTAGAGAGGGTTAATACAAACATTTTAAGACCAAAATGACGAGGCTCATTGCAGCAGTTCCAGAATCAACCCAGAATCAATAGAGCCGGAAATGTTCTCTTCCAATTTGGAACGCGGCGGCTAGTGTGTTTGTGTGTTTGTGTATTTAAACACATTTTCTTGAGCCCCCCAGCCCTGAACACAAAAGTGTTTACCTGAGCTTTACGTTTCGCTACCTAACCTTATTTCCATTGAGTAGCTCTGATGATGAGCGGTGTCACACTGGGGCCAGCCTAATCACTACGAACACGTAAACAAAGTGAGTAGGTGAGCCGAGAGCAAAGCAATCAATACATGTGCCTAAATTCATTGGTGCCGAAGTAACAGACCCATGTGCGCTGACACGAGCCGGGGTCAAGCATGGGGTCAACCAGAATGAGGCTATGAAGAGAAAGGAGCAGAGCTAAATACAGGTTATCTGACATTTACAGACAAACAAATGCCCTCTCTAACCTCACTTCTTTTCACACTCACTTGAATTTGCATGTAGCACTTAGAGTTATTAGAGATGGTTCGGCACTGAGAAATACAGCTGTTGTCTTTACTTGTTCGGTTAATGGCACTAAATTGCCAGACACCACGTGGATCCTCTGTCCCCTCTCCATCAGTGATTAACACAGGGTTTTCTCTGAGCAACCTCCTCTTAGAAGTGAGTTAAGTAAACAGATCTACATTTCAGAGTACAGCCCTATCGTAAGTACACAAAAGTCTCAAAATAGATTCAGTTTTGCTTATTCTGCATTGGGTTTTCTCCCATGAATCCGATTTCCTACATCAGTATTCATACATCCAGCTCAAGTTCTGTGTTTACTTTAGAATGCACAAAAACTCTGATCAGAAGCCCTAATCAGAGGACTACCTCTGAAACCTTTATTACTTTGGGACACTAAGGGATGAATGTCGGATTACAAAGCTGGATCCTCCTGTCCAAGATGCATGTCTGATAATTGGAAAGGCTCTTTACAGGTTGTCCCAGAAGCACTGGTTAAAGAATGGAAGAACCAGAAAATAATGGTTCTGTTTGTTTGTATTACATTATTTTGTCAGATATTTAAACCACAAAGAATTGTTTCCCTAAATTGAGTCTCTAGCCACTGTTGCTGTCATTTCACCTAGAAACAAGGTAGTTTGGATTTTTCCAAGGTCACCCCTCAACAATTGGGAGTATCTTCATTATTCGCGCTGGTCCTCTGTCGTTTCCATAGCAACCCCGCTGAGCTGACAGATGAGAGGCACGGGAGCCGGCCTCCTACATAGGAGGAAAAATGGGCTCACATGCACATCCATGCACACATGCTGAACAAAAGCACAAGTGTGCATCATTATGTCTGGGGAAGCATACGCTGCATTGTTTAAAATAAACTTGGCATCAGAGACGACTGCGTGCTGGAGAGAGATTGTAGTGCTGCACAAATAGGCCATTATGACAAAGTGGAACACAACAAGTCTCAATGGAAACACAGCATTCCTCCTCTCTTCTCCTCCTTCTGTTTTGCTGTTTGTGTCTCTCTGAATGTCTCTGCGGGCAGCCCCTGTGTGCCTCTGTGCTTGTTATCAGAGCAAACAGAGATGAGGGTGCAAGAATGGGCTACACACCGTACTCCAGACAGACGATAAAAAGAATAGGGAAATCAAGCATCTGGGAATATTCCTATCACTGCACACCTACTTCCACTGGGAGTAGCAACATTTTATCACATTAAAGTCACATGGCTGCATAGCACACAATGCACACTGCCTTCGAAGTCAAACATTTCAATTTCAACCATTTCCCTCAGGGTATAAAAATAGA
The DNA here is from genome assembly GCA_036785185.1 of Paratrypauchen microcephalus. Classification (NCBI taxonomy): domain Eukaryota; kingdom Metazoa; phylum Chordata; class Actinopteri; order Gobiiformes; family Gobiidae; genus Paratrypauchen; species Paratrypauchen microcephalus. Next base: position 8,417,807 of record JAVJIX010000005.1, read on the forward strand.
AGAAGAAGAAAAAAAAACCAATAAATGCAATAGTCTGGTAATGAATGGGACATTGCATCAGAACATAAACCTCCGTCTATCAGCAGCATCATAATGTTTTTCATGTGGCTGTAGTGTGATGTGAAAAAATGACCTAACCCAATTGTAGAATCATCCACACCCCTCAGAGAACCTTAAAATGATATTTAAAGTATCCTCAAGCAGTAAGCAATAACAATATGCTATAAGATTAACAATTAATAATATATTCTAAGTGTAACTTGAAAGACAAGTGGAGTACACTGTGTCTACCTGTTGTCATGGGACACTTAAGTTCAGTTAATGGTTGTTACATTCTAATAATACTCGTTTGTGTGCTGCAGGTGAAGCTCCCGTAGTAAGATAACTGATTGTCATAACTGTTTTGACATTTAAATTTTAAACAGACTTTGATGCTGCAGAAGAATATTGCTGTGTAGCGATTTACTTGTGTTTGTCTTTCTCGAGTTTAACAATTGTCATGTTAGTCACATCACAGAAAAATCTGTGTAGGTCCAGACTACTTGACTTAAGTTCCTTGACCTTCAACTTTACAGATGAGAAGGCTTCCGGCTGTTCTGCTGCTGTGACGCAGTCACCCATGGTGCTCTGGTGTGTCCCAAGGGAGCCTCCCTCAGCCCTGATGTGGGATATCTGGGAGAAAACATTGTCTGTCTGTGGAGATCCCCAGCGGCTGTCAGCCTGGAGAGCAGACAGGCCGGGCTGCAGCAGACTCCTGATAAGAAGAAGCTCAGACTATTCACACTTACACATGCACACACACAGCTCTGATGGAGACTCAGATAATGGCAGGTTTATCTCATCAAATCCATGCTTTTCATTGTCTTATTGAAGAATTTTAATCAGCTTGGCGGCATTAGCCCCTGAGACTTAATATAAGAAACATTGTAGTACTGCAGTGTGCCAGCAGGGGTCCCTGCTCCACTAATAACATCCTCCATAGTGCACCTCACACTGAAGCCCTGATATCTTTCTGCAACTTTCCCAGATTTTCTTGTGTTCACAGATGCAGTAGGAGAATGTGTGTCTTTTTTAACAGTAAACTTACATATGCTTTTGTACATGATACTGAAGGAGAACACTAAAACATATTCACTATTTAATGCACTTTCTTCTGAGCAACTCATTTGCACTCTCCTTACTGCTGTTTACTGAGGGACCCCACTGAGTTAATCTGTGCCTTGCATATTTCAGCTCTCAGTTTAGAATGTATAAATAATAATTATGGCATACTTATGTTTGACGGACTGACATTTAATTTATGCTTTTTTCTATAAGGAATATTTAATCTATTTAGATTATTTAAGTACAAATAAGTCTTGTGTTTTAGGATCAACAGGAAACACAAGCAAGGCTTCATTCTGTCTGCACTCATCCATGTATCAAGAATAGGCAAAATAGGCAAATACAAAAGAAATATAAATAGCAATGTACCAGTACACTGTGGTTTTAAAAGTTGTAGTTTGTTGAAACAGCATTAATAACATGTTTCACTGCTTATGTACAACAAAGCTGCACTCCCGAGTAGGCTTCTCACCTTTGCATGGCAACGATAAAGGATTGCAAATAAGAGTCATGTTTCAAATGCTAAATTATCAGTGTTGTTGGTGTAAAAATATACTCTGAAATGATGCCATATTGTTTGCAGACATAATGTAAATAGATAAAACATTGCTTAACTCCAGGATCTATCTTCCTCACCTGTTTGAGATGTAAATGTGCATATGGTCCTGACTGATTCCCTTTCATCACTCGGTGTAAGCATAACCAGACCTGAACTGGTTCCCTAGGTATTGTGTAACCAGAACAGTAATAGTTCTTCTCAGTATCCCAGACTGTGGAGCCTATTTTATGCAGTCAAAAATAGCCTCTTGGTGAATTTGGGGAAACCCTGTGTTTCACCTGTCGTCTGGGATTTAACCCAATCCACTCCCTGTTGTCTGAGAACAGACCATTAATTTGTCTGACCTACCTTAGTGCCATCATGGGACTTAATCTCCCTTTATAACTGCATCAGTGGTTGTCAATTTTCAACTATAGCTAATAACAATTGTATAACACAGGTGTTTTTAACAGTTTCTTGCTTAGCTATGCAGTGATCTGCCCACACAGCGTGTAGTTATTTTATAAAAAATTAACCAGAGCATGGGCCAAAGGTGACATGGCATGAGGGTTCATCTATCTATCCATCACTTACATGAATAAAAACAAGCCTGAGTAGTACAGTACATGTTTGTCCAGAACCATCAGACACTAAAAACAGAGGAGAAGCTGTTTTTTTTTTTTTCAAAACAGTGTCTGGGATGAAATCCATTTTACTTCTGTCCAGCGCTCACCTCCACTGTTCTTTCTGCATTACAACACTGTCTATTAGAATTATACATTTTTATTCCATGACAGTTTTAAGTGTATTTAGAATTTCAATCACTGTTTCGTCTTTGCACTGTTCCCTACCCACCTTTTGTAAACAGGCACAATACACAGTTTATTTTTACCATTTATATTGCTGGTCTTTGTAACTCTAATATATTGTGATGTGCGAGCTACTGTGTCCAAATAATTTCTCTTGTGGATCAATAAAGTTGTCAAAGTCAAAGTCTGTTTGTGACGATAAAATCCTTATCATGAATCATGTGCTTTAATATTTAAGACTCACCTTGTATAGCTGATTTCTTCTACAAGGGTTGAAAGGTTGGTTTACTGAACTAAAGTTAAAAGGTAGCTGTTAACTTGAAACCTAAAGCTTCATGACATCACAAGGTGGAACAGAGCCCTTTGAGCTTTGGAGATGTAGACAGACTAATAATAAAGGGTTACTCAAACATGTGTGAATGAAACAAAACACAACTCTTTATATCTTTTTGAGGTAATAACATTATTGTCACTTTTGCATAATATAAGACCTTCAGTCCAACTTAACTGAGTAAAAACAATAAAAACAATAATGCAACAAGCCTTTAACCCTAGAGCACTATTGCTGGGAGATTTTCACCAAAAATATTTACATTTTCAATATGTTGCATTTTTCTGAGTGTCATGGGTCCCTGGGAAGCTTCACCATTGTTTTTGACATCTCTGAAGGTGTAGGTGTTTCCCTACCCCAAAGCCCACTTTTTACTACAGGCTTTCAGGTCATTTTCACCCGGCAATAGTGAAAGAGGAATGTAAGAATGTAATGAATTTAATGTAAGAGGATGTAAAAATAGGTAAGTAAGAGTGGTTCTGGAATGTGTATGGTATCCTTATTTAGTGCAGTGGTTATGAATAAATATCACAAAGTGGTGATTTTAAAGGGAATTCTTATGGTGAAAATATTTTTACTGGTCATTTTTACCCACTGAAAAAATACTGTTTTTTGTTCCTCTCTCCTGCAACTGTTCGTGTGTCAAGGAATCTGTGCTTCACCAGGGAAGTCTCACATGTCCCAGGAATGGGTGGACCAAAGACCAAGTTTTTGTTCTCAAATTCCTATTTTTTCAGTAATTTTGGTGCATGTTTTTAGCTTCTTCCTATTTTTTTTTTTTTCATTTTGTTACACATACCACAGAAAACCGAAGAAAAGAAAAGAAAACCACTCTAATTTATCCTGTGTGATATTTTGATCTATTTTTCATGACAAGTACTTTTTGTTGGGTGTATTATATCGGTTAAAAATTACCTGGCAAAAGTGATGGTGTTACTTTTTATAGCGAAAGTTCTAGGGTTAATAAATGATCAACTCAAGAGAAGCGACGTATGTTCAAATTAAGTACATTTTCTCATCAAAGAAATTACTAAAATTCATCATTCTAGCCTGTTTACTCGTCTTTTATAGAGGCGTGGGCTCTCAGTAGTAACAGCTGCATGTTGTGACAGCTGAGTGAATCACAGCAGATAGGTAGAGCCATGACAGCCCCAGCACACCCCCACTGAGCTAGTTGCCCACTTTCAACCTACCGATGCCACTAACTCCCATTTTATACCTCTGAAATGTCACACCAAGCATTGCTGTATGTGGAACTGCAGTGTTTTTACGTTCAGCAATATGAGGAGGAGTGTCACTGTAAATTGTAGCTTCAAGACTTCATATTGGAGTTTGCAAAGACTCCAGCGTTCCATGCCCAGAATTTTCCCGCTCATTAAAAAGCCTGTAAGAATAGTGCGGCGTGTCAGGTGCGGCATAAATACACACAAACAAAGTCAGATTGGAGGTGGGGTGACACTAACCGAAGCTGACAGCGCTATCACAGCTACATACATGCTTGTTTTCTCCACACGTGTCGCAGGCTAGCACAAGCTACGTTTCAGATGTCACGCTAGCCTGGTAGACCTGTTTTACCTCAACCTTTCTCAGGGATATAGTCTGTTTTTATTATCCCTGTGTGAAATAAACACAAACTGCAGCGATTAAAAGAGCACCTGGACTGATCAATTTCTATTTGCAAGATGGTGATGCACAGCGAAAACAGCCATATGGCCACTTTCTGTCTATGAAGATTGACGTCAATAGTAATTGGGCCTTCAATATCCATATTAAAAAGAAAGGGGCTTTGGAGGAAATAAACTGCCTTCATGTGTTGTTATAATAATTGACTGCTGTTTTTTTTTGTTGTTGTTGTTGTTTTGGTTTTATTTTTATTTTATTTTATTTTTTTTGAAGCAACTTAACTATTCTCAACCTTGGGTAAACAATATCAGTGCCTTTCATTTAATTGGATTTAGTTTGAAGTGTCATCTCTAGGCAAAAACACTCACAAGTCTAAGTATCACTTATCCGATTGCAAAAGTGTCTGATTGCACAAGATACAGCAAACAGAAAAAAAAAACCCCAAAAAAAAAAAAAACATATATTAAGAATATATGGACACTTGACGATGAATGACAAATAAAACAAAATAAGAGTTATATTCCCAGACCATACCACCTTGAGCCCAGGCTGCAATCCGGCATGTTTACAACGTGTTAAGCTAAGGTTTAATTACACTGTTCCTGTTTGTTCTTTGCATTTGACCCATCTATCAAAGAAGAAGACATGCTTTATTCATCCCCGTAGGGAAATTATTTCTCTGCATTTGACCCATCCTTCACCCATCTCCATGATCTTATTGCTCGGCTTGGTCAGGACCTAAGCTGGAGGATTTTACCTGGAGCATGTTTTAGGTTGATGGGGGAAACCAGAGTGCCCGGAGAAAACCCATCCAGACACGGGGAGAACATGCAAACTCCACACAGAAAGGCCTGGGCATATATTTATATTTATATTGCGTCCGAAACAGTTGTCCACGAAACATCCAGCAGCATATTTCTCATTTGCGTATTGTCTCTCCATTTGTATCACTACGCCCATGTTAACTCTATCAGCCTGTTCACCTTCAGCGGATGTCTACGCCGAAGTTTACAAGTGAACAGGCTGACAGAGTTAACATGGGCGTAGTGATATGAGTGGAGAGAGACAATACGCAAATGCGAAATAGGCTGCTGGAAGTTTCGTGGACAACTGTTTCGGACGCAAGTATCACCTTTCTAACAAATGTTTTGTTTTGAGAAGAAAAACAAGCTTTATTTCATGTTCCAGGAAAGTTACCGGACCTACTTACGTGGGCTCCAGAAAGCGAGCCGAACCGGGATCAGCTGAGAGTGTCAGAGGTAAGCCGGTGTCAACACACGTAACTTTTAGAAGGAAACCCATACAGATTAACATTTAAAAAAAACAACGCACTATCCCTTTAAGCTATGCTTGGTCATCCAGTTTTGGATGTGTATGTATGTTCATTACCATACACTGTTCTAACAAAATGAACCAATAATAACTGAAATGAACTTGTGTTATTCAAAACAATCCTTTACAACCGATACTGTGATGAAAGCAGGTGTAAAAGAGTACAATGCATGACTGATCTTGCAGTTACATGGCGACTCTTACTTTGCCTACCACTGATATGAATTTGCCTCGCCACTGTATCAATACATTGCTACAAGTGAACACTTATTAGTTGGAGAAGTAGCTACACCATCTCATTATAGTCTTTGGTGTTTCTCTTGCTCTGTTCACCTTCCTGGAGCTGGGCACAAGTGCAGAGGTAATGTGATGCAGAAGTGAGTGGAGCGAGACGGAATTCTCCCAGAACCCAGTGCTTCACACCAGGGAGGCCCTCTGCGCACACATGCATATTCACTGTGTAAATACAGTACACACACCCAAAAGGCTTAGAGCTCACCTCAATACAAGCAGCAGTATAGTCCATCTGTGAAAAGGTAAATTGAATTTTACAGGCACAAAGCCCACTCCCCTGCGGTCTTTGCTGAAAAAAGCTCCACGTTGAGTCTAAAGCTCTTCTAAAGCTTTCTCGTCTCTTCATTGCTTTTCTTTTCGTGCTTTTCTTTGTGCCCCCCCGTCCCTCCGCTGCCTCTCTCTGTGGGGGAAATGAAGGTGTGAGAAACACTGATCGATATGCTCATTAAACACTTGTGTCTTTGTGCGGCCAGCAGAGGCCTGGCACAGCGTTGCACACAAAAGAGAAGAAAAAGTACACTGCATGGTTACAGCAAACTCACTTTTTTCACTTTTGCATATTGTACTTACTCTGTCTCCTTCCTCCAAACTTTATTCTAGTAACTCTGCACTTTAACAGCATGTTGGGCAATTGGGGTTAGCGCCATGGTGGGTCTTTCAATGACAAAATATAAAATGTAGACTTTTATGCAATAATTATGGTGATTTATAGTGTCTTAACAACCTTATAGTATGCAGCTTCTACAAAACAATACATTTATTTGATTTGTTCAGTAGAATGTGACCAGATTCTATGTATGACCAAAAGACTTTTTCTGATCTGAATCTCATGAAACATGGTCCATATACTGAGATTGAGCCAAACTATGTGTTAGCAACAAAAATCAATAGTAATAATAATAATAATAATAATAATAATAATAATAATAATAATTATTATTATTATTATTATTATTATTATTATTATTATTATTATTATTATTATTATTATTATTTATTTTTTTATTTTTTTTAATTATTATTATTATTATTATTATTATTATTATTATTATTATGCATCAGTTTCATATAGCGACACTCTGGACACTCAAAGACAGTTCATTGTTCAGTCACTCCACACTCGGTGGTGATAAAGCTATGCCTTTATTAGTCCCACAGTGGGGAAATTCCAGCTCTGCATTTAACCCATCCTGTTATTAGGAGCAGTGAGCAGCACATTACTGCGCCCGGGGACCATCTCCATGATCTTCTTGCTTCGGCTTGGTCAGGACCTAAGCTGGAGGATTTACCTATGGTGCATGTTTTGGGTTGGTGGAGGAAAGCGGAGTGCCCGGAGGAAACCCACCCAGACACGGGGAGAACATGCAAACTCTACACAGAAAGGCTCGGGCGACCCAGGGATCGAACCCAGACCATGCATGCAAACTCCACACAGAACACACACAGAAAGGTCTGGGCGACCCGGGGATCGAACCCGGAACCTTCTTGCTGTGAAGCATGAGCGCTACCCACTCAGCCACCGTGCCGCCAAGCTACTATTGTAGCCACAGCTGCCTTAGGGCAGATTGACGGAAGCTGCCAATCTGTGCCATCGGCCCCTCCGACCACCACCATCACTCATGCACACATCACTTTCATACTACATATTGTACCTTTTAAGAACTGGTCATGATGAGATCAAAAAGTGAGTGACTTCTTCTTGATTGCAGAGGAGCCCCAGTGCCACCAGAAGGCGGCCAGATCAGTGGTTCATGAACCACAATTTGCACTTCTAATATTTCAGTATTACAATATTGGAAATATTATTTATTCTCTGTTGTAAATAAGAGGGAGATAGCACAGGCACAGAGGCTTTTTCAATCTGTGTATTCAGCTATTATTAGACTCTCCCATACATTGCCTGAGCTTCTGTATTGAGTTAACACAAACAGCCATGGACTTCACCACTCAGCCCACACAATTAACCCCCCTGCTAGTGGAGGTGCACAGAAAAGGCAGTTTGATACATTACTTTCTAATTAAGTTGAGCATTACCGCCTCCACTGTTCCCATACAGCCAAGTGTGCAATTGTGTGTGCGTGAATAGACAGACACTAGCAGGTACTATAAATGCCAATAAGAGCTATCCATCTCTGCAGAGTCGGACATATGCATTTGAGAAAGTGTGAGCTCTCCAGTCCAAATGATGGAGAGATGTTGACACTTCGCCATCTGCTTCACTAAAGGCTCTATTTTTGGCTTTGTGCTGTTGAACATGGCTGTTTGGATTATATATAGCCCTCTCCCAAACCAGTATGGGTGATGTCTGTGTGTGCTGGGGTGAAATCTATTTAAAAGATGCCTGTGGTGGACCAGCTGGCCACTACAGTCTGAACCTCCTGCTGCCATTGTGACTAACACAGTGTCTTGGCTGTTAGAATCAATATTTGGGGACATGAGTAAGTGGGTGAATGAGCTGATGCACCAAATCTAGCTTTTTATAACCACTTGCTCTTAAAAAGTAAGATCAAATAGACCTGAATTTTATAATTATATATATATATTTTAATGTTTTTAAACTTTTATGTCTTATCTGTGTAAATATGTAACTGTGTTTTGTGTTTGCTGCTGTCTCTTGGCCAGGACTCCCTTGAAAAAGAGCTTTTTAACATTTCCTGGTTAAATAAAGGTCAATAATTATTATTATTTTAACTTTAGTAAATGCCAGTAGAAGAAATGGTTCATTTTGACTGTTTCTCACCCAGTGCCTGATTGATTTGTTTAAAGAGCCTATATTGCTTAGCAAATTAGAAATTCGATTCTGTCAGCTGGACAAAAGTGAATTTCTCCTTTGCTGTGGATCCGACCTCGAGTCTATATCACGCTATTTTCTGATCTGTGTTATAATGTGGTTTCTCAACAAAAACATACTTGGAGTTTTGTTTTGTTTCATTCACACATGCAACACACAAATCCTGAGTCCTTCTCTCAAACAGATAAGAACCGCCTTGTGATGTTATGTGATAATACAGTAAGCGCTCCACTGTGTTTTTAAAGCCCATACACCTTCAATACATCTTCACTGGAATCATTTCGATAATTTCAGCTCTGGAATTGCCAATCTTTATTGAACTACATGTAAAAAGTAGGTGTTAATGTGACAAGTACAGCTTCATCACATCACAAGGTGGAACAGAGCATTTTGAGCTTTGGGGATGTAAACAGACAAATAAACTGGGATTACTCAAGCAAGTGTAAATGAAACAAAACACAGCTTCAGTATGTATAATATGTGTATGAGGTAACAGTAATATCACATGGCTTAAAGCTGACAAAAGTCAATTTTGTGTAATATAGGACCTTTAAGTTGGAGACAAAATTAGAGTGTTTGTTTCACATATAATTCTCAGCAATATTAATCAATGGTTTTGGTGTAAACATCTGTAGCATGGTTCACTAAGGTGTGAGTGGCTAGGGTGGGATGGTGGGATGTCAAGGGGATTTGTAAGCCTAGCACAAGATCAAAGTGTAGGTACTGGTTGAAGGCTGAACAAAACACAGCATGCATAGTGTCCTCCAGCTGCCATGCCGAGAGGGGTGCTGTGACCCCTGTAGCTGCTCCCTACTTGGGTTAAGTGTAACATGAACTCCAGAGAGTATTGGAACAGTGCTAATAAACTGGCAGTGTTTGTCTTATTTGCCCATATGGGAAGGTCAGGTTTCATACTATATATCAGTGTATGGATTTGCTAAGTTTGCCTGAGTTTACTTGGTGCTGTAGCTCCAGGAGGGTGACAGAGGTGAGCTCCTTCTGTCCCTCTGCTCTCCACAGTTGGACCGGTCAGGCGTGGTTGCCAGGGTGATGGTCTCCCTTGCCAATGGTCAGCTCACTGTTGCTATGCTAATAAGGAGTGCGTGAGCGCCGTTAATGGTGTGTGGCTCGTATTTACAGAGTGACATCGCAGGTCAGAGTGGGGCCAGAGCTTTTAACTCCAAATGTCATGCCAATTAAGAATTTGTGAAATTAAGCAGGCAATATCCAAATTAGCATTTTATTCATTAGGCGTGAAGCCACTCTAATGGGATTCCTCTGCCACTCTGTGTCTCCCCTCATCCTCCTCCACTTCTGTGTTTCCCCTCAGAGCCGGTTTGGTGTAGTTTATCAGTTTAATCAGCGGTGTGGAGGGATGGGGTGAGGAGAGGGAGGACACACGTTCTGCATTACTTTCCCAGACTCGGAGTAATGCATCTTTATTAAGCTCCGAGCAGCAGCCCAGGAGACGAGCCGCTGCTATCACTGTCAATTAGCGGAGGAGGCGCTTTGGGAAGAGGCCTGTTTCTCTTTATTAATATGTCCAAACAAGCACACGCGCGCACACACACACACACACACACACACACAGAGGTATAGAAAGAAGTGTGTTTATTAAAGGACTCTCACAACAGTGCACAGCGTACATGGGAATGTCATCAGGCAATGCCAGGTGGAGGTGCCCAGCTCTATCAAGACAGGAAAGATAGAGGCAGTTCTCTTTTATTCAACACAGGGGCAGATATTACATTATCATTTCATCATGGCTTTCTGGCAATATGGCTTTTTCAATCAGCAGATACAGGCATTATTTATTCATAGATGCATTTTTTAAAAGGCACACGAGATACAGCAGCAGCAGCAGCAGCGCCGATCTCTACAGAGTTGACACAATCAAATATACATGAATATAATATTAGTGTGATAAAGGGGGTGGGGCAGACGGAGGGTGAATTAGACTGTATTCATCTGCAGTAGAATGAGAGAGAATGGAAAAAGAAATTGAAGTGTTGGCTGTGTTTTTATTTTCTGTGTTCATTTAGTCTCACATTCCTATTTGCCTGTGCATGTGCTACAGTCAGTCCATGTGTGTATGTGCATGTGTGTGGTCGACACTATATCCTTGCTTTAAGGCGAGTGTCTCTTTAATGAGGCTTTGCAGCGAAAGGAGCTCCCTAGGATTCGGGACGTGCTCTGCATCTCAAACAGGCTCTCCTCTATCTCTTGCTCTCTCTCTCACACACACACACACACACAGCTCTACGGGTCGTGCACATGTTGCCAGGTCCTGCTGTGCCCCACCATTGATTGCTGGGTTTCCTGAACGGAGTGAGAGCTTGTCAATGGGAGACAACCTTTCTGAAGCCGTATATCTGTGCTTCTCCAGCTGTTTTTCACACACCTCTCTGAGCCCTGCTGCGATGCTCCCTAACCTCATGTTTATGGATCCCACTAAGTCTGGCTGTTCGTCAACGCGCTGCTGTCAGAGGTCCTTCATTCTCCTCTTTACCCGCGCTCCCACAAATGCTATGAATAATGAAAACATTGGTAAGGACCTGATACAGCGCTCTAAAGTGGCTGTTTGTGTGCTGTAGTACGAGCAGAATACGCAGAGGGGGAAAGAAATTGCTAAATGCTACCTGTCAAGTTAACCGGACCTGACGGTTCTGGCAGTGACGGTGCATTAATGCTCATGTGGAAAGTGCTGAGTGGCCTTTCATCCTCTCTGGGGCTTTGTTGGTGCAATGGATCGAACACTGTTGCTTTGCACAATCTCAAAAGCTCCATAAACGCTATGATCGCCTCAGAACTCAAGTGTCTATTTGCAGTTATGACAGCCAAAAGGCTTGTTACAGCTGTGGTTTTGGGCCATTGAAAAAAGAATAAAAGTTGATATAACTGTGAGAACTAAGTTGTAATATTTAATCAATTACAAGCCCTCTTCAGTTCAAATGCAGAGGTGTCTGGAACCGTAACCATAAGGAACATCACAAACAATTGTTGCAATCATAGAAGCTAATTGTCTGATATGTCTCTCAAATGCGGAAGACATCACCTCTCAAACATTATTGTATCATTAAGAACAAAATATATTTTACGTACACCTGTGTTAACGTAGTCCACATTGGTCTCAAGGGACCAATTACTTAGTCCTGAATGCAAACAAAAGCTGTTCTCAGTGAATGGCTGTAATCTTATTGTCTTTTGAGACAGTGGTACGAGTGCCGGATCAACAGTATAACGTCGAAATCATCAAGACACTGCAGGACTTTTTACTAGCATTGATCTGCAGACAAAGGAAGAAAAACACTCTTATTTAAATTTGCAGGGAGCACCATTGTAGCATTTGCCAATCAATTGAACGGTCAGAGCCATTTTATCCCGACCCACATGTATGCTCTCATAGTAATGTTCACTCACAAGTCGCAGTACATGGATGCGACAGGAAAGGAATTTAATGTAAAAGAAATAAATAAACTGCAAAAAAAATTAAATGACCTGGCAATCTCAGGTGAACCAAGATCAGCTTAAAGATAAGAAGAAATTGGTAGAAACATTTTCAATCATCTGGATGAAGTTTTTGAAATATAGACATTTCGACTTCCTGGATGTAATTTTCAATATAGAGTAGAAGTGTATTTTATCTGCACAAATCTCTGGGGCCTGACAAGGACCAGAGCTGTGTTGTTTGGTTTTATCCATGTCACGGCGGGTTGTTTTTCAAGGAGAGTGTTGGAGAGCAGATCTGCTCATTAGTGGCCTGCCTGAACTCTTCTTAATGAATGCTATCAGCCCCTAATGAAAATGATTGTTCTTGAGCACAACTAAATCAAAAGGTGTTTAAACCATGCGCTCCAACCATGCACGCCTGCACTTCATCAATGTGCGTTGGTCCAAGAGGCCTCCAATGGCGACAGCGCCATGGTTACAGAGGCCAATACCCCCGAGAAATCAAACTCTCATTTAGGCCACGGCCATGGCTCAATACTACTGCTCGGTATCGACCGGGCACACTAAAACACTGTCTGCCAGTGTGAAAGAGCAAAGGGTGGGCCACAATGAAGAAGAACGATTCAAGGAAAACTGCTCCCATTGATTTATCTGTTATTGATGACGCTTATATGGCATGAGATATGTGGACATCTGACCTGTTTACCAGCTTCTATTATAAAAGTTTCTGTGAACAATGCAACTCAATATACAGCTATTGTTTTCACAGTACATACAAAACACAATTACCCGAGCATCTCAAAGTGGAAGATGGCCTGGGGCACTTTCAATAAAGTTATGGAGAATACTGGAAAAACCAAAGAGAAAATACAGTGTCCACACACACTTCACCTCAGCCTACGAATGCTGGACAATCTCCAGATGTCTAAGATACACGTTTTTTATTACTGCTGCTGTCTGGTAATGTTTTTAAATGTCTCCTTTCAACAGTAAATTGTTGTAAAGCCCCTATATTTATGAAATCAATTACAATATGTCTACCCTGGAAAGATTCAGACATGTTTCTTGTTTGTAAATGAGCAGGGAACTCATTTGGTGTGTTCTTGAAGAAATCTCTATATTCGAGCCAGATATGAAGGACAAAGTGTGTTTTCAAATCAGAGTTCATGTGGGGCTTCCATCGCTCTGTTTGGACTTGCAAAGCATTCAGAAAACCTTCAGCCTGTTAGAAATACTATTTTTAAAACTCAGGGGAAGCAACTTCCAAGAAAAAAGAAGAAAAGAGTTGGCTGGCATCTGAGGTTTGTAAACTACAAAACAGATTGTTGGCTGATGTTTAAATAGCTACTGTCTAGTCAGCAACATTTTTATTAAGTTATGGAAAATTATTTGGGGAGATCTTTTATAAATGAGAACTATAAATTATCTTAGAAAAACCCATAGCAGATAGCTATGCAGTCACCCGTCTGTAAGTCAGTCCAAGTTTACTAGCATTGGAGCTGTTTCTAGCCTTTTTTATTTCAGCCTTTTCACAACCTCAACAAAACCACAGCAGCAAAACATTCAGCCACTTCAACCTCTTCATCTCCTCTTCTTATTCACACCTACAATAGATATTTTTCTTCTACTATCATCATATCTTTTGGCAACTATCTGCCCAGGTCTAACCAACATTTGCTCATCTGTTTAAGCCACTCCAGGTCAAAATGCTATCTTAATACTTTCATTAAAGATAAGTAAATTATAATATTACAATCAATTAAATTTAACAAGACACACTCTTGAACTAAATGAGAAGAAATCATTGTCCTTGCTTGCTCCCTGTCCCCAGACCTCTCCCCCATTTACAGAATTTCATATTGGGGCTCTTAAATTCCAATCAGTTATGCCGCAGTGCTTTTCAGAGCTGTCAGCATGCTAAATTGCCAGGTGCAGCTTTACCAGCGATTTATAAATAAATTTTACACGACTTAATTTCATCACTCCTCAGGCATCGACCCTAAGTCTCGAGGGTGTCAGAATTGCTTTTCAATCACAAATAGAGCGGTGGGGGCTTGGCAGGTGAACGTGAGGCAAGATGGGATCGGTTGGGGTTGGGAGTTTCGTGGGTGGGTGTGCGTAATGAGCATGGCGTCAGCCCGAGGTTGGCACAGCAGTCGGCAATCTAATCAGCGCCGCAGCTTATTTTCCCAGAGATGTGTGGAAGAATTAGATATTTAACATGGGCAGTTTTTATCTTCCAATCACACGGTTTCAGGCCTGCTTGGCGGACACCTTGTTAGGAGCCGAGATGTACACAATCAGGAGGTGTAGGAGGCTTGACAGCAGTCCGTGATTGAATGCGGATGGGTGTTTTCAACAGCTTAGCACAATCAGACCTGTTTGTGAGTCCAAGTGTCGCTAGCATTGACAGGTGATGTCTAGAGACTGGCACAAATTGGCAATCAGGTGCAGTTGGCATGGACGCTGCTTTTTACTATCTAAGATCCTGACTCCAATTGGTTTTTTCACCATCCTTCTTTCACCCAGACTGATTTATCTTGACCCCGTCAGGTGCTCCTGACAACCACCATTAGCATCTCAATTACACTATATATCTTGTTTGTATCTTTTTTCCTCCATTCAGATGCTCGGAGACTAAATGGTGCGTTTTGGCATTGGCCCGCTCCTCCAGAACTCCCATTGCCAGTCTATCAGCGTTTTCCATCTTGGTTTTCTTAATTAGCCTGGGTGGGACCATCACTTTAGCCGTCATTAAGGCAAGTGAGCAGATGTGGGGGAGGCAGGAGAGAGGAATGGAGGAATGGTGAGTTGATGCATGAGGACTGACAAGAAATAAGACAGCCAAGTGAGATGGTGTCAACACCTGCAGGCTTCCTTCAACTATTCCACCTTCAATATATTACGGAGCAGAGTAGAAACATTTGCACACAAGGCGGATTAGGTGGATATGCTGTGAAAGATCTCCCTCAAAATGTTATTCAAATAATGTTTCAGAGGCTTCGTTTTGATGCAGTATACAGTTTGGTGTTGCTTAAATGGAAGCAAATTTTAATTACCTATGGCCACGTAAATGATATTGTTTGTTTCTTAAAACACAAGGGTATAAATGCATAACGCAATTAGCAAGATGAAAAATGCTAGCCTGGCTTATTCCAAACTTTTAAGCATTAGCCTTTAATGACAGGATGTGCTAATTAGCGAGCATCTGAGAGGTTAGTGGGTGTTTGTCTGAACTGCGAACACAGCTACGTCTGCTCTTTCCTTCCCCTCTACGTTAAGCTTTGCTAATGGCTGCCCACCTTTAGCTTGATAATTAAAACACAAACATTAAAGAGTTGCAAATGTTTTAGCTCAAAACAGGAGACAAATTATTGGCGGTAAAAATGTGCAACTATTCTGCTTTTTGAACTGATGACGACCCCTTTGAGTAAACCTACAAGTCAAACTTGAGCTTTGTTAGAGTGGGCTCCCCGCTGGGATGTGTATGCTCTCATTACGCTGCACAGAGCCTTCAGACGAAATAGTGTATGAATAATACAATAATATAGTATTTTGCTCCATTTTTCGACCAGTGGTTAGCTTCCTCCCCTGGCTCTCTGGACCCTTGCCTCCTGCAGGTGTGTGGAGATGAGTAGGAAGGAGAGGGGGGCAGCATGTAGCAGATGAAAGCGAGGGAGAATCACTGATGAATCTCCTCAATGCTCGCACTCTCTATGCTTGGCTGACTCTCTCGTTTTCTGACCCAAATCTAATGCGACGGGACTCGTTTTCTGTAGTCCCCTTGCACGCCTTCCTGCCCCCGCCTTCCTCCTCCTCGCTACCACCAGTTGCGAACACACCCCTTCTATTTTTAGCTGTTTGTCCTTGAGTTACTATTCCCTGAAAATTGCCGTGATCCATAAAGTACTGGCTTGTGTGGCGCTTGAGGGAAAACACACCGCCTACCTCCTGCCAACACCATCATCTCATCAACCCCCCCAAATTCGATCATCTCTGAGCAGAGTTTGAGCAAGCAACAAATTGTTAGCAATTTAAAGTCTTTGGCTATTACTGGAGCGAATATTCCGCTCATTAAAGAGGTGAAATGGAGGGAGTGCTAAACGACTGTAACGGCAACAGATCAGGCTGTTCTCTTCTCCGCTCCGGCTCAGAAAGTTATCCACTGTAGCCAATTAGCACGCCGTCTAGCATTAGCTGCAGCTCTCATTACCGTCGTTCCTCTCTTCTTCCTCACATCCTCCCTTCCCCTCATTCTCCTCTCCTCATTAGAGCCTAGCCGTAACACCCTGAATCATAATAGGTGCTCTATACTGTGAAATGGCTTTAGCTTTGTCTCATTTCGCTGCTTGTAGCACATTAATGAGTAAACAGACAATCTATGGAGTGCACACAGCAAGACATGCACACACTGTCATACAGATGCACGCACACCCTTGATCTGTCAAAAAGCAGCTTTTTGAACGCCTCAAGAAAAAATCCCCCGTATTCAGAATCAGAGACAGTGGAACTAATCTGTGCTGCCATGCGGATATTATACAATGCACTGATATCCAGTACAATGGGAAAAATTGCATTACTGCTTTATGCTGCCAGTATTCCCAGATAACATATTGAATTATGTCTGAAATTGATGTGTTGGTTATTAGAAGCTATACCATACCGCTCGGGGCATTATTCAATCATCATTTATTATTAATTTGTACTGGAGCTTTAAGATTAAGGATCGAATAGAGAGTTTTCACGTGACGTCATAATCGGAAAGTCGGCCATGTTGGAGGGTTTCGAAGCACAGCGAATAGTGCATTTATGCCGCAAAAAAAAAAAAAGCAAAATGGTCAACTATTGTGCGGTCACAATAGACCGGACAGAGAAAAACACCTGCAGTTCTATTGTTTACCTAAAGTAGTGACCAGCCAGGGTGAACAGACAGAGCAATTATCAAAGGAAAGGAAGTGATTGTGGATTGCCAGTCTCAAACAGAACTTGGATGGGAAAAATCACAACATTCGCATATGCTCAGGTCATTTCGCAGCCAGTAGACATTTCATACTGTGCATTGTGATTGCTAATTTTGAAGCAATTTGTAGCGACCATGTTATATGCAAATACCGACGAACACCAACATTAGCCCCTACAGTAGATTGTACTGTATTACAATGTTAATGTTTTAATCTTTGCAAAACGTGAATAATTAAAAGCAATATACTAGTACTTGAACATGTTACACACACACACTAGATATACATGTAAGTATGCCTACCTTTGCCATCACAATATGCTTGTCTCCAATTTTCTGCACTTTACGTTCTCGTAGCTAGCCACAAACAATCTGGTTGTTGCCTCCAGACCTTTAGAGCTCTTAAGGTCTTGTGCTGTATAAGGGCTTGGGGAAAAGACCAGATAGTTGACAATATCGGGATCGCTTACAGCAGCAGAATCGACAAATCGCCACTGTCACTGAACAAACTTGAATCCATCTCATACGGATCTTCTTGCCCAATTAATTTGAGTTTGTTCATAAACAATCCTTTTCTTTTCTTTGAACTGGTCAACTGTGTCAGAATTTTTGGATTCTGGTGTGGAAGGTTTATCGCGAAATTTTGATTTTTTTTCTGCATGGTTGCTATATACTGTAAACATGTTTAATTTTGAGCGAATAAACCCTTCAAGATGGCCCCACATTTGGGTAATCGTCCTGTTTTTCTGAGTTTGTGAAAACGTTCTATTCTATTGGAGACTGTATTTTTTGCAGTAGGTTCATCACTTAATGGTTTGGATAATGAAATAACCCTATTTTTAGACATTGAATTTTCATCCTCTTTTACCGTCAACTGGTTGTGTTACACTGCCATAATATTACAACCACAAACTTTTCCATGATGTTTCTATTTCTCCAAAGGTTGTGGGATTATTAAATTTGAGATATTGTAGGCTGTAACTTGTTCGAAGAAGTTTGGTGCAGGATTCCGGAGAAGGCGGCGGAGACAGCGGCAGAGGGTGAGATGGATATGTGCGTTGGGGAGCGCATCGACGTGCACCCACCCTTATCATGAGCTCGGAATGTAAATATGCGTGAGAGGATTATCAGAGAGGAGCAGGCCTTTGTTTCTGTGACACTGTGACGTCGTCTTTGTCTCCCTGGCAGCAGACATGTGTGCCGCTGTTTGTGTGTGCTGCGGAGAAAGACAGAGTGTGTGACACGCAGGCATCTGTTTCCTGCTGGAAAAGGTTAATTACATCTCCACTGGCTGACTGGACGTGCCATGCATAATCACACACGCTAATGAGACCTGCATGTGTGTGTGTGTGTGTGTGTGTGTGTGTGTGTGTGTGCGTGAGGGGAAGGGGCTTTGTCTTCTACATGTGCATTCTGAAGACACTGCTCGATATCAACCACTTGTTTTAGCTTTCAGGGTCTATTGTTACTGAAAGAGGAAATGAGATGTGCTAGCAAAGGTGGGCACTCAAACAGGTGACAACTGGAAGTGCACGGCATTTGTGGACACTCCTGGAATCTGCTCGTGCTAATATTGTACATTGCCCGGTTTCAGATGACATTACAACATCCTTGGCCAATAATATTTAATACAGATAGGGGGCAGTTAAAATTCATATAATTGAAATGCAGATTTTTGTTGAAATAACTGTGAATTCTTGGGTCTACACTTTAATAGAAATGATCCAGTTTAACATTCGTGAATTTAGCTTTTGGATATTTCATTGCAAAATCACCAATAAGCAACAATTAGTTTCCATATGGTCAGATCATTGCTTTATTTTTCAATATTTCTCCAGTTTGTAATCTTGTCTCTGATACATTTTTGTATTTACGAAACGCCATGCAATCCCCAGATCTGTTACAAATCTCTTACATCATTAACTTTCCTCAGAGCGGCGGGTATATGACGAGACCTCTGTTTAACTATGCAACACTTAGTCTGACTGGGACATTAGTTGACGGTCTGTGCCTCTAATTACTTGTCTGCGCATAAATGAGACAAAGATGGTGCAACGCCTTGGGAGGGGCCGCTTTTCCCTGGCCTGTTGCTCATCCTGACCCCTGACTCCTATCTTCACACTCCAGCTAAGTCGCCGATTGGACAGCTGCTCAGCCCTTAGATGGAGCCCAGTGCAGCGTGAAAGCTGAGATAGGCTTCGGCACTCCATGGGTGACTTTGGAAATTACAACACACTTTCCCACTCGGCTGAAGTTAGCTCTAAGTTGATCTGACACTGGCAGGCAGGTAGGTATAGAGTGAAGAGGAGCCGCGTTAGTTCCATTTCAGTGTCCGTAGAGCTGCAATTGGGGTTGGAGCTAAACAGGGCTTCGAGGTGTGACTGGATAGAATAATGGATTTCTGGATTTCTATCATACAATGCGCGAATTGTGGCCAGAATTAATTTAGTAGACATGAACTATATTTTTCATCGGTAATGGCAAAGTTTGCAGTTGACAAGAAAGGGACAGTTTATATGGAGAAAGAATGGCACTGGGCTAAGCTGAGGGTTCACATGGTATGACTTTGAAGCTCTGGTACAACTATACAAATATGGCAAAAGGAGAAATTAAATTTGTCAACTGGTCAAAGTTTATTTGGTCGAATACGTTTTGCAGCTCATCCAAGCTTTTTCTGAACTGAAGAAGTAGCTTGGATGAGCTGCAAAACATATTCGACCAAATAAACTTTGTCCAGTTGACAAATTGAATTTCTCCTTTTGCCATGGATTCTACCTGGACGACTGAGGGATTCTTCACACAACTATTGAAAATTGAAAAAATTCTATTGACATTAGATATAAAATAATACTTTGAAAACAAATCAACATTGGAAGTTTGGTTTCCCATATTATGCATTGCTTTTAAATCATTTGGCTTTGGTCTCTATCTTTTGGATGCATGTTCATTTGGACTACAGACCTGCATACTTTTAGAAATACATTTAAAATAATTAGCAACATAGCTATTAGCAATGTAACCTGAAGAAGAAGGCATGCTTGATCAGTGGGTTTCAGAGTGAGGAACAGCTAGCACCGTTTCCATAGTAATTAACAATAAAACATTCTATAATTTGAATGGTGAAAAGGCAAATTAGCTTAGAAGTGACTGTTTTGAAGTGACATGGCATGCTTCAAAGCTTATAAAAGTTTAGCATAATATGGGAGCTTTAACAATGAACTTACATAGCACCGTTCATTATATTTCTAACATGTATGGCTAGGATTTTTTTCTGTCAGTCTGTAAGTCACACATTAAAATACATGAGAATTTAAAGCTTTAAGGCTTGCCCAAAGGCACATTGACATCTTCACACTTGGGTCTCCTGGTCCCTATATCGTCCAGGCTCCTCACCCTCTTCCTCTTCCTCCTCCAGTGCTTCCTTCCTCTTCTTCCTTCGTCCGCGGCAGAAGCCATTGAGGCCACAGAAACAGGCACAGGTGAAGGGCATGGCTTATGGGAGCTGGACCATCCAGCAGACCTGCAGGGACAGACAGAAGATTGTAGGAGAGGAGTTAGAGACACTAAACTATTAAATGTTTGAATATCTTTGGTATGGCTTTTTTTTTTTTTTTGCATTCATAGACTAATACAAACATGTTAGCATTCCATAGGTAGTCCCACACTGCCAGCTCAGTCCTTGTTATTGGTCTACATCATCAGAGGTATAATAAAACAGAAGCATACCCATACTGGACTGCACTAGACTAGAATGGACTATTACAATGGCTGGAGGGTTCATATCCCATGCTGACAGGAAATAAACTTCTAGCTACTTGAATACATTGTACAAAAATGTGCACACACGACGTTCATTTAGTTTTAATGTAAAAGTCTCACCAATTTTCATAATTTGTTTATAATGTGACAGGCTTTTAGTTTTTATCACATACCTACTGTAATTTATGCTTGTTGGTTCTCCCTTAAATTACCTTTCCTTTTTACTTAATGAAAAAAAAAATAGTTTTATTATGCACCCCCCACTTTTCTTCTAACAGCTCAACCAATCAGACCTATTCACTTTGTTATAATGAGTCATCACACTAATGAACACCAAAAAACAAACACATTTTTCAATTTGAGGAAGCTAATGGTGTTACTTCTGAAACACATTCTGTGCCACATCCACGTTCCAAAATTCTATTAATATACAAGATTTGCTATTTCTATAAATAGATGAGAGACGTGGGCATTTTCTTTGGTCAGCTCTCCACACCCACTCTGCAAGCTGCTGGTTAGTTAGTGCCCAACAGACTGGGATAATCTTTGTATCAGTTTAAGTACCTGTGTATGGAGATTTGGGCTGTAGATTTGAAGTTGTTTAGTCAATGAATCGGTTGACTGATAGTCGACCAAACGTTTTAATGGTCAGCTATAGTAGATAAGTATTTGATATGCACAACACCAAGGAGAACGCATGGAGTCACATTTGGGAGTGACTGGACAGTGTAATCTTTATTTATGAGACTATTATTTATAAGACACTATTTACTAGTACTTCTCTGTATACATAATGGACAGCTTTTGCCAGTGACATGGAAGAAGTACTCAATTTTGTCACTTCAGTAAAAGTACAGCTACCAGAGCAAAAACAATACTCAAATATAAAAGTATCACATGAAAAAAATGACTTAAGTACTAAAATTATGCAAATGTACTTAATACGATTTTGAAATCTAATTAAACTTAAAATGTAGTGATTTTAATTTGTGCTGAATTTTGATTGATCTTTTTTTTCCAGCTGTTTTTGTATCAGACAATAATTTAAAAATACTTTTACTTTTCAGTCCAGTTAAAAAATGTAGTGGATTAGAAAGTACAAATATCTGCTCTCGAATGTAGTAAACTATAAGTACCACTGGAAAATATACTTAAGTAAACTATAGATACCTACAATTTATACTTAAGTAGGAGTGGGGTAACAAAACCAAGTAAAAGTTAAAGTATTGTACTTTTACTTTGTTTTGTTCCACCTCTGCATGTCACACCCCCACCTACTTGAATAATCAATAAACAGGGCATGCCTTTAGTTGACCAGGTATATTCTTTAGTCGATTACAGCCTTCACATTCTGGGAATACATCCATAAATTAAGACTAATATTACTGCTGCCATCACCGTCAAGTCAGTCTGAAACACATTTTAAAGCTCGGAGCCAATTAACTTTAGATCTCAATGTGTCAGCTTTTGCGATGTCCAGTACAATATGTAGCAGGCAGCTGTCGATATCCTCCTTGGGGTGCTGTGTGTGTCTGTGTGAGCCTGTCTGTCACGTTTGGCATCGCTGTGAGCAAAGAACTAAATGCAGAGAAACTTAGTGAGGCTCAGTCAATAGGTCAATCCATACACACACACGTAAGCTAGCTGCAGTAGGGACGGCCATCTATCGAGCGCTGTCACTCAACTGAAAAAACAAAGTGACAAGGTACTTTCACCAAACATTAGCCACATGTTTTTCTTCCCCACTATGGAGAAAACAAGTCAATAACGTCCTTGCAGCTATTCAAGTCTAATCTCTGATTCATAATTTGTAAAACATATTCGGCGCTACCCACGTGAGTTCTAAAAATATGTCCTGGATATACTAATGGTATTTAAGCCATGGTTTGTCTCTAAATGGGACACTTTTGGAACTCTGCAGACTAAGACTGAGCACCAATCATGAAGAAAATGAGGACAGGAACAAGGACTGAGCTTTTGGACAACTTTATTCTCACAACAATGAACTAAGACGTACCTAATAGTTTGTTACCCCTGAGAGCAGCATTGCCCTCATCTCTGATTGTAGGAGTTAGAAATGAGATGCAAGTTAACTACACTGTAGCCTGCTGCTCACACGATTAAAACAAGTCTGGAGGCTTCATAAACTCCAAGCGTTAACACTTTTTGATAGTGTGCTGGTACAGCCCATCACTATGGCGCCCTGAGATTAGGATCCACGAGGTGAAAATGAGAGCTTCATTAAATACCATTCTGAGTCAGCAGCCCCAGTAGCAGCGGCAGCAGCAGCAGAAGGCCTGGCTGGGGACTCCATGCAAATGTGTGTGAGTGTGTGCCGATGAGGAAGCCAGGGTATAAAACTGGTGACAACAACAGAGGGCCAACATTAAGTGTCATGGGTACTGATGCGTGGATGTGTGTTTGCCTACGCGTGGGTTTCTTTGGGATGGAGACTGACTCATGTGGGGGCAATTAGCTGCACTCCACACCAGCCTGGCTTCTGGCACAAACCCACAGTGCCTCGGGGTATACACCAGGCTTTAGCTGCTCCTGCGTGTGTGTACATATATGCTATTAAAAATCCCAGTGGTGTGCTTTCATCCCTCGTCTGCATGCCTTATACTCATCTAATCCTGCCACAATCCTCAGCGTGCAGATCTCCCACTCCGTACCCAATGGCTTTAGACCCTATGTGACATGGCAGAGAAAATCACATAGGAATAGAAAGCCATAAAACACAGCAGTGAGCTAGTCACACCGTGGCAGGAGTCAACTTTTCTCCAAAAGGGTGATTGTCCTGCGTGTGCATGTTGGTGTGTGTCTCCTTGCTGTTAACACCCTTAGCCTGTCTGACAGCTTACAAGGCCCTGTAGGATTTACAACACTGGTTTGGACGGCTCTCTCCTTCTCTCTGTGTGTTATGTTCCTGTATCTCCCCAATCCGTCCATCGCTCTTCTCCTCGCTGTCTGCAAAGTGTGTGTGTGTGTCTTGTTTTGCTGGGGTGTAATTACAAGGAGTTCCAATGCAGAGACGAGATGAAAATACTGCCTGCAGACCCTTTGAATTATTAACTGGCTTAAAATGGATGAGTCAACTTGAACGGAGATAGACTGAGAGGCAATGAGGCAGCCCACGTGCAGGCTGGTAATGCCAAACTGAGAAGTCACAGGCCTCCTACCCCACGGCATTCAGTAAGATTTCACCACAGTCAAGTCAGTATGCTCAATGAGTTTGTTGGGCATATTGAAGTAGGTATAATTTCCCTGGATTGTAAATGTATGACTTATGGTTTGATTCTGAAGTCACTGAACAATTAGAGGCATTTCTTTATTCACTCATCTGTCACACTAACTTACTAAGCAACAGCTGCCCTGGAACTCATTCAGCTGACTCATCATCACAATTTTCATACTAACATTAAAGCAAGGTCAATGAAGTGTCTTGTTAAGGGATACAATAGTAACATGGGATGGGAACAATACACCTTTTGGTACCTCACCTCAAACAAGAAAAGCTATTGCTGCAGTAGTACTCGATTTCAGACTAATATTTCCTTCTTCCATCTCTTATATTTCGAGTAACTTTGACTTTGTTGTTCAGAAGATATGTTCTGACCCCACAGAAAAGTGATGTTGTTCTCTAGAAGTGATTCATGGAGATGTTAAGGACCCTTGATCCCTCCTCTGGTGCAACAGGGAAGATAGACATTCACATATGCCTTTTCTCTTTTCTGTCTCATTAAATGAAAACCTGGAGATGGACTACTTCATGTCAGATGTTAACTTTGTGCTGCACTTGTATGTCCTAAACTGCTGTTCTTGAAAACTTTCCTACTACCTTCTCCTTTCCTTGTGAATAAAATGCTCTCAGACTCTCCCTTGATGCCGCTCAGCTATTTTAGAATAGTTCCAAAGTTGTTTTTCCCATTGACATTGCTTTGATTTTACACTTTTGACAAGTGCAGTGGGAAATGGCCTTGCCAGAAGCGAATATTACTCAAAATCTTAGAAGCAACACACAAGGTCACTTCTAACTGACGTCTGCTGTGAATATATTCTGCATCAGGGGAATCCCTCCTTTTCAAGCTGCCACAAAAGCAACAAGCTTCTGAGCAAGGAAGTCAAAGGCTCAATGAGAACTTAGGAAACAAGTGAAAAATGAGAACGAGAAATGGACAGATTTAAGGCGAATTGGATTTTTGTCAAAGTCATCCATCCATGTTTTAATCCTTCCATTTGATTCTATATGCTCATGTGTGCGCGTTTGCTCAGTTGTATGTGTGTAAGCTGATTTGTGTCTTATCGAGAGCCCTGTGGAATCAGACAATGTGCTTTATTTGTTATCTTCTTGTTTGGATGAGAAAGCGATAAGGCTCTTGAGTGTTTGTGTGTGCTCAATATGCTCCGTAACCTCTCATACTGTAGGTGTGTATATGGTTGTGTGTGCGTGCGTGCGTGCGTGTGCGTGTGCATGTGCGCGTGCGTGTGTGTGTGTGTAGAACAAACCATAAGCTTTTGTTAGGCGGACAGAATCATACTGCTGATCCCAATGGTCAACAATGCAAAGACGTTCAACAGAATGCTTATTGGACCTTTATCCATTATTTATAGAAAGTCAAGATTTGAACAGCCACCGGCTTACAGCATATACAAAGCCATTACTTATAGACTGGAGAAAGCCAGTGACAAACTCACTGTCTTAACACATCAAATATTAGTCAGTTGTACACTAAAACTGCTCCATGGCCATGAATATATAAGAGGACTGGAGTGGTTTTGAACTGGCAGACAGAGAATGCCCTTGGTTGCAAAAGCACTATATGTCTACTACTTACCAATGACATTACTATCATAATGAAGTGAGTATGTTTATTTCTGCTACTGTTAAAACTTCAGCTAACTGTATCACTACATATTCTCAGAATATCTCTCAGCTTGCACAACTTTTGGAAAGAAATATTTCACACTTCATAATTGGTCTCAGCAGTATGATGGTTATTCAACTAATTTCTGTATGCGCCAGACAGTAAAAACCTTCCAAACAACCAGCAACAGATTAAATCCATATTTCAATTCATCATCATGGTTACATAAACACTATATTCTGCAGACCTATGGAACCTTTCTTAAAAACATTTACAAATAATGGTACTTACATGACGTTTGACCAGTTCAAATATCAGATCATAAGACCAGCTAGTCCACGGTCCCACGGCCATTTGAGTCCATCCTGGCTGCTTGCACTTGGGAGTACAAAGCTTTCACCTGTATCTGTGGCATTCCTGTCCCCTCCCCTCCATAGCCTCCTCTTTCTCTCCTCCATCTTGCCCTGGCTGTTCCCTTCTTCTCTTCTTGTAGACAAAATGCCCTCTGTGTGGCTCTCAGGTAATGCGCCCCCACCCCACCCGTTTCACCTGAGATAAGGACGGAAAAATTCAGTTACAACACAAAGACACTGTCCATAATATGAGATGGACAGTGATGGATTTAGAGGCATATAAATTATTTGGGGGGGGGCGGAATAGTTGTGTGAATGTGTGTATGTATGGTCTTCAGGTGTACTGTGCTGTCCCAGTGCGTCCTCATGGCTAACTGTCTCCCAGGCTGCACTAACAAAGAGCCCATTGACTTAGAAACACACAGGAGCTTTCTCTCCTCTCCACAGACCACTGCTTTGTCCTCACATACACACGCTCCTTCAGTCACACAAATCTCCTCAAACGCACACAAACACACACTGGTCATTCCACCTGCACCTGGTTTGTACTGTTAAAGTTATACTATACAACATTTTAGTTCTTACTTATGGCTAGATTAAAAGATGAACAGATACTGAGGTATCCAGTCGTTAACCTGTAGCAGAGATTTAAGCCTTGTTCAGAGAGTCTCCATAGCTTGTAAACCAGTCTACACCTACAGTTCTATGTACATGAACAAGTACTGGATATACATTACTATTTTAGCAATTCTTTTATTAATATGCTAAATGTATTTAAGTTATTATTAAATATGAAGACAGAAGTGAAAATTATCCAACGAATTGTTTCCAAAGGGACTAATCACTGTGTAATTAAAGGCGTTGGTTTCAGTATTTCAGTATACTTTATTGGCTATGTGGTTAGTCATTGTTTAGACAAAAAGATACTGAAAATGTGAATCATTTAATTAATTTATGTAATAGGTAATTCTTTTCATAACTACAATTTAATTAGTCTTAATAAACCATAAACAGAGACTTAATTCATAATTGAGAAAATAGTTTATTAAAAATGTATAATACCCAAAACCAAATTCCTTACCCTGAATCATTATGAGCCTGAATCATTATTAATAAACCATTTGTACATTATGAGTAAGTTTTTGTACATATTTTATTAGTATGTACAAAGTATGTACTTAAGACTTATTTCGATGTAGTTATTATACAGTGGTACCATATAAGGTATTTATATCTCTGTACAAGAAGAAACTAATTTTGACTAAAGAAGCCCATTGTTCCAATGTGTCATAGTTAAGGGCAAGTCCAAAAACTACAACTGCTGCACTTGTACATTCTTTGCAATTTAAAGAATTTTCAGTGAGCAACTTGCATTAAAATCTTATAAATTGACCCTGTCTTTCACCATTATTGGAGTCTTAATCAATCACTTTTCCAGCCAAAAGCACTCTTTCCCCCATTATCACGTCATTGCAGCTACATTACATCTACTGCAGCAACAGAACAGCCAACGATCTCTGTTTCTATCCACCTCCTCTTCTTCACCACCATCGCACCCCCATTCACCGTGCCTGCTTACATCTCTCCCATTTTAAATATAATGTATGTATCTTAGTACTTACTTGGGGGACAATTAAATACCATTCTAATTAGCATTTCTCCTTGCCCTCTAGTGGTCACACAAGTCATCTGTTTTGAAAAAAATATGCAAATTCTAACCCGCGGTAGTGTAGCAGGGAGCACAGGGATTACAAGGTCTCAGTAGCACTGTCTGGCCAAGCGTATGAACGTACCAACATGAATATTAATGTGTAAGCTATTGGCAGAGGAGTCTTAAAAGAGCTGCCAGCCTGTGTGCTCGACTGCTCTGTAATCCATGTATGGACACAAGTTACACTGCATAAAGCACATTGAGGACACCGCACTTATAAAGGTGCTGGTAATGTGTGTGTCAGTTATTCAAGGGCAGAAATCAAGTTGAATGCATAGCAAGTCTATTCATGTTTGGCCAACCCCTCTGAAAGCGAATATGAAGAAAGGTGTTGAAAAGGGGTCAGAATAATTTCATTCTTAAGTTTTCACTTCATTTTTTTTTTCTCTCCATACAAGTAATCCTTCAATGTCATTATGTCAGGCATGTCAGGAGCAGAGGGCAACCCTCAGTACAGCTCCCGGGGACCCTTTAGACTGGTCATGATCTACCCAGCTGGAGGGTAAGTCCATTGTGCATGTGTTAGGTTAATGGGGACATTTCAGTGCTATGTCACCATGCAGGGGACTGGAAACAGAACAACTCTTTGGGTAAATGATTCACCAGTGACAATTGTGAGCCTTATTAAGATTCTGAGAATGTAGAAATACTCATGTAGAGCAATAAGAACTGTGTGTGCAAATATTAGCCTATTTCAAATAACTATATATATTTTTTTATCTTTGCCTTTAAAAAATGTCAATTTTCTTCACCGGGTTGTGGAGGAGGCTCAGAGATACCCAAGATACTCTTGAGTAGCTTGAGTATCTTTGAGATACTCAAAGATGCCCAGACATCCCTTTCCACATACACTTCCTCAAGCTCCTTTGGGGGGATCACAGGGTGTTCCCAGACCTGCCGAGAGACATAGTCTCTCCAACATTTCCTGGGTCTTCCCCTTAGAGCAGCTCTACGCTGTGTTCTTCCCGTGTGACTGATCTCACTCTAACTCTGAGAAAAAGCTCAGCCACCCTGCAGAGGAAACTCATTCAGACCACCTGTGTCTTGTCGTTTTGGTCATTACCCAAAGCTCATGACTATAGGGGACAATAGCTATGGTAAAACTCAATCTTGAATAAAACACTACATTATATACAGGAGGAAGAGAACAGTAAGAGATCAGTTGTATTATGCAATTTTCATTATTCACTTTTGACTTGTCGATAATTTTCTCTGGTTCTTCTGTCTGATTGAACGAGAAATATAAAATATGTATTTATATTTGTGTGCGTGCGTGTGTGTGTGTGTGTGTGTGTGTGTGTGTGTGTGTGTGTGTATGTGCGTGCGTGCGTGCGTGTGTGTGTGTGTGACAGAGAGAGAATGAACTTCACTTATTAGTATGTTCATGGTAAACTTGGTACCAAAAGTATAACTTAAATTTCAGACCAAGATTACTAAAACAAGAAAAGCTTAATCATGTCAGAGATGGTGCACAAAGAGCAACAATAAAAATGAGGGGTGGAGAAAGAACTGAAGAGGGGGCTGCAAAAGAGGGCACCACTGCCATAAGCTGCTCACAATGCAGGCATGGCTATGGGCCGCAAGCCGAGATTAGCTCTGTGCCTAGATGGGCAGAGGAATAAAAAGGACTGGGAACAGAAAGTCAGGCCAGAGAAAGGATTAGTGATCAAAGAAAGCCAGCGGCTATTCTGAAAGCCCCAGCACATTTACACAGACTCACACACAACGGACTGGGGAGAATAGCAGAGAATCCAGTTTCTGCAGTGGGTTAATCATTTACCTGCCTCTTTTCCAGCACCACCTTGGTTCAGAGATCAGGCCCTTTCTGCATAAATCCATTAGCAGAGGAACCAAAGTAAATGTTACCAGGGCAGGCTCACGTGAAATCTTCTGCATACACACACTGATTGATAATGTTATTGTACAAAGAATAACTGCCAGTCCACAGTTCTTTTTAATTGGTTTCATAGCTGTTCACTGAAAAGAGCCTTCAGGAACGTAACAAAGTAAAAGAACTTCACATGACATTTTTTCCTGCTGCAGAATTTCCCTTTTGAAAGGAGACATGTAAAAAAGCTTTTAATTCCTCCTCGCCTCTGACTCTTCCTCTGACGAGCTGACGATGAAGACATAAACAACCGGCCGGAGATACCAATTAGAGCGTCAGACACACACAGCAGTCTTCAGTACAACTGCACTCCCCAGAGGAGGGCTGCTGGAGAGGAGGAAGTGAAGGGAAGGCACGCGCAGCAGCTAGAGAAAACTACTCCAATGTTCAATCAGGGAATCTCTATCTCCCACAGCCAGGCTAACACACACACAAACACACATTTTATCTACACAGTGCTGTCAGCGGCTTGACCTCCACCAGCCCATCTACTCCTTCCTATTCCATCGCCCTCCCACTGGCTGACCTGATTGGCTAATGACGGCTCATTTATCTTGATGCAGCACCTGCAGTGTCTACAAGGTTTGTGTGTGTCTATGGGGTATCTGCGGACACACAAACAGTATATCGCATCAGAGCCACAGTGGCTCTATCAGAGATAGCGCTGCCCTTGCCAGCAACAGCTTGCACACATGGGTTCACCTCTGGGGAATGATGGAGAGTACAGCAGAGAGAGGGGTGGGGGAAGGGGCATGAGGAATATGAGAAATAGATAGAAAATAGAAACAGTTCAGAAGTCTGAGAGTGAAGCAAATAAGAAGCGGGAGAAAAAAGCTGGATACTGAAGATAAAACGAACACAGAGGGAGCGGGGGAGGGGTTGTGTGGAGGGAAGAGGGATTGATACATGTTTTATTCACTTACTGCTAACACTTCTTTAATTAACAGCTGAAATCAGTGGCCAAGAGTGAGCCGCGCTCGCATGTGTGTGAGTGCCGTACAGCCATTAATTAAAATTGGGCTACAGAGGACAGGAAACCAAAGGTGCAGCATGATCCGTGCTGCTCACACACCCACGTGTGACCACAGTGCTCTGATCAGTCACTTCAGTGCATTAATGATTAAATATGAGTCAGTGCCATTTTCTGCCACTAGGTGGATATGGAAACAGACAAATAATTAACTATGTTCATGTGTTATTATTATAACTGTATAAATATTTATAGTATAGGCCTAGCATAGCACGTTATAGGTAAAGTTAAATTGGCCTAATTTACTGGCACTGGATTTCAAATGAATTATTATTCATTTGAAATCCAGTAATAACATTTCTCATACTGGGGAGAGAGCTAACAATGTGGATAGAGATATTAGTCAAATCTTCATCAGTATTGTCCACTGATTAATTAATAATACCATATGTATTTCTATTGTTTTCCCATTGTTCTGTTTCCTGTTATTTTTAGCTTTACTCATCCCTTTCTTGTTCCAATTTCCTCCTCTGCTTCCTGATGCCCAGAGGAAGACTTGCATGTATTAACTCTTCTTTTGTTCTTTGCTGTGTGCCTGTGGAGAGAGGTGGGCAGGTCATGACGTCTGCTCTTGCTTGAAGGTAGATACCGGAGCCTTCACCCCAGAATCTACCTTTACATCTTCAATCCTTATCTGTTATTTTTTCCCCTCTCCAAAGCCAGGTACTCCTGCTTATCCCACTGCCCAGCCACCTCACGGTTATCTGCCTGCCACAAACTCACACTTTGAACATAGAAGCGCACACACATTTCCAGATTGGGGTTTTTCCTCTCTCTCTTCGGAGGAGGGTTTGAGGCAGCGGGCGGGCTGTGATCTATCCCGCAGCTCCCAGACTTAGACAAACGGACAGACAGACAGGTAGGCTCGAAGACAGACAGCAATAACCTCATCAAGTGGAGATCTGTATCTTAACTCTAGTCTTAGGGGCTTAATCCGGCTGCTTTCACCAGCGTAGCCAGCTACTGTAGCAACTAAGAGGCGGAACAGACAAATCCATGTGACTTAAAGTCTCCCAAAGCTGACATAAAGGAGATGCAGACCTAATCACCTTATGGGTTTAATTTTGTTATTTTTCTCAATTCAATCGCTCTAAAGTCTCCAAATCTCATAAGTCTTTTGTCATGATGCCTCCCATGTCCAGCACCCACAGCGTAGTCTGTGTTTGCGTGTGTTTCCGTGATATTTCACACGATGACATCATATTCAGTTCATATAATTGATTTTTCTGTAAATCTTTTTAACTTTTTGGGGGAAAGTGGAAGTGATGCTGCTGGCAGTGGAGAGTAGAGGAAGAGTATCTCAGCCTAGCTCTCCGTCCTGATTTAGAAAAAGAGCTATTTCTGTTCACCCTCCAACCCTTTGGGAGAAATTTAAATTTGTCTCACAATGGTGCATATCGGTGAAGAAACAGAGCAATCTTTGTGATTGTGTTAGTATTTACTAGGCATGTGGCTTCCTCTAAAGCCACGAGATGAAACACAAGCCATACAATGCAGATAGTCTATTCTGGCACGGTGTGAACTGGTAGGGTGCAAGACTCCATCCACGGTCAGTCATTCACAAGCAGAGCACGTACAGAGAGAGGCAAACTCACCCTCTGGGCACACACACAATCACACATAGCAGTATGGACCAGACTAAACCACAGTGAAGCAATCACATCCTTAAATGTCCCAACTTTCACAAAGACAAAATCACCCAACATGCACTTAGAACAAGAATAATCCGACAAAAGAATCAAAGAAAGTTCAAAGCTTTAAAGACTTACCTCACTGTGGTCCCTCCTGGCTGGCTTGCCGATTTGTTGCACTGAAGCAATGATCGACTTCACACCTCTCTTCCTCATGAACACACACACAAACTGCTAAGTCCCGCCTGCCCGCTCGCCTGCCCCACTGCTGTAGTGTGTGGACAATGAAAGTGGATGGGATGGTGGGAGGGAGGGAGGAGGTACAGGAGGAGAAGATGGCTTGGTTAGAAGGTGAGGAGATGAGACGAAGGAGAAAAAAAAGTGAATAGTGTAAGAGACAAAAATGAATGAAATGTGTTCTCGCTCTGCCGGAGTACCCCTTGGTTTGAGTGGATGTCCTTTTGGCACACAGTCTTAGTTATCTCGTCTAAGTGCGAACATGTCGTGTAATGGCTATAGAGCATTACAACACTTCAGATCTGAGGTGCTAAGAAGATTCTCAACTCTTTTCCTCTTCATCCCCTCTCTCCGGGGAAATACCGCCAACACTAATCTCCTCAAAAGGTCACTCGCACACTCCTGCTTTCTAAAGCCCTGTCCTTACTCATTTTGGTACTACAAATTTTCAAAGATGGGTGGTTGCCAAAGATTGTGGCATCGGAATTGAAAGAAAGTACATGGCAAGATAGAAGTTTCATATCATTGCTGTCTAAAAGTAATCACGGATTTTGAATACCGATGGGAACAAATCTATATCAGACTGGCAGTATGCGTCACTGAGTTTTTAGTCGGATTTGTACCAGTTGAAACGCAGTCTAGCCGACACTATTCTGTGTAACGGACTTCATAAAGTAGAGATTTTCCCTCCATGCACATTCTTCCTCAGCTCCAGGTGTGTATGTCCGCGCTCTGCCTTTGTGTGTTGGTTCCAGACTCAATCCTCCGGCTCAGCCACAGAAAAGCCAATCTCCACATCCAATTATTTGCTTCTCAAAGGCAGACAGATGGAGAGAGAGAGGGGGGACACACAGAAGACGGCAGAGGCAGCGCGTCGAGAGAGGCTCTTTGAGGGTCCGCACAGGGGGGAATTAATTAGAATGGAAACGAAATGGAGGGAATAGAAAGTCTCTACTCCGGCAGAGTCTGGAGAATAGTTTTACAATTAGTCAAAGTCCCCAACGCAGCCCGTGGATATGAGTGAAGTCAGTGCAATGTGAGTGGAGATCAAATGCATGGCCGAAAGCAACAGAGTGAGTGGAGTTGGTTGAAAATAAGCACGTTTCGGGGTTTTTAGTTCTTTTTGTGTTCATACCCTGGTGATGTAAGCGCTGGATGTCCCGTCTCTACTTCTTCAGTATGTCTGGTCCGGCATAGTCCATCAGCTCGCAGATGGCTGTCTTTGCCCATAAAACGCCTGCTCTATCTCGGACCCGTTCCTTTTCTCTGTTTTCTCTCGAGCATTTTTCTTTCTTTGCCAAAGCGGTGACACAGAGCGTAGGGGGATGGAGAGAGAGCACATGGAGACGCAACCATAATGAGAACACACAAAAAAATATGTTTTATGGAAGGAGTGCGAGAGAAAGTGTGGGTAGAATGGAGGAGTGATGGCAGAGTGACGAGAAGCAGAGGCAGGTGGAAAGGCTAGTGACACATCGTGGAGGTGTGTGCCTATGTGTCTGCCTGCGTGGAGCATTAGTGAGGGAGTGAGTAACCACACCGCCAACCAGCAAGAGGTGGAGGAGGGAGAGATAGCAAGGCGGCTGGAAGGATGGGGAGAGGAAGTGAATCAGCAAGCACGCGCACACACACAGTTCATTATCAGTCCCAGGATTTGACCATGACATGCACGGGTAACATACTCACTGAGACAGGGCAATGAACGAAATACTATGGAAGAGGCGGGAGAAGCATGCAAGCAGGTGTACCTCTTCAGCAATTGGTTTCAACTGAAGCAGTACAAAAGAGGTTGAAAATAATTTTGATAATACCAGTGTCACAAAACCATCAAGAAGCGAATACTCAAAAGTTAAGTGTATATTTTGGTTTTTACCAGTTCTGATTAGTTCAAAGACAGAGTGAATATATACTGTACTTATAGGTGTTGTGTCATGTTCCAATGGAGAGCCTTGCAAACTCCCACTGCTTCTTCATCTCACAATTTGTCACATTTACCTTTAAAACGAAAAAAAAAAAACGTGAACAATTGTCTCCTGAATTCTGCTATCTGTTCAAATAGCGTTTAGTGCTATTAAAAATAAGAAAACATAGGCTCACGATTTATGAACAACATTATAGAATATAATAAAGCCCATCATTTACAGCTCATATGTAAGTATACAAATGAAAGAAAGAAATCAAATAGCTACAACATCTTGGCTTCCTTTCATTTATTCATTTACAAACTGTTTTATGATGAAATAAGGATCATCACTGTCACTCTGTTGATCAGGATCAACAATCTCAGCAATTTGTTTTCACGTTTTCACTCACTCCGTCTACAAGGAGAGGGAAATCCGAGTGCGCTAAACAACTGAATTCAAATCCTCTTTGCCCCAAGACCATTCCCGTCCCAGTCTACATGCAGGTCAAAGCAGTCAATAGGTGCAAACAGGGCTTCAAGGCGTTCAAGTGCTAGAGTAAGTTAGAATCAGCACTAAAACTTAAAAATGACTAGCAAAAGGACTTTCAAACATGCATCTATAATTACTAATAAAAAGGACTTTCAAACATATAACCACACTTTAGGCATAAATAGATAAGCGATATATCATTTACATTGAACCTTTGATTTTTAGACATGCAAGGAAGTGCATTAGTGACATATTTGCTCTTCACAGCATTTATAGGCTCTGGTAAGTTCCATTTTTACTTTAATATGGCCGACCAAAACAAAGCAACATGTGCTTGGTGAAGAGGCTGTAGTTTATCACGCTGTTGGTCTAAAATAAGAGAGTGAGCAGTCAAACACATGTCTATTATTTTTGGGCTGTTTTAAAACCTATGCAGTGAACACCTCAGCCAGTCTGCGCCTAATGTAAATCTGACTGCGAGGTTACATGCAGCAGGCATCAGAATACATAATGACTTCTCCATATGTGTCACTGGGATCTTTGAGATTTGATTCACGGAGGCCCAATCATGGTTCCTGGATTTACATGCATATTGAAATGTCAGTTTAAAATGGACTAGGCCACTTATCACTTCTTGCATACATGTAATCGTAGATACTGTCCCATATATTTTGCTGCTTTAAGAGCACGTTACAAACTACCCATATGTTCTAAGAATAAATTGTGAAGTTACATATTTCCATTAAGATGCATAACTTTCTCTCCAAAAATGACAAATCCGGGTGACATTTTGAAAATACTTACCCTTTCTGCTGTGCCACAGTTTTGCATATGGTAACAAAACTAGACATGGATGAGCAAAACAGAAAAAAAGTTATTTTCACCACACTCAAGGTTTTTATAACGCATGCGTTCTGCATCATATCTCCGGTGTGACATTCTAAAAGGTCAGAATATGTCACGGTAAAAGTTTCATATTAGCAGGCTGTATAGTTTTCACAACGTACAAGTGTGCTTATACAGTCTGTGGCGTTGGAGTGGACTGACAACAGGCCACTCCCACAAGGGCTGTATTCCTTATATCTATGCTTACCGGAGAATGGATGAGGTGAGTGAATAAATATGAGTTTGTGTGTCTAAAGGAGTCAACATCAAACACAGCTCTGTCCGGCAGTATATATTTGAGAAGTGATCCCAGCGGAGGCCATTATTATTCTCCACCAGCACAGCAGTCAAAGAAAACTGTCTCACCTCGTCTTTCATGTTGGGTTGTTTATTTCTGGGACAAAAAACAAATCGGATTAAAGAAAGAAACCAAGAAATTAAACTGTTAATTTGAGTAAAGCATTTTTTTTATTAAACAAAATGAAATCCAGGTACTCCAGAAAAGTTAAAGGTGGATGAAGAAAAGTATACTTAAAAGGCCTTTATTTAAATGTCCAAAGCCACCATGTTTCGACTATGACCAGTCTTCATCAGAGCTTAGTTAGAATCAGTGTCCTTATTCCTCAGTATGGAAATGTATCTATAAGCATGGAGAATTTTCAAAAAACTTTTTCTTTCTGTTTTCATGAAATCCTACCAGTGTTGTGCTAGTTTCTGAATGTTAGACAATATGGCTTTAACAAACCACCAAAAAAAAAAAAGTTAGGTCTATCATAATTGAAGACCAGATGAGCATTACCAAAGCGATATTTTTCATTTCCAGTTTTATTGAATGAACATGGAATTCTGGAGGTAGAAGAATTGGTACTAAAGAGTATTTTTTTAACGACAAAAATATGTTGGAGTAGCTGGAGGATTGATCTCAGAGGAAACCTACCCAGACACGGGGAGAAACATGTCAACTCTGCACAGAAAGATCTCAAACATGACCGTCTTGCTATAAGGTGAAAGTGCCAGCCAGCCCATGAGTATGCCTGGTATGAGTGGTAGTAGTTATTAGTTATTCAAGGTTACTGTCTAATGGTAAAAACTGATCACGTGCACATTCAAACAGACCGGAAAGAGTTAATGAATGACTGAGGAGTTACAGTGGCACAGTCTGACAATTAAGACCCGGGGCTACTTTATATTATATGACAACCCAGGTGTGAGAAAATATATTTTATTTATATCGCCTGGAGCACAACCTGAATATTTTCATTTTGTCATAAATAAATAACATGTGCTAGTAGTGGTTGGTTATTATTTCACATTTACATGACAGCTAAACCACTACACCAATAATTACTATAATTTGTTAAATTTCATGGTTACCCTTTTCTGTCATTACTTCTACACTCCTGCCTGATTCATACTCCTGGTTTATGAGTTTAGTAGGCGTTTTTCCATGCTTTTTCATAGCTTTAAGCCTGTGGGTTACTGTTATCTTTTACTATTTCATCACGTGGGTGTTTCATATTCCCTAAAGATTAGAAAAGTTAGTAAAAGCTGTATTCATTTAGTGTATGTGAAGGAAATAACTTAAGACTTCAAGCCTACAGCATCAATAAATTAAACAGTTTTTTAATTATTGATTTTCACTTCAGCAAGTTTGTAGTTTTCAATAACCAGTGCACTGTTCTATAGAAATCTAGTGTGTTTTAACTTCCCTTGTTACAGTGCAGCGTAATTAGCTGATTTGCTGATATGCTAAAGCACTAATTATGTTTCACAGCTTGCTAATTGTTTTAGACGGCAAAATACTTTCAAACAGTACTTAATGTCTTTCTGTCCACAAGGGAAAATTATATATTATATTATATAATTATTATTATAAAAAGCTCAATTCTCTTCTTGAGAAGTTGTATTTTAAAGGTTCTATATTGTGCAAAATTGACCCTTGTGAAATTTAAGCCATGTTATAATGCTGTTACCTCATCAGAAACCCGGAGCTGTGTTTTGTTTCATTTATGTTTGAATAAATCTTTATTATTAGTCTGTCTACAAATCTCCAAAGCTCAAAATGCTCTGTTATACCTTGTGATGTCAAGTTAACAGCTACTTTTTACATTTAGTTCAGCAGATAGAGGAAATTCCAGGAGTGAAATTTTCCAAATGATTCTAGTGAAATTGTATGGAGTTTTAAAACATAGTGGAGCACTGTCTGTATTGCCACATTACATCACAACAGTGTTTTCCCTTTGAGAGAAAAAAAGTGGCTAAATATGCAGGGTTTGTGTGTTAAACATATGAAAGAAACAAAACACAACTCCAAGTATGTTTGTGATGAGGAAACATTATAACATAGAAAATTGACCTTTAACAGCTACATATTTTCATGCATTTGTGTCTTTGTAATGGTAACATGCATTTTAAGCTGCTTTATGGTTTATCTTTATATATTAAGTATATTTATTTTCTGCATTTGACACTACAATATTGACTTAATTATCCATGCTTTTAGCTAGCAGAAAAGTGCCACTCCAATTTGCAAAGTTGTATTTTTTGAGTACAGTTGTCATGCAGAATTGACTACCAGAAAAGTTCTCACTGTTGAAGAGCTTTATGGCCCTTTAGTTTGACACGAGCAGACTGAATGGTTCAATTTGCTTTTTAAATGTGATGTAATAATACCTACTA
This sequence comes from Paratrypauchen microcephalus, assembly GCA_036785185.1. Taxonomy (NCBI): domain Eukaryota; kingdom Metazoa; phylum Chordata; class Actinopteri; order Gobiiformes; family Gobiidae; genus Paratrypauchen; species Paratrypauchen microcephalus. The sequence continues at coordinate 8,456,470 of JAVJIX010000005.1, forward strand.
TTCTCATTAGAGAAAGGGAAAGAGAATTTTCTATTGCTGAATATTGTAGATGTCAATGAGGAAACAATTTAAAGCCATTACTAGATGTTCAAAACCATCCACAATGTGTATGGGCACATTTACAACTCAGGGGCATTTACACAGCAGAAACACAGGAATGGGAGGTGGGGGTTCTGTAATGTGTGATCTGCGATATCCTCTCCCCAGCGTTGATTTGTCTTGTTCTTCTCTATGGCTCCCTAAGGCCTCATTTAAGCCTCATCTCATCTGACCTAACCCAATCTGCAGTCCACTTGAGGAGCCGGGCAGCCAAGCGCTGTAACCGTTGTCATCTTTCCTCATCGGCTGACACAATGGTGACACTTGGAGAGGCCACAACGTGCATCGACTTCGCCCATGTCTTCCTCTCAATCACACTTTGAATTGCAATACTCTAATTCTCGGCTGGCATGTCACTCTACAACAAGGATATGAGATTTGTCAAGTGCGAGACTGGGGAGAACCTGCCATGCACAATGCGCAGATGTGCTATTTCCTCAGTGGACGACAAGCAATTCATTTTATAAATGTCAGACGAAGCTCAGAAAGCCATCTAACCCCTCTACCCCCACCACATGGCTTCCCAGCCCATGGCCTGATGGGTAATATTGTTATTGGAGATCATTTTGATTGGTTGCCTTTGCCCTTTTCATTATGTGAGTGGCAGCAAGGAGAGTCATGACAAGGTATGAGGGCGCACACACCCGGGGTATGTGTGCCTGATGGTTTATGTAAACAGAGATTAGAAATGCAATAAAACTGTCACATAGAGGAAGCAGCTGTCATTGCGTCAACCTGAGCACACTGACACTCTTATCTTTATATTATAGACACTCACACAGGCCTATAAATGTGTGTGCGCACTCTGAATGCATATGCTGCCTGGTAATAAAGAGAATTACTGAATATGCTGGATTCTTTACAACACAATTGTGGTGATGATGTTATTACCTCAAATCAATTAACACAAAGTACAGCAGCACTGGCTCCATCAGAGAGTAGGGTGAATGTTCAAAAAGAAAAAAGTTTGTTCCAATTTTACACTAAGCAGAAGTCATCAAAGAAAGAATTATATGAAAAGTTACACATAGGAGCAGAACTACAGCGAACTGCAGAGTGGCCTAAGCTTCTCGGCCTCATGTCCTGATGTGGACTGTACAGTGCGGGTGAGGGGCTATTGAACAGTAGTTGCTCTTCCATTTCTTGGTGCCACAGCTTATTTCACGGCCTTTCATCTGCTGTTTGTATGTAGCTCTGTGGAGAGGCCTCCCTCTAAGACTCATTTGACATGCCTCCCAAACATGATAGTGTGTGTTAACCGAGCAAGCATGTGCATATATGTGTCTACAATGCGGACCAGGCGCTGATAGCTCCCTGGACTCACAGGAGGAGTTAGCCTCTGCCCCGGTTTCCATGGCAGCTGCTGGCTTTATTAGACTCTCACTTTAGCCCCCCCATCGTGCACACACACACACACACACACACTCATACTTGTACTCTGACAGGGCTACATTGCCACCCTGCCCTGAGGCATTCGCATTTTAGAGCAGTTAAGAAACTTGTCAGGAATGAGAGATGGGCGATGTGTAGCTAAATGAAGCGCAATGGAGAAAGCGTCACACGATTTCACAGTTGAGTAGCCTCCGGCACTCTGCCGCCACCCCACACAAACACACCAGCAGGGCGAGATGAGCCTGAAATGGGGGCCATACAGAACATCAATACAACCCTCCATATCTGTGCTCGCCAAGACCCATTCCAGATCAATATTCTCCAGACCAAACCAATGTCACATTGTGTATGCTACAAGGCAGACAGCATTCGAGTCGCTCGAGTTTGCATCAATCAGCCCGCAGTCATCCATCCACCATTACAGCGTGCTCATAGCATGCTTCATAAAGGCTGTAACCATATCAACAGCCCTGTGTTCAGCAGAGGTCAGCCTAAGTCGTATGGCTGGACTAATCACCACTTTTGATGTACAGCATATTAGTATTCGGACACTTACTGACACATTCAGTCCATTTAAAACTAAAAGCTGTCCCCGAACAGAGCTGCACAGCCTCCTCTCAAAGTTTATGTGCATCTATTATATGCCATACATGACGCTCTAATTGCCACAAAGATCATCTCTCTGTCAATGGCATGGGACTCATGGTGTTGACCTTTTGCTTTTTGTAACTAATGCTTGTTGCTGTTTGTGTCTTCATGACCTTTACTCCTCTGCTCCTGCTCCAGTACACAAAAGAATATGACCGGCCCAACCAACCCAACAAATACCGCTCTCACATTTACTTCAGCTGGGTCACTGATGGCATCTTCTTGGTCCATTTTAAAATTGCAAATAATGTATAACCGTTTTTAAATATTCTTTCAATATCTGTAAAATAAATAAAATAAAAAATCTTCACCTTCCACAGTGTTTGGTCTCTCTCACCATCATCCAGCTCGGGTCTTCTACCAAAGGCCTGGGAGTTTGAGAGTTCTGTGCATTATCTTTGCTGTTCCTAGTACTGCACTTTTCTGGACTGAGATGTCTGATGTTTTTCCTGGGATCTGATGGGGTTACAGCCCCAAGTGCTCAGATCACCACGGGCACCACTGATGCCTTCCAAGTCTTCTCCAGCTCTTCCTTGAGCCCCTGGTATTTAACTAGTTTCTCCATCACTATTCTGTCAGTCTGTATCTGGAAGTCCCACAGGATCTTGGCTTAGTCATTCTCTGCAACCTTCAGAGGTGTTTCCCACCTTGACCTTGGGGTCTCCAGCCCGTACTCTGCACAGATGTTTCTGTACACTATGCCCGCCACTTGGTTGTGTTGCTCCATGTATGCTTTCCCTGCCAGTATCTTACCCCCTGCGGTTATGTGCTGGACTGTCTCAGGAGCCTTTTTGTACAGCTTACACCTTGGGTCTTGTCTGGTGTGGTAGATCTGGGCCTCTATTGCCCGGATGCTCAAGGCCTGCTCCTGTGCAGCCAGGATGAGGGCCTCTGTGCTGTCCTTCAGACCAGCCCTCTCCAGCCATTGGTAGGATTTCTTGATATCAGCCACTTCAGTTATGTTTCGGTGGTACGCCCCATGTAGGGGTTTGTCCTGCCATGATGGTCCCTCCAGTATCTCTTCCTCTGAGCTCCACTGTCTGAGGCATTCCCTGAACACATCATCTGTCGGGGCCTTGTCCTTGATGTACTTATGGATTTTGGATGTTTCATCCTGGACAGTGGTTCTCACACTCACTAGTCCTCGGCCTCCTTCCTTCCGGCTCGTGTACAGTCTCAGGGTGCTGGATTTGGGATGGAACCCTCCATGCATGGTCAGGAGCTTTTGTGTCTTAACGTCTGTGGTCTGTATCTCCTCCTTTGGCCAGCTTATGATTCCTGCTGGGTATCTGATCACTGGCAGGGTGTAGCTGTTTATTGCCTGGGCCTTGTTTTTGCCATTGAGCTGACTTCTTAGGACTTGCCTTACTCATTGCAGGTATTTAGCCGCTTTCCTTGTTGCCTCTTCAAGGTTGCCATTTGCTTTTATATATATATATATATATATATATATATATATATATATATATATATATATATATATATATATATATATATATATATATATATATATATATATATATATAAGGAACACGAGAAACTAGAGAAATACCAGGGGGCTCAAGGAAGAGCTGGAAGGAAGAGCTGGAGAAGGCCTGGAAGGTGATCGGAGCACTCGAGGCTGTAACCCCCAAACTGGAGGAGTGGCTACAACAGATCCCAGGAAAAACATCAGACATCTCAGTCCAGAAAAGCACAGTACTAGGAACAACAAAAAGATACTGCGCAGAACTCTCAAGCTCCCAGGCCTCTGGTAGAGGACCCGAGCTGGATGAGAGTGAGAGACCAACCACCATGGAAGGTGAGGAGCACATTTATATATATATATATAAACTATATATAGTTTATATATATATATATATATATATATAAATAAATAACTTTATCTTAATCTCAACACTTTGAATATAGGCTAACAGCATTGAGAGTGTTTATCATGCTCTGTTCTCAGATACAGTCTGATGGTTCTGATTGGTTTATGTTTACCTTTGTTGAAATGTCAGCTGACACTAGACATTAGCGTAACTAATTTCTGCGCAGCAAGAGGTGAAATTGCTCACATTTGGTAATAATACCATACAGACTCGACCTACAATGTCATCATTATTACAAAATATGTATCATTAAAACATTCAAATCATAAGTTGGTCAAATTTAAGCAGTAAGTTTTGATTACAACACAATCCAATATGACATTTTTATGTCAGTTTCATCACAAATGTACTGTATAAAAGTGTAGTACTGTAAATGAAATCCATTCAAAAGACATACCTGGCAAACCAGAAAAACGAGAAAAATCTACCTAAAGGCCACAGAAACAGAGTGGATTTTTACAGAATTAACTATCGAAGCACCAAAATATTACTTATTTCAGTCAAAATAACTAATATTCTGAATGCTGCGAGAATTTACTATGTTACAAGGAGATGACTTCCACATTTGAAACACATGCTACAAATTAGCAGCTGTGTTTGGACCATATAAAATTTGGACGGAGGATTTTCAAGCTTCATGGTCTAGTTCCAGTCCTTGCTAGATTCAAGGGACTGGCTAGTCAGGCAATCAAAAGACAGCTGCAGGTGTCTATGAAGGTTAGATATGTTGCGTCCAGTGTTTGAATGCTGAATTTAAATGAGGCTACACAAGTTTCGGTGGTAAGCCCACAAATAGAGCGTTGCAATATTAAATATGAGATGTGACCAGGGCACTGAGGATCTCTGGAATGTGCGTGAGATTTCAAAGATGGGAAGAAAAAGTATGTGAAGTGTTGATCTTGGCCAGGGATTTAGAGAGTGTAGTCTAACTTAGATATAATAAGGAAATAATACAAATTAGAGGGTTAAAAAATTAGAGGACCTAGTACTGTGCTCTGTGGACCACTGGTGTTCCCTCAAATAATTATGTGTGGTCAGTCAGATATCCGTGGGAAAGAGTGAAAGTGCAAGTGACCTAAAAAATATTTTTCATTTGATGCTAAAGAATCAATCTATCAACCAAATATTGCCCAGATTAGAAGTATATTTAATCTTGAATAGTTTGGCAGTACTCAGAAAAAGATCAAATATTATTTGACAATGAAAGTTAAACCCAGACGAAAAAAGGCCATTATTACACCTAGTGATGTCATGAAGTAGTCGTTTTCAAGGTAAGAGCTACATTTTACTTTTAAATTTTTAATAGAGATCAGAAAAGAGTGTAATATGGGCCCTTTAATTTAGATGTTGTAGATTGATGCACATTTTTCAGATAGGTAGAATAGTGAATCATGTTGTGTGGGACAGGTCATAATTAAACATGCGCCTCACTACTTTACAGTGTATTTATTTGTGTGTAAAGTGCCCTTTCCCCTTCTCTGAGGACGTCACACATTCTGCTCCCACTATGACTTGAACACTTCACCATCTGTTGGGGACTCATTTGAGCTGCAGCAGATCCACAACTAAATCAGGTTTAGTTTGGAGTTAACAGCTGCTCACACCGCTTCAAGCTGCCATTGTCTCTGTGTAAGGATAACTATAATCACTTGTGATTGCCAACCATATATATGCTGTTTAATGTTAGATGAAGTGTGGTGCTCAGGAGCAGGTGCCAGTGCACACTCTCTCCTGTTATGTCAGGTGCTCCAGTCTATAAGCAGCTATACCAGACTACATCCACCTCAGTTTCCTTACCCAAGAGTTCATTTGCAAAAACAGATAAGTGCCATTTGAAAAGTCATCGGAGGCTTGTAGTATACTTTTCATTAAGTAATATTTTCAAAAGCCAAATCTATTTTACTGCTATCAAAATCTAATATGGTAATAATATAATATAATTCCATCCCTTCTTGATAAAAAATATTAATCTTAATAATAATAATAATAATAATAATAATAATAATAATAATAATAATAATAATAATAATAATAATAATAATAATAATAATAATTAAAGCCGCAAGCGGCGTTGGTCGGGACCTCGCACCTGCGTTTGTTCGTCTTACTGAGACGCACAGCCATACCAAATTTCGTGTGCCTGGCACAATTATCTCACTTCCTGTTGGGCGTGGCCATGACATTGTAGATACCCTGTCAGAACAGACCCTGTCAGACCCTGTCAGACCCTGTCAGACCCTGTCAGACCCTGTCAGACTCTGTTAGACCCTGTCAGACCCTGCATGTGGCCTACATGCTGAGGCCTACATGAACCTTCGATGCTTGTCCCCACATTGTTGCTTGCAGCTATATCAGATCAAAGGTACAAAGATCAAAGACCTTTGATCAGGGCGTTGCCTAGCAACAAATACCTCCCATTCATAACTCATCACTCCCATTCAATAAATACCTAACTTTATCGATCCGCCGTGTCGTCATATTACCGCCTATTTGAAAATCCTTCGCAATTTAACATCTCCAACGTCTTAAGATTATGTTCACCAAAATTTAAGCCTATCTGAGGTACGGTGTAGGAGAAGTGTTTCAAATTCCATACCTAACTTTATCGATCCGCCGTATCGTCATATTACCGCCTATTTGAAAATCCTTCGCAATTTAACATCTCCAACGTCTTAAGATTATGCTTACCAAAATTTATGCCCATCTGAGGTACGGTCTAGGAGACCCCCCACTGGGGGTCCCCCAGTGGGGGGTCTCCCAGGGACCCCCAGGTCCCCCAGGGACGAGACTTTGTGTGGTCGTACTGGCAGCACTTTGTGATGCCCGTGCAAAGTTTCGTTTGTTTTGAAGCATGGGAACATGCTCAAAATTGCCCCAGCGTGTATGAACAAGAATAATAATAATACGGAAACAAAGCAACAACAATAGGGACCTTCGTCCCCCTTCGGGCTCGGTCCCTAATAATAATAATAATTCATTGCATTTATATAGCGCCTTTCATGACACCCAAAGCGCTTTGCAGTTCATTGTTCATTCACTCCACACTTGGTGGTGGTAAGCTACTTTCTGTAGCCACAGCTGCCATGGGGCAGACTGACAGAAGCGAGGCTGCCAATCAGCGCCATCGGCCCCTCCGACCACCTCCAGCACTCACACACACTCCACTTTCATACTAGGCAAACGTGGGTAAAGTGTCTTGCCTAAGGACACAGCGACAGTTTTTAACTATACATTATTGTCATTGCAAATATCTTCAGATGGTAACAAAAAGAAAAAAGTACAAATCTGGCTTCTCTCGACATGGAGGTGCAGCGGCTCTACTCCAAGCTCCTCCCATGTGAGCGAGCTCCTCACCCTATCTCTAAGGGTGCACCCAGCCACTCTGTGGGGGAAATTAATTTTGTCCGCTTGTATCTGTGATCTTGTCCTTTTGGTCATTACCCAAAGCTCATGACCATAGGTGAGGGTAGGAACATATTAACTGGCAAATCGAGAGCTCACTCTTCACCAATACAGAAACCACATCACTGCAGACGCCGCACCAGTCCACATGTCAATCTCGCACTCCATCCTCCCCTCACTTGTCATCACTCCTCAGATTTGGAGGAGCTGATCTTCATCCCAGCCACTTCACACTCAGCTGCAAACCGCCCCAGTGCACTTTGGAAGTCCTGGTCTGTTTAAGCCATCACGACAATATCATCTGCAAACAGCAGAGATGAGATCCTGTGGTCCCCAAACCAGACCATCTCCATCCCGCCTAGAAATTCTATCCATAAACACAATGAACAGAACCGGTGACAAAGGGCAGCCCTGGTGGAGTCCAACATGCATTGGTAACAGGTCCGACTTACTGCCGGCAATGTGAACACAGCTCCCAGTTAGTGCATTGTCCAGTACCCCTCTCAGGGACTCCAAGAAGGCCGGGTACTCTGCACTGCTGTTCAGCCCATAGGCCGACACAACAGTGAGAGACTTGTCCCCGACCCGAAGGTCCAGAGATGTAGCCATCTCATTCACTAGGGTGAACTCCAACACATGGCGGCTGAGCAGTGGGCAACGCCAGAGAAATTGAGAGTTCAGTCCCCCTCAAGAAGTTTGGTTCTAGACCCCAAGCTGTGCGTGGAAGTGAGGCCAACTATATCTAGTCAATAACGCTCAACCTCCCGCACAAGCTCGGGCTCCTTTCCCCCTAGCGAAGTGACATTCCTGAGATCCGGTCATCAAGGCCCGTGCCTTTAACTGCTGCCCAGATTGCCCTGCCCTGGCCCCTTATGGATCCTCCTGTGGGGGGAAATACTGTTGCAACTTTGAGTAAATGCTTTTTTGAACTATGCATCTGGTTGGAAAAATTGCTTTACTGTACCAAGGACATTTGGTGCTTGATGATATTTCTTTGTGAATAGGTCTATCTTACATATACGTGGTAAATGAGAAACCAAGATATCGAGAGTCTCCTCCATTAAAGCACAAGTTCTCCAACACTGACTCCACCCACTTCCTGTAGAGAATGGTATTTGTATTGGTTTGAGAGAATAGCTTTTGTGAGAAACTTTCTGTTTTGGGGGAAACTTTCTCTTTAAGATAAGATAAGATAAGATGAGACTTTATTGATCTCACGCAGGAGAAATTTACTTGTCACAGTAGCTCCAGGTAGGGACAGTTTGAACAAGAAAAAAAAAGTGCATGCAGGCAAGAATGGCATAAAAATAAGTAATAATAATAATAAAAAAAAGTAATAATAGAATAAGTAATAATCATAAAACAGTAACAAGGAGAGTATTGAAAAACGATATTGCATGTTGGAAAAACAATATTGCATGTTAGGATCATACAGTGGAGTTTATTGTCCTTGTAGGTAAATTAGACCTTTACAGTTTATGGTAAATGGTCACATTTTTTTTCACTAGTGTAAGCAGACAATAGGGGCGAGGTGGTTAGTTTACTCACTAGGGATGGGCGATACCAGTTATTTTTGTTTCGATACGATACCAAGTAATACCAGGGTTAGAATCGCGATATCGATATCAATACCGATACTTTCATAATTTTTTTAAATACTACAGAAAAACACTAACCTGGCTCTAACTAGATACCTTGGCTTCACAAAGCTCCACCAGGGGGCTTAGCTCCACACATTCTAACACCAGATATCTGAAAAAAAAAAATCTTTGATGAAATGAAAATGGCAATGCAGACAATCAAATGTGACCACTAGACTTTTGTTTGTGCTGCTTGTATTGCGCGTTGTATTTTTATGTATTTGCCTGCCTAGGGACTGCGGATGAAAACTAGCTTTGTAGCTAAAATTCGGCATATTTACATTTGTTTTATTCTTATGTTCATTAATGTGCATTGTCCCTATCAAATAAATAAATAAATTAAATTAAATTAATAAATCTATTGTAAGTTGGGCACTTGCAGCCTATGAAAAAAGACAACAAATGAAGTATCACTATTCTCACTCTCATATACATACATTCTCCTCTCACATACACTACTCTTAGTCTTCTACATGGTTGATGGTTACCTGGATTCTCCCTCTCTCAAACGCCTCGGCAATTGACCTCTGTCGTACTGCTGTTGCTGCTGTGCTGGAGGGAGCTGCCTGACTAGCCTCCTGTCGTCGTTTGGTCAGTAGCATTTCGTCATGCTGAGGTTTATGATTTATGATCAAGTGTTTATTTAAAATTTGTGGTATTGCCACAATATCGGATAATTTTTTGGCACACACTGCACTTCGCAACATTGTCATCCACGGTGTGGAAGTAACACCACCACACTTTGCTTGCGGTCTCCCATGGCTCCCGCGCCGCTTTTACTGAACTCTCACAGTGAGTCTATCGCGGGATGACGTACTACCCCACGTTTGGTGAGAATGCGGAAGGAAAAGTAGTGCCTGACAAGTGGCAATGGTTGAATAATGAACAAAACACATATGAATTTGAACTAAATAAACTGAAAGTTAAGTCAGTAAGAAAACATGACTTGGTATCGATATTTTAATACTAGGATCGATGCATATTCAATACCCCATGAGGATCGATATATCGATACTTTGGTATCGATCCGCCCATCACTATTACTCACCATTCAATACCACTGGGGCAACCTGTCAGAAGCAGTGGGTAAGACAGTGCACCGCTGGATCCTTGTTGGGAGTACCCCACTGACGGATTATCCTGTTGTGCATGTTTTGGTAAAAGGCTTATATAAGGCTACCCAGACACAGGGAGAACAAGAAATGAGAATGAAAACTTGAGGGCCTAAGACAGTCTAAGAATTAGCTATTTGCATGATTGTAACTCCTACAAGATCAACATTTTGATTTAACAGCACTTTCCTGATTTTTGGCTACGCTCAACCCACCTCTGGCTTTAATCATCGCCACTCCAAGGTTGCATCACTCACGCTGTATAAACTTTATTCACCTGTCTCCTGCTGCCAGTCGTTCTGCCATCAGCTGTTGGTATTCTCATCTGAGAGCAGACAGCACAGAGAGGGAGAATAAGCATAGGGATGCAAGGACACATGATGCACAGAATACTAAACACTAGTGACTGTTAAACACAAAGCCCACAGCACCACCACATAGCTTTAGAGAGGGTCCATAACCATACACACACACACACACACACATTTATACAAGCTCACACAGCCAGTATTAGCACAGCCCTCGGCATGGCTTCAATAGAACGCATTTGTACCTCCAGCTTAAACAGCAAGGATTACTGGGGATACGAGGGGAATGCCAACTTCACTAAGGAGGCCCACGACCTTGCTTTGGGCTCAGGAAGAAGAGGGGAGATGGGGGGGCTGCTACTTGATTTAAAAGAATGCAGCTTGAGTATTCTATCTCAACAGGCCAATACTTTTTGAGTGAAATGATCAGGATTTGGAGAGAAAGCACTTTCTTCTTTCTCTTTAAAAAGTATGTGTGACAGTCGAGGGGTTGACACTTTGGAATATTTAGTTTGGGTAAATAGAATTATAAGGCACACAGGTAAGTATATCAAATGTGAGATCAGGTTCCATAATTTACAGGGTTTTTATTTTACATTTTAGAGGAAACACATTTTTAATGTCATTAACAATAGCTACAATATTAAAAGTTTTGGATCCAATCACTCACTTGATCAGTTCATTATAAAACAGTTACCCACATTTCTTTGTGCGTACACAGTTGGGCCAGAGTTGGTTGCCTATTCACTGCTCCGTGCGGGAGAATGGTGCCAGACACGATTAGACCCCAGTCTCTCAACTTAAAGCATAAATCAAATAAATTGAAATTTTAAAAAAGAAACAAATAGAGGCAGAATATAAGGAAGCAAGAGAGAGCAGAACAGCATAGACAATGCAGCAAAGCAGTATAGACAAAATAGCAGAGGAGGCGTGCTCTGTGCCGCTGCTGACCACTGATGATACCCAAAAACATGAATGGGGAGTTACTGTAAATCCTATAGCGCACTGAAACTAACCGCAACTGAGAGAAACACATACTGCTGATGCAGTAAGGTGTGCGCACAAGCCCAGGGTTGACAGCTGGGAATCCACTTTATGCAGCTAACGTTCTGGAGTTTAGGATGACTGGTGCAGAATTACTTGCATCGTCCTTAGTTAGTTAGTGAATGTGAGTGAATGTTTAAACAGTCTAAAAATGTCTACCTGCACAGAAATGATTTGTGCATTTTGGATGGATTTTTGTTTATTGAGGATATAAATAGGAGGATTCCTTTTTAGAACATTCTTGGCTTTTTTAAAGCCCCAGTGTGTAGGATTCCTGGCGCATAGGTGGATGGTGCTATTGCACTTTCTGTTTTAGCTACGGCAGACCTCGAGGGTCACCCGGGCACGTGCACAAGCCGCACGCCGCGCGGTCCCGGTTATTATTTTTTTTCTTTTCTCATGAAAACACACATTCCCGATCATGTACCATGACACTCTACACATCAAATGAAACCTTACAGTCTCCTCTTTTTGACTATGCAATTCATTTCCCTGCACAACAAACACTCCCCGAGCACATGGGGCTTTTATACGGAAAAGCACAAAACGAGGTTAGCTTACCTTAGAATGCTTTGCACAGGTCAAACTCTGTATTTCACCATAGACTTGCTCTCAATTTGTCCGTAAGGCTCCAGCGAATAAAATCCAGTAAAACAATTTAGTCCAAAACACGTGTTAGATCCATTACGAGTCTGATCCGGCAGCATGCTTGTGTTGTTTACCCAAAACCACGAGCCTTGCCGAAGGCGAAGGCGGAGCCCAAATGTCCTTCTGCAGCTCTCGTATTCAAAATGGCTGCCTCTGCATGGGGAAGATCCCCCTTTTATGTGGGCGGCAGTAGCTCAGTTGGTAGAGCGTTTGTCCACTGATCCAAAGGTTGGTGGTTCAAATCCTGCTCTTGACATAAGAAACATCAGTGGTTGAGCGGTCAGATCCACTGGCCCACAGGTTGGTTGGTACGATTCCAGCTCCCACAGATGAATGCTGCCGTTGTGTCCTTGGGCAAGACACTTAACCCTCCTCACCTTCAGTGTCTGCGTACCAGTGTCTGGTGTGTGAATGTGTGTGTGAATGGGTGATTGGTTCCTTGTTGTAAAGCGCTTTGGGTGCCTTGAAGGTGGAAAAGCGCTATATAAAGATGTGACCATTTACCATTTACTATATCTAAGTCCAAAAGAATACTTTGATTTCATGATGGAAGTGAAAAGGCTTGGAAAACAATGTATTTTTGAATGGGTATCTTCAATTTCAGTAATTAACGGGTAAAAATCTAACACACTGTCCCTTTAATGTACATTGTATTACACTTTTTTCTCATATTTTAATAATTGATCAGATTTATATAGCACTTTTTGGACACCTTACAGAGCATTATTCATTCATTCCACACCTGCTGGTGGTAAGCTACTACTGTAGCCACAGCTGCCCTGGGGTAGACTGACAGAAGGCTTCCAATCTGCACTATCAACCTTCACCAACACTCATGCACACAACACTTTAATACTTAATAATGATGTGGGTAGGTGAAGTGCCTTCCCCAATTATTATCTTATTGTTATCTTATATACTGTAAACTTGAACCGAACTGTATAATAAAATATCACATTTTAAAACCTCTATGCAAATGATGAACCACAGCTAGATATAGCATGAATAATACATGTATGCCTTTGTACGTCATGCTTCTGTCTATATTCATGTTCGTACAAGAGGCTGGGTTGGGTCTCACATTTTTCCCCCATTTTGCACGTGTTCCTCATTGCCCAACTGTGTGGAAACAGGGGATGTATCATATACTTGTTACGAGTGGCAGGACAAAATGCATAATTCATTTTCATTTGGGCGGCTGTAATGGGGTTTATATGTGTGTCCGTGGAAACGCCGCCGGGAACGTGCCTCTTCTCGCCCTGAATGTTTGCGCGAGCGAGGGGAGAGAAGTTGGCACATCTGTGTAATAACCTGGGATTGGATGTGTCAGGTCATTTCTACAAGTGTTAAAGAAAGCAGGCTGGAAAGAGACAGGCAATCTGATGAGTGGGGCACAGGCTCATCAGCAGACCGCAAGGGGCTAGTGGAGGGAGTACAATGGCGATATGGTCAAATGCAGAGATAGACAAAGAATAACAATGTGATGGCAGAGGAGGTGAATATTTGGGTAACAAGGACAGGTTAGAAGGTTAGACAAATCAGCAATTAGGTCTTGTCAGATAGACTACAAAAGTATGCAAAGTGAATGACCCATGTGGATCAAAAGCACATCAATAATTAGCTTAGTGCTGAGGTAACACAGAGTTGGTGGTTAAATATATCTCTATTATATTGATTATTTAGGATAGGTGGGTTGATAGGGTTGATTTGGCAAAGATTATGTAAACCAGTAGTTCTCAAACTTTTTACATCGAAATACCATTTTGCCTTACAAATACCCCCAGTTCTAAACCAGGTCTAACACAGGACTATTGCAAGACTTAAAAGGTCTAAAGTAGTACTAAACCAAGTGTACAAAATTGACAGACTATGGTTCTAGACAAGCTAACCCAAAGAACGCAAATGTAGATTAAGCTGACTCCAAATATTTGAACTTCAGTCAAACCTGATGGAGCTTGCCTACCAGCAGCGATAAACACAGATATGTAAACCTTTGTTCATGTAAAGCATAAAATGTTCAGAATGATTGGGCTCCTGGACGAATAAAGGCTTACATCGTCTCATTGCATGCCTTATTAGATGGCTAGCTGTAAATTCCAATTCTGTGTTTGTTCCCTGATCGTGATCTCCTTCAGTGGTCCAGTTATGTTGTCTTGCTGCGTGAGTGGGTATTGTTGCCACAGTATGTCTCCACATGTTTGTGTATGTCCATTCATCTAACTGTCCATTACCCAGTGGTATACACAGCCTCTGGCCCACAGTTAATGGAGTCTATGCTCTTGCCACCTGCCACTTTAATGGAAATATGCAGATACAAATGAAAGAATGTTTGCTTCTTGCTTCTTCCCTTTGACAGTTTTTAATTCGACAATAAATCAGTCAATTTTATTAAAGACATCATAACTATTTTATATATTGTAGCGAAGGTTTTTCTTTGGGGCTAGCTAAGTGACAGTCATTTTCTTTGGGTTTGTTTGGGTCACGAGTCAAGCAGAAGTGTTTAAGACCTGCGCTCTTAGTTTTGTTTTTTGTTTTTTTAATGTGCAAACCTCTTTCCACGAATTCTTCACGCATTGATCATCACATTGGTGTCAGAAGTGGGATTTCTACCACACAATGACAAATTTTCAAGAAGAAATGAACTCCTTGATCACCTGCTTAGAAGCCGTAATGGAGGGAGAGACTGCGGCGCCGTGGAGAAAAGAGCCATATAATGCTGTGGTTGACTGCCCCGATGGAGCCAGCGAACCCCATCACAGGGGCCGCGATGTGGAGGAGGAACCAGCACGACGGGTCATGTTAACCCAGTGGTGAAAGTAAAGCGGTGCGCACCGGAACGCAGCACCTGTATAAAATTCACAGCCGGTACGCAGCACCGCTAAGAGAATATGGTTAATGGTGGCCAAAACCCACATTTGAAAAAAAAAGTAAGGTGCGCTATTTAAGTAGAAAACACAAACAACCACACTATGCCATTCGAGAATAACTGAAAGCTACCCGAAACTCTCGTGCAGAGATATCTGCAGTCTGTTAAGCAAGGATTGTCAAAACTTATCTGACTGTAGCCGTGAAAGTAGCCTAAACCATTGCGAGGCGGTGCTGCGCACTGGTAGAAGATTTAAGGCCGGCGCGATGCCTGTAAGAGAGGGTTTATGCTGACTAAAAAAATATGAAATAATTAAGTATATTAAAAAAGTTATTTATCTACGAAAAAGGTGTAAAACGTTTTAAAAAAAAAAAAAACCTGGGTAAAACGTGTGTTTTTTGTTTTTTTTAAATGGTAAAGTGATGCACTGGACATTATAGCACCTGTAAGAAATGACAACTACTTTCACCACTGTGTTAACCCCACAACGTCGTCAATCCAGGAGACAAGATGATAAGTACTACAGGTGGGGTCCTGGGCCACATCGCTTGCTACCTGTACCACTAAGCCCGCATGCAGATTTAAACTAGCTAGGGATGGCAACGAGGGATAGCTACCATCCAGTGCAGACACAATTCCCCCCAACACATCCATGGACTATGTGACTGAAGGGACTCTGTATCATGCTCTAGTGGACACTGGGACTACCATTTCCCTGACCAAGCCTGGTACCCTGCCAAGCTCTGGTGACAAGATCCATGAAGGGTAGGCCTCCACCAAGCAAAACATCACACCAGTCACTGGTGATCGAGCTAAGATGCTGGGTACTTGGACACTACGGGTCTCTGTGGGCCACCTACAGGTATGGCATAATTTCTGGTTAGCTAATATCCAAGTATTTTTAAATTGGACCAGCTGTGTGAGTGGGGGGCTATGGTGGATGTTCATCTGTTCATCTCCCAGGCACTGGTCCTGGGTCAGGCTGGTTTATTTGTCCCTGATTCTGTGCGTTCACAGGTCCTCCAGTGGGGTCACCCATCAAAATTTGCTTGCCATCCTGGAGTTAACTGCACAGCATGGTTGCAACACTTTTGGTTGCCCAGAATGGACTCTTGACATCAAGGAATTTGTAGCAGCCTGTACAGTTTGTGCCAGGGGCAAGACATCTCATCGCCCTAGACTACAAGCTTTGCCTATCCTGTCTCATCCACGGTCTCACATCGCCCTCGATTTTGTGTCTGGCATCCGCAGATGCTCAGGTAATATTGTGATACTAACTGTTGTCGACTGTTTTATACGGTAGCTCATTTCATAGCCCTTCCCAAGCTCCCTACTGTTTTTGAGACTGCCAAACTCATGGTCAAACATGTCTTCCACCTGCATAGTATGCCCCTGGCTTTGTAGTGCGTAGCATCCAGACTCTTTCCTTGCATGAGGACCCCTCCAGCCTCGTGTTGCGCACTTTGCATTTGGATGCTCTGGTAAGGGTTTTTGCTCCATTTAATTATACTGTTGTATTTTAAGTAATTAATCCAGCGCTATTTGTAGGTGGGGCGCTCAGGTTCCACCCACTCTCTGGGTGCTTGTGCATGCGGCGCATCCTGGGAGTTTGGTGGGTATGACACGTAGCTCCTGTTCTGCTATATGTGACTCTGCATAGTTTGTATTCTTGTATTCTATTCACTTTTAGGTTTGGACTCCTCACAAGCTTCCCTTTTTTCTTCCCCCCCCTGCTACTCTGTGACAGCTTCTACCCTTTTACCCTTTCCAGCTGCTGTGAGTTTTGGAGTGGCTTATAGCAGATGTAATGTTGTTGAAGACAATTTTTGTAACAATTTCTTTTATGAATAGTTTTAAAAAAATATTTTTGTACAACTCAGACCAAGCAACTAAATAAAAATTTTATATTTTCCTAGCTCATATCTGCCGCTTCATCCTTACCTGTGATGCCTTTATATTACATATTACATATGGGTGGCGTTGCTGGATAACATTATGGTTACAAGTTGGGGCTAGTGAGCCAAAATTTGAGCATATTTATATTTTTAGGGCCTTCTGCACCTGTGCCACAGCATTTAGTTGAAATTGAATCAACTCTAATGGCTTCTTCAGAGATCTGAATACATACAGCCATGCAGGTAACAACAACAACAGATTGAGGCAAGCATTATATTTTGTAGAATTATTATTCAAGTTATAAAATACTTAATAAATGGTCTACCTGATGAAAAGTATTTCATGATGAGTATTAGCAACAAAGGCATGACTGCAATTATCACCAGAAACATACCTAGAGTTGATAAAAGGAGAAATTCAATTTGTCAATTGGATAAAGTTTGTTTGGTCGAAAACGTTTCGCCACTCATCCGAGAGGCTTCGTCAGCTCTGGTTCTCATGCTGGTTAGACCCTGTTTATATCTAGCTGCAGGGAGGAGCTACCTACACTGAAAAAAGGTTCTGAAACTATCCCAGCTACTCTGTCTCTTTTGTTTTACGAATTCCTCTGGCGTCCAGTATTAGCATATCTATAAGCCCTAGGAGGCGCTCAGTACACTGAAATAGCTCTAAAACTATCAACTAATCTGTCTCTTTGTATTTCAAATTTCTCTGGCGTCCATTTTCGTCTCCCTATTCAAGACAAACGACCCTCTCCACCCCTCTGCAATGGCTTGTCTGTCCTAATGTTTCTTTGTCTGTTTTTGACTTGGTTTGAGAATCGAATTATAGATGGGAGACAAGTTATGTCTAACTCCCCCATTTTTGTTTAACGACGGATTCTCTTTTTTGACAAAAATAGCCTCTTTAACTCCCCTCTCAAACCAGTTCTTTTCCCTGGCTAAGATCTGAACCTCACTGTCCTCAAATGAATGGCCCGCGGCTTCTAGGTGAAGATGTACGGCAGATGCCGGTCCACTCTGGCCCGCCCGTCTGTGTTGGTACATCCTCTTGTGAAGGCGGGTGAGGTTCAGATCTTAGCCAGGGAAAAGAACTGGTTTGAGAGGGGAGTTAAAGAGGCTATTTTTGTCAAAAAAGAGAATCCGTCGTTAAACAGAAATGGGGGAGCTAGACACAACTTGTCTCCCATCTATAATTCGATTCTAAAACCAAGTCAAAAACAGACAAAGAAACATTAGGACAGACAAGCCATTGCAGAGGGGTGGAGAGGGTCGTTTGTCTTGAATAGGGAGACGAAAATGGATGCCAGAGAAATTTGAAATACAAAGAGACAGATTAGTTGATAGTTTCAGAGCTATTTCAGTGTAGTGAGCGCCTCCTAGGGCTTATAGATATGCTAATACTGGACGCCACAGGAATTCGTAAAACAAAAGAGACAGAGTAGCTGGGATAGTTTCAGAACCTTTTTTCAGTGTAGGTAGCTCCTCCCTGCAGCTAGATATAAACAGGGTCTAACCAGCATGAGAACCAGAGCTGACGAAGCCTCTCGGATGAGTGGCGAAACGTTTTCGACCAAACAAACTTTGTCCAGTTGACAAATTGAATTTCTCCTTTTATCATGGATTCTACCTGGACGACTGAGGGACTCTTCATGCATACCTAGAGTTGTGTTTTGTTTCATTCACACATGTTTAACACACAAACCCTTCATGATTAGTTCTTCTCTCAAGTGGAAAAAACACTTTGTTCCATCTTGTGATGTCATTAAGAGGTAATACAGGATGTGCTCCACTGTGATTTAAACTAAATACATTCTCACTGGAATCATTTGGATGATTTGAGCCCTGGAATTGCCGACCTACTGAACAAAAGGTAAAAGGTAGCTGTTAACTTGAAAACTACTGCTTCATGACAGACTAATAATAAAGGGGTGCTCAAACATGAAAAATGAATCAAACAAAACGCAACTCCAGGTATGTTTTTGAAGAGGAGCGTTTAAACTGTATCGTTTTGAGCTGAATTAACAACCTCACTTTCCATTAACCTACAGATTCATTATGGTAGTAATGTGGAAGCTATTATGTAACTGAGATTAGCTATTGTGTACAGATAATGACATAGTGCTGCATACTGTGAAGTGTCTGCTTAGAAGGACCCATTGTTTGAAGTTGAGGTGAGCTGACCAGTCACCGGAAACTCCTTCGTACCGCCCTCACTGCTGCCTGTTTAAGGTCACGTCATCACCGTAGCAACATAAACGTCAGTGAGCACCCCGGCCCACCACATGCCCCCACCCCCTTCCCCCAAACCCACGCACTACTCTGACCAAATGCCACCCTCTGCATGTGTATGTGTGTCTCCTCAACCTCCAGAAATACCACTGACCACTGACACCATCAAACCAAACAACGGAGCCCTGCTATCAGATCATGTTAGAGTGCTGACTCCAAAGAAAATGAGTTTGCCTTATACAGTAGTCTTACACAGTTTGTATTGTCTTGTCTTCTGAAAGTTTGACATGCCATTGCCCATTTCATATTTGTAAAAATGGTATGCTTTGTTTAAAGGCTCTATACTTATTTTTCACCCCATGGTCAAAACATGTCCAGAGTGCTGTCTGCATCTAATTATTAAGTGTTTTATTGTGTGATAATCAGGAAGTGTGTGTTAGCATGCTAGTTTACTTTACTGTAACAACTTCACTCTGGTCTCTGTGAATAGTGCTTATAGATTTATTGTGTATTATTGTATAATAATATGTTCGGAATGCATATGGTGCAAGGAATAACTTGCGAACTGTTGGTTTTGTTTTTCATGTTTTTATGACAGTAAAAATCAGGTACAGTGTCTGTAAATTGATTTTTATATTTAGTTTAGTTTTTTAGTTTATTTAGGTTATGTCATCATCTAATCTTATATTTTATTTATCTATTTACTGGATCCATTTGAACAGTGACCTCGGTGTTTATATAAGATGTAGAGTTCTTATCTTCTGGTGTAATAATTTTAGGGAAAAGTATCCTATTGCAGATTGTATGTGGATTAACAAGTTGTACAGTACGAATAGATTTCAGGTGATCAATTATGAATGAGGTTTATTTCTTGATCCATGGTAAAGACGTGAAGCAGGGCGTAAACATATATTTTTGGTTTGCGTCATTAGTGTATATGAAATCACCAATTACAAAATATATATATATATATATATATATATATATATATATATATATATATATATATATATATATATATATTATTGTGAAGTTAAGGGTTCCAGACAGTTGCTACCAAGGTCTGAAAATTTTTGACGAAAAACTGGTTTTGAGATTAATAACTGTAAGGTAAACAAATCAAGGCTTGACATTTTCTATCCTTATGAAATTGCCAATGTTTTGGGGGGAAAAAGCCCAAAAGTCTCCCAATGCAAAGAGTGGTGTTTTGGGATGGCCTTAATTGGAGTTCAGACCTGGCTCATATGCATGGAAATGTGTGCTTCTCTGTCTCGTCCGTGGCCCTTCTCATTTGCCCGCCGTGACAGGCTCGCCGTTCCTCGCTAATGCTAACACGCCGCTGCTTAGCTTCTAATTAAGATGTATGAGTCAGTGTGTTGTGTGTGTTGCCATTATAGTCTGCCACACATGAATAGGCCTGTCTCATTTTGGCAGGGCTGCGCGATTTGGCATCCAGAAACAGTGTCTAATTTAAGATGTCACACATGCTGGGGTAGTTCTATACGCAAGCTTTACTCATGCATTTACAATGAGAATGTTAAAAAATATATTGTTTACCGAGGTACTGATATATCTGCTGCATCATAACTGTGAGTGATGATGCTATTGGATTTATTATGAACATCTCAAAGTGAGTCAATACAGTGATTAGAAATTTTCTTCTTATTTGTTTGGTATAAATACATAGTATACTATACATAGTACTCATAACAGATGAACAGTGCCAGAGAAACACATGTATTCCTTGTGACATGTAGAAACTTGTTGGTTAAATGTCTTCCACCATATATTGCATTCAGAATCAGACAGTGGTGGTTCCAACAGTAAATAGTCACATTTTTAATTCTTGAATATTAATTTAATAGTATTCAAACTGTATTGTAATTCTGTTACTCCTATATAGTGTCTTTACACTATAATAAATGCAACTAAAGTAATTTAAGTATACAGAATACAGTACTGTGATTGGACCATGTATCAGAATGCATTTTAATTTGGCTATTCAGTATTCTGTAACTGCATTGTCACAGTATTTTTCTGATGTGACTGTTTATACATCAGTGTACACAGACACATATTTATGTCGAGAGTGGGATTTGAACCAACAACCTACTATCGCCCCAGTATGTTAGAGTAGAAAAAGTGTGAAAGTTCCAGAGAACAAAAATCTCTGTATGATTTTTGTTTTTTACTTTAACTTCAGAAAACATTATTATTCACACATATATTATATATATACATATTAGTCACACATATTTCCCACCCTGGTGACATATGTGCGTTTGTGTCAGCTCCATTGTCAAATATATTATGCTGCTTGCTTTCAGTATTCTCAAATAAACGTGTCTAGCGTTAATGCAGAACCTTATTTGTGAATGTGCACTACAGCATAGAGTTTATCCATTCCCATTGTTAGAGGCGTAATTTATGTTCATATTTTCAAGTAGTCGAGTGGTGTGGAGTACTTGGCCTTGTGGGACTGTCATTTACTGTTTCCTGGAAAAGTAAAAGCTGTGACTGGTCTTTTCATGATAGGTCTTCTGCATTGTTTAAAGCATTCTCCAATACAAACATGTTTTCATATCTTTTTGCACTAAAGCCTACACTGTCTGAGTGATCCTCTGCTTTCCCAGGCGTTTCACACTCTACATTTGTATGCAAATCTTTTTATTTTCAACTCTTTGTCTTTTGCTCCATTGTGTTATAATACAATGGTTAATCAAAGGCTCTGTTGCTCTTTAGAGTTGTTGACTAAAAACCTACATCTGCTGTAAACCAAAGTCAGTGGAGGGAGCATCTGTCAGAGCATCTGTTTGGTAAAAGGTTTCATTCATAACTTTTTTCCAACACTAGTAGTTGTCGTTGTTGGCAGGATTTCTAGTATTAGTTGATTTTTATCTGTAAGCAATGTCCAAAACAAAGTAAAAAGCTTTTTTTTTCCAATTTTACGATCAACAACTTTTTGCTTGTTTAGGTATAATCAGCCGTGATTCACCCATTGGCATCATATGAAAGGTCAAAGTATTGAATCTTATATTTCCACATGCCGTTAAGTTACCAAAGCTATATTTATTATGTGAAACTATTTGCTATCACAACCTCAATTTAAAGGTCATGGAGAGAAAATGACCAGTGTTACATAAGTAACAGGACCTACCGATCAAAATGTAATAGTTTTTGTGTTCAATGAAAACATGGTTGCTACGTTGTTAACACTCTACCCTCGCAGCAAGAAGGTTCCAGATGCGATTGCTGGGACGCCCGGGTCTTTCTGTGTGGAATTTGCATGTTTCTCCACATATCTGGGTAGGTTTTCTCAAGGCTCCCAGGTTCCCCCATCAACCCAAATTATGCATTACAGCTAAAATCCTCCAGCTAAGGTAGTCTTCTTGACCAAGCCTAGCTCAAGGACAGGTTCCCGGGGCAATGTACTGGACCACTGCTCCTGACAAGTTGCCTTGTAAACACTTAATTCCAAATGAAAATTGTTATTTGTGGTTTATTCCACAAATTTATAAATTAATTCAGCTTATTTTAAAGCTGAATTAATTTATTCCTCGATCATGTAAATGTTTATTCCGCTTAAAAATAATTCCAATCGTTCGGCACATACTCGTTGGGTCGCCCTTCTGACGATCCGCACCCCGACATACCATCATTCTGACAACTCTCCATTCCGACATGCCCCTGACACTTTTTGATGCACCATTCTGACAACCTACTCATAATTTGGAGCGTCCCCTTTTTTGCCTGAACCAGGACTAAACCAAGACTAAACCAGGACTGAACCAAGATTAAACCAGGACTGCACAGGACTAAACCAGAACTGAACCAGGACTGAGTGTCAGCCCGGGCCCAGAGGTGCACCCGCGTAGACTGTTGGGTGACTGCAGGTGAAAGGACCGGTGCAGAGCTTCGTGCCCCACGGGGCTAAGCGCACCTGTCACCCGATTGCACTTTTGTTCAGTCCTGGGATCAGTCCTGGTTCAGTCCTGGTTCAGTTCATATGCGGCGCAAAATTCCGGCATCTCGATTGATGTTTCTTCTGCTCAATAAATAATGCCAGTGAAGTGAAGACATGAAGAAAGTTTATTTATTTAAATGGGGCAGCATGTATTAATGAACAGCTAGTGCTGTAAATACACCAGATTTAGCTCAAGGCTAGTTTCCATCTGTAGTCCCACAGAACAGGGGTGAAAGTAGATAAAACACAAGGTACAAAACATGTAAACTCCAACAATGAAAACATGACAACAGAAGCAGTGACAGAATCAAAGCAGGACACAACAATTTTGTGATTGTAATTCTTGGATTGTAATTCTCGTAACTTTTCAATTCATATTTTTATGAATAAAATACAAACAATACATTTTATGTACGATGTATGTATGTATTTTATGATTCAAAAGTTTACAAATATGTATTTTATGTTCAACTGCAGCCAAGTATGCACAGATTTCCCAAATATGCACAGATTTCTATCCTACGCACACAAATATTTCTGAAAGCTTTCATACTCCATACATATAGGTCATTCTAGTATTTTTAATAATTATCTTTGTCGGAATAGCGGAATGTTGAAAAAAATGCCGCTACTCCAACCAAGGAAAAAAAAATGTCGGAGTGCTGGGACATTTGATAAAAAATGGAAATGCCTCCACTCCGACAATTAGATGTCGGAGTGGCAGTTTGTCGGAATGGCAGCATGTAACCAAGATGGAGGCTTGGAGCAAACATTGGTCTCGAATTGAAACAATTTTTTTAATAAGTACGCTGTAACTACAAATAATGAAAAGACTGGATGGCAGAAAACATAAAAACACTAACCAAACCGAGGCGACAAAAAAGCCTGTAGCCAGCTGATTGTGTGTTTTCTTCTGGTAGAATAAATACATTTGTGTCCCTGTGCAGTCAGAACCCTTCCTGACCCCCAGACATGGAGCAGAATTAAACAGAGCAGATTTAATATTTTTTCCATGTAAACCTGAATTCGGTATTATTATTTCCATGTAAACTGGAAGGAGAATAATTTAATTCCAAACTATTTAATTTAGAACAATTAATTTGGAATAAAAAAAAATCATGTAAACATAGCCAGTAATGGCTTAAAGGGATATGCCACCCCCAGGTCAAATTTGGGCATCTCCCCACAGTCCAGAGACTGAAATAAGTGATGGAAAGCTTTTTCCTGCTCACCCAGCCATTGTCCGAGTCTGTCGCCACTGACCGCCGCGGTATCTGCAGCTCCTCCGCATTAGACTGGAGTCTAACGTCGCTAGAGAAAGATTTCGGCCAAAAGGAATTAATTTGCTCGATGCTTTTCCCAATTACTTTCTGTGTAGTGCGCATTCATATCGAGTGCAAATAAATGTGCAAATCAACACGGAGAGCTTGCCTTGGTCATTTTGGGTGGGAACTATTTTTCAGTGCGGAAGAACATGGCCGTATCACGCAGCACGCTGCCAGGGGAATCCCAGTTACGCACCAGGAAGGGAGTTCCCCTGTTGCACAACGTGGTGCGTGATTCGGCCATGTTCTTCCGCACTGAAAAATAGTTCCCACCCAAAATGACCAAGGCAAGCTCTCCGTGTTGATTTGCACATTTATTTGCACTCGATATGAATGCGCGCAACACAGAAAGTAATTGGGAAAAGCATCGAGCAAATTAATTCCTTTTGGCCGAAATCTTTCTCTGGCGACGTTAGACTCCAGTCTAAGGCGGAGGAGCAGCAGCTCGCGCGGCGGTCAGTGCTGACAGACCTGGACAATGGCTGGGTGAGCAGGAAAACGCTTTTCATCACTTGTTTTAGTCTCTGGACTGTGGGGAGATGCCCAAATTTGACCTGGGGGTGGCATATCCCTTTAAATAAATTTAAAATATTCTTCTCTTTGCTTTGTTTGATCAATCTATTAAATAAATGACAGTATGCCTTATACTATATCTCATTATACTAAAGATATGTATGTATTCCACAATATAAATCATCCACAGTAAATGCAGTGAATGACGGTTGCCAGAGCTGTCATTGGTAAAAAAAACAGTCTCTTAAGGCCCACCTGCCAAGCTGTCAGTCAAACGTCTGAGCATCGACAAATGCTGCCAAGCCATCAATGGTGTGTGCGCTATGAGTAATGTGTTATTGATGTGGCAAATGTCGTTAGAGTAGAGGCAGAAAGTGATGCAGAGGTTTGAGTGCTCAAGGTGTAGTGAGATAAACATGATCTTCCGCTCAAAGTCAGGACCTGTGAGACGTGCGCATGAAGACTTTGACAGAGCTGCAATTACCTCTGATTACTCTGCTAATCATAATCAGACAGACTCCATGTTGTCCGTGACGGGGTTGGGTGAAGACACTGTCCTCACGGCTGTCTCACCGTGATTGCTGTTTTGTGCCTCAGGTGGAGAGGGATGTGTTTGTCAGAGGAGCTGATCACAAATCAAATTATCAACTTGTTTTCTCGTCTAAAATGGTAAGGGTCCAAATGGCATCCATTTGTGGGAGTCACCCACAAGTTAATTGCCTGTAGATAGTCTCATACACATGTAAATGTGGTTTGGTGATTTGTTTACAATCATTTCCAACCATTTTCCTTTTGCCTAGCCACTCACCATAACCAAATGTGTGCCCTTTATGAGAGCACTGTGTGTGGTTTTAGAAAAGAATGGCACACTACCATGATGAACCCATGAGAGCCAACTCATCAGCCTCTCCTTAACTCACTGTCAAATAATATGCCCTGCAAAATAATGGAGGCCATTATATGCAATATGCACACAGTCATGTGCTCAGTTTACAGTTACAGAGGTGCTTGTGATACAAAATATAATCTACTTATGGACTTATTGACAAGATTTATTACATTATTAGATTGGATTTAGTATTATTTGTCATTGCCTTTTTTGATTGATTTGACACGTTTTTGTTTTTGTTTTTTTTAACTTTTGATCTGACCATTTCTTGAAGGATAGTATATCAAATAACCTAAAAATAATGTACTGATAATTATAAATGTGACAACGTGAAAAGATTCAGTCAGTCTTCATTTTTGTAGACTGTTAAGCGCAGGTTCTTCTTCCTGAAGTCCACTGGAAATGGCAAAAACTAGTTTAGTAACTATACAAATGCTCTGTGCTTAATAGCATGAGGTGCTAAGCTGTGTAAAATAACGGCAGGCCAAAATATGGGACCTTTGACAACACTTATTTAATCAAACATAAACATGAGGCAGACTGCTCCAAATGCATCATGTTACACTGTGAACAAAGAAATGAGAAGCTTCCAAATAGACTTCAAATCTAGGCACTTTGTGACTGGGGGCTATGAGTAAATCAGTGCTCCTCGCTCACAGAGACAGCAGGTGGTGGAAGCCAGAAAGCTGTCACTGCAGCTAAACAAAGCACCATGTTGTTGTTGGGAGTTGCTGATGGAATCTGACCATGCTCCCAATATGACACAGTTCACTGTTATCTGGTTATTAAAGCTGAGGCTGGAGCATTCGTCATGTTGGAGTGAGGCTCTGTTGACAGCAGGGATAATGTAAGTGTGTTAGCAAGTTCTGGTGACACCAAATATACTCTCAGAATGGTTTGCTGGCTGTTATTTGCCTGAGAAATGTCTCAGGAAACACTTAACTGTGCAC
The DNA here is from genome assembly GCA_036785185.1 of Paratrypauchen microcephalus. Taxonomy (NCBI): domain Eukaryota; kingdom Metazoa; phylum Chordata; class Actinopteri; order Gobiiformes; family Gobiidae; genus Paratrypauchen; species Paratrypauchen microcephalus. The sequence continues at coordinate 8,483,271 of JAVJIX010000005.1, forward strand.
TTTGCACTCATTCACAAGACATTAGACTGTATATTGTCAAACACAAGTTCTGGGATGAATACAGAATAATGTTTCCATATGCCGCCTCTGGGCCAATGGCATGATGTTTCACAGCATGGCAATATGAGACAGGTACATTTTTATTCCAAAAACACTAAGACTCAGAGCGGTTCAGAAGCCCCTTTATGAAGAGAAATACTCTGGAACCCAACTCCTTGAGGGGGGCTGGACTCTCCATTTCTTTGGCATTGCCCGTGGGGAGCGGCGGCGGGCTGGTGTGGGCCTACTCATTGCCCCACAGCTCAGCCACTGTGTGTTGGAGTTCACCCCGGTGAACGAGAGGGTCACATCCCTCCGCCTTTGGGTCGGGGACAGGTCTCTCACTGTTGTGTCGGTCTACGGGCCGAACAGCAGCGCACAGTACCTGGCCTTCTTGGAGGGAGGGGTACTGGATAGTGCACCAACCGGGGACTCGTTGTTCTACTGGGGGACATCAACACCCATGTGGGCAATGACAGTGACAGCTGGAGAGGGGTGATTGGGAGGAACGGCCTCCCTGATCTGAACCCGAGTGGTGGCCTGTTATTGGACTTCTGTGCTAGCCACAGTTTGTACATAACAAACACCATGTTCAAGCACAAAGGTGTCCACCAGAGCACGTGGCAACAGGACACCCTTAGCCGGAGGTTGACGACTGATTTTGTTGTCGTGTCATCTGACTTTCGGCCACATGTTTTGGAAACTTGGTTGAAGAGGGGGGCAGCCGGAAAGACCTGGCAGGCCCAAGTAAAGGTCTGTTGGGAACGTTATTCCCCCTTGCCTTTTAAAGAAGTGTTCCCCACATTGGCACCTTATGTCCTAGATATTATTAATGCTTGCCTTCTCAATGGACTTGTACCATTTAGTTTTAAACATGCAGTTGTTCAGCCATTGATAAAGAAACCTGGCCTGGATCACTCTGAGCTCTCAAACTACAGGCCAGTTTCTAAGCTGCCTCTGATACCAAAATTACTTGAGAAAATTGTTTACTTGCAGCTGAGCTCTTTCTTAGATGAAAATTCAATCTCTGAAATTTTCCCGGATTCAAAAAAGGCCATAGTACAGAGACTGCTCTGCTGAGAGTCTTTAATGACATTCTTCTGGCCTCATACTCTGGAGACACTGTTGCTCTGCTGTTATTGGACCTTACTGCAGCATTTGATACAGTGGACCACCAGATTCTCTTGTCTCACTTGGAAAACTGGGTGGTCATTAGGGGCTTGGCTCTGTCCTGGTTTAGATCTTACTTGTCCAACAGAAGTTTTTCAGTTCAAGTTGGGGAGGCTTTAGTTTTTAGTTTTCATTCTTTTACGCTCTGGAGACACACGCGAGAGGCTGTGTTGACGATCACTTTTATTTTTGCTAAGTTAAAGATTGTCCCGTTGATCCCACATGCGTGAACCTGATGGGCCGCGAAGGTTTCTGTTCCGTGTTCATGCTAAAACTCATCTTGGCTGTTTTTTTTTTTTTTTTGGTATTTCCATTGTTGTTGTCATCGATGTCGATTAAGAAGACTGGATTCGGATCTGGATTTTTCTTTGAGGAAAGCCTGTCCCAGAACCAAGAACTGTGAATGGAGAACATCCTCTTCTTGTCGAACTCATCACGTGTGGCGCTTAATTTCCAGACATCGGACCATGGCATGGACCTCAATGATGGCCTTTTCCGGGACAACGGAGGCTGTGGGTACATTCTGAAACCAGACGTGCTCAGGTCTGATAGTCACCGCAGCACTGGACGTGTTGTGAAAATAAAGGTGATCAGTGGGTCTAACCTACCTGTGACTGGTAGGAAGCCAATGGAACCCTATGTCCAAGTGGAGATCCATGGACCGACCCGTGATGCCCGCAAGGAGAAAACACAATCAAAAACAACTGCTGCCTTTCCGCGGGGGTGAGAGTTTTCTGAGGCAGAACTGCCATTGTGTCTGTGTGTGTGTTGGAGCTTCATTAGCCAATACCGGCAAACCAGAGCTAGCACTGTTTAGCTCAAACTGAGCAGAGCAAAAGCACTCAAGTGGACTTTTTTTTTAAATGAAAAACAAGAACATGCCAAAGACGGACGACATGGATGAGGTCAAAAGATCTTTGAACTTTATGTCTGGGGAACTGTCAAAGTTAACATTGCAAAAGGAGCGGCTGCTCAAACTCGTGGACGAGGTAGCTACTCTGAAAACTTTGATGAGAGAAAAGGACAGAAGGATTTCTTTCTTGGAGCAACTAGTGAACGATCTGGAGCAGTATACACGGAGAGAGGATTTGATCATTTCTGGGCTGGAGACTCGACACTGGACCTATGCCAGGGCGACAGCCAACACCGAGACCGCGGAGGACGCACCGAGGGGAGAGCTTCTGTCGCTGGAGCAAGAGGTGGTGCATTTTCTGAACAGTAAAAACATTACCATCTATAAGGAGTCTATTTCTATTTGTCACACTTTACCCCGAAAGTCGGAGAAATCGAGGCCTGCTATTGTCATCCGATTCATTAGCAGAAATATGAAAACAGATGTGTTAATGCAAGCCAGAAAACTGAAAGGCACAAACGTGTTTATAAACGAACATCTTACAAAGAGAAATGGAGACATCGCGAGGAAGGCAAGACTGTTGAGAAAGCAGAGGAAAATTACTGGGACATGGACACGGAATGGAAACGTGTGGATTAGAGACATTGATGAAGCATCAAGGATGATCGGGGACCTAAAAGAGGTGGAGAAGTACAAGGCTGGACAATGTAAGAGAAAGACAGACTCGGACAGACTGAGAACATAGACCAAAAGAGAAATCAGGTTGAATACACATTATTATAAAGGTACAATACACTGAACTAGTTATGGACACAAAGACTGACATAAGTGATAAAATCTATGATTTTGAAACTGATTTTGCACACAAGTTATTAACACCTGGTGAATGTAATTATTTTACAGTACAGCAGTACAATTCTAGAACAGATAAGATAACAGATAATGCATTCTCAATTATACATCTAATGTAAATAATGTAAATTTGAAAAGATAAAAGAGTTTTTCAGTGATTTTAAGTGCACGTTTAAAGTAATAGCCATTACAGAAACTTGGTAAAAGGACATGCATATTAATAAAGTACAGATAGAAGGTTATAACATGTTTTATATAAACAGGATAAAAAAAAGGGGGAGAAGGGGTTGCCATCTACGTCGACAAACATTTAAAATGTAGGGTTGTTGAACAGAAAACAGTAACTATAAATGACTTGATGGAAATGCTTACAATAGAAATCATTAATGATAATGACAAAAATATTCTAACTAGTTGTGTGTATAGACCACCGGGGGCCAAAGAGGACTTGTTTACAGATAAATTACTTGAAATGTTTGAGAATGTAAACAAATCAGTAATTTTATGTGGTGACTTCAACATAGATCTAGGAAACACTGTAACAACAAATGACTTCAAGAAGTACATGGAAACTGCTGGCCTGTGTCCCATAATAACAAAACCAACCACAATGAGCACTACTCATAGTGTTACAATCATTGATAATATATATACAAATATACATGGTGGAATAATTAGTGGTGTCTTTATGACAGATGTGAGTGATCATCTCCCTGTATTTATGATTCATGAAAAATTGTGTTTTGATGTCGTACAAGAAAATCAAATAAAAAGAGATAAACCTAGTAAGGCTTTAGAGGCCTTCAGAGAAGACTTAAAAAAACAAAATTGGGATCATGTAATCAGGTAATCTAAATAATGCCTACAATGCATTTATGACGTTTCTTAATCTTTATGACAAAAAATTGCAAAAAAATTCAAACTAGTCCTCGTGGTGAGGTAAAGATTCATAACCCATGGATGACAAATGGGTTAAAAAATGCTTGTAGGAAAAATAATTATCTTTATAGAGTGTTTCTTAAATCGAGAACAAAAGACGCAGCGGTATGGTATAAAACATATAAAAATAATAATACATATAAAAATAATAATACTTGTATCAATCATAAGAAAACAAAAAAAGGATCACTACACTAAATTATTAGATGAAAATAAAAATAGTATAAAAAATACATGGGGTGAAATAAACACGGTCCTACAAAAAGGCAAGACCAAATCAAATATTCCAACCTGTTTAACAAAGAATAATGTAGATATTTTTGGAAAAGAAGAATCGCAAATGAATTTAATAATTACTTTGTGAATATTGGTCCAACTTTATATTTTACAATTATTCTACATGTTTTAATCCAATCCAATCCAATCCAACTTTATTTCTATAGCACATTTTATAAACAGAGACAGTTTCCAAAGTGCTGCACATAAAATTAATAGAACTTAATAACATTACTAAAATAACAATAAATAAAGTGCTAATAATACAATCACTAAAAACAAAAGCAATTATAAAAACATTACTAAAAAAAAGCAATAAATAAAGTGATAATAATAAAATAACTAAAAACAATAAAAACACAGAGGACCACACAACTCATGCGGGATTAAAAGCCAGAGAATAAAAGTGGGTCTTAAGACGAGACTTAAAACACTCCACAGTGGGAGCTGTTTTGATGTGAGGAGGCAGAGCGTTCCACAGCTTTGGTCCAGCCACAGAAAAGGCTCTGTCTCCTCTGGTTTTAAGTCTCGTCTTAGGAACCACGAGTTGGAGCTGGCGCTCGGACCTCAGAGCGCGGGTGGGGGTGTAAATCTGGATGAGGTCCGAGATGTAATCCGGGGCCAGTCCATTCAAAGCTTTAAAAACAAACAATAAAATTTTAAAATCAACTCTAAAACGAACGGGGAGCCAGTGCAAAGATGCTAAAATCGGAGTTATGTGCTCTCGTTTTTTGGTACCGGTTAAAAGGCGCGCAGCGGAGTTTTGGACTAGCTGTAGACGAGAAAGTGCGTGGTGGCTAATGCCAGAGAAAAGTGCATTACAGTAGTCTAAACGAGAAGAGATAAAAGCGTGCACGACTTGTTCGAAAGATTTAAAAGATAAAAAGGATTTGATTTTGGATAAAAGCCTTAAATGATAAAAGCCAGATTTGACGACCGCATTCACGTGCTTATCAAGCTTAAAATCATTGTCAATAGTGACGCCAAGGTTGGTAACAGAAGATTTCACTTGCTGTTTAAGTGGGCCCAAGTCCAAGAGGGGGTCAATTTTACCAAACAACACAACTTCAGTTTTACCCTCATTGAGACTTAAGAAATTGTGGGCCAGCCAAGCCTTGACGTCACTCAGACAAGCAAGGAGAGGTGTCAGGGGACCGGAAGAACGTTTTTGAGTGGCAGGTAAATTTGGCAGTCATCTGCATAAAAGTGATATTGCATATTGTGTTTTTTAAAAATTTCACTCAGTGGGAGAAGGTACAAAGCGAACAGAATAGGCGCGAGAATGGAACCCTGGGGGACTCCACAGTTAAGAGGAGCAGTGGACGAGGTGGAGTCCCCCAGTCTGACTGAGCAGCATCTCCCACTGAGGAAGGACCTGAACCACTCAAGTGCAGTCCCCCTGACACCAACATAGTTATCCAACCGATTTAAAAGAGTTGCATGGTCCACTGTGTCAAAGGCAGCAGTCAAGTCTAAAAGCACTAAAATGGCAGAATCACCAGAATCAGTCACTAAAAACAGGTCATTAAAAACCTTTAAAAGTGCAGACTCTGTGCTGTGCAATGCCTTATAGCCTGATTGGAAGATGTCAAAAGTGCCATGTGCTTCTAGAAAAGACTGGAGCTGCAGGAGGACACATTTCTCCAGAATTTTGGCCACAAAAGGAAGCTTGGAGATAGGTCTATAATTGGCGACTACGGACGTGTCAAGACTGGGTTTTTTTAAGAGGGGAACAACCACAGCTTCTTTACAGAATGTGGGCACAACACCAGAAACAAGGCTGCTGTTAACAATTTTTAAAACACTGCAGCCAACAGTTGTCCAAGCTTCCTTATAAAGATGTGACGGGATAGGGTCAGTTGGGCAGGAAGAAGGCTTAAGCTTACTGACCACATTTGAAATACAGTCCATGGATACAGGTTCAAAGTGCAATAGTGTATTAGAGCAAACTTTGTTTGAACATAGGTGAACAGATGTAGTCACAATATTAGCCCTAATGTGAGCAACTTTTCCAATGAAAAAATTAAGAAATTTTTCACAGGCCTCAGATGAGGACTCTACAGTAGTGGACTGGATGGGGTTAAGAACATCCCCAATGGTTTTAAAAAGAGCTCTAGGATTTTTTAAGTTTCTTGACACCAGGTCAGAAAGATATTTAGTTTTCTCACATTTTACAACTTTCTGATAATTGTGCCAGCTGTCCTGAAGAATTTGATAAGAAACATGGAGCCCGTCTTGTTTCCATTTGCGCTCCGCTCTCCTACACACGCGCCTAGCTTCGCGCGTAGTGTCATTCAGCCAGGGTTCGAGTTTGGCTCTAGGGCGCACGGCTTTGCGCGGAGCCACACTGTCCAGAGCCTGGCACGACGTAACTTTAAAAGTGTTCATTAATTCCTCATTTTAAGGCTGTAAATGCCTTACCACACAAATTATACGCTTTTCTCAGACTGGAATTAACATTTTCTCACATTTGTCTCTAGTTTAAACACTCAAACTTTCATAGATTTTCAACAAAATGTATTAATAGTGACGCGTGGGGGGAGACACGGCCCCCGGAAGCCCCGCCAGACGCGCGAGGAGCACTGCCACGTCCCGGGACGCGACGCGCACCAACCCCTTGGAGAAGTGCGTGACACGTGCTGCTCTGTCACGGATTTGTCCACGATAAACCCCTCATCGTGGACAAATCCGTGACATGAAAAAATGCAGCGCAAGGCCGCGCGTACACCGGGGCTGCGAGCACGCGATAGAACTGCAGCGCCCGGACCGCGTGCTCTCAACCCGAGCCACAAACCGAACACACACAAACGAAGGCAAAAGCCGCACGGAGTGATTTAATCCTGGTTCAGACCTGGTCTAGTCCTGGTTTAGTCCAGGTCTAGACCTGGTCCAGTCCTGGTTTACTCCAGGGCCAGTCCAGGTTTAGACCTAGTTTAGACCTGGTCTAGACCTGGTTTAGTTCTGGTTTAGTCCAGGGCCAGTCCAGGTTTAGACCTGGTTTAGACCTGGTCTAGACCTGGTTTAGTCCACGTTTAGTCCTGGTCTAGTCTCTTAGCCAATGTAACGGGTGTGGATCTGTTCATTAAAAGTTCATTAATGTCTTGGTGCACATCCGTTAACCCTTAGTTTATCTGCGTTGTGTTCTGTGAGTGCTGCACCGGCTGAAGGAGGGACCACAAGACATTGGAGACCTCTGGATATCACTTTTACTGCCGGTTCTGCACAAATTAAAAGACAATACAAATCCTCGTCATGTCTCCCCATGCACACAGCTCATCAGTCCCCTCCTCAGTATCATTGCGCAGACTGACAATCTTATAAAGTGCAATTGACATATTTAAACTTTTTAAATGTAAAATAAAACATATGAATTATAACATTTTTAAATATCCAGGGCATAAACCATGAAATAACATATGCACATACCTGCACAAATTAAAAGACAATACAAATCCTCGTCATGTCTCCCCATGCACACAGCTCATCAGTCCCCTGTTAGCAGGAAAGCACATGGAGAACACTGAAGCTAGCTCTCAGTCACATGTGATTACACTAAACTCACTACAAACATGGAAATGTGTCTACATGGTTCAAGTTATACATGTGGATTTGTCAAACGATTAATACTGCTGTTATATCAGGAATTTTTATACTTTTTAGTGCCTGAATGCCAAAATAATATAATTATATTAAGACGAAGATACACTCGTGCTTACCTCCTCAGTATCATTGCGCAGACTGAGGAGGCGCGGCAGCGCAACACGCAAAGCACCTTGGTCTTAAAGAGACAGTACAGGCCAAATGTGCAACTCATAACAATGCTGGGAAATAGGCAAAACCTGCCTTAAACATGAAATAACTATAGAATATTAATTCAGGTGAAGAATTTGGTGAAGTTCACAAATAAAAACAAAAATACATTTTCTTCTTGGTTACATTCACCCCTCCTGAAATTCACCAACATCCTGAACCTAGTCTCTACAGGATCTCAAGGGGAATGTCTATTACTATAATCCGTCACAAGCAAACAAAAGACCAAGTCCATAACCCAACTGAAAAGTTACCTCACATACGAGGTTCAGGAAATAAAAAGGGTGATCAAGTCTCAATATTCCCTTAGGTAAATGCAGTGCCGTGTACACCACACAGTGCTTGGACCCATAAATGCATCTCATAGACCATTGCCAAAGAAAATGCAGCCAATAATATAAACAGAAATTAATAGTACAACCAAAAATCACTCAATCACAAAACAGACTGAGGCTAATCACTGGGCTAGTCGGTTTCTGAAATATGGTACTTGGGCCATAGACTCAATCAACCTGTTCACTGATTTCACTAATCTCCCTGCACGAGTCCTCCTTTGGGCGTCATCTCCTGTGCTTGTGTCGGGGTCAGTGGAAACTAAAGCAGAGTCATGGTCAGGCAAAATCTGGTCAGCTGGACAGTCATGTGGAGAACTGGGAAGGATCAAATCAACACAAACTGACTGTCCTGAATCAGGCAAAGCAGTAAAAGTGTCACTGGACATGGATTCAACAGAGTCATTGTTTGAATTGTCCACAAGGGAAGTGTCACCAAGTAGGGAATGGTCAGGTAGGACCGGGAATGGCAGGAAGCTTACATTCAGCAAAAGATTCCTGTGGACAACTTTTGAATGGCCATCTGCATCACTGATTTTATAAACATGAATGTTGGGATTCGCATCAACAACAGTGTGTACACTTTGTCTTCCCACTTATCGGCAAGTTTCCGTTTCCCTCTTTCTCCTTTATTTGCGACCAACACACGATCCCCCACAGCCAGAAAAGTGCCCTTGACACGCTTGTTGTATTGGGCGGCTTGGTGTTGTTGCTCAGATGATGCATGCTTTTGGGCAATGTCCATGGCACATTTAAGAGAGGTAATCAAGGCAGTTGCATAGGAGTCATAGTCAGTAACAGTGGGGTCACTCAAAACTTGCTTAAACATAATGTCAACTGGCAATCTTGGGACACGGCCAAACATCAAGAAAAATGGTGCGTAGCCAGTGGTTTCATGAACAGTAGCATTATAAGCAAACGTGAGGGTTTGAATCTGTTGTGGCCACTGTTGTTTCTCCTTCAGGGGAAGCGTCCGAAGCATGTTACCCAAGGTGCGATTAAAACGCTCTGTACCTCCATTCCCCATAGGGTGATAAGCAGTGGTATGCGACTTAGCAACACCAGCCAATCTGAGAAGCTCTGCTATCAAGTTGCTCTCAAAATTTGTGCCCTGGTCCGAATGAATCCTTTCAGGAAAGCCGTAAACACAAAAGATATTATCCCACAGTTTCCTAGCAACCTGTTTAGCTGTCTGATTGGCACAAGGGAAAGCATGGGCTAGTTTTGTAAAATGGTCAGTAACCACTAAGACATCTACAGACCTCTGCTTGTTGTCTTCTGCGGACCAAAAATCTATGCAAACCAGTTCCATGGGAGCAGAGCTTTTGATACTCTCAAGAGGAGCTCGAGCAGAAGGTTCTGGGGATTTTCCAACCACACATCTGGGGCAACATTTCACATATTCGCGGACATCTTTTTCCATGCCAGGCCAGTAAAAACGTAGCCTTGCCAGTGAAAGGGTGCGGTCCTGGCCCTGGTGACCAGCCATGTCATGGAGGCCTGACAGTGCTTTGTCTTTCAGATTGTGTGGCAAAACGTACTGGAATCGTTTGTTTCCGGACATAGGATCACGAGCTACTCTGTATAGTGCATCGTCTCTAACAACTAGTCTGTCCCACTGCTTTAACAATCTGAGCACTCGGGGATCTGCACCAAACCTTTCACGCCTAGTAGGTCTTCTCTTAGCGGTGACAAAAGGCAATACTGTAGCAATAGCGTGATCCTGCTGTTGGCCTAACTGAAGATCTGAGGTGGACAATACAGGGGAGCGTCTTGACCACATGACAGCTGCTGCACATGCTGAGCTAGGCTGACTGCTCGGGACTCGGCTGCACAAACCCACTCACTATGGCACTGACAAAGGGCCTTAACCTCAGCTGCATTGCACGCGACTTTGTCTGGAAGAGCATTGGGACCGAGGGTCTGAAACTGGCAGCTAACTCTGAAAACATCTTGCACAGACTGCTCTCTTATCTCATTTGCCTCCTGAACGAGCAAAGAGTAGGGCTCTGACAAGAGTCTCTGACCAACAGGTTTTGCAAAGGGGTCACGACTAAGTGCGTCCGCAACTACATTGCCCTTACCTGGCAAATGTCTGAGCTCAAAGGAAAACGAAGCGAGCTTTGACACCCAGCGGACCTCACAAGCATCGAGTTTTGGTTTTGTTAGGAGATACGTAAGCGGATTATTATCCGTCCATACAGTGAAATTCCGTCCTTTCAGCCAGTGGCTAAACTTCTCGCAAACACTCCACTTGAGAGCTAACAGTTCAAGTCTGTGGGCCGGGTATCTTCCGCTGTGATGCACTCAGGGTCTTGCTCGCAAAAGCAACAGGCTTGGCTTTAGTTTCACCCTTGGGCACTTGAGAAAGTACAGCGCCAAGACCATCCAGAGATGCATCTGTTGACAGGACAAATGGTTCTTCAAAATCGGGGTGGGCAAGCACAACACACTCCAAAAGCATTGACTTTAACTGCTCAAAGGCTTTAACGCACTCATTGTTCCAGTCTGCAGAGGTAAGTTTACGAAATGTGCCCTGTGACTTTTTGGTCTTTGCAAATTTGCCTTTCCTCTTCTGACCAGCAGTTAGTGCGAACAAGGGTTTTGCGATGGAAGAGCAGTTGGGAATGAAGTGTTGGTAATAGAACACCATGCCTAGGAATGATTTGATGCGCCGGACCGAAGGTGTGCTGCCATCCTCATCCATGAGATCGCTGACATTCATGTTTGTAATTACCTCAACTTTTGAGGGGTCCACCGAGACACCTTCACCGTCAATAACATGGCCAAGGAACCCCACTTTTTCTCTCAGAAAATGGCACTTCTTGGGGGCCAATTTAAGATTGTTCTCCCTGAGTCTGTGGAACACGGTTTGGAGTCTTGAAAGGGCCTCGCTTTCGGAAGGGGCAAAAATTAGAAGATCGTCAAGGTAGCAGAGGAGTTTCGAAAAGTTCATGTCGCCAAATATTCCAATCATCATCCTCATGAAGGACGCAGGGCTGTTGCACAAGCCCTGTGGCATGCGATTATATTCATGCAGTCCCAGAGGAGTGGTGAAAGCGGTGAATTTCTTGTCCTCTTCTTGCAGTGGGACATTGAAAAAGCCAGAAGTCAGGTCCATTGTACTGAACAGGCAATTGCCACCAAGTGCAGCCAAACAATCGGCCTGGTGAGGGAGAGGGTGGGCATCTTTCAGGGTACGGGCATTTAACCACCTGAAGTCGGTGCAAATCCGCAATCCACCATCCTTTTTCCATACCATGACTAGAGGTGAAGCATACTCGCTAGTGGATTTCCTGATTATCCCTCTTTCCTCCATATCACTGAGCACCTGCCTCAACTTCTGATAATGTGCAGGGGGAACTCTCCTATATGGCAAACGAAAAGGCCGATCATCAGTGAGACGGATACGATGCGTGTAGCCTTGAACCTCCCCACAATCCAATGAATGTCTGGAGAATATGTCATTATACTCAATTAGCAGCTGAGCGAGTTCTAACTTGCAAGTATCAGTGACTTGGCATGAGTCAATATCGATATCTCCAAGACCTAGATCTGACAGGCGTTTGGCAGAAGTAGTCATGTCACAAGGTGGTTGAGAGGCCTCACTTTTCCTTTCAGAGTCACTTTGTTGATCATTCGCAGCTACATGCAAGCCTTGAAAAACATCAAAATCCTCAATCGCTAAACAAGGGAAAACATCAGCGATTACACTGTTTCTTCTTAGTGTGATCGATTTGTCAGTAGGATTAACAATGGTCATAGGCACCCACCTATCACCCCAGAGAGGTGTAACCAGGCGACCCACTATTACATTTCTTGGCATGGCTTTAGAGGAGGTTGGCTCAACTATAACGGTACTGCCGGGGGACATAGGTGCATTAGCAGGAAGCCTACCCCAGACTAAGTGCTCATGTTTGGGTAGCAAGGCCACAGCTTGAGTGAGCTTGACGGTACCTATCTTGTCAGGGACAGCACTACCTTTCCAGCGCTCGACGTTGGTAAACATTGACAGAAACTGATCAATCTCAGGGTCAAACTGTGGACTAAGTTTTGATGCAATCTCCCAATAATCACCAAACCCTTTCATGACATGCATGACATGCTTTATGACATTGGAGCCCAAAATGAGGTCATCTTGCTGGCCAGGCACAAACAGCGTGGGCACTACAACATGTGTCCCATACAGCTGCATTTCTAAGTCATAAAAACCCTCAGGTCTTGTTTGTAAACCACCACAGCCAATTAGCACAACATTTTCAGCGGGCGTCTGCTTTTCAGGTAACACACCAGCAGCTCTGAGCTTCTCAACAGCACCTTCACTCATGCTACATGCCATTGAGCCAGAGTCCAGCATGCCACTCAGTTTAACGCTGTTGTTGACTAGGACCGGTGTGTAAAACAGCTCACCAAATGCCTCGACCCTTTGAGTACACTGAACCACTATCTGAGTTCCCTTTGGTGCTGCAGTACAAGCATCATTGTAAAGTTCGGCCAGATTGGTTTGGAGGGAATTGTCCATTTCACCCACACCACCCCTCATCAGATGTGGGTTCTCTAGTTTAACAGATGACTTTGTGGTCCAGTGGTGTTGGACATTTTAGAGCGATGCTGGTTGCCAGGGACAGAACAGTCCTTTTTCCAATGACCAGGAGACAAACATTTGAGGCATCTGTTTTCTCTTTTACAGTGGGACAGAGTGGAATGTTCAGTGGTGCCACATACTCTACATGCTCTCTTAGGATGTTGGGGCAGGGCAGAGCGAGTGTTCGAGTTGGCTGAGGTCTGTGTTTGCTGTGTAATTAATCTGTCCAACACACTCACCAAACTTCTCATGCAGTCCGCATCAATACCAGTTACACTGGGTGGCACGGTAGAGGGAGGAGACTGCATTAGTGCCTTAACATCACCTGCACTGAGACCATCGACCATAGGCACACACTGGGACTGGGCTTTGTAACCAACAGATCCAGGCTTTTGCGGTCTCACTGTGGCAGTACGGGATTTCCTCTCCTGGAGATACTCATCCAGCCGCTCCTGAATCTCATTGGCAGTCCACTTATCTGCTGATTTGAACTTAAACACATTAGAAAGAGACTGGTCAGGGCAGTGTTTGACAAACATCATACTGACTTCATGGGAAGGATCATCAATACTACGGCCCTGTCTCTGCAAACATTCATTTGCCACATCCACCGTCTTGTTCAGCCTTATCCAATACTCCATAGCATCCTCGCCTGGCACTGGTAGGGTATTGTAAAAGTCCGCTAGTGGCATGCTTGAGTAGGTCATCTCACTGAAGTGTTGTTTTAAAATGTCAAAAATCACTTGTGGATTGGCAGCATGGTTAATAGACTTGTCATTACGCAATTTTATGTGGACTACATCGCCAGCTTTGCCCATAAGTTTAGCCAGAATCTCCTGTGATTGTTCATATAGGGGAACACTTCGTTTTTTCAAATAGAGAGTAACAAGATTTTCCCATTCATGCACAGAAAACTTGTCCGAACCGTCGCCTCTAAAGATGGGGGGTTCCTTGACATCCGAGTGCATAACAAAACTGACGTTAGAATGAGTCATGTCAGGTATTTGGGCAGCAAGGTTAGTGTCACGAGTCGTGTCTTGTATGCTTTTGTCAGACTGTAGCTTTGCAGTGATAGATTCACCAATCTTGTCAGCTAACTGTGCAATAAGTGCACTTAAGTCAGCACTCTGCTCAACTTGACCAGGCATATCATGTCTCACAAAACGTGTTGAGGAGAATTGTGGACTATCTAAAACAGTATCACTATGTCCCGGTGACCTGGCATCAGTGTTCTGATGTCTTAACCCCCTACCCACACCAAACTGGAAGTGAAAAGGGACACTGTCTGTACCATGATCTTCTCGCTCAACGGTGTAAGTGGTACCCTCTGCCATGATTCACACAGATGCACACTCGTAGAAATAAAATACAGGGTTGTGAAAAATGTATAGTATCAAATAAAATTGCTGGACACCTCTGCAACTCAGTCCATGTAAAGAAACATACCAGGCACTGTCAAGCGATACCCAAATACCATTAAGGGCGTGACAGCAGCTTCCCACGGTGAACGAGCAGACGTCGAACCTTGAATCAGTCCTTGAAAGGTCACGGCACCATTGTAACGGGTGTGGATCTGTTCATTAAAAGTTCATTAATGTCTTGGTGCACATCCGTTAACCCTTAGTTTATCTGCGTTGTGTTCTGTGAGTGCTGCACCGGCTGAAGGAGGGACCACAAGACATTGGAGACCTCTGGATATCACTTTTACTGCCGGTTCTGCACAAATTAAAAGACAATACAAATCCTCGTCATGTCTCCCCATGCACACAGCTCATCAGTCCCCTCCTCAGTATCATTGCGCAGACTGAATCTTATAAAGTGCAATTGACATATTTAAACTTTTTAAATGTAAAATAAAACATATGAATTATAACATTTTTAAATATCCAGGGCATAAACCATGAAATAACATATGCACATACCTGCACAAATTAAAAGACAATACAAATCCTCGTCATGTCTCCCCATGCACACAGCTCATCAGTCCCCTGTTAGCAGGAAAGCACATGGAGAACACTGAAGCTAGCTCTCAGTCACATGTGATTACACTAAACTCGCTACAAACATGGAAATGTGTCTACATGGTTCAAGTTATACATGTGGATTTGTCAAACGATTAATACTGCTGTTATATCAGGAATTTTTATACTTTTTAGTGCCTGAATGCCAAAATAATATAATTATATTAAGACGAAGATACACTCGTGCTTACCTCCTCAGTATCATTGCGCAGACTGAGGAGGCGCGGCAGCGCAACACGCAAAGCACCTTGGTCTTAAAGAGACAGTACAGGCCAAATGTGCAACTCATAACAATGCTGGGAAATAGGCAAAACCTGCCTTAAACATGAAATAACTATAGAATATTAATTCAGGTGAAGAATTTGGTGAAGTTCACAAATAAAAACAAAAATACATTTTCTTCTTGGTTACACCAATCAGGACGCAGAACACATTTTTACACTATTAAAAAAATGTTACACTATTAAAAAAAAGAAATAAAAAAATAATAATTTTTAATCCGCGAAACAGCGAGGCCGCGAACAGTGAGCCGCGATAGAGCGAGGGTTCACTGTATTTCTGAACTTTCATAATGATAACAAGACGTATTGGTAATGGCAACAAATCAATTTATTGATATATTAAAGCAAATTTCATCATGAGTAAAGGCATATTATTGCAAAAATGTAACAATATCAAGTTAAATAGCTTTTTCATCAAAATAACCACCTTTGGCCTTAATCACAGCTTTACAAATTCGAGGCATTCTGTCCAACAATTTTATCCATCCTCTATAGTTTTCCACTCATCCTGAAGACATTTCCAGAGGTGTTTAATGTTAGTCGGATTCCTGGAGCACACTTTAATATCCAAATAATCCCACACTTTTTCGATGGGTGACAGGTCAGGAGACTGGGGCGGCCATGTCATAACCTGCAGTTGATGACGTCACACGTCTCCAAATGACCCTTACACAGTTTGGACGAGTGCTTTGGGTCATTATCTTGTTGGAACCAGAAGTTTCGTCCAGAGTTCAGAAATACACAATCGTCCTAATACTTATGTCAGTCTATATGTAATTTATCATTCACTTTAGGAATATTTCCCGACCACATGAAAGTAGCCAAAATAATACCACTTTTTAAAAAAGGAAATAAAAATGATACCTCGAACACTCTAAATATGAATGTGTTAAAAACACCACAATGTGTTGAATTTCAACACATCAGTGAATTCTATTTGGGACAACACAACTTGTGTTAATTGTGACACATCTGATGTGTAAATATACTGACACATAAGTTGTGTCAATATAGTGACACAAGGATGTGTATAACACAGTTATGTATTAAAATGCTATTTACACATTAATGTGTTGCTCAGAATTCCAGTTACCCAACACAAGCATGTGTCATTCCACAAAGTTCATCAATATAATAAATATGAAGATATATAAACATATAGAATATGTTTATTTTTCTGTACATGCAATATATCAACAGGCTCAAATATTTAACATTGCCTTAAAAAATCATAAAAAATACCTTAATCTAGGCTTAGTACAATACAGAACATTGAAAAAAAACTTTCTTGATATTTGGTCCAGGTTCCGACAGCTGGCTCAGGTCTTGTTCTATCAGCTTCATTTTCACTGGAGAGGACAAAGAAACAGACAGAGAAAAAAAAGTTTAAAGGTCCAGTGTGTAGGATTCGTGGCGCATAGGTGGATAGTGGCTATTGCACTTCCTGTTTTAGCTACGGCAGACCTCGAGGGTCACCCGGGCGCGCCGTAACGCGGACAGCTCGCGTACCTGCGCACGAACCGCGCGCCGCTACTGTATAAATAAAACGCTGCCCCGTTCACACATTCCCGATCGTGTACCATGACAATCTACACATCAAATGAAACCTTACAGTCTCCTCTTTTTGACTATGCAATTAATTTCCCGGCACAACAATCAGTCCCCGAGCACATGGGGCTTTTATACGGAAAAGTACAAAACGAGGTGTGTTACTTAGCTTACCTTTGAAGGCTCTGGATAGGTCAAACTCAGTATTTCACCATAAGCTTGGTCTCAATCTGTCTGTAAGGATCCAGTGAATAAAATCCAGTAAAACAATTTAGTCCAAAACACGTGTTAGATTCATTATGACGTGTGATCCGGCAACATGCTTGTCGTCGTTTACCCAAAACCACGAGCCTTGCCGAAGGCGAAGGCGGAGCCCAAATGTCCTTCTGCGGCTCTCGTAGTTAAAGGGATATGCCACCCCCAGGTCAAATTTGGGCATCTCCCCACAGTCCAGAGACTAAAATAAGTGGTGGAAAGCGTTTTCCTGCTCACCCAGCCATTGTCCGAGTCTGTCGCCACTGACCGCCGCGGTATCTGCAGCTCCTCCGCCTTAGACTGGAGTCTAACGTCGCCAGAGAAAGATTTCGGCCAAAAGGAATTAATATGCTCAACGCGTTTCCCAATTACTTTCTGTGTAGTGCGCATTCATATCGAGTGCAAATAAATGTGTAAATCAACACGGAGAGCTTGCCTTGGTCATTTTGGGTGGGAACTATTTTCCAGTGCGGAAGAATATAGCCGAATCACGCACCACGCTGTGCAACAGGGGAACTCCCTTCCTGGTGCGTAACAGGGATTCCCCTGGCAGCGTGCTGCGTGATTCGGCGGAGGCGGAGGAGCTGCAGATACCGCGGCGGTCAGTGGCGACAGACTCGGACAATGGCTGGGTGAGCAGGAAAACGCTTTCCACCACTTATTTTAGTCTCTGGACTGTGGGGAGATGCCCAAATTTGACCTGGGGGTGGCATATCCCTTTAAAATGGCTGCCTCTACATGGGGTCAATCCCCCATTTTATGTGACTATATCTAAGTCCAAAAGAATACTTTGATTTCATGATGGAAGTGAAAAGGCTTGGAAAACAATGTATTTTTGAATGGGTATCTTCAATTTCGGTAATTAACGGGTAAAAATCTTACACACTGTCCCTTTAAGTATATCCATTTTAAACGTCTACAAGGCACACAGATGACACAATGACTGCGTGCACATGGAAAACTCCAAACCGATTGCAAAGTGATTGGGGTCGTAACGGCTGCATGTGCACAGGGATTGGTTTGGATTGGGATTGGTTTGCCCCATCCCCCAGGAACCCCTGGCCTAGGCCGATAGCAAACCACTTGGCGTCGTCATGTGAACGATTTCGGATCGGATTAGCATACTGCGCATGGGCGGCAGGAATTTCAGGAATTTCACCCGGAAGTTGTAAGAGTGGTAGGGGGTGCCTCTCAGTACCAAGTACCAATTGTTGTTTCAGACGAAAACATGGCTGCGAAGAAAGCAACAAGCACGCACTACTGGACAGACTAAGAAACTGGGTTCATGCTGCACCAGGTGCGAGAGATAAACATTTAAAACTTTATGGACGGACGGTGCACAAGAAACGCTAGTCTTTATCAGAAGATAGCGTTGAAGATGGAGCAGGCAGGTTTTGTTCGGACGCCTGAGCAAATCAAAATCAAATGGAAAAACCCCAGGGCAGCGCACGCCACAGCCAAGAAGAACTAGCCTGGGAATTCCCAGGCCGCTTCCGTTCGTTTCGAACTGGAAGGCGGCCTGGAAACTCGTCCAAGTGAGAGTCCCAGATTTAGGGCCCCAATCAGAGAGCGGGGGAGGTGTGGCAAGACGGTGACGCGTACCACATGACAAACGGAAGCTTGTAGTTTGAACTGACAACTGACATGATTGGCTATGGACTTACGTATACGCTCAATGATAGACATTCATAACGCCCAATAAACGGCCGTTGGCAATCGCTAACCACACCTCCGCTACGGGATTTTTCGAAGCGAGTTTCCAGACCCATATCTCACTTGTGATATGGTCAGGTGTTAACCAGACTAAAGAAGAACACCGGGAGAGCGCATTACGATGACTCAGGACAGTGGTCCTTCACGGCACAAACAAGCCCCATCTTCCACCATATCTGGACTATGAACGTAACACACAGGGCAATTCCAGAAAAGAAGGAGTTTACCGCACACTCGCTTGACTTTACTTATTCCTTTATTTAGCGCAAACAACGATTGGCGCGTTTCGCCAGGTAAAATTGAAACGCGTTGTTTGCTCTCAATAAAGCACAATAAAGTGTGTTTGTGTGTGTGTGTGTGCGTGCGCGTGTGTGCGGTAAACTTCGTCTTTTCTGGAATTATTCAATGTTCCTGTTGTTACCAGCACCTGGAAGCTGTGCACGGAGTTTTAAACTTTTGAAATGACGCACAGGGCACTTTTACAAACATTTTGAGTTATCTATTGTGACCTTATAGTATCAGAAGAGAGTGGTTTTTTTTTAAAACTGTTGTATAACTTGTAAATATTAAAAATCAGTGTGGAAATTTACTTAAGTTGTAATTTCACTACCCCAGACCTTACATAAATGAACGATAAACCCATAGCTACAAATTTAATGCCTTTATTTGTGGCACAAAAGATGCAAGCAACAAAAAACAACAAGGCAGAACATGATTAAAACATGTGCGGTATAGGTCCCAATCCTCATAATTTTCGTTGTCCTCCATTGCTTGTAGTATCAAACGCCGACGACATGGTTCGTGTCGTATTAAAGAAACCAAAAACGCTGTTTTGTCGTTCATACGAACAACCAAACTCTGCAGAATGCACAACAAGTACGCCAATGCCGCTCCGTCAAACTCCTCGAAAAGCCATCGCAGTATACTGCCAGATAGCTGTGTTGTGTTGTGTTTATATTGAGCAGTCATCACCCGGAAGTAGTTGGACTACAGCGCCACATAGCGGAGCCGGCCAGGTCGCTGACCTGAATCTGATTGCACGACATGCATGTGCACTCGGACTGGACAACAGACCACCCGCCGAGCAAGTGTGAAAAAACCAATCCAATCCTGATCCAATCCTACCATGTGCACGCACTCATTGATTATGTGACATACGTATGCATTTTAATGTAATAACATATGTATTTTAGAATTCAATATGATATGAAGAGTCTAGCCCAAGAATCTGGTGCAGACTAATATTACACTGTCAAAGAAATTAGAAAACCAAAGAAACATACAACAGAATGGCCATCATCCCCAACATGGAAGACGCCTGGCTATACTTCAAGACCCTCTTTAGTGAAGTTGTTGACAGATGTGCGCCTGTTAAAAAAAATCAGAGTTAAAAATCGTGTCAGCCCCTGGTTTAGTCCTGCTCTATCTGAGCTAATTCACCACAAACATCACCTTTGGCGTGCGGAAAAAGTGTCTAATAAAATCTCTGATTGGCAGTCCTACAGAGCTCTGAGAAACAAATGTACACAGTCTATCAGACAAGCAAGATCAAACTATTTCAAACAGCAACTCACCATAAATGGCCCAGATTCAAAACAATTTTGGAACACTATCAAGACTCTGGAAAACAAAAAATCTCTCTCACACCTTCCTACTGCTATCAAAACAAATGGTATTGTTGTCACAGATAAGAATACAATGGTCAATTACTTCAACACACACTTTGCTAAAGCTGGTTGTGCCCATAGTGACAATACACCTCCCTCTGCCCTGGAACACCCGTCCTTCTCATTCCAGCCAGTACAGGAGGAGGATGTTCTTGCAGAGCTGTGTGTACTGGACTCTCACAAACCAGCTGGACTTGATTCATTAGACCCATTTTTCTTCAAAACTGCAGCTCCCATCATTGCCGCTCCCATCTCCTGCCTATTCAATCTTTCTTTACAAACTGGTGTTTTCCCACAGGACTGGAAATGTGCCGCGGTCACTCCTCTTTTTAAAGGAGGTGACAGCGCTGATTTGAACTGCTATAGGCCCATATCAGTTCTTCCTTGCCTGTCTAAAATACTGGAGAGACTGGTCAACAAACAGCTCCTGTACCACCTGGAGACTCACAACATCCTGAGTCCAGTGCAGTCTGGCTTCAGAGCAGGACACAGCTGTATCTCAGCTACATTGAAGGTCCTGAATGACATCATCTGTGCCACTGACAACAAAGAATATTGTGTTGCTGTTTTTGTTGATTTGGCTAAGGCTTTTGACTCTGTAGACCACCACAT
Source organism: Paratrypauchen microcephalus (assembly GCA_036785185.1). NCBI lineage: Eukaryota > Metazoa > Chordata > Actinopteri > Gobiiformes > Gobiidae > Paratrypauchen > Paratrypauchen microcephalus. Next base: position 8,504,224 of record JAVJIX010000005.1, read on the forward strand.
ACTGCTGCAAAGGCTTAAAGACATAGGGCTGCCTGATAGCTGCCTGTCATGGTTCCATAGTTACTGCTCCGGTCGCTCTCAGTCTGTGAGGGTAGAGGGTCTTTTGTCATCCCCTCTACCCCTTTCCAAAAGTGTAGCTCAAGGCTCTATATTGGGCCCAACACTATTCTGTATTTATATTAATAACATCCCTCATGCGGCAGGAAGTGCGGGCATCCACTTGTATGCTGACGACACCATTCTCTACACATCCAGTCCTTGTCTAACCACTGCCGGGTCTTCACTTCAAACAAGCTTCAACAATATTCAGTATGCCTTCTCCAGTCTTCACTTACAACTAAACACAAAAAAGACAAAATGCATGCTCTTCAATAGATCTCTCCCACACACTAACTGTCCGTTAACCATCACCTCTCTTGATGGCTCTGTTATTGAATTTGTTAATTCATACAAATACCTCAGCATCTGGTTAGACAACTCACTCTCATTTGATATCCATATTATCACCGTACTCATTAAAGTCAAATCTCGCATAGGCTTCCTGTATCGCAATAAATGTTCCCTCACTCACTCTGCCAAACACCTCCTGGTCAAAATGACAGTACTCCCTATTTTAGATTATGGTGACATCATCTACAGGTCTGCCTCCAAATCCCTTTTGCACAAACTGGACATCATCTACCACACCGCCATCTGTTTTGTTACTGGAGCTCCCTTTCACACTCACCACTGCACACTATACACTCTGGTAAAATGGCCCTCACTTCACTCCCGCAGACAGATCCATTAGCTCCTCTTTATTTACAAAACTCTCATTGGCAAAACTCCACAATATCTTCGTTCACTTCTCCAAATTCACAATTCAATCCGTACATTACGCTCCAGCAGTTTGATTAATCCTTCGGTCGCCTGTCTTTCCAGTTCACCGCTGCGAGCGACTGGAATAGTTTGCAGCGCTCACTGAAACTCAGCTCTTTTATTCCAATCAGCACTTTTAAGAACTTTCTACATGCTACTGTCCACGATTATTGCACATGTTTTTAGTTTTTAGTTGTAATCTTTTATTACTGTTTTAAGATCATTGTACCTGCTTTTAGTTGTAGTCTTTTATTATTGTCTTTATTGTTCATGTTGCACTGTATGTTTTTATGAATGTATCTTTTAATTGTGCTGCCTCTTGGCCAGGTCGCCATTGTAAATGAGAACTGGTTCTCAATTAGTTTACCTGGATAAATAAAGGTTAAATAAAAATAAATAAAAATAAAAAATATATGTTTGATTAGAACTGAGGTTAAAAGAAAAAATCAGTGAGGTGACAACACAGCTGCATGGCAATTCTTCACATGCAACTTCACACGTGAAAAATAACCCAAAAAAAATTAGCTTAAACATTTAAAGACAGGTGGAAAATAATATGCTCTAGATCATTACAGTGGGTTTGTAATCGAGTAAACTGCTCTTCAAACATTAGCTCGCTCTTTTGGCAGCAGCAAACAAAGCTAGTTAGCCTAACAGTTAGCAGTTAGCATTGCCATTCACTTGCATTACGGGCCATGACTTGGCAAAAATTAGCACATTAGCATTTAGTCACTTCAGCTTTCTGGTTTTCAGACAGCTAACAGCATTTCTACGCTAATTATAAATAAACGTTAACCAAAAACTTGATCTTCAACCATACACCCCCACACATATTTTTGTGTTGTAGAAGTTAAATTGTGTTATGTGTTATTTGTCTTTCTACATTTTAAATGTGTAAGAAAACAACACATTCTTTCTTACAGTGTAGTAAGTAGAATTGCATAACGTTTTCTATTGAGTGGAGAAATGCTTTTGTGAACGTTTTTACATTTATTTGTTAGTCATGAATTATATTTGTGAATGTCGTTATTTTTATTTGATAATAAAGACCTAACCTATCTCCATATAAGCCAGGTCTAAACCAGGTCTAAACCAGGTCTATACCAGGTCTTAGCCAGGTCTTAGCCAGGTCTAAACCAGGTCTTAGCCAGGTCTTAGCCAGGTCTTAGCCAGGTCTAACCCAGGTCTAAACCCGGTCTAAACCAGGTCTAAGCCACATCATAGCCAACAAAAACATCAACAAAAACGTCCAATAAATGCCTAAAAGGGTGTGTAAGTACAACTGAAAAAGAGTCTAGCCAAGAATCCGGTGCAGACCATATTACACTGTCAAAGAAAGTGCAAAACAATGTTTGATTAGAACTGAGGTTGAAAGAAAAAATCAGTGAGGTGAAAACACAGCTGTCTGGCAATATTTCACGTCCAACTTCACATGTGAAAAGAAAAACTTAGCTCGCTCTTTGGGCAGCAGCAAACAAAGCTACTTAGCCTAACAGTTAGCAGTTAGCATTGCCATTCATTTGCATTACGGGCTATGATTTGGCAAAAATTTAGCTAACACCAGTACATTAGCATTTAGGAACTTAAGCTTTCTGGTTTTCAGATGGCTAAAGGCATTTGTACACTAAGTATTAATAAACGTTAACCAAAAACTTGATCTTCAGCCCTACACCCCCTGTTTAGCTCGAATCCTAGTGAAAAAATCGTGTCAGCCAAACATTTAAGTAACTATAGCAGTAATTCACTTGGTGTGACCAAAATATCAATCACTGTGTTTGGGAAACACTGAGGTAAAGTCACCAGGGAGAGGATGAAGTCTAACTTACAGCTTATTGAGCAGCTTTAAACCACTTGTCTAAAATTGAAACATAAAAGCAGAAAATCATCCACCGACCTGTCCATTTATTTCTACTGTCAACCGTGTGATCAGAGACTTTTCCTGCTGTACCGCTGTTGAAAAACTTGGCCCTAGGTGTTTTGTGACTGACCTATGACGTTAACACATATTTTTGTGTTGCAGAAGTTAAATCGTGCAACACATGTGCAGAAATTGACACGTGTTATTTGTCTTTCTACACATTAAATGTGTAAGAAAACAACACATTCTTTCTTAGAGTGAATTATATACCTGTTTCACTGCTTTCACAGTTCTCTAAAATACTAGAAAAACTATTCGTGATCAGATTGAACAAATTTATTGAAAAATATAAAATTTCAAGCAACACCCAATGTGGATTTCACTCTAAACATTCAACTGCTACAGCAATAATGGAACTGACAGAAGAAATAACCAATGCCATGGACAATCAACAGTTTTTCATGAGATACTATTGCAAAAATTATAACATGGCATAAGAGGGGTAGCACATCAGTGGGTCACGAGCTACTTAAAAGACCGATATCAGTACAGTAATCCTTCGTTTATCGCAGGGGTTAGGTTCCAGAAATAACCCGCAATACGAGAAATCCGCGAAGTAGACCAACTTTATATTTTACAATTATTCTACATTTTTTAAGGCTGTAAATGCCTTACCACACACATTATGCGCTTTTCTCAAACTGGAATTAACATTTTCTCACATTTTTCTCTAGTTTAAACACTCAAACTTTCATAGATTTTCAACAAAATGTATTAATAGTGACGCGTGGGGGGAGACACAGCCCCGGAAGCCCCGCCAGACGATCTACGTAAACCCCTCATCGTGGACAAATCCGTGACAGAGCAGCACGTGTTGCGCACTTCTCCAAGGGGTTGGTGCGCGTCGCGTCCCGGGACGTGGCAGTGCTCCTCGCGCGTCTGGCGGGGCTTCCGTGGCCATGTCTCCCAACACGCGTCACTATTAATACATTTTGTTGAAAATCTATGAAAGTTTGAGTGTTTAAACTAGAGACAAATATGAGAAAATGCAGCGCGAGGCCGCGCGTACACCGGGGGCTGCGAGATAGAACTGCGGCGCCCGGACCGCGTGCTCTCAACCCGAGCTGGTTTAGTTCTGGTCTAGACCTGGTTTAGTCCATGTTTAGTCCTGGTCTAGTCTCTTAGCCAATCAGGACGCAGAACACATTGTTACACTATAAAAAAAAAAAAAGTTACACTATAAAAAAATAAAAAATTTTAAAAAAAATCTGCAAAACAGCGAGGCCGTGAACAGTGAACCGCGATAGGGCAAGGGTTCACTGTTTGTGGAAATCGATAACAATAAATCAGAGTATTATCTTACATTATGTGGAGTACCCCAAGGATCGGTTCCTGGACCTATACTTTTCCTTATTTATGTTAATGATATTGTCTCTGTTTCTAGTTTACTCAAATGTATTTTGTTTGCAGATGATACTACTCTATTTTACTCAGGAAAAAATATAAATGAGGTTTTACACATAGTAGAGAGAGAGTTTCAGGAAAATTTTTATATGGTTCAAAGGCAACAAACTATCCATAAATATTAGTAAGACAAAGTTTATGATTTTTAGTTGCAAAAGGAAAGACATAGATGCAAGATTGGTCATACAAGGACTAGAGATTGAAAGGACAAGTGAGATCAAGTTTTTAGGTGTTATAATTGATGAACATTTGACATGGAAATCACACACAAGTTAAATCAAAAGTATCACAAACAATAGCTGTATTACACAAAGTGAAGGACTGTCTTAGCAAAAATGCCATGTTTCTTTTATATAACTCACTGATTGTTCCATATCTGACTTATTGTATTGAAGTGTGGGGAAGTGCCTGTAAAACCCTCTTTGAACCAATCTTCCTTTTACAGAAACGTGCTATCCGTGTGGTAAATGGAATTGGATACAGAGCCCACACAAACCCTATATTTGTACAATTAAAAACATTAAAATTTAAAGAATTGGTAGAATATAACTTACTCAAAATTATGTGCAAAACTCATCAAATAATATTACCAATCAACTTGCAAAATAGATTCAAAAAGAGAGAAACTAGTTATAAATTAAGAGGAACTGATATTTTTTTCTAAACCAGTATTCAGAACTAAATCAAAGGAAAGATGTGTCTCAATTCAAGGAGTCAGTCTATGGAACAGTCTTGAGCATGAAATTAAAATTTCTAAGTCTATTCAAGTTTTCAAGAAAAATGTGAAAGTGGAATTAATGAAAAGATATAGTAGTACTGCGCAGTAAAAAGATTATGTTGTATTATTGTTATAATTATTATTGTTATTGTTATTATTGTTATATATATTTTGTTGTAATATAATTTTGAGTTGATAAGGGGCAGATATTATAAGCTTATGCTTCTTTCTGTTCCCTTTTCATTCATATTTAAGTTATAATTGTATAGATGCAGTTGTGTTGCATCTGTTATTTTTGTTTTGTTTTAACGAATGAAATAAATAAATAAATAAAAAATGAAATGGCTGTGTCGTCTTCTGCTCCGTTGACATGTGGAGTTCCTCAAGGGTCAGTCCTTGGACCTTTGTTATTTTCCCTTTACCTGCTGTCTCTTGGGTCAATTCTACGTAAATACAAGGTGTCTTTCCATTTTTATGCAGATGACTGCCAAATTTACATGCCTCTGAAGCAGTCAAAGGACCTCCTAGATTGTCTTAGTGAGGTGAAAGCATGGATGGCTTGTTCTCCATTTTAATGAGAATAAAACTGAAGTTGTGTTGCTTACTCCTGGTGATTCAACTGCTGTTTTTCCTTCTGAGTTGGGCTCCTTGACCAAGGCAATAAACCCTGTCATCACAAACCTGGGTGTTAAACTTGACTCTGGTTTGAAACTTGATGCTCAAATTAGGGCAATCATAAACACCAGTTTTTTTCAGCTGAGGCAACTTGCCAAAGTAAAATCACTTTTATCTTGTCATAATTTTGAAATTTTAATCCATGCTTTTATCTCAACATGGTTAGATTATTGCAATGCCTTATACTCAGGTCTCAATAAAACCTTACTTTCCCGTCTTCAGCTAGTCCAGAACGCTGCCGCTCGTCCTTTATCTGGTTCTTAGAAATTTGATCACATAACTCCCATTCTTCACTCTCTCCATTGGCTACCTGTTCAGTTTTGCATTGATTTTAAGATTCTTTTATTTGTTTTTAATTGCCTCCATGGCCTGGCCCCACAGTATCTGTCTGGTGCCCTACATGCCCTCCTGCACTCTCAGGTCTGCAGATCAGGTTCTCCTTGTGGTCCCTAAGACAAAAAGGAAACTTAGGGGTGATCGGGCTTTTTCAGTGGCTGCTCCAAGACTCTGGAATGCATTTCCACTGAATGTTAGACAGGCCGCCTCACTTCCTGTTTTTAAATCTCTTCTTAAAACTATTTTTGTTAGCTTGGCTTTTAACTCAGTGTGAGTAGTTGACATTTCTCATGTTCTGTTTTTGATGTTACTGTGTCTCATGTTTGGTGTTTTAACCTGTGTACAGCACTTTGGTCGACTGTGTTGTTTTTAAAGTGCTTTATAAATAAAGTTGGATTGGATTGGATTGGACGTCTGGCAGAGGCCTCTGTCAGGGGGACCTTCAACTCATACCTCCGGGAGAGCTTCTCCCAGATTCAGGCAGGCTGGGGACATGGAGTCCAGCCTCTATTGTCCTCAGCCTCTATTGTCGATGCAGCCTCTCGTGGCTGTGGTTGTAAGGTCTGTGGTGCCTGCCATTGCGGCAATCCCCGTGGACACCACGTAAGGGAGTAAGGGATGTCGTCAGGCTGAAAAAGGAGATTTTTGGGTCTTGGTGGGACTCCTGAGCCAGCTGACAGGTACTGGCGGGCCAAGCATGCTGCAGCCTGAGTGGTCACAGAGGCAAAAACTCAGGGTTGGGAGGAGTAAGGTAATAAGGTGCTGTGGACTGATGAAACAAAAATTATTGTTATTTGGTCATAACAAGAGGTGATATGCATGGTGGCAAAAGAATTCCAAGAAAAACACTTGCTACCCACAGTAAAATTTGGTGGAGGTTCCATCATGCTGTGGGGCTGTGTAGCCAGTGCCAGTCCAGTGGTACCTCACCTTACGAAATTAATTAGTTCCAGAAGTGGTTTCGTAACGTGAATTTTTCGTAAGTTGAGTAGCTATTTCAATGGAAAAACCCTGATCCGTTCCAAGTTTTTTTTTTTTTTATAGTGTAACATTTTTTTTATAGTGTAACATTGTGTTCTGCTTCCTGATTGGCTAAGAGACTGTAGAGCCAGGACTAAACATGGAATAAACCAGGTCTAGACCAGAAGTAAACCAGGTCTAGACCTGGACTGGACCTGGACTGGACCTGAACTAAACCAGGACCGGACCAGGTCCAGACCCGGACCGACCGGGACCAGACCAGGATTAAATCACCCCGTGCGGCTTTCCGCTGGCCTCGCGCGGCTCCTGCGCTCGCCCGCGCGTGCTCGGCCCGCACGTGCTCGGCCCCGAGGAAGAGGCACAGCCCGGCCGCCGCGGCTCCATCCCGCGGCCTTGCGCCGTGTCGACGTCGCTTTTTGATCCTTTGATGTCTGCTCTTCCTATCATTGTGAAGCAGAATTCACCAAGCGTTGGATTGTTCACTCACTAAGGGAACGTGAGCTGGGTTTAGACCGTCGTGAGACAGGTTAGTTTTACCCTACTGATGATGTGTTGTTGTGTCTCCGCTCCCCTCGCGCGTTCGGCGCTTTTTTGAGCCGTGCCCCCCCCACCACGCTTCACTATCAACACATTCCGTTGAAAATCTATGAAAGTTCGAGTATTCAAACGAGAGAGAAATGCGAGAAAAGCCCAACTCCAGTCTGAGAAAAGCGTAGAATGTGCGTGGTGAGGCATTTACAGCCCTAAAACATGTAGAACAATTGCAAAATACAAAGTTGTCCTACCTCGCGGACCTCTCCCACCGCGGGCCACCTCTGGAACCTAACCCCGTGTGTGTTGATAAAGTGTATTTATGTTTCGGGGCATGCATCTGAGCGCGCATTAATTGAATTTTTGAGATTTCACGTTTCGTAACTTGAATTTTCTTTCGTATCTAGAGACCAAAATTTAACGTGAAGGCATTTCGTAACTTGGATTTTTCGTTTGTAGAGTCTTTCGTAAGGTGAGGTACCACTGTACTGGGAATCTTGTTAAAGTTGAAGGTCACATGGATTCCACTCAATATCAGCAGATTCTTGAGAATAATGTTCAACAACCTGTCACAAAGTTGAAGTTACACGGGGCTGGATATTTCAACAAGACAACGACCCAAAACACTGCTCTAAATCTTCTCAGGCATTCATGCAGAGGAACAAGTACAATGTTCGGGAATGGCCATCCCAGTCCCCAGACTTGAATATCATTGAAAATCTGTGGGATTTGAAGCAGGCTGTCCATGCTTGGCAAGTAAGGAGGAATACCTTCATCCAGGATCCAGACACTCATTAGTGGCTATAGGAAGCCTCTAGAGGTTGTTATTTTTACAAAAGGAGGCGTTACTAAATACTGATATAATTTTTCTGCTAAGGTGCTCAAATTTATGCAGCGGTCTATTTTTGTTTTGATGCATATTGTACAAAATTTGTATTGTACAAAAAAAGTAATAATAATAATTTCACTGCTGAAATATTACTGTGTCCATTAGTTATTTGATCAAAATGACATTGTAGACTCAAGCACCCAATGATTTATAAATGAAAATAATGGCAATTGCCAAGGGCGCCAAGATTTTTCATACAGCTGTAGCTGGGACAAATTTACCTCATAATAAACTGTGATATCAACTCTAAGAAGTGCTAGTTGATTTTCACCATTTGTTAATGATTTACCATTGAGTAAGTTTGCAAGGATGCTTGTCTATGCATTCATTCACTAAATCATCTTTTGTTAAGCGAACAAAGACCATAATGAAAATGGGTTGACATAAAGTCAGAGTTTTCAGAGCAGCTCTCTCTTGTGCTGTAATTGTGACCTCCTTATGATATGGTAATGGCATAGTTCTTTCTACTTGCTTAAATTCAGTATGTGCAGATTGGCAGTAAATGGTAATGATGTTAACAAGGTTCAGTCATAATGCTGTAGTAGTTTTTCTAAAGGCTGAAGATGAAATGATATTCCTTGGGCGATGCATGGCAGTGTTAGTATGGTTGGCCATTTGAAACCAATAATAGTATAATGGTTGAAGAAGTTGGGTGCTATTAAGGAGAACAGCAATACTTTTTGTAAATATGTTTGAGGGGGAGAATAAAGTGCAACTCTTTAGAATAGCCTACTTATGTGGTACACTGCTGCTTTGCCAATTACAAGGGAACTCTAATGCAATAAATAGTGTGTCACTGGTGCTATCTTTGCTGAAATCTGTTTTTGTCAAAACAACTTTGACAAATATTCTCCTGGAAGACAATGAAAGACAAATTTTTGTTTTTCAGCTCACCATGTTGGGCTGTGTCCACCCTTGCCAGTAGTCTGTTTAAAAGGAATCTAAATGCCACCAGGGGTGAGAAAAGCTCAGCTAAAACTATTGTGGAGACTCCAGGCTCGCAGCACCATCTGTCTATCTCTACCTCACAAACACACAGACATATAGCTATTCCAACATTGCTCACTCAGTGTATTTCAGCTAATGTTCAAAGACTAGCTAACCGATATGGCAGGATATTCACAGCTCAAGCCAACAGGCTTGATAGGCATGGTATAGGCATGGTGGCTGAGTGGCTAGCACTCATGCTTCATGCCAAGAACGTGGTTTCTCACATCAACCCAAAATATGCACCATAGGTACAATCTTTCAGCCAAGGAAGTCCTGATCAAGCCTCACAACAAGATCACAGAGATGCTTCTGATGAGGTGCTCCAGTGGCATTGAAGGATGGGTGAAATGCAGAGGACAAATTGCAAAGTGTAAGTGTAGAAGAAGTGTAGTGCTTAGAAGCACTAGCGTGAGTCCTCTCAACAAAACATCAAGTGTATTGAAAGACGGATTATGTTTAGAAAACTAATTTTGTCTTCTGTCTTCTGTTATATAGTTAGTTGCTGTGTTTTCTTCAATAACACAATTTTTAAAAAAAGCTAATTAGCTTATTTACCTGACATGTTTCTGAGGCAGCACTTCCGTGTACGTCAGAGGTGTCAGCTGCCTGCTGTGACATGTCTCTTATCAGCTGATGTTCCCAGATGTGGTCGGTTTAGTGAATCTGGCAGATCTATCAGACTGACCACGCCTACCATCGCTTGGTGGTCTCTGGAGATGGGACTCACTTCTCACAGACTCAGAGACCACCATGCGATGGTAGGTATAGGTTTGCATTGTAAGAGCTTTATAGATAAGCAGTATTGTTGTTGATTAGCTACTGTTGAATAGGCTGCAAAATCTTTACTGCCAAGCACCTAAACCATGTGCATGCTCGGGTAAAATGCTCCAGCTAAAGGATCCTGACCAAGCCTAGCTGGAGGTGGGTGGCCCCAATAACATATGATTTTTTGCTCTAATAGCTATGTCAACAAATTTTTCTACACATGGCAATGCTTTCTGAAGAAACTCTGATGTTACTCAAATCTGGTAGAGTGGTTGGTGGTTCATTTCCCACTTAAACCTGTGCATACTGGTGTACTTGACACTTACATTTTCTGTGTACACTGGTGGTGGGTAAAATTGTTGAATAGTTCCTGTTATGTTCATCACAGTGTAGAGCAATTACTCAAAAACTAACTATAACGGATATAACTCCCAAACTTCAAAACCAAACTCAAAACTCATCTGTTCAGACTGGCCTTTTCACTCCAACCATAACTGCACTGTCCTTTTAAATGTTTTAAATGTTTTACTGTTTGTTTTAACTCTTTGTATTTTAACTGTTGCTTTTAACTGCTTTTAACTGCCTATAATGTATATTATACTTGTTGTAAGGCGACCTTGAGTGTCCAGAAAGGTGCCTAATAAATAAAACGTATAATTAGGGACCGAGCCCGAAGGGGGACGAAGGTCCCTATTGTTGTTGCTTTGTTTCCGTATTATTATTCTTGTTCATACACGCTGGGGCAATTTTGAGCATGTTCCCATGCTTCAAAACGAACAAAACTTTGCACGGGCATCACAAAGTGCTGCCAGTACGACCACACAAAGTCCCGTCCCCCAGTGACCCCCAGGAGCTCGATAGCGCCCCCTAGCGCGTTGTCTTTCGGGGCTGGCATACCGTTTAAGATAGGCGCACGAAATTCGGTAGGGACGTGTATCTCAATAAGACGAACAAATGCCTCACTGCAATGTCATGGCCACGCCCAACAGGAAGTGAGATAATTGGGCTTTTGTGTGATTTTTGGGTATTGGACATAGAATGGAATTTGAAACACTTCTCCTACACCGTACCTCAGATGGGCTTAAATTTTGGTGAACATAGTCTTAAGACGTTGGAGATGTTAAATTGCGAAGGATTTTCAAATAGGCGGTAATATGACGATACGGCGGATCAATAAAGTTAGGTATGGAATTTGAAACACTTCTCCTACACCGTACCTCAGATAGGCTTAAATTTTGGTGAACATAATCTTAAGACGTTGGAGATGTAAAATTGCGAAGGATTTTCAAATAGGCGGTAATATGACGATACGGCGGATCGATAAATTTAGGTATTTATTGAATGGGAGTGATGAGTTATGAATGGGAGGTATTTGTTGCTAGGCAACGCCCTGATCAAAGGTCTTTGATCTTTGTACCTTTGATCTGATATAGCTGCAAGCAGCAATGTGGGGACAAGCATCGAAGGTTCATGTAGGCCTCAGCATGTAGGCCACATGCAGGGTCTGACAGGGTCTAACAGAGTCTGACAGGGTCTGACAGGGTCTGACAGGGTCTGACAGGGTCTGTTCTGACAGGGTATCTACAATGTCATGGCCATCCCGTAGTGCAGCAGCTACGCTTCCAAAAAGACCCGTCCCCCGGTGACCCCCAGGAGCTCGATAGCGCCCCCTAGCGCGTTGTCTTTCGGGGCTGGCATACCGTTTAAGATAGGCGCACGAAATTCGGTAGGGACGTGTATCTCAATAAGACGAACAAACAGCCATACCAAATTTCGTGGTATGGCTCACTGCAATGTTGGGCGTGGCCATGACATTGCAGTGAGCCATACCACGAAATTTGGTATGGCTGTGCGTCTCAGTAAGACGAACAAACGCAGGTGCGAGGTCCCGACCAACGCCGCTTGCGGCTTTAATTATTATTATTATTATTATTATTATTATTATTATTATTATTATTATTATTATTATTATTATTATTATTATTATTATTATTATTATTATTATTATTATTATTACGGTGGCTGAGTGGGTAGCGCTCATGCTTCACAGCAAGAAGGTTCCGGGTTCGATCCCCGGGTCGCCCAGACCTTTCTGTGTGTGTTCTGTGTGGAGTTTGCATGCATGGTCTGGGTTCGATCCCCGGGTCGCCTGGGCCTTTCTGTGTGGAGTTTGCATATTCTCCCCGTGTCTGGGTGGGTTTCCTCCGGGCACTCCGGTTTCCCCCACCAACCCAAAACATGCACCATAGGTAAATCCTCCAGCTTAGGTCCTGACCAAGCCGAAGCAAGAAGATCATGGAGATGGTCCCCGGGCGCAGTAATGTGCTGCTCACTGCTCCTAATAACAGGATGGGTTAAATGCAGAAATGGAATTTCCCCACTGTGGGACTAATAAAGGCATAGCTTTCTTTCTTCTTCTTCTTATTATTATTATTATAACTGAGAGACCAAAAATGTGTATAAATATATGTATATAAAGGTTTACACAGTCATCTTCACCAGAGAAGCAGTGATTTATCCATCCATCCATCCATCTTCTTCTGCTTCTTCATTTCTGGGTCACGGGGGCAGCAGTCCAAGCAGATCTGCCGCCCAGAACACAATGCACCACCCCCCATGAATCCTCCCGCGGGTGGTGGGTCCACAGGAGGACAGTCCACGTCACAACTAGCCTTGATGTACTTCTGTCATGGGGGCTACCAGTGTCTGCAGACACTGGGTGTGAGGTGGGGTTAAGTGTTTTGCCCAAGGACACAACGGCAGCATTCATCTGTGGGAGCTGGGATCACACACGGCCAATCCGTCGAGAGCGGGATTCAAACCGCCAACCCCTGAATCATTAGACAAATGAGCTACTGCCGCCCCCAGCAGTGATTTATATCTCTGTAAAAGTACAGTCCATGGACATGTCTCTTTAGGGTCATCTGGAAGGGCATCACCATCACACTGGATTCTTCAGTGAAATCGCATTGAATCCTAACAACACCTGACACAGAAACAACCACTAGATATTATTTTTTGTTTAAAAAAACAGACAAACAAGAGAATGCTTCAGCAAATCTGCAGCACTACTCACTCAGTGTACTGGGAACCCCCCTCCATTTCCCCGTTAAAATATTCATAGTTATAAATGTATTGGCAAACACAAGCAGCTGACGCCTCTGTTTGCTGGGGGATATTGAGGTGAAGAAAAAGCAGCATCAAGGCCTAGAGAGAGGGGAATTCACCTGAAGGATTAGGAGTCAATCCTGGAGGTGAGCTCTCTCGGCACCAGCTGTAAATACACAGTCCCCTGTCCACACTCCCAGCTCTGGGGGGCGGGGAATTCAATCAAAGTTTTCTTTTCTAAGCTAAAGGTACGAAAAGTTGCACAAGGGAAAAGCCAGAGGCTTATATATTGGGAGAAAACACAATGCATAACGTTTCTGAATGAATTTATTGGCAGTTCATTCATGTTTACGGTTATTTGATTTATACAGTTGCAACTCTTCTGTTAGTGAAAGTTAGTTTTGGCTGCCATCTCAGTGAACTATGGATTGGGGACAAAACACTTCCTGGGATCCTGGAATATATTAATTTGTTTATTTATGAATTGGAGTATTTAATTTCATTATCTCAAAATATTGACTGACTTTTATTCTCGTATAACAATAAGAAATTAAAGCCGCAAGCGGCGTTTATCGGGACCTCGCACCTGCGGCCTACGGGGGGGCATGCTCCATGCCAGCAATACAAAGTATTTCAGCCGCTCAAGATGTTATGTCAATCTAAAGCACAGTAGCAGCTTCAGTGCATTTTTTTACAGGTCCCCTGTCTACCACATGGTGGCGCTATGACATACGGGCAGTTCATTTGCATAAAAAAATGTTTCTTTTCATCATATACAAGGCTATGCCAAATTTCGTGTGGTTGCGTTTAGGGGGCTAAGCTACTGTATTTTCTTGCAGTTCACTTGCCTACCATATGGTGGCGCTATGCCAAACTACCATTTAATTTGCTTGAAAATGTTCATAGTCACAATATACATAAGCCTATGGGGTTCCAGGCTTTTAAACCCCTGCTAAATGAAGTGGTGACACACCTATTGAATTTGGCACTTTCAAATGGTAGCAAAATTCATCAGGCCGTCATTTTGTCATCTTACAAGATATCAATTTATCATCTCCAATGTCTTGAGCTCATGTACAGCAAAACTTACGCCCATCTGATGTACGGTATAGGAGGAGTGTTTTAAAATCCATTGTATGTCATATCACACAAAATCGCAATACAAGTCTTCTTATCTCACTTCCTGTTGGGCGTGGCCATGACGTTGTAATTACAATTTTGTTCATCTTAGTGAGCTACACACCCATACCAACTTTCGTGTGTCTGGCTGAAATCGTATGCCACCCACGATCCTCTTTGTGTTAAAGCGCTCATTTGCTGTACATTTTCTGGCAGTTCACTGGCCTGTCATATGGGGGCGCTATGTCAGACTGCCAGTTATTTGGCATGAAAATGTTGGTAGTCCTCATGTACATTACCCTGTGAATTTTTAGTCTGAGGAAGAACTCCAAATTCAATAAATACCTCCCATTCATAACTCATAACTCCCATTACTGCCTATTTGAAAATCCTTCGCAATTTAACATCTCCAACGTCTTAAGATTATGTTCACCAAAATTTAAGCCCATCTGAGGTACGGTGTAGGAGAAGTGTTTCAAATTCCACTGTATGTCAAATATCACCAAATCACTTACCTGGCCAGCCAAATGATATCTCTCTGTATTTCCTATACAGCGCGATACCATTTGGACACCCTCGCTCCACTCTCGCTCCTCCGGTTAAAAACGGACTCCGCAATTCTGATTCATTCAAAGATGGTGACGTCAGTGGACCCGCCTTTGCCCGCAAAGTCACTCTTAGGCAGTGGAAGTTCCTCCTCAGTTTTGAATCAAGATGGCGCAATCTCTGATTGGTTCACTTAGCTGTCTGTCTAAGCGCAACAGCAGCGCATTCTGGATCAAGCGTTACCAGACTCATCCGCTGGTACAGCGATGAGTCATGGATTCTTCCAGGCAACCAAATCACACAAAAGGCCAATTATCTCACTTCCTGTTGGGCGTGGCCATGACATTGCAGTGAGGCATTTGTTCGGCTTATTGAGATACACGTCCCTACCGAATTTCGTGTGCCTATCTTAAACGGTATGCCAGCCCTGAAAGACAACGCGCTAGGGGGCGCTATCGAGCTCCTGGGGGTCACCGGGGGACGGGTCTTTTTGAAGGCGTAGCTGCCGCCCTACGTGATGCCCCTGGAAAGTTACGTTCGTTTTGAAGCATGGGAACATGCTCAAAATTGCCCAAAAGCGTGTGAACAAGAACCGTAATAATAATAATAGAGAAACAGAGCAACTACAATAGGGACCTCGTCCCCCTTCGGGCTCGGTCCCTAATTACAGTATAAAGTTATAACAATTTAAATTTTGCTCCAGAAGTCTCAGTCAAAAAGAATACTTGGAACTAAAGGGTCAACAAAGAATAACACTGTAATATTGATGAATACACAGTAATAATACTTGAAAAATCTTTGGATGTGTACCTTAGGTGTGGGTACAAGACCTGGATCATTTTGCAGCACTCCAGCACATTTGTCACATTATATTTATTTATTTATTTATTTATTTATTTATTTATTTATTTATTTATTTATTTATTTACTTTTATTTACTTTTGTTTTTTAAACAAGAAGAGTGCAAGTAGATCTATTTGCTTTCTAAAAATAGATTTACTTGTCTGTAAATAGAGGGTAAAATGTATTCTCTTCAATAATTCATGTTGCTACTATACTTCACATGATGGATAAATGAATCTTACTTACCGTATTTAAAATGAAACCAGAAATATAACATTATACCATAGGCTGTATAAAGAAGTGGACTAAGGAAGCGTGAAGTCACCCATAGTGTTCGGCTACAGTCAAATAAAGCTCACAATGCTAGAGGTTATATGGGCAAATTTGGAGCCAGACTCATATAAGGAATCTATTTATGGACATTATTTATGTTGCTTTGTTGTCCAGTCTTTGTGTTAAAGCACGTGATCCCCTGCCCCAAGACAAATTTCTCCCATGGAAGACAACAAAGGATTATCTTATCTTATCAAAATAGAGAAATAAAAACACCAGGAACATGTAGAGCAGGTTAATACGAACATTTTAAGACCAAAATGACGAGGCTCACTGCACCCCCATGTTCACTTCCTGTTTGGAGCGTGGCAGCTTGCATTTCAGTTATACTGTATTCATTTATACAGTCTGTACATTATACAAACAATATCATTTGAGATTTTAGGTTGATTATGCCATATAGCCTATTGAAACTCAGCCTTCATCCGTCTGGTCAACTCTATGGGCAGCGGTGCCAAACCGTGTGCACTGATGAAATGAACAGTCCCCAATGGAGTGAGAAGAATCCAACCTTGTAAAAAAAAAAAAAAAAAAAAAAGCCCGTCTGGGGTACATGCAGCACAGGCAGCATACTGAGGAGGCTCTGTCAGAAATGTGCACCAGCAGTGTTCAGAATCACAGGCTGTGACAAAAGTTTACACTTCAGCAAGACAGCCACCAGAAGCACACAGCAGCAGAAGAGGGCTCAGGGAGATCTGTGAGCCAGCAGACCCACTGGAGGCTGCTCTCCACCTGGACAAGCTCAGCCGGGGGGAGGTGTGGAGCTCTGGCTTAGGGTGTGTATTATTCATTAAAGGGACTGTATTATGCAAAATTGACTTTTGTGAGCTTTAAGCCATGTTAGTATGTTATTGCCTCTTCAACAACATACCTGGAGTTGTGCATTGTTTCATCACGTGTTTGAATAATCCTTTATTATTAGTCTGTCTACATCTCCAAAGCTCAAAATGCTCCGTTCAAACTTGTGATGTCATGAAGCAGTAGATTTCATGTGAACGGCTACCTTTTACCTTTAGTTCAGTAGCGATAGGTAATTCTAGGGCTGACACATCTGAATGATTCAAGTGAAGATGTGTGGAGTTTAAAAACACAGTGGAGCACTTCCTGTGTTAACACCATGACATCATAAGGTGGAACAAAGTGTTTTCATTTTGAGAGGAGAACTAAATATGCAGGGTGATATTAAAAGTGTGAATGAAACAAAAATGCAATTCCATATGTAAACAATACAATAACACAGAAAATAGCATAATATGGGCCCTTTAAGTGACATGTTGACACACAGGAGTCCCAGGAACATTTTTATATCCCCAAAAAAAGGTTTCCACAATTGCCTCACAGCAAGAGAGTCTGCGTCTGCACTTGTGGCAGTGAAGATGGATCAGATACAGAACACAGATTTGTACTTGCCCGGTGATAGGTTTGATGACAACAGCATTTGTAAAACTGCTGTGCACAGTTAGCCAATACAGATTACTCAGAAGTTTCAGTCATATTTTTGTCTTAACTATAATTTTAAAATACATGGCCCTCTCCAGTACTGCAGCATGAGGCTTGTGTTCAGACTGCCCCCTAGAGGACGTACAATGACATCACGTACAGCACTGTCTACTTCTGAGATATTTACTTAGGGGGTGATCATGAATAAACTGCTAACCATGCCAGCACTGTGCTTTATCAAATGAGCTGCTAATAGACCGTGACCTCCATCACACAGACCCTGACAGTCTCTGCTGACGTGCTCCACTGATAAACACCTCTGTTCCATTAGCAGAGCCCTGTGGCACATGCTCACTCTTATGGGCTGGGCTCACAGTGAGATTTTCTATTTGAGAGAGCACACTCACTAAAGGGCACATGAAGTGACTGGGAGTAAATAGGGCATTTAAATGTATCTTTGAAAATGTCCAGAATTGCTTGTGTATACCCTTAAGTACAGTAGAGCAATCTATATGGAAACTAGACAAACTTTTTTTTCTGGACAAACACACATTATTTACCTTATAGGGAGAAAATATGTGCAATGTCAACTTTTCAAAACAGTCTCATGGAATTTATAATTGTCTAAAAAATACAATTTTTGACTATTAAACTGTGCTATTTCACTTTTGTGTTTGTGTTTTTGTAGCTTTGTCACATTTGTTTGGCACCAAAGGGTGAGATAAAAGCATGTTCATAAAACTTTCCTATTGTGTTCATCACGTGCAGGTAAATTTATCCTGAGGCTGGCCTGTGAAGCTCTAAAGCCAGTGTGAAGCCTCTCTGCTGTGCACATTAGCACCGTATTATCCGAATATTAATGCATAATATATTTCATGATAGCAGCAGCTATGAATAGCAAAACGAATCAAGCAATTCCACAGTAATGCCAGTGCAATTTCAATAAGTTATAGCCCTGCGTAGATATTAGTGCTGCCTTTTGCAGATTGCACTTGTGTGTATTGTGCATTGTGAGTGTCCACTCTGCATTTAAATGACCTCCATTTATTATAGGTCTGACATTAAAAAGTCAACTCAATTACCCACAACCAACTGGGCTGGACACATTAATTGCTTGTGTTTAAGCTTTGTTATTGTGAACAGACAATTATATCTAAATATTTAAGGGGAATAGAGCAGATGCCCTCCTAACCTAGCTTAAGTCTACAAGAAAAGCTAAAGTGGGTTAGTTTTACTTTTGTGGGCCTTTAGGTGTGACAAACGTCAGTCTAATACAGTAGTAATGGATGTGACTTGATTTGTGGTCACTTGATTAGGTTGAATGATTCCCCTGTGCTTCTCGTGTGCTGTAAAGCATCTGTAACATATGACAGTGTACAGCTTTAATAACAAACCCACAGCAGGTGAAACAATGTGGAAAATACTTAGCTCAGACCACAGGCAAATGCTCTCTGTTTTTAGAGGCAGACTTCACCTGCTATTGTTGTGTAAACACTGCCATCTGGTGGATAACAAAAGTCTTAGACATTATTTAGCCTAAATAATGTCATGAAAAGGTGGTCTCCAAGACCAGTCTGATTAGATTTAATTTAAAGTGGACCGTGAACCCTCCACAGACAGTTCATGAGGACTGTGATTTTAATTGTAGGTCTGTGGAATTGATTGAGGGCCAGCAAAGTGCACTTAGGGTGAAGTGTGTCAAAATATAACTTCAGAAAAAACAGTACAGTGATCAAATCCAATCCAAAATTTTCTGTTGATGTTTTTTTGTTTGTTTGTTTCCATTTTTTCACACTGAAATACATTTAGAGTAATGTATGTGTATTACACATAAGAGTGCACATGCATGTGGCGAAAGCATAGAAGGGAAGGGAAGTATATTTCTACAGCACAATTTTTATACACAACATAATGCAAAGTGCTTTACAGAATAAGCATTAAAGACATTAAAATCATAATACAAAAAAAAACAAAACATAAATGGTCATCATAAAATCAACATTAAAACAGAAGAGAGAATAACAGAATCAATCATGGTTAGTTAAAGGGACAGTATTTAGCCTACACTTTTATTTTAATGGAGCTACAATCACAATACAACTTGAGGTGCAAGAGTCTTAACCTGCATAAAGAGATACATAGATGTTTTTTCTCATTCTCTATATGGACAGACCATGTCTCATGTGACAGCTCAGAACCTCCAGAATTCTCTCACTGAGCTACAGAGGCTCTCACACTGCAGATCGGCAGATAGGCTTCAGGTACTGTGGTTTAGATAGTGACCATTCAGATCAGAGAGAGTCCTTTTAGGCCAGGGTTCCAGATCCAACTAGATTTCAGCATTGGATAATTATTTTCTTGAGAACCAAAACACCAAATTATAACAACAATTTGAGCATAATGTCTGGTGTTCTCAAAGTTCAAAGTTCAAAGTCAGCTTTATTGTCAAAAACCATATGTACAGTATGCACACAGGATTTGAAATTGCAGCACTCCCTAGGCTCACGGTGAAATAAAACATCTGATAAATAAGACAATAAACACTAATCAAAACATTCCATATACCAGTAGCAAAACCACACTAAACTTGTATATAACACGTATAATAAGCAGCTCAGTGAGGGAATTTTAGAGGTTCTGAGCTGTCACACGAGACATGGTCTGTCCATATAGAGAATGAGAAAAACATCTATGTACGGTATCTCTTTATGCAGGTTAAGGCATTAAGGTTAATTATTAAGGTTATTTTTATTGTTAGGCATTGCTAATTGTTAAGGCATTAAGGTTAAGGCATTAAGAATGCTGTAATTAAGAATAAATTGGCATAATAATTATTATAAGAAAATAATTTCTATTATTAGAAAATTAATGTTAGGTCATGCTTATGAAATTTGCAATCTAGATTACATATTTTCCCTTTAAGAGCTTAAAAAGGTCCCACTTTCATTGTATGAGGCCAGTCACTGTACTGTGGGTGGCCTCAGAGAGCTTTCAATCTTTTTTGAGTGTTTTTTTTAAGTACTCAAAAAGATACAGTGGTCCTAAGCTTGAGCCCCTAAAGCTGCACCCCATTTCCACATCTACACCTACTAGTACACGCTTCATGTGCCCTGGAATGTGTTGCACAGATGAACAAAGGCCAGGACAATAGTCAGAGCAGTAGTGTCCTGCTGGGTAAAAGAATGACGTGTGTGAGAGGAACATAACCTGGGTGGAGCTATTGAGACCAGAATATAAACAGGACTGTTAACTATGACAGTGAAACAGAAGTCACCAAGAAGATCTGGTTTCACTGCAGCGTGTCATAGGCTCACCTCAGAAAACCACCATAAGAACATGTGCGAATGCAGCAGAATTATATTTAAACTGCAAATGTTTGAACAATTTTGAAGAATCCTATGTGTTATGTATATAAGTTGTCTACCAATTGTGTCTCTATAACTTCTTCTTCTCCTTCATCTTCGATTGCATTCAAGATGTGAGCATTTTTGCTTAAACTAAAAACAAATTCCTATGTAACTTTTTGGTTGGAAAGCCGACACATGCTTGTCTCTATGGATTATGTCATTGCTCTGCTCCACAGTATTAAACAGCTCTATCTCATATTTATACAATTTTACTAATTATAATCATAGCTCAAAAATACCTAGAAAAACAGGCATTCTGTCTATGTGAGTGGGGTTGTCTCTCCACAGATCTGACCTGTGTCTGTTTTGGTCTCCAGAGAGAAAAGCATTTGACGAACCCTCCATCTGAAAAGTTACACAATGTACTTTTTATACATGATATTCTGATTCTGAAGATTAAAAAGAATAAGCCAAATAAATTCTCTCCATACAAAGTTTTGACTTATCCAATACTTATCATCTGGAATTAAAACAACAAATTTTTGCAGAATTCTACGGAAGCCGACAGAGGCCATGTTCGTAATGATTATTTTCCACCTTAATAATGAGAAAATTAACTCGAGATCTCGAGAAAACGACACAGTTAATTTGTGATCTCGAGAAAATAAAACTGTTATTTCGAGATCTCGAGAAAACAAAGAGTTATTCTGTGATCTCGAGAAAACAATCACTGTATCTCCGTCGGTAAAGACGAAGCCAGGCCAGTCTTCTGCGGAGGTGCCACGGACTAATCTTGAAATTATCCTGAATTAAAAGATGTAAAGCAATCTCCCCCTGTGTCAACCCCTGATCAAAATATTGCCTTATCAGCTGATTGATTATTATTCCAGATATTTTAATGACCAAAAACACGTCTATTCAGAATGAGAAATAGCCCGAGGTCAGCCTGTTAGACGTAGACTTAGACTTAGACAAACTTTATTGATCCACAAGGGAAATTGCTTTGGGTACAGTAGCTCAATCATCAAATATAATATACAACATAAAAACAGAGGGTGAAAGAACAAGAAGAAAAATAGATAGAATAGCAGCCAAAGAGCAATAGACCTGTGTCAGATGAGACACAATTATATACATAAGATAATGGTAATAGATATATATGTACAATCAGATTTAAATAAAAAAGTAGTAGTCAATATAAAATACAGTATCAAATATGATGTTCAGTACCAGCTGTATACAGTTGTATGGAGTATTATCTGTTACACAAGGGTGAGTTGTTGTACAGTTGTATGGAGTATGGTATGAATGTACTCCTGTATCTCTCACTGTTTGAGCGGAGCTGTAGGAGCCTGTTGGAGAATGAGCTCCTCTGTCCCTCTATGGTCTGGTGCAGTGGGTGAGAAGGAGTGTCCATGATGGAGAGCAGTTTGTCCAGTGTCCTCCTGTCCCTCACTGTGACAAATGTCTCCAGCTCACAGCCAATCACGTGACCAGCTTTACGGATCAGTTTGTCAATCCGTCCGATGTCTCTTTTACTGGTGCTGCTCCACCAGCAGCAGACTACAGCAGAGTACACAGCGCTGGCAACCACAGACTGGTAGAAGATCTCCAGTAACTTACTGCACACATTGAAAGAGCTGAGCTTCCTCAGGAAGTAGAGTCTGCTCATGCCCTTCTTGTACACAGCATTACAGTTGTCTCTCCAGTCCAGCCTGTTGTTCACCTGAACCCCCAGGTACTTGTAGCAGTCCACGATCTCCACCTCATGACCCTTGATGTTAATAGGCTCCACAGGTGACCTCATCCTCCTGAAGTCAATTACCAGTTCCGTGGTCTTGTCCAAGTTCAGTATCAGATGGTTTGCCTGGGACCACTCCACAAAATTTGTAATCAGTGTCCTGTACTCCATCTCCTGTCCATCCCTGATACACCCAAACACTGCAGAGTCATCAGAGAACTTCTGCAAATGGCAGGACTCTGAGCTGTACTGGAAATCAGAGGTGTACAGAGTGAACAGGAATGGAGACAGGACTGTACCCTGAGGGACTCCCACATTACTGACCACAGTGTCAGACAGGGTGGTCCCCAGTCGCACGTACTGAGGTCTGCCTGACAGGTAGTCAGTAATCCAGGAGATAGTGGAGGAGCTGACACCCATCCTGAGCAGTTTCTCACCCATCAGAGAGAGCTGGATTGTGTGAAAGGCGCTGGAGAAATCAAAGAATAATATCCTCACAGAGCCCTTAACACTATCCAGGTGAGAGTGAGCCCGCTGGAGAAGATAGATTACAGCGTCGTCCACACTCATGTCGGGCTGATATGCCAATTGGAGAGGGTCCAGGGATGGTGCCATCAGGGGTCTGAGCTGAGCCAGTACAAGTCTCTCAAACACTTTCATGACATGAAATGTCAGCGCAACTGGTCTGAAGTCATTGAGTCCAGATGGGACAGGCTTCTTGGGCACTGGCACAATGCAGGAGGTTTTCCAAAGCACTGGTACCCTTTCAAGCTTCACGTTACAACGTTACAACGTGGTGATAGACGTTTCAGTTGTTTTCTCGAGATCACAGAATAATTTTTTCGTTTTATCGAGATCTCGAAATAACTGTTTTTGTTTTCTCAAGATCACAAATGAATTATCTCATTATCTTGGGATAACAAGGAAGAAATAATATTGCTTATGAATACGGCCTCTGTCGACTTCCGTAGAATCCTTCTTGTGTAGAAATAATCGTGCTTTTCATCTTATGTGTTTGTTTCTCTTTGGTTTCCAAGTTCTCCTGGAAGATGGATATTGTCAGGTTTGCTTGTGGATTAATAAGCAAACCTGTGCGCTGTGATCTGGGCAGCGGATCTGTCTGGACCATTGCCCCTACGACCTGAAATTTGGAGAGAGAGGAAGAAAATGGATGGAAACCTCATTTACCAAATTACTTACTGTTTTCTTGTCAACACATCACAAAAATCTATAGATATTATTATGACCTTTCTCTTGTCATGATATGTGCGTTGTGTTGCTTCTCACACTTCTAAACGTGCATGGCTCCGGCGGTGGAAGGTAATGAAGTAAATGTAGTAGTGAAGTACTGTACTTAACCCTAGAGCACTATCGCCGGGTGATTTTCACCTGAGCAAAAATATTTACATTATTTTCAATATGCTGCATTTTTCTGAGTGTCATCAGTCCCTTGGGAGCTTCACTTGAGGCTTTCGGGTGATTTTCACCAGGCAACAGTGAAAGAGGAATGTAAGAATGTAATGAATTTAATGTAAGAGGATGTAAAAAATAGGTATAAGTGTAGTCCTGGAATGTGTATCTATCCTTATTTAGTGCAGTGGTTATGAATAAATATCACAAAGTGGTGATTTCAAAGGGAATTCTTATGGTGAAAACAATATTTTAGTCAACTGGTAATTTTTATCCACTGAAAAAATATTATTTTTTGTTCCTCTCTCCTGCAACTGTTGTGTGTCGAGGAGTCTGTGTCTTCACCAGGGAAGTCTCACATGTCCCAGGAATGGGTGGACCAAAGACCAAGTTTCCAGTATCATTATTTTATTATTATTATTTTTAGGAGTTTTTTTGTTCTCAAACTCCTAATTTTTCTGTAATTTTGGAGCATGTTTTTAGGGTCTTGCTATGTTTTTATTTTTTATTTTTTCATTTTGTTACACATACTACAGTTGAAAATAAAAGAAAACCACTGTAATTTATCATGTGTTGCCATATTTTGATCTATTTTTCATGACAAATACTTTTTGTTGGGTATATTATATCGGGTAAAAATTACCCGGCAAAAGTGATGGTGTTACTTTTTATAGTGAAAGTGTTCTAGGGTTAAGTAAAATGCAGGATTCTGTACTTTTTAGATTTGAAAGTGTATCTGTACTTTCTACTCCACTACATTTCTGAAGAGCACTGAAGAGCAAAAGTATTTATTATGAGTGAGACCTGCTGAAAAGGCTGAGGGTTTATTTTTTAACACATTTGTAGCTTGAGCAAACAAAACTATATAAATAAAAACAGCTAGATTCAACTGTTTCTTTACTGAACAAAATTCAGCAATAATCAACATAACAAAATGTGCAAAATACTTTTTACTCTTTAAGAACATTTTTAAACAGGTGCTTTAATACTTTTACTCTAGTAGATTTTTTTCATCTACTTAAAGGTTCATTGTGTAACTTTTCTGGTGGAGGGTCCGTCAAACGCTTTTCTCCGTGGAGACGTGATTGCTTTGTCTGGAATGTTTCACAGTATGATATTAAACCTTTTCTATCTTCATGGACCAAACCAGACCAGCGGGTTACAGGTCAGATCTGTGGAGAGGCAACCCTGCTCACAGTCAGAATGAATGTTTTTGTAGGTGTTTTCGAGCTATAAAGCACCTCAGATTGAATAAATGTAAGGTAGAGATGTTTAATGTCATATTGTGGAACATTCCAGTTAATGATATAGTAATGATAATCTATAGTAACAAGCAGGTGAGTTACGTAGTGCATTTAAGTAACCAAATTGAGTACATCCTCCGCCGCTGCATGGATCTAAACGCTAAGGTCCACAGCTCCATTCTCCAGCTCTCCTGACAGGGGGATACTGCTAATTACTGTCAGCAAGTCTAATTGATGTCAAACCTGCTGAAGCCCACAGGAAACCGCAGTCTGTTAGCGCCACACTGGATAAACAAAGCAGAATGGACTCAAGGATCGCTAATTATTGTGGGCAGCTCAGCTTTACTTTAGAGAAGAGAATGCATCGTGACGTGAGGGGAGATTGTATTTCCCTGTTTGTATTGAGGTTTTTAACACCATGTGAGTTCTGTGGTCCTCTGTGCTCTTTTATTTATTTTGATGTGTTTTACCTTTTTATTTATTGGAAATTTTGCTCTAACTTGATTTTACTAGTTTTAGAGTTAAATAGAGCTTTATTTTATATTTACGGTACAGATTTATTTTTTATTGTGCTATATAAATAAAATAGATTGGAATGAGTTTGTCTAGTGATCCAGGGGTTGGCGGATCGAATCCCGCTCTTGACGGGTTGACCGCATGTGATCCCAGCTCCCACAGATGAGTGCTGTGTCCTTGGGCAAGACACTTAACCTCACCTTGCCCTCAGTGTCTGCGGACACTGGTAGCCCCCATGGCAGAAGATACATCAAGGCCTGTTGTGACGTGAGGCGTCCTCCTGTCCACCACCCGCGGGAGGATTCATGGATTCATGGAGGCTGGTGCATTGTGTTCTGGGCAGCAGAATTTTTTTTTTTTTTTTTTTTTTTTTTTTTGCTTAAATTTTGAATGTTTGGAGGTACCAACTTGTTATGTTTTGACTTTATTACAACATAAATGTCCTTTATTACAACATAAATTACCATTAAACATCACTGAAATTAAACAAACAGACTTTATTTCAGGTTAGATAATACTATTTTCAAGTTGAGTTTAGAGAAATGCAGATGGAGCAGCTTTGCATTTAAAATAAGAAACAAAATATTATGTTGCTTTAATTAAGAATGATTTTACTCGTCAGGTGCTGCCCACTGTTCCTAATAGTATATATATATCATATATATATATACTATATATATATATATATATATATATATATATATATATATATATATATATATATATATATATATATATATATATATATATATATATATATATATATATATATATATATATATATATATATATATATATATATATATATATATATATATATATATAGGATGGGTTAAATGCAGAAAATAATTTCTCCAGTGTGAGATCAGTAAAGTCACTTCTTCTTCTTCTTCTTCTTCTTCTTCTTCTTAATCTACACAAAAGTAAAATGTTCTTAATTTAAGTCATTTTACCTAGATATTGTTTTTTGCTGTGTAGATTTGCCTTACTAGTTCCAACAATATATGCCAATATATGCCATATCTGACCACCATCACAGCTGTGGTTTATTATTATTATTATTATTATTATTATTATTATTATTATTATTATTATTATTATTATTATTATTATTATTATTATTATTATTATTTGTTGTTGTTTTATTTGAGTTTGAACCTTTTGACCTCAACTAGGCCTGTACATGTGCTGTTCTGAAAAAGCCACCCCTGCTCACACATTTCATATATTATTTAGTACTTCTTACACAACCTCCATACGGTATATCTGAAATAGATGTCCTTTGGTCTTCACACTTGCATTTACAGTGTATAAAATATACATAAAATGCCTTTTTGGTGTTGGAGGTGCAAATTATGTCATGCAGATTGCTGGACTGAAAATAAAACTATCCATAACTATAGTTTCACAATCCCTACTCCTGACTGGCAGAAATTAAAGTTAATTTATTATCCATTAAATACATAGTGATAAGACTTATTGCTCATCCACATTAATTCTAAATCAGGTCTAACTTACTTCTGGATCAGAAAGATTCCTATGTTTTAAGGTGGAGAGTCCTTGTCTCAAGTGGAGGAGTTCAAGTATCTCGGGGTCTTGTTCACGAGTGAGGGAAGGATGGAGCGTGAGATTGACAGGCGAATCGGTGCAGCATCGGCAGTGATGTGGTCGCTACCGGACTGTTGTGGTGAAGAGGGAGGTGAGTTCTCGATTTATCGGTCAGTCTACGTTCCTACCCTCACCTATGGTCATGAGCTTTGGGTAATGACCAAAAGGACACGATCGGGGATACAAGCGGCCGAAATGAGTTTCCTCCACAGAGTGGGGTGAGGAGCTCAGTCAATCAATCAATCAAACAAACAATATTTATAAAGCACTTTTCATACAAAATTGTAGCACAAAGCACCTTACAGTGGTTAAGGATTAGAAGATTGACCTTTATTGATCTCGCACAGGAGAAGTTGTTTCTATATTTGACCCGGGGACCATCCCCATAATTTTGTTATTTAGTCTTGGTCAGGCCCTAAGCTGGAGGATTTTACCTATGGCGCATGTTTGGGTTGGTGGGGGAAACCGGAGTGCCCGGAGGAAACCCACCCAGACACGGGGAGAACATGCAATCTCCACACAGAAAGGCCCGGGCGACCCGAACCTTCTTGCTGTGAAGCATGAGTGCTAGCCACTCAGCCACCATGCTGCCAGAGGGGGAAAAAAAAAAAAAAAAAAAAAAAGGAAGTGTCTGGCGTGAAGTAAACCTGGGAGTCCATGCTTTCACTGTTGTCCCCACGACCTGGTCCCAGATGGATGCATGGATACATCAAGGAACCATTTGCCCATTCACACACATTCATAATCAGTGTACACAGACAATGGGCGTGAGATGGGTTAAGTGTCTTGTCCAAGAACACAACAGCAGCATTTGTCATAAATAATCATAATCTCATAATAACTAATATTAAACACATCACAAATCCACTGGTGACCAATTGCGTTGTTGCAAATGTGATTTAGGCTCCATCTCTCCCTGCTCTCACCTGTCATGTCTTCATACCGAGAAGGCAAGGACTGTATTGGAGTTAGTGGGGAATTATTAGTCTCCAAATTTGTGGTTGATCCTCCGTCTGGGTACTACATTAAGAGCTTTATGTATTAACTTTGTTCAGTTAATTTGGTGAACATCTGTTGGCTGGGATTTTCTCTGTATTATAAGATCTCTCAGTCTGATCAGCACCTCCTCCTCTGAGTCTCAAACTAAAACAGAACTCAATGGTTTTGTATAATTAAGAACAAAATCACATTCTCTGTCATAACTCCAAATAATATTTTGTTTAAAGGTACACTAAGTATCATTTGTGGTGGAAGTGCTTGTTTCCACGGACATGTTATTGCTTTCGCCTGCAATGTTCCACAGTATGCATTAAATTAAACAAATTAACAGATGGCAGACTCTCAACCAGAAAAGTTCCTTAGTGCCCCTTTAAGATCGTTTACATCTTCTTTTTAAGTTAAATCCTGAAAAATAAAGGCATTTTTATTTCAGTGGGCCAGAACAGTGCCTAATCGATTCCCTCATCTCTAAGACTCCTTATATCACCCTCGTTTAAAACATGCAAAATATGCGGAAAATGTCATACTGTGACGCATCTTCAACCATTAAAACAGTCTACATTCAAGCTCAGAGTTCAAAGTCAGCTTTATTGTCAATTCTGCCATATGTGTTCGACATACAGTGAATCAAAATTTCGTTTCTCTCTGACCAAGTGGTGCAAAAAAGACAGTGTACAAAATACAATAGGCCTATATAGACAATACAAAAACTATTTAAGACAAAATCTAAAATCTAAAAGCAGTGCAAAGACTAAATAAATACCTATTATAACATTACAGATGTCCAAAATGTGCAGTGTGCATCAAAAATGTGCAATGAAAGATGCAGCAGTGGAATGTGCAGTAATGTGCGATAGAATGTGCATTGAAAATAAAGATAAAAATAAACGTGCAATCGTAGATTCAAGAGATTTTTCAAGATTCAAGATTGTTTATTTGTCATATGCAGGATCAACACAAGGTCAACAATGCAATGAAATGCTTAGGATCAGAAGAACCCGCTGACTCGCTGAGATGGTCGAGAAGTACTAATAGCATGGAATAAAAAATACAAGGGAAAAAGTAAATATAATTTTAAAAAATGTAATAAAATATAATAAAATACAAAGGTACAGGTAGGATTAAATAAGGTGTAAGTAGAGTATTTCACAGGTGGTAATACTGCTCAAAAGAATTTTAGTAATAAGTAGTAATTTTACATAAAATCCAATCGTGGCTTAGTGATTAAGATCTATCCTCTTCTGGGAACACGTGTTACATTCACTGAAAGAAACAACACGCCAGAGTACACAAGTAAGTAAGTGTTGCTGTGTGAGGCACTGTCAACACCGCAAACCAGCTGACCGAGGAGGATGAAGAGGAGGAGGAGGCGGGCGCACGGGGACTGGAACGGCCTTTATTGGCAGTTCCCATGGCTACGGAGGCGGGACAAAGCTCGGGATTGGTAGAGGAGGAGTTTGTTGGTTATAAAATAATTGTCAGTGGCTCGTTTCCTTTGCTGGCTTGCTTACTTGCTTGTTCTCCCTCTGTGCATGGCTATATTGCATTCAGTCGGGCATTATAGAACACATCGCCGCGTGCGTAACTCTGCGCGCTGCCCTTTCGCGTTTTCCTTGGGCATTTGCGCCACATCCCCTCCGCTGCGTCTTGTGGACTTATCTGATGTGAGAGTGGAAGCCTGCAGCCAGTCAAACCTGCTCCACTGTGGATGACTACTGCTCATCTGTAAGTTATTTCTCCCTTCTCGTTATAAAGCTATTGGGGATACTTCAGTGGATGGGGTTAGGAGGTCAGTCAGGTAATGCCTAATTAGGGCTTAATGTGCTGGGCTGTTTGAACCGCCCTAATCACACATTTATCCACAGTTGAGCAGTTACAGACAATTACATAGAGGGTGCTCGTTCCAAGCTTCAATTAATGGATAATGTTGCATCAAACTGCATTAATTAATATGCAAATTTCAGCAAGCTAAGACAGAGATGATTTTCAATTCATACACAGAGACACACCATATGTATTAAAAGCATGTCACTGTTTGATAACACTTTAGTTTAGGGACGTATTAATTGCTAATGAAATGTATAATAAGTGCTTAATTACTTGTTAGTATTTTTAAAGTACTTTCAATGCATTTTTGGAAGTATTTTGAAAGTACTCTTTTCTTACCATTAAATGTGCATTGTGCAACTTTTCTGGTGGAGGTTCTGCTGCCTGCTTTTCTCCACGGAGATGTTATTTCTTTGCTGTGGAATGTTCCATGGTATGTCTTTAAACATTTCCATTTAGTATTTATTCATTTCAGGTGTATCTATTGCTCAAAAATACAATAATTCCTTCTGTGAATGGGGGCGACTCTCCACAGATCTGACTTGTAATGTAGCGTAGTGCTGTAACCTTGATAGAACTTGATAGATAGGTTTAATGTACGTATACTGTGGAACATTCTAGACAAAGCAGTAACACTTACATGGAGACAAGCAGATGGCGGACCCTCCACTTGAAATGTTACGCAGTGCATCTTTAAAGTAGTGAGGATTACAATAAATGTTTTTGTACATACATTGAATACCAATTACCATTTAGCAATTAAAATGTGGTCCCTAAACTTAAAGGTGCATTGTGTAACTTTTTATGGTGGAGAGTCCATCAAATGCTTTTCTTCACAGAGATGTTATTGCTTTGTCTGGAATGTTTCACAGTATGGCATTAAACCTTGCTACCTTCAGGAAGACCAAAGCAGACCAAGTTGCAGGTCAGATCTGTAGAGATGTAAAATGCCTGTTTTTCTAGATATTTTTGAGCTATAAAACCATCTGTAATTGAATAAATGTAAAGAAGAGTTGCTTAATGTCATACTGTGGAACATTCCAGGCAGAGCACTGACATATCACTGAAACAAGCAGGTGATGGGCCCCAACCAAAAAGTTACATAGTGCACCTTTAAGTTTGTTTTAATAGAAATTCAAGCTTTTGCCTGCTTGTTCCTCAGACTGTATTCCCACTGGTAAATACTGTAGTTCTACTTCATCTAACTGTCTGCAGTAACTGTCTTCGGCTCAGTCCTCACATGTGCAGAGGCAGGGGTAGTAGTTAGTTCGTTATGTCACAAATGCACACAAGTCTGACTGCAGCCACTGTACACAGGGCTGTGTACACAGAGCTGTAGTGGGTGGCAAAACAGGTTCCCCTTTCCATTTGGAGTCATGCATTGTGGATGCACAGTTTAAAGTTCAAAGTCACCAAAAAGTTGTGTTGCAACATTGATGGACATAGTAAGTGTAAATATACTGGCAACTCCCAAAGATGTATTGTATTGTATTGTAAAGTCAGATTTTGAGTCACCAATTTGTTTAATTTTCTTATGTTGACAAGACAAGGGACAGATTATTGATTATAATTATGGTAATTATATTATGATTTTTTTTTTCATTCAGCCATGTTTGAGTAACTCTATTATTAGTCTGTCTAGATCTCCAAAACTCAAAAGGCTCTGTTCCACCTTTTGATGTCATGAAGAGATAGTTTTCAAGTTAATAGCTACATTTTACATTTCGTTCAGTAGAGATGAGCAGTTCCAGGGATAAAATTATCAAATTGATTCTAGTGAATGGTTTTAGAGTTTTAAAACACAGTGGAGCACATGTTGTATTACCACATGAGATCACAAGATGAACAGTGTTTTCATTTTGGGGGAAGAACTCAGCATAAATTTGTAGGTTTATGTGTTAAATGTGTGAATGAAGCAAAAAACATCTCCAGGTATGTTTATGATGAGGAAACAACAATATAACATAGATCTAGTGTAATATACTATGGACCCTTTAAATGTCTACTTGGTATTTACTCAAATAAGACTGTATTGTATATAGACTTATAATAAAAACTAAATCATTATGATCAATAGGCATCTACAAGGTGAGGAATAATAGGAGTAATATGCATTGCCTGTAGCGTGAATGAAACAACAACCTTTAGGTTAGCATGACAATAGTAACAATAGTACGTTCAGCCAGGTGTTTTAAAAGTATTGTTTTGAAGCTGTCACAAAAATAACTTGGTATTGTAGTGATACAATCTCTTTTCATGTGCTAATCATTCAAACCAATGAATAAACTGAATTTCAAACAGCCCCAGACTAAAATAGTTGGTATTATTGAACTCGAGTACCTCCCACAGACATTTAGCTTCTCTTTTTTCACAGACACCCTGCCTCACTCTGTTGCGGTCTGGCTGCACAAACAAACCTGTTACCCATAATTCAGCTACACAAGGTCAAGAGTAAACACAGCAGCGAATGTAATCTTTTAAGGCTCCAGCGTCTCTCAACTGGGACAAGTAGATCTATGTCTGTATAATGTTTCACTGTGGCCGCCAACTCAAGCAAGATAGGGTTACTTTAACAAACATCACAGGAAAGCTTTGGCAAGACATGTAATCTGCAGTAAAAATCTGAAGAGACACAGTCAGCAGTCAGCAGCTCTGGATTGTCGGTTGTAAATCAATTAGATAATCTCAGCATTAACTGTTTCCTTATTTTTGTAGCCATAAAGTTACACTCATTGTCAACTCGCATGCAGAGATGGAGTGTAGTCAATGTAGCCAACTGTATTGTCCTCATATGGAAACTGGGTTACAGATGGGAGTCCAATATTAAAGCCACAGTAAATTAGGGATGCACCAATACCGATACTGGTATTGCATATGTGCGCCAATAATGAAAAAGGTCCTGGATCAGTTATAGGCTTCCAAATATCAATTCAGCTAATATCCTGGTTTGACATATAAATGTATGTAATAAGACTATTTATTGTTTATTTGACCCAGAAAGTCTCAGAATCTTTAAACTTCTGTTTACACAAAGTTCTTTTGTAGTTAGTAGAGAGATAAATAACAGCTAAACAACTCATTTGGATCTGAGTTATCTTATTTATTATTTTTCCATTTGCCAAGAAAATGTTCTTCTCCACAGTATGGCACAAAACATATCTATCTCCATAGAGAATGTTCTAAAGTATGGTTTTTGACTTTCTGTTTCCATAGAATCGAGCAGGTAACTTCTCTCCTCATACTGTACCTTTAACATATGACACTTGCTTATTACACTTATAATACTGTATCATATAGGTTTTTGAATTGTGACAGGAAGCTGGGGTGCCTAAGAGACCTGTATGTTATTGGTCGGTTATAGTAGGAGCTGTAAACGTAGTAGTAATAGAAATATTGGATTTTTATTTAATTTTATTTGTTTTTGTTGAACCCATAATTACAAACTCACAACTGCAGCTGCCTCTCAGGGATTAACAAAATGATTGATTTAACCAACAGAAAGTTAAACAGTGGAATCATGGCTATTAATAGTTTTACTGGTGTATACATAAGATTTTGCTTTGCAGTCAACGAAAATGTCACAGATAATCACAGGTTGCCCAGAACATTTCAGTTATTTCAGTTATTCTAGTTTATTTGACTTGACATGGTATGATATGGCATTTGACTTGAGTGCAGTCTGCTTGCATCAACACATAATAACTCGCTCACTTGGTCCAATGGCACAATTAGGTTTTTCAACAATCAGCACTTATAGCCTGTGAGGATAGTTATTACGTTAATTTAGTGTCCATGGAAGCTTTTTGCCTGAGCACACTGCAGTTGAAGCACAAAAGTAGTATTTACAAGTGGCTTATTATTTGCTCCAGTTGCATCACTAGGCCCAAGGCACGCCCCACAATGATAACGTAGAGATTGGCTCAACCGCAAAAGCAGCAATGGCACTAGCTCTGAACTCAACGAATACATGTAAATATATAAGCCTTTTACTTGTCACATTAACAAATGTTGAAGTGCGATATATTATATTATGAAGTAAATATAGACAATAAACAATAATATTTATAATTTATGCCACAGACTCAATAAACCAAGAGCAGATTCAAAAGTATTGTAAATGTACAATATTTAAAAAAATAAAAATAAAAATCATGATTTGTAGTTAATAAACAGCAGAATGAAACACTTTAGTGCTTAGTTTGCATCTGTAATAAGTCATATAAGTTATTAAGTCTACTTTTTACGCCTTAAATCTTATCATATAGCCAAAAAAATAACCAAAAAATGTCCAGTAGTGCAAACAAAATGTGTATGTGATAAATACTGACCCCCAAAAAATACTGTTCCACCTTTCATATACTGAAAGATAAGTTGATATATAGTAATTATCATGACAGGCCTACTTATACCATGGTCAGTGAGAATTTGAAGGCTGTCATGCATTATTTATATATAACCACTCAGGTATATGCTGTTCTAGACTCAGAACCAGTGTGTGAAAACAGTCTAATGCAATGCTTCTCGTTGTTTAGTCTTTACGTATGATATTACAGTAATCAGTGATCCAGTAAGTACAAGTGACGACCAAAGATTTTACTTATCCAGCTTTCCAGTGGACATTGCAATATTCTTCTTTTAATATGTCTTTGAGTGTTTATTGAGCGCTGAAAGCAGGGGTGTCAGACTGGGGCACTGTTTACCCACGGCCCAAGTGGTACACCCCTGGCTGAAGGAATCTTACTCTTTTCAATGTGCTTTTATAGATTATTAATACTATTATTTATGCTATGAGTTTATGCTGAAATTAGGTGAAGACAGAAAACATGGCAGTGATAATATAAATAGTCAGAGCAGTATAAGAAAAGTATTTTTTTTAAGTAGTAAAACTAGTAAAACATTTTCTTTACCATATGTGTCCCTAGAGTGATTTCATTCATCCTTGTTAAGTGTCTATGCCATCTTATTTGTCATGATCATGCCTGTTCTCAAATTGCCTTTACTGCAAAGTTAGACTTTCTGAGTTTTATATGTGAACATAGCCTTTTGGTTGACACATTATTATTTTGTAATTATGGTTATGGTTCACTAATCGACAAACTCCAAATGGATATCCCGCTGAAGAAAGGAGTGATAATGCATGTTATTGTCTGATTCTAAAATGCTGGGCCTCATTTGGTACTTGGTTCCCCATCCAGACACGGGGAGAACATGCAAACTCCACACAGAAAGGCCCGGGCGACCCGGGGAACAAACCTAGAACCTTCTTGCTGTGAAGCGTGAGTGCCAGCCACTCAGCCACCGTGCCACTCAGCCACACTCAGTTGTGTTTTTGCACCACAATATATTTATGAGATCATTACTAGTTGACTTAGTCCCAATTCCATCACCGACAATTGCATAATCCAATCATAGTTCCCTTGCCATGACATGAGCACAAAAGCTCATCCTTGTCCATAAAGAAAATTAAGCCTGGTGGTCAATGTGTGGCTGCTAATCAGGTATGACTATGAACAATATGAAGCCATAATTCAACACCACAGCGTTATAGGACATTTGATATACATGAATAGCGGGTGAAACATTGATAGAGACCTTCATTATAGTCACCTGAAAGGTCAACTTACTTATCTTTACAGACAGCTATATATCTGTTTAGAAATATAAATATCAAAAGGCGAAGACAGCTTTTTTCCACAGACGACTGTGCCTTATTCCTATATATAAACATATGAGCAAACGGCCACCTCCACCATACTGCACATCTCCTGGCAGGCACTCAGAAACTCTAAAAAAAGAATTCAAATGCGGTAAAGTGTCTCAGCGCATGCCTGCCTCCTTCACACCCGGTACACAGAACAGACCCTTCAGAGGTGGGTGGGCAGTGCACTCACAGTTTCAGAAGCTCAACTCCTGGTGCAGTGAAATGTGTAGTTTTATGGACTAAATGTTGATGGATTGTTCTGGCCAAGCTTAGGACCTTGGTGTTGTTAATCAACCTTATTCTTGCAGCTCTTGTGGTTTATTTGAGGTTAACTGTTTTACTGGCATATGCACAGTATAGACCTAAATTAAATCCCTTCCTTACTCCATCCAGTGTATGTCATTGGCTTATATGAGTATGGTGTTGACTGATTGTTTGTGGTTAGAGCAGCCGATGGTGCAGATTGGCAGCCATGTTTACATCAGTCAGCCTCAGTGCTGCTTAACACCATGTAGTGCATCTAGTGAATTAATGAACCTTGCACTGCAAGATGGCTTGTCACATAAAAAAACAACGAAAAATAAAAAACTTCCGCTTTCAAACTCTTTGTAATCCATCTCCAGCTCCTGCTGATCTGTTTGAGTTCACACAACTTTTGGTGTGGATTTTATTCATAATTGTCAACATGGTATTACAGAAACACTATTGTCTTCTGCTGAGAGTTCTTTCTCTTGCTGAACAATTTCAGCTTCCGTTCCAGAGCTAACCTCAGTGAGACCTTGCCAGGTTAGGTGTGACCGCACTATGCAGTGTGAACTGCTAAGATTATACTCTAAAGCTCTTTAAAAATACAAGAGCAGCACAGTGGGTGAGTGGCTAGCACTCATGCCTCACAGCGAGAAGGTTCACTGTTGAATTCTGCTAATGTGGTCATGCCCACGTCGAGCTCAAGATCTGCAAATGGCTCCAAAGAGTCGCACTGTAGAGCCTGACAAGTTGCTTCAGAGGACTGAAGGATGGGTCACATGCAGAGGACACATTTTTCTATGGGCACATTAAAGGGATATGCCACCCCCAGGTCAAATTTGGGCATCTCCCCACAGTCCAGAGACTAAAATAAGTGGCCAGGGGAATCCCTGTTACGCACCAGGAAGGGAGTTCCCCTGTTGCCAGCGTGGTGCGTGCTTCGGCTATGTTTTTCCGCACTGAAAAATAGTTCCCACCCAAAATGACCAAGGCAAGCTCTCCGTGTTGATTTGTACATTTATTTGCACTCGATATGAATGCGCACTACACAGAAAGTAATTGGGAAACGCATCGAGCAAATTAATTCCTTTTGGCCGAAATCTTTCTCTGGCGACGTTAGACTCCAGTCTAACGCGGAGGAGCATCAGATACCGCGGCGGTCAGTGGTGACAGACTCGGACAATGGCTGGGTGAGCAGGAAAACGCTTTCCACCACTTATTTTAGTCTCTGGACTGTGGGGAGATGCCCAAATTTGACCTGGGGGTGGCATATCCCTTTAAGGTGTACCTTAACCTTACTCTTACAAAGTGCTGGGAGGTAAACTGTGTGAATCATTAAGGCTCTGTCAAAGCAAAAAAACATCAAATGTAATGTGACAAGCACGGACACATTTATGTAATTTCTGACATTTAAACAACTGTCTAACTGTAATGTCAACATGGTGCTATAAGCAATGAGTAATTCTGCTTTCTCCTCACTAAGATTTGATAACCATTGCCTTGTGTCTAGAATAGCCTTGAATACCAATTTGCAGCACATGATTTTACTCTTCTCTGACCTTTGATAAGCTAGTCAGGCTTTCTTTGATCTGCTAATTAAGATTGTAGAGGTAGCAAAACATTCCTCAGGGGGCTACTAGAGCAAATGATGTTCATGAGGAAGCAGGTGTTTTTAATGACTGAAAAGGCAGTAGTGATGCTGAGGTTAAAAAATGTCCCTTTAAAGGTGCATCCATAGAAACCTGTTTGTTTCATGTCATTGCGCTTCCTGGAATGTTCCACAGTTTGACATTAAACAGCTCTACCTTACATTTCTTCAATTACAAATGGTTTTATTGCTCAAAAATACCTTGAAAAACAGGCATTCTGACTGTGATCAGGGTTGCCTCTCCACAGATCTGACCTCTAACTTGGTCTGGTTTGGTCTCCATGATGATAAAACCTTTAATGTCTCTTTAGTAATGCAATGAATGATTTGTTTGTGAGGGGGTGTTATTCTTTTTAGGTTATTAATTGCTAACACATAACAAATTTAGGTTACCATGTTATAGCCTATTCTGAAAATGCTTTATTTGCTGATAACAACTTTTTGAAAATGTGTTTCAGTTTCCTTGTCCCCATGCAAGTCACTCCCCATTCAGAGTGCTATCACAACACAATCAGCATGCTTTCCACTAATGAAACTATTGCACATTGCATCACATCAGGTTTGTGAAATTGTAGCATATTGTTTTGTATTTTGTAACCCTTTTGTATATTCATGAAAAACTGCCTTGCACAAGAAGCGTAGGCTTGTATTGCAAACTGCAAGGAGGAGAGTGTCAGGGAGAAATTGCAAGATTACTTACATGGATGAAATATAAAACCACTTCAGGCATATTTTTGATGAGGAAATATAACACACTATAATACCACCACCACCACCACCACCCTTCAAGATAGATGTGAGGCTAGTGAGTTTAATCTTCCCTTCCATTTTATAATGCGACTTCTCCTTCAGTCGTTCATATGGTTTTGTTTACACTTGCTTAAACCACTTACACTTGCAGTATTATATTGGAACAAAAACTGGGCCTAAACCTTCACAAGATTTGGACTAAATAACTACACCGTAACAAAATATGGGAAACATAGGGGAAAACACCTTATTACAGTGAAAACATCTTTATTTATTCATTTATTTATTTGACAGGGACTGTGCATATAATGAACATCTGTAATTACAGTGTAAATATGCCAGATTATAGCAAAAATGCTAGTTTCCATCTAGGGAGATAATACAGAAAACAATACAAAACAGTTACAAAGAGGCATAACACAGAAGACTAATCACCATATTGTTAGCCTAAAATGAAATTAGTGATGTTGAACATTGTATGAACAGCATTTTAAGTAACACAGTAGTTGACCCAAAAAAGACTATTGTGTCCCCTAATGGCCCTGGAGATTTTCATGTTCTTGGTGGCAATAAAACCTTTTTTTTTGCCAAAATTGCTGTGTGTTGGTGCAGTCCCTTTCTAGTAATTGAAACCTCATGCATTCTATCTATTTACAGATTACAATGAGCTGTTTAATAATGCCTTAATGAGTGGCCATTACATGTTGTTATATAACCAACACATAACCAACATTGTTACACTTTAAATTAATTTGATACATGACCAGCCAAAGGTAGACACAAAGTCAGCTAATTTTTGAAAGTAAAGTCAGATAATCATGCTGGAGTCTGGGTTGCCTGGAAAAATCCAGACTCATCGCTGTACCAGCAGCTATGGATCTGTATAACAAATACAGAGAAATATCCTTCTGGATTTCCAGACACGAGTCTGAAATGTGTCTGTCATATAACAAAAATCATATGGGCTTTGGGTAACTTTTTAAGGGCATTTGTGAAATAAATGATAAAGGGTTATTCTGTATGTATCTAAACCATCCTTGGCATTGAAGAGCTGATGTAGTGGGTAGAGAGTTAGTTTGAGTATTGAGTACTATTTTTGCCTCATTAAATGATTACAAACTAGGTGGTATTAGCAGCTTTAGTGGTAGCACTAGTGACATTAGCATTTGTAAGATTTCTGCTCAAATCACTTGTACCTACTACACTGTTAAAGGACAAGTAACATTTTTACAATCTGGACCTTATTTCGGTGATAAAACAACATAATTTACAGTATTTCTGGAGATTTCGTAGTTGGGCTATAGCCATTTAACGTGAGTGGTCGGGGCACGATGTTGCAGTCACCAAATAACACAAACTTTATCACTTTTCAAATGACAAAAGTTCAATGTGTTAGTTTTTCGCTTTCGTTTGAGTTTTGGAACATGGAAAAAGGTTTCTATTACACCACGGTTCATCATGGCACGAATATCCTCCAGAGTTGACAGATACAGATTTCTGTTATCATCACCCAGACGTTCATGTCCTGGCCACAAATCCCACTCGAGACAGCAAAGGCATTCTTCCTCTGTTGCCCTCGACATTGTCCACATAAACACCTCCAGGTACTGTCTACTGTCGTAGACGAACTGTCGCTCGCTGTTCTCTGGTGTATTGCTCCTCAAACTGTCTCCGCTTCCTTCTTTCTAATTATCTCCTCATCCGTATACTCAGGCTCAGAATGATAGGAACGGCCATCATACTCAAATAAGTCCTCTTCAGTCTCCAAGTCCGAATCTTCAGCCATGTCTTACTTGCAACAGAAAAGTTCTGAGCGTCTTCTAAGCAAAGTAGCGGAATGAATGCACACGGTCCTCGTTGATGACGTCATCCAATCGGAACCATGACTGGATCTCTGGTTACAGGCCACTTTTGACTCAAACGAAAGTGTAAACTAACACATTGAACTTTTGTCATTTGAAAAGTGATAAAGTTTGTGTTATTTGGTGACTGCAACATCGTGCCCCGACCACTCACGTTAAATGGAATAGCCCAACTACGAAATCTCCAGAAATACTCCAAATGACACCAAAGTATAATGAGTGAGTAAATGACATTGTTTTATCACCAAAATAAGGTCCAGATTGTAAAAACGTTACTTGTCCTTTAACTAAAAGTGCACTATGTGATTTTTCTGACTGAGGGTCTTTTGGCTTGTCTCTATGGAAATGTTGTTTTTGCATGGAATGTTCATAGGCAGTGAGATAAGCAGGTGGCTGCAGTTCAACTTTAGCAACAACTTTCTGTTGGATACAAGTTTGTATGACTCAGGACCAGTGGAGTTCAGATGCACAAACTTTGTGCGTTATTCTTTTGTAAGGCTGTATGGTACTAACAAGGGTGGGGATTTTATATTCAGTTATTAGAAAGTAAAGAGCATAATCCTGGTCA
This sequence comes from Paratrypauchen microcephalus, assembly GCA_036785185.1. Classification (NCBI taxonomy): domain Eukaryota; kingdom Metazoa; phylum Chordata; class Actinopteri; order Gobiiformes; family Gobiidae; genus Paratrypauchen; species Paratrypauchen microcephalus. The sequence continues at coordinate 8,545,145 of JAVJIX010000005.1, forward strand.
AGAAATGACTAAAGTGCTACATACAAATACAACCTTTTTGTTCAGCTACCTGAAGAACACTGTAGGAAATGAGCATATATTGTTGGACAGGTCATGTTTTGAAAGTCCATATACTGACTTTTTGGATAATTTGTAAAGTAAAAATAGCTATAATTAACAGAGAGAAATAGTAGGGTAGTGTTATGCAATATTATGCCAACAATTAAAGTACAGGAAAAGCATGTAGTCTGGTCCAGCAATAAAAGCACTGGGGGACTATGGGATTATTAGCATCTGAATTGGGGACTGGAGGTGGGCAATAGTCAGCCATGGCAGAGATTAGTCTGACATATGAATTTGATGAAAGATATGGCCTAGGTCTGTTCCTCCAGTGTGATGAGAAGAACAAGACAAATCAATGTGTGAAAATCAAATATCGGTGAAGTCCAGCTCTGCTCCCACTGAGAGGATCAGCTTCTATATAGACTGTTCTGACTGAGAGAGTGATCCTCCCCAAACACAAACTGATCAGTCTCCCCAAATGAGCCAATATTTTTAATCTCTTTCCATTGCATATGATGGTGTTGTCAGCTTTGGCAAGACACCTTGTACAATGTATAATGTTGTTACAAAACACAAAATGTAATAAATAAATAATAGAATTCAACACTTAGTTTGTGTCTATAATGAGTCATAGAATTCATAATTTAACCTTCTACAGATCAAATCTGATCATCATAGTACAGAAAAAATCACCCACATTTTCTCACTAGTGCAAAGAAAAAGTCCCCACAATGTCCCCCCAAAAATTATTGTTCAGTCTGTCATGAATTGAATGATAAACCAATATAGTATTTATTGTGACATTCCTAGCGGCATGATTTAACCTCCATGTCTGGTTATGTAACACAGTGCAGATAGAAGCTATGTGTACATACAGTGGTAAACACATACCCAGCCATACACAGACGAGATAAAGCACTAATTGTTTTGAGTGTGGCATGAGAACACAAGGCAGTCTTTATTATGACCCCCTGCCCCGAGTGCACTGGGCACAAGCAGAATGAGACATGCTTGTGAGCTTTAAGCCATTTTAGAACGGTATGAAACATACCTGGAGATGTGTTTTGTTTAATTCACATGTGTTTGAGTTTATGGTTATTCTGTCCAAGTGAACTTTTGCCTTTCTTCTTTTCCCTTTCCTAATCTTTTACCTTTAGGTCAGTAGGGATTGACAGTTCAAGGGCTGAAATGATTAAAGTGCTCCACTGTGTTAGTGGAGCACTTCCCGTACTACCACATGACATTACAAGGTGGAACAGAGTGTTTGAGAGAAGAACTAAATATACGGGTTTGTGTGTTAACCATCTGTGAATTTTTTAAAAAAAAACCCCACAACTCCAGATATGTGTGTGTGATGAGGAAACAACGTTATAACATAGATGAGAATATTGGGTAATATAGGCCTGTAAATACTAATACAATTTAGTGTTCATTGAATACATGCAATAACAAATAAAAGCATTAGCCTGGGCTTTGTAATTACATGTTATTTGAGATAGACCCACTCTGAAAAATGATATTTGTGTATTGTTTTATTTATAGGCTATTCAAAAAGATTTATGACTGCAGCATCTATAGAGTCAAGTATATTTAACAGTTACTGCGTCAGACACTGTGGGTAATCCTGGATCCATTGTCCTCCTGTGGGGAAAGTGTTCGTCACAGGAGCCAGTGAAGCAGGCTGTAATATCACCCTGGGCCTGAGGTCAGCTCTGCAACATATGACCCACTTCACACATGCACGCTCACATACACACTTGCACTTTCACATGCACACGTGCACGCAAACAGACGCACGTGCACGTACGCTGTCTCTGTCTCACACCAACACTAAATAGCATTCACACTGACTGGTTTCTATTGGGGAATAGACTCATTTGTACTTACTAATTAATTACCTTTGTGCACACTTTTTTGGTTGAAAAGCTTCTTTACACTTCACCTTCAAATGTGGCAGTAGTGATTGTTTTTGCTTTCTTTTTTGGTACCATAGACCGTCTATATAAATGGACATAGCTAACACACTAGCTGCCACATTCCAAATAGGAAGTTTGCATGCGGCTCTTCCGGCTCCGACTCTGGCTCCTATTGACTTACATTGGAATATTGTTGCCCCTCCCTCTGTAACTGCTGCTGTGAGCCTCATCATTTTGGTCTTAAAATGTTCATATTAATGCTCTACATGATCCTGGTGTGTTTTTTTTTTCATTGTTTTGTCCAGTAAAAAAATCGTACTCATCATATGTACCCTGGCTCCAAATTCGCCCCGTAACCATTCACATCACATCACAAGCTTCATTTGATTGGCGCTGAACGCTATAGGTGACGTCATACTCGCTTAGTCCACTTTTTTATACAGTCTATGTTTGGTACAGAGATTTGCTCAGGACCGGAGTTGTCAAAAGTTTTGAAACCTAGTAGATCCTAACCAATACTAAAACTAGTGTTGAAATTAGACACCCATTTGTATCAGTACAAAATCACATAAACAGGACACAATATGAGCCCTTCTTAATGGATTTAGAATTGTCTTGAAACTTGGGTTGTTCTTATCATTGTGGTATCAAAGTCTGTACAGAGTATTGATGCTTTTCCTTAGTAATCAAGTTTAAAATTTTAGTGGTAGCACTTTAAAGATCCCATGACATGGTACTTCTTGATGCTTTTATATGGCTCCTTAATGGTTCCCTAATACTGTAAATGAATCCTTCTTCAAAATCAACACTTAGTGCATGAGAAACAGAGATAAGATGAGAAAGAGTCATAAATATCTCTCTCAAACACTTTATTCTGGGCGTTGTTGCTTGAATGCAAATGAGGAGAAAAGAGCTGGCCAATAGTAGAGGGTGGGGGCGTGGCCAAACGCTCCGCTCTCGCTCTGAGCCCTCAGCTGATCCATTTCCTTGTTTTTGCACGGGGGGAGAGATTTGAAGCGTTCCATTGAAAAATAAACACATTTCCACATAAAATAAAATGAAACCACTGCTGTTCAAAGGTCCAGAGGCTCAGATAAAGGACTTCAGAGCCTAGAAACACTCGGACGTGCCTCCAGGCAAATAAAAAAACGCATTTCGCATTGCCTAGCGCATTCGCAGTCCAAACTCTCTGGGTGTGTTTTACAGAGACGCTGAGTACAGACAGACGGGGGTGGAACTGCATTTGCATTTCTTTTTTCGATCTGACGTCAATAAGGTGCCTTGTTCAAACTCGCCCGTTTGAGCTCCGATTTTTTGTAACGCAGAAAAGGATCGCAAATGCTCAGTTTAGACATTTCACAACTTTTAACCATGGGGGGGGGCCTCTAAACAGGGCAGGGGAGCTCACATTAACGTTCAAAAACCTCAGAAAGTGACAATTTCATGCCATGGGACCTTTAAAACCATTTTAGTATTATGACAACACTCCAAAATTGTGAATTATTCCTTTAAAAGGCCCATATTAGGCTTATCATCTATGTCTCCTCACTGAGTTGTGTTTGTTTCATTCATACACATTTAACACACAAACCCTGCAATATTTAGGTTTATTCTTCTGTCAGAAAACAATGTTTCACATTGTGATGTCAGGTGGTAATACCGGAAGTGATGGTTTCGATGAGGTAATAACATTCTCACAGGGCCTAAAGCTCACAAGAGTCAATTTTGTGTAATATAGGACCTTTAAATATGTGAATCTGTAAACAAATTGAATGTTTTTTCAAGGCACCTCTGACATGACCTCAAGGCTCACTAGCACACTGTAAATCACACAATGTAATCAGTGTGATCAATGAACGCAATTAGTCAAAAACTGTGATGTTGCTTTAATTTTGTATAGAATAACTGTAAATATTAACACACATATTAGGGGAAATAAGGCAATGTGAACAAGATTTAGGGTCAGCATACTCAAACCTCAAATGATTAGGTATTAGCTGCTCTGTTTCTTTCAAGAGCCACCATTGAATCAATTGAATAAAAAATATAAGCCACAACAAACAACTTCCTTTAAGGGGCCCTTATTATGCTACTTTCTGATCTATGTTGTAATGTTTCCTCATCACAGAGGGCACTTGGAGTTGTGTTTTGTTTCATTCACACACATTTAACACAGAAACCCTGCATTTTAAAATTTTCTCTCAAACGAAAAACACTCTGTTCCACCTTGTGAGTCATGTGGTAATACAGGAAGTGCTCCACTGTGTTTTTAAACTCCATACCCCTTCATTCAATCAGCCCTGAAATTGCAGTCTCTACTGAAATAATGCGCAAAAGTTGGCTGTAAACTTTAAAATTATCGCGTCATGGCATCTCACGGTGGAACAGAGCATAATAAAAAAGGATTACTCAAACATGAGGATTACTGAAATGAAACGAAACACAACTCCAGGTATGTTTTGGAGGAGGTAACAACATTATAACATGACAACATTATATATGACATTTAAAAGCTTCTTCTAATTTAGATTTGCCATTTTCTTTCTTGCATTTTGGGTTCATTACTGACAAAACACTGGTGGCTAGACAGACATGCACCATTGTAATGTGTCAGAGCCCTAGTCAGAGCCCGTGCCCTTCACAGGCTGTCTCCGTGCACTCGAGCCTTACACACAGCTTGGGTTGGCAGCCTGTCAGGAGCAGTGGTGTGCCGGGATCCGTACGGCAAATGGACAAATTGTGGTTTTATTTAGTGTGTCCGGTGGTCAGCCTGCCTGTCTCACTGCTCATCATTTATTTGAACCGTTTGCCAAAAAAGAACAATGTGTTTGGTTTCAAAGAGGAGAGCGCTCTATTTGAAGTCTGCTGAAGTCTGCGCGTATGTGCCCACTGACCTGTATCAAAATATACACAGTGCATTCCCATCAATGGTCCCATTCTGAAAGAGTACACACAGGGACGGTAACATATTTATTAATATAGTGGACAAAAAATGGCTATGGCTATATCCACTCATGCTAGCAAGATTCAAATTCAGGTCCACCAGTTGAAATGGGGTGTTTTTGTTTAGTTTTTTGGGGGCATATGAAAACAAAAACTGTAAAACTTGTAGCACTAAAATAAAAATTACTGTATTTATACATCACCAGTGCAAGCAGGTATTCTCTGGAGTTGTTGAGTTTTGTTTTTTTTTTTAATCTTTATAAAGTGTTTCCAAATGCTAATGAAGGGCCGACTTGTATAGTAGTTTGAAAAGAAAAAGAAGCATAACATGACCCTTCTGACAATGTTAAAGTACTCAATTAAATGTTTTGTTTGAGAAGAGACTCTATACATTTGATGAAATAAATGTTTTTTTCTTGCACATTTCAAAGGCTACGCCATATTACTGATCTGATTTATCTCACTTGCTGTGTGGACATGTACACACAGCTGTCTCACTAGAGTATACCAAACAGATACAAACCTGCATTGTCTTCTTCCTGTTTTAGAGCTCATCTTTAATGCTCCAAGGGCACAGTCTTTTGTTTGTGCCGCAAATATAACACAGGATACAGTACTTTAGAGTAAGCTTTCTGAGTCACCTTGAGGAGATTTTGGCATGTAGTTTAGTTATTGAAAGTTAAAGGGCAGTAATAAGCAAGAACTGCAAGATAATTTATATTGAAGTATAAGTTCTTTCAAACCAAATATCCATCACAAAACAGCATGAGCCTGCAAGAGTCTCTCTGCTGAGTTGGGAAAAAAACAAAACTAAAACCAGTTAAAATGAAACCTTAATGGCATTTCTCTAGGCCTGTCATGATAAATACTATATTGACTCATTCAATATATGACAGATGGGACAATATTTTTTTTTCTTTTTCTTTCTTTTTTTTTTGGGGGGGGGGGGGGGCAGTATTTACCATGGGTATTTATATACAAACTACTTATGTGTTGCATTCTATTGTTTATTTATTGCAACATTTTTTTTTTTACTATATTGTACATTTAGAATTGTTTTTTGGGGATAATTCTTCATTATGGTTAGGTTTCAGTGTTATCATTTATTATCTGTATTTTCTTCAGTAATATATCGTACTTTAAAATTTGTTATCAAGATAGGCCTGCCTCTGTCTTAACACTCAACCCCAGCACCTACAGTCAATCATTCATCAGTGCTAGTGCAGCCTCTGCAACTCAGCGAGTGAAGTGAGATTCTGAGCTTTCACATGAGGCATGGCCTGTCTCAACCAAATCCTGCGGGGCTATCTAATATATACAGAGAATAAGCAAACATAATGTACTCAATATGAAGGTTAAAGAAGACATATTGTTCTTTTGTCAGCTATATACTCAAGAGCGATGGTGTCTTGATTGCAGGAGTATAATGGTACTCAAACAGGCACAACTAACTATAAATATAACTTCTAGTGGGTGAATGAGAAGAAAAAACAATTATATGATTTAATTGTTTATTATATAATATGGTATAATATAGGCCCTTTAAGTCGATACATCAATATTATATGTATCAGTAGCACAATGGAGATACCCTTATATTAACCACACTATTATTACCAGCAGTAATACAGAGCTAGGGGTCATTTCAAGAAGAGGACTTTGTGAAACCACCACCACCAAGGCCCTAATCACAAACAAGTGATGAGTCCTCTCCTTGACAACCCACACAATTATATTGTTCAACAGCCAAATGAGGAACAGAGAGAAAAAAAGACAGGCTCCTAATCAAATGCCACCTTTCCTGTGCTTTGCAAAGGCCGCAGTGACATGGTGGGTGCTACACTCCTAGTATTATTTAGCGTACCTGTTGGCTGTGAATGTGGCGTTGCCAATTCCAGGGCTTGTAAACTGCTGAAAGGCACTATATAAATGCAATTTGGGGAAAATATTTAATTGTGTTCTGACAAATATCCAAATTTCTCAATACAATATTTTCGTTATATGCATCTCACAGTACAATATTTAGTGGAGGCTAAAAAAATTGTACATATGCTACTTTTTCTTTTTAAAATGTCTTGACAAGACTTTCTATCATAATTGACAAGACTTTCGATCATAATCCAAAGAACTAAGATATAAAAGTGCTTATAACAGTTATTTCTTTGTGTAGTCTGCACTGAAACAGAGCAAAGGATCATGGTCTATGTAGTTCCCTCTGTTTTTTTAGGTTTTGCTGCACCATAATTACACCATAATTTAAGCAAAGAGACTTGTAATTAAATATATTGTGATTGGTCCAACGATATTATTGTGAGACTTTTGGTGATACGATATCATGCTATTTCGGTTATTGTTATATCCCTAACAAATATTGCAAATATGATTAGATTTGTGATTCATCTTTTAATAATAGAATTCTGTTAAACGTTCACATTTTAAACAGGAGAATTGACAAAAAGACTGCAATATGAACTGACAAATTAATACTACAAGAATCATATTTCTTAACATGCAGTTCTAAACTACAGGGATAGCAGTTTTTATGTAACACCTAAATTATGGTACTTTTGCAACCTCTGAGATTTGATCATTTGCTAATTGTGTTCATTCAAATATGATCTTGCAGCTCTTGTATAAAGTATCTAACATTAATTGTCTGGACTGAAGGAAGTAACACAGATGCATTTTTGTAAAGCTCCAGAACCTTAATTTACCTTCATCATCGTAAGTGATGGATAAGCTGTGGGTCCTTGAACCCATTTGAAGAAGAGGCATTGCTCACACTTCATTATCCACTGGCAGCAGATGTCAATAGTGTCCCTCTTGTTCCAATAGACTAAGCTATTAAAAGAATATTGGAAAGGAAACTGGATTGACAGCTGTATTGTGCCTGTGGTATGATTAAAAATGATCAAATTACAGACAAAAATGATATTGTGATGTGATTTCTATGCATAGTGGAAGGCAGGCCAGAATGTATGAAGTTTGTTTGGTGTATTGCACCTTTCAGGACACCCAAGGACACTGTACAAAACAAAGTTAAAAACATAATTGCAAAATACAAAGATAAAAACAGATACAAAACTGGAAGATGGTGAAAGTGGTACATGGTTTAAAATATCTCATTACTCTTTAAGCCACAAGTATAATGTATACTATACAGGGGGTCCTCTGGTTACGACGGTCTCGGTTTACGACGTTTCGTGGTTACGAACGCGCCCCCATTAAAAAATATATATATATATTACGCGTCATTCCGTTTTACGCGGTTTAGCGCGGTAAGAGATGTAAACAAACGCGAACGGCGCGTGGCGCACGGCGCAAGAATACGCTTTGTTGTGGTTGTAGGGAGAAGAAGACAGCCTCGTGTGCGTGCCCAATGTGGGCGGAAGTACCTGATGTGGGCTCTGATCTGCTCCTATGAAAGCGGCAGTGATAACCAAGCAGCGTAGTGGTCTAATTATTGAGATGGAAAGGTTATTGTTGCTTTGGTTGGAAGATCAAAGGCAAAATCCGGCTTACGACGAAATTCGGGTTACGACGCGTCTTAAGAACGGATCAACGTCGTAACCCGAGGACCCCCTGTATACCAAATCGATGGACACAAGCCCATAAAAACATATAAAGTCAGATTGGTTATTTTATTTCAATAGCCTTCAAATCAGAAATCAGAAATAATGGCATCAAAGATTGCGAATTGCTGCCATAGACTGTGTATATGGACATACAGTAGCTAACCCACTGGCTGCCACGTTCCAAATAGGAAGTGTCCACAGGCGTGCTTCAGAGTCCATTGCCTGTTTCCAATTGAATGTACATAAGAACATTGTCACCCGTCTCTCTGTAACTCCTGCAGTCACTGTGGGTGACGCCACAATCCTTTAGTCCACATCTTTATACTGTCTATGATTACTGTAGGCAGCTTCCATTTATCTGCCTCCACACATTTCCCTGTATGTATTTTTATATATTGGGGTTGTGTTAGCCTGTTTTTTCTACACTGGGTAGAATCTCACAAACTAAAATAGCCTGATCCTTCTCAGCGTGAGAAATCCCTTTTTTCTGCCTCTGCCCTGTGGATAATTGCTTTCATCTCTGCCTTTTGTGCTGTAATATCTGTTCAATTTATGGCTGCCACCCACATCTTCTTGGCCTTTTTTCATCTTTTCCCTTACACGTGAAAAGTCAATTTGGGTTTCCTTTATAGAATAAGACATCCTGAAATAAATGCTCCTATGTTGGCTGAATAATGGTCGTGTCAAGCACAGAGAAACGTTCTATCAATACTCACATGTTTGATTGATCTGTTGCAACTGGAAATTATATTAACACGGGATTAGGTTAAAGGGACTGCATGTAGGGGTGAGGATTCAGAGCACACAGAGTTCATTTAGATTTTAAACAAATGGATTTCAGCATTGAAATTCTACTTTCTGAGAACCAAAACATCAAATTACAATTACAATGTACAATGTGTTTTATATTTAAAGGGATATGCCACCCCCAGGTCAAATTTGGGCATCTCCCCACAGTCCAGAGACTAAAATAAGTGGTGGAAAGCGTTTTCCTGCTCACCCAGCCATTGTCCGAGTCTGTTAGCACTGACCGCCGCGGTATCTGCAGCTACTCCGCCTTAGACTGGAGTCTAACGTCGCCAGAGAAAGATTTCGGCCAAAAGGAATTAATTTGCTCGATGCGTTTCCCAATTACTGTCTGTATAGTGCGCATTCATATCGAGTGCAAATAAATGTGCAAATCAACACGGAGAGCTTGCCTTGGTCATTTTGGGTGGGAACTATTTTTCAGTGTGGAAGAACATGGCCGAATCACGCACCACGTTGTGCAACAGGGGAACTCCCTTCCCGGTGCGTAACTGGGATTCCCCTGGCAGCGTGCTGCGTGATTCGGCCATGTCCTTCCGCACTGGAAAATAGTTCCCACCCAAAATGACCAAGTCAAGCTCTCCGTGTTGATTTGCACATTTATTTGCACTCGATATGAATGCGCACTACACAGAAAGTAATTGGGAAACGCATCGAGCAAATTAATTCCTTTTGGCCGAAATCTTTCTCTGGCGACGTTAGACTCCAGTCTAAGGCGGAGTAGCTGCAGATACCGCGGCGGTCAGTGGCGACAGACTCGGACAATGGCTGGGTGAGCAGGAAAACGCTTTCCACCTTATTTTAGTCTCTGGACTGTGGGGAGATGCCCAAATTTGACCTGGGGGTGGCATATCCCTTTATAACAAATCAGTATTAATGTTGTCAACAGTAAAAGCTACAGTATATTGGATTTGAACATGTCTATCTAGTATGTGGTAGACATGTTCAAATCCAAAAGGTGCACTATGTCATTTTTTTGGTTGGGGGTATTTCACCTGCTTGTTTCTAGGGATATGTCACCACTTGGTCTACAATCATCCATAGTATGACATTAAACTGCTCTAATTTACATTTATTCTAATACAGGTGGTTTTATAGCTCAAATATACTAAGAAAAACTCCATGGAGAAAAGCATTTAACTGACCCACCACCAGAAAAGTTACACAATGCAACTTTAAGTAATGTTTCATTTAAAATCAAATTTTTACAAATAGTTCTTTTAAAATGTATCTATATAATTTTTTTTCTGGTGGAGGGCCTGCTTGTCTCTATAGAGATGTTATTACTTGTGAAGAATGCTCCTCAGTATGGCATTAAACTAATCTATTCTCTGTCTTCATCCTGTCTCTGGTGTCTGTGTACACTCATGTTTTAATGGGAGTGATTGTGAAGGGTTCCATATTAACATTATACCTTTCAAAGTAAGCAAAAAAATGATTTTGCTTACCACTTTGATTTTATTTCACAAAGAAGCTCATTTTCAAACTTTATCTCATTAATTTTCCTCAAAGTCATTTGTGGTCACTGCACATGCTCACTCGCCCCTTTGTCGTGTAGAGTGATGCCCACATTCTCAATTTACAGGTGCTGCTCTGAACCTGTCATATCACGACGCTCCATTGAGCTTTAAAAATAGCCTGAGGAATGTGAGGTCCAGCTTATAATGACCACACAACTGTCTCGTCTTTGGCTGTAACAAGCAAAAATACACGCTCTTTCAGATCGCTGGCAATAAAGCAGTCACGAAGACCCCCTGACATGGGGCTGGGCGGACAGATGCTCCAATGACAAACTAGTAGGACTGCTAGGGTTATGTAAGCGGCTGGAAGTGGATTGATCAGCTCCCTACCCGCTGTTCTGTGCCTCATTATCAGATGACATGGGTCTTTGGAGCAATGAGAGAAACCAAGTCTGCGTTCCTGTGATCATGTGACCCATGTGTACCAGCGTAGACTCACACTTGTGGCTGCTTTGGTGTATTCTGTAAGGGAATTGATGGACAAACTTGTGGTCTGTGCGGAGAGCCTGGCTAATGCATTATTGGTGCAGAAACTCGTGTGTTCCTTTTGCAGACTGAGGACTCGGAAACCATGAACAAGGTGAAGAACTTCAAGAGACGCTTCTCACTGTCTGTCCCCCGCACTGAGACCATAGAGGAGAATGAGTTCACGGAGCAGATCAACCAGCTGAACATCAGACACACTCAAGGTAAGGTCAGATACTTTGTGTTTCTCAAATAGTGGTACACGCACTGATTCTGGTATGCAAGGCCCTTTGCAGTTCTTGTTTGTTTAATTTTGAGTCAATTTTGTTGCACAAACAATAATACAGGGGGTCCTCGGGTTACGACGTAGATCCGTTCTTAAGACGCGTCGTAACCCGAATTTCGTCGTAAACCGGATTTTGCCTTTGATCTTCCAACCAAAGCACCAATAACCTTTCCATCTCAATAATTAGACCACTACGCTGCTTGGTTATCACTGCCGCTTTCATAGGAGCAGATCAGAGCCCACATCAGGTACTTCCGCCCACATTGGGCACATACACGAGGCTGTCTTCTTCTCCCTACAACCACAACAGAGCGTATTCTTCCGCCGCGCGCCGCGCGCCGTGAGCGTTTGTTTACATCTCTTACCACGCTAAACCGCGTAAGACGGAATGACGCATAATATATACATTTTTTTTTTTAATGGGGGCGCGTTCGTAACCACGAAACGTCGTAACCCGAGACCGTCGTAACCCGAGGACCCCCTGTACTGAAACTAATTTATGCAAATGACAGAATAACACAAGAGCATATTTTTACCACAAAAACTATTCTAAATCTAGAGTACCATTAAAGAAAAACATAACTTGCAATAAATAAATAAATACCAGAATGAGACACTTTAGTACCTAGTTTGTATCTGTAATGAGTCACAGAAATTATTAATTTAACCTTCTACAGCTTAAAATTTTAATTTATAGCCAAAAAATAACCACAAATTTCCCAATAGTGCAAAGAAAATGTACACACGATAAATATTGGCCCCAAAAATGTTGTTCCAGCTTTCATATACTGAACGATAAGTCATTGTAATAATTATTGTGACAGGCCTAGTTGTATAGAACCAGTTTGTTTTAGTTCAGGCCTGGAATAGTCCTGTTTTAAACATGGTTTAGATCTGTTAGAACTCAGAGAGAGAAATATTTTTTTAGGTGGTACTTGGTGTGAAAAGTTTGAGAACCACTCTCTAAGAATTTCTAGGTTTTGCAAATGTGGTTGAAGAAAGGTGTTTTCTTATTTTGAGCACTGTGGGGAAATGTGACAGTTTTGCAGTCAAAGTAATGCTAATAAAAAGCTTTAGATTCAGACACCACACATCTTTTTCATTTTGATGCTTAGAGCTGCTTTTACAATGTATCTACACTGTGGCAAAACTAAATTTGCTCAACTACATGGAAAACATTAGGAGCAGCCACACTGAAAGTTCCTGGAATAATATATTTAGGAATATTAGAGGAAGTGTCTCCTTTATGTATGTCAAAAAAAAGTGCTTTGTTGCTAATAGCGATGGCATTTTCCTGGCTACATCTGTGATCACACTTCAATCAGCCTTTGAATTGCTCTGCTTTATTATGGAGAATCTAACTGTTACTATGGCACACAGGGACAATAATCATATATCGGGCTTATGCATGCTGCTCTATACAGGAAGTCAGTAGTAAAATGTTTCAATAATGATGCGTGACAGCAGAACATTTGCTTCAGTAACTATTACAGTTACAGTTTAAAGGTCCTATATTATGCAACATTGACTCTTGTGACTTTTGGCCATGTTATAATGTTGTTACCTTCTCAAACCATAGCTGAAGTTGTGTTTTGTTTCTTTCACACATGTTTGAGTAACCCTTTATTATAAGTCTGTCTACATCTCCAAAGCTCGAAATGCTCTGTTCCAAATTATGATGTCATGAAGCATTAGTTTTTAAGTTAACAGCTACCTTTTACCTTTAGTTCAGTAGGCATAGATAATTTCAGGCGTGAAATCTTCCAAATGACTTTAGTGACGGTATGGCGTTTAAAAACACAGTTCCTGTATCACTGCATGGCATCACAAGGTGGAACAGAGTGTTTTCAGTCTAAATACGCAGGGTTTCTTTCTGTTGAGGAAACAACATTATAACACAGATGAGAAAATAGTAATATATGGGGGTAGCATTTGACGATACTCCTGTCTTTATCGGTGGATTTCTGCTTCTGTGGAATGTGATGATGTTATAGGTCCAGATGGGGGCAAGAGACTTATTGATGACATTGTATTTTACTGTAAAATATCCAAAAGATAAAGTCACAAAAGTTAAACCTGATCATTTTGATTAACAGCAAGAATGTTCCATATAAAATCTAGTGATGTTATCTGAAACCCAGCTGTACTGTCTATGTGAAATCTCATTGAGTGGCCATTGTTAATGTTAATTGCTGGACTGAAGTTTCAAGTTTGGGATATACATAATTACTGAATGTTTGGTTTATGCAATAAATTATGTCTTTCTTTTCGGTTTACTGTTTCTTTACTTTTAACACTCAGTTGTAAAGACACAAAATGAAAACAAATTGGATACTTTATTTTACAGTTGTATTTGTTTGTATCCCCATCCCTGTTCAAAATTATTAAACTTACACCATGTTCCAAATTATTACGCAAATTGTGTTTAAAGGGATATGCCACCCCCAGGTCAAACTTGAAAACTATTTTTCAGTGCGGAAAAAGACAGCCGAAGCACACACCACGCTGACAGGGGAATACCAGTTACGCACCAGGAAGGGAGTTCCCCTGTTACGCAGAGTGGTGTGTGCTTCGTCTGTCTTTCTCTCGCACTGAAAAATAGTTCCCACCCAAAATGACCAAGTCAAGCTCTCCGTGTTGATTTGCACATTTATTTGCACTCGATATGAATGCGCACTACACAGAAAGTAATTGGGAAACGCATCGAGCAAATTAATTCCTTTTGGCCGAAATCTTTCTCTGGCGACGTTAGACTCCAGTCTAAGGCGGAGTAGCTGCAGATACCGCAGCGGTCAGTGCTGACAGACCTGGACAATGGCTGCGTCACCAGAAAAACGCTTTCCACAACTTATTTTAGTCTCTGGACTGTGGGGAGATGCCCAAGTTTGACCTGGGGGTGGCATATCCCTTTAAGTATCATAAAGGTCATAAAGGCACAATGAGGAAGTTTTCTGCCAGACAAATATATCAGATTAAGAGAGCAGCTGCTAAAATGCCATTACAAAGCAGCAAACAGGTATTTGAAGTTGCTGGTGCCTCTGGAGTCCCGCGAACATCAAGGTGTAGGATCCTCCAGAGGCTTGCAGTTCTGCATAAACCTTTGATTCCGCCACCCTTAAACAAGGCTCACAAGCAGAAACGGCTCCAGTGAGCCCAGAAATACATGAAGACTAATTTCCAAACAGTCTTGTTCACTAATGAATGCCATACAACCCTGGATGGTCCAGATGGATGGAGTGGTGGATGGCTGGTGGACAGCCACCATATCCCAACAAGGCTGCGATGTCAACAAGGAGGTCATGTTTTGGGATGGAATTATGGGGAGAGAGCTGGTTGGCCCCTTTAGGGTCCCTGAAGGTGTGAGTATGACCTCTGTAAAGTATGTGGAGTTTCAGACTGACCACTTTCTTCCATAGTACAAAAAGAAGACCTGTGCTTTTCGTAGCAAAATCATCTTCATGCTTGACAATGCATCATCTCATGCTGCAAGGAATATGTCTGCATCATCGGCTGCTATGGGCTTAAAAGAAGAGAAACTTATGGTGTGGCCCCATCCTCCCCTGACCTCAACCCTATTGAGAACCCTTGGAGCAAACTGTCAGTTTCGTAAAAATGGGTCAGAAGGAGGTCTGAAGGAAGGCATAGTCGAAATTGAGGTTATTCAGCATTTTAATGTCAAAATAGCAGAATACAAACGAAATGGTGACATCGGACATCTTCAGCATCCATGTTGAAGCTTTAGCAGAGAGACGTCGGCCGTGAAGAGGGACATAGTGGGGGCCTTCCCCTCACACACACACATATGACCACAAGGTGTCTTTAAATACAGTACAGACTGTTGAATATTTATGACATCAACAACAGCTAACCTATAGGAGAATAGTTTAGCTATGCAGACCATGTAAAGAACTCCCCAGCTTTAGCTAAGAAGACCAGTTTTCCAAATAGTCAGCCACAATATTGATGGATAGGGAGCAGGTGATGTCAACACAGCCCCAGGATAGTCTATGTGAGTCTTGAATTACGCTTAGTTGTTCACAGAACACTGGGTTAAAACACAGAAGAACCAGTAGTAGGCAGAGATAAGTATGCAGATTACAGTTTTCATATGTAAGTACACATGTAAATTAAATATGAGATCCCACAATACTCAAGAGAAAGATGTATGCGGACGGACGGAGGCAGTTCACATCCAAAGAGCAGCTCTGGGAGCAGCTATTTTCTGACATCCTGCAAAGAAATTCAAGCAGAAACTCTCCACAAACTCACAAGTTCAACGGATACAAGAATTGTGAAGCTCCCATCAAATAAAGTGGAGGTTTGTTCAATAACATTCAATTTGTAAGGTTGATGACTTGAAAGTTATGACTGTCATTTATACTGACAATTTGGCAACATCAGAGAAAAATGTCATATGCATAATAATTTGGAACGCAGTGTATTTGTGAGAAAATGACTCACAGTGAGCTGAGACAGGTTCTGTGAATAGACGTGAGGTGAGAACAGATGCTGGCTCCGCATGCCGAGGAAACACCAACACCGACTGCATAGATATGAGTTTGAGAGGCCTGTAATCAAGTGGCTTCATCAGAACTGCTTGTACAGCTTCTCCAGATCCATCATATAATTTACGGTTTACATGTGCCTGTTGGTATATTTTCAGGTGCAGAAATATGTTATCATCCTTAATTTTACACTGAAAATAGTTGAACAGAACATTTTTGTAGGCCTATACTATACTACTTACTATATCGACTTATCCTTCTATATATGAAAGCTAATTTTTGTGGTCAATATTTATTATGTCCCCTCCTTGAATCACCACCTTAACATGTTGGAGGGGTTTGAGTGCCCGAATGATCCCAGGAGCTATGTTGTCGGGGGCTTCATGCCCCTGGTAGAGTTACCCAAGGCAAACAGGTCCTGGGGGACAGGTCAGACTAAGAGCAGTTCAGAAGCCCTTACGATGAGTAATAGAGCAAGGCCAATTACATTGCTCGGATTGGCATTAACGTGGCCCCACTCTGGAGCCAGGCCTGGGGTGGGTGCTCGATGGTGAGTGTCTGTCTGTTGTGTCGGCCTACAGGCCGAACAGCAGTGCAGAGTACCCGGCCTTCTTGGAGTCCCTGGGAGGGGTACTGGACAGTGCACCGACCAGGGACTCTTATTCTACTGGGGGATTTAAACACCCTCGTGGGCAACGACAGTGACACCTGGACAGGGGTGATCAGGAGGAACGGCCTCCCTGATCTGAACCCTAGCTGTGTCCTGTTATTGGACTTCTGTGCTAGTCACAGTTTGTCCATAACAAACACCATGTTCGAGCACAAGGGTGTCCACTAGTGCATGTGGCACCAGGACACCCTAGGCCGGAGGTCGATGACCACCTTTGGTTGTGAGTTGGGTCCGCTGGCGAAGGAGGAAGCTGGAAAGATCTGGCAGACCCAGGTGTATAGTGAAGGTCTGTTGGGAACATCTGGCAGAGCCCTCTGTCAGGGAGACCTTCAACTCATACCTCTGGGAGAGCTTCTCCCAGATTCCGGGGCATGCTGGGGACATGGAGTCCGAATGGGCTTTGTTCTCGGCCTCTGTTGTCGATGCAGCCAGCTGTGGTCATAAGGTCTGTGGTGCCTGTCGTGGCGGCAATCCCCAAACCCGGTGATGGACACCGGAAGTAAGGAATGCCGTCACACTGAAAAAGGAGTCCTATCAGGCCTTGTTGGCTTGTGAGACTCCTGAGACAGCTGACAGGTACCAGCGGGCCAAGCGTGCTGCAGCCTGGGCAGTCGCAGAGGCAAAAACTCGGGGTTGGGAGGAGTTGGGAGAGGCCATGGAGGAGGACTATCGGCCGGCCTCAAATCAATTCTGGCAAACCGTCTGACGCCTCAGGAGGGGGTAGCAGTGCTTCACCAACAATGCTTACAGTGTGGGTGGAGAGCTGTTGACCTTGACTGGGGATGTTATCGGACGGTGGAAGGAATACTTTGACGATCTCCTCAATCCCACCGTCATATCTTCTGAGGAGGAAGCAGAGGCTGGAGACTCAAAGGCAGACTTGTCCATCACCCTGTATCTTAAGTCTGTGAATGTTGTAAGGCTGTCTCAGCTGACACTTCTCTGCAACATCACGTGGCGGTCGGAGACAGTACCTCTGGACTGGCAGACCAGGGTGATAATCTCTCTGTTTAAGAAAGAGGACCGGAGGGTGTGTTCCAACTACAGGGGAATCACACTCCTCAGCCTTCCCGGTAAGGTCTATTTCAGGGTAATGGAGAGGAGAATCCGACCAATAGTCGAACCTTGGATTCAGGAGGAGCAGTGTGGTTTTTGTCCCGACTGCAGAACACTGGACCAGCTCTATACTCTCCTTTGGGTGATTGAGGGTTCATTGGAGTTTGCCCAACCAGTCCACATGTGTTTTTTGGGTCTGGAGAAGACATTCGACTGTGTCCCTCGTGATGTTCTGTGAGGAGTGCTCTGGGAGTACGGGGCCCTTTGCTAATGGCTGTCCTGTCCCCATATGACCAGAGCAAGAGCTGTGTTCACATTGCCGGCAGTAAGTCCGACCTGTTTCCTATCTCTGCTGTTTGCGGATGTTGTTGTCCTGATGGCTTCAACAGACCAACACCTCCAGCATGCACTGGGGCAGTTATCAACTGAGTGTGAAGTGCCTGGGATGAGGATTAGCTCCTCCAAATCCAAGGCCATGGTTCTTGACCAGAAAAAGGTGGCTTGCTCTCTCTGGGTGGGTGGAGAGCCCCTGCCTCAAGTGAAGGAGTTTGGCAATTGGATAAGATTTAAGGTTTAAATGGTTGAATTAATCATTTCTATTCTGCTGTTTATTTATCACAGCTCATGTTACAACATTGTACATTTAGGATAGTTTTTGTGGTTTAAATCTCTCTCTCTTGGGTTATTATGTCACATAAATTAGTTTCATTATTATCGTTTATCGTCTATATTTTCTTCAGCAGTATATCACACTTCAAAATTTGTCATGACAGTCCTACATTTTAGAGGAAATCATGACAAATTGTCTTTTTAGAGTTCTTTACCATATTATAGTGTTATTGTACTTTTATCAAATCTACCTGAAGCTGTGTTTTGTTTCATTCATGCTCTTTTGGGTAACTTATTGTGCATTCATCGCCATCCAGTCCAGTTCATTCAAATAAACACCACTCACCTCACTGCTCATTGCTTACATCTAGTCAGAAAAGATATTCAGAAATAAGAACATATGAACATATAAGAACACTATTTTCTGATATTTTGAGTTGTGTTTAGTTTCATTAACACATGTTTTACACACAAATCCTACATATTTGTTCTTCTCTCTCTTCATGACGTGTGAATGAAACAAAGCACAACTCCAAGTATGTATTTAATGAGGTATATTTTGAATAACTTAAAAACTCAGCAATTTCAATAAAAACATCAGATAAAACCACAGACTGTAGAAGCTTATAATTCTAAGGGGACAATTTGTCGAATCCATGAAGCTAAGCCAGCTGTCTGTACTCATTAATCAGAGCTGTGCTGATTATTTCACTGCTCAGATTGCCTCAACACAGTTCAGCATTCAAGACAAGGCACTTTGCCTTGAAAGGCTGCCATTAACAATAATATTGAAACTACTATATCAATACAAAAGCAATAATGCATGATGTTGGCATAAAGGATACTTTAATTCCATTCGTTACTCGTTTGATACCAGTGTTTACCTTAGTTGTCCTAAACCCAGTATCCTATGCCTTCCCAGATTCTTTATGGTGATGAAACAGACGACCGAAAGCTTAGAATATAAAAATTATACTTTTATTAGCCCTGACAGAGGAGTCTAATTAGAAGCGCCCGATTCCTATCTGTCCCTAGGTGGTACAGACAGAGAATAGTGCATTTCCCTACAATTCTAACATTTATAATCTATGCGTAGAACAAAGAGGAGAGGTGTGGCTTGGAGTGGTCTTCCCCCTTCTGGAGGCAAGCTGGAAAGGAATGTAGATGTAGATTCCTTATCAGTCTCTTCTCATGCCCTCTCATGACCTTTTCTCTCCAGACCCCCCTATAACTCAAGGCAGAGTGGTTGCACAAACAGAAAACACAATATATCTTCTCCTCCATCGTAGTCATTTTTATTTTCTACAATTCCCCCTTCTGTCGGTCACCTAAAGTGGCCGACATAAAATAAACTAAATGTAAAAATATAAGTCAGAAAAAAGATAAAACCTTAAAAAGTAAACCATATATATGTAAATATAAAAATCCCAACATAATATTGCTAAATAGGCATGTCCTCTCATTAGTTACAGATACAAAACTAAAATCATAAAAGAGCTTCTTTAAGCATCCCTGTTAGTATTGCGACTTGGTCATGGATATCAGTCCAATTGTGAGAACTGTCAGGTATATACGTACAACAGTGATCTATTCCCATCTTGGCGCAGAGCCCCCCCGTCTGCAGCAAACAAATAATCAAGCGCCAGTTGATGCGTAGTCAGCATAGCCCTCATTGCTTTTCTTTCAGGGTCTTCTTTTAATTGCGTGGTAATCTGATCTAACACAGAGGTTATATTTTCTAGTGTCCACCATACCTCATTCATTCTATGTCCCAAATATGCCGACCCGTACCACGGAAATAAAGTCATAGTAATTCCTCGTAAGTCACTTATGAGTGGGGTGCGTGTCTGCCCAAAAACCTGCGACCGAGTGGGGGGTTCCCAGGACCGAGTGTGTCGGTAACCTCGGGGATGGGGATAAGTGAAGTTAACTATGTAGGCAGCTGGGGCCAAATTAGCCAAATAACACGTTCCACACCAACCTTCAGGTAAATACAGGTAGACTTTCTTACCACAAACCCACACATATCTTAAGGGAGCCGGACATCCTCTTTTCCCTGGCAGAGACCAGAGTGTGGTAGTCCGGCTAGGCAGAGTTCCCATATAGTTCATGTATTTTAAAAAGGCTGTGACGTTCATGTGATACCAATTAGATCCCATATATTTATGAGTGTTACTGCCCCATGGATAAGCCAAATATATCTGATTTGGTTTGGTTGGATTTTCTAATTCAGATATAACCATTTTTATTTTCACTCTCGAATGTCCCAGGAATGTAGTCCTATTCGAACATTCCTGAAAAAAAAAAACAATTCTCCTTCCTGTGACTGTCGTCCTACTGCAATTCCTTCCAGATTAGTTCTGTTAGTTTTCAAGTGGAAAGTGGACGGGTCCCGCCAATTTGATCTATTCCTAAAATATGGATCTGGACACCAAGAATCCTCGTGCCCTTGATAACTCCGGAGTGCACACACCGTTCTATTTATAGAGGTGGGTCTAACCCCCCATAGTGGTGTATGATCGTGCGCATGTGGTATGAGAAAACATATATAACACCTTGTGGTAATATTCATTTGAGTTTTAGTGAAATTCATCAATCTCCACCACATATTATCCGTAGGCAACTGGCTAGTGTAGGTGCTACGCTTTGCTCGGTAATTACAGTCGGTGGGAATCGCGTATACAATGGGGTCCACCGGAGGAACTGGCGTGGCAGGAACTTGAATGAGTGAGAGGACTAAATACCATGCCTTGAAAAGTAAAATAATTAAAAATATAAACAAACATGCATGAATTGCCCAGATAAGCCAGGCGTTAAGCACCAGTAATTGTGCGTGTATGTATCATAGTTACTCTCCTCCCCCTTCCGTCCGGCCCGATCCCGGGACGGACGTCACGCTCTGGAGGAGTCATGGCGCAGGTGCTAGGTGACGTAGGTGATACCACTGGTTTCTGCGACCTTGGAGTTGAACAGCACGATCCGTGCGAGCAACCACGTTGAACGGTCCCGTCAACGGGGATCAGACCACTTCCTGGAATGAACTTTGAGAAGAACTCTGTCGGGAGGTCAGGAAATTCAGCAGTGGCTTTGTCAGGAATCACCTCTCTGTTAGATTTAACCTGCGCAGACAAACTGGAAACAAGGTGTGAGAGTGTGGACCAGTAGGATTTATACTGGAGAGGGCCACCGGAGACGACGGGGCCAGATGGTGATCCAGGACCCGGCATCCGTCGTCCGTATAGCAGCTCAAACGGAGAGAAACCTGTAGAGCGAGAAATAGATGCACGTGCTTGTAGCAGAGCAGCAGGAAGAGCATCCAACCAAGAGAGATTGGATGAGGCACACATTTTAGCCAAAATAGACTTCAGTGTTCGGTTCATGCGTTCCACTTGGCCCTGAGATGAAGGATGATAAACACATCCATAGGAATGTTTAAGACCCATCATGGATTCTACTTGTTTTAAATGTTTTCCAGTGAAATGAGTACCCTGGTCCGTGTACTATATGAGCTGTCTTTTGGATTGCCTGGGCCACAGCAGTCGCATGAACCACACATTGAGGGTGCTTTGCATCCGCAAAGGGATGGTAGCGCTGAGATATGTCAGGACTTTCCGGCCGCGTAGTCCTTTCTGAAATAAAACAGCATTCATGGTCAGTTGTGAGTTAGAAACGTCCAAGTAAAAAGGTTGGTCATAGTCAGGTGTGGCCAAAGCAGCCGCGGAGGCCAGGGAGCTTTTGCAGGATGCAAAGGCGGCTTCTGCCTCCTCCGTCCATTCCAAACGAGCGGAGGAATTCCTCACTCCTTGAGCCTTCACCAATGCTCTCAGAGGAGCGTCAAATCTGTGTAGCCGGGCACGTATGCTCGGCTGTACCCGCACAGCCCTAGGAAGGACAACATGTCCTTTACCGTTACTGGGCGTGGGGCCTTCAAAATAGATTGTCGGTGTTCCCCAGACACCTGAATGTTGCCTCCATCAATGAGGCGTCCTAAAAACGTGACCACTGGTCTACAACACTGCAGTTTCTTTCTAGACACTTTCAAACCTGCCTCATGCAGTTTTCTTAACACTTGTTCTGTCCCTCTCAAACACTTGTCAGCAGATGGGCGCTCCTAGAAGGATATCAACATATTGCGAAAGCACGACCTCTGGCGGCAGCTCTAGAGAAGACAGAATAGTTTTCAGAATCTGATTGAAAATGCCTGGTGAATTTTGATGCCCTTGTGGCATTCTTGTATACTGCATCCTGTGTCCTCGGTACGTGAACGCGAAATAGTGTCTACACTCTTTTGCCAGAGGCACGCAATAGAAAGCATTAGCCAAATCAATCACTGTGAACCATTTTAAATTTGGAGAGAGTGTAGAAAGCATGCGATGTGGGTCCGGAACAGATTGCAATGGTGTGGCGGTGACGTCATTCACCTCTCTCAAATCGTGTGCCATACGGTAATTTACTCCGTCGGCCTTTTTGACAGGTAGGAGAGGAGTGTTCCAATCACTCCTACATCTTTCAATTACACCGGCCTCCCAGAGACCATTCAGTGTCTCCAGCAGTCCCTCATTCTGTTCTCGAGTGAGTGGATATTGACGTTTAAAAACGTGTGAGCCTGGTTTCATGTCAATGTAAATGGGTGGGATGTTGCAAAGTCCTACATCATGAGGATGAGCAGACCAAAGCTCCTCCGGAAGAGAGTCTAACATAGTCTCCGCATCTTCATGATCAGAATGTTCACATCCGTGGTGGCGCTGGATTTCTTCCCGCGCCAAAGTGCTTGAGTCAGTCGCGTATATTTTAATACGCCAAATGTCAGAAGAGGGTGACCAGTCAACGTCTGGTGTGTCTGTGTGTGTCCAGTCAGTCATTTGTTGTGCCTTCCGCACCATTGGTCCAAGCTGTCTGGCCTCGTGTGCGACATTTAAGCCCAGTAAAATGTGGGGAACAGAGTCGTCTCCTTTGAATAATAAGAATAAATTTTGAGGCAGTATGCAATCTGCTGCCACCCCTATTTTAGAAAAATACAAAAATCGAGAACTCAGCTGTGCTTCTGTACCCTCAAATGTTTCAAAATTTTCTCTATACATTTCATCATGGTCTCTATCATAAAATAGGGTGCTATGAAGTGGGTCAGATAGAGCTGCAAATGCAAATTTAGATTGTAAAAATTGTGTCCAATTAGCATAAATTGATGCTATATTTATACCCCCTCCTGTGGGCTCCTGATCCAGGAGCTCAAACCAATAAATGATAGCAGTCTGTGGCCTATCAGTCAGGTCAATCTGTGGGAGGAGCCATTTGCACGTAGGAGAAGGAACCTGGAGACACACGGGAGGCACCCGATGGAAATGTAGCAGTGACCCCTTCTGGTGAGCACAAAATGGAAGCACCTGTTTTCATAAGCAGATCCCGTCCCAGGAGCGACACGGGTGTCTGCGGAGAATACACAAATGAGTGATACAGGCGTTGACCAGCAATAGAAACAGGTAATAAATCAGTAAGGGGCAGGGACAATATCTTCCCAGCCAAGCCAACCAAGGAAACAGTTTGTGTAGACAGTGGAAAATGGTCAGTGACAGAAGAACGCGAAGCTCCCGTGTCCACCAACATAGCCAGCTGTCTGTCACTCACCGTTACCAACAGCCGCGGATCAGCCCCTGAATGTAGAGCGGCGGCCATGCCTGCTGGGCACCCCTATTCACATTGTTCGCCCCATCCATCCCAGCGGTGACCTTCGTCACACGACAGGGAGGGATAGTTGCCCTGGGACTGAGGAGCAAATCTCCAGGGAGCCCGGCCGCGCCCACGACCTCGGGCATTAAACGGAGTGCCTCTCCCCTGTGGG
Organism: Paratrypauchen microcephalus; assembly: GCA_036785185.1. NCBI lineage: Eukaryota > Metazoa > Chordata > Actinopteri > Gobiiformes > Gobiidae > Paratrypauchen > Paratrypauchen microcephalus. The sequence goes on from JAVJIX010000005.1 coordinate 8,569,378, forward strand.
TGTCCAGAACCCTGTTGAGTGTGCTCAGCATGTGGGCAAGCTTTGGCCCAGTGTTCGGTAGAGCCACAGATATAGCACCCGCTGTAAGACGGGTTCAAATAGCGGCCACTCTGGAGGCGGCCTCTCCCTCGTCCGCGAAGGGACGGCGCTGGCACCTCTAACCACAGATTGAGCTTGTGGGGGTTCTCTTGGGGCAAATGCAGCCTGAAAATGTTGACCCAACGGTTTAGAAGCTTTACATTTATCCTGTAAATCTGCCAATTGTAATTTTGCGAGAGCTGCAGCTGCTATTTCCGCTTTAGACTTTTCTGAGACTTGGGCATCGCGGTAGCGAGACAGCCTGAACACTATATGTGGTGAAAAAGCCTGTTCTGTGCGTGTCATGTACTCAGGATCATCATTTAGCAGGTCTTTAACGGGGCCAGGTAAGGCCTCCTTCAAATTGGTTCGGGACATTGCCTGCGACTGTATCTCTCTAGCAGGGTGGGCGCCTGTGCGGTCCACCCATAATTGCACACATTTCTCTAAAAACTGTGACGGATCCTGGTCTACTGTGTATGTAGGAAAAGTAGGAAAAGTAAGACACGTCTCCGGAAAGAGGCGTCTCACAGCATCAAAGATGAGCCCGTAACAGTGGTGTTTCATGTGGAAAACCAAATGCGCCAGATGCGCGCTCTGTTCACATGTGGCGGGGGTACACGGCCTAGTGCATATAGCACAGAAGTCACCGAGACAGAGTGGGGTTCCCGCGGACAGAGACAGAATTTTTCGGAGCCATGTTCTACCTCCTTGAGCCAATAGTGGTAATTGTTCTGCCAGAACAGTGATGTCTGTAAATTGATAAGGTTTATACACCTGCACTTGTCCAGGACCCAGTTGAATTAACGGATAATTGCCTACGCACCCTTGGAACTCCGAGTCATACATTTGTGTTTTTATTTTCTTTTTCATTCTAGCGTGAGCTGCCGCCTCCTCCTCTCTTTCCTCCTTTTGTTCCTCGTCTGAATCTCATTTTATCAGGATCTTTCTCGTACTCCTCAAGTTTTGCCTTCAACCATTCTTTCTGTCTGTCTCTCCTATCTGATTGTCTCAGCCTGTCCAGACAATTTGACCGCTCCGCTAACTCCTCCTTCTGCTTGCTCCACACACTGGATAGAGGTGGGGTGAGCACCGGGGTATGAGACGACACAACAGGGGTCTTTCTTACTAATCCAAGGGGGGTGTGGGTGACCGCGCTCGACGCTAAGCCCTGATCAATGTCGTCCCAAGGAGTTTCGTTAGACTTTTCCTCTACGTCACTGTCGTTATGTGACGGTGGGGACGACTTCTGTTCTTTACTATCCTCATGTGTCTTAGTGTACTCCAGGTGTCCACTAAAGTCCAGGATAGGGGCCATTATTACACTCGGTGAAGTCACATATGGTGGGGGGACACAGGGGCTGAGGGAGTCAATGAGGGGTAGATTCCACTTGAAAGTACCTCCTCCTCCTTCTCCGCCCGGGCGCGTGAGGCCATAATCATCATATGATACATTGCCAGATATTTCTGCCTTTTCTTTAATTCTTTTCTGAATGAACGGCAAGTTAGGAAGCTGGATTGAGAGGTGTTAGACTCTAACAGTCTCACACACCTCTCTTCACATTCTCCCATAGCCTCACAAATGGATGCGCATTGCGACCACGATAATTGTTTACCCTGCATAGGGGCTAACCATTTGGTATACTGTTGAATGTTTATCACAGCTTTGTTTAGTCGACTTTTGAATTTATTATAATAATTTAATTATTAATTATTTATTATTTATTATTATTAATTTTTTTTCTTCTTCCAATTGGATCCATAAATAAACAAATAAACAAATAAATCAATAGATTCTCTGAGCTCATTTTAGGAAAATCATCCTTTGCCACATTACATTTTGGGATGATTCCCTTACATTTGTCCGTCATTTTTGATGACGTATAAGGTCGAATAGGGACTCTAGGGACTTTTAACCCAGGGACTCCAACCCTTCTATATCTTGGCCATTATTTTCGACTTTTATAGACGTACCGGTCTCTTGTGAGAATTCTCTTTTTCGACTTTTATAGACGTACCGGTCTCTTCTTAGAATTCTCTTTTTCGACTTTTATAGACATACCGGTCTCTTGTGAGAATTCTCTTTTTCGACTTTTATAGACGTACCGGTCTCTTGTTAGAATTCTCTTTTTCGACTTTTATAGACATACCGGTCTCTTGTTAGAATTCTCTTTTTCGACTTTTATAGACGTACCGGTCTCTTGTGAGAATTCTCTTTTTCGACTTTTATAGACGTACCGGTCTCTTCGGGGAATTCTGACCTCCCGGAAAAATTCTCTCTTCTCTCTTCACACTGGATTTTTGTTCCGGTCCCAGACCGATCCTATCTAATATTATGCTCTAACGCTCGTGCACACTAATAACAACAGCCGTACAATAAGAGTAACAGACAGCCCAAATTTGATTATCCAATAGGAGAATTTATATTAAAAAAGGTTTCTCCTTACCTTTTTTAGTAGTTAGAGGGCCCTCGTAGGACTGTCTCAGACTCTCATTTTCCGTGAAGTTGGACTCCTCTTTTGTCCTAAACGATATAACAACGCGAGGTCGTCAAATCACCATCCCGGACGAGCCCCCAAATTGTTGGCATAAAGGATACTTTAATTCCATTCGTTACTCGTTTGATACCAGTGTTTACCTTAGTTGTCCTAAACCCAGTATCCTATGCCTTCCCAGATTCTTTATGGTGATGAAACAGACGACCGAAAGCTTAGAATATAAAAATTATACTTTTATTAGCCCTGACAGAGGAGTCTAATTAGAAGCGCCCGATTCCTATCTGTCCCTAGGTGGTACAGACAGAGAATAGTGCATTTCCCTACAATTCTAACATTTATAATCTATGCGTAGAACAAAGAGGAGAGGTGTGGCTTGGAGTGGTCTTCCCCCTTCTGGAGGCAAGCTGGAAAGGAATGTAGATGTAGATTCCTTATCAGTCTCTTCTCATGCCCTCTCATGACCTTTTCTCTCCAGACCCCCCTATAACTCAAGGCAGAGTGGTTGCACAAACAGAAAACACAATATATCTTCTCCTCCATCGTAGTCATTTTTATTTTCTACAATGATAATCCCAATAAACCATTTTAAACAGACAGGATCATTCAAAAGGCCTGAGCTGCAACAAATAAATAGAAGAATGGACCAGTATTTAGCCACAGAATTTAGCTATTAAACCCTCTACAGTTCAAATCTTAATTGTATTACAACAAAATACCCCAAATGTACAAAAAATGTACACATGATAATTATCATAATTATTGTGTCATTCCAACTGCTAAGGCTTTGAGTTCTTCCACTTTGCTGTTGTACAATGCACCACATAATATAACTGGTGAAGCCCCAAACATAGGCACAGTACATGGTGCAGTTGGGAACAGAGTACAGCCTGGAGAGAGCATGTGGAGAAACATATTGGATTGTCCTTTTGCAAACAAGTTGTCCAGCAGGTGGCCTTTCAGTATCTCACAGCTATCGGGATCAGTGTGCGCTTGTGTGCTCATATTAACCTGGCCTTCATTAGTATTTAGAGATCAAGGGGACACTAGCTGTGAAATTCAAATGAACACAAACAAGTAGGTGGTTCGCACACACACAAACACCTTTCATGCCTTTTTTTTTTTTTTAAATCTTTCTCGTGGGCTGTTGTATCAATATACCAAGAGTATTTTTTGGTATATTTAAGCAGTTACATTTGTGGCTGCACTACAATTTTGTTGTTTATTTAGCAGAAAGGAACGTGTTTATGCAATAAGATAAGATAAGATAAGATAAGATAAGACTTTATTGATCTCACACAGGAGAAATGTACTGTCACAGTAGCTCCAGGTAGGGACAATACACTTGATATATTCACTGTTTTAATTATTAAAATAGATGTGTTTAATATTAAATTTGCACAAGTAGTGGTTTAACAAAGAAATATTGTATATTAAATGTATTTGGGTCTTAAAACACAGCAATATATCAGAGTGTCATATCAATTATCACATTTATCACCATATTGTGATAATATTGTTGTGAGCCATGTATTGTGTATCTTTTCGTATCGTGAGGGGCTTGTATCTGTGATTGCCAATCCTACCATAAACAAGAAATTTGATTATTATTATTATTATTATTAAATATTAAGGAATTTGCTCACTGATACAAAGGTTGGACGCTCTATCCCAGTTTGTTGTGCCCATGGGCAAGATGCTACAACTTATCTTACCTCTATGTAATTGTAACCTGCTATTTCAATGTCACCATACTGTTTACAATAAATAGTAGTGTTATTTTTTATGTTATTTTATATAAAGTTGCATTTAATTTGATTTAGGCCTATTTACCTGGGTTTATTTAATTCATACAGTGCAACCAATATCCACGCACCAGGTCATGTGTCATAGAATTATAGTATTATATTAAGGTTTGTTAAGTGGGCGGACTACATGAGCTATTCAATATGAGTCCTCGACAACCAGAGCCGCCAGCGTCTTTAACTGTTATCTTGTCCCCATGGAAACTGAGACTTAAAGCACCTTTCCCCATGAAACAGCTGCTACACACCACACATACACACACACACACACACACGCCGTCATTCACAATTAAACTCCTCTGAAAGCATAAAGCAAAGCGCATTCACTAGGGCATCAAACGCGCAACCCTCCACTGTGAAAAATGAGGATCAAAGTGGATCGCAGTGGCAGCTTTTTTAATTGTTCGATTCAGTGAAACTACATGTACTGGTCTGTCCACTGCGCCACGCTTTGATCAGACCGCTTTGTGCTCAAACAAAAGAACCTCTTTGTAAAGCATTCGATATTCATTTATTTTGGTGAAAGAAAGCTGCTTATAAAAGAGGAATTGTTGTTCTTGTTCTAAATAGTGTGTCTAGAGTGAAATGATATGTGACAGACTTAGGCCTTTGTATTTATTTTTACGTGTTTTTACCATTTACTTAAGGAAGACTGGATGCCCATATTACAATATTTTCTGATCTATGTTATAATGTTTCCTCATCAAAAACTTGTAGTTGTGTTTTGTTTCATTCACACATGTGAACACACACACAAACCCTGCAAATTTATTTTTTCCTGAAACTGAACTCTGATCCACCTTGTGATGTAATGAGGTACTATAGATAGTGTTTCAATGTGTTTTTACTCTATACGTCTTCCCTAGAATCATTTAGCTAATTTCAGCCCTGGAATTACCCATGTCCTCTAAACAAAGTAAAAGGTAGCAGTTTACTTAGCCACTACATGACATCATAAGGTGTAACAGAGCATTTTGAACTTTGGAAAAGATAGACTAATAAAAAGTTACTCCAAGTGAAACAAAACAACTCCAGGTATGTTTTTGAGGAGGTAACAGTGTTGTAATATAACTAAAAGCTCATATGAGTCACATATTATATTAATATAAAAGAAATGATACAGATGAAATGTTAAAATGTTGGTCTTCAACAACAGTAATGCACACTGTTGTTGTCTTATAGACCAAGACATAATGACTATGTGATCTGTCAGTGAGGCCATTTATAAAGATGTTTAGATGCTTTTAATTTTCTCTGTGATGATTCATACAGTTGTCTAGTTTATATAAATCTATGTGTAAACTGTGATGTGCTAAAAATGTAATTATACATAATAATCACAATCTTTAATACAGCAGGAATAAACAAATAGTTGATTAAGAATGATTCAGTCAGTCAAACAGTTTATAATTACATGTAATATACAATATATATGTACTGGGCAAGACTGTTTTTGCTCAAATATGTGGAATAAAATTAATAAAGTTTGAACAAAGACTTCATAATGAGCAAATAGTTTAAGTATGATTCAGATTTAAAACTACTAACACCCTACTTAATACCCTAACTACTAACTCTGAATCATTCTTAATAAACTATTTATTTATTTCTAATTGTAGGTACACTATGTAACTTTTTGGTTGTGTTTCCGTCACCTGCTTGTTTCTATGGAATTTTTAAACAGCTATTTTACATTTGTTCAATTACAGGTATTACAGGCAGTCTGAGAGTGAGCAGGGTTGCTTCTCTACAGATCTGAGCTGTAACTTGGTCTAGATTTGTCTCCATTTTTTTAAATCCTTTTTTTACTGAGCCAGATCAATAGCACTCAATGTTGGTATATAAAGAAAAATAAATACATTAATAATAATAATAATAATAATAATAATAATAATAATAATAATAATAATAATAATAATAATAATAATAATAAAAGAGAGGAAAAATAATAAAATAACATAAATCACACAGAACTGAAAACAAACATAACATCATGCGGAGGTACATATATCTAAAATAAGTTTAGAGTTGTTTCTCACATAGATACAGCTTGTAGAAAATCAATAAGCGGTTGCCATACTTTCTTAAATGACATGAGCTTATCCTTTAACAAATATCGAATTGTCTCTAAATGCAAAGTATTAGCTAGGCCCTGTAGCCACATTTTAGAGCTTGGCCTTCCATGACATTAGAAGCAGTTTTTTTTTTGTTTGCAATTATGACACAGTAGTAAATATTTCTAATAATGATGATTAACAAGGGTTCCGGCAATAATGCCATTTTAACAATCTGTGATATTATATTAAACACATCAGACCAATAGTCTGCAACTTTTGGACAAGAAACAAATGTATGGTAAAGCGTTGAAAGGACTGACACTTGTCACAAGCCGAGGAGACATCTGGGAAAATATTATGGATTTTCACTTTTGAGTGGTAAAGCCTATGTATAATTTTGAATTGTATGAGACAGTGTCTTTCATTATTGGAGCATAAATGTGGTTTTGTCTCCATGAAGACAGAAACGTTTCATATCATACTGTGAAAAATTTCAGACAAAGCCATAACATCTCCATGGTGGAAAGCATTTAACGGACCCTTTGCCAGAAAAGTTACACACTTTTTTTATCTTGTTGTTATGCGTGAAAAGTCCCTCAGTCGTCCAGGTAGAATCCATGATCAAAGGAGAGGCTTCGTCAGCTCTGGTTATTGTACTGGTTAGACCCTGCTTATATCTAGCTGCCGGGAGGCAGCTAGATTCATATTGAACAAGATTCATATTGAATCTTGTTGTTATGTTGGTTTGTTGAGTACAAACGTCAAATGATATTTCACCACTGGTTTCTCATTCTTATTTCAATACCTTCTTCTCATTGTCCAGGCCTGACACCAGATCAGTTGGGTTCAGCTTTATATGATGCCAGTCCCGTGAGCCCAGATCCCACCACGCCCAGCGCCCATTCCCCCACCCACCTGAGCTACCACAGCAAGGCCCAGCACAGGCGCTTCTCTATGGAGGTGAGGCCACGTAGACCTGGTGCACTGTCCTAGAACACTTAGTAATGAGGTCTATTTAAAAAGGCTTTTATAACTTCAATAAGAAACGGCTACATCACGCATAATAGGACTTGTAATTGGGTCAACGGGAGAAAACTGGCCATTCAGCCCATTATAAAAACAACAATTCCTAGCACTGTAATGTTATATGAAATGTTTTAATGTTATTACCTATATCTTATCACACATTTATTTATTTATTTATTTATTTATTCATGCACAGCTTTAGTATTTATTCATTTTTAAGTAGCCTATATTTTTAAGTATATACATTTTTTTTTTTTTTTTAACCACACATTTTTTTTCCCCATTTTTCCCAGCTTTATTTATATATTGTTTATTTGAATAGGTACATATACAAGAAACATAGATTAACAATTCAGTAATCTGATACAGGTATCACAGTGTTCATCAAAAAACATTTTAAAAAACTGAGGCGACACACAAAGTGACTTCTGCTAGGCTGAACATATCGTTCTAAAACTTTTCACATCTATGATATAATGTGGCTTTCCATCAGATCTAAACCCAGACATTATCGGGCCTATATTAAAGCTACAAAAGGCCTAAAATTAGAAATGAATCAAATCAAGTTGATTTAGCTTATCCTCACTTATGGATAAGTTAGGATACAGTAAGTACAGTACACTTTATTGTCCATCAATATCACTGGGCCAACCAGGAGCAGTGATGCTTGAGAACTTAGCTGTAGGATTTTTATCTATTGTGAATATTTTGGGTTGATGGGCTAAACCGGAGAGGAAATCCACTGGGAGAGACAGAAAGGCCTGGACAGCTTGGGGATCAAATCAAATGCGCAAACTGCATAAGGCTCTGTGCACTAGAGTATATTTATATATATGAAAACTCTGTTTTTAGTTGAAAAGACTTTATGGTAAAATATGAAAAAATATTATGTCTGGCTGTTGCAAACAAAGGCTACGTTTACACATAGCCGCGTATGTTGAGAAACGAATATTTGTCTCCCTCTGTTTTCCAAAATTAGGCCCCGTTTATACGTACATGCACACGTGGTATTTTTTAAAAAGGGAGACATTTCCTTTTGTTTGTACCCATCTTTTACACGCAAACGGTGAATTCACCTCTGAAAACGAAGGAGAACACTCTGCAAGCCAATCAAAATCGCACTTTTGGTGCGTCAGCTGTCTAAAACTCCATTTTCCTCAGTTTACATGCTAACGCGAAACTGGAGTTTTCCAAAATCTCCACTTTTGCTGGAGTTTTTAGAAAGAATCGTTTTCAGAGGAAAAATCTCTGTGTGTAAACGAAAGGCACGAACGAAGGGAAAAGTCTTTTACAGATACCAGCTTGGCAGCTCAATGAGATGAGTCACCTTGGAGCCACAAATGGGCACACACACACACACACACACACTTCACAGTTTCATTGGGGATGTAAGAGAGATCACGGTGCCACAGATTCCCATGGAGCCGTGTGATTTACTGCCCCTCTCACACCATACAGCTAAAGACACAGAGGGTTCAGTTTCAGGAAAGGGAAGTTAATGCAAAATTGACGTTTATGAGCTTTTAATAATGTTAGCGTTGTTTCCCCTTCTTATTTACCTTATTAGTGATTCATGCATGTTTGAGTAATCTTTATTCAAAAAACAGTCTCACACACACTGACACTCACACTGTCCATGCAGCTTTCAGCACTCTTCCACAAATTTCACCTTCACTTTTGCACCTTACATATTTCACATTTCATCCCACCTCAAACTTTCCTTCTTGTTGGAAGAGGATATGCTTACCTGTATGTCCTATGTCTATTTATTGTTGATGCCTGTGTACACTTCATGTCCATGAGTGTAGCTGTGTGTGTGTGTGCGTGTGTTTTTAGTTTAAATTGCACATTTGGAGTCCGGTGAAACGCAATTTCAGTCCTCTGTGTAATGTCTGTTACATAGTGGATTGACAATAAAGTACACTTTGACTTTGACTATTCACCAACATTCAAGTCAGCTATGAAAATTACTGTTTTCCCTTACCACCTGTACACAGCCACAGCTCTTTACTTACTTAGTTCTCAACAGTTTGTCAACGGACTCAAATATGCACCAGGACAGAACAAGGATAAAACCAGTACTAAAGGGGAAATTATTATGCTTGAGTTGATTTTGCACTATAACAAACTTCAAACACTCTTCCATCATTATAGTCTGTCAGTTTTATATCTACTGCTTTTTACTATATTGTCTGTTCCTACATTTTCTTCTTCCATTCTGCTGTGATCCTAGGACATAGTATTGTAAGACCGTGGTGTAGCCCTACATGTTAAACTGTCATGTATCCATAGTAACACCATGTACGTTTCCAGGACGTCAGCAAGCGCATGTCTCTCCCCATGGACATCCGTCTGCCTCCAGAGTTCCTCAAAAAGCTGCAGATGGAAAGTGAAAACTCACCCCTTTCCAAACCACTCAGTCGAATGTCCCGGCGGGCTTCACTGGTCAGTGCCACTTACTCACTTCAGTTTGGCTCTAGTGTTGTTTTAAAGTCTCCTACAGTGTTTGTTTAGCTTGAGAGTGTGTACTTGTCCTTCTTTATAAGAGATAGTCTCATATTAAGTTCATCTCCAAAACTTTAGTATTCTCATGATGTCACTGTACAGTTGACCCCACACACCCACATATTTTCACAATGCAACTAGAATAATTTCTTCTAGAATTGAGTAATCAGTAAATAGGTCTGAATTTGACATTTTAGAGATACTTACTGTACTGGTCTGTGTAAATAATAAAAAAGATTGTAACCCTCCTTTCTGTTCCTCAGTCTGACATCGGCTTTGGGAAACAGGAAACGTATGTAAAGCTTGGGAAACTCGGTGAAGTGAGTATCTGTGTAAACTGGTTAATGAGAGCATCTCATTCTGCAGTGACTAACCAGGATTGAATGACACTAAAGTTGGATTTAATTTAACCTCATAGATGTCTGCTGTGGGTTTTCTTTGCCAAAGTGTCCACTTAATCCTCAAATATTTGCTTTGTGCCAGATTCGGAGTCACAAACACCAAACACATGTACCATTGATTTAATGAGAAAATGGAGTGACTCATCTGTTTGGGCTCTTTACTGTCACAATATGAAATCAAAGGATTTTTAAAGCTTATACAGGAGGCTCTATGACATTTAAATCCAGCACCTTTTTATGTGGAGCAGATGGTCCCCTTTGTCACATGAGTGACAGGTTCAAATGTTGGACAGACCTATTGATACAAACTTAATATGCACACTCACTGGTAAATATATCAGTAACATGAAAATTGAAAAAATGAATAAATAATAAAATACACTGATTTCCACCTGAGACAATCACACGTAAGGCACTGTCACCCAAGGCATTTCTCTGAAAAGTTTGAACATGTCTGATAATGAACCATTCAATTGCAGTAATAGAAAGTGTGTGTTGTAACAGGAGGAAACCGTTAACATTTGTAACATTGAGACACGAGAGCTCAGAACTGCTGCTGTTTTAGAGCTGCTGCTGCTGTCAAAGTGTCACTCGCACTTGTGTCTGACGTGTTTGTGCTCCCAGGGCACCTACGCCACCGTGTTCAAAGGCCGCAGCAAACTGACCGAGAACGTGGTGGCTCTGAAGGAAATCCGCCTGGAGCATGAGGAAGGAGCGCCCTGCACCGCTATCAGAGAAGGTACTCACCTCCATCACCGTATGGGCTGTTCTGCATCTCAGTCAACAAAGAATGACAGCATATGTCTGCATCTCAAATCTTTAAACATACAGTAAGCTGAGTTCCAATAGAACAGGGTAAAGAGGTGCTTCCCAACCTTTTTTATCATGAAGTCAGCGTGCTCAGACTGCAGCTGAAAAGGAACTAGCGTGGATTTTTTGACACTAATGTCCACTCTCCATACATGTTGTGCGGATGTTTTACTTTGCCCACTTGCTCCCACAGGCTGTCCTGCTCTCTTGCTTTGAAATAATAGGATAAAAAAAAAACTTTGATTAGTATTATATGTTACTTACGGGACCTTTTCAATTTTGAGACTTTCAATATTGAGTTAAGAGTGGCTAAAAAATCTATTTTATCTTTGCGCCCACAGTGAGATACATGTAATTAAATTAAATTGAATTATCCTATAGCTTTATATCATGGTTTTACAGCCGTAACTGTCTTGTGTACACAGTGTCCCTGCTGAAGAACTTGAAGCATGCGAACATTGTTACATTACATGACATCATCCACACAGACCGCTGCCTCACGCTGGTGTTTGAGTATCTGGTCAGTACATTATACACAAACTGCACATTAAATAACTTTTTAAGTGAGCTGTGTAGTTTACTGTATGGGCTGTTATGTGTTGCAGGACAGTGATCTGAAACAGTATCTGGATAACTGTGGCAATCTAATGAGCATGCACAATGTGAAGGTGAGCCGCACAGGAGGAAATGACTCACCCACTTTAATGTGTTTAAATGTCAGGGAAACATACACTGGTGCCTCAAGTCCCCCTGCAATTCTTTCATTTTATTCATGTGTTTTGGGCTTAAAAGTCTCAAAGATTGTCAGAACTTTAAAGCATAGGCTATTATAATGTTGTTTCTTCATCATTTTATTTAATTTACACATATTTGAGCAATACTGCAAGGCTTTGTCTGCTAATCACTACATGTCACTCTAGGGTGTGGTGCCATCATGTGGTTATGCAGAAAGTATCACTGATATTTTTTTTACTATGACAATAACCTGAATGCTATTAGTTAATCGTTTTAGGTCATACTGCTAGAAAGAACGATGCTAAATGTGCAAATGTAGTTTAAATTAGTTTGTTAATAAATAATTCTGGTAGGAAGAATTCTCCATCTAAAACAGGGGTCGGCAACCTTTACCACTCAAAGAGCCATTTGGACCCATTTCACACAGTAAAGAAAACAATGGGAGCCACAAAACCCTTTTGAAATTTAAAATGAAATAACAGTGCATATAATGGCTTTTTTTTTGCCTTTGTGCCACAGAATTACATTTTGAAAATGAATGAACTAAAATAAAATACATTTTAATTAAAGTGATTACAGTGATTACAGTGATCCCTCGCTATATTGTGGTTCACTATTCGTGGCCTCGCTGTTTCGCAGATTTTTATTCCAATTTTTTTTTGTAGTGTATCAATGCGCATTTCTGCATTCTGATTGGCTAAGGCAGGGGTCTTCAATGTTTTTCAGGCCAGGGCCAGGGACCCCCAAACAGATGGCCAACTGGGCCAGGGACCCCCTACTATATATACAGCATAGAATTGTGTTTTATATTAAATTGAGCTTAGTGTCATGTATAAACATTGCTACTCTGTTATGCTACATCCAATACAAGGAAATAATACACAGGTTAATACTGTATTTTACACTATAAAATATAAAATTATATTATTTTAAAGTGAAATCAAAAGATTTGGTGACCCCCCCTGCAGTACCTCCGCGACCCCCCTAGGGGTCGCGACCCCCCTGTTGAAGACCTCTGGGCTAAGGGATTGTAGACCTTTGCCAATTCGTCAGTCATTATCCTCCGTGTCTCCTGTACAGTACAGAATGTGTTCAGTTTGCCAGATTTATACAAATATAAAGTGTGACTCTGAAGTGCTGTTTATTTGCATGTTTTCTCCCTGACAAAACCCGACACCGCGAAGGACTGTGAAATACACACGAAATACACTTTGGTTTCGTTCTATAATACTGTGCTTTTTTGTTGAAAATCTACAAACGTTTGAGTGTTTAAACAAGAGAGAAATGTGAGAAAACGTTAATTCCAGTCTGAGAAGAGTGTATAATGTGTGTGGTGAGGCGTTTACAGCCTTAAAACATAGAGAATAATTGTAAAATATAAAGCTGACGACTTTGCAGATTTCGCCTATTGTGGGTTATTTTTAGAACGTAACCCCCGTGATAAACGAGGAACCACTGTACTGAGCCGCATCAGAGGGATCAAAGAGTCAGCCGCATGTGGCTCCGGAGCCGCGGGTTGCCGACCCCTGATCTAAAGTATTTGAACAAGCCTAGCTCAAGATCTGGAGATTGAGGACAAATAAATGTACCCTAACCTTACCAGCTTTGCGTAAAAATGTCTTCTTCTCAATAAAAGGAAAGTGTGAAAATGTGTAACACAATTTTAACAATAATAAAAGCTCTTAAAATATTCAGTATTTCTAACTTTCTTTTTGCTGCAGATCTTTATGTTCCAGCTTCTCCGCGGTCTGACCTATTGTCATCAAAGGAAAATCCTGCACAGAGACCTTAAGCCACAGAACCTACTCATTAACGACAAGGGGGAGCTCAAACTCGCAGATTTTGGTAAGAACAACCCATAAAAGAAGCATACACATCCACACATCCACACATCCACACATATACTCTGGGGAGAAAGTGGTGAGATTGCAGCCAAAATTGCCTTCCAATTATATTTTACTGCAACACTGAGATTTCTTGTCCTGACGACTTTATCACCCATACTCTCTGTATCCTAGCAACTGTGGCCCTTTCTCTGGCTTTTCCGCAATATTTTTAATTGTGTAGATAAAGCCAAATAATGTTTCCCAACTGACATCTCCATTACAGCCCACATATGGCGTTATGTTAAGACACTATGCTTCACAGTATTTTCTAAATCTAGGTCTGGCCAGGGCAAAGTCTGTCCCCACTAAGACATATTCTAATGAAGTGGTGACTTTATGGTATCGACCTCCAGATGTCCTACTAGGCTCCACAGAGTACTCCACGCCAATCGACATGTGGTAAGTCATTTCAGTTGTACAGAGAGAATAAGGTGACACTATTTTACGTGCAAATCAGTGTTACTCAGAACTATCAGGTGTAAAGGGGGATTTGTCAGATTTGTTACTTAAAAGGTGCGATGTGTAACTTCTAAGTCAACAGGTCCGCAATTTGCTTATCTCCATCCTGTTATGTTCCACAGTAGGGCATTAAACATACACTATATTGCCAAAAGTATTCGCTCACCTGCCTTGACTCGCATATGAATTTAAGTGACGTCCCATTCTTAATCCATAGGGTTTAATATGACGTCGGTCCACCCTTTGCAGCTATAACAGTTTCTTCTGGGAAGGCTGTCGACAAGGTTTAGGAGTGTGTTTTCGGTCTCCGCTCTAATTCATCCCAAAGGTGTTCTGTGCCGTTGAGGTCAGGACTCTGTGCAGGCCAGTCAAGTTCATCCACACCAAACTCTCTCATCCATGTCTTTATGGACTTTGCTTTGTGCTCTGGTGCACAGAGGAAGAGGCCATCTCCAAACATGGAATTGTTCAAAATCTCTTGGTTTGCTGAAGCATTCAGAGTTCCTTTCACTGGAACTAAGGGGCCAAGCCCAGCTCCTGAAAAACAACCCCACACTATAATCCCCCACCAAACTTTACACTTGGCACAATACAGTCAGACAAGTACTGTTCTCCTGGTAACCACCAAATCCAGACTCGTCCATCAGATTGCCAGATGGAGAAGCGTGATTCATTACTCCAGAGAACGCATCTCCACTGCTCTATAGTCCAGTGGTGGCGTGCTTTACACCACTGCATCCGACGCTTTGCATTGCTCTTGGTGATGTGTGACTTGGATGCAGCTGCTTGCCCATGGACCCATTCCATGAAGCTCTATATGCACTGTTCTTGAGCTCATCTGAAGGCCACGTGAAGTTTGGAGGTCTGTAGCGATTGACTCTGCAGAAAGTTGGCGACCTTTGCGCACTATGGGCCTCAGCATCCTCTGACCCTGCCCCGTCAGTTTACATAGCCTACCAC
Organism: Paratrypauchen microcephalus; assembly: GCA_036785185.1. Lineage (NCBI taxonomy): Eukaryota > Metazoa > Chordata > Actinopteri > Gobiiformes > Gobiidae > Paratrypauchen > Paratrypauchen microcephalus. The sequence goes on from JAVJIX010000005.1 coordinate 8,584,595, forward strand.
TCCGTCGCTGAGTCGCTGTCTTTCCCAATCGTTTCCACTTTGTTATAATACCACTGACAGTTGACTGTGGAATATTTAGGAATGAGGAAATTTCACCACTGGACTTGTTGCACAGGTGGCATCCTATCACAGTACCACGCTGGAATTCACTGAGCTTTGTAGAAACAGTCTCCAGGCCTAAGTGCTTGATTTTATACACCTGCGGCCATGGAAGTGATTGGAACACCTGATTTCCATTATTTGGACGGGTGAGTGAATACTTTTGGCAATATAGTGTATCTCTCTTGCCTTTGTTCTATCATATGTATTTATAGCTCAAAAATACCTTTAAAAACATGAATTCTTTCCATGTGCAGGCTTGCTTCTCCATAGATCTGACCATTAACTCTTCTCCATTGTGATAAACCAGGTTAATTTCCATACTGGGGAATAATCAAGGCAAAACAGTAATATCTCCGTGGAGACAAGCAGGTAGCAGACCTTCCACCACAAAAGTTACACAGTGCATCTTTAAGTAGAAGTACAGATACTGGAGCAAAAAGCCACTCAAGTAAAGTAAAAGTATCACGTGAAACATCAACTTAATCTAACAAAGCTTTAAATGTATTGATTTTGATAAAGGTTTGTGCTGAATTTTGTTCAGTGGAAGCAATTGAATCTATTGTTTTTTTGTTGGGTTTTTTTTGTATTTTTTTGTTTGCTCAAACTACAAACGTGTTAAAAATAATCCCCTAGCCTTTTCATCTCAAACAGGTCTCAAACAATAACTAAAAATACTTTTACTTTTCAATCCTGTTAAAAAATGTAGTGATACCTTCTGATACCTTCTCTCAAATGTAGTGAAGAAAAAATAAAATCTACTTGCTAATTACTAATATATTTCTTCATAGAAGGGCATTTTACTGTCAATCGAGTTTACCTTCTACACATTTATATTGTAAAACACAGCACTGCTTTTTGTTACTCGACGGTGCTACCTTCATGTGAGCACTTACAGGTGCAGTGAAGACACAGTGGAACGGAGTGGACAAAGGGGTTTGCTCTGGGTTTGCTCTGCTCCACTCAGACTATAGTGAGAACAATGGAGCAGTCAGAGGGTGGCTGCTCATGCTGGATTCAGCTCTGGCTTTTGGGAAAACTTATTGTATTTGACTAGGCTCGAGAATGACTCTTTTAAAGTTATATCTTTACATGAACACCTTCATATTAAAATCACATTGGAAAGGGAAGAAATGGCTCTTTGTCCTAATAAACAATACAATTAAATCACTATAAACACTTTGCATGTGTATTGTCAAAATGTATTTAATAAATAAAGGTGTATTAAATTTTCTGGGGTCTACCAATCATCATCAGGTTATCAATTTGGGATTTGAAGATGAATCACCCACAACCAGAACTTTGTCTCCATGCAGATGTTATTGTTACTCCTGTAATCTTCCACATTATGGAATTAAGGTCGTTTTCACACCTGCCTTGTTTGGTTTGTTTAAAACGAACCAGAGTTCATTTGCTCCTTTGATTCGGACCTTTTGGGCTGGTGTGAATAAAAACCAAAAATCTCGATCCGGAGCAAACAAGCGAACCGAGACCACCTAAAAAGCTGGGTCTCGGCACGGTTCCATTCGAATCCTGGTGCAGTTCGTTTGAGGTGAGAATGCAGACCGGACTCGATCCGACACAAGTTGGCTTTTGTACTTAACAAGCTCCCGTCGTATGTCGAGCATTATGGGAAACCGAACCAAATGAAACTTACGAGGCTTACTTACGCTTAGCGTGAAGAGCAAGAGTCAGAACTTGATGCGTGCACCTGAGTGCTGTCCTCCGTAGCCGTCTTGCCCTGTGTCTTCGTCGTTTGGAAATTGATTGTAAAATAGTGTAAACCTGCTCAAACATTTGTGCGAACTGTAAAAACTGAACAAACCATATCGCTAAGGCTAGATTGAAAACAGCACGTAACACCATGATTCTCCTCCTTACATGTTTGGACACGGCGTTTTGACACGGCTCATTTCTGTCCATTGGCTGAGCGACCTCAGCACACGTGATTTTGTTTATAGATGTTGGTCCGCTTGGGAAAAACATGCAGTGTGAAAGCGGACCGCACCAAAATAAAAAAATAAAAATAAAAATTTGGTCCGGACGAAAGCAAGTGAACTATCGGACTTTCCTGGTGTGAAAACGACCTAAAACAGTTCCATGGAGACAGCATCAGGCCAAGTTACTGGTAATATCTGTGGAAAGGCAACCCTGCTTTCAATAAGAAGGCATGTTTTTCTATGCATTTTTGAAAAATAAAAACAACTAAATTCAATAAATGTAGGATAACTTCTATGCCATACTGTGGAACATACACTACTGTAACATGTACACTCCACCAAAAAGTTACATAGTACACCTTTAAAATCAACTATTTGCTTTGGATAAACATAAAATAATTAAAGCTTTTAGTCATGTTATAATATTGTTACCTCCTGTTTTTATTTCATTTACACATTTTTGAGTAATATTTTTAGCTTGTCTACATCTCCAAAGCTCAAAATGTTGTGTTCTACCTTGTGATGTCATGAAGCAGTAGTTTTCAAGTTAACAGCGCCTTTTACCTTTAGTTCAGTAGAGAGGCAATTTGAGGTCTGAAATTATCCAAAGACTTTAGTGAAGGTGTATGGACAACTCCAGGTATGTTTGTCATGAGGAAACAACATTAGAACATCAGAAAATAGCGTAATATGGGCCCTTTATATGAAAAAGGCCACTCAAAAGGTCACATAATATAACATACATATTTTATTTCGTGGTCACTTTATCTCCAGACCTACAGTATTTGTCTGCTGTCATGTGATATATTAGCAGTTTGCATGGTGCTCTAAGATCAACTGTCTCTCCCACAACATGGCACAACATGTTCTCTGCATGGGGCCTCCTCATACAGCGCAGAACAAAACACTGCCCACACACACACACTATGTTTGCTCTTTATACCTAAAGTGTACCATTGTTTCATAAAAGATTTCTAACGTGGACTGACTGTGTCTCTGTATCACCTCCCTCGTGTGCCTGCCTCATCACTGCTTAGGGGCGTGGGATGTATCCTGTATGAGATGGCCACAGGTCGACCCATGTTTCCCGGGGCAACAGTGAAGGAGGAACTGCACTTGATATTTAGACTAATGGGTATGTTTGCGTGTTATTATTTAATCACTTTTATTGTACTGAAAAACATAGAAAACATTCATTCTTACTGTGACTGACTCTTATTGGGCCTGGAACATTAGATTATACCCCTTGCCTTCCATGTCCGAGACCCTGGTGTGAATAGATGGTATAAATACAAGTTACAGAGCTAACCACCCACTGGGCAAACAACAATTATTCTTAAAATATGACTTATTTTATTCTGTGCACTTGAAACTGAAATGTTTCACCATATAAAGTTAGGGGCAAGTTAACAATAGTTTTCCTACACCATACAGTAACATTATAGTGGTTGAAATGTCTGTTATTTCACAGGGACGCCCACAGAGGAGAGCTGGCCTGGGATCAGCAGTAATGAAGACTTCAGATCGTACCTCTTTCCTCAGTACAGGCCTCAAGCTCTCATCAACCACGTACCCAGGTAAGTCAGATTTGACCAACAATGCAAATACATAATGTGTTTTAGTGAACTAGTTATTCTCTCCCTAAAGGCTAGACACTGAGGGCATCGACGTGCTAACTGCCCTGCTCCTGGTATGAGATGCAGTATTGAATGTTTTATTGCTCACGTGTGTGTAGTTGTAATCACCAGCTTTTATTGTGTAACTGCAGTATGACACAAGGAACAGAATATCGTCAGAGGCTGCACTTAAACATCAGTACTTCCAGAGTTTGGGGGAGAACATTCACAACCTGCCAGACAGTAAGAGTGATATAATATTTATTGCATGGTGTAGTGTGTAGTGGTTTGCCAATAGGTTGTATTTAGGTACATATACATTTATTATCTTTATTTTTATGTATATAATTTGTCTCATCTGACACTGGTATATTGCTCTTTGGTTGCTATTCCATCTATTTCTTCATTTCCATTTTCTTTTTTTCTTTTTTCCTTTTTACCCTCTGTTACATATTATATATTTATTTGATGAGTGAGGTACCCAAAACAATTTCCCTTGTGGGTCAATAAAGTTTGTCTAAGTCTAAGTATTCACGTGACATCACAATATTGAATGACTCATAATAGGCAATTTTCTGATCTCTGTTATAATGTTGTTTCCTCATCACAAACATTCCTGGAGTTGTGTTTTGTTTCATTCACACATGTTCAAAAAACCCTGTATGTTTAGGCTGAGTTCTTCTCTCAAAGGGAAAACACACTGTTCCACCTTGTGATGTCATGGGGTAATACAGGAACTGTGTTTTTAAACTCCATATGCCTTCACTACAGTTATGTGGGTTATAATTTCAGACCTGGAATTGCCAATCTCTACTGAACTAAAAGTAAAAGGATCTGTTAAACTGAAGACTACGACTTCATAACATCATAAAGTGGAGCATTTTGAGTTTTAGAGATATAGACAGACTAATAACAAAGAGCTCAAACGTGTGAATGAAACAAAGCACAACAGGTATGCTTTTGATGAGGTAACAACATTCTAACAAGGCAAAAGGAGAAATCCAATTTGTCAACTGGACAAAAGTTTATTTGGTCAAATACATTTCGCAGCTTGGATGACATTCTAACATGGATAAAGCCCACAAGAGTCAATTTTGCGTAATATAGGACCTTTAATATAGCGACTTTGTGGAGCCATTTGGTAAGAAATAATCATATGGTTCAACATTCATGGATAATTGGTTTGGATATGTGTTTCAAGCACAGTTAAATAGACCACTGCTCTCCATTGAAATAATTACATTCAATTCTAGAAAGCAAACTATACTATTGTACATTCAATTTGTCAACTGGACAAATACTATTGTAGCTTGACTCAGCTTTTACTTGGTTATTATTCCTTTTGAAACAACACTACTAGCACTCCCCCACCTCTCTGTAAATTTGTTTTTTCTTGTGTGTTCCAGTCGCTTCCGTGTTTTCCCTCAGAGAGATCCAACTGCAGAAAGACCCAGGCCATCGCAGTTCTGTGTTCCAGCCTTTAGGTGGTGCATCATCTACACAACAATCCACAATACCTCTACTAGTATATACTGAACTCCTGTATTCTGTATTCTTTTCAAACACTTGTCAAGATAAAATGCTTTTTAACTTGGCCAATTAGCTATGCTTAAGCTGACAGCACGTCTCATTAAAAGAACCCTTACAGTACAGGTTCATGGGAATTTAAATGACAATAAACTGTCAACTGCTTAATTAAAGAGTCCAGCTGTAATTACCTCCTCTGTATGCAACAAACAGAACAAATGCTTTTACCTGTCATGATTTTGCAGTAATTAGCTCCCGATGCGGTGTCTCTGCAACACTTATACTTACTTACTTACTTTATTACACATAACCAAGCCTGCTGATGCGTACAGCCTGCATTTGAACGTTGCTGTTAATCTCAATGTATTTCCTTCCAGCCCGTGGAAAAAACAGGAGGCAGAGCATCTTCTAGAGGTCAAAGGTCATCGAAGAGAGAGACCCACAGGACAGAAACCAACACAGACGCACAAACTAGCGAGTTCCGTTTGCAGACACCCTGCATGGACCCAACAGACCACCACTACTACTATGACTACATGGATGAACGCAATGGATGGATTTAACGCACTCTGAATGCATGTCTTCATCCAAAAAATAATAATAATAATAACATGATCTTTCCTTTCACTACTGCTAAAAGGAACTGTTGTTAAGTATAAAGTCACATTATAATAGTATTAGTAACCATAAACTTCTTGCAGACAGAAGAAAGTAACAAAGCCAAATAAATAACCTGTATTCACATAACATCCATTCTAAAAGGAGATTTTTTTTTATTTTTTTTTTTAAGATTAAGCCTTTACTTGCTCTCACACAATGACACATTTGAACCCACATCCCCCCGGGGAAAGTCAGTGACTTACCAGTTGAGCTAACCAGCCGTGATCTGGGAGAGCGTTTGAAAAGTCACACACTGCTAAAACTTTAAAAGTGCACTGTGCAACTTTTCTGGTGGAAGGTGCTGCTGCTTGTCTCCATGGAGATGTTTTCATGGCATTAAACGTATCCATCTTGCGTTTACTCTGTAACATGGGTTTTTATTGACTTCATTTATTGTGAGTGGGCTTGCCTCTCCACAGTTCAGACATGTAACCTGGTCCAGTGGTGTCACCTGCTGTCTCTGTAGAGATAAATAAGTGTAATGCCATACTGTGGAAAATTTCAGGCAATATCTTCATGGAGAGAAGCAGGTGACGGGCCTTCCACCAGAAAAGTTACACAGTGGACCTTTTATAACAATGAAATATTTTATCAGTAACAACTTCATTTTACACTAAGCAAGAAAACTATATAGTTATATATAGTATGAGGACACTGATGTATAGCTTCAGTGAAATGTCAGTTTATAGTTTACTGTATTTTGAGAAATGTTTCAGCGTATGCATGTACAAATATGAAGCTTAGTTAGAAAGCCAGGGGTGATTTAAAATAGTGACTGCGGTGAGTGGATCTCTGCTTGTGAGCAATCAAAACAGTAGCATTAGCAGATAAAGAGAACAGCACAAATACACAAACACACTCTTGTCTAAAGGTACAGTGTCATAGGTACTGGCCATGTTGCCTTGCTCCACCTGCCCACTGTCTCTGGGTGGGCTTGTCCATGCCAGTGTTACATACATTCCAGTTATTGAAGTTGCCTTAGTAAAACTCTGCATGATGTTCTGGCTTGTGGAGGTAGTTGATCTAGTGAAGCCCTTGTTTTTGAGGCATTTGCTTTGTGTCTGTAAATAGTCTGTTTGAGTGTGTGGTGTGTCTCCTCTTTGCACAAACCAGAAGTGTCCTATCAAGCTTGCTCCCTGTCCCTCTTTTTATCCTGTCTATTATGAACCTCCCTTCAAGATGATGACATTTTATGTCCTAAATTTCAAGTACCAATTTTTACCAATCCCCTAGTGGACTTGGCTTTCACTTCATTTGGACTTTAATTGGACTCAGCTTGACTGGAGTATTTCAAGATTTACTGATTCACGAACGTCCTAATACTTCCAGTGCAATACAAAAGTCTTGGCCTCACTGTCCAATGTATTCACTGATGTTAAGTTTAGAGCTCAATATACTGTACAAGATACAGAAATAATTATGGAAATATAAATCTGTGTAGAAGCGTGTTTTGCTTGTGTAGATGCAGCAGTGGTTGGTAAGATTTTGAAACAATGGCTCAGTGTGAGGTGACTTCATGTGGAAGACGTTGCACTTGTCCTCTATATGTCTTCCACATCTCAGCCAGAAGAAAAGTCAATACAAACTGCCAAGTAACACAAGGCGTGCTATATTTTGCATTGAAAACAAAATTTGTAAACTTGCAATAACTTGACTAACATGTAATGTGGCATAGCCTAAATATTTTCCTTTAAATGCAATAGTGCCCCCTAGTGGACATAGGTCTCCACACACTGTAGCTGTGCTGCAAAGCAGTGTATGGATGGAAGTGCCCAACTGACATCCAACACATAAGCAAACGCACATTCAACAATATTACTGGTAACATTTAGCCTGACTATATAAGGCCTTAGTTGTCAAATAACCAGTAATATAGACCATATCTTGACTAGACGAATTTGCAACTTCACTCTGTTTAAGTGCCCTTAGAATAGAAGCTTGCATGCTCATAAATGCCACTACAGGTTTCTACCTCTTAAAGTATTTTATAGCATAGGCGTAGACCTACTCAGTTCAAAGAGATCTTTCAGCAGAGTCTTGAGGTCATCATTGATTTTGTGTAAAGCACCCCACTCCCAAATCTGTGGCATAAGTATTGATTAATGTTTAGTAAGATTAAGATATTTTTTGCAATGAAAAAAGATAATATATAGTAATAGGTTTATTATGTTCCCATATTCCTCAGTGACATGTCTGCTGTTTAAAGAAATAGAGAATTGTATTTAAAATATTTAAAATGTCTAAATGTTTTATAAAAAAAAAATGTTTAGATTTTGTATGATATGAGATGTAATATTTTGTGTGATGTATTGTCTACACTGCTATGAGAAATGAATGTATTGTTATCTCCAAGAGGTTTTAAAGTGAATAACTGACTGATTTATGAATAAACACTGAAAACTAAACACTATGGCCTTTGATTTTTATTTATTTATTTTGTAGGAATAAGAAGGCATCGGTCTTAACACAAACCTTAACAATAATAATTTTGTCAGTTTAGTTGATAAAAGGCTTATGTCAAGGTTCATTTAGAGCAGTGCTTCTCAATTATTTTCTATGACGCCCCCCCTAGGAAGAAGAAAAAATTTCACGCCCCCCTCCCTGTGCACGACTATTAATAGTATTATTTGTCTAGAAAATTATTAGTACACCTCTGCATAACAATGTATCCTTTTATTAACATCAAAAACAAAAAAAGAAAGAAACTTCCAACAAACACTGCACTCTTTTTTTACACTGTGGACTCAAATATTAATGTGCTTTTAATGCAGCTTTGTGCACATTTGTTTACGTTTTACAGAAACGAAACTTAAAAACCACATGGTCCATTTGCATAAACTCAAAGCTCAGTGGAATATAACGTGTTTTTTCTGTGACAGAGGACGTTCTGCTGATGGCAAGTCTGTTCTGTGCGTATATCACGTATTTAAAGGAAAAGTAACGTTATTTTACAATCTGAGCCTTCTTTCGGTAATAAAACAAGTCGTTTGACTCACCCATATCACGTTCGTGTCATTTGGAGCTGTTTGAAGAAAGTTATGTTGTGGCGTTTCCGTTAGCATTTGTTAGCATTTGTATTCGGGGCATTACTTTGCAGTCTCCAAATAACACAAACTTTAGCACTTTTCAAATCATAGAAGCCCGATGTCTTAATGGAAGATTTCGTTTGAAGCAAAAGTGGCCTGTAATCCGAGGTTTATCCATAGTTTTCAGCTTTGCGTTTCATGTTTGGGTCCCGGAGCAGTCCGCGCATGCGCACTGGCGTCCTCATCTACTCGAAACTATGGCTAAATCTCGGATTACAGGCCACTTTTGCTTCAAACGAAATTTTTCATTAAGACATCGGGCTTATTTGAAAAGTGCTAAAGTTTGTGTTATTTGGAGACCGCAAAGTAATGCCCCGAGCAAATGATACAGCACCATGTTAAGAATACGGGATCATTAGTAGAACAGAACGGCTCAACATAAGTTCTGCGATACTGCTCCAATTGACAGAAAAATGCTATGGGTGAGTAAAACTACTTGTTTTATTGCCGAAAGAAGGATCAGATTGTAAAAAAAAACGTTAATTTGCCTTTAAGGTCGCCCCAGAGTGACAACGAGAGCGCTACTGCCAACTACTGTTGTTGATGTGCAATTACACTTTCGTTCTAGTACAGTATGGCAAAAAAGCATGTTTCCCAGGGTCACACCGCGCCCCCCCAGGGGGGCCCGCCCCACTATTTGAGAAGCACTGATTTAGAGGGAGGCTGTTATCTAAAAGCTAATTATGTGTAGGCTACCGTTACACGTGTAACAACATAATTCTGTTTTTATATGGTTTAGGTACAGTAACACTGTTCAAAACGTGTGGCGCATCACTGCCGAAACCCGGGATCGAACCAGGGACCTTTAGATCTTCAGTCTAACGCTCTCCCAACTGAGCTAAGGCTGGGGAACATTTGTCCGTATATGAAGGGGGGTAAGGGGGAAGAAGGGGGGAGAAAAGGGAAGAAAATTGAGCAAGTCGCAGGTTCGAATCCAGACCAGAGCGAGAGCAAATGAACAGATTTAATTTTTAAACTTGGTTATTTTAAAATCAGTTATTTATCTTTTCATAATGTTTTGTCATTTTTCAGGGAAATTATTAAAAACTTTGTCCAAACTACTAATATTTGTCCATTTAAGGGCATTTTACTTATGCAATTGTTTCCTATGGTAACTTTGGGGATTCCATTCATACCATATTGTAACTCTAAAGTTTCATTCAAACTGCAGGCAGCTTCTTGATATTATAAGTGCTTCTAGAATTCACTGTAAATTAATACAACACAATCAATTCCGCAAAGAAATATATTTATTAACACAATAGTATGCCCAAAAGTGATTATTTTCTAACTGAAAAGGAACCAGAATATAAAAACATGAATTTTAGATTCATAAAGATTAGAAACATAAAGATACAGATATTGATATACAAGACCAACAATAAGTACATAGATAAATAGGAATAGAACAGTAATAGGATTATAATAATTATAATTGGAATAGACAGTTATTGACATTAGATGGTAATAAAAACATTTATTAATATTAAAGTAAGTAAAGCTAACCCAATATTCTCATACGTTGAAGCCACTCCTCTTTTGTAACTGGCTCTGTGTTTGGACAATATAACTCGCCTTTTTACTGACTGTGACTGTTTCCACGGTGCGAAACTGCTCACATTTATGACATATATTTGAGGTCACAGTCATGCCTTACAAAAACAATGGAATGGACATATTTTTAGGTATTTATATTTTCTAATACACTAAATACCAACAAAAGCATGCAGAAGTATTTCCTCAGACATAAGCGAATAGGCAAATATTATTACTTGCATGTGAGGATAACTCTAAACTCTGATCGATGGGCCCGGTCCAACTGCTGAAGCACAACATGACCCCCTGGATCTACATCTGGTGCAAATGAGGGTTTTCGTGATCACGTGGCATTCAAACCAGCAGCCGTTGGGCAAAGAAGCGGTCTGGTGTTGGAGGCTGGTGGTACAAGGTAGCTGGTGGTGGGGGGTGGTACCACAGGTCTCGGCGGACTTTCAGTTATAATAATAATAATAATTCATTGCATTTATATAACGCCTTTCATGCCACTCAAAGCGCTTTACAGTTCATTGTTCATTCACTCCACACTTGGTGGTGGTAAGCTACTTTCTGTAGCCACAGCTGCCCTGGGGCAGACTGACGAAAGCGAGGCTGCCAATCTGCGCCATCGGCCCCTCCGACCACCTCCAACATTCATGCACACGCCACTTTCATACTAGGCAAATGTGGGTAAAGTGTCTTGCCTAAGGACACAGCGACAGTATTTTGCAACTGGCGCCCCCCTGTGGCACCTGGAATTCCCAGTGGTCTCCCATCCAAGTACTAACCAGGCCCTGCCTTGCTTAGCTTCTGAGATCTGACGGGATCAGGCTTTGACAGGCAGGTATGGCCACAAACTCAGTTCCAGCTTCCCTTTTGCACCCACCATAAAAAGTGTTTCTGCCGCCCACTTGCGGTTCTGCTGTGGGATGGTCTGTGGCCATAGTACCGGGAGGTCCGCTGGTTCTGGCTATATTGAGAAAAAAGGTATAAGAAACAAAGAAAACATCGATTGATAATGGCATGGCCATTTTTCAGCGCATCTTACCATTGTTCGTGTTGTAGAAAGAAGGAAGAGGAGGGTTTGATGAAGGTCTGATGGCAGACGAGGTCTGCGGAACAGCGGACTGTTACAGGGACATGTGTCTATGGAACCTGTGAAGTCTCTAAATGAAAGAATATTATTATTACATTTTAGTGAAATAAAGTTGTATAATAATGACAATTTAATTTACATGTACTTAATTTTCAGTTAAATAAAATTATATTATTACCTGAGGGAGTTTCCTCTGCAGACAAATTTGGTTTGACCACATGTGAGCCCCCAAATCTCTGCTTTTCAAGCTGTTAACAAAAGGGTCATCGTCAGTCAAATTTATGGGTCTAAATCCTGCACCACTGCTGCAGATATGCGTGTGTATGTGTGTGCATGTATGTATGTATGTATGTATGTATGTATGTATATGTAATAACATGCTGCTAACCATGGATAAAGTCAGTCTGGGTCTTTTGGACTGCTCACTGCTCCTGGGGATAGATGGTGTGGGTCTTTCTGAAGGAGTGGACAGCTCACTGCCGGAGGTGGAGGGTGTGGGTTCTGCACTCAGCTCTCTGCTCCTGGAGGTGGAGGGTGTGGGTTCTGCACTCAGCTCTCTGCTCCTGGAGGTGGAGGGTGTGGGTTCTGCTCTCAGCTCTCTGCTCCTGGAGGTGGAGGGTGTGGGTTCTGCTCTCAGCTCTCTGCTCCTGGAGGTGGAGGGTGTGGGTTCTGCACTCAGCTCTCTGCTCCTGGAGGTGGAGGGTGTGGGTTCTGCACTCAGCTCTCTGCTCCTGGAGGTGGAGGGTGTGGGTTCTTCACTCAGCTCTCTGCTCCTGGAGGTGGAGGGTGTGGGTTCTGCACTCAGCTCTCTGCTCCTGGAGGTGGTGCAGGACGAGTCTAAGCCAGGGGTGTCATCCACTTTAGGTGGCAGATGACCCTGTGATAAGTGCATGAAGATATACCAGACAAATATTAGGCCTATTTAGGACACTAATATATTCTATATCATGTCTAATACTGCTTTTTTTTTTTTTTTTTTTAGAAATGTAGGATAAATGATGGCACCTTATGAAATCCACATGAGCATGTAAGATGTGTGCTCCAGAGTGGTCTGTCTACATCTACTTGAAAGCAGAGGGCACTTTTCTATCTGAAATCATAAACAAATATTATGCATATAACTAGTTTGTGTGCCAGAAGTCCATAGATATACACAGTATTACGTTAAAAATGTATAATTTGTATTAAGTGAATCCTCTACTTGTTTTATCTGCACACAGATAACATGGAATATCACAAACAGTTCCATATTAAATGCAATAAAGTTGAATCACTCTGGTACATCTCATACCATCTTTTTTGTCTGGGAGCAGTGTGCGTATACAAGCAGGTCTATTGCTGTTTGTCTGCGACTTAATTACCAATGAATTAACGTAATCACTACGTAGTGTCTGGTAGCTATTGAAACAATTAAACTAAGCCACTGCGTTGATGAAATATGTACAACTCACCTGTTTTCTCAGTACGGTGAAGTTACGGAGCTATTAGCGAACTTTTGAGAGCCGCGAAGCACATGGGATTGTTGTCAACAGTGAGCCGAAGATAGAAAGACGGCAAGATGGACTACGCACATCGATTGGCTTGCAAATGATTCAGCTCACAGTTTGATTGGACTCACACCGTGGCCTGATTTGCTCTCGTGAAAGAAGATGGAGTTGCGGATCTTATTGGAAGCGCAAAGACTCACGTTGCAAACTAACAGGCGCTTGAAAGCTCGAGCTACGCACTCCATTGGACGAAAAGTACGGACTATCGGCTTTGCGGTACCGCAATTTCGGCCACAGTCTGATGTCTACTGTTGTACTTTTACAGTCTGACCAGAAGGGGGCAGTCACGTTCTTTTGTCGTATTATTTTTTCTTTGTATAATATTCATAGAATTTGCCTAGAGAAATTCAAATGGTAACATTTTATTGTTACCTTTTGAATTTCTTTGTATAATATTCATAATACTCATAGAATTGTATAATATTCATAGAATTCGCCTAGAGAAATTCAAAAAGTAACATTTTCTTACCTTTTGAGCATTTTTATTACCTTTTGCATTTCTCTAGGCGAATTCTATGAATATGATACTAACAAAAAATAATACGAAAGAATTCTTAAAAGGATAATAAAAGAATACATGACCATGACTGCCCCCTTCTGGTCAGACTGTAAAAGTACAACAGTAGACATCAGACTGTGGCCGAAATAGCTCAGTTGGGAGAGCGTTAGACTGAAGATCTAAAGGTCCCTGGTTCGATCCCGGGTTTCGGCAGTGATGCGCCACACGTTTTGAACAGTGTTAGTGTACCTAGACCCAGTGTTGGGGAGTAACGGATTACATGTAACGGCGTTACGGTAAAAGGATACAAAATAAAAGTAACTGTAATCCGTTACAGTACAAGAAAAAAACGATGTAATCAGATTACAGGTACATTCATTGAGAATGGGGATTACTTAACAGGATTACAATTTGTGCTGTAGCGTGGTGTTCCGCCATTTCTGCGAGCGGTGTCGGCTGGTCCCTCCTGCCTGCCGCGCTCCCGTGTTTCCCCTCCGCACCGTAGTGTCGTAAACTCCTCTCGGTAGAGCTCCCGTATCCTCACCGTGCAGTCTACAGCTCTTAAGGTAAGCACTGCTACCCTCCACCACTGATAAGATGTAACTTGGCCCAATGCCACCCAGTCGGAAACCAAACGCTTCAGGCCAGTTCTGATTGGTTGGAGGGAGGCCCAGAACTAAGGCAGTCAAAAGTTAGTAAATTTGTGCATTTAGGGCAAACTGCTCATCGTTTCTGCGGTATGGTTTTGGCTTTTCGTCGGCATCCATTACGTAATGACGACAGTCGAGTCGTAGGCCGTTTCCCAATTCCCCGACGGCACGCTTGTGAGCGTCCTTGGAACGGGATATGCGACATATCCGGCGCGACAAGGGCCGTTCCATTCGTTTTTTTCCCCCTGCACCGTCAAGACGAGCTCTGAACGGCGCCGTCGTTTCCATGGAAATCGGGGCGTGGACCAAGCGTGCAAACATGCACGCTCCGCACACTTAAAAGCCCCAGCATGCACAGCGCGGGACTACAAAGACCGACTCGCCAGCGACATCCACAAGTGAGAGTTGCGACGTCACTATAAAATATACGTACTGGTTCTCCTCACCTACAACTATGCTACATGAAACTCTTCATAAACTACGCTAAACATGTGTGACGGGAGCCGTAACGGCATAGATCACGGCACCTGTATTACCGTTCACATGCTTTTCCCCTTACACTTCTATATTTCCTTTGCTGTTGTAGTGCTGGATATTCTACAGTGTCGCCATGTCCAGCGTTTACTCTAAGCTGCGCACTGTTCGCACATTCTCAGCGCACAAGAAAACTTGTGCAGCGCACTGTAAATCAGGGATGAAAGAGCTTTTTATTCAGCCGCGGGGCATTTTTTTTTATATCTGCAAAGTGCGAGCCGCGCGGGGGGTGCATTTCGGATGTGGAGTTAGTGTGTTTGCTCAGAAACATTAAAAATTAGGGGGAACATTGGCCATGTCCCAATTCCAAGTATTACTAGTCGCAATAGTATAATATTTTTGTCTTTAGGGAACAAGGAGCAGACCACCCAGCTCATTGAGCTGAGGCGGGACCTGTTCAATTTCGCAGGCGGCCATGTGAGAAACGTAGTGCACTAAGGACAGAGCGAGTGTGCGCTGTCTCGACGACAGACCGACGGCATCTGAGTCTAAAATGTGATCTAGTGGTAAAGTCTTTGCCTGATATCAAGAGACCCGTGTCCAATCCAATGTGTGAAACCTGACAGCATTGCTGGTCTAAAACAGTGATTGTGTAATTTTACAAGCAAGGGTGTCATTGTAAATGTATGAAGTACCGTAATGCAGTTAGCTGGCAGTCAGTGGCTAGAACACTTGACATTGGGAAACTGTGTGAAACCTAAACATGCGCCATAGGTAAAATCCTCCAGCTTAGGGCCTGACCAAAGCATAAATAACAAAACAAATCATGGGGGTGGTCCCCGGGTCAAATATAGAAACAACTTCTCCTGTGCGAGATCAATAAAGGTCAATCTTCTAATCCTTGACCACTGTAAGGCGCTTTGTGCTACAATTTTGTATGAAAAGCGCCTTATAAATGTTTGATTGATTGTTTGATTGATTGAAAATCTTACAAGTCTGGTGCAGGCATCTCTTCTTGTGGACCTCCTGTGATTGCCTGTCAGCAATTCCCTCCCAGTTTAGTACTCTTTTAAGGTTCACACTGTCAGTTCTCACAAATAAAATGTTGAACATGGGTTTAATGCTCATTTAAACTTAAGTAATCCAAAAGTAATCAGTTACATTACTTTGTAAAAGTAATCCAAAAAGTTACAGTACAATTACATTTTAATCAAGGTAACTTGTAACTGTAACGGATTACATTTATAAAGTAACTTACCCAACACTGCCTAGACCATATACAGAATTATATTGTTACACGCGTAACTGTAGCCACATAATTAGCTTTTAGATAACAGCCCCTCAACAACTAAACTGACAAAATTATTGATTATAAACATAGCCAAAAATCAAATAATAGACTTATTAGAGAACTCAGTGGACAGAGAGGGCCTATCGTCCAGGTTTGATGCAGCTGAATGACTTTGCCCTGCAGGCATCATCCCACTTAAATGACCTTCTTAGTTCCGTACAGGTCTGAGGTTCCTACAGCCCACACTTATACCCACGCCTCAAGAGCACCACCAGCATGTTAGGCCAGCACATTTAGAACATCTCAGTGACCAGAGGGGACATGGCCACCTGCAGCAGGTGTGGGTTTGTACACCAAAAGCTTATAGCAGCGCGCGGTAGCACCCAGCAACATTAGTGTGCACCCAGGATATCTGCGGAGTTTACAGTGTATCATGTCAGCAGTGAATGCCACAAATAGCACCTCCTACTCACTTTATTATTGGCTGCTTTAATTGTCGAAGCAGACCGCTGCATAATGAATCAAGTGTATGTAAACATACAAATATGAAACTAATGAATACATAATGATTACTGAAGTAGACACGATGTCGTTTAAGCACTCACTTCTGTGTCGTGGCGTGTAAAGGGGTAGTAGATCATGTGAGTTATGTGCACAGTATGCCGCTTGTCCGCATGCTATTTTCCTTCCAGCAGGTCTCCTCTTAACTCAAGTTCTTTATGGAAAAATGCAGCTACAGTCACAGTATGTGCGTGACCAGTGGGGCACAAAACCTATATTGTAACGCGTTTCTTTCTTTCCTACAAGAATCTGAAATAACCATCAAAAGCTTTATAATTTTGATAAAATATGTCTGTCTTCTTAAACTTAAAATGAAAATAGTGAATATTGCTGGACACAGATGCACTCCTGAGTGAATGCCTCAAATGTGCTGCTGCTGCTGCTGCTTTGTAAAACATGAACACATTAAAGCATATCAAAATAACAAACCATAGAATCGACAAAATATTTAGCTTATTTTATGGTACATTTTATCTGTGAAAAGGTAACATATTACAGCTAACAAAATCTTCACATTTTTACATTTTACATTTTAACAATGGTTAAAAATGTTGGTGAGTGTGTCCACTGACACAGATGCTGTGTGAAATTATACATGCCCAATACTTTATCAACATTACATTGTGTTCACAATAGGCTTCACAAATGTGAGCTCATAAACAGTGTAACATATAAGAAGTTAATCATTAATCAACTAATAATTGTATTTATATAGCGCCTTTCAAGACACCCAAAGCGCTTTACAGTTCATCATTCATTCACTCCACACTTGGTGGTGGTAAGCTACTATTGTAGCCACAGCTGCCCTGGGGCAGACTAACGGAGATCAGAGAGTGTCTCAGAAGAGCCTATAAACATATTGTACCACTTACATTATTATGATGTATAGGGACAGTATACATAGTTTTAATGTATAGTCTCTCAGGATGTGAGAATGTTCTGAAACAGCCTTGGTGAGTCGAAGTAGACGCACACACGTTCTTTGGAGCAATAAGCTCCACCAGGAGACCTCTTCATCAGACGACTTTATGTGTAAACACATCTCAACAGTATGATTTGTCTCAGTTGGACGGTGCTGTTCAGAGCAATGTCTGCATCCTGCTTCCTCTGCCTTCATGACAGTGTGAGCGTGATCTTTCTGCTGAGCGAAACATCCAGTGAGAATGACACAGGAGCACAGCAGTGACTGCATGTTGTGCTAACTGTACATACTCTCAGAGTGCTAGACAGCGGTCCGTGCCTTCACTTGCCTCCAGACGCACCTGCCTGCTGGTTTTCCTGTTCTCCACCCAGGAGTTGTGTATGACAGTGCCCCCTGGTGAAGGATCCACTTGGAGCAATGACACTACCCTCTTTTTAACCTTTGACCTAAGCGCTCGGCGCAGCTTCTGGCGGGTGAAAGCGTAAAGTAAAGGGTGTGACACTGTGGTGCTATATGCTAGGGCTAAGAACCACAGACGTAGGCTGACCAGGGCCTGACTGGGGCCAATGCCCAGGATCAGTAGGTTGGTCACAGACAGCGGCGCCCAGCAGCCTAGGAAGGTAATGATGATGATGAGGGACATTTTGAACACACGTCTCTGTCGTTTTCTGCGATCTCGGTGGCGCCTCACTGCTCGCCGCAGGGCGATGATGGCTGATACTGAGGCCTGGACTCCCACTGTGGGTGCCACAGGGGCAGCTGCTGCTTGAGCTGAGGCCACCAGCGGGCTGGTGGAGGACACTGCTGGAGGAGATGTAGCTGTGGGGGTGGGCAATGGTGAGGCAATGAGTGGAGGGTGGCTGTTCTGTTTAGTCCCATCGGTGGTGCAGTTCTCTTCCCCCAGCTCTTCACTGTCCACCTGTTTCTGTCTCACCTTTCTTTTACTCTGTTCACTTTTTGGCCATATGGGAAGCCCCCTGCTGTGGGAGCTCCTGAAACGCTGGTTCTTCATGTGAGAGCCAATCCGTATGTTCAAAGCTCTCAGTATTCGAGAGTAAGTGAAAAACATGACTGCCACTGTAGTGAAAAAGATGGGCACTTGTATGACAAGGTGGTACATAGCAAGGCCTGTGTGATAGCCTTGCCCACCACCACACAAGGAAGTCCTGTTTTGCCAAGCAGGCACATCCATGTTGGATGTGTCAGGATAAGATAATGACAAGGCTAGGTCCTTATCCTCCTCAGTCATCCACTGCATTTCAAAAAAAGGGATAAAAAACACTGTCACCGAGATGAGCCATACTGCAGCCAGCAGGAGCGCTGCTCTTCGAGTAGTGAGGAGCCTGTTGGCTGGTCTTATAGAGATATCATAGCGGTCCAGGCTAATGACCAGGATGTTTATGGCTGTAGCAATGCTGGCGAATGTGACACAGGCCTCATGGAAACAGCACAGAGTGGTCAGGTTGGTTCCTTGTGGCAGCAGAACAACCATGAGTGTAAGAGGCAAGCACAGCACACACACGGCCACATCCAGCACGTGCAGACTGACTGTCACCATGTTGCTCACAGAGTCCACCAGGTTGGATTGGGAGCAGTAGAGCACCAGCACTGTCAGGTTACTGCTGAAGCCCAGGACCAGCTCCACCATGAGGAAAGCAGTAAGAGAAACCTGAAAGCTCAGTGAGTATGGCTCAGACCAGGATGGAGGCCTCTCTGTGGAGCCCTCTCCCTGCTGCTGGAGGACCTCCACTGTCCCCACCCAGTCTGTGGTAGCCAGGTCGGACATGTAGCTGTCAGTCTCCATGAGCAGCTCAGAGCTCAGACACTGCACCTGTCACTTTGGTGATCCTGTGATGCACCAGGCTCCAAGTCTCCATGATGCAAGGATGAGTAAGAGCTTGGACACCATGCTGTGGAAACAAGAACACAAAGCAGACAGATCAGAGATAGAGATCCAAAGTTCTCAAATGTTTAGAGGTGGATGACTATTTTCTTTTTTCAATGTTTAGTATTTGAGTTTCAACTATTCATTTATGTCAAACAAGCTATCTCTAGGTTGTTTGTTTATACTGTGCACATCACACAGCCACAATTACAAGATAATAAAATGAGGATTACAGCCAAATATTGTAGAAGACTTGTGGTGCTGCAGCTCCACTGTCATATCCTTCTGTGTCTTGTAAGAGTTGCTATAGTCCATGCTACATTATACATACATCAGTGCAGTCCTGGTCTGTTTATTATCAGTCTCTGGTAACCTCTTTACATGTCTCTTAGTCTGTACAGTGTTGAAGCTGTCAGAAGAGTACCATCACTAAGATCTCTCAAAGTCTACTGAGGCCAATAAAACTGAAGTGTAAGCAACACTACAGGCCTCTAAGTAAAACACATTCAGCCACTTGCACAAATTGGTTATGATCTGTGCCTATGGAAGCTGCAATAAACTCAATAAACTGCAATAAACTTTATTCAACATGTTTCCACTGACAGAGGATCAGATTTTAACAGTGAAGGCAGCAATGACTACTTGAATGAACTCATGAACACATCAAACTCTGTACATTTTATATATTTTGTATTTGTAATTAGTCTATTTTGATTTTGTGACTTGATTGTGTGATCAAATAGTATATTTTTTGTATATTGTTTGTGTATTTATATATATGTTTGTGAATTTTAATAACAATAAAGAAAATAAAATAGTGAATGAAGTAAGTGATATCAGTAATAAATAAATAAATGTAATGATGGTGGTGAAAACGGGGGGTGGTTGCAGCAGTGGTGTCTTGACTATCTTAGCGAGTTAACGGTTCTTCTGCATTTCATGCATTTCATTGCATTGTTGACCTTGTGTTGATCCTGCATATGACAAATAAACAATCTTGAATCTTGATAAAAGGAGAAGTTCAATCATGGATTCTACCTGGACGACTGAGGGACTTTTCACGAATCTTGAATCTTAAAAAAATTGTGTCTACAAATGTAATTTTTCATGATAGGTCTCCTTTAAAGGTCCCATGGCATGAAATTTTCACTTTCTGAGGTTTTTGAACGTTAATGTGAGCTCCCCTACCCTGTTTAGGCCCCCCCAATGGGTAAAAGTTGCGAAATGTCTAAACTGAGCATTTGCTATCCTTTTCTGCGTTTGAAAAAAACACAGCTCAAATGGGCGATTCTGGACAAGGCACCTTATTGACGTCAGATCGAAAAAAGAAATGCAAATGCAGTTCCACCATCGTCTGGATCTCCACCTCCTGTCTCTGGAAATCACGCCCAGAGAATTTGGACTGCGGAGGAGCTACGCAATGCGAAATGCGTTTTTTTATTTGCCTGGAGGCACATGCGAGTGTTTCTAGACTCGGAAGTCCTTTACCCAACCCTCTGGACCTCTGAAACAGCAGTGGTTTAATTTTATTTTCTGTGAAAATTTGTTTTTTTTTAATTGAAAAGGCTCTCCTTTCCTCCTTCGCGCTTACACACGCGGAAGTGGGGCCAGGCACAGCGCACCGCTAAAACAAGGAACCAGCGGCGCATTTGCCCCCCACCCACTCCTCTAACCAATCTGTGTCCTTCTCATTTGCATTCAAGCAACAAGGCCCAGAATGAGTCGTTCAGACAGAGAGATTATGACTCTGACTCTGTACATGTGTCTCTCACATGCACTAAGTGTTGATTTTGAAGAAGGATTCATTTACAGTATTAGGGAACCATTAAAGAGCCATATAAAAGCATCAAGAAGTACCATGTCATGGGATCTTTAAAGCTACCATGTGTAATGAGATCGACCAACATGGCCCTGTTGTATTCTCAAATAACACCACTAGATGCCCTTTACTTTACTGCTGTCTAATGCACTATACAAAAGTCAAGTGAAATACAAAGCCCTACAGTGTGTTCAGAACAGAACAACGTGTATGTGGAGTTAACATACCGAGTGTTCATGCCCTAAGCATTGAAAAATCTGAATTTTGTCAATATTGGCTGCACATCAGCCTGTTTTGATACAGGTATGCAGGTATGCAGTTATACCATACTCCATAAAACTGCACATCAACACGCCCTTATGTAACAGATAACCCTATGTCATGTCAATCATTATATCATCTTTGAAATGTTTTTCCTTACAACCTCTTGTATATAGCTAAGACATATTTGTATTACTATATTTCTATATTTACATTTTTTTAATTATGCTTTTTTATTTCCATATTTCACATACAGTGTACATGTTGTTGACAATAGGACAAATGAAATACAATATCACAATACAAAAGAGAGAGAGAAGGAGAGAGAGATGATAATGGTGACAATGATGGTTTCATTTTATGTTATGAAGTTCTGCTGAGTTCATGATATAAAGATGACCATTTTCCCAAAAAATACTGTCTTGTTGTTTGTTTTTGCAATATGTTCTTCTATTCCCATTACATATTTTATATACATTTTAACAGCAATAAAATTTGGGATTCTTTTTTTCATTTTACATTTGTAAATGAAGAATTTAGTTGTTAAAATAACTGTATTCAATAGAATTTTGTCTGAATGTGGAATTCCAAGTATAATATCTTTAGTTTTAATTGATTCTGAGGGTTTAATTCCATATTTGTTTAACCATTGTTCAATGTCTATTCAGATTGGTTTTATTTTTTCACATTCCACAAAAAGATGACTGATTGTTTTTATTTCTTTATTGCAGAATGTACATTTGTCATTCTCTTGTATTTTGAAATATTTACATTTTTGCTCTTTGTTGTGATACATTGTCAGGTGTGCGCTACAGTGTCTAATTTCCCTTGGAGATCAATAAAATTTGTCTTAGTCCTCAAGCATTTCTCTCCCCTTAATTAGGGGTCTAGAGGCGTTTGATGTGACTTTGACACCATAATCTGAACAAATCTAGAGATTGACAGGCTTTCTTGCATTCTTTTCCTGAATGCTGTAATAAATATATTTGGGCATTTTTTCGTTTTCAGATGTGGAATTTAAGTCTCAACAGTTCGAGATTCAAATGCCACTGATTGCCCTGTGTGGTGTAGGTTGTCATTAATTGATATGTAGTGTATAGTATCTCAACTTTAAGCTCCCTTGCTAGTACTGTATGTGTTCAGGCGCTGTCACTCTCTGTGGTAATTACGGACCCTAGATCAAAAGCACTGAATGGGCCTAAAGCACTACTGTTGCTCATTGATTAGAAGGTGTCCACTGATTGCACAAAATCAATGGAACAACAATCACGCATAATTATGTCTAAATTTCTCAATAACCATCCAATACATCAGCGGTAAGTTCACAGCTCATCAGCGCAACTTGACTTTCCACCAAACTTTGTAGAAGATCAGGGCTTGTTTTGTTCCTTATTTCTGTTGTTTCCATGGAAACAACAGCGGAAGGGTATCGGGATTAATGAGTCCAGAGGTGATGCGCTGTGTAGAGGCTGCTCGGCTGACAGCAGTAACACCCCGTTGTTACTGCTGTGTAAATCAGAACAAAAACATACATTTAGTTGTAAAATAAAGTTGTACATCATCTTCTAAACGGATGATGTAATGCAAATGGCCGCTGAGAATTCCCACAACAACAACTGCCTGTCTGGTGACTTTCATGTGTTCCTGTTCTCTCTGGGCTTTGTAAACAAAAAAGGAAGTATGGACAGAAATGGAAAGCCCCCAAGATTAATGACTGCTTCATTCACTACTACCTACTCTGCTGTGTAAATTGCCAAGATTCTGCCATATGAAGATTGTTTTTTCTCCAGTGTGAAATGGTATTTTATTGAGGGATTGCCATTCAAGGAACCATTGATGATGTTGTTTCAAACCACAAGGAATACAATATAGATACTGTATACTGTAAAATTGTTTCATCATCCCAGAACCAGGAAGCGTGCTGTTAGCATGCTAATATTTGGCAGCATTATCGTGACAGATTAGCTCCACTCTGTCTGCTGAAAGTAGGGAAAAGTGCTCATAAAATGCTCTAATATTAATACCTACTGGGAAAAAATGATAACAAAAATGAGTAAAGTTATAGGAGTGACTATTCTCACTAATGCAACCCTATGCAAGTCGATTTAAAAGAAAACTATACTATAACAAGGCAACATTGGTAAAAGTAGCCCTAACTACAGCAAAGAGAGTGATACTTAAGTACTGGAAGACACCCGAGATCCCAACATACACAGAACGGCTTTCAACTCTGTCTGAGACCGCCTCCCATGAGCACCTTATATAAAATTAACGGAAAAATACAACTATTCAATGAGATTTGGGAGCCCTTCTTTAAGCAGAATGAATAACCTTGAATATTATATCTAGAGGTAACTAAAGGATTGGCTGGCTGGGGGAGGGGTGGGAGGGGATAATAGGGGCACACGGATTTAAAAAAAAAACAAAAAACAACAACACCAACAACAACAACACTGAAATAGGCACTTTTTTTTAAATAAACTTTGAATTGAATATTGGAAAAAGAGGAAATTCTGGTTTGACACTAAAATGGAATAATGAAATGATTGACCAGGGGTCGGCAACCTTTACCACTCAAAGAGCCATTTGGACCCGTTTCAGACAGTAAAGAAAACCCTTTTGAAATTGACCCGTTTCAGACCGTAAAGAAAACCCTTTTGAAATTTAAAATGAAATAACACTGCATGTTATTTTTTATTTATTTTTTGCCTTTGTGCCATAGAATTACATTGTGAAAATGAACAAACTAAAATAAAATACATTTTAATGAAATACAGCGGCCTTTTTTAATAGTGTATCAATGCGTATTTCTGCTTCTAGATTGGCTAAGGGACTGTAGACTTTTGCTAGTCTGGTTAACACCTGACCATATCACAAGTGAGATATGGGTCTGGAAACTCGCTTCGAAAAATCCTGTAGCGGAGGTGTGGTTAGCGATTGCCAACGGCCGTTTATTGGGCGTTATGAATGTCTATCATTGAGCGTATACGTAAGTCCATAGCCAATCATGTCAGTTGTCAGTTCAAACTACAAGCTTCCGTTTGTCATGTGGTACGCGTCACCGTCTTGCCACACCTCCCCCGCTCTCTGATTGGGGCCCTAAATCTGGCACTCTCGCTTGGACGAGTTTCCAGGCCGCCTTCCAGTTCGAAACGAACGGAAGTGGCCTGGGAATTCCCAGGCTAGACTTTTGCCGGTTTGTCAGTCACTCTCCTCCGTGCCGTGTCTCCTGTACAGTACAGAATGGGTCCAGGTTTGCTAGATTTATATAAATGTTCGATCGCGAGCAGTGTGATCCTGAAGTGCTGTAGGTTTGCAAGTTTTCTCCCCGACAAAACCCACGACAGTGCAGCGGCTCCAGGATGAAGAGGAGTGTGAGAAAAAAGTATAATGTGTGTGGTGAGGCGTTTACAGCCTTAAAAACATGTAGAATAATTGTAAAATATAAAGCTGACTACTTCACGGATTTCGTCTGTCGCGTGTTATTTTTAGAACGTAACCACCGCGATAAACGAGGGACCGCTGTACTGAGCCGCCTCCGGAGCCGCGGGTTGCCGACCCCTGTGATAGACTGTTTATCCATTTTATTGTTTTTTATTGTTCACTGTAATTCAAAAGAACGAATGGCACAAGTACCGATGTAACTGCATTTAGTTTGTTTCTGTAAATCAGACACATAATGCACCTTTAATGTCTCTGTATTGTCTCTTGAAATAAAAACTAATATAATAGTTAGGAAAATGCAACCTTTCACAGAGAGATGGGGTCTGGCAATATTTGTAAGTTCACAAACGCACAAGAATCTATCTTGACATCCTCCCACTGGTTTGTTCTGGTGTTGTGACGCTTCGACCAATCAGATTCAAATAATTGTCATGACGTTCAGCATTTTCCTGACTGTTTTCATCGAGAGCCATTCCAGATTGATAAATGTGTAGAACTCAATTCAGAGTACACATCAGTCTGGAGTGAGACAGGTTAGGGAAATGAGGAAAAATGGACCACAGTAAACTGTTTAAAATGAATTTGTTCTGTTAATGTTTTTTTTTTTTTTTTTTGTAACAGTCAGGTACAGCGCCTTTAAGGTTATAGGTGGGTGCTCTATGTATCCAGGTCATGACAACATGAAAAATAAAGAACTAGAGTAGAGATGTGACATGCAGCGCTGGTAAACAAGTGGTCCCTAGAGAGAAAGCTTTTCCACTCCTGTATCTCATCTGTGGCCACTAGTTTCCTGGTTCTTTTGCCCCCAGTAGACTGCAGTGGCCCCAGCTCATAGCACTGGGATAATTTAAGTGAGAAGATGCAAATGACTCCATCTTTTGTTGCTAGGGTAAAGAATGCTGAAGATATAAGTCTAACAAATGCCTTTGCTATGACTAATTATAGGCCACTCAAGATGCTGTACTGTTAAAAAAAAAGTAAAAAAAAAAAAATCTATATTAGATTTCTAAATGTTTCAGCCCTTTGGTTAGATGAGACTATTATCAATGCCTAAAAATGAAGTTATTTACAGATGTGTTTATGCCTTCTTATTATTATTATTTTATTGAATATGTGATTATCTTTAACTCAAATGCTGCACAGGGGTTTATATGAGAGTATGAAGATGCATTTGTCTCATCACACATCACAGAATTTTCAGATTTCAGAATTTTAAACCAATGGAGATTTTAAGATGTAAAATATGTGTGATCTGAAATACTAATACTACTTAGTACTCTGACACTTTGTTATAAACGTACATACCAGTAAAGAACCAGCAGCTTATTGAGTTCTTAAATAGATGTTTTGTTTACATTTTACCTTGTTTTTTGCTAATTTTCTCTACGGGTGTTTTGCTTGAAGGTTTTTTTGTTTTTTGTTTTTTTAAGCCCGCTGCATCACAATCACTTCACCACTTGCTAGAAAGAAATGGCAATGAATGAGCACTGTTGAGGAGAAAAAAAAAATAAAGATTTTGTGATAAGAAATGTATTTTCATATATAGACTGGAAGTGTTCAAGACATAGCCCAAGAGGAAATCTCAGGTTTAAAGTGAAGATTTTATCTCTAGGGAAATACAAGAGGAAGGATGCCGCAGGGACTGAAAAGATGACTGTTCACAGCCAATTTGTAGATTTGCAAAGGCAACAGTAAATTGAACCAAATTAAAGTGAGAAAGACGTTAAAAGAGAGGTATCTTTAATTAGAGTTAGCACCACTGTCATACACTTCCTTTGACAATGTGTTAGAAAGTGGCCTCAGTAATAAGAAAAAACACATGAGCGAATAATTTCAAAAAGCAACAAGACACGTGAATATTGGAAGATGGTAGAGTTTTACGCTTCGAGGAGAAATATCAGATTCAGTGGTCTGATGATCCGATGGGAGACTAAAGTTATTCCAAATAGTATACATATCCATCTCTTCAAACAGCACCACCAGGCTAAGTTACAGGTCAGATCTACGGACAGGTGACCAATCTCACAGTAAGAAGGCATATTTTCTCAGACATTTTTTATTTTAAAAAAACACCGGTAATCAAATACATACCAGATAGATCCATTCATTTTGATAGCCATACTTTGGAACATTCCATACAAAGCAATAACATCACCATGGAGACAAGAAGATGCATGGCAGACTATTCGTCAGAAAAGTCACATGGTGTACCTTCAAAGGGCCCATTTTTAAAAATGTATTTATTTTTTTAAAGGTCCCATGACATGGTACTTCTTGATGCTTTTATATGGCTCCTTAATGGTTCCCTAATACTGTAAATGAATCCTTCTTCAAAATCAACACTCAGTGCATGAGATATGACTCTGACAGTATTCATGAGGCTAAATATGTGTCTAAAATGCTTTATTCTGGGTGTTGCTGCTTCAATGCAAATGAGAAGGACAGAGAGATTGGCTAAGGAGCGGGGGG
The DNA here is from genome assembly GCA_036785185.1 of Paratrypauchen microcephalus. Taxonomy (NCBI): domain Eukaryota; kingdom Metazoa; phylum Chordata; class Actinopteri; order Gobiiformes; family Gobiidae; genus Paratrypauchen; species Paratrypauchen microcephalus. The sequence goes on from JAVJIX010000005.1 coordinate 8,611,977, forward strand.
GCGGGTTTCCCCCGCTGGAAGCACAGCTCTGCACCGCTGTCTGCTCGCTTCCGTGTTTAACACAGGAAGACAGATGGGAGACTTTGCAATGAAAAAAAGCATATTTACACAGAAAATAAAATTAAACCACTGGTATTTCAGAGGTCCAGAGGGTCGGGTAAGGGACTTGCGAGCCTAGAAACACTCGGACGTGCCTCCAGACAAATAAAAAAACGCATTTCGCATTGCGTAGCGCATTCACTGTCCAAACTCTATGGGCGGGATATACAGGGACGCTGAGCGGAGACAGAGGGAGGGGCTGGAGCTGCATTTGCCGATCTGACGTCAAAAAGGTGCCTTGTCCGAACTCGCCCGTTTCAACACTGGTTTTGTGTAACGCAGAAAAGGACCGCAAATGCTCAGTTTAGACATTTCGCAACTTTTAGCCATGGGGGGGGGGGGGGGGGGGGGCTAAACAGGGTAGGGGAGCTCACATTAATGTTCAAAAACCTCAGAAAGTGAAAATTTCATGCCATGGGACCTGTTATAATCTTGTTTCCTCCTCAAAAACATACCTGGAGTTGTGTTTTGTTTCATTCACACATGTTTAAGACACAAACCCTCAATCAGGCTCTGTTCCACCTTGTGACATCATGTGGTAATACAGGTAGTGCTCCACTGTGTTTTTGAACTCCATACACCATAAAAGGTAGCTGTACACTTGAAAACGACATCATGACTACATGACATCACAAGGTGGAACAGAGCATTTTGAGCTTTGGAGATGCAGACAGATTAACATGTATGAATGAAACAAAACACATCTCCAGGTATGCTTTTAAGTAACAACATTATAACATGGCTTAAAGCTCACAAGAGTCCATTTTGTGTAATATCCTCCTGAGTCCTGGCCCATTCATTTGTGTCCTTTAGTGGACATCGAGTTTAACGAGTCTATCTTTTAATTGTTTTGAGATAGACTCTAGTTTGTGGCTGCACTATGATTATAATAATAAAATAAATAAATAAATAAATACAAATGAATGAATGAATGAATGTGTAAATAAATACTCAAATAAATAAGAAATAGATAATACATAAAAATAAATAAATAAATTAATTAATTAATTAAAAGGGAGTCTAAAAACTTTTTGAGGCAACTGTAGAAGCTTGTCAGAGATGTTTGTCATTAAAAAAACATGGATTTAACACCAAAATGTCCCCGACGTCCATTACAGAGGACATGCTACAACATTATGAATAAATACAATTAACAAAATGTAAATGCTAAGGTGTTCATTTACCTCCAAATAGAAAATTAAAATAATAATAATAATAATAATAATAATAATAATAATAATAATAATAATAATAATAATAATAATAATAATAATAATAATAATAATAATAATAATTTAGATACACTTTTTTTTCTTCAGGTCCCAGGAGGATATAGGACCTTTAAAGGAGAATTAACGTTTTTTACAATCTGTCATTTGGAGCATTTCCCGAGATGTTTTAGATTTGCAATATCCGTAACGTGAGTTCTCGGGGCATATGTTTGCGGTCTCCAAATAACACAAAATTTAGCTGTTCAAATCACAGAAGATCGCTGTGTCAGCGTAGACTTTAAGTGGAGTTAAAAGCAACCTGTAATCCGAGATTTATCCATAATTTTGAGTAGATGAAGAGGCCAGTGCGCATGTGCTCAGTCACAGCTTATTTCGCTCTCAGCTCTCGGGACCCAAACATGAAACGCAAAGCTGTAAGACGTTTGGACCATCGTGTTTACAGTACCTACGTCAGTCAGGACAATTTTATACCAGCAAAGGAAAAGAAAGAAGGCCAGCGGATTCAGCGCACGATTCTGAGAAGTAATGTGAAACCGATGGCTGTTCTCTGCGCTGCTCCTTAAACTGTCTCCGCTTCATTTTTCCGTATCCTTTCTGTCAGCCGTATACTCCTCTTCAGTCCTCAGTCCTCCATAAGTCCTCTTCAGCCTCAAAGTCCGAATCTTCTGCCATGTGTCGCTCGCAACAGAAAAGTTGCGTCTTCTTATCTGCGAAACAGCTGGGACTTCAAGCATGCGCACTGTCCTCTATGATGAAATGAAACTATAGCTGGATATCGGGTTTTAGGCCGCTTTTGACTCCACTTAAAGTCTACGCTGACAAAGCAATCTTCTGTGATTTGAAAAGTGCTAAAGTTTGTGTTATTTGGAGACCGCAAACATATGCCCCGAGATCTCACCTTACGGATATCGCAAATCTAAAACATCTCCGGAAGTGCTCCAAATGACACCAAAGTGCTATGGGTGAGTAAAACAAGTTGTGGCCCTGTCTGCACGACAATGTTCCTGGGGTTTTTTTTATGCGGGGTGAAATAAAGTCCTGTCCACACACGTGTTGGATCAGTAAATATTCACATCAAGATGAGCTGAGTGAAAACGATGTACTACATAATGTCACACCGATAAGTGGCGCTGTAAACAGGAAACAGCCAGAGCCCCCAGACACGCAAGACTACAAAGAGCACATGCGCATATAGTCCTTTCTCTTTCGTAAACAAGCAAACACTCGTGTGTTAGGGACCGTCAACCAATGCGAAATAATTTTGTCCCCCTGCTCCACCAATGTAGCAGGGACTCACGCCTGTAATGTGAAAATGTTGACGGTCCCTAACATAGACAGACGCCACAGAACGAAGATTTGAGCTGAGCAGAGTTTTTGCCTATAAATCGATAGTTAGTATTACTTGCTATCGTTTTATTAGATAGACATTAACAAGTAGAACTCTCGTTAACCTTGGTCGTGTTATTCAGGCAAAATGCTTGTTTGGATCTTACTACGGGAATGTTAAACATACTCGGACATTATGTTGGCTTTCCTGCGAGAATATACAACCGGGGACCATCACCAACGGGCAGCTATATAGTTGTGTGAATTTGTGTAAAGAAAACAAAAATGCTTCTATATATTTTTGTGTGTGATACTGCATGTGCCTGTTTGTAAAAGGTAAATTTTCATTCAATAAAAAAGACAAGAAATGGTTGCTCTTTTTCTTTATTTACAGCACACAACACACTCAAATTGGTATGTGCTCCTCATTGTCCACTATCTGCCTTTTCAGCGATGGCATCTTTCCAGTTTTAAAATACGTGTTTAGCTTTGAATTGGCAAACACTCGTGTGTTGTGCGTACTGCCAGGCCACGATGTGTGTAATTGTGCATGCGTCTCCGCTGGGGTTGCACTGCATAGTATAAATAAACTTAGAAATGTCCGCATAACAAACTCAACTCCATTCTCCGCCATGGTTGTTGTTATCTGGTCATTACCAGCGGAAGGCGCAGGGTTACCTTCTGGTCACTGGTCACGGCATCGCGACGTCATCTTTTTCCCAAAAGGCGCGTTTTTGCCCGCCCACACGACAACGCGACCCCCGGCGTTCTCCGACTTCTCCACTCTGGAACCCGTTTTTGAAAAACACCGTTTTCACCCCCCAAAAAACGCCGGCACCGTGTGGACGACTGGCCCAAACGAAGACAAACGTCCCCGTTTCCACCAAAAAACGTTGTCGTGGGGACAGGGCCTCACGACCGAAATAACAGGGCCTAAGGCTCAGATTGTAAAAAACGTTAATTCTTCTTTAATGAATAAACTTGACTGACAATGAAAGGATTACACATGGTTTAATTAAGAAGAAGAAGAAGAAGAAGAAGAAGAAGAAGAAAACTCTATTTTGGCAACATGGTATGGATTTGGAATAAATGACTATAAAGAATCATCAAAAAAAAAGCTGTTGCCATCTTCATTGTGTTCTGGTGAATTCCTGTAAGAAATTACAGTCATAACTTTGATACAAAGATCCAAAGGACTCACACCTCTGGATCTTTGTAACATTATGTCATCTCATTGCTTCAAAGCTTTTTCCCTTCGATTGGGAAGTCAGAGGAGTGTGACAAGAGACTGGTGGCATTCATAATTGAACAGCTACACTGCCACATCCGAGTTCCCCACGTAGCACCAGCCCCAAGATGAGAACATATGAATGGCAGAACACTAACTTGCAGCTCCTCTGAGACTGGATGATTTAACAGGCTGTCAAAATGATACAATGTGAGAAACCAGTACAGAGCCGAAGAAAAGAGCTCAAATAGCCATAAAACAGCTATTTAAATGTAAGGCTTAGGAGGTTGAGAATCATGATCTCAATATGTCTCTGTGTATTAAACTAGGACTATACAAAGATGTAAAAATACGTGAAAGATTTGGTGGCTTCTTCTGCTGTACCTAATATTTACTGTCTTGAAGGCTCATTTTAGGTTGTTTTCAGCAGTCCAAATGTATCCCTCATTTAACTCGCATCGTAATTATTAACAGAAATTAGTTTATAAGTTATTATTAGTTCCACAACTTTCAGAGGACAGAGAAGAGTTTTGCGTCATAGTAATGCCACCAACAACTATCAAGCAATTCCTAATTATCAGGCAATAAACCCCTTTATAATTAGATGCAGGCGGACACAGCGGACTTATTTTGACCCCCAAGAGCTGTTTATGCAATATATCTGTACCTGGACAAACTTTGATCAAATACATGGGGAAAATCAGGTAAAGAATTCAGTATTAAACACTGGTACTAGAATGAACTGAATTTGAAATGGCCCTCAAAAGTGAATGTGTGAATAGATAGATATTTTTTTGTGATCCCAAAGGAAATTCAAAGTTCAGCAGAAGCAACAATGAAACCAACATAATATTAAAACATAACATAACATAATAATCATAATATAGCAATGAAGAAAGTGTCCCAGTCAGGTTGTTTAATTTTTTGTGTTTCACAGCCCAATCAGGACCACATATTTGCCAAGGCTTTTAGTTCACCCACCAACTGGAGGTTGGTACACAAGGATACGTAGGATACTGTGCACAGTTGTTGTGTCTCAAGGCGATACACTCTGGCATTATTGCACAAAAGAATCTTCAGATGGCTTTCTTTTATTGACCTCATATCCATAATCATAATTACTTTTATTATTCTCCCAGGGAATATTCTTATGCAGACTATATTTTTATGTGTGCTTATTTTTTTTCTGTAAAAGGGAAGCTTCAGAGTCTTGACAGCGGTGCCACAAAGAACAGCTTTGAATGATGTGGGAAACACGCCTCAGCGGGAACTGCACTGGCTGTCATGAACATGAGGAGGAAAGACACTGCATGGCCCACAATAAAACCAGCGCGCTAATTACACTCTCTTTTGAGGCATTCAGCTCTCATCTGCACCTACTCCCTCATCACCCAAAAAGCAGACACAACAGGACCGTTTACACCTGCAACAAGGTCCCCCAGAGACCATTAAACAAAACCAAGTCCAAAATGAATCTGCATACTGTGATGTTTGGCCAAACAGTAAATCCTTCAGGATTTTCAACATTTGTTTTATATATATAGACACACTCAGGTGGGCAACAGCAGACTGTAGGGTTTGCAGGGTTCTTAGTGGCTTTTCAAAAACATTTTGCTTTCTGTTTTGTCCACCCTCACCAGCCTACACTAAATGATCATTAGTTTATACACTCCTAGTAGCTTGCTACATTTTACCAGCAAATGGGATGGTGCAAAGTGTTTGCATTTAAATCAATCTTCCGAGCACTTAGACCCTAAACTGATGGTTCTGCCTGATTACAATGTTTTCACAACTGTACAGCTCATCCATTTATACAAACCAACTGTCATGACAAGACCAGTTCAGAGTTGCCTGCCAGTACATTTTCATTATATTAACTACACTTTTGTTGAACAAAAGGTGAGTTGGTGCACTCTCTCTGTCCTCAAACAGTGATTACTATTGTGAAACATTAGTAGGTGTGGGGGTGAAGTTTACATCTGGACCAACAGGTGAGTCCAGCTCATATTTTGCCATGTGGGTTTATTATTAAATTGCTACAGGCCACTAATAAGACAATTGGTCATAACACATGACCTTTATGTCTTAATTATTTCATTCTAGATTATTAGATTTGGTCTGCATTTGAAATTGCCTTCAAGCTAGTCCAGATAAGCTACCTTATGTTTTTCCATTTACAGTTGTATAGATCCAATATAGCTAACCTCCCTAGTTTTACAATATATTTCTTTGGATTGGAGACAGCAGGTTTTATGCTGTTTGCACACTTTATACCTTAGTTATGTAAAATTTCATCTTATTTATATGAATATGTGTAGGTTCATTTCTACAGTCGTATTATGCCATCAAATAGGGCTCCCACTAAAGGTAGCACATATCAACAGGCCAATTTATCCATTGAATAATGCTCCCACTGTAGAATTACCATTATTAACTCATTTATATGATTTTGGGTAGAGGTAGCTCATTTTGACAGGCGTATATCTTCTATCTAATAAGGCTCCCACTAAAGGTAGCGCATTCTGACAGCCCATTTAATCATCATCAAATAATGCTCCCACTGTAAAATCACCATTATTTACTAATTTATACGAATATGGGTAGAGGTAGCAAATCTTGACTATATCTTCTCCCATATAATGCATCCACTAGATGTAGCATACTTCACCTTTGTGATACTGGGGACACTGAAGACGGGACAATGCAATTCAATTTTATTTATAACGCCAATAACAATGCACTTGTCTCTTAGTCATGATGGATGAGGACAGAAAAGGGGACAACAGAAGAAACATTATAACAAACATTTATTTCAAAAATATACAGGATCCAAAGAGGGAAATTTATCCCACCTGTGTCTCGGGTAATTCAAATCAACAGGACACCGGGGTCCCAGTAAGACTCTTAGCCTGCACGGATTATTAAAAAGAGGCCCTGTCCTTGGAGTATAGCTACTTTCAAAACTATAGGTGCCTGTGCATATTAGAGCCTAGGCAACAGTCATTGTCTTCCTCACAAGAAAGTTTCTCACTCAAGTTTTTTTTTTCCCCCACAAGTATTCATCTTTTTTTTCTTTTTTTCTTTTTTAAATAAATCTTTTATTTAATGTGTGAAACTGATTCTGTCATCACAATAATGACCAAAATGGACCAGGGCATTAGCCTGTAATAGTACGCTGCCTGTCTTAGAGGGAGCTGGAGGTTTGGAGCTCACACATCAGATGCAGGTGTCCAAGCAGAGGAACATGAGGAACATCATTCATGTTCCGAACATGAATGATAAATGTGTTAAGTGTGACAGAGGGTTGAGATGATAGATGCTGCAAATTGATGAAGTATCAGCGGCGATTAGAGGCAAATCATTGATTTGGTTAAGTTGGCAGGTACACTCACGATAGTCGATTTCTTTCATGTTCACAAAGAGGAAGAGCACATCACGCAGGAACCACAGGCGCAACAAAAGACGAGCGCTATGGACAGTTTCAAATAAATAAATAAAAAGTCATGAATACACTTTTGACGAACCGTTTGGCCTTAGGCAGTTACTAGCACACGATAGCGCTATGACACAAAGCCTACCATCAAGAAAGCTCACTTTGATGTACAGACCTCATCGAGAACTCATCTGGAGCGTGGGAGCGTGAGCTCAGAGCTCACATCTGTGTCAAGCTCCCACTCCCACATCCAGCCCGAGGTCGCCACTGAAAGAACTGAGTCCATTTTATGTGTTTATGATGGTTTAGAAAATATACAGACCGATTTGAAAGTAGACTAAAACACAGCAGAACCACCGTGCAAAGTACACGTAGGCTACAAGAGAACGAAGAAAGAGCAACAAGTAGGAAAGCCTGCTTTAATATTTATTACTTAGGGTATACGTAAAAAGTCCATTGAAAAGACAGAGAGTACGATCTGTAACAAAGTATTACAAAGCCAAATCAAATGAATACAGATCTTTTATAGTACAAAACACTGCTTACCTTTTAACGCGGGACGTAGAAACCCGACTGGACGTGCGCGTGTGGAAACCAAATGATCAGCGCGCGCTACAGCCGAACACACGCGGAGCTGGAGATGTTCAGCCGAAGCTCCGCGCGGTGGGACGGGCTCAGTCCACAGTGAACATCTGTGAGGAGCACATCTGTGAGGAGCGCATCTGTGAGGAGCGCAACTGTGAGGAGCGCATCTGTGAGGAGCACGTCTGTGAGGGGCACGTCTGTGATGAGGAGCACCTCCACGCGCTGAGGAGGGAGCAACCACATCAGGCGCAATCAAGGCTCAAGTAACACAGCGACCATTTAATCTGTATTGGCTTCATACATGTGAAGTCTTTCTGTAGCCTTACTTTTAAGGAATCTACACATTTTTTCCTTAAAAGGGGTGCACTTTCAAATAAACAACAGGTGTTTCATTAAACAGAATTTCGTGGTGTAACGTTTCTGATGGGGTTCTCCTCGTACTCAGCGTTATTCCTAAAAGAAAAGGTCCATAGGGCACCTTTAATAAAACGTGCTCAGCTCAATTATGGTTTCCATGTACAGCTGCCTGCAGGCCAGTGACCAGTACAAGGGGCAAAGCAGACACATCATTTTATATGGAAAAGGATCAAAGCACAATTTAAAGTCTTTTAGCTGCCGCCTCCTGCAAAAGTGATGAAGCCAGATGAAGTCATCTCTGTCATGATGATGCTCTTCCCTGTGCCCCAGTGCAGCTGGCTCTTGGTCTCTTTGGTTTTGTGGAGCAGAGGCAGTCTGCAGCTGACAGATCAGCACAGACCAGGGGACAATTAGGAACGCGTGGGAGAGACAGCTGGACCTGTTGCCAATTATTCTATGGCCAGGCAGGCTCCACGTACACTGTAACAGGAGCAACATGTACATCTAATACTGCTCTCATACTCGACTTATAAAACATGCTTTTTATTGTAGCAATAACACAAGCCACTGAAAATAACAGATGTTTATCATTTATTCAACATGTAACAAGAGGAGTAAAAGAAAAGTGTTGTGTGAGCAGGTTATGTGGGCGCAGGTGTCTTTAGAGTCCATTAAAGTAGTCCATGGTCAGTAGAATGGCCGTCTCAGCAGCATGCCCTGTAAGTGTTTGACCATGCGGTCTGAGGGCAGCATCAGGCTCATCTTCCCCTCATCCTCCAGCAGGTGCTCGATGTAACAGGACGAGCCCAGCAGGAGGTGCCCCGTGGCCTGCATGGAGAAGACAGTCCAGCGCAACGCTTCTCTGAAACACAAGGAGGAGGCTACAGTAACGCACACAAATATTAGGATTATATGGTTTACATGAAAATCTGTTTTGTTTGTTTAGGTTTGTCTTCTTATTTTAGTGGATTCTGGCCTTCCAGAGAGTCAGATGTGAAAGATATAACAGGCCTGTACTCCTGATGAGGTGCATGATCCTGATCATGCACCTCAAAATAAACAGCAGGGATTACATAATGTGCCAAAATTAATCCCACTATAATCAACCTTTATTGTCATCTCTGAACAGCCTACTTCAGTTCTAACCTGTAGTTTGGTGCCACTTTACAAATGCATTAAATCAGAGGAAGAGCGTGGTAACTGGGACAGAATGCATACAAAAGACAGTATACTCACTTTAACAGTTTTTTAGCAGCATAGCAACGTAGATCATAGGAAACAGAATAGGCCCCATACAAAGTGGCCTTCACGTTCAAACAGCCAATGAATTCTTTGGGGTTGTTCTTGTAGAAGTCTAATGTGATCTTTGCCACATCTGTCCGGTCCTGGTCACACTTTCTGAGCTGATCCTGGGGGCTGCTCTGTGGAGACAGAAACAGGGGACAAAGGGGAAAATCTTTACCAGAAGCAACAGAATGGCTAAGAGAGACTAGATTGACCATTACTATTGTCTGCATTGACTACTTGTGTCACTAGTGATGAGAGACAGTAACCAAAGGATTTCTGTACATTTATCATTTTATATGGACTTGATCAGTGGTCTTTCTTCTAATCATAGCAAGATATAAACATTTTCTGTAGCCAGTATTACGTTATTAAGTGGTCAAACAGAGCAAGCCCCTAAAGACAATGAAATACACAAGTTACACATATAACATACGCACTGACTCCACCTGGTGGCAAAAAGTTGGAAACACACTCACCAAAATTGGGCTCCACTTCTGACCTTTGTCCAAAACCATGAGAACAGTGTTTACAGGCAATGTCTGAAAGAAATCTTCTGTGTCGATTTCTGTCCCATCCTCATCCAGCACCAGCTTGCTCTCATATGATATGGACAGTGACTCTTTGACCTGCAGCAATCATATGTAGCCTGTGGTCACCAGCTGAACAAAACAAGAAACTAAAGCCCTATATATTTCACTATTTTCTGATCCATGTTGTAATGTTTCCCCATTAGAAATGCACCTGGGAACACACCTTTTGTTTCGTTTCATTCACACATGTTCTTCCCTCTAGCCACCTTGTGATGTTGTGGTAAAAAAGTATTTAACTTGAAGACTACTGCTTCATGACATCACAGAGAGACTGATAATAAAGGATCACTCGAATGTGTGAATGAAACAAAATACAACTCCGGGTAAGTTTTTGAGGAGATAATAACATTCTAATACGGCTCATAAAAGTCCATTTTGGTAACATAGAACCCTTTAAAACAGTCCTCTGTCTCTCCATCTGTTACCTTGTGAAGCAGGTCCTCCAGCCCGTGTGCGGTGAGACCTTTCTTCAGGCTGCGGTCCGCGTTGGTCACCCTGAATGGTTTAGGCCGTGGAGGAACTGTCAAACTCCTGATCACAAGAAGAAAAGAAATATTTAGCTCTGACAGTATTGGTCCTGTATCCTGTATAAATGACTGTTTCTTACTTGGAAAGAGATAAAGGTGCAAGAAAGCTGATGCATTTTGAAGCATAATCCATTACGGAGTTGTCTACAATAAATAAAACACAATAAATTAACCCACCGAGATCAAAAAGTAGATAATAATAAATACCCTTATATAATTCTGAAAATCCTGTTATTTGGTCATCCTGCCATTTGCTCAGAGTACAAGATTGGTCTGTCCACACGATCACAGAGCAAGCTCACTTTGTTTCCACATCTTGCGCAACACAACAGCTGAACTTTGTGCTCCTGACTGTTGAGCTGCTCGTCATCTATGGAGCGCTCCCATATGAGCTCACCGACTGACTGTTCTGTGACCGCTTTACATTACAGCTGATCAGATAAAGAAACAGTGCCTATGAAATGGGTAAAAGCAAGAAAGTGGGGAAATTAGGTCTGTCACGATAATTTATATATTGACTTATCGTTGAGTAAATGATAAAAGGAGCATTAACTTGGGGGGGGTCAATATTTATTGTGGGTACACTTTGTTTACTAGAGGGTAGCTGTTGAGGGTTGAATAAATAATTTTCATGAGTCATTATAGATACAAACTACTAATATTAAAATACATTTTTATTGGCACTCATGTTTACTTTATTGTTCATTTATTGTTTCATTATTTTTTGAATTTTAATTTCTTATTGGGACAGGCCTAGGAACAATATTGTTCATATAAGCTACATCAAATGCTGTATCATCTTATGTTTTTATTCAACCAATTTAAAGGTAAAGAATTAGCTCTTGTACTAGTTGTGTTTTGTTTCATTCATACATGTTTGAGTAACCCTTCATATTAGTTTGTCAACATCTGTAAAAGGTCAAAATGCTGTTCCAACTTGTGATGCCATGAATGAAGCAATAGTAAACAACTCCCTTTTACCTTTTATTCAGTAGAGATGGGGAAATTACAGGGCTGAAATTATCCAAATGATTCTAGTGAAGATGTGTGGGGTTTAAAACTACAGCGCAGCACTTCCTGTATTACATGACATCACAAGGTGGAGTGTTTGTTTGAGAGAGGTTAGTGTGTGTGTGTGTTTTATGAGAAAGCAACATTATAAACACATGGAAATGGAAAACTACTTTTTACTTAGTTACTTACCATGTTTTAAGTTATTTTTTTAAGCTATTATTTATTCTAATGATCGGTTTTTAGCTCTGTCTACTTCAAGAGTGGACACATGCGGTCAGTACATGAAAAAAAGGCAAAAATGTAAAAGAAGTGTAAAAGTACAAGCCTCCTCACCTCTGCAGAGTCCAGCCTGAGCCTCGCCACGAGACAATCACCAACACGTGCGCCCAAAGTGAGCTCCAAACACTGCGCTGTTTTAAGGTCTAATCTCATGAAACACAAGGTGATTCATTTTCTATTAGGAAACTTAACCTTTCCCACAATTTCTACATGCACAATCACAGACTGAGTCATGTTTACGAACACGTCTAGTTGAACATAGCCCATGTAACTAAAGGATGCCCTCTAGTGGATAATTGGCACAAGTGCAGCTTAATCTGTCCTCTAGTGGTACCAACCTTGTACTAGGCAAAAATCACAGGGTAACCTAGTGGATTGTCATTACAAATATATGTTCTTGTTTAAATCGATGCCCATGCTCGATTCTGTGTCAAATGCACTACTTTTTTTCTATTTTAATACAAACACTACACTCTAACGTTTCACCTTCTTTTAAATCTGAAACCAGGCAGAGGGGCTTGTGTCTGGCTGTGTACATGGCATGCCACAGTGTTTGGGAGCGGTCGACGGGACCCACATTGAAATCAAGCAGCCATCATCATCCAACGCCATGGACTACATCAACAGAAAGGGTAAACATTCCTTAAATGTACAGGCAGTGTGTGACTACTCCACAACTACTGTGAAGAAAGAAGTGAGATCATGGACAGACACTGTGTGGTGAGCAGAGGGGAAAAGGGTCAGAAGAGTGCTTACAAAGTTCCTTGACCCTTGAAGTCTGTTTTGTATGTACCACTGCCACTTCTGTACCTTGCTTTCTTTTTTTTTGTAAATGTGCCAATCACTTTGCATAGTGTTGAATGAGAATGTGAATGTGATGAAAAGCTTTTCAAATTGTGTACACATTTTGGTCAATGGGTGCTTTTGGTCGGCTGAAGGCCAAATTTGCATCCCTGAGAAAGGCGTGCCAGACAATTTACACATACTTCTACTGTGAACAGACCATGGACATGTGTGATGACCAGAAATACACCCTTCCTAGGGTTGGGCGGTAATACGGTAATACGGTATACTGCGGTATCTAAAAATAGCAACGTATCAGATTCATTTAAAAAAAAAAATCTTGCCCTAATATAATATTAACTATAATTAATTTAATGCCTAAATAAAGAGTGTTTGTCCAGCACTTATGTATGTGTGGTTGTGTTTGTTAATTTAATACTATTACAGTTTAAAACTAATATTACTATCGGAGAGATGACGTGTTGCGTCGTCACGTGACATTACCGCTCAGAAGGGAGAAGGAGAAGACAACATGACAGACCGCGCTGAGTTGGTCCCAAAGTAAAACACAACGTCTGCAATTTGGCAGCATTTCAGATTTCGGCCAAATGACAAGGGAGAGCCGGGAAATGTCAATGAGGCTGTGTGTAAAATGTGCATGCAGACTGTGGCGGTGTTCTGGTGAAACATCCTACCCGTCGAGAGATAACAGCGGCACTGTGGAGGAGCAGAGGCAACTGCATATTGTCACCAGTGTAGTGCACTCGTGAATGTATGCATAATTCACCTTCTTAACTGTGTTGTTACAGCTTTGCCATGCGGGTTTTGCTCAGTTCTTGGTTAAGCACCTGGTTATAAAGTCACTGATTCTGATAATAGTTGCGGTCCCTTTAAAAAAGGCGTGACGTTTGACATGCTGCTTTTGTGTTCTAGCGCAGCGCCTTTCTGATATTCTCGCGTGTTAAAAACAACTCACCGTTTTTGAGTCTGAAATGTGAGAAGTTTTCGGGTTTCTTATTACAAACGCAACTTCCACACGAGGCTGTTATTCTGGGAGATGAAGACCCCCTTCTTTGGTGGAAATCCAATGGAGTCAGGCGCTTTCCTCTGATAAAATACCTGTGTGTTTGTGCCACAAGCTCCATCAGAACGGGTCTTCAGCACCGCGGGCAAAGTTGTCAATCCACAATGTGCCTTACTCAAGCCGGAAAAAGTGAACATGCTGGTTTTGCATTCAATAGCTTAATATTTTTATTTTCAATAAGGAGTAGCTTTTTCTGACGGACGAAAACGGTCCGGGATGTTGTATAGTTGTACGTTTAATTTATTTGATTCATGTTAATAGATTTTAAAAATATACAAACGAGCAGTATTTTCCACTGCGTTCTCAGGACAGGGTTATATATGCACATTTTCGGTTATGTCTTGTTATTTATTGTTCAGATTTTCTTATTTGATAAGATCAAGTATTTTATTTGATTCCTGTTGGTTTGTTAGCTTTAGCCCACAGACAGTGTCATTTCGTTCCGTCGGTTGGCTGCTGTATTTGCACTTTAAACATTTGTTAATAAAAGTTACTAATTTTGCACATGTTTTGTTATGTTTTCAGTATCATTAGGCCTATGTAATGCTTGCTATTCTGTTTCTGAACGGTATAGGTGCAAGCTGCCATTTGGCGAGGCCACTCCACTGTAGTGCTGTTTTTTTTTTTTTAGCCTTAGCAACGGTAATACTGTATACCCCGGGAAAATGTGGACACGGTTTAACGGTATAAAAATTTGGATATCGCCCAACTCTACCTTCCACACAAAGCACCTGACCTGCTTTGTGTGAATCACTGTCACGATTGGACATCGCATTCATCTTTGAATAGAAGTGACTTTATAGATCTATTGATCTTTATTACATTGATTTATTGATCTAGCTTTTCTTTTCAATAAACTTGTAACTGAACCATTTCTTCACTTTTTTTATTGGACAAGAATGCTTTTCAAAATGTTCACACGATATACACAACTGTACAAGTTATATGAAAATGCTTTTCAAAATATTCAGTTACTTATATACAACTATGCACGCTAAGAAAACAATTCTGATTTGTACACACAGGAGGAACTATTTACAAATTCTGTACAAGCGCGATGTTTAGACGTCCGCATCATCCTCTTGCAGCAGTGAGAAACCTGCAGAAGTGCGTGTATGTGGGGTGGTGTGTGATGGTGTGTGGCTTGGTGTGGCGTGTGATGGTGTGTATGAATCGGCAGGAGGACGCAGTGTGTGCAGGTAAGGTGGTGCTCCATGATGTGCGTGCATGTGTGGAGCGTACAGATGTGGAGCAGGGGCTTGCTGTTGTTGCTGGAGCAGTAGTGTCTGAAGCATTTCAGACACTACTTTCTGGATGGTGCTCGTGATCAGTTCTATGTTGGTGCTCAACCACTGCAGGTTCTCGATGGCATTCCTCTCTGAAACCTCCAGGAGCTGCAGCATTCTTCTCTTTATCTTGAGATCCTCCTGCACGGCTGCTTCTGCTAGAGCCTTCCTCTTCAGCCTGTCACCTCTGTGGTTATCAAGTTTTGCCTTAAAAACAAAGTAAATAGATTTCAGAATGCATCACCACCCAGTAGCAAACACTTTACAGCACACACTTACATACATTTAACCATAGGCACATCATACACACACAGAGAGAGAGAAAACCATGAACTTGCTTACCTGAAGCAAATTTCTCCAACGGTCGATCTCTGCAGCAGGCTCCAGAGAAACTGGTTGTTCTATGGAGGACCGTGGAGAATCAGGTGTCGAGGTGGAGCCCGAATCTTCCACCAGATCAGCACTCTCGAAGCCCGATGCTATTCCGTCGGTTGCAGGCGTGCCACCCCAGATCTCTTGGCACAGTTCAAAGAATATTAAAACCACACGCCTGTGGCCACTCCGGCGCCCAGAGTCGACGGCATGCCAGTATTTGTTTCTCACCCCTTTCAGCTTTGCAGTAACCTGGGCCTTTGAGATGCTGCTGGGATCGTGAGGAAAGTCTGCAGCCGTGTCCCCGGTGGGGTACTGCTGCCGAAAGGCAAGAGTAATATCACCGTACTTGCTCTGGCATGTCTCCCAGTCCACCTTCTCTTGGTATTTACTGCTCTTGTAGTTAAGTGTCACTCGCAGGAGTAACTCCACTTCATCGTCGGTCCAGACAAGAGATTCGTTTTTTCCTCGCGTAGTCGCTGCAATCTTCGCTGCCATCTTCGCTGCCATCTTCGTGTTCTTGTTGAAGTTTGTCCGGCGTGGTTTTCGTGCAGGTAGAAAAAGGGGTGCATGCGCATGCGCCGTACTGCGGTGGGACGGGCTTACAGCGCACAGAGGCGTGCATAGAGGCGTGGCATGTGTATTGCGTCGTTTTCAGCAAGCGTTCCATTGCCATGTGTACGTGATATTTTACGTGTTGCATCGCCGTGTGGATGTAGCCTTTCGGTCTCGCGTCCACATGGTACCAGCGTTCTGGAGAACGATATTTTTTGGTAACGGGTTCCAGAGTGGAAAACTCTGGCAACATTACCGTTGCGGATTTGTTTACGCCTACGTCACAACCACATGGCCAGAACAAATGGCAGCCTCTCACAACATTAATTTGTAACAAGACAACGACCATGGCGGACACCAGAGTAGTAGTAGTAGCAGTGCTGCAGTCACTGCTAAGTTTACTTGCGTTATTGAAAAAAAAGTACTGCAGCTTACAGCACAACATGCGCCAGATTCTTTTAATCCCGCCTGCTCCATCTCCGTGCTCCCCCGAACCGTCCGGACCATGGCCACAGGAGCTCTCCTCGGTCTGTGCGTAACGAAGTGTGGGCAAACTGTGCGTAAGGCAGTGGAGACAACAGTCTGTTATCACCCACCCAGAACTCAGTTATTACCTGGTTTAGATTCGATTTAGATTTGGTTTATAAATGGTTTACGCAGAATGGAGAGAGAACTTTCGGATGATAATAATTGAGTCACTGTCTGCAGTGTTTTCGGATAATTCATGTATCTCCAAGTGTATGCGCGAAACGGACGTGTCGGGAACCTGTCCCGAAGGTCTCCCGAACGTGTCATGTGTCCAAGTAGAAGTTAAAAGTCCATTTTCGTGTCCTTTAGTGTCCTGTAGTGCCGCTTACATATCAGAATCAGAAAGACTTTTATTGCCATTGTCAAGTGAACAGAATTCACAAAACTAGGAACTTGTCTCAGTGATAAGGTGCAAACATAAAACACTAAATAATAATAGTAATAACTAGAATGTAGACACTAAATAATAATAATAATAACTAAAATATAGCTATTGTAGCAGATTGGATTATTGAGGTCACGTTTGCATCTCACGTTTGATCTTGCTGGGTACGGTGACTGGATGGTGGATTTGGGCAGAGGATATTTAAGTAGGCATCGTGACTTGTCAGGTGAACTTCCTCGGCTTTGTGTTGGTGGCGCGTAGCACGAATCTGCTGCTGGAGCTGCTTTAGGGCGAGCGTACGCTCAGACTGGGTAAGTTATTGCGTCTTTCATGCGTCCGTTAATTGGGTTTATTAGTGTTACATCCGCGGTTTGCTCTGTAGATTGCCTGGTATTGGTGGTTGGAGCAGCATTATGCGGTTTGTGCGGCTGCTCTGAGCTGGATGCCTCTGAGCGGTGAGTCTCACCCTCGCGTTTGTTTAGTGGGACTTCGTGAAACTTGCGTTGTGACACTGCAATTTCCCCATTGTGGGACAAATAAAGGATTATCTTATCTTAATTATTTCTTTTTTTTTTAATTTGATGCAGGCGGCTCCTACCGACAGTAGTTGCTTCTATTCCATCCCTGGCCGCTACCAGTGGTGATCAGTTCTCGCTCGACGGTGTAGATTTGCAGAGCTCAGCGTGTCTAAGGCTCCAGGCTGCTGTTTTGTTCACCCGTGATTCCCTATAAGTGTGTGAGCCGTTCTTGCCTGTGCGCCGACGTCTTTGGAGGCGGTTTGCCATAGTTACGGCAGTGCACGTCTTTGCCATGGTCACAGCGTTCGCATGGCCTGTTGATTTGCTTGTTTGTGTGCATGTATTTTATAACCCACACTAACATACTTTTTCAGTTTTACTTTACGCAAACCTGAGGCATTTCATTTTTATAAGGGAGTTATAAGGGGGTTACTGAATATGCTCTCGCGTGCTTGGGGGTTGCTGCTCTGTGTCCCTCGTAAGCTTATTTGTGTCTGCATTGCACTTCGAACTGTTATTTTCCCTGTGCGTGTTTATTTTTCTCTTTTGTTTGTGTTTGGTTTGCTTTTCTTGCTCATTATCATGTTTTTGGCATTTTCCATTTTTGTGCTTGTTTGAAATTTCATTTGCATGATTTTCTTTTGTTATTTGTGTGATTTTCTTTTTTTGGTTGCAGTGTATAATATGCATGGTGTGATTTGGTTTTTTTGGAATTGCATGGTTGCATTAGTTACGGTATATAGCTGTATTGGGGCAAGGGTATGGGTATAAGTGTTTGTCTGACCATATTTTCCCAGTGACCAGGACATTGCACACCTACTGGTGAAGGACCTCCTCAACTCCAGATCTTGTCCCTCAGTTAAAAGATAAGTGACAGTGTTTCATATAGTAGAACCTCATTTAACGTAGGTGCTCTGTGGAATGAATTCTTCTATTCAAGATTGTTTATTTGTCATATGCAGAATCAACACAAGGTCAACAATGCAATGAAATGCTTAGGATCAGTAGAACCGTTGACTCGCTAAGATGGTCAAGAAAGTGTTGAAGTGTTTGTGTTTTCTGTCCCTTTATTTCAGCCAGGCGTGCTGGGCCTACAGGAGTGGCAGGACGAGTTCCCTGGTGGTGGAGCTTCTTCATCAGTCCACACTTCGGGTGTCCCCTTTTCCTTTCCTACTCACGAGTGGTGTATAGTGTCAGAGGTACCCCTACTTTACGCTTTACTGCCCCTGCCAGTCGTGGTAGCCACTGCCCTGCTCCTCGTTTTCTTAAAGTAGTTGTGTGTCTGTAGAGGCGGGCATTGTGTTATAGGTGTGCAGTGTCCCTGGTGTGCCCTTTTGGGGGAGGGGCGTGAGTGTGTGCGCCTGTGTGTGTGGAGCCAGATATGGCTAGCTCAGACCTATGCTAAAGGTCTAAGAACTGTCTCTCTGTACCACTTGGAACATTAGCAAATAAATATAACTTGGTTGAACTCACGTCTCTGTCATGCATAATGTGCGAACCTGTGTTGCCTGATATCTCTTAAAGGGTTTACTTATTTATCCCTGTGGGCTAACCCCCCATAGGTGGCGTAGTCAGGTTGGTGACAGTCGTATAAATTCCATTCACACTATAATATAAAAAATAATAAGCAATCCAAATAACAAAAAAAAATGCACGAGCTCCTCACAGCTGATCGGCGGGGAAAACCCCCTCTGCCCGCGAGCATGGGAAAATTCATGCCCCGTTTAAAGCAAGCGTTCCATTGCCATGTGTACGTGATATTTTACTGATCTGTCCCAGTGTGGATGTAGCCTTATCTGCTATAGTGCTATATTTCCATGGGCACGAACACATGACTTTTCCTTGTATCCTTTAATGACCAAGTAACATTTAAGAGCTACTCTTCTTCAAAACAGTGAAGTCTGAAATGTCAAAGAAATGATAAGTGAAATGCAAATCTGATTTTTTTTTATTTCACTTGCTTACATTGTGTGTCTGCTGCAGCATCACAGATAAACCACACCAGTGATATCAGTATCCATCTTAAAATAGCTGCAACTTGTCAAATGGATCAAGTATCACAGAACAAAGGTCTATAGAAAGGATCTGTTGAATTCTCAGAGGTCAATATCCTGCTTGTGTCTTTGTTGTGTTATCGGCCATCAAATCCCCAAGTGGTGACGCATGCTCATTTTGCAAAGACTTATTCAGTTGGGCCTTCATACATGATACAGAATAATGCATGACAGTTATCAGTGCCAATAAATTAGACTTAGAAAAATAAATCAAGAATCAGCGCTGTCAGAAGTGGCTGTGACACCCTTGTCACAGTTGGGTTAGCAGGTGAATGAAAGAATAAATTTAGAACAATCACACAAAATTTCATAAACAGAATGCTCTAGGCCTAAACATTGTATCTTTGGCTGTAATCACTATCTTGCATGTTTGGTATGTCGTGTATTGAGATGGGGCGTCAAAATCATATGGGACTTGTTAACCTCAGATTAGAAATACTGCAAAATATCAGTGTCAAGGAATAACGGCATGAACAATGCAATTTTGTAACCTTTTATAGCTTATAACGTATTGGAATGTTGCTAAAATGTTTGGCTGAATACCAAAAAATTATGCATTATTTGAACATTTAACCAAAACATTTCACCTCCTCCTCCTGCCTATCCGAGCCATGAGCTGAGCATTGGCTGCTGCCTTGGTTCTCATGTCCTGGTTCTTGGCCAAGTCTATGAGCACGCTGAGGATGCTGGTGGGCACGTCTAGGGACAGGGCGAAGCGTGATCCAAGCTGGGCTCTCTTGGGAAGCATCTGGGGAGGCAGGCGGGGGGCTCGGGCTTCTCGCAGCCTGCTCCGCTGCTCTGCCTGAAGCAAAGAGTTGAGTGCACCGCTGAGAGTGAGGACATTGACTGCCATTAGGTCTCCCTGTGCACCCTGGTCCACACTCCTCTGGCTCTGCACCCATCCAGACCACAGCAGTGCCAAGCAGAGACACACAGCCACACTGGTCATGGTCGGATCTGGAGAACTGCTGGCACATAAGCACACAAAGATCACAGGCATTTGACTAAAACGGTAAATGTAGTTAGAATTTTGTTGTGTGTGGGCATTGACTTAATATTTGGCATTTATGTTCCATATTTCTATACAAGAGAGTTTTAGAAGAAAGTGCAAAGGCATTCAAAACTACCCCCCTTTCCTAAATTTCAATTTTCAGTTTGGCTCAAAATGACCCCCAATCAAAAGTGAAGCAGTTTCTGAACCCTTAAAGAGTTTCAGTAGTGTTGGCCTCTACAATCACTTTAATTGTAAGTGGTAACATGTTATGCATAGAGAAACATCAGAGTTGGGGAAAAGAGATTTCTGGTAATTAAATCAATAATGATTAAAAGTATAATAACGATACTCACAGTTGAAGACAGGTCTGGACTAATGGGGTGGATCTCTCCTTTATCTTGCAGACTTGTGTTGTGTTTTCAGTGAAGTGACTTGGGTCTCCTTCAGATGTTCAGTTGAATTTCTGAACTTCTTGTATTCTGTGCTGATGGAGACTACGGTTTATCTTTACGTCTGTGGTCCCTCCTCTTGCTTCCTCATTTCCTCCCTACTCATTGGTCTCCGTCTTCTTTTCTAAAAATAACATGATGATGATCGCAATTGCTTTTTTTCTGTAATGAATTGTTTCTTGTCTGTGTTTTTAACATTACATCAACACTCAAGTTCAATGATAAGTAATAAGCTGGACAGGCTGTTGACGTCAGTGTGATACAAAGAAAGAAAATAATTCTATGCGACTGTAAAAATAAGTCGTTTCCCAATTTACCACAGCAGTTTTTCCTTAAAACACTTTTTATTTAAAAATAATTAGAGTGCACCTTTCATAGGTTGGGTGTCAGTCACCCTCTTGTCTCTGGATACATCATTGCTCTGCCTGTAATGTTTCATAGTACGACTTTAAATAGCTCTACCTTACATTTATTCAATTGCAGGTGGTTTTGTAGCTCAAAAATATATTTGAAAAACAGGCATTCTGACCGTGAGCGGGTTGCCTCTTGGGCAAGCGTGATCTGACTTGTTACTTGGTCTGGTTTGGCTTCTATGAAGATAGAAAGGATTAATGCCATACAGGGAAACATTCCAGGCAACGCAATAACATCTTCATGAAGAAAAGCAATAGATGGATCATCCACCAGAAAAGGAACACAATGTACCTTTAAGGAGACAAGTTGAGCAATTACCAAGTTCTATTTTGTGGTGGATGTTATTAAACTCAATGTTCTAATTCTGTAAGCAAGATACTGCACCAAATCAATGCATTATAAAAATGTGCTTTATATGACAAAACGTATTCTTATGCAACAAAGAAGCATGGATGTTAGGAAAAGATAAAAGAAAGCTACACTCATTTCCTAACCCCCAGGCAGCCCATCAAGATATTAAACTCATCCAACTAATGACTGGACTAAATAAACCCCACCCCACTACAACAGCTGAGGGCCCCAAGGCCAATGACCCTCCCAGTTTCCCAGATGTATAAACAGGCCATCCACGTCAGCCACGTATTCAACACATACACCTGAGATCTGAGATGTCATGAGACTCAAACATTTGAGTCAACACACGTTAAGTTACTTCCAGTGGTGGAAAGAGTACTGAAAATGTATGTACTCACAAGTATGCAACCAAATTTGTACTTAAAAAGTATAAAGTATGCATGAAAAATACCACTTAATTACTTTTACTCTATTCTAAACTTGGCTAATTACAAATTACATGTAAATATGCAAGTAAAAGTAAAAAAAAAATCCACACAAGTACCTCCTAAAATAAATTTTTAAATATTTTGGAACAAATTGAGTGCCTGACATCTTTTTCCATAATACCCAAAACATGTACTCAATTACAGGAATGAGTACTTGTTATGAAGTTGCTTTTAACCCCTTTACATCAGCTCACGCAGAACAAACCTCAGAAGCCAATTAGATGTGTCAAACAGCAATTTACCAGGACACATAACCTTTCAAAAAGATTGAGAATCCAAATAAATGTCAGAATATTTTATTTTTGTGTGATTGACACCTTCTATATGTACAATAGTGGACAAACAACATTACAGTCATAAATAGTGTGTTCCTCCCCTGTATTGTGACAGTTCGTCATTGCTGACATTAGAAACACTGCTCTGCCTTAGATTTAACTAGAGGCATACATGGATTTTAACTGTCCAACTGCCTTTTGAAGATTAGGAACTATAGATAAAGTTGACAATTTACCGGTGTTTCAAATAGAATTTTGGACTAGGAGAATAGACTGAGCAAAACAATAAAACTTCTTAAAACCTAAGCCAGTACATAGCACTGCGGATTCTGTTGTAGTCTGGAAGCTGTTCAATGGGACCTATAGAAGAACATAAAACATGTCAAAAAAAAGTCTCTAGCATCTAGGAATATTTGAAATAACTTAAGACAACTCACCAACAGCGGCAATAGCTGGACACTTGTCATAGATATATTTGGTGCAGACATCACGTACCATTTTGGGGGTCACAGCCTTAAAAATAAAGATTCAGTTTAATTTCCCATAAAAGTTCTTTTCTTTAAAAGACTTTCAGAAGTTTGCATCTTGTTCCTCTCGTTAGGTCCATAGTCAGAGGAGAGAGCTCCAACTGAGGTCTTCTGAGAGTTTTTATTTACCCCCTCATAATGGCCACTAAAGGCATCAACAACCTCCAATGGGCAAAGCTTAAGGGGAAATCACAAACTAGCTGACAAATGAGCAACAGTACATGTTAAAATAATGAGAAGACAACTTACATCAATTCGAGCATCCCACTCAGCCAGAGGAATACGGCGGCCATAATTAAGAATATGTCTGCCTATGTCATCACAAATTGGTGTTGTTCCTACAGATATGAAATTGAGCCTTTGATCATCATTTAATCATTCTTTCTTTTGATTCAGAACAAGACAAAATGACAAACCATTTAGTTGTCCAACCAGACTGGCCTTGAGAGCAATCTTCCCCCTGGTTACATCACTCTCTGTCACTGTGGTACACAAGTTCATCCTGTTAAAAAAACCCAAAACTGTTAGCATCCTCCATTCTAATACTCTTCACTGTGCCATGCACGTACTGACCAGGCATTCTGAGACCAGTGCATCATGTCTTCAATGCGGTGTTTATCCGTCACAAAGTAGATGCCCAGCAGGCCGGTGTCGCTGTAGGAAGAGTGAAAGGCCTGGAAGCTGTGACACAGGTTCTCCTCTGCAGACAGTCGAGCGAGACGGCTGCTCAGATTCTGAACAAGACAAAGTTATTAACTATACATAAAGAGAGACAATGGCTTTGGAATATTGCATCATGAATACACTTTGGTATAATTTTAGTAAGATTAGAGTCTCAGTCGGATTATATTATACAATTTTGTTCCTCCCGACAGGTCCAGAGTCAGCAGTGAGACCACTGACCCAGGTTTAAGAGAGGACCATGATTTTCCCCTCAATAATGGCCACTAAAGGCATCAAGAGCCTCCAGAGGGCAAAGCTTAAAGGGGGATGCTATGATGAAAAGTTAAATCAACAATAAACTAATTGATAATAACAACAACCTTTCCACCCCCATAGGTGAGGTCATAGCTGCCGATGATTGAATTAGCCACCATCAGAGTCACAATGTCTGGACTGGTAGCACTGGCACCTTCCACAGCAATGGCAACGTGAGCCAGAGGAAGAGCATCATCACGCATGCCAATCTACAAGAGAATGAGAGCAATGCAAAAAAAAACTGTTTATCTTGTTTTATAGAGTAATCCAGGATTTATTTATTTTTTAATCAATTCTGCCATATACTAAATAGATAGAAATAAAATTTAAACACAGTGGTACCTCATCTTACGATATTAATTCGTTCCAGAAGTGGTTTCGTAACGTGAATTTTTCGTGCTCCTTGCACGTTCCGCGCTAGAGCTAAGAGGCCAAGAACGCTCTTTCAGCGGGAATAAGAGCGGGGCGGGGCAGGCTCTGGTTCTGACCTCCAGAGCCAGGGCGCCGACACTGAGCTCAGAGGCCGAGAAAGGTGCTCTATCGGCGGGCAAGACCGCGGGGTCTCGCTCGGGGTGGGCTCTGGTTCTATGTGATGTCCAGGTCTAGACCAGAACTAAACCAGGTCCAGACCCGGACCGGACCAGGTCCAGACCCGGACCAAACCGGGATCAGACTAGGTGCTCGCCCGCGCGTGCTCAGCCCCGAGGAAGAAGCGCGGCCCGGGCGCTGCGGCTCCATCCCGTGTCTCCCCCCACGCTTCACTATCAACACATTCCTTTGAAAATCTATGAACGTTCGAGTGTTCAAACGAGAGAGAAATGCGAGAAAAGCCCAACTCCTGTCTGAGAAAAGCGTAGAATGTGTGTGGTGAGGCATTTACAGCCCTAAAACATGTAGAACAATTGTAAAATACAAAGTTGTCCTACCTCACGGACCTCTCCCACCCCGGGCCACCTCTGGAACCTAACCCCGTGTGTGTTGATAAAGTGTATTTACGTTTCGGGGCGTGCATCTGAGCGCGCATTAATTGAATTTTTGAGATTTCGCGTTTCGTAACTTGAATTTTCTTTCGTATCTAGAGACCAAAATTTAACGTGAAGGCGTTTCGTAACTTGGATTTTTCGTTTGTAGAGTCTTTCGTAAGGTGAGGTACCACTGTACCAAGGAACAACCTGAAACAAGCCATTACCTCACTTCCACTGAATCTGCAAGGTGAAAGAACTGGAGCAGCATCACCTTCATATTCAAATGATACTCCACTTAAGTGAGAATTTGCCAATCCAACAAGCTCCTCGTGGCTTACTCCTGTATATTAAAACAATGATGAAATATCTAGGAAAGACATTCTGAAATTTTACCAAGGATGACATGAACTCACCTCCAGCGGCAGCCAACACCATGCGTGGAGCTTTGTAATGGCTGTTAATGTAATCTACAAGATCCTGGCGAGTCAGACTCCTGAGAAAATTCAAGCATTACTCAAGAGCACAGAAAGTATTAAAGGAAATGTCCAGATTTAAGTGTAAGGCCAGTACCACATACCTGGCATTGCTTGAGGGCCCCAGTACACTGTGTCCCAAAGGAGTGCCCTGGAAGGCTGTAGCATGGAGTAAGTCCAAGCACACTTCCTGCAAGTTTCCTTCAACCTCCTCCAGCTCACGGAGCACTGTGGTCCTCTGCTGCTCGATATCAGCTTCGTTAAGAGAGCAGCTCTGCACAACATCAGCCAGCAATTCCACCGCTACAGCGCACACAAATGACGAGTCATGGTTTGATTACAGCCTATTGACACTATTTTTCAGTATGAAATATCAAAACATTCTTACCAATGGGCAAGTCTTTGGACAGTGTTTTCATGTAGTATGCAGTGTGCTCCCTGGAGGTATATGCACTCAGATGAGCTCCTATGGAGTCGACCTTCTGCTCCAGTGCAGACTGGGAGTGTTTCTTGGTTCCCTAAGAAAACAGATAAGTAAACAAAGTAGATGTGGATAAACTGTAGGTAAAGCAATTAAACTTACTTTGAAAGCCATGTGCTCCAGGAAAAATCCAGCTCCGTTGTTTTTTTCACTTTCATAGCGACTGCCAGCACTAATCCACAGCCCCACCTGTCACAGAAACAAGTTGCTGTAATCGATTTCAAGACTAGTTCCTTGAGCTTCTATGGTTCTTACAGTGCAGGTGGCATGTCCTGTGTCCTCCGATGCAATCCTTAGGCCATTGTCCAGTGCGGTCAGTCTGGTCTCAGGGGCACCAACCAGACTCTGCGCATAACTGACAGAGGCCTGTCTACGCCTCAAAGACAGAAGTATCGGCTACAGACAGCAAAAACACAAGCACGGAATAAATCATAAAATGCATTGCATTTAGTAGTAGCATTTCTGAATACAAAGATTGCATTGCAAATGAGCAAAAAAAAGCTCAAAAATAAAATAATAAATCAGTTTTATAAAGTGCTTTTCTGGGCACTCAAAGACGCTTTACAAATCATTATTCATTCACTCCACACTTGGTGACGTAAGCTACTTCTGTAGCCACAGTTGCACTGGGCAGACTAACAGAAGCGAGGCTGCCAATCTGCACCAGGAGCTCCGACCACCAATATTGGGATGGGAGAATTGAATAAAAATGGGCTGACGCTTTCAGCTAAACCACTACAATGTTTTTGTGTGTTTTTTTTAAGTAAACAATGCTGTTACTAAACGTGCATCCACTGAGCTAACGCTAGTAGCATGTCACAACAAGAGGGCAAACGAGGACAAGTTTCATTTAGAATGACTGCTGACCCTGTAAACAACCCGACACAAATCCAGCAGTGAGTATGTCACTTTAACAAACAATAGCTAAACAAGACACGACACGAAAAAGATCTACAAACTAATTTTATCGTTGACCTTGTGTTTCAGGGAGGCTAGCTCAAGCCGGCTGACTATAGACAGCTAACGCTGCGCTGTTTGCATCTTAACCAACGATCTAAACAAGATTCTACACAAACGTGTACTCTCAAAGCATCCGAGAACACGAAGAACTAAAAACAACACATACACTGCGTGTTTTAGCGAAGACTCGACCCACAGTGCTCCCGACTCGGCACACGGACGCCGCCATTTCTGCTGCAGATCTGCTACGAGGGGCTATTTCCGGTCCAGCCTTCCTCTGCGATCACTGACTGAAAATCATCCTCCCCCTAGAGGATGTCAGGAGTTATTGTCGAGAGAGTCCGCATCTCTTGAGCATAATAGTATTTCTAGCAAGTACACATTACATTTCAAATCATGGAAGTTACTGTAGCCCACTGTACAAGTTCAAATGGTCCTAATCCTCAACTATCTAACCATTGCTTCTTTCAATACCAACTAACCACTGACTCCATATAAAAATGCTCATAACAGGCACCCCATTGCCAACTGACCAGAGCTCTGATATTGATCACAGAGACAGACTGCTTTATAAAATACCTTAATTCAGTACTACAGTGTGTTTTGTAACTGCTTCTAACATTATACATTTTAAGTTAACTAGTGACTGCTAAAACCTTATGCTTAAAGACCTACTGTAGAATCATGCATCATAAAGTAATTTTCTACTGCTATAAATGGAGATAAAAGAAAAGTAAAATGCATACAGATTTATTCTTCTGCTTTATCTGTAGCCCTGCATTTTTTGCTTGTACTGGTGCATTATCACAAAGTTGGAAGAAGGCATGGCACTTGGATCTTGGTACCCTCTACAAGTAGGTTGATTCCCAGATATTGAGGGCTTGTTACAGCTGCCTAAAAACGAAAAATCACTTTTCAACTTTAACATAGATCTGCTTTAAACTCATTAGGTCAAAAGAAAAATTAGAAAACTCCATGATCTGGCAGTAAATCGTCTCGAAGTTTCCTGTATCCGCAGTGGGGTTTACTCTTCGGTCCAGCACTACTGGGGATAACTGGATGACGATGCTCAGGCAGTTTCAAATGTCTCTATTATTACTGCTATTGCAGAGGTGGTTTGAGCTGTAAGATTTTTATTTATTTAGGTGTGATGGTGTACAATGTCTTTGTCTTTATATTTATTTATTTTTGCCATTTGCTCTCCCACTAATCCTTTCATCTCACCTATCCACTGAATGAAATGAACGAAAAGGGCTGCGTGGAAAACCACAAGTAGCACCTTGTGTAGAACCACACAGTGAGAGGGTTCCAGTCAGTGACCAAGAACCACTGCCGCACATCAAATTTAGTTCCAAGCACCAGAAATGGCTTCTCAATGTATTTCTGTGTTACAAATTGAAAAATTCTTGGTTAACGCTAACTAGCTTATGATTATAATTAAAACAGTACAAATCAGCTCACCTGTTGTAGTTCCTGGTAATTTGGTTCTTTATGGTCAGATTGAGTTAAAATGAAACTCAGATTAAAGTCTAACAAAGCCTCAGACAGAGCAGAGCCTACAGTTAGCATAACACATCAGATGCAAAGTATCAATTGGTCTGTAGAATATTGTGATGTGATCTGAACCCCACCAATTTGTTAATTTAATATGACAACAAACAAATCCTTAAAAATATGATGCTCTCTTACCTCTACCTCTGGACATGGCCCCAGGTTTGATGATCCACATGTTGTCTGTGCCGTCTACGTCTATCTGTGGACAAGCGGCTCTAAGATTCTGCGGCATACATGTACAGATATTCATATCAAAATCACAGGACCTGATCTCTAATCCATTACTGAATCAAACAGCAGTGGTAAAAACAGTAAGACACAAATCAAGATGACACCTTTTTACAAAAACAGTATAGTATTTTAAAATCACACCCACAAAACAATGTACTTACTAAACAATAAGGTAATAATACTGAAGGAACTCTGCTCATTGCATATCAGTGGGCTTTAATGTCGCTTTCCACCTGTCTATATCACTGTGTTCCAAGCTACCCAGAAGGTTTTTACATATTTTCAGGGGAAAGTCAATCATCTCAGGGAGCAACAAGGTTTGGGACTGCTTGGATTGTTTCCTGCTGTCTAAAGATATGTTTACTCAAATTCAGTTCAAGTTCACTGTGCATAGTTGACCATTTACCTTGCAGTGTTTGGTCACTGTGATTGAGTTCCTCTTTCTGCAAAATGTACTTTAAAAGACTGAAGCAGGTCTGTAGTCCTCTGCACAGTCACACAATCTGGATTGTGTGACTATAGACACTAGGGCAGAAATCATTCCGAGTATGCCGAGGTAAATGAGCTTGCATATCCTTGCTCCTCGTGGCCTCGGTTGGGAAACACTGCACTGTAAAATCTATCTTACCAATGAAAGCTTGCTTATCATCTTCTACTCCCAGTCTGTAACAGCGAAGGAAGAAAGTGTCGGGGTTTTCTGGGACAAAGCAATGCAAGTTCCTCAAGTTCATGCACAAGCCCACCTGAAAAAGTAATTTGTCTGAGCAGTTCAAAACAACAATCAATTCTGACTGATTGAACTCTGGGGACAATAAATACTACCAAATAAGTTACAAGTCTTACATAGAATATAAGGTGAACGACAGTAAGAATAATATATTTTTGGTATGTAATTGTTTTAGAATTAGGGAACAACATAGCAATGACCTGAAGGCTGTTAAGAAAAGGGGGACAAAATGTACTTTTGTTGTGAAGCTGCCTGCCTTCTTGAAATGATTTGTAATTTGATCTTTCAGCAAGACTTTATGGTCAATGGCATTTTTTCGATTTGTCCAATAAAAATAAACAGTTTTATTTCGCAGCATGCAAGACTGGAAAGTAAAAGACAACAGTGCAATTTCCAAATAGTCACGTTGTCATGCCTTTATTTACTTTTTGTTTACTCACCATAAGACTGCAGAGTGAGTCCCGTTCTCTTTCCTACTCAACTCTGTGTGAGAGTAGATAATATGTTTGAATTTCACATTTTCTATGCTGACCATCACTGTCGCTTTTATCAGCATTGGTGGATGTTTATGTAGCTTCTTGCTTGTGTCTCTGGATTTTGGGTCAAGGCATGTACCACTCAACCCATCCTCTGTCCTTCAGTGCTTTTCCGATGATGGGATAGTAGCCCTGGACTGAGAAAACTTTATGTGTCTTAAAATATTAATATAGATAGATATAGATCAACCATTGTCTTTTTTCTGTAGTATTTATTGAATTTATTCTACCTTAACAGGATTATCCACTATTATTTTTGGCTTGTTTCGGTCTTTCTGGACCAATATGAGGCAGCACAGAACTACCATCTGTAACATCTTTGTTACTGAAGTCTGAGCTACAAAAATTAGAAATACAAAATGTTCAACTCACATAGAAAGAGTTGTAGGAAAGAACATCATTTTAATTGGCTTGTTGTCTTCGGCACTTGATTGGCTCATAATTAAGACAGATGGATCACTGCACAATAAAGACAATTTCTGTTGGCTACTGAAATTCTGCCTGAATGTAGCCTTGTTAACTGGCCAATAAATATATCAAAAAGGCATCAGTCCATCAATATAATGAATACCTAGTTATTAAACAAATAAAGAGCAGCTATAGGAGTAAAGCTGCATACAAAGGGCAAAACATGCAACCCTCTGACACCTGCACCTGCCCTGTTAACTGTAAAGTCATTAAACTTTAATAGCTAGTCTAATGAATGTCAGCAATTATGCCTTTATTAGTCCCACAGTGGGGAAATTCCAGCTCTGCATTTAACCCATCCTGTTATTAGGAGCAGTGGGCAGCACATTACTGCGCCCGGGGACCATCTCCATGATCTTCTTGCTTCGGCTTGGTCAGGACCTAAGCTGGAGGATTTACCTATGGTGCATGTTTTGGGTTGGTGGGGGAAACCGGAGTGCCTGGAGGAAACCCACCCAGACACGGGGAGAACATGCAAAACTGTATGAATATCAGAAGAGTAATACAATAATCTAACAAACGACATGATTGATTACTAGACATTTAGCCAGTTAACTTTAGACTTAGACTTTATTGTCCCCAAGGGGAAATTCATTTTCACGCACAGAGCCTGTTTGACACACACAGCAACAACACAACAAACACAAACACATACAATAAGCGTTACAGCACACTCAGCGGGGCCTGTTGTTCAAAAAGTCTCACGCTTTGAGAGTGTGACACACGCAATTCAACGTGTTCACACGCTCACACGCCACAGATGGTATTTCTCACGCTGAAATTTAGTTACGCAATTCAAGCGCAGCGCACAGCGCTTCTGTGCCCAAAAAAATCGGTTAGTTTTTTCCCCTCCTCGGAAAAAACGCAGTCTCACGCACTACCCCACTCAAAACTTGAGAGCCCTGTGAAGGGATCAGGCTTCTGCCAAAGCGGGCCCTCCTGCACCTGATCGCCCTGTACCTCCATCCTGCAGGCAGAGGGGTGAGGTGTTCCTGTAGTGGGGTCCTGTTCTATTGAAAGTGCAAAGTGTCCAATAGCCCTGTTGTTAAGATCTGCAAGGTTGGGTGTGGGGAGTCCTATAATTTTAGCAGCTGTACGAGTTACCTTTGTGAGTTTAGACCAGTTTTTAACAGTGAGCATATAGACCCCTTTACTGTTAGTAAACAAACGTGACGTGACTGGCATGCGCGCGCATGCCCGACTCAGAAGATTCAAGATTCAAGATTCAAGATTCAAGATTGTTTATTTGTCATATGCAGAATCAACACAAGGTCAACAATGCAATGAAATGCTTAGGATCAGAAGAACCGTTGACTCGCTAAGATAGTCAAGAAGTACTAATAACATGCAATAATAGTACATGGTAAAAAAAGTGTTGCAAAGTGCAGGGGAAGAAGTAAACAATATAATAAACAATATAATAAACAATATAATAAAATATGTGATAAAATGTAATAAAATAAAAAAGCAAGGTACAATGTACAAGGTGCAGGTAGGATTAAATCAAGATCAAATAAGGTGTAAGTATTTCACAGATTGCACATAATATGGTGTGGTGTAGGTGTTGCATGTGGATTTCGTATTGCACATAGTATGATATAAATATTGCACATAGGTTATTGCACTGATTATTGCACATGTAACAGTAATTTACAGTGAGGTAGTGACAGACATGATATATTCATATAGAGCAGCAGTAGTAAACATAATTATGCATAATGAAAGGTAGTTTAGTGCAGTATTATTGAGAGTTCAGTGTTATTTAGAGTATTACCCAGAGTTCAGTAGTCTGACAGCTTGGGGGTAATAGCTGTCTTTGAGTCTTTTTGTGCGTGCTGGCAGGCTCCTGTATCGTCTACCAGAGGGTAGCAGACGGAAGAGTCCTTGTGCCGGATGAGTATGGTCCTTAGTGATGCTGCGTGCCTTACGCAGACCCCTGCTGTGGTAAATGTCCTGGATGGAGGGGAGACTGCTGCCAGTGATGTCCTCTGCCGCTCGCACTACCCTCTGTAGTGCTTTGCGGCTCTGAGCGGTGCAGTTCCCATACCACACTGTGATGCAGCCCGTCAGCAGGCTCTCGATGGTGCACCTGTAGAAGTTTGTGAGGATGCTGGTGTTCATACCAAACTTCCTCAACTTCCTCAGGAAGTAGAGTCTTTGTCGGGCTTTCTTAACCACAGTGTCTGTATGTAGTGTCCAGGACAGATCCTCAGTGATGTGTACCCCAAGGAACTTAAAACTGCTGACCTGCTCCACCTCAGCGTTGTTGATGGAGATGGGGGGATGCTGGTCTACACGCTGTCTCCTGAAGTCCACGATCATTTCCTTAGTTTTGCTGACGTTCAGAGAGAGGTTATTTTCCTGACACCAGCTGGTCAGTGATTTCACCTCGTCTCTGTAGGCGCTCTCATCGTTGTTGGTGATGAGGCCTAGGATGGTGGTGTCGTCAGCAAACTTGAGGATGGTGTTGGACCTGTGCCTGGCGGTACAGTCATAGGTGAACAGGGAGTACAGGAGAGGGCTGAGAACACAGCCCTGGGGTGCCCCAGTGCTGAGGATACGTGTGGAGGAGACGTGGCTGCCGATCCTCACCGCCTGTGGCCTGTTGGTGAGGAAGTCCCATATCCAGCAGCAGATGGACGTCCCCAGGCCCAGGGCGGTGAGCTTAGAGACCAGTTTTGAGGGGATTATGGTGTTGAATGCCGAGCTGTAGTCGATGAAGAGCATTCTCACATATGTGTTTCCTCTCTCCAGGTGACTGAGAGAGGTGTGGACTGCTAGAGCAATAGCGTCGTCTGTAGACCTCTTTGCTCTATATGCAAACTGCAGGGGGTCCAGGGTGAAGCAACCATGGTGGACCATAGCGGAGTATCTGAACTATAGGGAAAGCTACATTCAAGAACTCACGTTGAGCAACGGGGTTCGACTACCAGATCCTTATGCGATCACGGAGTGGCAGTACGACCGCAGAAAGTGGCCAGATTTACAGTGGCCAGATATCCACTGTTATTTAGTCGAGAAGCCCAGTGTGTATACAAGAAAGTGCACGCATACAAATCCATGGATGCCTACCAGTTTGCCGTGTGTGGCCATGTACAGGAGGTAAAATACCATGATATCGATGGGGAGTTTCTCCGTAGTATCTTCCTTCCTACTACCGGCTTTCCCAGTCGGCTTCTCCGCCGCGGCCTGGGGCCCCGTGGGGGCTGACATTGCGCCGTCTGCCCGGGGGTGAGCAAAGCTCGCGGGGAAAAAAGAAAGCGTCCCCCCCTCAGCCGGGATACCGGGAGGAGGTGAACTAACAACCGAAAGGAGGGGAAAAGCCAAAATAATCTAAAAAGTTCAAAGAAAAAACGAAAAAAAAACACCAAACAAAGACAGCCCTAGGGAGCTCACCACACATACGACTGTGTACAATGCTTGGGCTATCATCAACAAGCTACGTTCTGACCGCCAACTGCACTTGCGTTGCGGGGTAAGTAACATACTACGACTTAATTCACGAGTGACAGATGTGATCTCAGTCATGTTAAATGCCATTTATGATGGTTATGCGAAAACTTATCATGCATTTTAACAAAGTTATTTGTGTTCATTTACATGAACCTACGTGTCTGTCGTAGAGGTTACCCGGTTAATGTCTTTGCGGTGTCCTGTGCTTGCTAGTTAATCAGCATGATTAAACACCATTGAACACCTGGGCAAATTACCCTAAACAAGCAGCAGGTGTTCACTTGTGTGTATATCACTTGAATGGTATAAACTATCATTTATTCCAGCTGTTTCTCTTTATTTGAGTTCTTCTCTTCTATATCTTCGCTGGGGGTTTTATGGCAGCAGTGGCTTTTTTTGAGTCGGAACTGCGCACGCATTCAGTGATGACGTAGCTTTGAAACTGGTCTATTGAAAAAGCAGGTAGAACAATACAACAGAATAGACTGGATGATGGATTGATACAACAGTAATAACAGATGTGGAGAAACAGAGTCCTTTCAGTTTTCTGATTGACAATCATTGATGGCTTTTTTTGTAAATGTCTGTGATATGTTGATCAAATGTAAGTGCATTGTCTATTGTGACTCCGAGATATTTGAAAGTGTCCACTGTCTACTGTCTGGCTGCTAATAATGATGAGTGGCTGTGGGGGGGGGTTGAAAATGAGTTCCTTAGTGAAGATGGTTCTCACTGCACCACCTGGTGAATTGTGTGATACAAACTGTTTGAAGAAAATCTGATCATGCCGTATTCCTAATTTTTCAAAGAAAGACCGTAGACTGCTATTCCTACTACTTTACGAAAACCAAATGTAGCTTTCCACATGTTCCCCTCCCTGCGCACACCCCGTGTCCCAAATACAGGCGGATGTATGTTGCCTGTTAGCCTTTGCTATCGTAATCACGTTACTTTGATCAGTGACCTTTACAGACTTTCATTAGAACTTAAGCAGAAAAGCAAAATACGACATGCATAAGTATATTACAGTATAATAACCGCGTTTTGTATTAGTATTTTGTTTTGCCTTTCCCAAAGACAGATGTTGTTGACGCTACCGGACGTCACATGACCACGTGACTCGCGCGCTGCCTGGACAAACCTCCGTCTTGAAGCACTCGGAGCCAAAACATATGCCAAAACTCTTTACAGAAACACCGAATACCTCTGTATGAAGTTTAGCTGCGGATGAAACGGTAAGAAATTACAACTAACAAGACTTAAGTAGAGCCAAAATGACCCTGTCGTTTTAAAGCTCTTAGCACAAGCTAATATGTTGACATGATAGCCATCATTTTTCGTTTACGTTATGTGTTGATAGGTAAGTAAAGTTCTAAGAAAAACATGTGCGGAAGAACTGCCTGTACACTGGCCCCTGGTGAGATAAGCCGAGCCTGCACGTACAGGAACAGAGGAGGACAGCGGAGACAGCCTCGCTGGAAGGATGGAGATGCTGACAAATACCGCCCGTCCTACAACAAGAGTCCCCAGTCCAACAGTCCTGTGCTCCTGTCCCAAAGGCATTTCGATAAGGTATACAAGGAACTACTGACAGAAACCTCTCTGCAAGACACTTTACTAACATTACCCACCCTTATCCCTTTTATTGCAAAAAAGGAGAAATACAGTTTGTCAAATGGACATAGTTTATTTGGTCGATGGAACTATCACAGATGTGATAGTTTCACAGTAATTTCACTGTAGTTAGCTCCTCCTTGCAGCTCGTTATAAGCAGTGTCCACCAGCACTCTAGCCAGAACTGAAGAAGTAGCTTGGATGAGCTACGAAACATCTTCGACCAAATAAACTTTGTCCAGTTGACAAACTGAATTTGGATTCTACCTAGACGACTGAGGGATTCTTCACACATCTTATCCCTTTTACCAGTTTCTGCATGAACTAAATCTGGTGTAACATCTGCCAAATCACCATGTGACTAGTTTTCTGAACGAATAAAGATAAAGTAATTTATATGAAAAAAGTTACTGTGTTTCCTAAACTGTTAATAAATACATTTGTTGTGATTATTTATGTAATTGCTCATATTCCTCTAACCAAACTGTGATATTAAACGGCATGTCATTTTAGTCGTGTGTTATTAATTTGTCCTCAGAGTGCTCCATTTGACGAGTGTGTGTTGGCTTCAATGCGATGGGGTCTCGTACCAAATTGGTTTAAAGAAAGTGACCCAAACAAAATGCAGTACAGCACCAACAACTGCCGGAGTGAGAGTATACTAGAGAAGAAAACATATAAGGTGATTGTTCTTGTGAATGTTATAATCGTAAGTACACCAACTCTTGATTGCTTGGTTTTCCTCCCAAAGGATCCTCTGTTAAAGGGACAGCGCTGTGTCATACTTGCTGATGGATTTTTTGAGTGGAAGCGACAAGCAAAAGAGAAGCAGCCTTTTTTCATCTACTTCCCTCAGAGTTCAGGGGTTGGAGTAAAGCAAGAAACTGAGGATGAAAGTGAGTCTTCAGCCTCAAATGACCAGGAACAATCAAAGGAGACAATGACAAATCAAGTGAAGGTTTGTGACTGATATTTTATTAGATTTTCTACATTTATGCACCAAAAGTAAGTCTTAGACAAAAAGGCACAATTCAGCCATGTTAATTTTATTATATAATCTGAATTGGTCATGATTTTAGCTTTGTTGTAGACTTGGTTTAGTCCTGAGGTTGTCCAGGTTTTGTAGCTGGGGTGAACACACCCTTAATATAGATCTGTCTGCATACTCTTGTTTTGTGCAGGACACAGAAACAAAGGTTGATTGGACAGGCTGGCGGTTACTCACTATGGCTGGTCTTTTTGACTGCTGGACACCCCCACAAGGTGGTGAACCCCTTTACACCTACACTGTGGTCACAGTGAATGCTTCACCCAATCTAGAAGGCATTCATGACAGGTTTGTTTTTACATTGAACTATGTGTGCCTTTATTTCTTTGAACAGCTGATTCTTTTTACAGAATGCCAGCTATCCTTGATGGGGAGGAAGAAGTCAGAAAGTGGCTTGATTTTGGAGAGATAAAATCTTTGGATGCACTTAAACTTCTACAGTCTAAAAATATTTTGACTTACCACCCTGTGTCCTCACTAGTCAATAATTCCCGCAATAACACAGCTGAGTGCCTTCAGCCTGTGTGTCTTGAAACCAAAAAGGTAAAAAAAAATGTTACACTGCATGTTACTATAGTTACTTCCTTTACTGGTATCAAACATATCTAATTTCCTCATTGATCTGTAGGAGCCTGAGCAGACAGCTAGCAGCAAGATGATGCTTAGTTGGCTAAAGAGTGGAGCTACACAAAAAAGAAAGGATATAGTTGAAACAGGAACGGAACAAGCCAAAGACAAATCGAAGACTGAGGCCAAGAGTGCAGGGCTACTTGATCAATGGCTTCATGGGACAAGCAAGAAACCAAAAATACAGTAAAATGCAGTTGGGAGTTCGGTTCTGTAAATTAATTTTATCAGTTCTTTTGGGATGATTTGCATATTTCTAAATGAATAAAAACACAAACTTCCTTTTTTAAGACTTTTATTACCCTCATCACTTGAAACGCAGACATTTCATACAAGTAGATGCTATGCATTTATCATATTAATAGTATATTGATCAATGCCAGTACTTTCCCCCAATTTTTTTTTATTTTACAGTATGGTATCTAATGAATTTCCAACATAACATAAACATACAGTGAAAGAAAAGTCAAGCACTTACATTGCCAACACAAGCATATGGCAGAGACAGATATGGAGACACTGTTTGCTTCTCTAATAAAAATGATTGAGAGGTCTGCAAACAAAGAGTTGCAATAGTATCTACTAGTTAAAATAGTGCTAACTTCATTATCTTCTCCCAAGATAAGTAGAATGACATGCTCACTGGGAGTTAAATGGTTTACCAACACTTTATCTGGGAGATGTTGGTTTCACGCAAAACACTCAACCTGAGCTACAATGATGCATTTTGTGGCTCAAGATGCCCAAAACATTTCTTTTGCAGTTGCGCATTAAGTGCAAAAGACGTGAGTGAAATCTAAATGACAAATCTGATCTAAAAATGTATCAGTTAGCAGGTGGCAGGTAAAAGTTCAGCCTAAGTCTGTATTGTTTCCCTGCATCTTAAGTATTGGTTTATTTAAAAAGGAGGTGAGGTATGGTAACATGAATATGAAACAAGTTTAAGCCACAACACAAATGAGTATGAGAGGGCTGCAGTGTTTCCTCCATTCATCCAGCAGTGATGGGCTTGAGAGCATGAAATCAACCACCACCAAAGAAAATATTTTTAAAATGACGTTAGTAGTATAACTTGACTTATAAGCACATGAAAAGAGACAATGTTTAGATTATGCTTAGATTTACCACAATAAAGCATCAAAATAAAAGCAGTTAGAACCAAAGGTATGCGCATACATGAAACCGAGATTAGCCCAAACCACCACTGCTTTGAACGTGAAACACTGGAAAGTCAAAAGCATCGTACAAGCAAATGCCATCATGTCTCCTCCAGGTGTCTTTGGGCTAAGGGACTCTTTTTCTAGAAAATGATTTTTGTGTAAGTGGGTGCAGCATGTGTTGGAGTTTAGAGTAATATTCTCTATGACTGAGATGCTGCTTGTACGGTTGAGCATTAGGAATTAACACAGTGGGCCATGGGAAAGGTAATATAGACAAGGCAAGACAGGGTTGTCAGGCTGTGCTCAAAGGATCTTCTGAGTCCTCAGCAGCTGCATGGTTCTGATGAAGGCTTTGCACGATCGTTTCTGTCCAGTTTGATCGGCTCTGGGAAATCAGGGTTGTACAGCTCCACTTCAGTCTCCTGCAACAGAAAATATTCATAAATGAAACAAATCATGAAAATATGATAAAACAAAACATCTGATGTTCCAGGCTTACCTGTTTAAGAGCATTACGTGCAATTGTCTGAAAGGCCTGCTCCACATTGATTGCTTCTTTAGCACTGGTTTCAAAATAAGGGATGTTGTTCTTGCTTTGACACCATGCCTGTGCTCTTTTAGTTGTTACCTGAAACCAATAACAATAACGGCACACATTTCAAATAGGTCTAATGTTTTTGTTTAAATAATTGAGAAGATTTATTTATTTACACACCTGTCTGTTCTCCAAATCAATCTTGTTGCCCAGCACGACAAAAGGAAAGTTTTCAGGGTCTCGTGGGCTGGCTTGGATCAAGAACTCGTCACGCCAGGAGTCCAGAGTCTTGAAGGTGTTAGGTGCAGTCACATCAAACACCAGGACACAGCAGTCTGCTCCTCGGTAGAATGCCACACCAAGGGACTGAAATCTCTCCTGACCAGCTGTGTCCCAAATCTAGGAAAGACAGAAGAGGTGCAACAAGTCAGAAAAAATGCTGAAAGTGTAGGTAAAAAGAACTTGAAGCACTTTGGCTAAATTAACATAAATACATCCCTAAGATTACCCTAATAACAATTTAACCAATAAATATGTTTTTACTGGAGAAAAATAGATGTACCTGCATTGTGACAAGTCTGTCGTCCACCATAACTTCTTTTGTCAAGAAATCAGCACCTATTGTGGCCTTGTACTGGTTGCTGAACTTCTTATTCACATACTGGTTCATCAAAGAGGTCTTCCCAACCCTAGGAACCACAAAGCACCGTAAACTTTCACAACACATTCTCTTGTCTTGTCCCACATCACATGATCTAATTTCACTCACCCAGAATCTCCAAGAATAATAACTTTGAGTAGTACTTTCTTCCGTGATGTCATTGTGTTTTAGCTGCAAAGAGAAGATGTACTACTTGAATTTAATAATGCATGTACTGCATAGATTTTGGTGTGAAGTCCAAAGGTTGCCATCAAGTGGACATATTATGACCCTGACAGTATACTGCATGACCAGGGAGTAAAACCCAGCTGATTCTTTTACTTACATTTTGTAAACGGCTGAGAGAGCATTGTAATAATAAACCACCTTGCTGTGCTGTAACGATCAAAGTCCAAAAATGAAATCTCACTACTAGTACTTGATAGAAAGAGCTGTAACAAATGACTCATCTGAGCACTTTCGTTATTTTGGATACCACATAATAATAAGCTAAACCCGATGACATCTGGCTAATATAATAGTGAAGCTGTAAAATCTGCACAACGCTGTGAGAGCAGCTCATAATCTGCGCCCCATGACACTGTGTCAGGGACTGGTCACATGGTTTCGACACAGGACTAACGGAACCATGACTTAGCAGCATGATTAGCCCAGTGATATTCCTCATGTTTACATATTTACGATTCTTTATCATACAATACGACGTCCTCCTATTCCGTAACAATTTTACTTTCACAGCGGCAGCAATTTAATATTTTTATGCATCGTAAACAAATTGAGGCTGGTATAAAACAGGGTAAAAGCTCCGCAGATCTAAGTTTGCCTTTAGATAAAAATGTCAGCCTTCAACACATAACTGTATAGTATGCTTAATATGGGCTTTTTCTACTTTGACGATAAAAACACGGTGTACCAAAAGTGACACAAGTGTTTTAAGCTAACATTTTGTGTGGCTAATAACCGTTTGATGAAAATAAAGACTACACTTACAGACTCAATGATAATAAAAACAAACGAAGCATGAAATGAACTGACACAAACCTGGGTGACAATCCTGAGGTAAAAGCGTTAAATTCTGGGTTTTCTTGTGCTTCTGTTGAAAGATTTAGCTAACCGCAGGCTAGCTAACAAGCTAAAGGCAATGGGAAACGTCTCCCGTAAGAAAAAAACAACACGTTTGATAATCCAATCCAAATTAAATCTAAAAAGATAATCGAGGAGCTAATGGTAGTGGTCAAACCTAACACTGCCACACCCAGAATATTGCCCAATTTGGCAAACAAATAAGATTCGTGCTGTTCTTCGCCCCGTCTCGGTTGACGCTTGTTTTTTCTCTGGAGCTAAAGTGCTACGAGCTAAAGCTTCACTTCCTCCAAAACAAGTGTCCGGCCCTATGACGTCACGCACTGGCCACGCCCACGGGCCCCGAGTCCTGCTTTTATCTCTTTACTTTACTCTTTATGTTTTTACACCCTCTTTATACTGTGAAGAGAAATAAAGGCTTTGTCAGATAAGGTAATAGAACCCCTTTGTCCCAAAATGAGGAAGTTCCAGTGTTGCAACTCATCAGAAAAATAGGAAAAAAAAAAAAGATAGGCAAGATAATTGTTTAAATCTAACACAAGGTTGATGAGTAAGTAGTTCTACCTGAAGTCTGCAACAGGGTGAAGAGGAAGGGTATGAGGACTGAACCCCACACTGCAGGTCAGGTCAGGAGGAGGTCTAGGATCCACTCTGCCAGGTCACAGTCCATGTCCACAGGCCTCTCCAGCTTGTCCCTCAGGACCAGTGACTGTATGGCGTTGAAAGTGCTACAGCTGTACCAGTGATTATTTAGGAACCTAAACATGTAATTTTACCCACACACTATTTGATTTAATAAAAGCCTCAATCTCTATTGTTCTGAAATATTTGGAAGTAATAGATCCATTCAGTCCAAATAATGCTTCTCAATATTATAGGCTGCTGCTGCCAATCAGGCTTAATCAGGCCTAATTTGTTTGATTATACTTCATAATGCATTTTATGGTAGGATCAATTAACAGTTAAAAAAAAAAGAACAAACATTTTGACCATGAAAAGGTCAAAATTAAACAATTCTACGAGCTTGAATTTACAAGGCCTACTTAAAAAATAATTTCTTACAGTGTACTTGTACATAATATAAATATTTTTGAACACACTTAACTGTTGCTTTATGAAATACAACGTATCAATCAATCAAACTTTATTTGTAGGCTTATAGCACTTCTCATACATTTGAAATGTAGCACAAAGTGCTTCACACCTTAAAGGGATATGCCACCCCCAGGTCAAATTTGGGCATCTCCCCACAGTCCAGAGACTAAAATAAGTGGTGGAAAGCGTTTTTCTGGTGATGCGGCCATTGTCCGAGTCTGTCAGCACTGACCGCCGCGGTATCTGCAGCTCCTCTGCGTTAGACTGGAGTCTAACGGCGCCAGAGAAAGATTTCGGCCAAAAGGAATTAATTTGCTCGATGCGTTTCCCAATTACTTTCTGTGTAGTGCGCATTCATATCGAGTGCAAATAAATGTGCAAATCAACACGGAGAGCTTGCCTTGGTCATTTTGGGTGGGAACTATTTTTCAGTGCGGAAAAATAAAGCCGAATCACGCAGCACGCTGACAGGGGAATCCCAGTTACGCACCAGGAAGGGAGTTCCCCTGTTGCACAGCGTGGTGCGTGATTCGGCTTTATTTTTCCGCACTGAAAATCTTTCTCTGGCGCCGTTAGACTCCAGTCTAACGCAGAGGAGCTGCAGATACCGCGGCGGTCAGTGCTGACAGACTCGGACAATGGCTGGGTGACCAGGAAAACGCTTTCCACCACTTATTTTAGTCTCTGGACTGTGGGGAGATGCCCAAATTTGACCTGGGGGTGGCATATCCCTTTAAGGCATTTACAGACAAAAATAATTTCATTGCACAGTTAACAGTCTGCGTGCGTTCAGGAGCTTATTGTAGATTAATTATTTTTTTATGCATTCTTTTTGTGTTTTCACATTTTATTTTACCATTGTAAACACGTATTATTCATTGTTTTATCGCCAAAGGACACTGTTCATTTTTGTTCAGAAGTTTGTATGTTTGTATGTATTGTTTATTTAACAAATAAGGCTTGACCAAAAGCTGTCCACTGCTGCCAACACCCGGAATCGATCCACGGACCTGGTTGTTTAACAAACTGTTAAAATGATGCTGGACAAAAAATTCTCTCACACTGCCGAAACCCGGGATCGAACCAGGGACCTTTAGATCTTCAGTCTAACGCTCTCCCAACTGTAAAACCCGAAAGCCGATAGTCCGTACTTTTCGTCCAATGGAGTGCGTAGCTCGAGCTTTCAAGCGCCTATTAGCTTGCAATGTAAGTCTTTGCCACTTCCAATAAGATCCACAACTCCATCTTCTTTCACGAGAGCAAATCAGGCCACGGCGTCAGTCCAATCAAATTGCGAGCTCAATCATTTACAAGCTAATCGATGTGCGTAGTGCATCTTGCCGTCTTTCTCTCATCTTCGGCTCACTGTTGACAACAATCCCATGTGCTTCGCCGCTATCAAAAGTTGGATAATAGCACTGTAAAACAGGTGGGTTGTACATATTTCATCAACGCAGTGTCTTAGTTTAATTGTTTCAATAGCTGCCAGACACTACATAGTGATTACGTTAATTCATTGGTAATTACATCGCAGACCAACATGGAGACTTTACAGTTATAATATGGTATGAATGGTATCCCCAAAGTTACCATAGGAAACAATTGCATAAGTAAAATGCCTTTAAATGGACAAATATTAGTAGTTTGGACAAAGTTTTTAATAATTTCCCCGAAAAATGACAAAACATTATGAAAAGATAAATAACTTATTTTAAAATAAGCAAGTTTAAAAATTAAATCTGCTCATTTGCTCTTGCTCTGGTCTGGATTCGAACCTGTGACTTGCTGGACTTTCTTCCCTTTTTCTCCATCTTTTCTCCCTTTGATTTTTCCTATTTGATTTAATAAAAGCCTCAATCTCTCAAATATTAATAGATCCACCCAGTCCAAACAAATAATGCTTCTCAATATTATAGGCTGCTGCTGCCAATCAGGCTTAATCAGGCCTAATTTGGTAAAAATTGGTAAAAAAAAAAATATGGGCAAAACATTTTGACCATGAAAAGGTCAAAATTAAACAATTCTACGAGCTTGAATTTACAAGGCCTACTTAAAAATAATTTCTTACAGTGTACTTGTACATAATATAAATTTTTCATATTTTTGAACACACTCAACTGTTGCTTTATGAAATACAACGTATCAATCAATCAATCAATCAATCAAACTTTATTTGTAAGCTTATAGCACTTCTCATACATTTGAAATGTAGCACAAAGTGCTTCACAGCTTAAGGCATTTACAGACAAAAATAATGTCATTGCACAGTCTGTGTGCGTTCAGGAGCTTATTGTAGATTAATTATTTATGCATTCTTTTCGTGTTTTCACATTTTATTTTACCATTGCAAATGCGTATTATTCATAGTTTTATCGCCAAAGGACTCATTTTTGTTCAGAAGTTTGTATGTTTGTATGTATGTATTGTTTATTTAACAAATAAGGCTCGACAAAAAGCTGTCCACTGCTGCCAACACCCAGAATCGATCCACGGTCCTGGTTGTTTAACAAACTGTTGCGGGACAAAAAGTTTTTCTCACACTGCCGAAACCCGGGATCGAACCAGGGACCTTTAGATCTTCAGTCTAACGCTCTCCCAACTGAGCTATTTCGGCCACGAGAAGTTACATAATTATTTTCTAAATTAAAAATACGCCTAACCGTCCACTGTGTATGGTTTATGGCTTATTTACATGTCCCATTATTGCATAATATAAAATTGTCGTCATTTATGTATTTATTCTTTCCCTTTTTTTTTTTTTTTTTTTTTTAAACATAGCGCCAGGTGACGTCATCACGTTGCGTTCGAAT
Source organism: Paratrypauchen microcephalus (assembly GCA_036785185.1). Classification (NCBI taxonomy): domain Eukaryota; kingdom Metazoa; phylum Chordata; class Actinopteri; order Gobiiformes; family Gobiidae; genus Paratrypauchen; species Paratrypauchen microcephalus. Next base: position 8,656,459 of record JAVJIX010000005.1, read on the forward strand.
GAAGCGTCATCTTTCCGCTGTAGAGCGGTGCGGCGGCCTTTTACTGCTGCAGCTCTGCAAACTCACTACTTTTATTCCATTCTCTCTTACTATATCTTCATTTAAATAACGACAATGAATCGACTGTTTTTTTGTACATGCCTTTTGCTTGCCCTGAGTAGAGTCTCAGCGGGTGGATTAGTGAATGAGGAGGTGAAGAGGACAGTTGACTTGAGCACTCATTTGGCTAAGATCACAACGGAGATCCTGCTGTCCAACCAGGGTCACTCTGCAGTTCAGAGCTTCATTCTGTCAGTGGAACCGGACCTGGCACCACACCTCGCATACATAGGAGCCTCGGTAAAGTTGTAGTTTTGAAAACATCTGGGAGTGATAATGGTACCGGCTTGTTAGCGTTAGCATGTTAGCTACCTAATTGATTGTACTTAGCACCCCGTGCACAGCACATGAAGCACTAATATCCCGAATTAAATGCATGCTTTACATGAAGTAGCGGTGTGCATGCTGAATCAACCACAAACTACCGTAAAATGTGTATTTCCTGTCCAAATCCTGGTGTGGCGGACACTGGGTTGCTAGCTGTACCATGTTGGAAGAGTGCGCGTGCAAAGCTTGTTAATTGTTTTCATTTGTAAATGAAAAGGGAACAAGACATTTTTTAAAAATGTCAACTATATTAATCACATTGAAACATCATCTTTTTTCCCAATTCAAACATTTGTTTCCGCACCTCGCATGCTCAGTCTGTGGCTGAATGACACGTATGCGCTGGGCAGTGCGCTACTTCCGCATGTGACTGCCTTGAATGAATGAATTGCTTAAATCAGGGGTGATGAAAGGAGAAATTCAATTTGTCAACTGGACAAAGTTTGTTTAAATCAGGGGTGTCAAACTCATTCATTTTGGTTCTCATTTTTGGTCCGGGGGCCGTATCCAACCTACTTTGATCCCAAAGGGGCCAGATCAGAAAACTCATGGCATATTATACCCCAAAAATAGCAATAAGTCCAAATATTCGTGCAGAGAAACGCAAATCTATGACAGAAGTCTTTTTGTTTGATGAACTCTTTCTTTTCCAAAATATATTATGAACAACCTGAAACTTTAAGAAAAATGCAATTTGAACACAATGCTTTAGCTTTAGCTTGTATGCATTTCAGAGAATTTAGCCACTTGGCATCTTTTAGCCTGCACAAGTGCATCAATATCAGGCAGCTACTCAGGACATGGTGCCAACTTCAGAGTGTCATTCAAGTGCTCATGTGTTAGCTTTGAGCGCAGCTTTGTTTTATTAATGTTCATTACTGAGAAAACCTGCTCACAAAGGTAGGTATTCCTGAACATGCAAAGCATTTTTCTAGTCAGCGCTGTTAATTTAGGATATCCTGGCAAGTGAAACTGATAAAATGTGTCCAAGCCCACAGACAAATATTTTAATAGAAAATCAGCCAAGGGCCAGATTAAAGGTCTTGTAGGGCCGCACGTTTGACACCCCTGGCTTAAATATCAACACATTAGCGCATACATATGTGACCGTACGTTGCAACATTTTAACCATCTTATTGTAATTTTAACCAGTCTTTTTTCTATTTTTCCATTTTATTTATACATTTTTTGTAGGTAAAGGGAGATGAAGATGATGATGGCTTATTAGAAATTCAGCAAAGCGATATACATGGTCACAGGTTTGTGCAACATGAAACTCCTTTTGGAAAAAATAAAATGAATTAATGACTCTAATGCTTGTTGTTACAGCGGAGATTTTTACAAAGTGCACCTCTCATCCAGCCTGTCTCCTGGAGCTCAGCTCAAAGTAAAGGTGGAGATGACCTTCAGTCATGTCCTGAAGCCCTTCCCCACACATATCACACAGGCTGAAAGGCAGCTGGTGGTTTTCCAGGGAAACCATTACCTGTATTCTCCATACCTCACCCGCTCCCAAACTACTCGTGTCCGTCTGGCTTCCAAGAATGTGGAGAGTTACACCAAGTTGGGAAATCCCAACAAAAATGATGAGATAATTGAATATGGGCCTTTCCGAGATGTTCCTCCATATAGTGAGGTAGTTTAAATATACATTTATATTTGTTGTTAAATTTAGCAATGTGTGATATTCTGGCTTCCTGGTTTGTAGGACACAATGAAGATCCATTATGAAAACAATACACCTTTCCTCACTATCAGTAGCCTGACACGCACCATTGAAGTATCTCACTGGGGGAACATTGCTGTGGAGGAGACTATTGACCTGAGGCACACGGGTGCTGTTCTCAAGGGGGCATTTTCTCGTTATGATTACCAGCGTCAGTCAGACAGTGGGATCTCCTCTGTTAAATCCTTCAAGGTGCTGTAAATGCACAGATAACACATATGTTGATGTATGGTAGCTTGATTCTCAAACCCCCTTTTTGCAATAGACCATTCTTCCAGCTTCAGCCCAAGATGTGTACTACAGAGATGAAATTGGAAACATCTCCACCTCCCATCTGCAGGTGTTGGATGATTCTGTTGAAGTGGAGGTTAGGCCCCGCTTCCCTCTCTTTGGAGGATGGAAAACCCACTATGTCATTGGTTATAATCTCCCGAGTTATGAATACCTTTACACTCTTGGTGAGTCTTGTCATTTGCTAAATAATATAATTAATTGTGAACAGTAATATTTTTAACACATTAAGATGTTAATGCCTAATGTTTGTATTTTAGGTGACCAGTATGCTCTGAAGATGAGATTGGTTGACCATGTATATGATGATCAGGTTATTGATTCACTCACAGTAAAAATAATTTTGCCAGAGGGTGCCAGGTTGGTGTTTGCGACAAATCACAAACTATTTTGGAAAACTTTTTTTTTTTTAATTTACAGCAACCTCTCTCTCTAAACAGAACCATCCACATGGATACGCCTTATAAGATTGATCGTCTGCCAAATCAGCTTCATTACACTTACTTGGACACGTTTGGACGTCCAGTTTTGGTAGTTACCAAGGATAACCTGGTGGAACATCACATTCAGGATGTTGTGGTAAGAAAATTATCAAATGAATTAGTCTCAATATCCATATTTTTTAACTATAAGCAATACTAGATAGGCTGAAAGAATTTAACACTTAAAACCATAGGAGAATATTTCACATAGTTTTCATAGTTGTGTGTAGGTTGACAAGCTGGAAGTTGGTGAGAAAGAAGTCTATTTGTCATCGTAAAATTCTAACTTAAGATTTTAAAGTTTAAAGAAGTTCTACTTGTATCTTAGAGAGTGAAGGAATTTTTTTTTTCCTCCACAGATTCATTACAACTTCAATAAGATCCTGATGCTACAGGAACCACTGCTTGTAGTTGGGGCCTTTTACATCCTTTTCTTTACAGTCATCATTTATGTGCGCCTTGACTTCGCCATCACTAAGGTAACAAAGTGAACAATTTTGTCTGTTTCCCTGATTGTGTAAAATTATAATAATGTATGTTTTTCTGCAAATGTACTTCAACCAGGATCCTGCTGCAGAGGTGCGCATGAAGGTAGCCTCAATCACTGAGCAGGTGCTGACCCTGGTCAACAAGCGTCTTGGTCTATATCGGCACATGGATGAGGTGGTGAACCGCTACAAGCAATCACGAGACACTGGTGCGCTCAACTGTGGACGGAAAACCCTAGAAGCCGACCACCGCACTCTGACCAATGACATCAGCTCTCTGCAGGCTCGACTCAAAGCAGAGGGCTCCGACCTGGCTGAGAAGGTAATTTTGAAACTCAATATTTACCTAAATAATTCACTATATTACATTGTGTAAGTGCCAAATGTTGTTTATCTGAAATATTATGGAGAAAATGTTTCTTTTGATAAAATGTGAATGTCCAGAGTGATTCGCAACTTGTCTCAATAATAAATGGTCAAAGATTTTAATTTATTTTTGCATCACTGTAATGCTTGACTTTTCATCCTGCACCCTGTGATCTGGATTACTGAACAAAGACAGCCAAAGAATAAGGGATGGAAAGAGATGGAAAAACTAGATTTATGATATTTAGTTTTTTGTCCTTTGTTTTTAAATGTTTGCTTCTGAAAATGTAACTCACCGGTACTTTAATTTCATACAGATTTTTGTAATAAATTCTTTTTTTTTCTTTTTTTTCTCTCCTTCAGGTTGGAGAGGTGCAGAAATTGGATGGCCAGGTGAAGGAGCTGGTGTGCCGCTCATGCCAGGAGGCTGAGAGGCTGGTTGCCGGTAAAGTGAAGAAGGAGGCCTATATCGAGAGTGAAAAGAACCTGAGCAGTAAGAGGCAGGAGCTTGTGGGTCGCATTGACAGTCTGCTGGATGCACTTTAAAGTGCTCCACTATCACATGGCATCCATTTACCCAAATAATACAAAACATGTGTCAAGTACATCTTAAATAAGGACATTTCCATTTAGTTCTAAAGTTTTCCAACAGGTTTTATGCCTAACCTCACTGTGTTTGCTTTCTTATAGCAGCTATGTCCTTGCATTAGTACCAGTCAGTTATTTTCATCTTTACATGTGAACCATTTTTTTCCCATTTGGAGGGTCGGGGGATTGATTGTAATTACTGAAGGTTCATGTGAAGCCCTATGTCTTTTCTCACATCACCGGTGGTCTAGATCAACATCAATATCAATATAAAAATCTATAATAATCTCTTATTTGGCACTTAGTGTTTGTCTATGCCTCTGATGTATAAATGTTCAAGATTTTGATGCCCCAGATCTATTGTGTTTTCTGTTAGTTTTTTTCTATTTTTATATCATTTACTTGTTTTGTACCTCTTATGACAATGAGATTAGTGGACAAACTGAGATTGGTGTAAAACTGAAAATGGGTTGTTTGTGAGAAAATACATGGGCCAATATTGCAGTCTTGTTTTTGGCATGAGAATTTTGAAATAAATTTTTGAAAAAAATTACCTTTTTATCCATTTATTTTTGGAAATGTATATTCAGTGGATTAAGTATTGGAAGAACAGTTAGTTTACCACTGGAGCTGCTGTTGTACTAATATTATATTGTACAAACTGGTGAAGCCGTTCAAATTAACCTTGCAATCACAGGGACCGTTTCAGTCAAAAGGTGTTTTCTTGATGTTGGAAAAGGATGAAAACTGACTGATTCTGCAAAGGGACTTTCCAGTACATTGTTGCATAGCTCTTCTGAAACACCCCACCTATTGACTTTACACACAGTCAACCTACCACCGCCAGGCCTGTCAGGGATCATCCTGAGGTCAGGCCTTTCCCTATGAGGTCACCAGGGGTCTTGGCAGGTCATTTCCTGTCCTGTAAAACCAGGCCTATTCCACTCACAATGATAAAGATAGCATATTGTATGTGCTATACAATATTTATTCTGAAAATACAGAACAGGGGAAAAGCTAAGACAATGTCTGTTAGCGCTGATGGTCTGTGTGCTCTGAGTCTACACAATGGCATTTCTCTTTTGGCACACTACGTGCTACTACAAAAATCTGCATGGGGCCTTTGCAATTCAACTTTTTATGTAAATGCTGATATGCTATCCACTTACATACTGTGTGTAATTGCAGTCCAGTAAGAACTTTAATTTGTAATAAGACAATTGGTTCTCTCTTTAATGATGCACTATGTAACTTCTGGTGGAGGGTCTGCAACCTGCCTTGTCTCCATGGAGATGCTATTGCTTTGCCTGGAGTGTTCTACGATATAGCATGAAAAGTATCTGTCTCGATGCAAACAAACAGCGTGCAGATGATGGCACAAGGTCTAGTTAGAGGTCAGTCCTGTAAAAGAATTCATGCTTTTTAATATATAAAAACACCTGTACATGAATACATGTAAGATATTTAATCTCATACTGTGAAAATAGTATCTCCATGGAGACAAGCAGGTGGCAGACCCTCCTCCAGAGAAGAGACAAACTGCCTTGTTTACCAATGAGATGTACTTTTTGTGGTATATTCATGTGTGAAGGCTTTACTTTTTCACTTCTTGGCTCGATCCAGGATGTGATTACCCGTTGAAGAAGGACTGCGGTTTATCTGTTGGCTGAATACTGTTTAAACCGGAATTGATGTGCAGCCCTGTATCCTGATGTGGCTAACTGTGTGTGTCAAAGGAGGATGAGAGGCTGGTGCAGGCTACTGGACTGCCTGTGCCATGTGGTTGAGCTGTCATGGGACTCCTCCTCCTCTTACTTGAGTATCTCCCTTAGCTGAAGTACATAGTAATAATGCACAGAGTGCTTCTTCTTTATCTGCCAGAAATAATGAATATGCAGAAAGTGTGGAGTCAAACTAGGTGTGAACTGAAGGGGTAATCCAGCAGTCCTGTGTCGTGACGTGGCGGTGATTGATTACATTGAGGGCTCACCTGCGCAGCACTGCCTCTTAATCTCCCTGGCTCTAAAACACGCCGAGGGAGAGGCACAAGTCACTAGTCGGAGGACAATATCCTGCACAGAAGACCTCTCTGGCACCGGCTCATAAATCACCCAGACAGCCACCACCCTCACTGTCACTGCATTCTTATTATGCACCAAAACTCACCACGCTGCACTCACTCATTGAGTTCAGTTAGAAAGGATGCCACTGAAAAAAAAAAAACATCTAAAGTTGCAGTCGGACACACTTCTGATGCATGACTTCCTTTGGTTTTGCTTAAAAAGACCACCTTTCACAAGAGCGGCTCTATATCCACGTCATTCCTCACTGACAGGCATGCGATGGCATGAGGGGAGGAGACGTTGGGTGAGACGCAGAGGAGAGGGACGAGGGTTCAAATCCCAAGTGGTGTCTGGTGCAGGTGGCAGGTGGGAGGGGCAGGCGGTAGAAGTGTGAGGCCTGGCGGGGGTAGGACAAAGCGCTGACTGTGGACCCCTTCACAGCTGCAGGTGGTGGGGCAGGTCCTGGCTGAAGGATCAGGTGGTCAGGCGGATGGGGAAGGAGAGCATGGCAAGAGTGGAGGTGAAGAGAGGACTTCAAACAGAGGAGAGAAGCGTGTGGACAGATGCATTTTTGAGTGAGAGGCTGAAGGCAGGTGGGATGCATGGCCTGCAACATGTAACTATAGTTTTTGTTAAAAATGTTTCATCCCAGTGATTCTAAATGAATACAAAAAATGCTTTCAAATTACCACTATTATTAAAGCAAAATACAAAACTGACTCTCATAACATGGCATTATAAGCCATGTTTAATGCTCTTACCTCATTAAAAACATACCTGAAGCTGTGTTTCATTCACACATGTTTGAGTAATCCTTTATTCATCTGTCTACATCTCTAAAGCTCAAAATGCTCTGTTCTACCTTGTGATGTCATGAACCAGTAGTTTTCAAGTCAGCAGCTACCTTTTACATTTTATTCAGTAGAGAATAGCAATTCCAGGGCTGAAATTATCCAACTGATTCTAATGAAGGTGTATGGCGTTTAAAAACACAGTGGAGCACTTCCTGTTCACAAGATGGAATAGAGTATTTCCTGTTTGAGAAAGAAGAAGAAGAAGAAGAAGAAGAAGAAGAAGAAGTGACTTTATTGATCTCACACTGGAGAAATTCTTCTCTGCATTTTAACCCATCCTATATATATATATATACACATATATTAGGAGCAGTGGGCAGGACACATTAGGGCGCCCGGGGACCATCTCCATGATCTTCTTGCTTCGGTTTGGTCAGGACCTAAGCTGGAAGTACCTAAGGTGCATGTTTTGGGTTGGTGGGGGAAACCGGAGTGCCCGGAGGAAACCCACCCAGACACGGGGAGAACATGCAAACTTGGCATAAATATGCACGATTTCTATGTTAAACAACACAACTCCAGGTTTGTGATGAGGAAACAACATTATAACATATATCAGAATATGGGGTAATATGGGCCCTTTAAAACATGATACACAGAACACAGCACAGCACCATACACTCGCCACCTCTGTACACTGCTGTCAGCCTGCATCTCTGCATGGATTTGTATCAGCAGGACAGTAATCCCTTCCTCTGCCGCTGTTGTGCAACTGTCCACAGCTCCCACTAAGACCCTCTCCTCTCTGCCACATGGCGCTCCTTCAAAGCACTGATGGTCATGCCTCTGGGGGGAGGTTCTGCCAAAAAATGTGCCCGTGTGGTTCTTCCCCGTCCCTCAGCGCCCAGGATCTGCAGCAGCACATCAAAGTGGTGAGCTACTTCAGACTATCATCCAGGATAACATGAAGGCAAGTGACACAAGGCTGCCCTTTCTGCACACACAGAGATCACACATTTCCTACTTTCTCTATTGGAGTTGGTTAGAGTGACAAGGGCACTTCCCATTGGCTGTTAGAATGGCCCTCTCCTTCCCAGGGCAGCCAATTTCCCCTGCTCCATAGCTGATAGGAAACTTTGATTGTCTACTGAGATCGAAGAGACAAAGAGATTTTTCCTCTTGCAGTCGGTATATCAATCCATCACATCTCTACCTACAATCTCTACTTCCTCCATCTGCAAACTGCCAAAATATCCCTAATTCCGCTATGGGCTACTGATTTCAGTCCATTAAACAGGCATAAGCTTCTTTGATGGGCAGGAAGTTTCACTCCTGTGGTGACATCTGCATCCTGCAAGTTCAAGTAAGCCTGTAGTCTATATAAGCTACAACCAACAACACTTTTATAATCATTTGATGCAGTGCACTCAGCAAAATATTTTATAGGCTTAGAGCAGAACTGGGGAGGACGCTGCACATATAACAACAACGCATAAACACATGGAAAGAGCCTAAAAACCTACAGGAAACAGCTTTCTGGCGGCTGCATGCACCAAAAGTTGACCCTCCCTAAACGCACTTCCTGTCAGAGTTTCTCAGAATTTCTCTAAAAATCATCGGGAATTCCAGCTGGAGTATTCAACTGTGCGGCGTGCTCACTTTCTCTGAACGTAGCCTATAGTCTGGACTGATACCCAGGCCTTCTTCCATTGATTAGCCTATAGAGCGCCCGAGAGTCACCTGCTATTTCTCAGTGTGATCGCCAGAGGTCGCTACATATCAGTAAAAGTCTTGGAAGTGGATGGCCTCCACGCAGAAAGGAGATCAGTCCACTCTGATGGCCCTCATTTGAATGACTAGCTATGGACATGGAAATGCGCTGTTATTAGCTTAATGATAACCTACTGAATAAAATATATGCATGTTTATGAATGTGCATTCATTATACATTTAGGGGCGCAGGTTTGGTGACTTTGCGCATGACCTTTTCGGAAAAAAAGCTAATCCGAGCTATAATAGACTCCGGGCCCGATATGGAAAACTGCAGCTCCGTTATCTTGGTCGTCTAGGAGACCATCAGAGCACCGGCCCGGTGGAGATGCCGCGCGGTATTAAAAGGGGAGCGCGTGCCCGCGTTTGTGCATAGGCAGTGTGTAGACTATTGGGAATGTTTTATTTTCTATTTAAATAAGGCCACTCATAAATACTGTATTACGGCCCATGGTCTGTTATAAAGTGCTGTAGGCTTATTTGACCTGCTCTGGCTGGACGAATGTGACAGGGCAGGTTTAGCCTAGGACAAGGTCACTCTAGAAGGACAAATAAGAAAGCAAATTAAATTTATGTACGCACAGTTGCTGTTTGGAAAGTTTGCAATTGAAGTGAGTTTACATTCACATGACATTCCACATTAACGATATTTAGGCTTCTATAGTCTAAAGGAATTAATTGAATAGGCTATTTAACGAATAAAATAGGCCTACGCCTTTCAATTTGATTTGAAAAACGTGAGGAACATTTGTTAAGTGACTTTTTATACACTTCATATGAGAATAAATCAACAGGGAAAACCGACTTTACCTCCCTGACAGTATGACATCATTAAATTCTGGAATCTGAATACCACCAATATCTGATGACATTGTATTAATTGTATAAAGTTCAATCTTAATGATGTTTGACTGTATAATCACGCACATGTATGTTCACAGAAGGTAAAGTGAAAAATCAAGACAATCTGAGGCAAGAGCAGTAGTGGGACTAACCATCCCGATAAGAATCATATCCTGGTGATGTATGTTTAATATAGCTTGTATTGATATGTAAAGTGTGCGTGTCCATGTGGGCCAATAACCTGCCTCTAACACCACACGGTACTTGGCTGTCCCGGTGCAGCATAAAGCGTGTAAATATTTCTCATTCCCTGCGCCTATCTGTCTCTATCAACCTCCGGGATCTCCCCCCACAAATGATGCATTAGATGCATTGAATGTATTTGTTGTGCAAGTTTGAAAAGGCGGTGATAATCTGGGAGAGAGAGATAAGGAACACCAATTTATTCAGCAGCACTTTGGAGCCCGCTCGCAGCCTCGGTCGCTGCTGACACCCCCAGCAGTTTGCTGATAACGATTAGGCCATTTATTATCTTCACACACAACAAAGATTGCGTGAAGCCGATGAAATATTACCCCTGGTAATAATCACAAGAGAAGGGCCATCTAATGCAGTGTGCATATTATAGAGAATGTCCTGCAACAAAATTGGACTACACACTGTCCCGAGTGGAACATGTGTTGCCATATGTCAATAATTAATAATAATAATAATAATAATAATAATAATAATAATAATAATAATAATAATAATAATAATAATAATAATAATAATAATAATATTTTTGGAAAACATAGTCTAGCGAAATTTATCAATAGGCCTGTGCTATTATAACCACAGGCTTATTGATTTACAAATTAGGCTAAATAAATTACAGTGTGTGTAATATTTCAACTGAATTTACAATTGCAATTGGAGATTGCTTGAACTCGCTTAACCTTTGGCTTAAATAGGCCTCGTGGCTTCAAAAGTGCGGCCAATAGCCTACATAATTTAAGCCTTGCAATCTAGTTCAACGTATGGCTGTGTAGTTATTTATTCACATATACAGCCCAGCAGAAAAATAAAGCAATTAAAAAAACTTTTTAAGACGCATATTTAAATGTGTTCAGATATTAGGCTACAAAGGCCTAACACTACAACTATTTTACTGTAGCCTACTTAAGTGCAGTTAAAGTCAGGGTGAAGATTCCCAAATAAGATTTTTTTTGAATTCCTATAAATTAACTAAAAAGATTCGCAAAAGTAATGTATGTTTTATATATGGTGTTGTATTTATTTGTGGCCAGCAGTTAGATATTTAAATTATAGGCTTCACACTCAGTTCTTCACATTTACGCAGACGTTCTTAATACAGCCTCAGTTGACGACCTTTTTTCTTCTGTATTGTTGATGTGCGCGTGTGCACTCTAGGGAACACAAACCTCGCGCTCTTGCACCTGCTTATGGGGCTGCGCACGAGGACGGGTCGCGTGCAGGAGATTTTAGGCTTTGCATGTTTTACAAAGTTGCTGTTGATGTGTGGAACACAAAGAACAGAACGCATCTAAAAGGGATGTTTACTGCATGGGACTTTATCGTGTTTAATGCGGAGGTAGGAGATTTCTAACACAAAGTAAAATCTCATTAAGTCATTTGGGGCTTACTGTAGAGCATATTTGTGCGCAAAACTATGCACACATTTTATAGATACACATAAGAAGCAATTATTCTTTTTAAACTGCAGCTAAAATTGCACCTAAGTGATTACGCGTCGTTTTACGCATTGTTTACGCACAGCTCTGGTGCCCTTTGGGAAACTATTTTGCATTAAATTCGTAACTCGTAACAAGGAACTTATAGCCTACAACATAAATATAATAATAACATAAAAATAAAATATATTCATACAGTAAATCAGACATTAAACGACAAAACGGCAAGGTTATTTTGATGCGCGGGATAAACGGGGCAGCCCATGGCGCAAATTAAGTAATTAAGATGCGCAGGATAAACGGGGAAGCCTATGGCGCAAATATGTTTCACTGAACTGAACAGTAAAAGTGGTAAAAGTGGTGATGTCTGTGCGTCAGTTTAGGTTGTATTAGATGACTGCTCATTTTGGGGACCTATACTTGGGCCATATTACAACTAGGACCCGGGAGCGAGGGTGCGGGCTGACGTGCCATTACGTGTAACTGTCCTTCAGCCCTGCTCATGGAGCCGCAGAAGTTTGTGCACATAATCCAGAGCTACAGTGAGGGGAGGCGCAAATACTGCACAGAGTGAAACAGTAAGAGAAGGACGCAAGTGCTGTGCCCGTGCATGTGTCTGGGCGTTTTCGACTCTGGTGCCTCTTTCAATCGCTCCTTGTTATAGGACATTGTCGCGATAGTAGTCTTTTTTACTATTTAAGGACTCGGCCGGGATAATCAATGAGTGCATCGCCTGGACCAAGAGACCATTCGTTTGAAAGGTAGTGCATCAAACCCACTGATAGACAGAGGTAAGTCATTCATATTCAAATAAATAATATCACATAGCTCCAACGACTAGGCTATTCTACAATTCATTGTCTGAATAACGTTTGCAATAGCAATAGCAATAACTATGATTATTTGGTTGAGGAGCCTACCTACTTCCACGAGAAAGATGAACCTCCACTGGCTTGGTTACTTGTAAACCGCGTGGAACAGAATATTTAAACGATACTGTGAATTATATATGGTGCGTAAACATGCGCTTCAATTTTTGATGCGCTATTTAATTCTATACGCTTTAGCCTATACTGTCACTGATTCATGAGTCGTGTTTATTTAGCTGAGAATACACAGCATTTGCAAGCATTTATCGGTTTATTTCTTTGTATTCAGGATTAGGTTATATTATACAAACGTATAATCTCAGAGCTTCAGTAAAACAGCCCCTGCACAGCAGCTGTTTAAGGTCGCCGTGGGCAAGGTGCTCTATTCCTGAAAAAGGGTCGATCGCAAAATGGATTAGTGTATCATCAGCGTGATATTAGTGAGAACAAAGTATTCAATTGACACGCTTTAAAATGCATAATGACTTTGAGCAGACCTCTTTCATCAGCAGAAAGAGCAATCACGCCAGTACAAAAGAGACGCTGAGGCAGGGGCGACCGAGGGTCTACTAGCACATACTGTATGCATGTCCTAAGACTTAAGCCTTAGACATTCTAATTTATAGACTGTACCGGTAGCCTAGCTACATAAGACTATATCCTATTATACTGTAATAATGGCATTCAAGTGTTACATTGGCCATGCATTTTTAGCGTCTCCTTTTGACAACAATCAATACCAATATAAAGTTCATATCACGGACAATATACCTATGCCCCCGGATTTCACAATATTGCTATTCTTGTAATAAATCGTAACCAGGAATGAGTGGTGTTGTCATTAGATATCCAGACCCTTGTCTGTCTGGGGATGCTATGTCTATCAAGCTCCCTTTGCCTCTGCTCTATCTAATTAGCTGTTAGTAAAGGGCAATAATGCTTGAACTGGTTTGTGTCATCCTTTAGCTGATCCTCCCCAATGCCCCACTACACTGCTCTTATTCACTCTCTCTAGTCACACACCTCCACTCCGGATAGTGATGGATGGCCATGCCCAATGGGAACAAACAGGTAGATAAAGCCGATCCCATTTAATAACAGCATAGATCGGATTGATAAACTTGTTGTTCATTAGCTGCTGTGGCTACACACCATTCTAGATGAAGCCTCCCCATCTTTAGTATAGCATCCTTGTTGTGTGAAACAATACTGTGCCCTTGAAAAAAGTACTATCTCTCCCCCACCCAATCACTACCACACTATCTTTTGTTCTAACACAGATACAAATGGGATTAATGAAGGTATGAATTACACACAGATAAATCCTGCTGAGTAATCCATCTGGCAAACAGTCAACCAACAATGAACCCCAGCACCACTCAGAGACTGATCTGTCCCAAACTTTGAAATGTGCTACTGTTGCTTTCACCTCAAACAAATAAAAGTACATGCGTATGTTTTAATGCAGTAAAAATTCGACACCAACTGTGTAAAAGGTGTGAAATCAGATAAGGGCATTATCATAAATATCAAATAAACATATATTATAAGCCACAACACTTGTCATTAAAAATTATATTATATTTAATGTAATTTTATAAGCAACCTTTTTAACTGGTTTAATGGCTTTCTACATCTCTTACTGTGCACGAGGCATGTTGCATGTTAGTTGAATGTTGTTAAGATACTACCCCTCGTCTGCCTCGTGCACTCATTTCTTGATTTAAGCTCATCAGTTCAATCCTGTGATTTAAGGAATGTGATTGACGCACAGTTGCACTGCGCTTTTATGCCATTAGATCACAGATTCAGAGTCACTGATGTAAGTTTTTACTTATACAGAGGTAACGCCTGACGTCTACCCCAAATATGAACCCCCACGTGACGCAGGTGATGTCAGGCCCCGGCGTCACCCTGTCGGAGAGTCAAGTCTCTGACCCACCTCCAATTATTCTCTGAGCCACCCACAAACAGTCAAGCGCCAACTTTCTGGCATCTTTACGCACGCATTTATGAGCAAACTTTTACGCATTGGGAGTAGCAGTGGATAAAAACACATATTATTCTACCATTTCATGTTATAAATCTATAATTTGATGTTCTAATTATGAAGTTCTGATTATAAATTAATTGACAAGTTAAAATAGAATAAATGCATACTGTAGTAACTTTTTATTATTATTAATAAATTGTAGGCTATAGGTGACACTTATAGAGAGCAAGATTGTCACTAAATAGTAGCTAGGCACGGGACTTGCGCCCATCCCGGTGTCATCAGGTAAGAAAGCGGCGCCATTAGTATGCGCACTGTTTGATTGGGTTGTCCCCGAGACAAAGCCAACTGTTTTCACAAGAGGAATGTCCTGCTACTAATTAAAGACAATTAGGTGCAGCCAACAATGGGCTCAATTTGGGGGTCATAAACTGGCTCCTCCTCTGTTGGTGTTGAAGACGCTGTTTATTTACATAACAGCAGTCTGCGAAAACCAACACTTACAATCATTATCAATTGTTAAGCTCGATCAACCGAAAACGTTGTCAAGGCCGACATATTATAAATATGGATGAGTATGAAGTAGGATATAAAAATATCTGACAAATTTGAAATGTAAATGTTTCTATCTTTATTTGTGGCATTTAAGTAGGCCTACCATACTGTGCAGGGTATTTTTCAATCTGTCTCATATGTTTCACTTAAAAAGACGATTATCTGTTACCCATGCTCATTCAGTGTGAGCTTGGTGAAAGAGCCTAAGAAATTATGTCGCTGATGGATAAATCTTTTAGCTTTTACGATGTAGAAAAATGGAAATTGAAAGAAGTAGAGCTGGGATGCAGCGAGCCAATTGCAGCAGCGTTGACCTGATTGGCTCAGACCGAGGTCCCGCCCCCAGCGGCTTAATATGGGAATTTACTGGCGCCAGGCGCATCAGTCTGCGCCACATCTCATTAATGAACGCACGGATCAGGAGTTACATATCATAGCCAACGTTTGTCCTCAGCTGATGAACACGGCAACAGGTAGGCACTGAGACGCGTGTTTCCTCTCATATGACACACTTAGCCTAGTCATCATAGTCGTCGTAATGGACTTTTACGCATGAAGTCTAGTGCAAGTATTGAGCGGATTTTACGCTTCAGTCCTGTGTAAATTATGCATTTTTAAACAGAGACTGTATTGCGAATTGTTTCTTATTTTTTATTTATTTTTTTCAGGTCTAAAAAAGAAATAAAGGAACGACCGGCTAACGGATTGTATGCCATAACTTCTACATCTACGGCACAGGACGTTTACGTTTCTATCTAGCATATAAGGACTATCTAACTTCCATTTGGAGATAAAGGAATTTGAAGACGTACTGAGGGAAAAGACTGAGACATGGAGGTCGCAGCGGCGGATCAGTCCCGGTGGATGGCGCACCACCACGCCGTCCTGAACGGCCAGCACCCCGACTCTCACCACCACAGTCTGGGCCACAACTACATGGAACCCATGACGCCACTACTACCCCAGGACGAAGTGGACATGTTCCTCAACCACTTGGATTCTCCAGGGAACCCTTACTATTCCAACTCCAGGGCCAGAGCCTACAGCCAAGCGCACGGTAAGATGTTATGCTTAATGACCAGATGAAAAGAAAGAGATCAAGACTTTATTCAGTCATTTAAATAGGCCTAGGCTACTTTTGCCTTCCGTGTTTATCAGTGTTAGCAAGTATGTGAGATAATAAACAGGCCTACAGGAATATTTTGCATCATTGTTAAGATGATGTCGTACGGACAGAAAAAAATACGTATAACTGAAACAGTGCACCATTTTGCAGGGAGTATCGGACAGCTCCTGTCATTCTATACTACACAGTCTAAATGGAATTTCTAGCAAATGACAGCGAGAGGAAAAGGAAGTCATGTAACCCCTCTGTGTTAGGGGCAGGAGTTTCTGGAGGGAGAGAAAGAGAGAGAGAGTTACTTCCCGGATATAAAACAAAAACCGCAAAATTACTAATAACCATGTTTAGAGCGGGAGCTGCTTCGCCCCGGAGAGATCACCTTTACCGAGGCCAAACAAAACGCGTGTGAGCGTGACGTAAACAGCTAACGCACGTCAGTTGTATCAAGTTATTTTGTAACTTTAAAACCTTCGAAACTAAATGTCCGACTTTCCTAAATCATATCAGATCAGAGGTAAGAGTTTGGGTGATTTATGTGCGTATTCAAAGACTAAAATAATATTTGTATTATTTTTTCAGCACGGCTCACTGGTAACCAGGTCTGCCGGCCGCACCTCATCCACAGCCCCGGACTTCCCTGGCTGGACCCAGGGAAAGCAGCTCTGTCTGCGGCGCACCACCACAACGCATGGGCGGTCAGTCACTTCAGCAAATCTGGTCTGCACCCGACCAGCTCGGCCTATCCGTGCAGCAGCAGTGCTGGTACAGCGCCAGTTTCGTCTCTTACTCCCGCATCCCACTCTAGTCCGCACCTATACAGCTTTCCCCCAACCCCACCAAAGGACGTGTCCCCAGACCCTGGGCCCACGTCCCCCACCTCTACGCGTATGGATGAGAAGGACTCAATTAAATACCAAGTGCCACTTGGTGATGGCATGAAGATGGAGAGCTGTAGCCCGCTGCGGAGCGGCCTAGCACCCATGAACAGCCAAACCCCAGCCACTCACCACCCCATTCCCACGTATCCTGCGTACCCCCTGCCAACACCCCACGAATACAGCGGCAGCCTGTTCCACCACAGCGGCCTGCTCGGCGCGTCCACGTCCAGCTTCACGCCAAAATGCAAAAGCAAAGCTCGGTCAAGCTCAGGTGAGTCTCACGTGTGTTTGTTTGCCTTTCTCTCAGCTCCTCATCCCTATAGCCTCAGTAAAGTATCGTCTTTTTCAATTCGCCTTTACCCATAGCGATAATCTCTTTTAGCCATCAGCCTTTTATTTCGTTTGACTTGTGGCTGATAGCGTGTACATTAAAAACAATTAGACTAATAATAAGAGAAACTTCTCTGAAAACTTGAAAAAAGTAAATTCCCTCTAGGTCTATTTTTTTTTTTATTCAGGCAGCCTGTAAGATCAAAGAGTGTCTATGATCGTTTCACATTTTAAGTTGACCGTAAAATTAAATTTGTATCAGTTTTATTTTGTGATGCATATTATTCACATCGTGTTGCCGTGTAAAAGAAGAGCGCGTGCTCCCAGTTCCAAACGTGTTTTCTGCTAAATACGGCCTCCTTTATTGATCCTAAACGCGGAGGAGTCACGACGACCTGGCTTGTGCCACATCCTGTACTGGACTGAACAAATCACGACACGCTCCCGCCCACCGTGATCCAGGCGCTAACAAAGCAAAAGTCCTGCTGTTAAAAGGATGGCCTTGGCCTGCTCCAGTCGCATCATGTGAACTCCCGGTTTTGCTCTATGGGAACTTTGATGAGAAAGACACATTATTGTTTTTGTTTGGAAGCAGTGCTACAGTTCAACAGGTTGTGAATGTCTAAAGAGATTCAGTGGCGTGTGTTTGAGAATACTGAGGTGGTGGAGGCATTTTGAGCACAGTTTGTAAAGGCTTTGTAATTTCCTTACATTGTTCCCACTGAATTAATGTGCAAGAAAAAACAACAGACCAGCAGAACACCCTGTTAACAACCCACAGTGTGTGTTCTTGTAATTATGAAAATGGTGGTCCATTGTAAGAGTGTGTTTTATTACACCAGGGGAATGCTCAGGCCTGATAGTGTGACTGAAGGCAGAGAAATGCTACACTGTGACATTTAAAAGAAGCTGGCTGAGCTGTGGCCGAGTCACTAACACAAACATATCAGCTCGGCCATTAAAACGCCTCTTATCTATCAAAGGCCAGTGTCCAGAGCCAGTAATAGTGATTGATTGTTGGACAAAATGCCACAATGACATTTCAGTTGTCAGTACAGATACCTTACAGTAGTGTGGCTTCCTCTTAGGCAGCATTCTCCACCACATCCACCTACATTCCTATTTTATCTTAGAATTGCAACAGCTCTTTTTTGTTAATGATTCAGCATTTAAAACATAAGGTGTCATTTCATTAGCATGGTTTCTGTGTGTTGCTTAAGAAATAATGTGGAGTTAGAGAGACAGAGAGATGCATTTAAAAGGTGCTGGGGTTTTGCTCAGGTCAAATTCCTTTGTGGGGAGAGGGTGGGACTTCGGGTGTTGCTGGCTTTTTAACAGGTAGAATGAGAGGATGCTCCAGGGAGAGACATACTTGAATTAACTGAAGCGGTCTGTTTAGCAACAGGCTGTTTGAAGTCAGGTTTTGCATGTATGGGATAGAAACTACAAAAACAGGTTGTGCCTGTCTTAATGCATTTTCAAATGATCATGTCAATAATGGCAGTAATATACAAAGTATAGCTGTTAAAGGAAAGACACCACGTCATAACCA
The DNA here is from genome assembly GCA_036785185.1 of Paratrypauchen microcephalus. Taxonomy (NCBI): domain Eukaryota; kingdom Metazoa; phylum Chordata; class Actinopteri; order Gobiiformes; family Gobiidae; genus Paratrypauchen; species Paratrypauchen microcephalus. The sequence goes on from JAVJIX010000005.1 coordinate 8,675,290, forward strand.
TGTTATACCACATTCAACTGATCACATTTATGGTAATATCATTTTTACCTACCACATCTTACATGAGGTACAGGTTTTCTGTATAGCTTTTTAAGTTTCCACTCAGGTGCCCACTAAGTCAATGAATAATGTAGGTCTCATTTGATGGTGTGTCTTTTTGTACCTGTCGGACACCTCTACATGTTCTGGCTGTGCTCTCACTCCTGCTCATTTTACATGGAGGTGTCTGTAATATCAACCTGCACTTGTCATGTGTCTGTTGTATTCTAACTTTTTTATCAGGTTGCACATGATCTGGCCTGGTATATTACAGTGAACTTTTTAATTATATAAATTTTCTTCTTGTCTCCCTCTTCTGAATTCTACACAGAGGGCCGTGAGTGTGTGAACTGTGGCGCCACCTCGACTCCTCTGTGGCGGCGGGATGGTACCGGCCACTACCTGTGCAACGCCTGTGGGCTGTATCACAAGATGAATGGCCAAAACAGACCTCTCATAAAGCCCAAACGCAGACTGGTAAGTCCATATATAAAACAAACACTTGAACCTCCCTGTGAAGGCTCTAAAATATGAGCACAAAGCAGATGCCGGCAGCACAATTCCAGGAAAGTTATATTTTCCCTATGATCTTCCTGGAATTGTTTGTCCCTCTCACCCCCAATGATCCGCCTTCCATGGCCTGTTACAATACTGCTACTATTACCATTGTTACTGCTATCATTATTGGTGGTACTTCTGATACTGTTACTGATACCAATGCCCATGCTGCTTCAGTTAACACCAAGGCTGAATAAATGGAAGTAATGGAGAAATATAGCTAGTGTTCCTGTCCATATGGAATTTCTACATTCAGACTGGTTTACCTGATGGAACACACACACGCGCGCGCGCGCGCGCACACACACACACACACACACACACACACACACATATATATATATATATATATATATATATATATATATATATATATATATATATATATATATATATATATATATATATATATATATATATATTCCCAACTATATATATATTCTAACGGCCACTAAAAACTGAAGTGCCAATTAGCCTCGCCCTTGCCTGACCCGTATTACCCAGATATTAGCGCTGATAGGAAACTTTTTGCCTCCTGCTCTTCGCCATCCCTACTCCGTGACGCTACATTTTTCCAGCGGTTCGGCCCATGTGCCTTTGCATTTTCAGCTCAAGTGTTTTTCAGACTATAGTGTTCAAAGGGGCATCCAGTTGTTTCCTATCCGGATATCTGTCCGCCCCAGATAAGGAAGTCAGACTCCCGGCTGTTTCCGCCTTCCACTACCGCGCTGCATTTCTCTGGCCACACTGACATGTAACTCTGCAGCGCGAGCACCACAACACTGACTGGAGCCGTGTGAAGGCACGAGGCGCACAGGGCGTTCATTGGAAAATAACATGGATTTACGAGTTACCGTATGCGTAAAGCGCACAAAGACGCACAGCTCTTGGTTTATGCACTGGTCAATCACATCTGAAAACACAGTTGATTAAAAATCAACAACGATGTTTGGCCGTGGGGTTGTTGCGCATAAAGCCAGTGTTTCTTATTAAGTGTGAAGAATTGATCCGAAATGGATACAGGGGCACGTTACCAGACAGAACACAGGGTTTTACGCCACACGTTTTCATTAGATATATTTATATGACATTTACGCAGAACCTCTCTGTGTTTTTATAATAGTAGGCTATCGATTATATACTTTAGGCCTAAATATGGTATGATATAGCCTAAACGTGAAATTTAGCTAGGCCCACTGCAACAAATAGACGCGTTCTAAACTATGAGCATACGAGAAAATTTGGTAATTGCGACTCACTCAGATTGAATAATAAAGTTAGCTAATTTAATGTGGCACTGCTTTTGTTGGGGTTTTGCACCTGTTAACAACATAGTCCCCAGGTTTCTATAACGATATCGTTTCTGAGAGAATGCTAATAGCCATAGGCCTACAGATGTGATAAATTATAACCTACAGGCGTGACATTTCCCGTTTTTTTTCGGGGGTCCAGCGTGGCCTTTCCGTAGACTTTCTATGGGCCATTATTCACCACACACTTCCCTGTTTTCTCGCAGTCCGCCGCAAGACGTGCAGGCACCTGCTGCGCGAATTGCCAAACCACCACCACCACGCTCTGGAGGCGCAACGGCAACGGGGACCCGGTGTGCAACGCCTGCGGTCTTTACTACAAGCTGCACAATGTAAGTCCAGTAGAGTTTGGTACGGGGAGGAAAGGCGACTGGTCGTTAGCTGGTCAAGTGGGCGGACAGCTCCCATCGATTTAGGAGCATAAGAAGTGCGAAGGTCTTGCGAGGCAGAACCCAGTGTTTTTATAAGTGCATGGTTGTTTGAATGGGGGCGGTACTCCCTGGAGAGGCAGCGGGTGGGACGGTCTGTCAGTGTAACGGCGACGGTTACACTGATGAGGATTTGTCTGAGCAGGTCATTCAGGACCAGCCAGACCCTCATCCTCATGTATTCATATTGTCCCCTCTGTTAGGTTTGAAATTGGACAAAAGCAAAAACACGCCCCTGCCTTAACGCATAATGGGGGCTATAAATGCAAAACTGCTGCTTAATATTTATAACATTAATTGACCAACATTATCATTTCTACTTACCATAAACATATCCGAGAGTAGACCTATGCTGTGATGGCCCGTGTCTTAGTAAAAGCAATAAAAATACAGTGTTTGCTACAAAAGCTCTAAAATGAAATTTGTTATTTAGTCAGATTTTGATTCAAAATCACACAACACGTACACTGACTCTACATCAGTAGTGTAAGTGTACTCATGTACATGTATTGAAACATGAATTCAGCAGTCAGGAGTGTTGTTGTTCAACTAAACAAGTTTACACAAATATCTCTATTTTAGATTTATCTTTTTAAAGTTAAACCATATATGACCATACTGCATATGTGTAGAAGTCCGACATTGCTCAGTGACAGATAACATTCTAAATTAAGGCTTCTTGATACACATAGGATTTATGCAACCCTTGTTATGCTCACACAGTCTGTGTGATTTTATTGTGGGCTTTGCCTTGAGCTAATGTTCTGTCCTCCACAGGTCAACAGGCCCCTGACCATGAAGAAGGAAGGCATCCAGACACGCAACCGAAAGATGTCCAGCAAGTCCAAGAGAAACAAGCGAGCGGGGGATAGCTTCGATGAGCTGTCCAAGTGCATGCAGGATAAAGCATCTCCCTTTGGAGCTGCTCCCGGTCTCACCAGCCACATGACCCACATGGGGCACCTGCCCCCCTTCAGCCACTCTGGACACATGCTGCCCACACCCACGCCCATTCACCCTTCATTTGGTCACCCCCACCACTCCAATCGCTCGCCAGTCTGGGCTGAGCCACACTGAGACCCTTTACATCTGCATGGTCATTCACACGCCATGGGCTCCCTGTGAGAGCTCCAGTGGACTAGTGTCATGTACAGTGGTCGGACTAAGGTCACATCTGGACATTATGGACTCTGAAGAGCTAAAGGGACAGTGGTCTGCAGTGACCAAACCACAGGAGTGTGTGAATGGAGACACTTTTAACAGTTGTGCTTATTTTACTAAGTCACTTTGGTACCGCCTCTCCTTGACCCTGTAACAGGAGACCGATGAGAGGTCCACCTCACCACCGTCTCATTAGAAGTGAGATACATAGGTCCTGCACTGGCTCCTCAAAGCCCGGTTTGAAACATTCAGACCAAGACTACATTACCCATAACCCAGTGCTTCTTTCACATGCTGGATTGTACACGCCACAAGGCTCAGTTTTTAATAAAAACAATTATAAAAACTGAGAAAAAAGTAAATAAAGTGTTTATAAATACTTAATTGCTTTATTATTGTTGTTATATTGGATGTTATAATTATTGCTATGATAATTTATTTTCACTCTCTAAGCTTTCGTCAAAGACACATAGAAACTGTCATAATTTTATTTTCATGGTAATTATGTAAAGAAAACACTGACCTATCTTAGAAAGTCCCTAAGCTGTAAATTTTTATCATTTTTCCATTTCACGAAAGCAAAGGAAAAAATAAAGTTTAATACTGAAAGAATAACATCACTGCCTCCTGTGTGTAACCAGCGACGCTGCTGTAATTCCCCTGCATTGAGTAGTTTTCACCTAAAGTTTCTTTTAAAGTGCTTATGACAAACCTTTCTAATTATTACTTGGTTTGGTGTGATAGGACTTGTGGTAAATATTTATCATAGTGTTAGATCAGTTAAGTGGCAGTTTGTGTAAAAAAGTTGAGAAGAAAAGTACAAAAATACAGGAAGTACTGCTGAGTTCACAGAATATCTCTACCTATGTTGTCAACACCAATAACACAATCCAAAAGAATATGCATGTTGCAATTTATTTGTATTAGTCTAATCATAGCCATTGTCTAATTAGAAAGTTTTTATTCCTTGTTAATATTATGGAATTATCTTTACTCATGTCACATTTGCTGTCCATATCCAACCAGGAAGTAAAATTACGAACTCCACATGCATTAAAAAAAAAAAAAAATCTTAGTAAATATAATTATGTTAAGTGAAAAGAGTAGTCTAACCTGTCATATGCACTTTAATGATGAGGGTTTCATTATTAAAATCATATGCAGTATCAGATGGATGAAGGAAAGCTCTGTGATGGTTTAAGCGTGTAATGCGTTGGTCAGACTCCTCCTTTATCTGTGATGCTGCAGTCCTCAGAGAAGGCCTCTTTGTGGAGTCGAGGCCTGGGGCTGGACCATTGTACCCAGACAGCAGACTCCAGCTCAGGGCTTATACACAGTCAGACATATGCACATTCCCACATGCTCAAGAACAAACCATCATTCTCAACATGATTTATTATTAAACGCACCACATTTTCAATAGTACATCTAGAGATCCAATAATAATGTGAATTGATCAGACGTGAGTACTATATAAAAAAAAACTTTGCCATTTACCATGTGAGTACTGTATTGAAAGTTCTACTAGCACTGGGAACAATACATAGGTTTTCATCTAATGAATTCAAGTTATACAACTTTTACCATAGGAGCGCATATTTCCAAATTTTTAAAAACTTTTCAAATTGAAAGTATATGACATGCCATAATTACGTTAAATTATAATCAGGGATGACCATGTGCGTATTTTTTATTCTAAAGCCAATGAACACATTTTCACTGATGTGTATTAGCGCCAAGAATATTTTTTCAAGATAGTGGAATCGCTGATATCGCGAACACAAAAATAAATTTCCCATATTAATTTTGTGTTTTTTTGAGACAGAGATGACGCTGCATTTGTGCTTGTGTACAAAGTCTGAGCAGGCTGAGGCGCCCGGAGTCGAAGGAAGGACAGCAGGTCTTTAGTGGGAGAGAGAAAGAGGAAGGAAAGGCAATCAAGAGACCAAATACACACATGAGGCGGAGTGTGTGTGTGTGTGTGTGTTGGACTACAGATGTACATGCAGCTGAGAGAGCCAGGAAACAGCTGTCCACTCCGGCCCTCTCTCATCTGCTGCTTCTGGGGTTTTTATGCACTTTCAGATTAATTATTTGTTTTTGGTTCCCACTCCCATTTGGGCGATTACAGCAAAATAAAGAGTCTACAGAAACAGAGCCAGGACTAATGAGTTGGCTCCTATTAGGGGCAAATTGGGGTTATCTTTCCTGAGTTCAGCACGCCCTAAAATGCCTCCAGTACTGTCCCATTACAGAATCAAAAAGCTCTGCTCACATGTGTGTCTCAAGTTCAATTAAAACATATGATTTATTCAAAGATTCAGAAAAAGAGTGTGGTCTTATTCAGAAGTGCCTTCACAGACCACAGTGGTGTTGCAGGCCTTTCTGAGCAGCGCACCAGTGAAAATGTCAAGCTGGACCCTATAGGCAGTTAGCAGCGAGACGCAATATGTGTGTGTGTGTGCGTGTGTGTGTGCGTGTGTGTGTGTGCGCGTGTGTATTAAACTGTTGCAATATAGTGTGTGTGCGTGTGTGTGCGTGTGTGTATTAAACTGTTGCAGTGTTGTGTGTATTAAACTGTTGCAGTGTAGTGTGTGTATTAAACTGTTGCAGTGTAGTGTGTGTGTGTGTATTAAACTGTTGCAGTGTAGTGTGTGTGTGTATTAAACTGTTGCGGTGTTGTGTGTATTAAACTGTTGCGGTGTAGTGTGTATATTAAACTGTTGCAGTGTAGTGTGTGTGTGTATTAAACTGTTGCGGTGTTGGGTCTATTAAACTGTTGCGTTGTAGTGTGTGTATTAAAGTGTTGGGGTGTTGTGTGTATTAAACTGTTGCGGTGTAGTGTGTGTATTAAACTGTTGCGGTGTAGTGTGTGTATTAAACTGTTGCGGTGTTGTGTGTATTAAACTGTTGCGGTGTAGTGTGTGTATTAAACTGTTGCAGTGTAGTGTGTGTGTGTATTAAACTGTTGCGGTGTTGTGTGTATTAAACTGTTGCGGTGTAGTGTGTGTATTAAACTGTTGCGGTGTAGTGTGTGTATTAAACTGTTGCAGTGTAGTGTGTGTGTGTATTAAACTGTTGCGGTGTTGTATGTATTAAACTGTTGCAGTGTAGTGTGTGTATGTATCAAACTGTTGCGGTGTAGTGTGTGTATTAAACTGTTGCGGTGTAGTGTGTGTATTAAACTGTTGCAGTGTAGTGTGTGTGTGTGTGTTAAACTGTTGCTGTGTAGTGTGTGTATTAAACTGTTGCAGTGTAGTGTGTATATTAAACTGTTGCAGTGTAGTGTGTGTGTGTATTAAACTGTTGCGGTGTTGTGTATATTAAACTGTTGCAGTGTAGTGTGTATATTAAACTGTTGCAGTGTAGTGTGTATATTAAACTGTTGCAGTGTAGTGTGTGTGTGTATTAAACTGTTGCGGTGTTGTGTGTATTAAACTGTTGCGGTGTAGTGTGTGTATTAAACTGTTGCGGTGTTGTGTGTATTAAACTGTTGCGGTGTAGTGTGTGTATTAAACTGTTGCTGTGTAGTGTGTGTATTAAACTGTTGCAGTGTAGTGTGTGTATTGAACTGTTGCAGTGTAGTGTGTGTATTAAACTGTTGCAGTGTAGTGTGTGTGTGTATTAAACTGTTGCGGTGTTGTGTGTATTAAACTGTTGCGGTGTAGTGTGTGTATTAAACTGTTGCAGTGTAGTGTGTGTGTGTGTGTATTAAACTGTTGCGGTGTAGTGTGTGTATTAAACTGTTGCAGTGTAGTGTGTGTGTGTGTGTATTAAACTGTTGCGGTGTAGTGTGTGTATTAAACTGTTGCAGTGTAGTGTGTGTGTGTGTATTAAACTGTTGCAGTGTAGTGTGTGTGTGTATTAAACTGTTGCGGTGTTGTGTGTATTAAACTGTTGCGGTGTAGTGTGTGTATTAAACTGTTGCGGTGTAGTGTGTGTATTAAACTGTTGCAGTGTAGTGTGTGTGTGTGTATTAAACTGTTGCAGTGTAGTGTGTGTGTGTATTAAACTGTTGCGGTGTTGTGTGTATTAAACTGTTGCGGTGTAGTGTGTATATTAAACTGTTGCAGTGTAGTGTGTGTGTGTATTAAACTGTTGCGGTGTTGTGTGTATTAAACTGTTGCGGTGTAGTGTGTGTATTAAACTGTTGCGGTGTTGTGTGTATTAAACTGTTGCGGTGTAGTGTGTGTATTAAACTGTTGCGGTGTAGTGTGTGTATTAAACTGTTGCGGTGTTGTGTGTATTAAACTGTTGCGGTGTAGTGTGTGTATTAAACTGTTGCAGTGTAGTGTGTGTGTGTATTAAACTGTTGCGGTGTAGTGTGTGTATTAAACTGTTGCGGTGTAGTGTGTGTATTAAACTGTTGCGGTGTAGTGTGTGTATTAAACTGTTGCAGTGTAGTGTGTGTGTGTATTAAACTGTTGCGGTGTTGTATGTATTAAACTGTTGCAGTGTAGTGTGTGTATGTATCAAACTGTTGCGGTGTAGTGTGTGTATTAAACTGTTGCGGTGTAGTGTGTGTATTAAACTGTTGCAGTGTAGTGTGTGTGTGTGTGTTAAACTGTTGCTGTGTAGTGTGTGTATTAAACTGTTGCAGTGTAGTGTGTATATTAAACTGTTGCAGTGTAGTGTGTGTGTGTATTAAACTGTTGCGGTGTTGTGTATATTAAACTGTTGCAGTGTAGTGTGTATATTAAACTGTTGCAGTGTAGTGTGTATATTAAACTGTTGCAGTGTAGTGTGTGTGTGTATTAAACTGTTGCGGTGTAGTGTGTGTGTGTATTAAACTGTTGCGGTGTAGTGTGTGTGTGTATTAAACTGTTGCGGTGTAGTGTGTGTGTGTATTAAACTGTTGCGGTGTAGTGTGTGTGTGTATTAAACTGTTGCTGTGTAGTGTGTGTATTAAACTGTTGCAGTGTAGTGTGTGTGTATTGAACTGTTGCAGTGTAGTGTGTGTATTAAACTGTTGCAGTGTAGTGTGTGTGTGTATTAAACTGTTGCGGTGTTGTGTGTATTAAACTGTTGCGGTGTAGTGTGTGTATTAAACTGTTGCAGTGTAGTGTGTGTGTGTGTGTATTAAACTGTTGCGGTGTAGTGTGTGTATTAAACTGTTGTAGTGTAGTGTGTGTGTGTGTGTATTAAACTGTTGCGGTGTAGTGTGGGTATTAAACTGTTGCTGTGTAGTGTGTGTATTAAACTGCTGCAGTGTAGTGTGAGTATTGAACTGTTGCAGTGTAGTGTGTGTATTGAACTGTTGTGGTTGTAGTCTGTGTGTGCTAAACTGTTGCGGTGTAGTGTGTGTATTAAACTGTTGCGGTGTATTGTGTGTGCTAAACTGTTGCGGTGTAGTGTGTGTATTAAACTGTTGCGGTGTATTGTGTGTGTATTAAACTGTTGCGGTGTAGTGTGTATATTAAGTTGTTGCAGTGTATTGTGTGTGCTAAACTGTTGCGGTGTAGTGTGTGTATTGAACTGTTGCGGTGTATTGTGTGTGTATTAAACTGTTGTGGTGTAGTGTGGGCATTAAACTGTTGCGGTGTAGTGTGTGTGTATTAAACTGTTGCGGTGTTGTGTGTATTAAACTGTTGTGGTGTAGTGTGTGTATTAAACTGTTGCAGTGTAGTGTGTGTGTGTGTATTAAAATGTTGCGGTGTTGTGTGTATTAAACTGTTGCGGTGTAGTGTGTGTAATAAACTGTTGCGGTGTTGTGTGTATTAAACTGTTGCGGTGTAGTGTGTGTATTAAACTGTTGCAGTGTAGTGTGTGTGTGTGTGTATTAAACTGTTGCGGTGTTGTGTGTATTAAACTGTTGCGGTGTAGTGTGTGTATTAAACTGTTGCGGTGTTGTATGTATTAAACTGTTGCAGTGTAGTGTGTGTATGTATCAAACTGTTGCGGTGTAGTGTGTGTATTAAACTGTTGCGGTGTAGTGTGTATTAAACTGTTGCAGTGTAGTGTGTGTGTGTATTAAACTGTTGCGATGTAGTGTGTGTATTAAACTGTTGCAGTGTAGTGTGTGTGTGTATTAAACTGTTGCGGTGTAGTGTGTGTATTAAACTGTTGCTGTGTAGTGTGTGTATTGAACTGTTGCAGTGTAGTGTGTGTATTGAACTGTTGTGGTTGTAGTCTGTGTGTGCTAAACTGTTACGGTGTATTGTGTGTGCTAAACTGTTGCGCTGTAGTGTGTGTGTATTAAACTGTTGCGGTGTAGTGTGTATATTAAGTTGTTGCAGTGTATTGTGTGTGCTAAACTGTTGCGGTGTAGTGTGTGTATTGAACTGTTGCGGTGTATTGAGTGTGTATTAAACTGTTGCGGTGTAGTGTGTGTATTAAACTGTTGTGGTGTAGTGTGTGTATTAAACTGTTGCAGTGTAGTGTGTGTGTGTATTAAACTGTTGCGGTGTAGTGTGTGTGTATTAAACTGTTGTGGTGTAGTGTGTGTGTGTTAAACTGTTGCGGTGTAGTGTGTGTGTATTAAACTGTTGCGGTGTAGTGTGTGTGTATTAAACTGTTGCGGTGTAGTGTGTGTGTGTGTGTTAAACTGTTGCGGTGTAGTGTGTGTTTTAAACTGTTGCGGTGTAGTGTGTGTATTGAACTGTTGCGGTGTAGTGTGTGTGTGTTAAACTGTTGCGGTGTAGTGTGTGTGTGTGTACTCAACTGTTGTGGTGTAGTTTGTGTGTCTGTGGGTGCCCGCTCGGTGCGCGGTGGCTGGCTGACTGCTGCTGGCGGCTGCTTGGCCGGACTCCCAGGGCCTGAGAGGAGACACAGAGAGCCAGCACTCTACAGTGAGGCCCTCCACAGGGAACCAGCGGCTCCTCTAAAAATAATCCTGCAGCCTGCCAGACCACTAACTCCCAGAGCAGTGTTTTTCAATACACATTTGTACTATTTCTTGAAATATTAAAGCTTTGCTAAGAGCAAGTGGGTAATTAACATACCTTAAAGTTTTTATACGAGGGAAAGTAGGTGTTGAGCCAGGAGGTCAGGGGTTCAAATCTCTGACATGGAGCCAAGCCCCAGTCTCAATTTGAGCGGGTGGAAAAACTGCATGACGATTTCATCAGGAAGGGCATCTGGTATGAAAAGGACCTGAATAATCTCTGGCAATGACCCCTGGAAAAAAAAGGTTAAAAAAAACAGATTGTTATTTAAACATTTCTGTCATTAAAAATAGAGGTGTTGAATAAAATATACCATTTTTGTAGTCACCAGTTATACTATACTATGCAAAGCTATTCGTTTTTGATCAATAAATCACTATAACGCCATTCCAGATAGAAGGACGGGATGATGAATACTTGAAATAAACTGAACTCAGCACAACTAAACCAATCGTTGGAATTGATCTGTTGTCAGTTGTTGTCATGTCAGTGTCTTGTCCCTGTAAATAGTGATAATTTTATATTCTGTTATGTAACCATTGTTCCCTGTTTTTAGAATGACAATTACATCTGTCACAGGACTACAGATGAAAAATAGCCTCCTGGCTAATTCTGGCATATTGACAGAAATGTTTATGAATATGCACTGTCCTGAAATAAATAAATAAATTAATTAATTAAAAATACAACCCTTTTTAATATATAAATACTATGGGTCAAATGGATGCTTCATGAATCTCTCTGTACTAACATGGAGGCTATAGGGGCAGGCCATTTTTGCAGGAGTGAACACTGTGACCACCTACATCAGAGTACTTTACGACTTCAACCTGGGATGGGCAGTTTGCAGGTCCCTTCGACTCCCTATCTGGCCCACGCTCTTCCGCTTGTTCGATCCCTTTTTGGTCTTCCATTCCGCCTTGTACTCCCACTCCTTGTCTTCTACTCCCCGTTTGTTATTTGTTTTTCCATCAAATTGAATTAGCCAAATCAAAAGGTATCCTGACCATCCCCTCACAAAAGTTGACTTGGGGGGAGAGAGATGCTGGAGATTAAAGGAAGTGAAGTGTGGTTCAGACGCAGGTCTCGTCTTGTGTGTGTTGCAAGAAGAGGGCTGGGGGGGTTGACCTTTGCTTGGGCCTAACTTTAAAAGCCTCCCTCCTTACTTTGAAGGATATTAGAGTTAGACAGGACAGAATATGCATACATTTTTCTTTATGGTGAGGAAATACAGTATATACTTCAATAAAGATCTTTTGGGTTGAACTAAAATGCATAGACATGTATCAAAATCAAAAAGGCTATAATCACACAGAGCAAAAAGAGTTATAATTATAGTTATAATTTCAGCAATTTTTCCCATATACTTTTGTGTGTGTGTGTGTGTGTTTTTTTAAATCTGGAATAACCACACATTTTAGGGCTGTCTGGCAGTTACAATATAAGACAACTTTTATGTTATATTTTACATAGACAAGGATCATATTGAATGATATGTTAGAATGATACTATAAAGTAATAATACAACAATTTGCTCTAGTAGCTTCAGTAGTCACCAAATTAGCTTCCTCTTTTCTGAATTTTCTGAATACTTGGAAGTGTCTTGGTCTTTCAAATAACAACAGGTGAAATCTAGTTACTCATGTGTTCACTCTATGTCTCTGTGTGATGTAAGTGTCAATTGACAACTGATAATCAGAGATGACCTCTGCTGACATCCCAACCTGCCACTGTGGCAAATCGCACACACAATCTCCACAAATGAGTCAAAACCTCATCTGTTTTTCATGCCTGTGTACAGGAAGGCTGCAGCTGCTCACTCAACTTCAGACAATTTTTCAAAGCAGTGAAAAAAGCAGCACAGGAAGTCGGAAGTTCCAACCAGAAATACTTTGGTTGTGCTATTAAGATCAATTAAGACCAAAGGCAGACAGTAAAAAGAGATTGATTATGCACTACAGTCTTTAAGTGTTTATGTGTAATTCACTCTTCAGGCTGCACTTGGCTTATATCTGCAAATGGGCACTGCACTGCGGAACACTAAGCTCTCATGTTTTTAGCAAAAACATTCATATTTATTTTATAAATGCAGAGTGTATATCAAGCAAATAACATGAATGATTTCAATCAATTTGTGGATACTCAGGAGATAGTTATAACTGTTGAATGATAGAGGCAAATATGGAAAGACTTCAAACGTAATCAAAAATGATTTTAAGGTGGTACTGGTAGTTAGTTTATTTTTAATGCTAAAAATCATCAGGTAGCTGTACAAATTCAAGATAAAAATTATAATCCAAGTATTAAGTATAAGTAAAATTAGGGAAGTAGAAACACTGAGTTGAGTTTGTTATTTTATAGAGGTTTGTGAGTTGCATAACGTTAACACAACATAGTTATAGTTAATGAAATACATCTCTGAGAAAACTCAATAACTGTTTTGCTCCACTGTCACATGCATGGCCAGAACCTCTCCGGTTCACTGACAATTCCTGCTGAAAGAAAGCAGTCATCATGTGATCTGTCATCTGCTCATTTTTTTTATTCTTCTTCATTTTGTCCTATTTTGTCTGAGTACGTGCATTTGTAAAAGCGTCTGACAGAAGCAGGGCGTGGACACTGGTCCATCTCTCACCCTGAAAATGAGGTCGCCCTCCTCCCACTGGGGACAAGGAGCATTCAGGAGGCTCACATGGGACAGGTAGTGTTCAGGTCCTGCTCCAACAGACAAATTCATCCACGCTGTCCCAGAACAAGCCTCCCATTCATCCCTCAGCCGGCCATTGACCAACAGGGGCAAGTACAGTGCTACAGGCTCAGGGGAGAGGGCGTCTGGAGCTGCCATCCTTATCCACAGAGGGACAATACTGCGCAGTCTCCTCTTTCGCCTCATTTGCTTTCTGCAGCAGGTAACCGGAGTCAAGGATATTCTGGAGCGCAGCCAGGATGGAGAGGATGAGTCCAGGTGCCTACCCCCTGGACGGATGGATGCTCTAGGCACTCCCACTGGGACAGATGACCAGACAGCCAATGGGACAAGATGGAATACAAGAGATGGTGCGTTCAGACTGTAGACTATATAAAGAAGTGGACTAAGGGAGTGTGACATCACCCATAGCATTCGTCTCCAGTCAAAATAGCTAACTAAAACACCAGGATCATGTAAAGCAAGTTAATATCAACATTTTAAAATCAAAATGACAAGGCTCACTGCAGCAGTTGCAGAGAGGGGTGACAATTTTCCAATATAAAAGAAGCAGTCCAGTTGACAAATTGAATCCTTTTGTCATGGATTCTACCTGGACAACTGAGGGATTCTACACACATTTCCAATATAAAGTAAATTGGAAACAAAACTTGATGGAGCCAGAAGCACCCCCATGAACATTTCTTATTTGGAATGTGGTGGCTAGCCGCTACATCATCAAAGCTCAAAATGCTCTGTTCCACCCTGTGATGGCTACCTTTTTCATTTTGTTCAGTAGAGACTGGCCATTCCAGAGCTGAAATCATCCAAATTATTCTAGTGAGGGTTGAGTTTAAAGACACAGTGGAGCATTTCCTGTATTACCACATGACATCGCAAGGTGGAACAGAGCGTTTTAATAATAATAATAATAATAATAATAGTACTTGTATAGCGCTTTTCATGACACTCAAAGATGCTTCACACAGATCCAAACACAAACGAACACATCTGAGAGAAGAACCCCAGCCTATATATGCAGGGTTTGTGTGTTAAACATGTGTGAATTAAACAAAACACAACTTATGTATGTTTTGGATGACTCCACATATTACTACTACCTGCCTGGTCCAGAACAAGACCCAAACCATCCATTTCAGTCATATTCTCCACAAATCACTCTTCTTTCCAGATTTGGGTCCTCTGTCTATGCTGAAATTATGTAAAATAAAGGCTGCACCTTAAAGAAGAAACTATGAGAAGAAACTGCAACAATGATTGCTGCTTTGTATCCCTCTTGTAAAAAATAAATAAATGAATAAAAACATTTGAATCAAGTCATTTTATTTATATAGCACATTTAAAACAACTGTAACAAGTTACACCAAAGTGTAAAACAAATATAAAATATATAAAATATTACATAAAAGAGTGGCTTAAAACACAATTTAAATACACATACACATTTAATACACATTTAAATAGTAAATGACTGACTATTCAATTCTGTAGGAAACAAAAACAAAATATGTTCCTGATCAAACTGAATAACTACATATCTTTTTTTAAATACATCTCGGACAATCTGTTTATTGTTGTGTCCTACGCAATGAAGCTTCTAAAAATGTAGCTCACCACACCTTGTCCAACATGCACACACAAGGAGAACATTTTTTCAGCATGTTTATCTTTCGTCTGAGATTTTGTTGTGTCTCTGTTTTTGTTGACACAATCCTTGTCAGGTTAATGAAGATATGCAAACACAAACAGAGCGCTTCACACAGAGGAGCCAATGTGTCATCAATGAGCCACAGAGAGATTTGGGTAGAAAATGTTTAATATGATTAGAGCATTACCAACTACAGGGGCACTTGAGAGATGAAAAAGATAACGTTTTAAGGGGAAAAGCAGTGGTTAGTGAATAGCTTTATGGGAAGCTGTCCAATCAGTAGATAAGGAAGAAATTACAGAAGTTGTTTATTTCAAAAGTAGCATCAGTGTTTCATTTTCCAAGTGCTTTGAAGCATCTTCTTATCTATTTAGAAACATATGATTCTGCATGATACTTTTATCTGAGTACAATTCACTGAATACTTTTTGTTTTCATTGAAAAAATTACAAGACACATTGCAAAAAGTAATGTCAAGGTAAATTCAGATAACAATTATAAGTATAGATAATAATTAAGAGCATTTAACTTGATTTCAGTAGATTTGATAGATTTGATAGATTTGACTATCTATCAATGCAATGCAAGCTATTTTATTCTCAATTCAAGTAAAATAAGATTTAATTTCTTATTGTAAGTGCAAAAAGTTATTTTTCTTATGTTTTTGTAACAAGATTTTATTTTTCTTGCTCCATTGGTAGATAATTTTACTTGTCATGTGAAATTTATTCAAATCCAAGATAACATATTCTTAATTCAAATACTTCGAACATAGTCTCTAAGAAGGCTACATAAAGCATTTTAATTGTATTCAAATTGAAAAAAAAGTATAATATAAACCTAAACTGTTCAAATCCTTGTCTGAAGTAATTTCATAGTAGCTTGCAAAACTGAGTGGAGTCAGAAATTATCAGTGGCATCACACACATACATGCACTGCAGGCCTATCTGCTGAGGATCGCTATGAAGAAGCGCTGTGCTCACTCATTGGCTCTGTGGGATGTTGCAACCCCAGCACCTAACCAGCCCTTATCTCTCTTAAGCAGACTGCACCGCTTGATATGCATCTGTCATATTTGTCGGAAAGAAAAGACACCGCAGTAAGCACGCGATGAGTCAAAAAAAAATCTAGCAAGACATATCAACTCTTCGATGTGGTTACAGTGTGAGTATGACCAGTTTTTTGTGTTTTACGTAAAAAAAAATTGGGTTACAGCGCTATTTTCTGTGTTCGCTAATTGATTATTTCATGCCCTCATTGGTGGTGCTAACATTCCAGCACAGAGGTAGATTCGGGCTGTCATGCCATGTTGTATGTAAACATGGGCTAAACACGATTGTCATCATTACATAAAAAGCATCACCATGACGACAGATAAGGGCCCCATCGTCATAGCAGGCTGATCAGCTCCATCTGCGGCTGTGGGGAGCTTGGCCTCAGAGTGCGGGTATGAGTGTCTATCACAGAGCTATCTGGCCTGATAAGAGCAGGGAGAGAGACACGTCCACCACAGAGCATTGCACGGCCATATTGGGCCCAAAATTTTATGGATTCAATAGAGCTTAATTCAATGACTGGACTGTATTTGCGTTGAGATTTTGTATGCATTTTTGTTTTATATATTCAATGTTAAAAGGTTTTAAAGCATTCATTTTACAATATTTTCTGTTCTATTTTATAATATTGTTTCCTCATCAATAACATACCTGGAGTTGTGTTTTTTTTAATGCTGTCAATCGGTTAAAATATTTAATCACGATTAATCTCATGAATGTCATAGTGATTAACCGCAAATTAATCGCACATTTTTGTCCCTTGAATCATCATTTTAATTCTCTTATCAACATAGAAGAGTGGATAGGTGCCGCTTTGTGCAAATGTTTTTTTATTGCAAACCATAACGATTGTCAGTGAGACAACTTTGTGTTCGATGTTCCACTCTCATGTTCCACTTTCATGAAGCGCTCTACATCAGTGTGAGTGAAGTGTTTCTCTTCTGTCTTCATAAAAGTCAAAGCAACTGAAGTTCCCACTGTGGGTGAAATAATGTGTTCTCATTACTGAGGGACGTCCAGTAATCTCCAGTTAGCGCGACTGTGTTTGACCCAGTGCCTGCTGTACTTGCTCTGGGACTTCTGGGCCATGCCATGCTCGGGTGCAGTTACCTGGGGTTCTGTGACCCGTGTTCACACCTGCTCAGTCAACCCAGGCCGCGGCCGCTGGCGTCGTCGCACGGCGTTATTTGTTTGCATGTAGCATGGCGTAGCTGGCACTTTTGGCAGAGAGGTTGGGTCCACCTCTATTGAGTGGTGGGACCGATGTGGGTCCTGCTGAGGTCCAAGCTCCTCTGTGGGTTTGTAGATGTGGTGGCGCGGGGGAGCAGGGGCGGCCGGGAGGCTGCGGGGCTTCTGTCCCTGGTCCTTGTCGGGGGTGGGCACCGATTCGCCATATGTTTTGGAGCGGGCTTTGTTTTGACTTTTTTTTCCTCGTGTGGGTGGCATCGGCGCGCACAGGTTTTGTTTGGTGAAGTCGTATGTGTGTGTGTGTGTGTGTGTGTGTGTGTGTGTGTGTGTGTGTGTGCGCGTGTGCATGGGTGGCCGTGTCGTGCTTTGGCCCACCTCCTCCAACCGGGACTTCTCAGTTTCATACCTTCCTGTGTGCAGCCGGATCATATTGTTTTTCTAACATTACTAGCAGTGGTCACAGCTTGTGAAAAAACTAGTTCACTAGATCACAAAGAGCGTTAATCTCACGATTAGAAAAATAACAGCGTTAAAATTGTTTTGCGTTAACTCGTTAATAACGCGATACTTTTGACAGCATTAGTTTTCATTCACACATTTAACACACTGCCCCGATGACAGAAGATACATCATGGCCGGTTGCGTCAAGCGACATGTGGCTGTCCTCCCGTGGACCCGGGCCGCAGGAGGATCCATGGGGGCTGGTGCAGTGAGATCTGGGCAGCACATCTGTCTGGACTGCTGCCCCCCGCGACAAAAAGACTCAGACAAAGTGGATGAAAATGAATGTTTAACACACAAACTCTGCATATTTAGGATGAGTTCTTCTCTCAAACAGAAACACTGTATTCCAACTTGTGTTATGTTGGAATACAGGAGGTGCTCCACTGTGTTTTTAAACTCCATACGCCTTCTCTAGAATTATTTGAATTATTTCAGACCTGGAATTGCTAGTTTGTAAATAAAATATAAAGGGAAGCTGTTCACTTGAAAACTACCGCTTGATGACATCACAAGGTGGAACAGATTTTGAGCTTTGTTGATATAGACTAATAATGCAGGATTACTCAAACACATGTGAATGAAACAAATCACAACTCCAGGTATGTTTTTGATGCGATAGCTGCATTATAACATGGCTAAAAGCTCACAAGTCAGTTTTATGTAATATCGGACACTTAAAGGCATTAAAAAACATAGATGAGGTTTAGATAATGTTCTTATCAATGGACATTGAGGTGGCATGCAAAATGGAAAGTATCCACCAATGGGTGCAGACTATCGAAGTTATATTATGCAAAGAATGTAATTAAATAACATACATCTATCAGAATTGTTTTTTTGTTTTTTTTAAGAAACCATAATAGGCTTATTTTACGTTTTGTCAGTGTAAACCACAATTTATTTATCAAAAATGCCTGTTTTTAATAGCTTCGTAATTTATTTTGCATTATATGTCTCCTTTAAACTGTTAATAAATGAATCTCAAATAGTTAATCTGTTGTCTTATTAGTCCTAGTGATGCCTAACCCGGAGGCCACTGGGTCATGATGGCTGCTATACTCTGCCCCTCTCTTTGTACATTTAGACTCACTGATTGACTTTTAGCTTCCAAAGCCATTATTAAATTGCATCACCCATACACAAACACACAGTATCTAATCCTGCTAATCCACCCAGCCTAACTGGTAACATGGGTAATCATCCATGTGAAAATGGCAGCGAGACCAAATTGACTGATAGATTTATCCCATTTACCCGTCTGATTAAACCATTTCACCACTGACATGCTTCAGTGGAGATCATCTTGTAGTAGAAAAATAACACAAAAATTAATTACTAGTCAATAATGTTAACAACTTCATCCAATTATTGGACCTATAGTTTCAGAGCCGTAACAACTGGTGCGTCAGATTGGTTTATTAGCACATTAGCTTCCATCTTTATATTAGTCATTATATTATCAGGTTGTTTTTCCTTGGGTAAAGGTTAATTCTGTCTAGTATTTTTAACAGTCATAAGGAGCGTTTGTTTACTTGCTTTACATGTTTAAGATACTTCCAGTTGCTTTCGTCCGAAGCATTATGACATGGTGTTGTAAAGTGTCTTGTAGGCTAATTGGCAAAACCTTGAAGGCAGCCTAGAAGATCAGTCACAATTAGGGTAAGGCTTGGTCAGGACCATCTTAGCTGGAGAAAATTACTCAATCTACAGTACATGTTTTGAAAATTGTATACATTTTAAGTATGTATGCTTCATTTACAAAGCGCTACATGGACTAACCCCACCCCCCATGTCTGTCTTTTTCAAACCTAAAACATCAAGTGGTCCGAAAACCAGGGCCTCCTCCAGAGGAGACTGTGAGGTCCCCCACAGAAGAACCACCTTTGGTCAGAACACTCTCTGTGAGGGCCACGAACATCTGGAACAGTCTTCCCCTGCACATACAGGAGACCCCTACACTGATCACTTTTAAAACACAACTGAAACCATGTCATGTGACCACTAGACTTTTGTTTGTGCTGCTTGTATTGTATGTTGTATTTTGATGTATTTGCCTGCCTAGGGACTACGGATGAAAACTAGCTTTGTAGCTAAAATTCGGCATATTTACATTTGTTTTATACTAATGTTCATTAATGTGCATTGTCCCTATCAAAATAAATAAATAAATAAATAAAAATGTTTTTAGTTGATGTGGGAAACTGGAGTGCCCAGAGGAAATGCTCTTGATAGCTTGATAGCTCTTGCTAAAGAGCTATCCACTCAGCTAAAGTGTCACCAAAGAAGTAAAAGTTTCCTGTTATTACCATTTGTGGTCAGACATATATATATACATAAATACAGTGGTACCTCACCTTACGAATGACCCAACAAACAAAAATTTCAAGTTACGAAACGCCTTCACGGTAAATTTTTGTCTCTAGATACGAATTAAATTTCAAGTTTCGAAACGCAAAATCTCAAAAATTCAAATAATGCGCACTCAGTCACACACATTATATGCTTTTCTCAGACTGGATTTAAACTTTTCTCACATTTGTCTCTGTTTACACTCAAACTTTCATAGATTTTCAACAAAACGTATCAATATTGAAGTGTGGGGGGAAGCGGGAGGGGGGAGAAGACTGCGCGGTCACGTGTGCGCAGCATGACCTAGCGCGGGGCTGACAGCAGGACTAGACCAAGATCTAAACCTGGACTGGACCATGACTAAACCTGGACTAAACCTGGACTAAACCTGGACTAAACCTGGACTAAACCTGGACTAAACCAGGACTAAACCAGGACTAAACCGCCGCGTGCGGGTCTATTTCCTGGTTTCTCACGAGTCACAGCTGAGGCGAGCAGAGAGGAGGCAGTCTGAGCGCATGTGAGCAAGAGCCATGCAAGAGCCTCCTCTAGACCTCCTCTAGACCTGGTCAGGACTAGAGGAGGTCTAGAGGAGCCGCGGTGGTCTGGACTAAACCTGGACTAAACCAGGAGGAGCCGCGCTCACATGCGCTCAGACTGCCTGCGGTCCCCTCCTCCCCGCGGTCCCCTCCTCAGCTGTGACTCGTGAGAAACCAGGAAATAGACCCGCACGCGGCGCTTTAATCCATCTGGTCTAGTCCTGGTTTAGTCCTGGTTTAGTCCTGGTCCAGTCCAGGTTTAGATCTTGGTCTAGTCCTGCTGTCAGCCCCGCGCCGGGTCATGCTGCGCACACGTGACCGCGCAGTTGTCTTCCCCCTCCCCCTTCCCCCCACACTTCAATATTGATACGTTTTGTTGAAAATCTATGAAAGTTTGAGTGTTTAAACGAGATACAAACGTGAGAAAAGTTTAAATCCAGTCTGAGAAACCAATCAGGACAGAACACATTGTTACACTATAAAAAAAGTTACACTATAAAAAAAAAAATAATAACTTGGATCGGGGCCTTGGAACGAATCAGGCTTTTTCCATTGAAATAGCTACTCAACTTACGAACTTTTCACGTTACGAAACCACTTCTGGAACAAATTAATTTCGTAAGGTGAGGTACCACTGTACATACATATATACATACATACAAACACACTGAATACACACACACACACACACACACATAAACTGCATACATAAAGCAGAAACCACCTGTCGACATTTTAGCAACAACCACTTTGCTAATGACATGTTTGGTACAATTTTTCCACCAACTTTACTATGATTTACAAACACTTACCTTGTGTTGGCCTTGGATTATGCCAACACAAATCCTCCTGAAACAGAAGAATATACACAATAGTCAACTCTGAAGAGAAAGAATACAAACATTTTAAAATGTTGTGCTGGAGCTAGAAAATAAGCTTGCTTGCTTCCTAGAAGGTCATGCTCCAGGCATGACGTCATAGGTCATGAAGTCAAAGAGACGTGTGCAGAGACAATGGGTCAGACTTACACTGAGGCTCCCAAAAACAGAGAAACAAAGTGAAAAGTCCAGAGACTGAGAGAAGGCTCGGACATTTGTCTTTGGCAGAATGACAAAACTGTGAGGAATGTGGTGCAGAGGGAAGGAGAGGTGATCAAGAGCTCAGGAACAAAATGGGACAGAATGGCCGACAGATGAGGCCTGTTGAAAACACAGAGATGGACGAAAAACCCCTTTATTCATTTTCTGTACCTGAGCCATGCTAACAGTGCGATGGACTCTTTGATACAAGATGTAGTATTAAGTATAAGTCATTAAGTATAAAGAATGTTTTATTAAATTATTAGAAACTATAGAAACTCTTCTCCAACATCACACCACAGCAATGACAGCGAGAGGCTGAGAGGACTTCTACATAATTTAAGCCTGATACTTTAGTTGGGAGTTGTACTGTGGTACAACATATCATGGCTTACCAAAGACACTAACCTAAATTAAGGCTTAGCTCTTGAAACCACAGACACAATAGTCAGCTTACAAACACAAAGTCACAAATGAGAGTCAAAGGGGCAAGCGGCTGCCTCTGTCAGACACATTTCACACTGGCCGATCATGGCCAGCCGTTCAAGGCCGGCGGCCAACCACTGCTTATGCACTGGGTAAACACTAGCACTTCGGCCACATGCACACTCTCACAGAGTGCCATCCAACATGCAACCTCAGTCTGCATACAGGCCAGTGATTAATGGAGAGAGAGCATTGGATTTGACAGCATCACTAAAGCTCTGCGATAAAGAAGCACACAGACACTATGAGCTGTGTCCATCCTTTGTCCACTGTCTGTAGAAGTCTGACGAGCCAGACATTTAGCTAAAAAACACTGCCCTGGCACTTTGTTACACTGTTAATTTGATAGTGATGAAATGCCCTGCCCCACTGAAGTATTTTTAATACCTCCATTATATTTCATAAGCTCTGTACTGTTGGCACAGTCTGCAAGCCTTTCAGATGGCTTTGAGGAACAAAGAATATGAGCAGAAAGTGTGTCCAAAGGCTCCGTCTATTTAAACTGTTTATTTAAACTGTCTATTTTAACTGTTTGCTCAGTTTGTCTTTGAGCTACCAGAAGCTTGCCGTCTGAACTCAAGACCCATGTTTACACAATGCTAAGTCAGGTCATGAGTCATTTGCTCTGTTATTCAAGAGTTTGAATGTAGTTTGGCTTAATTATATGCCCATCATGTGACAACAGTCAGCCAGAGTGCCCCCCTCCACGGCTCCATGGCTCCTCTTTCTCATGCCCGTCTCGTAGCCCACCCCCCACCTTAGACTGGCGCCTGTACGGTTAGTTAGGGATTGCCACAGGACATCATGTGACAAACAAGCAAACACACACACAGCTTACTGCCATGCGCGCACAAACAGAGAGACTCACAGCAGCAGACACACAGGCATGTCAACTACAAGAACCAACACATTCATTCTTCATTCTGCCTTACGTCCCCTTCTTTCATGTGGGCTCACTTGAATGAGCAGCAGTGCGCTCCAACAATGCAATCCTTTCTATTGGCATCGCGGAGGCTGTGTGTCCATGTGTTAGCCCCAGCAGTGCCTAGACACACCTTGCGGCTAAATGTTATCACTTTCTTAAAGAAGAAATAACTTGCCAACTTCTTGAATTTTTTATTCACACTGGTTACACAAGGGTTTTACAAGACTTACATGGTTTGTCCCTAGTGACTTTGTTACCTGATTTCTAAGAAAAACAAGCATTTGATTTACTTAGGGAATTTCACTGTTTTGCACACGGATGACAGGAAATTTTAATAGTTATATCTTGAGACACAATTACAAGGTTAACACCCTTGAAACTTGAAAACTCCTTGATCCTTTACCTAGAGAAATGACCCAGTCCTGGCTCCATTGAAAGCCCCCACCAGTCGCCTTGTCTTCCCTCCTTGTCTGGCAGACCTCCAACTTCTGTAACTCTAGACAGCTCCAACTCTGCACTTTCTACAAAATTTAGGAAGCCATTAGCAACATCAAATCATTACTCCAGGAAAAAGGGAGAGAATGATGCATGATGGGGGGCTACAGGCAACCAGTGAGAGAAAGAGTGAGACAAATAGACAGGTATCCAATTTCTCCTGTTTTCATTCACCCTATTACAATAATGTGCAGGGACTCATTTTACTCATGCATAATAGCATGATCCCCATAATAAACAACATTCAACTCAATTACTTGCTGTGCTGTATATGTTGAAGTCCACACACAACACTTGTGGGAATCTAACTGTATCACTGGAATTGTATAGGCCAGTAGAATGGACAGAATAGATTGGAACTGGTACTTTCAACTAAGCTACAGTGATTTCTGCAAAAATAATTAATATACTTGATACTAGCAGTTAAATGATGAAAAGTACAATGAACCTCAACTGACAAACTGACAACAGTTGAGCCATGGTAACACTCAGTTGTAGTTTATCGTAATATTAGTGATTATAATTTCCAAGTTGAAAAATACTTTGCAGTATAAGAAAGGCAAAATGCATTTAATTCAAAGGTGCACAAAGGTGCAAGATGTCACTTTACTCAGTGGAGATATGTCGGGAATGTTTCATAGTATGGTATTAAACCTTTCTATCGTCATGGAGACTACACCAAGGCTTACATGTCAGATCTGTGGAGAGGCAACCCTGCTCAAAGTCAGAATGCCTGTTTTTCTAGGTAATTTTGAGCTATAAAACCACCTGTAATGTAAAATCTAAGATAGAACTCTTTAATGTCATACTGTGGAAAATTCCAGGCAGAGCAGTGACATCTCCATAGAAATAAGCAGGTGGCAGATCCTCAACCAAAAAGTGAAATAGTGCACCTTTAAATGTTATTCACATGATGCACAAATCACAGAAATGTGTCCTTTTCTTAGTTCAACCCCACCGACCATTTTTCCTTGCATGCGCTCAGAGTACAGAAATTCATAAAATATGGGGGTTTGCCTATTTTGATTGCCAAAGTTTGACATCGCAGACTCAATGTTTTATGGGTCATCAAACCTCAAACTGAACACTTCTTTGCTCCTTTCTCATTCGCTTCTCACTTGTTACTACACTGTCACCCCAACACTAATCCAGTTCACATGTAAACAGGCTTAGGTCTTCATTCCTTGTTTAAACCATATCAAATGTATCAAAGCCTGGGCTCAGTGGTGTCCCTGGCTACAGAGGGGTCAGCGCAGGGACGCACGGGGCCACACACTCTACTCAATTAGCTCAGAGCCAGTTAGTCTGTGGGGTCAACACCATGCACACCTAAACTTATATGGAACGAGTTTGGGAGTCTGTCAGCAGCTCTCCATCTCCCTCAGTGTACACAGTGTGGCATATGAGTGAGTGAATATAAATGGCATCGCACACTGGGTCAATAGGTCAATTCACGGTTATAAAGGGCATGAGGATGTGTTGGTAATCTGCCTCCGTGTATGTGTGTCCACAAGAGACACTGAGTCTCAAAGCTACATCAACCCAATAAGAAAATATGCGAAAGGTTGTCTGCAGGCTACGGGCAATAATGCAGGCTGTGTCTACTGTGACATAATTTATCTGGTTAAGTCAGATGCCCCGGAGCGGTTCTCTGTGGCCTTGAGAGCGCATCTCTTCTTTTTCCAACACAGAATGCTATTTATTCCAATTAAATGTAAGAGCCAATACAATGGTTCCTCTCATAAGAAATACAGAGACCCTAGAAGCTGGTTAAAAACTTCTGTCTTAAATTTACTACTATTTACTACCATGCAAAAATACAAAATACAATAGTTAATCAAAATGCCACCAAATGTGAACCAAGATATAATTTCAATCACAGAAACAGATCTATGGCTGTAGATTGCCATGTACAGAAGATACAACATGTACAAGTCTAAACCATGGATAAATGGATTGAATGGTCAGCATAGAGCAGGTCATTCACTTCAAAAACATACATTAAATATAGTTTTCTTCATGTTACTTCATGCACTGTTACATCTTAAAGGTGTATTGTGTAACTTTTCTGACAGAGGGCTTGTCAAACGCTTTACTAGTGGAGATGCTCCTGCTTTTCTGGAATGTTTCACAGTGTAGTATTAAACCTGTCTATCTTCAAGGAGACAAAATAATACATAATAATTAATAATAATTAAAAAAAAAAAAATAATAATAATAATAATAATAATAGTAATTGAATACATCTAAGGAAGAGCTCTTTAATGTCAAACTGTGGAACATTCCAGCCAGAGCAGTGACATCTCCATAGAAACAAGGAGATGAGGGATCTCCAACCAAAAAGTTACATAGTGCGCCTTTATTAAAAGATATTTTCCTGATAACATAAGAAATACAAAATTATATCTTATATCAGACTCATATATATCAAACAAGATAATGTTAAAGAGTTAGAGGTGTTATTTGGTATTAGAATAGTTGTAAATTTAAAAAGATTTAATTTTTTTTCCCTGTTTTAAACTACATGCTCACAAACACAACCTGACAATATGGCACCAAAACCTTTAACCTTGTGTGTAACGTATGGTGACTCTAGCCTGATTTGTATGTGGGAATTCCCTACAACTGATGCTCTCATGATTTCACTATCATGTCTATCATAAAATGGACAGTCCCGTGGGGGTTTGAGGATAATCAATTTTTATCTCTTAAACTCTTCTTTATCTCACACATATTCAACACAAGCTCACTGGTAAAGAGAAAGGACACCTTGCCTAACATTCCAGATTATACTTTAGTGACAATTAAAACATTATAATATTTTGTGTGTGATGAGTGTGGAGGAAGGAGTGGGTTGTGGGAGTTTTTTTAAATTATTATTATTATTATTTGTTTATTTATTTATTTGGTCTATTTTTGTTTTTGTTATGTATAATTTTAAAGAAAAAAAGTAAAAATACACTGATTTCCTATAACTAATCTTATAGTTAACAGATTCTAACCTCTGAAGGACTCTTGGGGGCCTGCCATAGAGTGCCTTTTACCAATATCAATCCCAAGCCCATCACTCTTCCTATGGGCTCTGAGCTGTCAATCTGAGCCCGATCTGGGAAACAGGGCTTATCAGATCCCCCAGGACTCCCCAGGGGTGCGTGGGGAGGTCCCAGGCAAGCCAAGCTCTGCCTCCTCAGCTAGACCGTCACTGACAAAATGTGCCCTCTTGTCCGTGCATTCACCTTCTGTTATCTTAAATGAAAGAATCAAATAGTAGGATCGTTCTATTGCTCTGTATTATTTGGAAGTGATTTTTATAAGAAATCTGAGGGTATTATCTGTATTGTGGCAGTTTTGTAAACAATGAACGTTTATTTAAGATTTGATTATGTATATCTGTTGAATGAATGTCCTTAGGTGTTTGAATTGAAATGCAAAATATTGTTACCTGGATTTTTAGTGATCACTTACTGTAAAAAGAGCACTATGTAACATTAGGTGACGGATTCGCCACCTGCTTGTCACCATGGAGATGATTTTGCTTTGGATTGTCCTATAGCAGCAATAAAGGTCAAATCTAAGGAAAGCTGGTAAGAATGCATGTTTTTCACTATACAAGTTACATACCTGTAAGAGTTTTTATTTAATCTCAGTTAAAAATGTAGCCTGCATACTATCTAAGATTTTTTTTAAAGATTTTTTTTTAATTACTATAGACTTAGACTAGAAACAAGGAAAATTATTTGGACACTGTACCTCACACATTACAATATATTATAAAACAATATAATATTTCAAAATAAGCAGCAAAAATAGCAAGAGACTGGTGTCAAAAAAGGCATAATTATATAAATGTACATGTATAAGTCAATATAAAATATAGACATATAGTAATACAAATATATCTAAGCTATATACAAGAGGTCATAAGGAGAAAACGTGCAAAGATGAAATGATGATTGACATGACAGGGTTATCTGTTACATAAGGATGAGTTGTTGTACAGTTGTATGGAGTATAGTATGAATGCAGTTCCATATCTCTCACTGTTTGAGTGGAGATGGAGGAGCCTGTTGGAGAATAACCATTAGTAGTAGCAAATTTTTGTTGACACTTTTTGGATATTTTAAAATACAGTAAGTAAATACCAGACTTTAAACATTATGTGTGCATCCCCCAGTGGCCTTAGTGTGTTGACTCGTCCGTTTGACTCCATCATAGCAGAAATCAGCCTTGTCAGATCCTGAAGCTAATCGCCCAGAGTCTCCTCCATCACACACAGATTCAATTGGGGCCTTTTAATTAATAATGCCGTTTATCAGGGACATCAAGCGCACGGGACAAGGAAGACACTGGGCGCTCGTCTCTGTAATTGGGAGTCCTGATTAGGCTCTGGAGGAAGCTTTTAAGCCCACCAAGGTTATCTGTGCTCCTCCCTCTGCCTGTCATCACGTTTTTCTTGTCAGATCACTTTATTTT
The DNA here is from genome assembly GCA_036785185.1 of Paratrypauchen microcephalus. NCBI lineage: Eukaryota > Metazoa > Chordata > Actinopteri > Gobiiformes > Gobiidae > Paratrypauchen > Paratrypauchen microcephalus. The sequence goes on from JAVJIX010000005.1 coordinate 8,703,119, forward strand.
ATTATCTTTGCCTTCAAGTTCCTCTGCTTTTTGAGGTCTTTGCTAATGGAGCCTCCAACAGGTGTTCTTGCACAGCTCTCAAGTAATGAGCGATAAAGCTAGAGACATTCCACTTTGTATGCGTATGTCTAAATGTCAGTAATCACGTTTGACGAGATGCATTGATAACATCGAACAGAAGTCTAAGAGAAGTTAGGAGGGACTGAGACTTCTCTAGAACTTTCAAATGGAGTTTTAAAAATGTTTTAAGTTGTCCTGAAACCTGCTTTTATTTTCATTTTCTCACTTTTAACAACACGCTAGTTGTGTGGTCTTTTGTGCGTGTGTTTTAGTTGATTTTAGTTAATTATTGCTATTTTGTCATTTTGCATTTATTTGATTTGAGTTAATATTGTTTGAGAACTAAGATCAAATTGAGCATTTATTCCTTGTGTTGTTTTTTTTATTTATTGTCTCTGTGCAACTTTGATAACTGTGTGTTTATAAAATATGCAAAAAATAAATAAAATGTATTTGCTTCATTATTCAATTAACAGTGCTTTTTACAGGTATGGATCTAATAATTGAAAACAATATCCTTTTTTATCAAAACTTTGAATTCTTTCATTTCACTTTCAGTGTGATTTTGGTGGCATGAGTTATGAAATATGCAGAAAAAAATTCTATTCAAGATTTATTTATTTGGTTGTTGAAGAGCAAGGACATTCAGCAGACTACAGCACTGTATATTTATATATCACAACAGTAGTCCAACACTTTGACTAAAATGATGTGATCAAACAGATGGAAATCAAATGATTAAACTAATTAAACTAATTAAACAATGCATTTTATATTTTATGCGTCAGTATTTTGCCCACAATGTGACTTAATGTGTCACGTCCTCCTTTAAAGGTCCCATATTACGCTAAATCAACTCTAGTGATCTTTAAGCCATGTTAGAATGTAGTTACCGCATCAAAAACATTGAGTTGAGTTTGTTTGATTCACACATGTCAATGACCAAAGATCAAAGATCAAAGTCAGCTTTATTGTCAATTCAGCCATATGTGTTCAACATACAGTGAATCGAAATTTCGTTTCTCTCTGGCCAGGTAGTGCAAAAAGGACAGTGTACAAAACAATCTAAGACAGAGATCTAAAGTTAAACTAAAGTCTAAGATCTAAAATCTTAAAGCAGTGCAACATAATAAATAAATACCTATATACAGATGTCCAAAAGTGTGCAGTGTGCATCAAAAATGTGCAATGGAAAGATACAGCAGTGAAATGGTAATGTGCAATAGAATGTGCATTGAAGTTAAGATAAAATAAATGTGCAACAGTAGTAATTCTAGTGCAATAACAGGAGTAAACAGTAGTAAAAATCCCAGTAGTAATGTGCAATAACAGTAGTAAAATTCCAGTAGTAAATGTAAATGTGCAACAGTGCAACAGTAGTCCTTAGCAGCAGTTTTTTTTAAGTGTCTAGAATGATATGTCTTTTTATGGACTACAGGTTATGCCAATATGGGGGGTAAGGTGAGAGTTCAGGTGAGAGTTCAGGTGAGAGTTCAGCCTCCTGACAGCCTGGTGGATGAAGCTGTTTGACAGTCTGGTGGAGTGGGCCCGGAGACTCCGGTACCTTCTCCCCGAGGGCAGGAGGCTGAACAGGCTGTGTGAGGGGTGGCTCGGGTCACCCACAATGCTGGACGCTCTGCGGGTGAGCCGGGTGTTAAAAATGTCTAGGAGGGAGGGGAGAGAGACACCAGTGATCCTCCCAGCTGCATTCACTATGCGCTGCAGGGCTTTCCTGTTCTGTTCAGTGCAGCTCCCGTACCACACAGTGATGCAGCTGGTCAGAACGCTGTCAATGGTGCCTCGGTAGAAGGTGGTCATGATGGGTGGGGGGGGGCTCCAGCTCTCCTCAGTTTAGTAGCTACCTTTTACCTTCAGTTCAGTAGAAATGGGCAATTCCAGAGTTGAAATCATTCAAATGATTCTAGTTAAGGTGTACAGATTTTAAAACACAGTGGAGCACAGGACATCACAAGGTGAAACAGAGTTTGTCTGTTAAACATGTGTGAATGAAGCAAAACACACTCCAGGTATGTTAGTGATGAGGAAACAATATTATAACAGAGATCAGGATAATTGAATAAGTGAATAATATGGGCCCAGTGCTCCACAGCTCACTCTAATGCCAATGAAGATGTATTGATCCCAAAAGGCCCTAATGTGTTTACACCTCTGTTGTCCCTCTTAATTACACCGAACCATAACTGAATCCACTCATGTCCCCAGACACTCTGCTTCTTGACCCATCCTATTCTTCATGTTAGCCTCTCTCCCCTCATTTCCCATTTAGCCCCTCACCCCTCACCTCCCTGGGGTATTGTCTCCAACGGCAGGACTGGTAAAGACAGTCTGGTGCTTGGCATGGTTGATGTATTTTGGTGTTCAACGATGTGTATTTTCAAATGCTTTCAAACTGACCAATGGTGCGTGTCTGCAATGAGGAAACACCTACATCTTAGCAGTCTGGGGGTAAGCAACAGGGACAGTCATTTCCTATCATTATAATGTTTAATGATTTACATGCGTTTGGGGTTGGTTTTCCTTATTTGTCAGTTAGTGGCAAGAGGGCATTAAAGAACTGTTTTTAACTGTTTTAAGGAATGTAAAAATACATATCAGCTTAGTTTTTAAGTTAAAGTTAATCATGAAAAATAATAACAATTAAAAATAATTATGATGTATTATTATTATTATTATTATTATTATTATTATTACTACTACTACTACTTATATAGAGCTTTAAAGAGTTGACATTACCATCAGGAGTGTGTCGTCAAAGAATTTTCAGTTTTTCCAATAATAAAACAATGTTGATTTTAAGATTCTAAAGATTCTACTTCTAAAGTATAGTATAATAAAAGTATGTACTAGTAGTGACTCAGCATCTTATCAGATTGTTTCACACCTTTTCTTTGTTTCTCTCTGGGCTTTATGCAGTTCTGTAACATACGTGGTGGATTTTGCCCCTCGTTTTGACGATCACTCTAAACTCAATAGTAACTGACTTAATTCATTGCATGTTAAGCAGGAAATGGGAACATTGACCTAAGAAAAAAGAGGCAGCTGGAGACAGTGTTTGATTTTCTTCCTTACAAATGATTTGTATTGTTTGTTTTTAGTCTAGGCCTAAAAATATATTTCCTTTTGTCCTCCCAGCTTCTTTCTTGGTATGCTGTGATCTCAAGATCACCTTTACCCTTCCAATAGTATTTCTTGTGACTTGTTTGAACTCTGTCTGCCTTCTGCTTAATGTACAAGAATAACTGCCATCTAATTTTGCAAAACTTGACCAGCGTGCAGGTTGGAGGAGGAATTGTAAGTACATCTGTCCTTATAATATTAAAACAACACTTACTAATACTTCATAGCAGGTTGAAGCAAACTAATTTCCTCATAAGCAATAAAACACATAGATGTTCTTTGTGACTAATATTTAAGAGGAAGATAATGGCAATGGGGGTTGTAGGGAGATTTGTGATCATAGTCTGCCTATTTGGAAATGCCATGTAAATCAAACAGGAAGAGTCTTAAAATGTGACACAGGAAAGAGGAGATAAGACTTACAGGGGAGTAAACTGTGATTTGAAGTTTGTAGTTTATGATAGTGACCGCTATAACGCCGCACAGTCCTAAACATGGCTAATGCAGTGAGTACTACATCTGTTAATATTACAGGTAATGCGCAGTTTTTCAAGACAATTTCATTTTGTGGTAACTAATTACAGATCACGGGTGCTACTAAATCAGTGATCAGTGGTGCAGAGTAGAGCAATGTACCACTTTGGTATCCATCTCCACTCTTTCCCCAGCCTCTGAGTTCTCAAACCTTTCTGCACTTTCTCTAAAAAATGTTTGAGGTCAACACCTATAGACCTATAGAACTACACCTAACATTGTCCAGACAGTGCATATGGCCTCCTGCCGTGAGCCTCCATGTCTCCATGATTCCTATTCCACAGATTAACATTATATTAGTTTGAGAGTGGTGCTATTGGTAAGTGTCCGTCTTCTGACTAATCTCTAAAAAAATGCTTTCAAATATAAGAATGTGTTACAATATTGGAAACAATTATTCATTGTACAGCATACTGCAGGGGCGGGCAATTCTTTTTTCTCAAGGGCCATATTAAAATCCAGGCATGCAGCGGAGAACTGGATGTGATCATTGGTGTCACAAATGCTCATAAGCAATTGTAGTAAAATATATGGTATCAGTACAATATAAAAATTATTATCAAACACTTGTCAGGGGCCCAGGCTAAAACATATACAGCCCCTGGGCCATATAATGCCCAGGCCTGGTATACAGTATACATTAGATGAGCTGCAAAACGTATTCGACCAAATAAACTTTTGTCCAGTGGACAAATTGAATTTCTCCTTTTGCCATGGATTCTACCTGGACGATATAGACAAACTGCACAAAGGCCCAACCAGACCAGGAATATAACCTGGGAACTTGTTGCTGGGAGGTGAATGTGTTAGGCACTCAGCAATTAACCATATTCAGTACAGTCGGCACGGTAGCAGAGTGGTTAGCGCTCTTGCTTCACAGCAAGAAGGTTCCGGGTTCGATCCCCGGGTCGCCCGAGCCTTTCTGTGTGGAGTTTGCATGTTCTCCCCGTGTCTGGGTGGGTTTCCTCCGGGCACTCCGGTTTCCCCCACCAACCCAAAACATGCACCATAGGTACTCCAGCTTAGGTCCTGACCAAGCCGAAGCAAGAAGATCATGGAGATGGTCCCCGGGCGCCCTAATGTGTGTGCTGCCCACTGCTCCTAATATATGTATATATATAGGATGGGTTAAAATGCAGAGAAGAATTTCTCCAGTGTGAGATCAATAAAGTTCACTTCTTCTTCTTCTTCAGTCCATTGCACCACTCATAAGTTTCAAGGCAAATTGCTGATAGTTGTGGTGAAGACTTAAATGAAGATAAATGTATTTGTGTCCATTTACTGATCATCACATTACATTATTACCCAAAGCTAATTCAGAGACAGATAAGTTCTTAATGCCTGTCTTTTCAAATTGCTTGTTACAAACATATGACTGTATTAACAATTGCAAATTATTATGCTATACTTAATTTTAATGCAAAAACTGAAAAAGCTGAATTTTTAAAATACCACTCTTTCAAAATCAGTTATTATGTACATCTGTACAATAACATCATGTTATATTAAGTACATTTGAATCCAACATTTTGCGCTCATCTAGTTGGCACTGCATTGACTCGTGGTGTGTGCTCTGTGTCTCACGGGCCATCCGATGGCTGGTTCTTAATCCAGTTAAGGCTAACGGGGCCTGGCGTTTCCCGTCTTGGCTGGACAAGCTGTGCTAAATGAGGTTTTGACTTGCCCCAGGAAATCCAACTTTAATGGATCTTGACGAGAGCACACTGGAGAAAAGGAGGCTGACATTGTTGTAGAGAAGGACAGTGACAGTAATTAACAGGTGATGTGATCAGTCAATCTAACAGACTTTTAAAGGTAATATATCCTAACCAGATGTCAGCCAGTGCAGTTTCAGAGGTTGTGTGTCAGTGAGCAAGCTCATAAAATAAAGAGTGACCAAGGGACTGTGTATTATTATTATTCTATACCGTAAGACATTGTATAAATTAACAAGCATAGATTTAATATCATTCATTATTGTTTCATAAAACGTTTTGTTTTAAAAATCACATAGCTTTGCTCCAGGTTTTGCAGGGCAGAACACATGATTCTGAATAATAAATTCATTGTATTTTCAACATTTTTATGATTGAATAGAGCAGTAGTTATTAACTTTCTACAACAAGTACCACCTAATATAATATTTGGCTTCCCAAGTACAACCACATATAAACCCAGACTATATCAGGTTTAATTTAAGGCTGGATAAAGTAGTTCTAAATCAGGAATCGGGGCGGCAGTAGCTCAGTTGGTAGAGCGTTTGTCTACTGATTCAGGGGTTGGCCGTTCAAATCTCGTTCCTGACGGGTTGGCCATGTCTGACCCCGGCTCCCACATATGAGTGCTGCCGTTGTGGGAAGCTTGGGCAAGACACTTCACCCCCAGTGTCTGAGGACACTGGTAGCCCCCATGACAGAAGTGCATCAAGGACAGTTGTGACTTGGGTTGTCCTCCTGTGGACCCACCACCCGCGGGAGGACTCATGGGGGCTGGTGCATTGTGTTCTGGGTGGCAGATCAGCTTGGACTGCTGCCCCCCACGACCCAGAAATGGAGATGTGGAAGAAGATGGATGGATAAATCAGGACTCAGAATTTTAAATAAAGCAAATACTCAAACTGCAGAGGATGTATCACTAGAGGCAGTTTGACTCAAACACACACTCAAACAGTAATTATTTTGTCTGGTCTGTCTTGTTTTTGTTTTGTTTTATGGAGGGAATACTCCCTTTTTGCCAAGGTTCACCTAAACTTGATGACACATTTTTAGATCAGATGTCCTTCCTGCCACAATAGGCCACATTACTGACTCATCTGGGTAATGGGAAAAGTGTCCTCCCCAGGGAGACATTGACAAGTACTTCATGGGGTCAGATCTATAAAACAAGCCTATGTTTTTGTAATTACAGTTTGTTGAGTCTGCGGCTGTGTATTGTACAGGTGGACATAAAACACATAAAGGATTACCAATATATTGTATGGAGAGGGAAACTGTGAGAATACACTCCCCTTTGTTATATTTCACATTTCCCATTTGCCTTATAGTAGATGGAAACACAATATTGACTCAACATGAAGGCCACTGTAGTCTATACACACAGGGTGAACTTCCTCTTTTCCTCCACAGCACAGCTCTTTTGTGTGAGTAAATGTATTTATACGCCACACCAATGCTAGAGTACATATGTGGCTCTTTGGTTTACTGAGAAAATGTCTCCATATGAACACACACTCTTTCTACGTACAAACAAGCACAGGCCTCCCTCCACCCGTTTCCACTGGGTGCATGGGATGGGCAGTGCACCCAGGGGAAATGAGGTAACACATAGGCACACAATAACACCAATGCCATTCTCTGTCCATCAAAGCTGTCAATCTCAGGGCATTTCTCATTGCCTCTGCTTCCAGACCCCGACCCACCTTTTAAGGCCCCAGGAATATTTGGTTGGCCGGTTGCCGTGGAAACCATCCAGATGTTAGCTGCTGATTAGCCGCCGACGGTCAAATGAAATCAGAAGAGGTGTGATAAGATCGCAGGGCCGACAGGGACTGGAAGAGAGGTGGCGGTGAATGCAGGAGGGGGAGTATTTGAGATGCAGGAAGTCATCGGAGACATGGGGATGGTGGGTTTTAGTTTGAGGGGTTTGCACGAAGGGTCCTTGGACTCATGCACACCTTTGCAATGACTTTTCCATCATTCAAGAACAAAATGGTAGCTTTATTAACTTAATAATGCAATATCGTTTTTTATATTTTATAGTACAACACAAACAAAAATGATGGTCAGGGCAAACATCCTTGAGGGTCAGGTTGGTGTAATACCTAAGCCAAATTAATATGTAAATCTCTGGGAAACAAATCACTTTTGGCAACCTCAGAATGGAGATCTACTTCCCTCTATATTTACAAATATGTCAAAATGCATTAATGTTTTTATGAAGAATAACAACATTTCACAGCTTGCACAAACGTGAGTAAGATTTCTTATGTTTTTGAAAGACAGAAGCCCTCCCTCTGGCCACAGGGTTCAATTCAGACACAAATCAATACTAAATCTAGTATCAAAACATACTGATTTGAACAAGAATCCACACAAAAAACAATAACAAACCACTGACTATTACTGCAGTTTTTAAATCTTTCAATATTATCCTTTATTGTCTACATTTACTTCAGACATCAAATGTTTATATTTAGACAGACCTACCCACAGAGAGGTTTGTGTTAAGTGAGTTTGCAGCACACACTTTGGTTTGTTCCATTGAGGCTGATTCTGTACGTGATATGACGGCCTCGAGGTGCACATTCAAATAGCTTTTAAACAAAGTCCACACGCCACTCCGCTTCTCCTCTACCTGTCCAGCAAATACCTAATCACATTCCAAGTCCCATTTCCTGTCACTGAAATGACATTAAACATCTCCCTCTAGGTCCTTGTCCAAAGTGACCCCAAACTCACAGTGACTGATAAGGGTGCTAACTAGGTAAAGGCTGGAGCACTCCACAGCGTCCGGTCAGTGAAAAGAGCTATGTGAGAGGGGCAAAGGGAGGGGGGCATGAGACAAGGGAGGGGGGCATGATACGAGACCTTGCCCCAGCTCATTCCATTTTCTAATAAACTCCAGCAATCAGATCAGCGCTGTTTTAAATGGACGACTTGATGGCAGCAGGCTGCATTAGCCGCTGGTGTTCTCCCAATCCAATTAGACAGAGACAGTGACAGTTTCCAGCCTAAACATTCAGGTACTGTAGCTAGGCCTGTCACGACACATTTTGCACTGCGATATATATACCTAAATATAGACAATAAACAATAACACTGAAACCAAACCATAAAGGAAAATAATCCCCCAAAAAGTATTCTAAATGTACAATATTGTTTAAAAATACACAACCTGCAATGACAAATGACAGGAAGCAACACTTAAAGGGACAGTGTGTAAGATTTTTACCCGTTAATTACTGAAATTCATTCAAAAATACATTGTTTTCCAAGCCTTTTCACTTCCATCATGAAATCAAAGTATTCTTTTGGACATAGATATAGTCACATAAAAGGGGGATCTTCCCCATATAGAGGCAGCCATTTTGAATACTAGAGCCGCAGAATGACATTTGGGCTCCGCCTTCGCCTTCGGCAAGGCTCGTGGTTTTGGGTAAACAACACAAGCATGCTGCCGGATCAGACTCATAATGAATCTAACACGTGTTTTGGACTAAATTGTTTTACTGGATTTTATTCGCTGGATTCTTACGGACAGATTGAGAGCAAGTCTATGGTGAAATACAGAGTTTGACCTGTGGAAAGCATTCTAAGGTAAGCTAACCTCATTTTGTGCTTTTCCGTATAAAAGCCCCATGTGCTCGGGGAGTGATTGTTGTGCAGGGAAATGAATTGCATAGTAAAAAAGAGGAGACTGTAAGGTTTCATTTGATGTGTAGAGTGTCATGGTACATGATCAGGAATGTGTGTTTTCATGAGAAAAAAAAAAAAAAAAAAAAACAGGACCGCGCGGCGCGTGGGTCCCTCGAGGTCTGCCGTAGCTAAAACAGAAAGTGCAATAGCGACTATCCACCTATGCGCCACGAATCCTACACACTGGGGCTTTAAGTAAATTAATTTGTATCTATAATGCGTAATAGAAGTTTATAATTAAACTCTCTACAGCTTAGAGAACAGAAAAATAGCCCAAATTTTGCTACAAGTGCAAGAAAAAAGCATCAACAATAAATATTGACCACCAAAAATGATTGTTCCCTCTTTCATGAATTGAATGTTAAGTCGATATAGTATTTATAGTATGTATTTAAGTATTTATTTAGACTATCCTAACTGTAACACATGCTCAGAGCCGCACAGTCAACTGCTAATGATGTAATAGCACAATAAAAAAGGTAAAAAATTGTAATCTGTGAAATAAAAGAAATGGGCACTGATGGATGGGTGGATGGATGGATGATGGAGGGTCTGCCACCTGCTTGTCTCCATGGATATGCTATAGCTTTGTTTGGGATGCAAAATTCATATTATCAAACAATCAATCAACCAAACAATATTTATAAAGCGCTTTTCATGCAAAAAATGTAACACAAAGCGCCTATTATGGCATAAAACCAAGTTATGGGTCAGATCATTGGAAAGGCCAACCGTATGAATGTATCTTTCGATATATTTTTTTAGCAATAAAAAGACCTGTAATTGCATGATAGATTTAACAGGTTAATGCCATATTGTGAAATATTCCAGGCAAAGCAATAACATATCCACGGAGACAAGAAATGCTAGTGTAGTGTTAGTGTTTGTAATAGTTCAAGCTTATTAGAGATAAAATGTAAAATTCAGATCTTGAACAAATAAACAGATTCACTTTTTTTTATTTAATGTTGCCTATTAGAAATATAATAATACATATATAATATAATGTAACAGGTGCAATACTCAATGACCAAATGCAGTTCAAAGGGCAAACTGGTAACGTAGTATTGAACCTGTCAGGTCAAATTTGTGATACACTCACAGAACCATTTGTGGCCACAGGCGGTGCAAAACGGCCACTCTAAAGTCAATGTAATTATTGTTGAGCAGTCCCAGAAACTAGATGTTTTTCACTTTTTGAGAAGTTCAAGGTCAAAGTTCTTGCCCTGAGGTGTTGTTATGTCTCGGTGGGAGTGAGTACAAAAGTGAGTATGACAGCTCTGGTTTTGTCTGCTTGAGATTTATGTTTGCGGATGGTCCTTTGTCTCTAATGAACTAGCATTTTACAGCCATAATTAGCCTGTAAGTGTTCTTATACAATGGGGTGGGTTTCCATTGTGCACGTGCCTGATAGGAGAAGTCGCAACGAGCTGCTAAGTGCAACAGGCAATGTCATAAAAATGTTTGCAATACTTTCAACAGGTTAAATCCGTAACAGGCAAAGCGCTCCTATTCTGGACTTGTGTAGCGCAGAGAAAAGGCCCCTCAGTGTGTGCTCTTATCTGGTAAAATAAACCTGAATGATGCAAAGTAATGGCCGGGTTATATGAGAATGCATGTGTGAGGTACGAACTAGAAACTCTGCTCCTTATCACGGGCTGAGACAGAAAGGAGTGAGACTGTACTTAACAGATTTAGACGCTCAGTGAAGCTCAGCACCTGGACACAGAAAGAGGAGAATCCTATCTCAGGTTACAATGGAGCCAGTGCAGCCTCAATCTGTAAAAGAGTGGCTAAAAGTTTCAGTAATAGGGCCAGTCACCAGCTGCTTTTGTCACTGTAGAAACAACTTTGTTCAATTGTGGCCACACACAGTCAAATAACCTAGAAGATTTGAAAATAAGTTTATATGTTCTATGTGCTGATAAAAGCAGACCGCTTTCTATTTTGAATGTTTTATGTTGGGGCCACATTTATGCAGCGCTGCACTACCTGACGTTTTCAGATCCTGATGATGGACCAGTGGATCAGCTAGTTAATTTAGACCAGATAAAAGGCTCTCATCTCTGTGCCAAGGTAGATTACTGTAATAGCAGCCTTTCTCATCTTTTGATCTTTTTACTGCTGCGTGGCTTCATTTGCATGTGTCAGAGATATAGCTTTATTTAGGACGCTTATTAATATGAACAGGAGGGACTCTACGCAGTAAAACCTGCAGCAGATTAGCACTGACCCCCCTAGACGCAGTATCTCACATACATTTATGAGCACATTATCAGTGGGGGCAGGTACATGCCATATCACATAAGACCGAGTACATAAGCACTATATGTGAATATGAAGAAGATCAACTTAAAAGCATGTACACAGACTTTGAAGAAGAACAGACACAAACACAAACATTGCTTTACGCCTGCCCCTCACTGACAGCACACTGGTCTCATAAGCATGGCTTGCACCCTGGTCTGTCAGCCTGTCTCTCTTTTTGCCTACTTTGCTGTGGCTGATGTTAGACGTGTACTTTGTCCAGATCATCATGCGATGAGATGAGAGGAAGTAGGAGGTATTGTTCTTCCTGTGGCGCTAAGCCCCTAGGCGATTACCCTGTCAGAAGGCAGAACTCAGCATCGGCGCAGACTGCCACAAACCAGCGCTAAATCCCAACTGATCGCAAAAGAGGACGATTTTACACTTTAGATTCTCCCATCTCTTAATGCGGCCGATGAGGCAGGATCTTCGCCTCTCCCTCATCTTATCCGCCACTGCTATCCTCCTCGGCCTCCTAAGCTTCCGCTGCAGGGATAAGACTCAACGCCTTGTCAGGCCAGATCAATGTGATTTTACAATGAGTCCGAGAGGGCCTGTAGTGCAGAGGGTGGCTAAATAACAGCACATAGCCCCATGCACTGGAGCAGAGCATTAAAGTGGCTCTTCGCACCTATGTGTATCTGCTGTGCTGCTGTAAGATACCATAATCTAACAGCAATCTTGTACACAAAAGCTGTCAGCTGCATCTCTTGAATCTGACTACCTCACACATACCTGTTCTATCTGCCCCCTTCTCCATTTATCTATGAGTTTATCTGCCAGGTCCATCTCTCTGAATGCCTCATTGAACTAGTACATCAGTTTATCTTATCTGTTTTCTCAGAAACACTCCTCAGGACACTTCTTCAAATTCCTCATGAAGAAGTCAAAGCATTTGCTGTTTTTCTAAGCAAATATAGCCCCAAGACAACCCTGTAATGCCACTACAAATATGTAATATACAAGTTCATAACACCACTTATGGCAAACAGTGTTGGGCCAAATAACTGCAGCAATGTTAAATGTTTTTATTACCTTTTTTAATTGCAAAAACACAGACAGATGTAAAACAAAACATAGTAAATATGTGAACTTCAATAAACTTTTGTCCTGTTGACAAATTTAATTTCTCCTTTTGCCTTCAATAAATAAACACTTTTGTAGTTGTTGTATTCATGATGAGTTATACGGTAAATATGTTCATCTTTAAAATCATTTCACATTAATGGTAATGTACTACAAAAATAACAATGTCTCCCTTATTGCAAATAAACAGGAAATATTGATTAAAAAATGTGTTAATAATATCTAATTTACTGAACAATACAGGTCAATATAGCTACATAGTTAAGTTATGACAGGCCTATATTAGTAAGCACTCAGATGATCCAAAATGTAACTCACTATAAAACATACTATTATGCATTTTGTCTAAGGTAGGTGAAACTGGCTCTCCATCTGAAGATCCAGCTGCATGATGACAAACCCCTCCTTAGCTTCGTCATCCTTCTGGTTTCCTGTTTGGGTTTGATCAGAGCATAGAACTGCACTAGGACATCATTACCTCCCTCCTTTCCTCTGCCTTAGTTTTACGAGTGACAGTTGGAAATAAAGTTAAGTGTAAATCTCTGGTCATAATAAAGCCTCCTCAGAGTTTCATCCTAATGCTGCTCTGTCTCTCCCTCATCGCAAATTTGTGTTGTTTTTTTTTTTCCTTTTACAAGCTGCCTTTCATTGCTCCAAGTTAAGTTATCTTTCGGTGTCAGCTCTCTATTTGTGTTTAAGAGATCCGGCTTATCCTCCCCGTACAAGTGCTCAAGTACCCAAAAAGTACTCTTGGATCATAAATACTGCATTTATTGTTGGCTACTCGACATGGAGCGAGATTTTAAACATGCGCCATTCTCTAAGCCTGACCACATTCCTCTAAAGGGCAACCGTGAATCTTGTCCTGGTAAAGCAACTCGTGACCGCACTCCCTCCTATCCCCAATAAAGTCATCCGTCCCTGGGTGGGCAGGAGGGACCCACACCTCACTGACCTCCATCTATCAGCCAGAGGGGAGTGATCTCGGACTGTGCCCTAAATCCTTCAGCGTGTGGCCAGAGGAGCCTGCTCACTGTAACACTTGAAGCACATGACGCACGCACATTATACAGGCTCCAGCTGCTGCTAAAATGCCCCAGGTCTACACAGGTGTCAAAGCAGGCCCTCTCAGCTCCATGCACAGTCCTCAGATACGCAATCACTCAAGGGGCAGATAGCGCTGTCGACTGGCCGCAGACATATCACTTACAAATCCTCTTTCTGCACCAAACAGATTACAATTAGTGCAGGAAGTGCTCAAAAAGTGGACAACGCAGACAACAGGTATGTCCTTTGTCTAAAAAATAGCTAATTTGTATTATTGTGGTTTTGACAAGTCAAGTTGACAACACTACACTGCACATTTAATAGTACAAAATGCATAGCTAAGCAATAGGGATGCACAAATTCAGATTCTGACACTAAACCTTTAAGTATCTGCCGTTCCCCGATATCAACTGAAATTCCATTTAGTGCTTTTAAACTAAATTAAAATAAGACAAAACGGATGTTAATGTGTTATGCAGCTGCTATTTATCCCTCAAGTAACATTATGAGACTTTCAACTACTACCAATAATATATTGAATATATACATGTCATATTAGATCAATTTATATGTCCAACCAAGATATCAGCCAATATTTGGACAGCGATATCTGATACAGCAAATTTCTCATTGTCAGCGCCGATATCCGACATCAGTATCAGATGGGTGCACCCCTATTAAACAACAACATCTGAGTTCTAGGCCTAAATATGTCTACTGAATTTTCAGATACCCCTTTTTCAGATTTAGATTTAAAACAAGAAAAGTAAATCAAGAAAAAACTAACTGTGTATTATACTCAATTCTTGTGGCACATAGAGGCACTGGTTGAAGCATGGGTCACAGAATAGGCCAAATATCTTATAAAAGATCCTCTCAGTAAGTAGTTTTGTTGTCTTGTATTTCATCCATTTTCTTCTGCTTATCCGGGGCTGGGTCATGGGGGCAGCAGTCTAAGTAGGTACTCCCAGACTCCCTTCACCTCGGACACTTCTCCAGCTCCTTCTTCCTTCTTGGGGGACCCCAAGGCGTTCCCAGGCCAGCCGAGAGGCATAGTCCCTTCAGCGTGTCCTAGGTCTTCCTCCCTGTGGGACATGCCCAGGGAGAAGGCATCTGGAACAGATGCCCGAGCCATGTCAGCTGGCTCCTCTTGACATGGAGGAGCAGCGGTTCTACTCCAAGCTCCTCCTGTGTGACTGAGCTCCTCACACTATCTCTAAAGGAGCGCCCAGCCACTCATTTCAGCCGCTTGTATCCGCAATCTTGTCCTCTCAGTCATTACCCAAAGCTCATGACCATAGGTGAGGGAAGGAACGTAGAGTGACCAGTAAATTGAGAGCTTTGCCTTTCGTCTCAGCTCCCTCTTCACCACAATGGTCTGATACAGCGACCACATCACTGCAGATGCTTCACCGATCCGCCTGTCAATCTCATGCTACATCCTCCCGTCACTTGTGAACAAGACCCCAAGATACAGTACTTGAACTCCTCCACTTGAGGCAGGGACTCTCCACCCACCCAAAGAGGACAAACCACCTTTTTCCTGTCAAGAACCGTGGCCTTAGATTTGGAGGAGCTGATCCTCATCCCAGCCGCTTCACACTCGGCTGCAAACTGCCCCAGTGCATGTTGGAGGTCCTGATCTGATGAAGCCAAAAGGCTCACATCATCCACAAACAGCTGAGATGAGATTCTGTGGTGCCCAAACCAGACCCCCTCTGGCCCCTGACTGCACCTAAAAATTCTGTCCATAAATATAATGAACAGAACCGATAATAAAGGGCAGCCCTGGCGGAGTCCAACATGCACTGGAAACAGGTCTGACTTACTGCTGGCAATGCAAACACAGCTCCTGCTCCGGTCATTTAGGGACCGGACCGCCCTTAGCCCATACTCCCAGAGCAGTCCCCACAGAACACCACATGGTGTGGTGAGGGACATGGTTGAATGCCTTCTCCAGATCCACAAAGCACATGCGGACTGGTTGGGCAAACTCCCATGAGAAGCCGATGTTTGACTATCGGTTGGATTCTCCTCTCCAGTACCCCAGTACCCCAGGGCGGTCGCAGAGGCAAAAACTCAGGGTTGGGAGAAGTTCAGAGAGGCCATGATGGAGGACTATCTATTTCATTTCATTCATTTATTTTTTTAATTATCAAAAACAACAAGCAACAACAAGTTTTTTAGTGTGTATTGTGTGGAACAACATTGTCATGGGTCTTTTAGTTGGTGAAAGCATGTTAGGTCAGACAAACACTGACCCTTTAGGCTGCCATGTCAAAGGCCCTAGACGCAGAGTCGCAACAATATGTAGCGGTAAAGTTAGCTCTCACAAACAGTAGGCTCCACCAGTCGGACACAGTGTGTTTCTCACAGGGGAGGGACTGTGGGAGCCATGCTGTCATTTCCTTTGACTGCGGGCTTCGGCCAATCGTCATCAGATAAGACGAAGGGCTCTGCCAATCAGAAGCCGACCTCTGCTTCACATGATGGGTAGTGGATGCGATAAGGACAAAACTTGCTAGGGAAAACTTGATGTGAATTGTACTCACATTTATTAGCTTTCTTCCCACCAAAATAGCTGTTTGGAGACAAGGTTTCTTTTTGTCTCCCGCCCATAATTATGTTCTCTTTCATCTGCCCCCTGTTCCCCTTGACCCCAGTGCAAGGGTCAGTGGCCAGGATATCCCACTCTCTGCGCGTCATAATGTGCCTTTTAGGGCAAATAAGAGAGGCATTCATGCCAGGGCAGACAGGAGAGCAAGAGGAGAGTAATCACTCCATCACACTGTGCCCCCGTCTGTCCCAGCTCCTGCACATACACCCAAACACTCGCCTTGCACCAAACTTCAAAGACTATTCCTCCGCTTGGCGCCCGCACGAAAGGGCCTGTCATCAGTAAAGGACATTGGTCACCAAGGAAACCCCCAAAGATTGCATTTGATCAAAGAAGGATTTTTCTAAAACAACTGTTGCAAGCAGATTTTCATAAATTGGGACAATGGCCCAGTGTATAAAACAATGTCTTTCTCTGTAATAAATTATTGTTTACATAATCAACAGTTTTAAATAATGCAATACAGTGGCACACTCAAACTATGTCAAAAGTGGTTCCTAATTATTATGTAAATGTCATAAATGTCACTACATTGGTCAAAAGTAAAAATAAATAAATAAATTTCAAATGTTTGATAGCAACAAACAAAACTCTGTAGACAACAATGTTTGTCCTCACTATTCCAAGTTAGGGCTGGGCGGTATGGACAAAAATCAAATCTAAATCAAAAGGATTACAATTTTAAATGATTTTAACTAATGTCAGAGTAGGGACCACTAGTCTTATAAACAATGGAAGGAATTATTATCATGTCATATATTTTTTACTATGTCAATTGTTTAATTGCACAATAACACTGTTTTGCAAGTCAGAAAGTCAGGAGCAAACTTGTTTCATAATATCCTCGATTTCATAAATTATTAAAAACACAACAAATGCAAAATGTAATGTAATGTCTACTTTTGAATTAATTTGCAAAAAAAACAGCCATGAAAAAATGTATTTCTGATGTGAAACTTTCAAGATTATAGACAAGTAAAAGACTCTTGAAAGAGAAAATATGGAGAAAATAGTGTTATTGCAAACAAATGAGTTACATAACCCAGATCCTCTCACAGGTGGTGTGAATGTTCCCTGGGCACTGTGCGATAGACTCAGAGAGGTTATGTCAACATTAGATGTGTTTAAGTGAGTTAGGCCAGAGGAGTGTTGCACTGAAGGGTCATGGATGTCTGTCTGTTTTACTTTAGTGGGCTTTGATGGCTCATGTATTAAAAACTACAACCAGTAAAAATGAGGAAAAGAAATTTTTCAAAGTCTTCCCCAAATTCACTGGTGCACTTTAAAACAACTCATGTACTGTATTATAGCACTTCATGATAGTTTCCAATATTCTATTTACATTAGTAAATCCCTAAGGTTTGGCTGTAAGTTTGCACTACTACACCAGAACAGTGGTAACACTGTGCTTAGTTTATCAGTGTTGATGTAGCATTTGACCTGAATAGAGCCAAACCTTTAGCCTGCAGCCTCCTGGAGTTTCTCTGTGATCAATAGCAGGATTAATTGTTAAAAGTGCAGAGACTGAGGCTGATAGGAGAAAGGGGGAGGTAGGGTGTGAGCCCGGGGCAGGGGAGGGCTGCAGCGTGGGGGTTAAGATGGTGCTGACAGCCAGGGAAAGCTGAAGGGATTTAAAGAGCCGCACCCCCACCCTGCATACCCCACCCCAGGTCACCTGGCAGCACGCAGGGCGGCGGGCCGTCAGATTAGGATCTGAGAGGGGGAGATAACCAGTTTATTGCCCCCTGGACGGAGCATTTGGAGCCAGGGAAGAAGGACGGCAGGCCAAGCAGGCCGGGCTAGGAGACTGCAGGGTGGTGGGCGTCTGTTTGTTTTTACCTGGGGAGATAGAAGCAGCCAGGCAGGGTCTGTATGAGTTAGAATACCAGTAACACAACTCAGGCAGGAGCTCATCCATCACAAACACATATGCGCATATGCAGAGAGACAGCCACTAAGCAACAACTATCTGCTCATCTGCCTTTGCATCTTTGCACAAATTGATATTCAAGTGCTCTGTGAAAGACAGATATTCAAATACATGTAATAAATGCTTCCTATTCTCAGCATCACGAGATTTGTTTGGACTGTGTGTTCCAGTTGGAAAATCCACTTTCTCAATGATCAACAATGTGTACTCTAGTGTTATCTTCTGAGTTATTGGTAATGGGATAAGCCCAAACCTATTACAAGCAAACACAGAATAATGTATGAAATCTATATGTATTTCACACAACTGTGATCTTGACTGGCTGAATTCTGTGCACGTATTAGGAGACTGTATTAGCTTTGCGTGTCTGGCCCAGGCGCTGCAAGAGAGATAAGGGAAGCGGATATGAGAAATATGAAAAATAGCAGTGTGATAGGATGATCAGTGAGAATGAGCAATACGGCTGCAGTGACAAATGGGACAGGGAGCCAGAGAGGAGAGCAATGCAAAAAGGCATTGGAGCCAAGGACAGAATAGAGGAAACATCCTTTTAAAGCAAACAAGTTAATAAAAACTTCTTATAATCGAATTAGATGTAAATTTATTTCACAGTTGTTTTTATTAGATGTGTTTCACTGTACAAAAAAAAAATCAACCTATTAACTAATCAACTTATTGTTCAATAAATGAAAGATGGAACAATATACACTATATTGCCAAAAGTATTCGCTCACCTGCCTTGGCTCGTATATGAATTTAAGTGGCATTTCATTCTCAATCCATAGGGTTTAATATGACGTCAGTCCACCCTTTGCAGCTGTAACAGCTTCAACTCTTCTGTGAAGACTGTGCACAAGGTTTAGGAGTGTGTTTATGGGACTTTTTGACCACACTTCCAGAAGGTCATTTGTGAGGTCACACACTGATGTTGGCCAAGAAGGCCTGGCTCTCAGTCTCCGCTCTAATTCATCCCAAAGGTGTTCTATCGGGTTGAGGTCAGGACTCAGGTCAGTCAAGTTCATCCACACCAAACTCATGCTTTGTGCACTGGTGCATAGTCATGTTGAAGAGGAAGGGGCCATCTTCAAACTGTTCTCACAAAGTTGGGATCATGGAATTGTCAAAATTCTGAAGTTCAGCATACCAAGAGATTTCAGAGTTCCTTTCACTGGAACTAAGGGACCAAGCCCAGCTCCAGAAAAACAGCCCCAAATCATAATCCCCTTGGTACAATGCAGTCAGACAAGTACCGTTCTCCTGGCAACTTCCAAACCCAGACTCCTCCATCAGATTGCCAGATGGAGAAGCGTGATTCGTCACTCCAGAGAACGCGTCTTCACTGCTCTAGAGTCCAATGGTGGCGTGCTTTACACCACTGCATCCGACGCTTTGCATTGTACTGGTGATGTATGGCTTGGATGCAGCTGCTTGGCCATGAAATCCCATTCCATGAAGTCTGCACTGTTCTTGAGCTCATCTGAAGGCCACATGAAGAAATGCTGAAAGTTGGTGACCTCTGCGCACTATGGGCCTCAACATCCACTGACCCCGCCCCGTCAGTTTACGTGGCCTACCACTTCGTGGCTGAGATGCTGTCTTTCCCAATTGCTTCCGTTTTCTTATAATACCACTGACAGTTGACTCTGAAATATTTAGGAGTGAGGAAATTTCACAACTGGACTTGTTGTACAGGTGGCATCCTATCACAGTACCACGTTGGAATTCACTGAGCTCCTGAGAGCAACCTATTCTTTCACAAATGTTTATAGAAACAGTCTCCAGGCCTAGGTGCTTGATTTTATACACCTGTGGCCATGGAAGTGATTGGAACACCTGATTTCCATTATTTGGATGGGTGAGTAAATACTTTTGGCAATATAGCGTATTTTGGGGTTCAACATTTCACGTGTGTACATGTTCTTTGCAACAGAGATTTTTGCCATTTTGATGTAATAAGGTAAGATTTGAGCTGTAGAGGGTAGAATAAATGACTTGTAGGGCTAATTATTGGGTTCTTCTGCTATTTATTTGTTTCAGCTCAGGCACTTTAATTATATATTTATAAACTGGTTTACTGGGATTATCCTGCTGTGTGTCAGTGGCATCAAGTTTCAATATTATTGTTTATCGCTATATATCTCTGTAGCAATATATCGTGCTTCAAAATGTGTGTGTGTGTTTTAAGTTGTGTTATATTGTTTTCTTCCAATTTATGAAACCATATTCATATTAAAATGACCAAAAAACATTAAAACAACAGTTTTTAATTAAATAAAGACCTCAAAAAGATTGATTAGATAAAGTTATAGATTACTTGCTTTTGTAGGACAATCAAACTCACCATCTAAAACTGGAGTGGAGTCTGAGCATTGAGTGATACAATGATTAGCATGATCCCCCCTCCACTGCACTCTGCTCAGCTCAGGCTCTGGACACACTCTCTAAAAAGTCTGGGGCCCTGCAGTGTGGCACGTGAGCAGCCCTCTGTCAGCTGTGTTTGCAGTCCGGCAGGCGAGGGGCTCCCTGCACCTACCAGAAAGAGCAACCATCCAGGGCAACGGGAGGGGAGGGAGGGGGGGCACTGTGGAAAGGCCAAGGCACGCAAAGAGAAAAGAGCAGCCACAAAACAGCTTTACTCCAGAGAGACAGAGTGAGAGGGAGGGGGCTGGAACAATGCCCTCTGAGCTGCAGGTGCAATGGCTAAAGCCGTGCGTGCATGTGCGTGTGTGTGTTTGTAGGGAGACCACTTTCTTTTTGTGATCATTGAGCTGATCTGTTGTCTTTTCGACACAGTAAGTTTCACTCACAGCTGATTAACATGTGTCCTTGTGGGGCTGCCATGAGCGCAGTACACAGGCTGTGTAGACACAAGCTAACACTCAGTGTTAACTCCATTTGCACTTGTATGGAGCACAGAGCAATGGTTAATGCATCTGAATAAAGGATTTATGTGCAACATGCCGTACAATTGCCAGTGCACAGAGGCAGCACAAGATTAAAAACATATGCTGAGGATTATACCGTTTATAACAGTAACAAAAGTATTTTATGTCAACATTGTACTGTATTTGTTTAACAGAATCATATTATGCTCTTATGACATACCAACTACAACAAAGGAGGAGTCTAAACACAACATGATGGCACTAGTATGTTGGGGGTTAAAAAGGGGAGCTTTAATACTGCTGAATTTGACAAGAAAACATTTTGGAGTCTGCACTTAATGAGGTCTAGAGTTTGACGCCATGGCCCATCCTGCTTGCTGCCCCATGGTGAGAGGGCCTGATGTGCAGACCCCACCAGGTTGAGCTGCCCTGTTTGGACAACTGGTTCCTATCCCACCCTTCTGTGAGGCATCGCAGCCAGGACACTCCAGTGCCTGAGGGCTCATGGGGCCTGGACCTGCTCTCCAGAGGTGCCCATGTACCACCAACTGCTGAGGCTGCTCCATACCTGCACTCAGCAGAATGTATTCCAGCTAAACAGTCACAAAGAAGAGCTCAAGGCCAGTGCTAGGGAGCACAGCCAGCATCACTGAGGCAGAAACATAAACATATGTTACACCTTCAACAGTGTAACAGAGTAAAAAAAAGTGTCTGTCCTCCCCCACGCCGCACAGCGGCCCATCCCATTACAACAGATTATTGGGAGAGAGAAAGAGGCAGAGGGGAGAGATGGGAAACACAGATATGACGGATAGACTGAGGAAGATGAAGACAGAGGAGAGAGATTTGGCTCTCCACCCCTCTCTACAGATATTACTGCTTAATTAAAAGGGCAGCATGTGCTAAGTATTATTCCATCTGAGATCTCTATCTTTAGCCTATGTAATAAGATCTTCAGCCGGCTTACAGCTACATTTTCTAGCAAATTTCCTCCCCATTCTTTGCCCTTATTTCCTCATAGTCTGTTTTCTGCTGTCACTGCAATTTATGCATGTCTGCATTGCCAAGCGGGGCTGTTTTGCATGTTAATTAATGTAATATTTTGTACACCACTTGGGAGTGTGTAAGTGTTCTCTACAGTGTCTTCCAATTAACAAATGTCCCTAAGGCACAAATTGGTTTGGACACAGAAATGCTCACATAATTTTACATACTGAGGTGTGGTGAATAAATTGGCGTGTATATACTACAGAAAGAGTCCCTATCCTCTTTGCTGTCATCTCAAAACCATGTCTCCTTGTCTCCAACTGCTCAATATCCTGATGGTGATTCACGTCTGCTGCTAATGCGGCAAATCCAGAGATGGTGGCTGGTTAGGATGTCAGACTGAGTGCTTTTTAAAGAACTTTCCCAAAACCTAAACAGCACGGGTCAATTTAAAAGAATGCCAATGTGTCCATACCCACTAATCTATCTCCTCCAAAACACAGAGGAATAAAACATAAACAGTACACACAACATGTGGAGAGTCCTACTCATTTATGTATCATGCCTCATGGATGTGTTGGTCAAATGCCCTTTTGCATCATTTCCAAAAGAGTGGCTTTGGACTCACATTCAATCATCTGGTAAATTAGTTTAATCCTGCAGCAAATCTGTGCCTCTCCTGGGACATTTCCAGAGGTGTCAATCAGAGATAAGGCAGTGACAACAAAGCGGCCAAACCACAGGGGTGAGAGGTGCTCCTTAACTGCTCCATACATTTCATAGGATTTGATTTATGGCAGCCATTTTGTTTTCCATTATTCTGCTAGTGGAAGACAAAAGTAGCCTAATGCATACTGACAATGTTGTGCATTATTTTATAATAAATGCAAGAGAAATATTAAGATATTTAAAGAAAAAAAAGATTAAGATAATTATAAACATGAGACAGTTTATTCTTTGACAATTAAAGCAGCATAAAAAATGAATTGAATGAATGCACTGGACAAGTGTTGTAGCTACAAGACTGTATATTATTTAATGTGATTTTATGTACATTTTTATGTACATTTAAGAAAGTCAGAAATGTCATATAATATAGGCTTAGGTTAAAAAGTATACAATTATTTTCTACTTATACTTAGCTATTATTTTACTTCATAGAGCAGTAGGTCATGATAGAAATTAAATGATTTCCATTTATATAACATTAAATATAACATGACCTATTTGTGGACATTGCAAATTGGCCTGTTGTTGTAGTTTGGTCCATGTTTGATGTACATACTCGTCCCCATCAATAAATAAACAAACACATGTTGACTGTTTATCAGTTTTGTGATTATCTGACTGACATCTACATAACAACAGTGTGCACCCCCATCCCAAAGGATATTCATGGTCGAGCAATATTTTAACAAGAATGTTCTTAAATTAATATAAATAAACAGCTTAGGGTGGTCTAAGATATAAAACACTTTTTGTTATTTACACTTTTCGGCCTCCCATCTGTAAGGGTAATACTTAAAAAAAAATAGTGAAAAAGACAAGAAGTAATTGAAAAGAAGAAATCACCGCTTTTGTGTTGAAATGTTTAAACAGCTGTGAAGCATGCATACATTTATCAAATAAAAGAGATATATCAAAAGCAAAGAATACAGCGTGTCAAGGGTCCACGAAACACCACTTTGTATGTAAGATCAAGTGTGCCCTCTATTGAGCACAAACGGAACAGCGGTATCACGTATGAGGCGCTCCATATCTAAGTAAATGAAATGTTTACCACATAAGAATTTTTATAGTAGGGCCTACGTAAGTAGCAGAGATAAACTGATATTTGTTGATAGACTTTATGGTGATTACTCGAATAAAACTATATTATTTTAATGTTTTTATGTAAGAAATGCCTCAAATATTTGCTATAAAACTTGGCCGTGTCTGTAAAGGTAGAATCACTATTCAAATGGAACCTTTCTTACAGTGTGGTGATAATATAATAATAATTTAATATATAGTTTTTAAACTAGTATCTATGATAAGGTCTATCATTATACTAAATATCAAACGTACAAATGAAGGCTAATGGGAAAATCTTCTTAGGAGATTTGCATGTTGTAGTGCAATGGTTTTGTAGTTAAGCACTAGGGAAAAGGGGAGTTTCAAATGAGTCAGTTTAAGGGAGAAATAAGTGGGGAACAGAGGAAACAAAAAGAGCAAAAGGGCAAAGAGAACATCAAAATGCTCTTTGAGGAAAATGAGATCACAGGCTGCAATTATATAATTCTTGTCAAGTGATTGTAGCGATAGCCTAAGAAGAATGCATGCTCCTGCGCACACACACACACACACAAACACACGCACACACACACGCACACACACACGCACACACACACACCGCCACCACCGGGATGAAGTCCAGCAAAGAATAGCCTCCTTGACTGCATTTTTAAAAGTTGGAAAGTTGTGGAGGTCACAGAGGGGTCAGGTACAGGAAGAGGGCTGGTGTGTGTGTGTGTGGACATGTGTGTGTCAAGCCTGACGTATACTGGGCCCCCGATAAAAGCACGTCTCGTGATTTCCTCCCTGGATTTTTGTTTTTGTCCATCGCGTCCCCCTCTTCTCTGTGTATGATGAAAGTCAAACAGCCAAATGTTCCCAAGAGCTCCCTGATGCCAAGAGAAGATTGTAAGAAGGACTTATGAAGTGTTTGAAATACGTCTGAATGTTTCCTGGGACCATCTTGATATGCCTCCTTTGCACGGGCAACAATGCGACCCCATGCGCACAAACCTATTATAATAACTCTATATAAAACCGTCTGATGTAGACTAAGAGAATAAAAACATGCGGTCATGCGGTGGTCGCCATATTGAGTTTACAAAACCCATTTAGAGACGTGGCGGAGAACACAAGGTCCTCAATATGGACGCATACACACTCACACATACGTACAGTGAATGAACGCAGACTGTGGTGGGGCCAGGGGGTCTGCAGCATGGTTCCCAGGGAGTCGAACTGGTCCAGTGGAGGCACTTTGTCTGAGGCAGGAGCAGACTGGGGCAGACTCCACTAGAGATGCCTATCAACTGCAGCCTGTGCTACGGCCTGGAGGAGTGCGAGAGGGAGAGGGAATGATACAAGACGCTACATGACCAGTCATAATGTTGAAATGTTAGTCTGTCAGCTTCCATACAAACGGGAGCTTCGGAGATGATTTTATATCGCAAGTGTAAAAATAGAAGAGATTAATTACACTGCTGGGATAAACAAATGAAGTTACCAAAACAATGGAATATATCGTAAAAAATACAGTAGTGTTAAGGAAACTAAAAAACATGTGGAGCTAAGTTTGGTGTGACAATGTTATATAAGTTATATAAGTTTATAATTTACTGAAGATTTAGTGAACACAAAGAGGGTAAATTTGACTCCTCAGTGTATGACATATTGAAGTTAAGAAGAATATTAATGATATAGTTGTTGGCTGTTCTCAAATAAGTTTAGATTTGACAGTCTCTTACATTCATATCTTAGGTTAGCTTATTGTTTTTTTAATTTGGGGGAGTTGCTATGAGTTATTGCTTAATTTTGTTTTTAGTATTTTGTTATATTTAAATCACATCCACACTAAAACTAGTGAGAAGATTTTTTTTTTCTACATTCACTTCCATTATTCACATATGGAATTTGCTTTGGTGATGTGGCCCAGCAACTGAGAAAAAAAAAACATTAACAATAGTAAATAAAAACTGTGATAAAATACAATAAGGCATATAAACAATAAAATATATAATATGGACACAGCAACTGTCAGTGCAATTAGATTAAGTACTGTTGAAGTGAGTTATTTAAAGTGACTGCTGTTACAGAGTGTTCATGAGTCCAGTGGCAAAGAGAAACAAACTGTTGATATGGGAGAGGTTCTGGCCAAATGGGCCATGGCCTCCATTTTATTTCCTTTAAAGAAGATATACTGTGCATGTATCTGTTATATATTTCTATCTATGACACACATCCATTTGGACATTTTGAATGGCAATGATGATTTAAAATGACTTAATAAAAGAAACCAGTCCACTGACTTCTATGTTGGAAAACGGCAGTGCCCAGTGGGAGGTGACGTCGTTGCAAACATCCTCACAACAAAGAGCCATGCAGCTGTTGGCACTACCGATGGATCACTGCAGATCACGCTAGCAAGTCAGTTTTTTCTTTTGTACCAAAATGACCACACGGCACTGCCAAATCCTAAGTTTATCACCAATTAAGAAATAAAATTGGAGAACGAAGTACAGAGCAGTGGGTGTATATTGGTGGCAGTGAAAACAGGGGTTGATTGAAGCAGTGACGGGTTGAATACAGGAGTACAAAGATTACTCAAACATGTATGACTCATGCTAAATACATCCACAATTGGGTAAAGTAGAAGGGGAAACAACTCAACTAAAAGCACTAAAAAGTTGATTTTGGATAACAGGTTTACTTTAAATGACCAAACGAATATCCTATTCCCAAACTCTGCTTGAGGCATGTACTGAGCCCCGCTAGCCTATGCTAATGTGAAGTGCTGACAGGCGCAGAGATGTATAGTGAAACTGTGGAGAGTGGGGTCATGACTTACTAAAGGTCAACAAGACTCATGACCTCTTCAGGTGTGGCCTCCTCCTCTCTCCACTTTTACAGACACTTTCTACATCACACCTCAGTTCCCTTCTAATATCTATGACAGCTATTTGAACGATTTGCAACTCACAGTTCACTTTTCACTTTACGACAAGATATGTTCCTCTGCTGAGCAATGATATGAGCCATACAGCGTTAGATATGAGGATGAATGGCATTTCCTTTTATTGTCTTCAGGTTGTAATCTTTGTGTCTGATTACTGAGGCAGGCCGGGGTTATGGATTGGTTAGCTGGGACAGTAGCAGACAGATTTAATGTGCACTGTCTGCGCCATGGCGACTTGTTAGTTAGACCGTGAGTGTGCAGCGAAGCAATAGGAAGGAGTGTGAGGGGGGTTCTCGCACCGTGACCCAAGGATCTCCACGGTCTCTGTCAGCGGAAAATTAGATTACAACAGGCCCAAGCAGAGGGCGGCTGAGGAGGAGGCGTCAAGAAGTCTAAATATGGAGTCTTCAGTATGTCCATAATCACTTTATACAAGTTAGACGAACACAAAGGCATATCTACTCCATGCTGTCCAGATTGCAAATGTTGGTGTCAAACATGTGCATGTGGATGGAGTGATATTTAACATAAATCCTCCGTCTTTACGCAAAAAAATTATAGTGTATTGTTAAGCATTAAGTACTACTGATATCGTTCAATGGTTTGGACATGATGCAGTCAAAATACACAAATTCAGATGGTACCACTCAGGTGTCTGTGTAGATTAACATAAGAAATACTGATCCCCAGGTAGGGTGAGGGAAAAAAAAATCTTTATCAACTAGAGATAAAGATTCCTGCCTCTTTAGTCGCAACACTTGTTTCCTTTAATTTGGGTATCTCTCAATGATCAGTTCAAACTGATATCCAAGAAAACAGTACCTCGCAATCGTAAATAATAATTCAGTGGATCAGATAGGAGTCTGAAAAAATATTGAAATATTGATATATCATGATACTCAATGTGCTGCCCACACTATTGCTCAAAATACCAATGCCATATTGGTATTGGATTGGTGTACAAAGCATATCAAAAACATCAAGCAAACAGGAAAAAAGTTGGTTACTTAAATGGTGATTTATTAAATATTGTATATGTAATTTGCTGCATTAAAAAATGTATTACTTCGCAAAACTTCACAAAATCATTCAAGGTTTCTCTTTTCAGCTGAGTAAATAATTGTTGTGTATCTGTAAAATGAGTGATTACATTTGGGATGGAAGAACTCAGCAGACAGCGAGAGCAGATCAAACTGTGGCAGTGATGATGTCGGGAATGGGAAAAAGACTCAGGGCGGGGATTGATGGCTATAGACAGAGCAGAAAATTGAAGTACATGTAACATGACACAAATGGACAAAAGTATTTAGCTAATGATTTATTATTAAACAGAGCAGGCAGCCCTCCTCAGCCCAATCCCCCGGCCTAGACCAGGCCCCAGTCCTATTGTGGAGAGATGGAGAGGCTGATAAGCAGTCTGTAATGGTAGTCAGATGGCAGGTGGGCCGGCCGAATCCGGGGTTAATCACTGCTAAGTGCTGTGGAGAAGGGAGCACACGGGGTCTGGCTCCGACACTGTATCCTGGGGGCCAAAGGCACAGCAGGTAAGTCGGTCCGGACAACTCACCTTCACTGCACTCAGACAGCTGGTTCTGCCGTATAACACTGTTAACTCAGGAGTGTCCCCACAATCATATGTTACATTAACATACTTTGGCCTGTCTCCTCTTCATTGTGGCTTTTCAGACCCTGTTAGGCTCTTTTGTACAGGCTCCATCCCGCTTTGTTGCTTGGAGCACTTCCGAGTAACACAAGTGATTAAATCTGTTTGAGAGGAAGGAGCGAGGGCCGGGCACATCAGAACTGTGTGGAGCTTTCAAATGGTTTCAGCTGCGCCATCATTTGGTCATTTTAGGATTCAGTTAAACTTTCACTGAAATATGATAATACACAACAGATTTGTATATTTATTTATTTATTTTTAAATTCATTCTGAAGGTTCTCAGACAAAATGGATGATTATTCTTATTTGGAGCGCACTGAGACACTGGGCAATAATAATACTGAAATGTGCCAGTTGCATGTGTTTCCATCAGTGTGAATAAAGAGAACTATATGTTATATATGTCATCATTAAAAGCAGCAATACTCTTCTACCTTTTAAGAACTTTAAGCTTATCTGTATTTTAATAATGCTGTCTGGTCAACTGTTACTGTTGATATAAATACAGATTTTGTTTTACTTCTTTGTAAAACATTTTCTATTGGTAGTGACTTGGGTTTTGTTTCAGCTGCAGCCTCGGGCAAAAATCAGAATGCTTTAAAAAAAAAAAGGAAAAAGCTTGGACTGCATGAAATGTAGGCTGCAGTTCGCCTAAACAGCGGATGACAAACTCGTAATGAAGGCGGTAATTGGAACAACATTTGGGTCCACTGTGCACGTCCTGCTCTTCTATCCCTGCCGCCATCAGGACCTTTCTCCCAAATCATTCCCAAACGTCCAGCAAATCAAAACAAAACACAAGGGAAAGGCACACAGCTTTCCAGAGCACTGACTTCTCATGGGCCATTTCTACTGGAGACTCGGGTCTGAGGAGGTGGGCCCTAACAGGAAACAGCTTCACTCAGCGAAGCCCAAAAAGATATGAGGCCAATGGTGCACTGTTTCTCTGCTACAAGAGAACATGTAGAAATAAACGCAGTGCAAAATGAATGAAGCTGCACAGCATCTACTGTAAGATAAGAGATTTAATATAAAAACACATTTATACATGTGCTACTCAATTTGCACTTTAACCTTTATACACGCACAAACACCTTAAACACACAGTGCATTCACAACACAGCTCCTTTCTTTGGCTGCCCCCATAAAATGGAGTCATCGTAAACAACCGATGAAGTCGTCTTGTTTTAGAACAGAAAGAAACAGAGAGGTCAGGCGAAGCAGGAGCCTTAGTTAAATCATCTGCTTGTTGTAAACAGTTGAGAGGAACATCTATCAGCAGGCACGTGCCTCTGACAGTATAATAATAAGGTAGTGCGAGCTGGGGCGTGCTCAGCAAACAGATGAAGAGTGGCTCTTCTCTTTAGACAGAAGGAGGAGAGGACAAATAGGAAGAGAAAGTAGCTCATCACCTTTCCCATCAGCACAGTGAGCGCAGTGCCACTGGACACACTGCAGACGCTTCATAATCACAAGGTTACTGTGCATTGTTGAACGCGACCTGAGGCTGTGAGTGACAAGGTGCTCTCTGTGCTACTGTGGATAATTAGCTCATGACGACAAAGTGAACTTTGATGTGCAGTCCCCTGCTCTAATGACCTCCCAGCTGTGGATACATGTATCTCAGTGCACAGAATGCCTGCACATTATAACTAGCCCTCCTAAATGAACGCACACCACACACAGGTTTGATGTCAATCAAGAGGGTGTCTAATTAAAAGTAACAGGAGGAAGCTGCTGGGGACAGCAATCGCTATCGAACCCCCATTTTCATATGAATGGCTTTTTTTAATTAAACTCAACAGCTAATAAGCCTCAGTATCCAGAGCATGTAGCAGTTTAATACACAAAGAGGCACAAAGACAACACAGACAGGAGAAAGGCAGTGTGGAGAATGGGGGATGAGAGCTCAAGACTGAAGGATGAATAATGAACAGTCTGAGGCACACTGATGCATTGCCTTTGAACCTGTTGGCTCTCTTTTGTTTGGTGAGGCGTTTTGCCAGCAGCTATTGTTGTCAACAAAGTTTATTTAGCGTTGATGCTATTGAAGAACATAATGATACAGAATGTGCTTCTGCCTTGAAACTGAGAGAAATCATAGAGCCATAAAACAAAGCACACAGTTTAGCAGCAACCAGCAGATATTTCCTCTCTAATAACGATGTATCTGAGCAAGTGGATCAAACTGGCACTACAACAATGAAAATTCAGTATTTGTTACATGTAAATAGTAAAAACGGCTAAACTGTCATAGGTTGAAGTCCGAGAAGAACAATAATTTGACTCACACAAAGTGCTTGGCTTAGATTAAATGCATAATATTCAATCAAAACTGTTGCTTAATCATTAAGCAACTCACTCTATACAAGACAAAACAAATGCACTATGCCTGCATTACTCTCTCTTCCCAGTACGTGTGTACTAACAAGAGCAGTTTGGGGGATAGGTGCCGACAAAGGCATACATAATACTGGGACACAGTAATTCTCATAGTGCTAAGATTTCCCCTGTAGGAGAGATTATGGCTTGGTTCTAACAAACATGATAAATCTCCATTTTCCCAACCTTTTACAGCAGATAAAGGGTCTTGGATCCCTTTTCCACACTAAATCCCAGATCAACTTTTCTTCTGCTATTCAAACCACCCAGCAGGTTGTTTCGAAAAGGCTTGAAAGTGAGCGGAGAGATAGCGTGCTCTGGCATCTCAAATGAGCTCTTTGCGGTGCACCTCGTGACGTTCACGCAAGTCCCTAATTCTCTCTCCTCCTCACTTACTGCAAAAACTTTTAACATCATGACCTCGAGAAACATTTGCAAACTATAACAATAAAATTAACTTGTAATGAGCAAAATAATTGCACATCAAAAGCTGCTCGATGGAGGAGTGCAGGCTTGGAAGAAAGGGCCCAATTTACAGATTACATGGCTCATGACTACCCAAGTTCAAAACAGAGAGAAATTGGTTGTGAAGTGAGAAAAAAGAGACCTTCCAAAACGACTCTGAAGCATTCTTTAAACTTGTGTAATGGATACGCTGCGGGCCACTGGGCGAATTTACCATGCAAAGAATCTCCATTCTGCACGCAGCACTTCAAAGGCGCAAGGAACTGAGTATGAGGGAGCCAGTGGGCTCAGAGGAAGAGGGGACACAACTTGCCGATGCACATTTGTATCCCGGAGTGACGGAGATTGGCGGGGGGTGTTCAAAATGAGAGATTGAGCTGATCTAGGGCAAGGCAACATTTCAGTCAACACCACTGAGACTTCCATCTTCAAAAACACTGCAAATCCATAACAGAAGAGAAAAGCTGCAGAAGTGAAAGCACATTAAAGGGAGATGGTTCTGGTCCATATGTGTGGGACAAAATGACAAGACTCACAGACAACGGACGGATGATTTCAGATGGTGATGTAAGTATGGCAGGTTAGGTTTTGTGTGGTGTAATTCAAAATCTAAGATCGCTCTAGTTTCTTATAGTATCGACACTGCATAAGGTGTCTATGGGAGGGACGCCAACTCAAATGTTATTACTTTGTTTCACCGTATGGTATTAAACCTTTCTATCTTTCTGTGATTATTTGTCTATTTTAAATGATGTTTCTGTGCAGCACTTTGGAAACGCTTTTAGTTTATGAAATGTGCTATATAAATAAAGTGGATTGGATTGGATTGGATCTTCATGAAGACCAAACCAGACCAAGTTACAGGTTAGATCTATGGAGAGGCAACCGCACTCAGTCAAAATTTTTGATCAATAAAACCACTAGGAAAGGAGTCAAAAGAGTTTTCTTTTTTGAACCAAATGACACCCAAGGTTGCCATGCTAACAAAACTTGGTAAAAATTAAAAAAAATAATTGAGTAATTGAATAAATGTAAAGTAGAGCTATTTAATGTCACACTGTGGAACTTCCAAGCAGAAAAAAATACACAATGCACCTTTAATTTTGGTATAATCCTGTTTTATCTTTTCCTGTAACATTAAAATTTAACATGTTTGTAACTTTTTTTTGGGTCAATATTTGCAGTTTGCAGATTCTAGAATGTGATGATACTTCCAGATGTGGGGCAAGAGACAGTTTTCCCTATTAATTACATTGTACTTTGCCATGAAATATTGGAAGCATAAATTCACAAATATGGAATCTGATCATTTCTATTATTGACCCAAGACCGTGCTGTATTACAACAAACATTTGCATGTGAACAATATTAATTTTAGCTGCCCCCATCTGTATTAAATTATATTGGCCTATAGAATGCTGAGATGTTATCTGAAACCCAGCAATATTTTATTAAGCACATTTCAATATTTTATACAAACGGTCAACCCTACCCAAAAAAAAGCTAAGTTTAAAAAAGTTCAGTATGGTAGGTCATTGTTTGTTCAGTTTTGTTAGTCATGGAAGAATAATATGGAAAGCAAGTCATTTTTAGCTGTTTTCAATTGGCCAAAATTGTATTTGTGGATTCTGTGTTTTGGATTTGCTGCTAGAGAAAGTGGAGGATAAGCGGGAATGATAAAGTGCCCAGCGCCATGCAGTGATTTAGTTTACCTTAGTGACTTATCAGATCCAGAACACAAGAGATTACACCAAAACATGTAAACCAGATACACTCTGATCTGCGCTGGACAACTGATATCATGGTTAGATAGAAACATGCTCAAATACAGCTGTGAATGTGAATCGCCTTAATAAAATAATTATCATCTTAATTATTTTAATAATAATCATATATAGTTAAATAGCAGGGTCAGCAAACGCACAATGGATCCATGGATTTTTTTCTACTTTTTTGCAGGTTTCAAAGTCCCATATTGTTGTTGGAGTTGTGTTTTGTTTCATTCATACATGTTTAACACACAAACCCTCCACATTTAGGCATTTAGGGTTTTTCTCTCATACAGAAAACACTCACCACCTCAGGATGTCATGTGATAATACAGGAAGTGCTCCACTATGTTTTTAAACTCCATACACCTTCACTGCAAAAATGTGGATAATTTCAGCCTTGGAATGCCCAGTCTCTTCTGAACAAAAGCTAAAAGGTAGCTGTTAACTTGAAAACTACCACGTGATGACATCAGAAGCTGGAATTGAGCATTTTGAGCTTTGGAGATATAGACAGCCTAATAAAGGGTTACTCAAACATTTGTGAATGAAACAAACAGTTTTGGCTATGCTTTTGATGAGGTAACAACATTATAACATGTCTTAAAGATCACAGGATCAATTTCACGTAAAACAGGACCTTTAAAAATACATTATACACATATTATACATTAACTTTAAATAATATTATATTAAAATAAATATTAAAATAACCTGCCCTCAAAAGACAAATTTCAGATTGTAAGAAGTAGAAAATCAAAATAATATAAATATAAATATTTACACATTTTGAATGAGGGGTTATACCAATTTGCACATTTTGAACTTCCTAAAAAAGTAAGTTCAGTAGTTGAAAGAAACAGAATTTAATATCTTCTTTTTTTTCTTTTTTTTGTTAATCCACTCAGTTGTCCTTGATATATTTCCCTCACTGCCTTGCCCTCACTCATTGCCTTTCTCCTCACTATGCAGCCTTCTTCTCCTGTTCAGGCCTTATCTGATGGGAGCCCTGCCACTGTTTGCATAAAACACTGTTTATAAGAGCTTGCATATGTCCCGACATTAAAAGACACGTTAGTGATCATGCGGCACACATGCACTCACTGACAAGTTCAATTGTTCTGACCTCGCTTAAAGTACTTAGCTCTGAAATCTAAGATTCTCATTCAGCAATGGAACTTTTCCGCTTCTATAATACGGTTTTGACCACAGAATATCAAACAACTCAATATATAAAAACCTAACACAACAAACACATTAACGTGACAATAAGATAATGCTTGGTAAGTTGGTACTGTTTCAATATTGAATATCTAGTTAAAATAAATAATGGATTTAATGTGTATTTTAATTAATATATTTATTAATGTATAACACATATGGTTTTATATACAACAGCCCTTATATATACTGTAGAACTTAGGGTGATTGCATTCAACCAATTCAGCCTGTAAAGACCGGTGATAATTGCTATGGCAGCCGTCTACACTAA
The DNA here is from genome assembly GCA_036785185.1 of Paratrypauchen microcephalus. NCBI lineage: Eukaryota > Metazoa > Chordata > Actinopteri > Gobiiformes > Gobiidae > Paratrypauchen > Paratrypauchen microcephalus. The sequence continues at coordinate 8,737,621 of JAVJIX010000005.1, forward strand.
TGATTAGTTTTTCCATCAGTCTTGCTTCATTTTCATCATTGAGCCAAGTTTGTTGAATGGTATTGTGCTCAATTAAAATTCCACCATTTGTTTTCTCAGAAAATTAAGTTACTTCTGCAAATTTACACTAATTTACTTAACTTGCGCAAACCTCAGGCTCAACCTCTCCAAAGGCCCTTCTGTTTGTTTAACTTGTAACATGAACTCTGTGACTTTCACATCAACTCTTACTTAATCCATGCCTTTTTCACTCTGCTTTATTCTCACACACCCCAAACAACGATCAGAGGTTAAAGATGGCCTGCAATTACAGTGTATTATGAGAAAATATTACTGATCATTATAATAATATAGTTAATATAGTACAATGTGATAATAGACTTGGTTTCATACATTTTGTGTATCTCCCTGCTCTGCAATGTTAAAATGTAATGATACTTCTAAAGGCCAAGATTGTTATCAATCATTTGTCATCAAGTCAAAATAATATTTACAGTATGTAAATACAAATTTTGAATGAGGGATTACACTTATTAGCACATTTTGAAGTTAATAAAAAAGCATGTTCAGTAGTTACCAATAAGGGAGGAACATGCTTGAACTGAAAATAAGCAAAACACTCAGTCTTCACCTAGGTTTGTTATTATATTTCTTCCTAGGTAAATTATTAAAATGGTCATTGTGACTGCTGTGTGTTGAGTTTCCCAAGAGAAAGAGCAGACAGAGTTGAGCATAGAAAAGGCAGCTCTCAACAGACAAGCCGTTGGCCCGGGCACATGACCTGACTACTTCCGGGTCACAGTTGTGCACTGGGCCCAAAGGTTACTCACAGTGGCAGTGCTGTTTCACACGACCTTCAACACGGGACATTCCTGAGCACTCGTATCACAAACCATTGTCTCCCCCTGAGTCGCCCCCTCACAGCCACAAGCTCTCGGGCCTATGGGTCTCTGTTTGAAGTGCCACTGGACTGGAGCTGGTGTCAACAGCTGAGTCATAAGGTTAATGGACATTAGGCCAGTGCAGGGGTCTCAATGCAGTGGGCTTGTTCCCGGCCACGCGTGACTTGCCAACATCATTAGAGGCAAGAGACGATGGCATGAGCTCATCATCATAAGCAGGAGATGGGGCTCATTTGTCTTGTCTAACAAGGGAAATAACAGATTCCACTGAAAAGACATTCTGAGAGTGTTTAGGTTTTACATACTAAATTCTAATGTAAGATCGCTGGTTGCTAATAGAATATACAATAGAATGTAAAAGTAGGGATCTCTAACTTCAACGATTTACTAATTTAACGATAAGAGTCAAGAATGTTCACAATCAAGCCAGCATAAAACAAAGCCTGTTCCCTCTTCTCCTTCCAGCTGCATGGACAGTGGGCAAGTCAGTCACCTGCTGCACTGAAGCACTTGCTGTGTTCCAAATGGTGAATATAAATACAACCCCAACCCTAACCCAGAGTCTATCCCACAGAAACAATTGCTGTTTTCATAATTCACATTTGACATCACTGCAAATGTATAACAGGGCTGCACCTAACGATTATTTTAGTAGTTAACTTGTAACACAACACATTTTTAACTAAATAAATGTTGAAAGTGAAGGTTTCTAAATAAAATATTCATATATAAGGTGTATTACTGATGAAAAATAGAAATAGTTTACTCTTTTTTGACATTTCGATGCCACAGCCTTTGTTATAAAACAAAGTATGTATTTTCACATGTGTTTTAGTCTGTGTAGTCCAGATAACAATTAAGTTGATCAAAATATGACTATGATCATTTACTAGAAACAATTAGTCAATTAATTGTTGCAGCCCTAGTATGCAAGCTACATATAGGCTGTATGTGACACTAAGTAGACATTTTTGTTTTATATTGCTAAATTAGGGATCGGTTTGCTCAGCTGTGCACGAAAGGAGTATTCGTTTTTGAACCAAATGACACCCAAGGTTGCTGTGCTAACAAAACTTGGGAAAAAACGAATGGACATTCATTACACCCTACTTTCATTTGTTCTGCCCTGAGAACATGAAGAAACTCTGAGACAGCTTCTAAAGACACTGATATCTGCACTATTCATTAAAAGAACAAAATGATAGGCCGTTTTCCCATTTGTACTCTTTTATTCATTTTAATTCATCTTTAGGTTGGACCATTTCCCTCGTTCTGTACTGTTCTATCTCTCTATTCCCCAGACTTTTCGAATGTGCTGCTGAGCATTGCTTATAGAAAATCTCTTTAAAAATATGTAATGACCGCAATCACATGGGCTTAAGTAATTCTGGTCTCTATCTGACCAGAATACAAGAACATGTAGATGAACAAAGTATGGGTTTGTGGCCAAGTTTTGTTCTCCAAGAATGAATGCGTTATACTGTGATTTATGTACACTTTATCTCAGTTCCAGACAGCTTCAAACTCTGAGCTCACGCTAAGCTGTGTAACATGGTGTGAGCAGTTTATGCCTCATGAGCAGTGTATTAAAGTAGAATTTCACTGCAAACTGTTGGATAGAAATACTGCATTGGAACAAGTACAGACCACTGCAATGGCATGGGTTCTTTCTTTCTTATAATGTGAATGGGCCGATCAACAGGGATCCATGAAGGATAATATCTTCTTGCATTAATGAAATATGAGTTGGAGGTCAGTGCTTTATGTGAATGTAATAATAATGAATATATAACAAATCATAGGAGACACAGGAAAATGGCACGATGGACAACATATCTGCTAGTTGCGTCACTATTGGGGCCTTTCCACATTTTTGTGCTTTTATTTATCTTTTTTTTTTTTTTTTGGTTCTGTTTTTATCCTGACAACATATTCATGACTTAATGTATGATGTGAACACTTCTGACTGTGGTTAAAATGGTAGGTGTGTCAAAGCTAATGCTAACATTAATTAAACACACAATACAAATAAACAAAGTAAAAAAATCAGTTAAAAACTATTAAATTATATGCTTTTTTAAATATTTATTATCTTCCTAAGTTAGTGACAAACTAGCCCAGGATTGTGCTCAGAGCCAGATGTAACAATAAAAGAAAACTGACGGTTATTCAGGCCAGGGCACCCTTTATGTTTTAACACTGGTGGTGGTAACTAATCACTTCTTTCTTCACCAGCAGAAGTTTCTCTGGATTTTCTGGTCTCTTTTTTTCAGATAACCCAACATTGTTTATAAAAATGGCTGACATCATTCTGTCGCCCTGTCTTGTGGTTGTTCAGTGGTAAATGGGCCAGAATGGATGGAAGAAAGGCTAAAGGCGCAGGTGGTATGGCCGCATTTGTTAATGTATGCTTGAGAGACAGCCAAAAGAGACAGAGCCACCAAACTGGGCCAAAAGAGAGCCCTCTGAATTGTGCGTGCATGATGTGTGTGAATTTAGGGGGCAGCAAGGATAGAAGATGTCAACATTGTTTCTTTACAGTGCCCATCGGCATTTGCATAATGTCTATTCCCCAGTAGCAGAAAAGAAAAGGCAGAGATGCTCATACAAACCCAAATTGACGAGGGAACAATGGTGGCCTGAAGGGTCATTTACTGGGCTAAAAATTCTCTACATCACACTTTAATATTTTGTCAGGCTAGTTTTGGAAAATGTTCTTGTGCCAAACCTCAGTCACACTCTCGCTTTGTATGATTTGAGAAAAAAAACATTACACCCAATCAATTCTCACAGGAAACAAAAACACTGCCACGCATGCTTTGACAAATTTCTGTGACATTGGAGCACAGAGAAGGAGATAGGAGTTCAGAGGCACATCAGTGATTGATGCTTCCTAACCCAATCTATAAAAACAATGCAAATTTTCATGAGGAAAAAGTATAGCAAATTGAAAGTGATGTATGAATGACAAATCTCCTGACCATGGGCTATGGTTCTTTTCTCCACATAATGAACCTAGGAGTTTCTATAAATAAAAAAACACATTATGAAAGAGTGTAACAGCAAAAAGCCAAACCCTAAAAATAGATATTTTTGAATGTCTTCTACTCTTCCTGAAGTGCTTAATACTAAATAACGTGTAAGGCCAGAAATATCTATGCATTTATTTGATTTTAAATCTGCAATGAGACTAAACAAGCACAAGCACACCCATGCACAAGTTGTTAACACCTTGTTAACACTCACACTTTGGCATTTACCTGCAGGTGGACTGTCACACCAACTACAACATACTGTGGTGTGTATAAGACCAACTCTGTGCAGGTTCACGCGATAACACATAAATACTCAACTAATTACCTATAAATCTCACCAACCAAATTCTTTCTGCAGACCTGCACCTCCTCAATACCCGTGTCCGCAATGTTCTAAGGTCAGTTTAAACTGTTTCAGAATGAGTTTACTGGGATAATATAAACCTGTGTGGCGAGTGGGGTAGCTATTCAGCCTACTCTGCCTCCATTTTACATAACCCACCTTTTGCGATTTTTGCCTATTAAAATACACTAAGACACATTTAAATTGTGTTCAAACTCATGCTCATTAGGGCTAGGGATCACAGTGTCCCTCACAATTCAATACAATACACGATACATGGCTCACGACACAATATTATCAGAATATGCAATACATGCAATACTCAATATATTGCATATGATACTGTGATATATAGCTGTTTTTTAAGAACCAAATACATTTTAACAGTATTTCTTTGTTAAACCACTATTTGTGCAAAGTTAGTATGAAATATATCTATTTGAATCACCAAAACTAAACTAGTAAATATGTGACAAGTATAGACAAGTATATTGTGTAAATAAGTTTCACTAAATAAACAACATAACTGTTGTGCGGTCACACATACATTGCTAAAGATTTAAAAAATACTCATGTCAATATATCGTTACAGCAGCCCACGATGACAATACTATATCACCAAATTTAGTATCACAATATATTGATATTTTTGCACAGTCCTAATGCTCATTAAGTAAATAGAACCTTAAATTTGTTACTTAAATGTTATTTAAATTTGCTTCCATTTTAAGGTTCATCCTCTTGCAAAACAGCAAAAACTGGCAACAAGGCAGGTGCAGGGAGTGAGAGGCCCAATGTGAGGGCGAGTTTGTGGGCGGCTGGCAGGCAGGCATAGATGGGATGATGGATGGTGTTGATACAAGAGGCAGCGTTGGAGCTTTATCTAGGCAGCAGCAGCCAGACCTGCCGGGGTGATGGGTGGCATGTCAGCCCTTTGTTTATGGACCCACAACCATCTCCCATCTCCAAGACGTCCCGAACGCCCAGATCACTCAAAAATAGCTTTAACTTCACTCTTCTTTGTCTCTCCATCTTTGAGTCATCATTTATTTTAACAGTAGCATAAAACAAACTACTTTGACTTTGAAGTTTGTCCATAGGTCGGTGAATGCGTAAAATGAGTATCAAACTAAGTGGGAAAAGCCAAGACAAGGAGAGAAGTGAGCCTAATCCGAGCATATCCCCACGAGTTGCACGCTTCCAATTAACGACTGGTTGGTTTATCAGTCTCCGACGGGTGATTGTGTTTTTAATCATTTTCTTTCTCTACACGGTTTCTCCCTCTCTATCAGTCCTTCCCTCTCTTATCATCTAACCCCCTCCTCACGCTGTCTCGCTTCACACCCAATCTCCATTCTGCGCTGACTCCTTTTCATCATGTTCTCATGGAGGCGCACTCTCACGCTGTGTCCGGCCCTGCTGCCCAGTGTGCTTCTGGATCAAAACTTTGATGCTCCAATCTATGTGTGATTGTTAAGACTGACACAGCATCTTCTCAAAGTTGTAACGCTCGCCAACAAGCACTTCAGCCAACAGTTGCACATTTACCAACAAAGTAGGTTAGCTAATTTGCTTTCCAATACAAGAAGAGGATATAAAAAGAGAATTCTACCTGAGTGATGCAATACACATGGATTCAGTTTGCAGGGTAACAAATCTCAGCTCCAGTAAAAATAAACTTTTTTTGTCTAATATACATACATATTAGCTGAATATGATTTTGAATTAATAAAAACTCGCCACATAAGTGATATACTACTAAAATTATAGAAAAGCTTTATTTTTCCTCTATTAGAGTATGCCTGTTTGAGTGATCTAAAAATTACTTACTAAAAGTTACTTGGAAAAACAAAGGACTATCAAGTCCTAAAGTTCATACCATCAATACACAGGAGGTGCTTTGCATTACTACATTTTATAATATGAATGTAACAAAACCCTGGTCTTCTGGATATGGAGTAACAGAAACTGGACCATGTTTGAACCTACCTGGTCTCCAGCCTATGGAAATGTTCCATGTACAAAAATCAAAGGTTTACAGGCACAAAAGCATAACTATCAAAACATATCTGGGCCCAACTAGGCAACAGCCGCTTTGAAATAAGGTGAAATGAGCCTTGTATGCTCTTTGTCCATGACTGATTCACTAGTGTGAGATGTGCCTGTCAGGCTGAGCGATCTGCGGACTTGTGGAAGGGGTGTGCCTGATTTTGTGTTGGCATGATAATAAATGGAGGGTGATACAACATCCACTGATGGAGCAGTGGTTATGGCTTCTTTAATTTCACCCACGCCTCACAGCGACAGAGACTCATAACAAGGTGACACGCTGCTGTAATGGTTACGCTCAGTCACCTCCTGTCAGAACCAGCGGGAGGCGCTGGAGATTTGGGAGACGCAGATTTTATGTTTGAGTGATGTTGTGCTGCTTGCTTCCTCTCCTTCTGGTCAAGGTGTTATTGAGAGCGGGGGCCATTATCTCTGCACGAGGTTGTGCAGTGTCTCGCTAACAGGAGTACACCACCGGCCCATCCAATCCCACAAAGCCGCGTATCGTGTCCGGGTATAGGTCGCTGCTAGCCACATCCTCCTGGGTGGGCTATAACTCATCTTCCGACAGGGATAGGGGCTTATCTCGGACCGCCTCCACAGGCCTGCTTCACCCGTGCAAAAAGATTCTCTACTGCTCTGTGCTGTGAGTTATAGCAGGGGTTAAGGTGACTGAACACAACTGTCTGTTTGGGTTGTCCTGGCTAATTTATGTGTTTAGAGGGGGAGGAATATGAGGGTGTGTCCGCTCGTACATTACCTATTTGTCACAGGAACTAAGATTTATCCACTCTCCAAAAAATCCACAGTTGTGAGGCCACGCATTTGAACTTAAACCATGCAAGCAAACGTCAGGAGTAAGTTATACATGTGAAGGGCATCATTACAGTAACCGCCTTCACCTACCCCACCCACACCCACCTACAAAACACACACCGCCTCTCTCTGTCATCCGGGCCTATCAATCAAAAATGTATTAAGTCCGGAGTCAGGCCGATCAAAGGCAGAATTCCTGGGAGGAGTGCAGATAAGGCGTATCTCATTAATAAGTGCTTTACCCTGGTCGGGCCCCGCGCAGCTCGCCACACCCTGCCTGCCGTCCTTTGATATCTAATTATCCATCCGTTTGGTTCTGTCAGAGTCGGAGGAGAGGCGCGGCTCACGGTGTCATCACAACCAAATGCCGCCTGTCTGTGCCTATCAGCATCTGGGCAAAAAGAGACGCATCAAAACATCATGCGGAAAATCCAAATGTGTAGAAATGTGTAGAGAGCAGATCATGTAAACAAATGCAAATATGAGCTCATGTAAAGGCAAGGGTTCTTTCTCAAGAGCCTTTAAAATGGTAACGCTTTCTGAGCAAATCAAGGAAATCTTTTTACAATGTGAAATGTGATGAAGTGCTTGACATGTCAGTTTAAGGAGTTAGATAGAAATGGAAACAACATTACTTACTGTATTGTATAATGGTTGCAAGTGGCCAGTGAATGCAATATAACAGACATAACATACATACATTTCACATGTACAAGTGCTACATATTTGGGCCTGTCACGATAACAAATTTTGAAGAGTGATATATAAATATAGACAATAAACAATAATTTATGCAGCTGACACAATAACCCTAATAATATGAGCTGATTTAAACCTCTAAAAGATTTTCTAAATGTAAAATACTGTTAAAATCATGAGCTGCAATAAATAAACAGCGGAATTAAACACTTTTAGTCTTAATTTGCATCTGTAATGAGTCATAGAAGTTATTAATTCAACCTTACTATGGCTACGGCTTAAATCTTATCATAAAGCCAAAAAAGAATCCAAAATTTACCAGCAAAGCAAAAAAATGTACACATGATAAATACTGTCCCCCAAAAAAGACTGTCCCAGCTTTTATATATTGAACAGTAAGTCGATATAGTAATTATCGTGACAGACCTCTATATATTATTATTGTTTTGACGAGTTATGTAACAAAGACAATGATATGATGGTTATAAGATATGCTTAATCAAAGTTCAAAGTCAGCTTTATTGTCAAAAGCCATATGTACAGGTTGTTGCACACACAGGATTTGAAATTGCAGTGCTCCCTTGGCCCCCAGTGCACATTAAAATCTTATAAACATGAAAATAAAACATAATGACTAAAACATAACTTATACACATAGCAAAAATGTAACTAATTGTAGGCAAAGAAGGTCTGCTATTTTTGTGTACACACGAAATACATAACACACAATATTTGGGATTGTTTTGCTCTGGTTTGTTTTTAAAAAGGCACATACTAAGACATACCTCAACCTATGGTACAAAATAAGAGGCAAGTGGAAGGGTTAGGAGGAATCTTAAGATAGGCTGGTTAAAGACTGATGGACAAAGGAAGACAGAGAGAAGACGGAGTACGAGGCAGACAGAAGAAATGAGAGAATGGGAAATGGCTTTGGTTTTCTGTAAGAGTAGCTTGGGCAGATAAGGCTAAAAGGTCCGTCAGTCTGTTGTGGAACAATCCCTTCTGTGTTTCACCACCTTCCCTGTTTCCTCCTACCTCTCTCTACCCTCTCTCTCTCTCCCCATCAGGACACTGCCTTTCTCTGCCTCTAATGGCACAACTCAGATTTCGGCTGATTCCTCTGGTGATATGGCTCATCTCTGGTGGCGTGGTTTACTGACATCACTCCAGCTCCTGCTCCAGTTGTGATGACACCAGCCCCAGTCTGATTTCACATTTTTCATTATCCTCAAATATTCAAATATGACTGACTTCTCCTACTGTCTTATGTTGGCCGTATTAGAAAGTTAGTTAATGATGCTCCAAACATAATTTACATTCTGCTATTTTGTAAACAAACAGATGTATTATTCCAGTTATGATATCTCTAAATTGTTATACGTATTAATACTTATTGTTAATACTTATTTACTTATAGTTGTGATTATAAGTAAAGGGGATAAGTAAATGCTAACATTTTGAGCTACAAGTAGAGAGAGAGAGGAAGAGAGTAACAGATACTTTATCCCAAGGGAAATTTAATTTTTGCTGCAGCAACAGTTACACTATGCTTCTCAGTTGCCTTGTGTAGTTTTATTTTAATAGTAATAGGATTTATATGCATCTTTCAGCATCACAAGGAAAGATCCAATTTCAGTAGTGTAAAACTACTATTGTAGTAGTAGTTTTACACAAGTAGTAGTAGACAGAAGTGAGGATGCAAATCTGCACCATTGGCCACTTCAACCACAACCAACACACACACACGTATACACACACACACACACACACACACACACACACACACACCAATCTCCCATCAAAGTTCTCCCATCAAATTTTATAAAAGTATTCTTAAAGGTCCCATGGCATGAAATTTTCACTTTCTGAGGTTTTTGAACGTTAATGTGAGCTCCCCTACCCTGTTTAGGCCCCCCCCCATGGTTAAAAGTTGCGAAATGTCTAAACTGAGCATTTGCGATCCTTTTCTGCGTTACAAAAAATCGGAGCTCAAACGGGCGATTTTGAACAAGGCACCTTATTGACGTCAGATCGAAAAAAGAAATGCAAATGCAGTTCCACCCCCGTCTGTCTGTACTCAGCGTCTCTGTAAATCACGCCCAGAGAGTTTGGACTGCGAATGCGCTAGGCAATGCGAAATGCGTTTTTTTATTTGCCTGGAGGCACGTCCGAGTGTTTCTAGGCTCGGAAGTCCTTTATCTGAGCCTCTGGACCTTTGAACAGCAGTGGTTTAATTTTATTTTCTGTGGAAATGTGTTTATTTTTCAATGGAACACTTCAAATCTCTCCCCCCGTGCAAAAACACGGAAATGAATCAGCTGAGAGCTGAGAGTTGAGAGTTTGGCCACGCCCCCACCCTCTACTATAGGCCAGCTCTTTTCTCCTCATTTGCATTCAAGCAACAACTCCCATAATGGCCTGTTCAGAGAGAGAAAAAATACTCTTTCTCATCTTATCTCTGTTTCTCATGCACCGAGTCTTGATTTTGAAGAAGGATTCATTTACAGTATTAGGGAACCATTAAGGAGCCATATAAAAGCATCAAGATGTACCATGTCATGGGATCTTTAATGTACACTGTTAAAACATTTGAGCTGCAATAAATTAATAAAAACACTTTGATAGAAGTTCATAATTCAACCTTGGACCACTAAAATATCATCGTAGTACTGAAAAATAACAGAAAGTTTCCCACTAGTACAAAGAACAAAGTAGCCACAATATATATTGAACCTTGTTCCATTTATCATAGATTGAATGATACTTCAGTACAGTATTTATCATGACAGGTATTGCATTATTACATTAAAAGTATAAAAATCTGGCACTGTAAAATTATTAACTTATGATAAAATGGGTGTTTCTGGGGCACCTTAAGATCTGTGCATATTTGAACATTACACATACCTCACAGCACTTTCCAATTCAGATATCTTGTGACCTCCTCCCCCAGGTTACAGTAAAATATACAGTAAAATAAAGTTTTTTCACCTAATCCAATATGAATTTGTAGAGAACTGGAAAATCCTTGTGTATGTATAAAGTTGTGTATTACCACTTGAAAGACAAGATGACAGTGGTTTATTGATATAAGGCAGAAGTAATTCAAAGAAACAATAATAGTTTGAAATGACGTCTTATTTAAACGAGCAGCTCACACTCCGGTCTCTAATCGCACAAAGCAGAGCTTGCTGAAACACGCGTACCGAAGAGGATTTAAAAGAACAAAAGTGTTACAAAACCAGGCCTAACAAAGACTCCAAACGCCTGTCTCCCATCCACTGTCCTCCTTTTAACGGAATACCTTCATCTCCTTCTTGTCATGAAGACACTTTCTTTAAGAGGGAGAGGGAGGCTCGGGTCACAATGTTTACAAAGACGACTTTAAATTCAATCACAGCAGCCCTTTGCTTTTATTTCACGTTTTATGGGATTAGAATTCAATAAAACATTTAAAAAACAAAATTAATTTAAGGTGGAATAACATATTTTCCACTTTAAAGGATTTGAAACAATAAAAAGAGAATCTACAAAGAAAATAATTAAGCCAAAGCCAATTAGTTTCTTCTACACTTTAATTTATGCCCCATTTTGAAATATTGTGTTGAACATATACAGCAAACAAGCTGTGATCTTTACCCAAGAGCCTAGTAGTCACAAATACACTTTTTACTAGTCAAGTATTTCAACTAGGGATGCAAATTATCGATTAATTCATTAATTGATAGTTGATTGACCTTATCGATCGATTAACGATTAACTGATAAGCGGCGTTTTTCACCTGAATTTTAGTGTTTCAATAGGGTCTTTAAGAATATAAGCTATAGTATACATAACACTGAGTCAAAAATATATCATAGTATTATTATATTGTTACTCCATATTATATTATTATTATATATTCCTCAATTAATTATTCCTTAGTAAAAAGCAGACAAATGTATTGATGCTGAATAACAAAAAGCACAGTGATTCCTCGCTCTATCGCGGTTCGTGGATTAAAAAAAAAAAAAATCAATTTTTTTTTAATAGTGTAACATTGTGTTCTGTCCTGATTGGCTAAAAGACTAGACCAGGACTAAACGTGGACTGGACCAGGTCTAGACTAGAACTAAACTAGGTCTGGACCTGGACTGGACCTGGACTGGACCTGGACTCGACCGGGACTCGACCGGGTCTGGATTGGGCCGCTGCTGGCTTCGTGCGGCTGGTTTGTGGCTCGGGGCCCGAGCCGCGGCCAGCCGCGCGAAGCTCGGGGCCCGCGGTTCGATCTCGCCTCGCGCGTACACCCGGGGCTGCTGAGCAGTGCCGTTGGTGCCTGCGGCTGGCTGTGAGTCGAGCTTGGCACAGCGCGGTGCGCGGTTGCCTTATTTCGTGACCACGCGGGTGCGCGTGTCCGCGATTAGCGATTAATTACAATTAATGCATTTTGTTCGACTAACGTCTTAATCGACAATTAATCGTTAATCAATTAATTGTTGACATCCCTAATTTTAACTTTTATTTCAGGACTTAGAATTTCTTTTAATGCTAACAGCAATGCTGATAATTAACTTCACAGCAGTGCAGCAACTATGCACCTGATATATAATGGGTCCATATTTCGCTACTTTCTGATTTATGCTATTATGTAGTTTCCTCATCACAAACACACCTGGAGTTGTGTTTTGTTTCATTCACACATGTGTAACACACAGATCCTGCATATTTAGGCTGAGTTAGAAGTGCTCCACTGTGTTTTAAACTCCATACCCCTTCACTATAATTGTACAATACATTTCAACACTGGAATTTCCAATCTCTACTAAACAAAAAGTAGCTGTTAACTTGAAAACTACCTCTTCATGACATCACAAGGTGGAAAAGAGCATTTTCATAGCTTTTGGAGATGTAGACAAACTAATAATAAAGAGTTACTCAAACATGTGTGAATGAAACATAATACAACTCCAGGTATGGTTTTGAGGAGGTAACAACATTATAACATGGTTAAAAGCTCATTTGAGTCAGTTTTGCTTAATATAAGACCTTTACTTTATATTGGTAACTCTAGCAAAAATGTAAGACTACTCCAGGTTGTCAAAAGTGCATACATACATACTACATACTCACAATAATACTGGGGAAAAAAACACAAAATTGTACCTTTCCTGAATAGTTTTAGAATGATCTTGATCTATATCAGAACTAATATGAGACTGCATGGTGATATTTAAAAACAACAATTATTTAGTATTAAAAATGTTATTATCAAACAACAGTGTTTTTTAGTATAATTATAGAATCAAAAATCAGTATAGAGCCTTTTCCTTAACACAGACATTTTTGTATCGTGATAGCATTAGTTCAGGTCTCAACTTTTAAAACGTAATAAAGTTGACATTCAATTTGGAGTTCAAAGACAATATTGAGAAAACTAAACAAGCAGCTCAAACAAAATAGACAGTGTGAGGAGCTGACCTGTTGTGATGCTGCTGAGGGGCTTGAATAACTGTCTGGTGCCAGGCTGCCTCACCCTAAGGCCATGAAGGAGATGAACAAGAGGTCAGCAGAGGAGCGTGCTGTGTGTGTGTGTGTGTGTGTGTGTGTGTGTGTGTGTGTGCGTGCGTGTGTTAGAGATAGAGAGAGAAAGAAAGAGAGCGAGTAAAAGAGAGGTGAAAAGTGAACTGTGCTCCTGACTTAACTATACACGTGAATGTGGGGACGAAATGAAACAAATTGTTGTAAAATCATGGGACTGAAGTTTGATATGCAGACTATAAAAATGTGATCAGAATTGGAACCAAAGAACTAAATAATACCCAAGCTATCAGCTCTCCCCTTACATGGTACAATTAGACAGCTATTTTTAAACCAGGTGCAAAAGCACAGCCTTCTAGCATGCTATAAAAGGATCCTCTAATTTCCAACATTACCTCATCTCTCTTTTCTCATGCCACAAAAAAAAGCAAAAATAATCGGAATTTTCAGTTAATTAATAATTGGAAATTATAAATCAGGCACTTTTCTTCAGTCTATGCAGATGAAAAATGCACAAACCTACAAAGATGAACTCCTGGATCAGTCGACCTGGGTGGTTCTGACTGCAACCTGGAAAAAATCTGCTTATGATTTGGTTTAGTAAGCTCTAAGACACTGCAGCTCACTCCTATACGCTCTGTCTGTGTTCCCAGGATGCCTTGGCTGACACGGGTTAGGATGGGGTGACGGAGAGGTCAGGGGGGCTCCAGTCGACTGTGCCTTGGGGGGAAATCCTGGGGAGGGATAGAAGAGGAGTAGTAGTAGCAGCGTGGCCCCTCCCGATTCAAAACAAACAAACACAGTAGTCGTCTAATCTCATCTAATCAGAGTGGACTAAAGCACAAACACAGGGCCTGGAGCGCCTTCTACTGAACACTACACCAGATATTACACCCCCGTGGTAATAGAGATTTTTGTAAGAGTGCATTCTGGTGAGACCTGGTTTGGTCCTGCTTTGGCCCCAGTTGAGTTCCTATGTAGACTTGATCTTGGTTGGTTATAGTTCAGGTCCAGTTCAGGTTTGGTCCTGGATTCAGTCTCAATTGTGGTGGATGTGTGAGCGCACCCTAAGAATACTCAAAACTAAATCTGTTAACTCCTTATAACATAAATAAGTATCTTTGGGGCTATCAAATAACAAAAGTACTTGACAATGGTAAATATAGTTTAGCATGGCTTTTTCAAATCCCCCATCCCAATCCAACCAGTGCCTCATATTTAATATTTTAACATTTCCAATTGAAAAAATTGTTAAAAGTTAAAAGAATGTACTCCATAAAATTGAAGTCAGTTCATCAGTAATGACTCTATAATAATTGAGAATATACATTTTTTCACACTATCATGATGGCCAGTCCTTCTTCCACTGCATTGGTCAGGTTAAACACTTACTGTAATTGCTTTAAAGGAGACATATTACAGAAAATCAACTTTTAAAAGCTTTTAACAATGTTTTATTTTTTTCCCTTCTCATTTAGACACTCAAAAGTTGTATCTGGAGTGGTTCATTCATGTGTGAGTAATCTTAAATCTACTATAATCAAGACGGCATTTTGAAAATTCCTGTTTTCCCTTACACCCCATACACGGACAGTGCTTACACTGCTCACTACGGTGAACTGTTGCTATCCGCACTTGGGACCAGCACTTCATTGTGATGATGTTTATGATGACCTACTGTAAAGGGGCAGGGGGAAGTCACCTCCGCAGTTTTCACTTACAATTCTTTTAATAAGTTCTTTTAGATCAATATTGTCCAAAATATAAAATAATGATCAAAAGCTGTCATAGATTATAACCAAATAAACCATTAAAACCAGATTACAGGGGGTCCTCGGGTTACGACGGTCTCGGGTTACGACGTTTCGTGGTTACGAACGCGCCCCCATTAAAAAAAATATGTATATATTACGCGTCATTCCGTCTTACACGGTTTAGCGTGGTAAGAGATGTAAACAAACGCACGCGGCGCGCGGCGCAGGGCGCAAGAATACGCTTTGTTGTGGTTGTAGGGAGAAGAAGACGGCCTCGTGTGAGTGCCCAGTGTGGGCGGAAGTACCTGATGTGGGCTCTGATCTGCTCCTATGAAAGCGGCAGTGATAAACAAGCATCGTAGTGGTCTAATTATTGAGATGGAGAGGTTATTGGTGCTTTGGTTGGAAGATCAAAGGCAAAATCCGGTTTACGACGAAATTCGGGTTACGACGCGTCTTAAGAACGGATCAACGTCGTAACCCGAGGACTCCCTGTATATACCAGATAAAAGCATAACATGTCTTCTTTAGTATTTTGAAATAAAAGTTATTAATTATTCACAACTTAATGTGGTTGTTTATATATAAATGAATTTTGTTTGTGCTTTCTGCAGAATAGAACCACACTCCACTGAGCATCAATTGCCAGTAAACTTTCTTCATCTATTCACGCCCTAAACTTCCTCCTTATTCTGTGTTTTGAAGTTTTGCTATGGTTCAGACGGTAGACTAAACTTCTCACTGGCTAAGTTTTCCTAAGACAAGCACTAAACAAATTCCTATCCCTCAGTGATGCTTGGGCCAATGGCAGCACAGCTCTCTGTCAGCTGACCCGCTCAGGAAGATGAGGGTGAGATTAGACCAATCAGGGGTTGGCGCGAGGTTATCACAACCACTCTAAAACTAAAACAGATGGAAAAGAGAGTGCAGTACATATGCCTCAATGTCCACCGTCAAGCTCATATCTCTGGCCCATGAAGGCAGCTGCTCCAGTTGACTCGGGGATGTCAGAGCAAGTTCTGGTTCAAAATACTAGGTCACACTGCGTTGAATCTGCAAATATCATCAGTGAATGAACGATTGAATGTGATAAGAAAAGTCAATCTTCACAAAGTGTGCAGCCTTTACAGTCGTGGAGTTAAGTAAAGTGACACACAAATAATTCTAAAATAACTTACTAAATTTTAGCTCAATTTTTGTTTTTGAAGATTAAACCTTGTCATAGTAGATTAAGATTTACACACCAGACATGTAAACTGAACAGCACAACAGACTGATGGTAAAGGCAATATACTATTTCCAAAGGGATATTTTTAAATATAGTAACTAACGCTTTATTAATTAAAACCCTGTGACCATATCTGCATCCAGTAATGTGCTACAATTGTAATAATTTTAAAAGAGCAAGAGGAAAGGCAAACCTAATTCTGAGCATAATTAGGTAGTGATATCTATTGACTATTTGCTTAATTGATAATCTTGATTATTTATGTCACAAAAGTTTGACTGCATAAAGCTTGTTGCATAGAAAAATGGTGATCATTAGATAACATATGGTGATTATATATATAGATATTATGGTGATCAATTAAAGTAAATATGAGATCCTTCTATTGCTTAGTCAGGGTGTCAAAAATTGTGTAATTGTTTCTTCTTACGGTAATCATAATACTAAAATTTGGCAACATGTCATCTGTAATAGCTGAAATATTAGAAAAAAGAAGGTAAAACATGTATTTGCATATTTATTTAATTTACTATTTTGTTTTATGTAATTTAAACTGAAAATTGAAAATGTAGTTTTAAAAATAATATCATTTACTAATTTACTCAGTATTAAGGATAAAAGTAGCAGTGTCTTTCAAATTAGGTGTAGACTTCTTTTTACTACTACGTGTGTTTTATTTGTGTTTATTGTATATTTGTGAAATGTCAAAACCTGAATTAAATTGCCGTTCAGTTAAATTTGTTTGTATATGTTTGTTGAAATGGTTTGCTGGTTTTCATCTCAACCTCCAACCCTCGGTACTGGTGATAAACATAGACTGCACTGATCACTCCTTGCACCAAAGGATCAGATGTGATCGTGATTAACAGCGCCGTGACAGGAGGACACAAGACCTTCGTCAAGAAGTAAAAACAAACAACCAAAACACAAGAGATAAAATGCTGAAAATATGTACAGCGTCTTATCGTAGATGTGAATTGTTTCCGTGTGGGAGGGGAGAGGTGAGGAGGGCACAGGAACTCCAGAATATCCTCCCTGTGCCTTTGGCCTGGGCCTGACTTCAGAGCTAAGCCTTATTTCAAGAGAAGGTCAACACCAGGTTCAACTTTTCACCTCAGCAGCCCCAAAGAACACACTAAGTACCAAGGATTACAGAGCGGCCCGCTGCAATATGGAGCGGACTTCCACAGCATATCGCTACATGCCTGCAGAGCTCCCTTCAAATGCTCTCTCCACTCCGACCTTTTGATTGTCAAAGCCCACAACTGAACCAGATTTCTACAAACTATAACAGAATTATGCATAATATTAGTAAACTATTGCAAAGGTTTTTATATGGCTTTTAGTCCACTTTTTATCTGGGCAGAGTAAATTAAAGTGTTCAAAACAAAACTAAGTCAGGACAAACATGATCAATGCAAGCTAAATGCATTATTACATCTAAATGTAAATGTATTATTATTTTTAAACCACACCACCACTGTATGCATGAGCTTGTTGTATAGATTATACATAGATTTTACAAAAAATTCAACAAGTAAAGAATACACTCTGCAATGTTCCAAACTATTGCAGAATTTCAGTTAATGTTCAGAATATTATAAGTCAATAAGATGGGGGGCAGTCAAAATGAATAAAACGCAGATTACTGTTGAAATAGAGTTAGTTTTAGATTGCAGTCACTAAGAGAAATGATCCAATTTAACATTTGTGAATTTACCTTTGGGATGAATCACATTCTAGAACCTGAAGACCACCAATTAAATCTGCAATCTACAAGTTACAATAAGAATGCAGAAAGAGTGAGTTCTCCCTCATGTTGCCGGGGTTGCAGAGCTCACCTGCAGGTGTGGTTGCACGGTTGTGAGGCCGTGTCAGCAGCGCTCAGGTGTAACCGTGGAGACAGAGGGACAGACATCCCGGCGACCGGCTGGCGTCAGCGGCCACACGCCTGTCACCACACACCACACGCAGAGGAGACGCATACCGCAGCAGAGCCCACACCACAAACACACAATGAACGCTCAGTCTCTGCATCACGCACCAGCGGCAACAGCAATGTCAAATATTCACACGGGCACGAGGGAGGGAGCGGGAGCGCCGACCTGAGAGGTGAGGTGAGCCAGGGGAAAGGGTTAAAATGGGAAAAAAAAAAAAAACTTACCCTGGATGGATATCTTTTAGAGGTTCAGAAGTTTGTCAAGTTTTGATGGGAGGACACTGAGGTGAAATAGCGGTTGTTAAACTCATGCAGGATTAGTAGTCTGTGGTGCAGAGTTTCTGAAATAAATCAAAATGAACAAAATACATCAGTTTAGACGTCCAGATATAGTTAAAATATAGTATCAGCCTGTATTATTCTTAACATATAATAATTAGATTTGTTTACTCCTTTATGATGCATTGGAGTTCAGGTAAGTTATTATTTTGCAGTTTGACTGTAAAAAATGTAATAAGTAAAAAATCAAATAAAGGGGGGAAAAATTGGATTTTCTGTCAATTATGTGTTATTCTTTCAGTAATACTTGTGTAGGCCTACGTTTTCATTTCACATTGGCACATTAAATACCAGCAAAGTCACGCATGTCTCACAATTTACAGCACTCTTCTGCCCTCTAGTGGAGATCAGGAACACATTTTCTCACAAAAACCCAAACTTTTTTTTTGTCTTTCAGTGACCTGATGCTGCTGACCCTGAAGGAACGTTTGTAATGTACAGCACAGATATTAATGCTAGTCATGTGCGAAGAAGTCATTTGAGCAGTGTGGTCTGAATGAAGTTCAGCGGGTCCTCTTTAACTACGGCCAACACCCAGAGCCGTGCACATCTGCAGTTAATCAGAGAGCTTAGCCAAACACACACGTATAAACCAGCACAGACACACATAGGCAAACACTTCTCCAGCGATCCCCCTCACGAACACCAGACGAACTGTTGAACTTCCGACATGACTGGGGTCAGCACACTTACCCTCGCTATAATAGTCTGTGTAATCGGAGCCAGAGTGGAGTGAAGTGAGTCCCTAAAAACAAAGGCATAATAGTTCATAAATATAAGCATAATGTACTGGCCTTTCAAAGAAAAAATATTACAAACAAATAACAACAAAGGTTCCAAATTATAATATAAACGTCTGATGAATATTTATATTAATAATGTTAGGCTAAATAGTGTTTATTTTGTCAGATGGTGAATGTTTCCATCCTTTGTTCCATAGGCCTATTCACTGTCTCTCTCTCTCTCAAACACACACACACACACACGTTACTGCACTGTTTAACTACAATAGGCCTAATAGTGGCACAGCTTTTCCTCAGCATTTTTATGATCAAAATCACTGTGTGTAAAAATATCTATAAAGCTCTCATCAATGGTAACACTTTATGAAGGCAATGTTCCATAAAGTCTGTGATTTTTCATGAAAGATGTGTAAAAGCGTGCTGTTATTCCACACTCACTTCACTATAGATCACACAGTCTATGATGAAGATAATTCAGCTGAAGAATTACATAATACATAATATTATACAACTAACTACTACTGATTTAATTACAAGGCCTATTCTATTTTAGTAGTATGACTGCAACACCACACATAAGTACTTTTTGGTCTTCTGTACTCGATTTATTTTTATATTTTTTATGTATTTATTTATTTATTTTACATGCAAAAAGTGTATGGATGCATAGACAATGTCGTAGTTAGTCACAAAATAGGAGTGTAACATGTAGATATAATGCAGTTCCAGCTTGTAATAATAGTATAATATAGTATAAAGTGATAGTAACAGTATAATAATAATAATAATAGTTGATTTTTTTTAGATGCTACAAAAGCACACGTGAGACTAGCTTAAGCGTACAGCGGCTAACCCTAATTTAGGAGTTTAACTAGCTGACAACACTATTATATAATTACACACTTTGTGAAATGTAGCAACCATATTTTATTTAGCTATTTATTAGCCTTTATGCTAAAATAAAATAGTCAATCAGTTTAACGGCGTTATGGCATGTTGTTTTTTTTTTTTTTTTGAGCGCCACTGGTCTAAGTTGCAAACACATTTTAAGCTTAACCATTAGTTGAAAACCGTCCAGATCCCTCATATGTTCAGTCATTATACCTGGTTAATACCTGGTTCAGCACGGCTCTCTCAGCTTCTGCTTCAGTTTCAGTTCAGGGGGTTGAAACGTGCGATTTGTACAACGCAAGGGCGCCCCCTGTTGGATATTATAGAATGCCTTTTATTGTCACAATTCATATGTACAATTTACATTATACTCACAATTTAAGTAGGATATTTAAGATATATCCTCCTGAGACCCGGCCCATTCATTTGTGTCCTTTATAGTGGACATTGAATTAACCAGTCGATCTTTTTAAGTGTTTTGAGATAGACTCTAGTTTGTAGCTGCACTATGATTAAAAAATAAATATAAAAATAAGTAAATAAAAAGTAAATCAAATAAAAAGCAAAAAAGTAAAAAAAAATAAAGTTTGAATAAATAAATAAATAAAATGAAGTAAAAAAAATAAAATATAGAAAAATAAAAAAGTAAATAAAATAATAAATAAATAAAATTTAGAAATTAAAAGGGAATCTAAAAAAAATTTGAGGCGACTGTAGAAGCTTGAGAGAAATGTTGGTAATCAAAAAAAAAATGTTTTTGTTAGGTTGTTAATTTCACGTGGATTTAACACTATTACAGTCCATTACAGAGGATATGTTGCAACATAAATAAAATTAAAATAAAATTAACCAAATGTAAATGCTAAGGTGTTCATTTACCTGCAAATAGAAAATCACAAAAAACAAACAAACAAAAACACACTTTTTTCTTCGGGTCCCAGGAGGATATACAACACAGCAGGATATTTACAACCCAGTATAGAAGGGGGAAAAAAAAGTGCAAAAAATTTGTGCAAAAAAAAGTCCTTTTTCTTCACATTAGTTACCAGGTTATTGCAATATCGATGCTCCCATACCATAACAACCAAAGCATGTCCATTATAATAAAACAAACAATCATATTCTGCAGTGTTAAGAGATAGATGAAAAATTCACAGAACATACATTTATGTTTTATAACTACTTTATTATGTTTAAAATACAAAAATATAGCTTAGTGAAACCGCATTGTTTTTGAAAAAAATACAGCAAACTTGACATTCTTTTATCTTTTTCCACTGTAGTCTATAGTGCACTCTGTAATATGTGTTTCATTCTTAAATATCTTATCTTTAAAATTACAGCAACAGTAGGACTACATACTACTCAGCTTTCTTTAGTAGGCTATGTAACTTAGAGTAAAAAGCCTACCAGGGTTACATAACATAAACTTTTTTTTGTGTGTGTTTTGTTTTCAGTTTTTTCCTTGTGTTGGTTGATTACAATAACAAATGAAGATTGCATTTAATTTGGTGAATTTATAACACTTTTGCAAGAACTGTGCCATTTAACACAAAAAAGTTAAAATCCTGCCTCCAAAAGTCCAAATTGTGCTCCAAATCCCAAGCTTTTACAGCCAGAGGATTGACTACAGACAATTTAGTTAATTAAGCTGATCTCGCTGACAATTTGAAACATTTTGGTCTCAGTTTGATTTAAAAGAATTGATTGCAGCATAGCTCTTCTGTTTAGCAGACTGTAACTCATAGGACCCACCTGAATGCTTTTGGCGCGGAACCTTTTGCATAGCCTTGTGGATATTAGTTTAACAGTGCCCAGCCCAAAGATGATGATTATTATAAATTTTTATCCATTTTTAACAATATTCCCTATCTGCTCCTAGAAATTCTCAAAGAGACTTGGCACAATGTAGTCAGAGGCTGCTCCATCTATGAGCCCCGTGCCATTGTTTCCCACAAACCAGCACCCAATACTTTTTCCAGATATCACGTCCAGGCTGAAGTCCTTCTGCCAGTGTCTGCAAGTTACAAAAAAAAACTATCAACCAATCAATCAAACTTTATTTACAGTGCCCTTTACAACACTCAAGGTGACCAATGCACTTATAAAAACAAACAAAAACATAAACATTAAACACAACTATAAACAGAGTTAAATTAAATAACATAGAAAAAAGTTTCCACAATCACCTGGTGACATTGAGTTCTTGTCCTTTCA
Source organism: Paratrypauchen microcephalus (assembly GCA_036785185.1). NCBI lineage: Eukaryota > Metazoa > Chordata > Actinopteri > Gobiiformes > Gobiidae > Paratrypauchen > Paratrypauchen microcephalus. Next base: position 8,760,096 of record JAVJIX010000005.1, read on the forward strand.
CAAACATGGTACCCTCTTCTCGATCCGGTTGTGCCAGCTCAAAACTTACTCCATGATAAAACTGACCTGAATGGAAAAAGAGACACACTGAATACTACGAATTTAAATCCAGATATGTTTGTGATGAGGAGACAACACTGTAACACAGATTTTTTTTTTTTTTTTAAATGCTTTATATAACATTGCAAAACTTTCTGTATGCATCTGTATGACATGAAAACATAAATCATATTTTGGAACATTCTTCATAGAAATAAATATGTTTTATGCCACACAGTGCAACATTTTAATCATAGTACTGTAATACAATTTCTATAGTGACAAGCAGGCAGAAGCTTACCTTTAATGTTTTTCAAGGTTTTAGCGCAATTAAAACCCAAAATGAAAATATTTATATCGGCTTTTATTTTATTTTTGTGTAAAACGTTATGAGGTGGGGCTTTAATAGGTTCTGTGTAGGCTCACTGTTAGAATCACTACTTCCTGTCCAGTTTTATCGCTATGTGGTTTTTGCCAAGTCATACTAAAATGAATAAATATTTACAGATAAGGCTGTAAACAGGGATCTGCGGGTGGATTTCATTGACAACATGATAAAAAGTACACAAACAAAATACTTAATAGAATACTTACTCGAGCGGAGAACACGAAAAAGAGAAAAGTCTCGATCCTAACACTAATTCTAGTTTTGAGGCATAATAAATATTACAAAAACACCACAAAGTGAAGTATTACACATATAAAAATAATTAGGTAGTCTTTAGTTTAATAAATTTGAATTTTAGTATGTTTATTTTATGTTTTATGATTTTAATAAAAGTTAGCTTTGAGACACAGTGAGCTAGTCTACAGTGAGTCTATTTGCCTGTTTTTATTTCTGAGGATTCTTGAGTGCGTTTGTCTCACCTAGGGTGATCAGACGTTCCTATTTACCTGGGACTGTCCCAATTTTGAGCCCTGTGTCCGCTGTCCCAGCAGATTTATCCAAAAACAGTGATTTGTTTCAGTTTTATAAACGAAATGTCTCAGGTGACCAATTTGACAAACAGTAAAGAGAGGCATAAATTGTAATTTGTTTACGTAAAATACAGAGAAGCATGCTTAAAAATCACCAAAACACAAAGAAAATGTGACTAAATAATGAGAATTTATTATAGAAGTATTTATATAAACAGCCTATGGTCTTACCCAGCAATCCATGAACTGAAGGTGAAAGGTGATGACTGTCCAGGTTGTAGAAACCCAAGTATTCTTGCTGATTGTGGCGTCTCTTCCACATCTTTGTATGTTTGATAACCATAAACTTGACAGCATCCCTTATCGTCACCATAAGGCTACAATTTTTGGTGAGTTTGATTTCTAAACTGGAGAATGAATACATAATTTTCATGAGAACAGTATCCAAATTCATGTCAAAAAACGTGTGAAGTTTGAGGTCCTCACTTGAGCCCTTTCACTGTGGTTGTATTGGACCAGAGAAGAAAAATGTGCTCCTCGTCTTGGGTCACCGTGATGTTCTGAGTGCTCACCTCAAGCCTCACCCCCAGAGAACTATGGGTAATGCCAAATCGACCAAAGTACGTTTTCATGTTAGCATCATCTCCATCAGTGTGTTTTCCTATGATCTCTCCATTGACAACGAATCCTGAAAATAGCAAGTACATTCAGCCCATTACTACAAAATGTAATACTTTTAGGATCCTGCCAATAATTTGACACTATTGATAACACTGGTTTACAAGGAAAATGCTTCCAGAACAAAAGTAGTGAAATTTTTCTTGGTTTAGGTCACTAAAAAAGAAAAAGTAAGTCAGAAGTGCTGATTGGCTATAGTTTCCAAGATATAGTATTGGGTCAAAATAGGAAATTTATACAAAAATATAGCTGCAAGCAGCAATGTGGGGCCGAGCAGTGACCCAGCCTAATCTGATGACGTGCGCTGGATCAGTCTTCGCCCAAAACACATTTTTGCATGTTGTAGCGCCCCCTAGTGGCCAATGTGCACCAAATTTAGTATGGCTAGTATGGCTAATTCTGGATGGTACATTGCGCACCAAGTTTCATTGAGAGAGCTGAAACGCACGTCAACGTTGGATCAGTCTTCGCCCAAGGATCCCAGGGATACCAAGTTTTTGAAAATCGGACTTACGGTTCAAAAGTTACAAGCAGAAATGAGGGAGGAGAAGCATTTTGAGAGTTTTTCATAAAATCCAAGATGGCGGACATTCTATTCCGGCAGACATGACATCATAGGATGCGTTGGATTCGTCTTGGCCCAAGGATTCTAGGGATTCCAAGTTTTTGCAAATTGGGCGTACGGAAGGAATTTTCAGGTACATTTCTCTGTGTCCGTATGTCCAGTTTTCATCCCTTGGCATCCCTGGACTCCTTGGGCCAAGCCGAATCCAACGCACCATATGACGTCACCCTATGACGTCATTTTCCGCCATTTTGAATTTTATGAAAAACACTCAAAATGCTTCTCCTCCTTCAATTTTGGACCAATTTTGCTCAAATTTGGTTCCTAGCATCTTTGAACTGAGTCTCATCAGAAATATGCCTGGGTTTTTTGATATCTCTTATTGTTTTGTCGTGACAGCCAATCAAACCTGCAACTTTGACCTGCTGGTGGCCCTAGAGGGCAACTTTGACCTGCTCGTGGCGCTAGAGGGTTGGGGGTGGGGGCCTATAAATTGCTGTGGGTAATGAGGAGACTGGCTGTAATGTGCATGCAAAATTTCACAACTTTTACCAGACGGTTCTAGGGGTTGCCATAGACTCCCAGAGGCAGAAGAATATTTTATAATAATAAGAAGAAGAAGAATCAGTAGAAACACTATGGGGGCCTCGCAGCTTTGCTGCTTGGCCCCAATAAGGCAAAAACGGTAGTTTATCAGAAGGTACAGCGTGTCTACAAGCAACAGTTCTATCTGAAATCCTGTCTGCACATTCCAATACATTCATTTTAATATGTCTAGAGTTTTAACATATATCATTATATATATATTATTATTATATCATTACATATCTTAAATACATTAGCTAACCAGCACAGTTATCAATTGATTTTCAGTTCATCTTATCAATATAAATGAGATTTAGCCACTTTTATCTCGGAAGCAGATCGAGTCCAAAAATTTGTAGACCAGTGTAAATTGATGTATAATCAATACAGAGAATACAGGATTTTTTTGTACGGTTTAATACAGAGAATTGTGTAATAACAAAGTTGTAACAAACACATTGACACTGTGGAAATTCCTGCAGCTGACACACAAATTACCCCTGACAAATACATTGCTGTCCGCTTGCATCGTTAACTAGTCAATGAGCATGATGTAGCCCACGTGAGACCCATGTCACGAGAATAGCATGTAAAAATAAAAATAGTTGCATGGGTCCAATTCATATATATATATTAAAAAAACATGTTATTACCTGATTTAGGATCCCTCACTAGGTTGAAAATAGTTCCCGGTTTATTGTTGATGTTAAAGCACAGAGCGTCTTCTCTTTCAGGCAGCTCGATCATGAAGTGTGGGTCACCATCCGCTGCATACAATAACCATAACAAACATTAAACACTTTCTTATACTATAAACTTGTTAAAACTAAACCCACAATTCAAAAAGTTCCTAAACTATATAGCCTCCAGTAACTAATACACAGGCTTGGGGAGTAACGGATTACATGGAACGGCGTTAAGTAAAAGGATACAAAAAAAAGGTAACTGTATTCCCCTACAGTTACAAAGAAAAAGACGTACTCAGATTACAGGTACATTTAGTGAAAATGGGGATTACTTAGCAGGATTACAATTTGAAAGCATTTTATGTTATTTCATTTTTTCATTTAAAGCCGGAGTCATATGTAGGGAAAACAACGTACAGACTCGCGCCGCGCGCGCTCTGTGAAACAAACTTGCAGTGGCGCGCGCTGTGGAATACACTTGCAGCGGCTCGCACTGAACTTCACGCAGGTCGCGCACTATGGACTAAACTTGCAGCGGGCATGGTTTCAAAAAACGCATTTAAAATGGGTGGAAATTTAGGGAGGATTTTATTTTTAAAGAAGACAAAGGGAACAACATCACAGTGCAGTGCAAATTGTGCCTTCCAGCAGTTAAACACCTGTCAATGTCCAAGGATTCTACTTCCAATCTCAAGAAACATTTACAGGTAAGATCGCTAATATTAACGCTTTGATACTGACAGACCCTAAATGTCCTGCTTCAGTCATGTTATGTGTGAATATGAGTCATTTCTTTGTCTTGATTCATTTGTAGGAGCCAGTTTCGAGTTAGCTATCGACTAGCAAACTATTAGCAAGGTAGCTAACGTTAGGGTGACCATACGTCCTCTTTTGCCCGGACATGTCCTCTTTTCAGAGGCTGTCCGGCCGGAGTTTATAAAATCCTTCAAATGTCCGGGTTTTTGATTCCGTTGGAAACGCGCTCTGAGAGGCGGAGTTCTAGTCGAACCCCGGAACGTGTATTCATTCATTTACAAACAGGCGCGCCACGCTCCACACACACACACACACACACGCACACACACACACACACACACACACTCGCAGGCTGACAGGCGCACTGCAAAGACACAGAAAATGCCAAAACGCAAATGCAGTTTCACGGATGAATTGCAAAAAAAAGTTCCCCTGTTTTCGCCCGGGGCGTGACAAGTGGGAGGCAGAATGACCAGGGAGAGGAGGAAGGCAAGGAAGACTGAAGAAAAGGAAAAATAAGGAAAAAAGGACTGTTGACTTGAGGCATTATTTGTATATTTTTTTTCATTAGCCATTAGACACATTATTTTGAAGAATGGGCTTACTGAACATTGAAGAATAGGCTAACTCTCTGTTTCTTTTTGTTTTTTTCTTTTTTTCTTAACTAAGGTGTAAGTGTCAGCCTTAAGATTGCTTATATTAATAAATATATTATTTATAAAGCAACTGTTTGTGAGTATATCCAGGTAAAGTGTTCTTTTCTGGGGAATTCAGAAGCACAGTAAGCCCCCGACCCATGTAAAACCCTTAAAAATGGGAGAAAAAACTAAAAAAAAAAAATATTTCGCACGCGAGTTGGAAGTGTGTCCTCTTTTCAGTGAAATACAATATGGTCACCCTAGCTAACTTTTGTGGTCACAAGTACACTTTGTGCATTTGTAGAACGATATTACAATATTTAAACATTATCTAGGCAACATAGTCATGTTAACTGATCCATGAAGACCCTTTAGACAATTCCGAGCAAAGCTGTCGTTAGATGTAGGCCAGCACGGAAGCTGGACGAACATCCTGTCCAGCTGCGGAGATCGGGCAAGATGACTGTCCCGGTAAAACTAAAACTTTAACTGAAAATATAATTTCGTTGAAGTCATAGGTGTTTAGGTGTTTGGTTTAGTGAGTGACCTTGTTTACTAGTGACTTGGCTTATAGTGAGAACAGTTGTTAAAACTACACATAGAACTGTATTTGTCCTCCTAAAAACTTTTAATTGTATTGTAATTTTCTTGTTTTCTTGTTGTTATAGGATATTTGGTGTTAAAGTAATCCAAAAGTAACTGAAAGTAATCAAGTTACATTACTTTAATATTATAGTACCGGGATTACGTTACTGAATACATATTTTAAGGAGTAACTAGTAACTGTACCGGATTACATTTCTAAAGTAACCCTCCCAACCCTGCTAATACATAGTGTTGAGAAGTAACTGAACATGGTGTTAAGAATACAGCTACTTTTCTAAAATCAAAGTACACAGCAGTACATGATCACACAATTTAGGCTTCAAGCTGCACAATATTAGTGAGAAAAATAGCAAGCATGGCTACTGTGTGTAGTTTTTCCATTATCCACTTAGTTATAATTTAAATGCAACCCTGTGTGAAAGTATTCTAAGTATTCAGAATACAGTACTCTGATTGGACCATGTATCAAAATATATTAGAAAACACATTCTACTGCAGGTATTCAGTGTTCTGTAACTAAATACATTTTCAAATACAGCGGTACCTCACCTTACGAACGACCCAACAAACGAAAATTCCAAGTTACGAAACGCCTTCACGGTAAATTTTGGTCTCTAGATACGAAAGAAAATTCAAGTTACGAAACGCGAAATCTCAAAAATTCAAATAATGCGCGCTCAGCCACACACATACGCTTTTCTCAGACTGGATTTAAACTTTTCTCACATTTGTCTCTGTTTAAACACTCAAACTTTCATAGATTTTCAACAAAATGTATTAATAGTGAAGCGTGGGGGGAAGGGGGAGGGTGGAGAAGTGTGCGCGGCGGGGACACGTGTGTGATAGCGCAGCATGACCCGGCGCAGGGCTGAGAGGACGAGGCCCGTGCTCAAACCGTGCCTCCTCTAAAACAGGATTAAACCAGGTCTGAACCAGGTCTGAACCAGGTCTGAACCAGGTCTAAACCAGGTCTAAACCAGGTCTAAACCAGGATTAAACCACCGCGGCTCTTACCTGCGTTCGTTCATGCGCTCGGACTGCGTGCGGTCCCCTCCTCGCTGCGGTCCCCTCCTTGCTGCTCGCGTCAGCTGTGACTCGTGAGAAACCAGGAAATAGAACCGCACGCGGCGCTTTAATCCACCTGGTCTAGTCCTGGTTTAGTCCAGGTTTAGTCCTGGTCCAGTCCAGGTATAGACCTTGTTTAGACCTGGTTTAGTCCACCTTTAGTCCTGGTCTACTCTTTTAGCCAATCAGGACTCAGAACACAGTGTTACACTATAAAAAAAAGTTACACTATAAAAAAAAAATTGGAACGGGGCCTTGGAACGAATCAGGCTTTTTCCATTGAAATAGCTACTCAACTTACGAAAAATTCACGTTACGAGACCACTTCTGCAACGAATTAATTTCGTAAGGTGAGGTACCACTGTATTCTTCCCATCACTTCTAATACACAACTGTTTTATATACAGAATGTACTACCATCTGCTCGCAAACTCCCTGATCTGCCTCCTCCTCCTCCTCCTCCTCCACCCCTGCGTTTGGCCGGGCGGTGGGCAAATGACTGTGCAGCGATGGAACCTGGACCTGTATTAGTAGAATGTGCAGCTATTGCACCATAGGCCCTCTCAGCTTGTTGTCTCTGATCTTTAAAAGAATCAAAAGACAAGATTTCAGTGTATTTAATTCTGTTTGGAGTTTAACTTTTCACAGCAAATCATTTGTGCCTTAAAGGACCCATTTTACATTATTTTCTGATCTGTGTTATAATGTTTCTTCATCACAAACATACCTGGTGTTGAGTATTGTTTCATTCACACTTATTTAACACACAGCCTGTTTATTTAGGCTGACTTCCCTCAAACAGAAAACACCTTCCACCTTGTGATGTCATGTAAAACAGAAGTGCTCCACTGTGTTTTTAAATTCCCTGCATCTTCACTAGAATGATTTTGATCATTATCATTTCATCCCTGGAATTGCCAGTCTCTACTGAACAAAAGGTAAAATGTTACTCTGCAAAAATTCCTCCACAAGCTGATGAGAGCCAGAGCCCCAGCTCCCATCATGAGCACCTTCTACAGAGGCACCACAGAGAGCATCCTCACCAGCTGCATCACTGTGTGGTATGGCACCTGCACCGTGTCCTGCCGGAAAAAGCTACATCGAGTAGTGAGAGCAGCTGAGAGAATCGTGGGTGTCTCTCTCCCCTCCCTGCAGGACATCTACCACACCCGCCTCACCTGCAAAGCCCTCTGGGTAATCTCACCCACCCATCCAACTGCCTCTTCAGTCTGCTGCCATCAGGAAGGAGACTGAGGAGCCTCAGGTCAGCAGACTGAAAGACAGCTTCATCCACCAAGCTGTCAGGACGCTGAACTCTCTCCCTGCCCTGCCCTCCCTCCCCCAATGACACTGCTGCTTAAATGACACTTAAATGACAATGACACTGCTGCTTAAATGACACAATTTAAGCTTTATTATGCCACACATTGTGTTTTTACCTATTTGTATTATATACAAGTTTACTGTACTTTTGCTACAGGTATATGTGACTTTTTAGTGATTTGTCTTGTACTTCTGCTAGGGGTATATGTGATGTTTAGTCTTGGTGTTTATTGTCTTGTTTATCATATGTTTAATGTTCACTGTGGGCCTAGGGAGGCAATTTCAAATCCTGTGTGTGCAACCTGTACATATGTTTTTTGACAGTAAAGCTAACTTTGAACTTTGAAATGTAGCGTTTAACTTGAAAACCACTACTTGATGACACCACACAGTGGAGCAGAGCATTTTGAACTTACAAACTAATAACAAAGGATTATTTAAACATGTGTGACTTAAACAAAACACAACTTCAGATGTTTGTTATGAAGAAACAATGTTATAACATGGCTTAAAGCTCACAAGAGTAAATTTTGTGCAATATAGGATCTTTAATTTTGTGCATAATAGTAGTTTTATTACATGAACATAAAGTGTCAATCCAATATCTAGATTACTTCATTAGAATACCTTCAGTGAGTTTATCTGCTACCAGTGTGTTGGGTTCGTCTGTGGTTTGAGGCTTGGTGACGACCATTGAGGCGAGTGGAGTGACAAAGCTATATTTCAGGGACATGTTCAGGGCCTTTGCTTTGTTCTCTTCCTTCTCCAGTGGATCACCAATGTTACTAGTAGCAAAAAAAATGGAAAAAGTGTGTATATACATAAGTGTTTTATTACATATTAAGATAAAAGGAGAAGTTCAATTTGTCAACTGGACAAACTGGACAACTTTGTCCAGTTGACAAATTGAACTTCTCCTTTTATCATGGATTCTACCTGGACGACTGAGGGACTTTTCATACATATTAAGATTTTAAAGTAACCTCTTTTCCAAAAGCTGTTGGATGGTGAGATAGGCCCACAAGCGCTCAGTGAAGTTCCCAAAGATGTATTCCTCATCTGGGTAGATTATACCCCAGTCCTCAACATTAGCCTGACCTCTGACCTGAAAGTCGTTACTGGGCTGAAAAAAAAAGATGACAGTATTTGCATAATTAAAGATGCACTGAGTAACATTTCTAGTGGAGGGTCTGCCACTTGATGTCTCCATGGAAATGTCATTGCTTTGCCTAAAATCTTCCACATCTATCACTAGCGAGACAAGCAGGTTAGAGCATATACAGCTCTGGAAAAAAATAAGAAACCACTGCATCTTTTTCTGAAATCAGCATCTCTACATGTATTACAGCCATTCCATTCAGCGTCTGTTGAATTCCAACACAAACACAAAGCTGAGCTACTTCAGTTCTTGCACCAGGAGTGGAATAAAGTCACCCAAGAACAATGTGAAAGACTTGTGGAGAGCACCAAGTTATTGCACCAAATATTGATTTCTGAACTCTTCTTAAGTGTAAACATTAGTATTATGTTGTTTTAAAATGAATTTGATCTTGTTTCTTTGCATTGTTTGAGGTCTGAAAACATGTATCTTTTTTCTTATTTTGACCATTTGTCATTTTCTGGAAATAAATGCTCTAAATGATAATATTTTGATTTGGAATTTGGGGGAAATGTTGACAGTAGTTTATAGACTCAAACAAAAATGTTCCTTTTGCCCAAACACATACCTATAAGTAGTAAAATCAGAAAAACTGATCATTTTGCAGTGGTCTCTTATTTTTTTTCCAGAGCTGTATGTTACAATTCAGATCTGTGGAGTGTCGCAAAAGGCTTTATTGTATTTCTGAGCAATAGAAACATCTCTAATGAATAACTGTTAGATGGAAATGTTTAACGCCATACCATGGAACATTCCAGCCAAAGCAATAACATGGAGACAAGCAGGTGGCAGAAAAATTGCGCAGTGGATGTTTAAAATAAAATGTGTATTCATTGTTTAGATATATATTTGATAGCAGTAATAAACCCTTCTTGACAAAAATAATAAAGCTTAATATTTTATGTAGTGATTACAATCCAATTTTTACACAGATGTTAGAAGTATGCAGTATTATGCAAAACTTGTATTAAAATTGTTTAGAAATAGTTTTATCTACCCCAAGAAACCAGTGTCAGTTGTAATTACCCCTTACCCCTTGGGCAAACACCTCCACAACCAAATTATCCATATTGTCATCAGGCAGTTTGCCCGCCACAACGATCTCCGAACCGGCGAATAAATGTCTGAAGTGGTTTTGAGTCATCACAGCATTATCAGAATATCTCAGGCCCACGTCTAACAGCAGCGGATTTGAAACCTCTTCATAAAAACCCTGAAACACATTTAAAATTACACACAGTACAAAACTTACATGTTTATATTTGCATTGTGTTTCAGTCTAGGACAGTGGTGGAAGAAGTACTCAATTTTATTCAGTTTTTCTTCAATAAAAGTACAGATACTAGAGGAAAAAAGTCTACTAAAAGTAAAAGTATCACATGAAAAATCTTAAGTAACAGTATTAATGTACCCTGTTTAAAAATAAACTTAAAGAGTAAAAAGTAAAAGCATTTTGAGGTCTTATAAAGCTTCAAATGTAGTGATTTTGATAAAGATTTATCAAGTGGACTGATTTTTGGAGCAGTTTTTATTTGTATTTTGTATGTTTTTGTTTGTTCAGACTATGAATCAAACTATAATAAAAATAAGTTTACTTTTCAGTCCTGTTTAAAATGTAGCGGAGTAAAAAGTAAAGTAAAAGTAAAAGGTACCCACTTTAAAATGTAAAGTACAAACACATTTTTTAACTTAAATACAGTACTTTCCTACTTTTACTTTGTTATGTTCCACCACTGGTCTAGGGTACCTGAACTTGAAGAGCTGCATCTGAGCCTTCAAAGATCCTACGTGCCACTCCCAAATTCTCCCTTGCCATTACATCCAGGAAAGAATAATCCACATCATTCCCAAACCCAAGACAAAACAGTGACATGTTCCCAGCGATGGCAGCCTGAATATTTTTCTGTATCACAGGGATGCTACTGACTCCTAGTTAAAAGAAAAAAAAAGAAAAAAAAACATTGTATATACTTCACACACAGATTATTAGTTATTCACATGCAAACTCACCATGGTTTGGATTTCCATCAGTGAGTAAAATAATCATATCTGTACTTTTTTCTAGAACAGTGTTTTTCTTATGGCTGTCCTTCAACAAGCTCACAGCCTCCTGTAGAGCGCGGTGTATGTCAGTGGCTAAACAATAGAGACATTGCACTGAAATATGATCTTTTTTGGCATCTCTAATAAAAGGTGAGGGCTACAATACAGTCTCTTACATTTTTCAAGTACAACCAAAGAAAATTTTCCGACTACCACCAGTTCAAATCTCAGTCTATAACTGAACGTGACACCTAAAGACCGTATAAAGAAGTGGACTAAGGGAGTGTGACGTCACCTATAGCGTTCAGTTATAGTTAATAATAATAATAATAATTCATTGCATTTATATAGCGCCTTTCATGACACCCAAAGTTAAATGAAGCTTGCAATGCTAATGGTTATAAGGGCTTATTTGGAGCCAGTTCCATATTAGAAAAAGGAATTTATTTACGGTCAAAATAGTGAAATTAAAACATCAGGATCACGTAGAAAGGGTTAATACTAGCATGTGATGATATCATAATCTCAGAGGGCAGCTATACATATAATTATATAATTATATGTATAAATATATAATATTACATACAAGACCATATATAAGACTGAAAATGACGAGGCTCACAGCAGCAGTTACAGAGAGAGGGAGCAACAACATTTTTCAATGCAAAGTCAATTGTAAACAGAGTTTATGGAGCCAAAAGTGCCCCCGTGAACACATCCTATTTGGAGTGTTAGCTCATTTTTTACTGCACATTTTCATTGTTGCATCCTCCATTGCACATTTTGATGCACACTGCACATTTTGGACATCTGTAAATAGAATTTATTTATTCTTTGCACTGCTTTATATTTTATATTTTATATTTTGTCTTAGATAGTTCTTGTCTTTATATTGTATTTTGTACACTGGCTTTTTGCACTGCTTGGCCAGAGAGAAACGAAATTTTGATTCACTGTATGTTGAACACATATGGCAGAATCTTTGACTTTGATTTATATACAATCTATGGTGCCACCAGATCAAAACCATGTCTGTAATAGAAATATTCCAGATCTAATCTAGGGCTTAACCAGATCTGAGAAATTATCCAAAGAACAGATAAGTGGATAAAACTCTGAACTCTGAATTGAACCCACATACTGAAGAGCTGTCCCAAGTACTACCTGAAGGAGCTCATACCACCAGCTTTGAGAAACATTGGTGTAACTTATCAATGGTCTATCTTATCAATGGTTTTACATGCAATCTTAAAGGCTCTACTTACAACCAGCGTCCTGTATCTTGCTCACAAAATTCTGGGCATCAGTGATATTCTTCGGAGTTGCTTTGGTGAGGTATTTTTTCCATTTTTTAATATTATGATCAAATATTATTAAAGCAAAGTGGTCTTCTTGATGGAGGTCATTCAAAATGGCCTTAAGTGCTTGTCTGGTCTGTTACAAAACACAAAATACAGGACTTGTTTTGTTATACGGTAAGATTACATTTGTTTACACTAAATTAATGATGTTACCTGTGTCATCTTTAATCCACTCATTGAGCCGCTTCTGTCAATGACAAACACCACATTGACCGGGACTCTGGGAAGGTCAGGAGGGGCAAAAAAATGCACAAAGTATCCATTGACAATCTATAATGAAGTAAAACATTAAAAATAATTAATTAACATAATTACTCGGATGATTCTGTTTTATTTAAAGGTACACTTGCTTGTCTCCATGGAGATGTTGCTTTTCCTAAAATGTTTCACAATGACATAAGAAATCTTTCTTCCCAACTGCTATCAGACTGTTGAGCTACTGAGCAATAGCCCCCTCTCCTGGGCATTGATTGACCTATACAGTGGTACCTCACCTTACGAAATTAATTTGTTCCCGAAGTGGTTTCGTAACGTGAAAAAATCGTAAGTTGAGTAGCTATTTCAATGGAAAAAGCCTGATCCGTTCCAAGGTTTTTTTTAAATAGTGTAACTTTTTTTTTTTATAGTGTAACGTTGTGTTCTGCATCCTGACGGGCTAAGAGACAAGACCAGGACTAAAAGAACGTGGAATAAACCAGGTCTGGCCAGAACTAAACCTGGATTGGACCTGTTATTATTATAACATGGCAGTGCCATTGGAGGAGCGCATTGCTCGTGTCTCTGTGCACCTTGCGGTGCGGGGCGGGCTCTGCTTCTATCTGACCTCCAGAGCCGGGGCGCTGACACTGTGAGCTAACAGGCCGAGGAAGGTGCTCTATCAGCGGTGTTGTGAGATGTGTCTATCTTGTGTCTATAGCTCAGTGCAGAAGAGAGAGTCTGCGAGTGTGTGCGCGCGCGCCGTGTGCGCGTGCTGGATGAATGTCTCCTCCGTAGAGGAGACAATAAAGCCCCACTCTGCAGCAAAACTGCCCTTTTTTACTTGCATTCTCCACCACCTGTAAGCGCGCGATGTCCACAAGGGAGTTAACCCCGGAGGGAAAGCTATCTTCGGCCCTGGAGAAGACGATCTCCCCTGTGTCTCCCAACCACGGTTAGGAGATGAGAGCAGGAATGGATAACAGCGGGCAAGACCGCGGGGTCTCACTTGGGTCGGGCGCTGGTTCTATGTCACTTCCAGATCTAGACCAGAACTAAACCTGGTCTAACCCAGGACCGGAGCAGGAATAAATCACCCCGTGCTCGGCCCGCGCGTGCTCGGCCCCGAGGAGGAGGCACGGCTGCGTCCCACAGCCCCGGTGTAGCGCGGCCTTGCGCCGTGTCAACGTGATCCTTCGATGTCGGCTCTTCCTATCACTGTGAAGCAGAATTCACCAAGTGTTGCATTTGTTCACTCACTAAGGGAACTTGAGCTGGGTTTAGACCGTCGTGAGACAGGTGAGTTTTACCATACTGATGATGTGTTGTTGTGTCTCCGCTCGTTTCGGGCGTGCATCTGAGCGCGCATTAATTGAATTTTTGAGATTTGTTGTTTTTAAAGTGCTTTATAAATAAAGTTGGATTGGATTGGATTGGAGATTTCGCGTTTCGTAACTTGAAATTTCATTTGTATCTCAAGACCAAAATTTGACGTGAAGGCGTTTCGTAACTTGAAATTTTCGTTTGTTGGGTCATTCGTAAGGTGAGGTACCACTGTACTTTGCACATTTGCGTTATTATTGACCAACTGTTAATTTAATATGTCAGATTACAACTGCACATGTAACTGCTCGAATGTTTGCACTTCCTGTTTGCACTATATCAACAATGTTTGCACACCGTTTTACTACTGACAGTTGCACATGAAACAAATGTTGTACATTATCTGTAAACATGTACATAGCACCTAGCCTATATTTTTCATAGTGTATATTCTGTAAAGATTGTTTCTGTTTGATTATATTTTTTTACATGCTTCTCTTTATCTTATTTATCGGTTTTAATTTTTTTGTATACTCTTGGCATCCAGTGTGGGCAGCAAAGTTAGAATTTCATTGTACAGGGAAATGTATTTCTTTACTGTGCATATGACCATAAAAGCTTTGAATCTTGAATTAAACATGTCTACGTATATCCATCGAGACAAGAAAGTGACACCATCAGGCCAAATTAAATGTTTTTTCAAGGTATTTGTTGGCTATAAAAAAAAAAAAAAGGAACATTCTGGGTAATGTAAAAACAGTGCTTCCTTAAATACTACCCCTAGAGTGTTGTACATCTGAGTCTTGCTCAAGGACACAACAGCGGTATAAACTGGGGGAACTGGGATTAAACCCTCTTGAATGTGACAAGTGGGAACTGGGGACATTGGTTTTCAAATTACCATATTTTATTGCTGAATTGTTTCAAAATCTGTATCGCACATAACATGTTTCTAGTTTACAGGTACTGTACTTAAAGAGCCCATATTACACTATTTTCAGATCTATGTCATAATCTTGTTTCTTCATCACTGTGTTTTGTTTCATTCACACATGATTAAAGGAGAATTAAAGTTTTTTTTTAACAATCTGAGCCTTATTTCGGTAATAAAACACGTCGTTTTACTCACCCATAGCACTTTGGTGTCATATGGAGCACTTCCAGAGATGTTTTAGATTAGCGATCTCTGTAATGTGAGTTCTCCAAATAACACAAACTTTAGCACTTTTCAAATCATAGAAGCTCAATGTCTTAGTCTACACACAGTCAAAAGTGGCCTGTAATCCGAGATTTATCCATAGTTTCGAGTAGATGAGGACGCCAGTGCGCATGTGCGGAGCTCACAGCTTATTTCACTCTCAGCTCCCGGGACCCAAACATGAAACGCAAAGCTGTAAATTATGGATAAATCTCGAATTACAGGCCACTTTTGACTGTGTGTAGACTAAGACATTGAGCTTCTATGATTTGAAAAGTGCTAAAGTTTGTGTTATTTGGAGACCGCAAATATATGCCCCGAGAACTAACGTTATGCAGATCGCTAATCTAAAACATCTTCAGAAGTGCTCCATATGACACCAAAGTGCTATGGGTGAGTAAAACAACTTGTTTTATTACTGAAATAAGGCTCAGATTGTAAAAAAAAACATTATTTCTCCTTTAACACACAAACCCTGCATATTTTTATTTAGTTCTCCTCTCAAAGAGATAACACTCCACCTTGTGATGTCATGTGGTAATACAGGGAGTGCTCCACTGTGTTTTCAAACTCCATTCACCTTCACTAGACTCATTTGGATAATTTCAGCCCTGGAATTAGCAATCTCTACTAAACAAAAGGTAAAATGTAGCTGCTAATTTGGAAACCACCGCTTCATGACATCACAAGGTGGAACAGAGCATTTTGAGCTTTGGAGACGTAGAGAGTCCAATCATGCAAAATTGCTCAAACATGTTTAAATGAAACAAAACACAACTCCAGGCACAATATTCTAATACGATTTAAAGCTCACAACAGTCAGTTTTGCATAATGCAGGACTTTAATTAAAGTGGACATTTAATTAAACATGATCAAACTTACACTAATAAAATAAATAAATCAAACAAAGGTAGGTGCATCAATATCACATGTTGACATTAATGCACGTGTCTTACCTGAATGTCCCCCAAATCCTTTTCTCGTTTTACATCATATTTGATAATGAAATCTCCCTGAATAACTGATCCCTCACATTCTGCACAACTCCTTTGCTGTTCCACTGTTGGCGAGAATGAAATATGTGCCTGCAAAAATAAGTAATTGTTATTTACACTCCATGGATTTATGTTTGGCTAATTGAATGGCTGGTGTTACCTTTTTGTCAGTGACACTTTTCTCCACCAGAGGGAGCAGATCATTGGTCAGGAATGTTGCCTCTGTCTCAACAAATGCAAGTCCCTGTGGCTCAAAGATGTTTGCCATTATCTGTGCCAAGATGGAAAAATAAAAAATAAAAAAAACATCCTAGTAAAGAGTCCGATTTCAATACTTATGAAAGTAAAATGTCACCTTAAACTCCTGGACAACTTGCTTTGGTTTTACTCGTGTGAGGATCTCATATTTGCCATGTTTTCTCTGTAGAAGTTCCTCGTAAGTCAATGTAAACACAACATAACTTGAAGCTGCAATGTTGACAGATACTGCAAATAGCTCCATCGTCCTCCCTGAAGTCCTTCAAAAAGATTAAGGGGACCATATTACACAATTTTATGATCTATGTTATAATTGTTGTTTCCTCGTCACAAACATGTGGAGATGTGTTATGTTTCATTTCCACATGTTTACCATACAAATTCTGCATATTTAGGCTGAGTTCTTCTTTCAAACTGAAAACACTCCACCTGCTCCACCTTGTGATGTCACCCAGAAATACAGGAAATGCTCCACTGTGTTTTAAAATCCACACACCTTCACTAGATGTGTGTAGAATCCCTCAGTCATCCAGGTAGAATCCGTGGCAAAAGGAGGAATTCAATTTGTCAACTGGACAAAAGTTTATTTGGTCGAATACGTTTCGCAGCTCATCCAAATTGAATGACAAATTTAATTTCTCCTCTTGCCACACCTTCACTAGTTTCATTTGGATAATTGCAGACCTGGAACTGCACTGCCCTGTTGCATTGGAAGAGATCAAGCAAACCAAATGTATATCTATGATCACCACCCATAAAGTATAAACACTTACTTGACTATACCAGCAGTCTGTCCAGAAGAGACAGCTTTATCGTACTGTTTCTTTGCTTTTTCCTTCTCTTTTACTTCTCCTACATAGACTTTACCGTCTATTTCCCTGTGGAGTAAAATAACAATTTAAAAACAAATAAAACAAAGGTGCACATGAAGCAAAAACTCTCACAATGTTCATTATTTTCTCTATCACTGTAAATAATAAATATAATAAATTAACAAAAGTGAAATTAATTGTGAAATAAAATCTTCTGAACACGGTACTGGTTGTATTCTCTTCTAAAGGTATAATTAATTGTTGTCATTTGAAAGGACTTAAAGCCATGAGATTCATATTAGGAATGCATTGATAGTTTTTCAGTTCTGATACCAATCCAATTTCCCCATATCCAATATCCACTGATACCTTTGGAGAGAGTAAAAACAGCATCTATTTCCTTTATACAAAATTAAAGTAAGAGGAAGCTTATCCAAATGTATTTTATGCAGCTGTTATTTATCTCTCAAGTAACTACAGGACAGCTTTGTATAAATAAAAGTTCAAGCGTTGAGACGTTCTGGTTTCTGCACTGCAAATTTCTCTGATCTGGCCAAGGTTTTAAAACTTAAATCAGGTTATTCATTTTGTTTTCAGGTTTATTATCTACTTACTAGTTCTGAGACGGCTTAATTCTAGTAAAAAAGTAGTTTATTTTCAGATAACTTGTTTAGTAAAATTATCTTGCTGCATAGATAATTTCACTACTTTTTAGTCATTTTCTGATAGATTTAAGTGTTTATATCTTAAATTTGGGCCAAGCTTTTTTGCAGTGTGGTCCAACTACAACCAGTAAATAGTTTTATTACATCAATTTATCAGATAGACATCAGCTCGGTGCATCCTTCATATGGGAAGTAGTGGTAGTTTGTAGTGAATTGACAAAGTACACTTTGAACTTTGTAGACCCTATCCCAAACCAGTATTGATAATGTTCAGTGTTCCTTCAGTGAATCTCCCACAGAGTTATAAATAAGACCCTGTCCTCTGAGATCATGGCATCATCACATTTTAGAATAAGAACACAACTCATTCAGTAATCTGGTTTATAATCTGGATAATGTGGAATGTGTACAGTTTTTTGACTTATAGTTTGTTCAATTATAGCCCAAACTTTTTATATAAAATTAAATATTTCTAAAAGTTTGGAAACATGGTTTCAATTGTCCTTTAAAGTTCCCAAATGGCACTATGGGGGTATGTTTGTGATGAGGACATCACAAACATACCTGAGTTGTGTTTTGTTTCATTCACACTCAAACTTTGCATATTTAGGCTGAGTTCTTCTCTCAAACAGAAAACATTCTGTTTCACGTTGTGATGTCATACTGAAAACTACCCCACTGTGTTTTTAAACTCCATTCAGCTTCACTAGAATCATTTGGATGGTTTCAGCTTTGGAATTGCCAGTCTCTACTAAACAAAAGGTAAAAGGCAGCTGTTAACTACCACTACCACTTCATGACATCATAAGGTAGAACAGAGCATTTTGAGCTTTGGAAATCTAGACAGACTAATAATAAAGGGTTACTCAAACACGTGTGAATGAAACAAAACACAACTTTTGAAGAGGTAACAATATTTTAACATGGCTTTAACAAGAATGCGTAATATAAGACCTTCAAATATATGTAAAAGTTAAATATATGTAAAAATGATTTGAATCTTCCTTTACATCCTGACAAGAGATCAACAGGGTCAGAACTGACATGCTGAAGTTGGTGATGAACGCAGTCTTGGGCAGCTCCACCTCAAAGAAGATTTCCTGCGAGCTGTTGGCCTTGTTCAGGGCCTTGGACGTCATGACGGTGTGAGCGAAACGCGAGGTAACCGTGCAGTCCACTGTCACGCTGTGCACCTCCACTTTCTGGATAAAAAGCTAATAAATAAAAGAAACATACAACTACATACACAGTGAGCAGACAAACACAAAATGTAGTAATGCAGTGGTGGAGGATGTAACATTTCTGGTGGATGGCCTCCTAACTGCTTGTCCCCTTTATCTCTTTGCTTGGTATTTTTCACAGTATAACATTAAACTAATCTAACTCCAAATCAGGAGACACCTCCAGGCCAAATTAGGTCAAAGCCATTTTTCTAGGTATTTTGTTGCAACATCAATAAATGCAAGATAAATAAGTTTTATGCCAAACTGCAGAACACACCCAAAGCAATAACACCTCCATGGAGTCAAGGAGATGACAGACAAGAAAAGAAAAGCTACATAGCCTAGTGCACCTTTAGAAGTATCAGGGCAGAAAGCATTGCAACATTAGGTGCAGTCACTGAGGAAATGAAGGGCACTAAACGCCAGGCGCCATGTGGAAGTAATAGAATAAAGTCTAAACACAAACAATACAGCCACTGTGAATCAAAAACTAACCCAAAAAAATCCATGCACACTATTGTGTAACGCATTTCGTTTGTTTTTTGTTTTTGAATTCATCAAATAGTTTCTTACACCCATTGGTTTAGAGCTTCTTTCCTGTAAAAGAAAAGAAAAAACATGCATGTAATTTTCTCCCTTCTTTCTTTTTTTCAGTTCATAGGAAATTGTAGAAACCATTGGCCAATGGAAATCATACTGATAAGTCTCTGTCTTAGTGGAAGTTATTATGAGTAGGCTTATGTAATTATGAGAATATAAAAGATGTATTTTGTTGGGACAAAAGGATAATCAACTATGATTACTGTCATATTAGATTCAATCGTGTAGCAGCTTGTTGATGGCTCATATAGCAATTCTTAACCTATAGGGTCGCTGGAGCTTCTTAGCCCAAAGTAACTGCTAGAATTATAATAAAGACTGTGCATTAAAATAATGTAGGGAAGGGACACTGACATTTTAAAAAGCTATAAGTTTAACCTTAATAGAGATGAGGGCTTTTTTTTTTTTTTTTTTTTAGTTCCCATTGTGTTAAATAACAAATAATTAGTTTTACTCAGGATCTAGATGGTATGACTGGCATGCAGATTTTACAGGACATCGCACCCTACATTTAAACATTTAGCCATCACAGATGATTTGGCAAGTGTTCATTTTCTAAATGTAGGCTATGTAGGCTGTTACTAAGTGCAGTGTTGTTATCTTTACAAACTTAAAGGTGCATTGTGTAACTTTTCTGGTGGAGGGTGCGTCAAATGCTTTTCTCCATGGAAATGTGTGGAATGTTTCACAGTATGGTATTAAACCTTTCTATCTTCATGGAGACCAAACCAGACCAGGTTACAGTCAAAATGCATGTTTTTCAATGTACTTTTGAGCTGTAAAACCACCTGTAGCAAGTCTCACGCATTGAGAGTGTGACACACGCAATTCGACGTGTTCACACGCTCACACGCCACACATGGCATTTCTCACGCTGATTTCTTTTCTTTTTTTTTTTCTTTTTTCTTTTTGTGCCCAGAAAATCTGTCTGTGTGGCTTAGTTTATGCAGGCTCCGCGCGTTTTCAGCGAAAAAAAACTCCCCCTGCTCCGGGCGCACGGTCCGAGCGAGGCCGGAGCAGACGCGCCGTCCCCCGGGCACGTCCTGAGCCTCAGTCCCGGTGCCACGTCTCCTTAATACTGTAACAATGAATGTTTCTTGTTTCTTGTCTTTCATTATTTGTTTGGAAAATACTTATATGTTTATTCTCCGTGTCTCCGTCTGTGCGTAACGTGTCCCCCCCGACGGCTTACGCGCGGAATACGCGCGGCCCAGAGCCGAACTGCCCATGGTGAGCCGCGGTTCGCCGCGGGCCCGGTGCATTAACCAGACTCTTACATGAATCCGTTAAAAATGTCCCGCTCCCCCCGCCCCGCTCCCTCCTCCCCGCCCCTCTCAGCGCGCACTGACAAAGTGCGGTGATGATAAAACAAACTGAGAACCATCAGGTAATAACTTCATTTATATAACGGTCATTAGTTGCTTTGTACTTGAAGTTTGCTCTTTAGACAAACAGGGCTCTCAACACGCAATTCGACGTGTTCACACGCTCACACAGCATTTCTCACGCAATTCAAGCGCCCCCCGCTCCTCGGAAATTACAGTCTCACGCACGACCCCGCTCAAAACTTGAGCTACCTGTTTTAAATGTAAGGTAGATAAGATTAATGTCATACCGTGGAACATTCCAAGCAATGACACATCCATAGAAACAAGCAGACCCTGCAGCAGAAACGACACACAATGCCCCTTTAAATGTAAATGATAATATTTGTGGGGCTGGGACATGCTTTACATGATCCCATGTCCCTTTCCATCTTTGTACAGGTTGAAGAAAAAAATTAACAGAAGTACATAGGCTACAAATAGTTACTAATTATAATGTAATTAACAGAAGTACATAGGCTACAAATAGTTACTAATTATAATGTAAAGTTTGGCAATTCGCATTAAGCTCGTGTTTATTTTTTAAGCGGCGTACCTGATTTGTAACTTCTCTCCTGGAGACAACCAAAGCCCCGTGCAGCCGAGCTGGGAGCCACAGGCTGAAACAGAAAAACCATAATCGCGCCACTGTCCACATCGCACCCACTGAAAACAACTGCCCCGAGAGCTTGGTATGGCGTGGGATAAAATGTGGAGGGAATTTAAAGCATGTGAGGATCAAATCCACGTCCAAGTCCATAAACTCCACCCACAGAAGTTGAGTCCGCTTCACCGCTCCCGTCGCCCACGCGAGAGCGCGCGTCTGCTCCAGTGTCTGTGAAGGACCAGTGAGGACATGTCCACAAGGAAACATGCAAACACACAATTAGTCCCATTTCACTTCAGAGGACGAAGCACTTTCAGAGGCAGTTTTATATCAGGACCACACAAGTCTAAATCTCTTTCATGCGATTCATGAAGTTTTAAGCCTGGATTTTATGACATGATGATGATGCAATAATAGTGCACTGAATTTAAATAGCGCCTATTACGGCACCTAAAACAATTTATGTTTATTTATTAACTCTTTATTCATTCACTCCATCTTCGATCGATTTGCATGTTCTTCCCGTGTCTGGGTGGGTTTCCTCTGGGCACTCCGGTTTCCCCCATCAACCCAAAACATGCACCATAGGTAAAATCCTCCAGCTGAGGTCCTGACCAAACCGAAGCAAAGATGATCATGGAGATGGTCCCCGGGCGCAGTAATGTGCTGCCCACTGCTCCTAATAACATCCATCCATCCATCTTCTTCTTCTGCTTCTCCATTTCTGGGTCGCGGGAGCAGCAGTCCCAGCAGATCTGCTGCCCAAAACACAATGCACCAGCCCCCATACTGCTCCTAATAACAGGATGGGTTAAATGTAGAGAAGAATTTCTCCTGCGTGAGATCAATAAAGTCACTTCATCTTCTTCGGGGGTTAGGATCATATTATAGCCACAGTTGCCCTGGGGTAGACTGAGAAAAGCAACGCAGCTAATGTGGGTCCAAATTTGCGCACACTTTCATACTTGGCAAGGTGGACAACATTCTTGTTTTATAATGTAGGACTTTTAAGTAACAGCAAAATTCACCAATAATACACATATTATAGGGTAAATGGTGCTTAGAACAAATGCAGGATTTACTGTAATGTGACACAACACCAGAAGAAAAAAATCATACAACTTTATTATACATTGCATATACATGTTTATAAAAACTGCTTCACAGTATTTCAAATAACATATATTGACATTTGTTCAACAAGCTTTAATTTTAAAAGATGACGTCTGCCCAGTCCCATTTCCTTAAAGGGATAGTGCGTTGTTGTTTTTTTTTATGCGTGAAAAGTCCCTCAGTCGTCCAGGTAGAATCCATGATAACAGGAGAAGTTCAGTTTGTCAACTGGACAAAGTTTGTTTGGTTGAAAATGTTTCGCCGCTCATCCGAGAGGCTTCGTCAACTCTAATAAGAATACTGGTAAGACACTTGCTTATATCTTGCTGTAGGGAGGAGCTACCTAGCTAACTACTTTCCGGAACTATCTCATTGGTTTCCGTCTTTTGTTTCTCTGGCGTCTAGCTAACGATCCCTATTCATCCCTACACGCCTGTTTTTCACACCTCTGGCCTTGACCTGGCTAGCCCTATTGTTTCCCTGTTTGTTTGATCTGGGTTTAAGAATGGAATTGTAGATGGGATGCAAATTATGTCTGACTCCACCATTTCTGTTCAGAGAAGGATTCTCTTTTTGGACAAAAATAGCCTCTTTAACTCCCCTCTCAAACCAATTCTTTTCCCTGGCTAAGAAGCCACGGGTCATTCATTTGAGGACAGTGAGGTTCAGATCTTAGCCAGGGAAAAGAATTGGTTTGAGAGGGGAGTTAAAGAGGCTATTTTTGTCAAAAAAGAGAATCCTTCTCTGAACAGAAATGGTGGAGTCAGACATAATTTGCATCCCATCTACAATTCCATTCTTAAACCCAGATCAAACAAACAGGGAAACAATAGGGCTAGCCAGGTCAGGGCCAGAGGTGTGAAAAACAGGCGTGTAGGGATGAATAGGGATCGTTAGCTAGACGCCAGAGAAACAAAAGACGGAAACCAATGAGATAGTTCCGGAAAGTAATTAGCTAGGTAGCTCCTCCCTACAGCAAGATATAAGCAAGTGTCTTACCAGTATTCTTATTAGAGCTGACGAAGCCTCTCGGATGAGCGGCGAAACGTTTTCAACCAAACAAACTTTGTCCAGTTGACAAATTGAACTTCTCCTGTTATCATGTTTTTTTTTATGTTAATCTGTATGGGTTTCCTTCTAAAAGTTACGTGTGTTGACACCGGCTTACCTCTGACACTCTCAGCTGATCCCGGTTCTGCTCGCGTTCTGGAGCCCAGGTAGAGAGGTCCGGTAGCTTCTCTGGAACATTAAATATAGCTAACGTGAGCGCAGTGATATGAGTCGGCAGACACAATACGCGATTGCTAAGTTCGCTGCTGGATGTTTCGTTGACAACTGTTTGGGACGCAAATATATCACCTTCGGACAAATGTTTTGTTTTGAGAAGAAAAACAAGCTATATTTAATGTTCCAGAGAAGCTACCGGACCTCTCTACCTGGGCTCCAGAACGAGAGAGGAAACCGGGATCAGCTGAGACTGTCAGAGGTAAGCCGGTGTCAACACACCTAACTTTTAGAAGGAAACCCATACAGATTTAACATCAAAAAACCCGCACTATCCCTTTAAAACCAGTCTTGCTCTTCTTGCTCTCGCCTGTGAGTTTCTGAAGAACATAAATAAGCAGTGCATCTATTCACACTGTACAGGCCTTAGGAGTTTTTCTGAGACAACGCCCGAGTGACTCTGTACATCTCTCTTTACAGGCCTTCCTGTAAAGAGGGGCAAATATCATTGTTAAGGACATGTGTTTCTCTGAAATAGCAAACTAGCACAACATATTTTATATTTAGTAATGATCAATAATACAAAACATTAGGTGTAGTGATGTAGAGGAGGATGTAATAGTGTTAGCAGGGATAGTGTGTAAAGTGACACTGTTTAAAGATCCCATGACATGGTACTTCTTGATGCTTTTATATGGCTCCTTAATGGTTCCCTAATACTGTAAATGAATCCTTCTTCAAAATCAACACTCAGTGCATGAGAAACAGAGATAAGATGAGAAAGAGTCATAAATATCTCTCTCAAACACTTTATTCTGGACGTTATTGCTTGAATGCAAATGAGGACTATAGTAGAGGGTGGGGGCGTGGCCAAACTCTCCGCTCTCTGGCTCTGAGCGCTCAACTGATCCATTTCCGTGTTTTTGCATGGGGGGAGAGATTTGAAGCGTTCCATTGAAAAATAAACACATTTCCACAGAAAATAAAATTAAACCACTGCTGTTCAAAGGTCCAGAGGCTCAGATAAAGGACTTCCGAGCCTAGAAACACTCGGACGTGCCTCCAGGCAAATAAAAAAACGC
Organism: Paratrypauchen microcephalus; assembly: GCA_036785185.1. NCBI lineage: Eukaryota > Metazoa > Chordata > Actinopteri > Gobiiformes > Gobiidae > Paratrypauchen > Paratrypauchen microcephalus. The sequence goes on from JAVJIX010000005.1 coordinate 8,785,178, forward strand.
ATTTCGCATTGCCTAGCGCATTCGCAGTCCAAACTCTCTGGGTGTGATTTACAGAGACACTGAGTACAGACAGACGGGGGTGGAACTGCATTTGCATTTCTTTTTTCGATCTGACGTCAATAAGGTGCCTTGTTCAAAATCGCCCGTTTGAGCTCCGATTTTTTGTAACGCAGAAAAGGATCGCAAATGCTCAGTTTAGACATTTCGCAACTTTTAACCATGGGGGGAGGGGGCTAAACAGAGTAGGGGTGCTCACATTAACGTTCAAAAACCTCAGAGAGTGAAAATTTCATGCCATGGGACCTTTAAAGTTCAGGAAAACTGCTTTAGGAAAAAAACTTCAATATAAAAAGCAAACCTCTTGAGAGCCAGAGAGCACCAGAATGAAGTCTTCCTCTTCAAACTGGAGCGTGCCATCTTCACTCGCTGCATGGCCCTCTAGTGCCACTGCCTGGTTACAATAATGTATTAACATTATGAGCGCCTTTTTCTCAAGTGTATGAAAACTAAAAACACTGCAAATCTACACCACAGCATTTTAGACTTCAGAATGTATCCACAAATGTAAACTGTCTCCTAGTGATGTATGCAAGAGAGCCGTGCAAAAACTATACTCTAACTTCATACTGAAAGGTGCACTGTGCATTCGCTTTACCTTGAATGTCCCATGATATTAAACTTAAATCTTACTTTTAATACAACTGCAGGTGTTTTTTCCTGGTAAATTCAATGGAAAACATGCATTCATATGTATAAGCAAGGTAACAACTCCACAGATCTTATTTATAACTGGGCCTGGTGGTGTTACTTTCCTGTTACCATGGAAATAGATATGCTTAATGTCATAGTGTGGAACACACCAGGCAAAGCAATAACATCTCCATGGAGACAAGCTGGCGGCGGACTCTTCATCACAAAAGTTACACAGTGCACCTTTAATAAGAGGATTACCTGTGCCGCTCGTATACATTTGCTGTAAAATTTTGTATGATTAGTGCTTTATAAATAAAGATTTGATTGATTGATTTTAGGTATATTGTACCATTAGTATCAATAGTATGCAGTTCTAGTGTGGTAGTAATTACCATTATTAGTGGTGGCAAGATAGAAATTATACTACTTGTTAGCAGTATTAGCACATAGCAGTATATAGCAGTCATACTTGCGATGCAGTGATAGTATTACATTTAGGGATAGCTGTAGTGGTGGTGGTGGTAGTATCAGCGGTAGTAGTAGTAGTAATAGTAGTAGTAATAGCATGTATTTTAGTATGTGTGTGCGTGTTATTGTTTGGGTTGCTTGGTTGTGTGGTGTAGCTGTGTAGCTGTGGGGCTGGTTGGGTGGGTGGAAAGAAATGTGGGATTGTTTTTAATCACTGTAAGGCGCTCGCTTTGTGTTACATTTTTTTTGTATGAAAAGCGCTTTATAAATAATGTTTGATTGATTGATTGATAAAATAACGAGGAATTACCTTGTCTAAAAAGTCTGGAGGATTCGGAGAGTCTTTTTGGTCTTGCTGCTCTTGCGTTTCTGGGTTTGCTGGGTGTCTCTCTGCCCTGCGAAAAGACACTCGTGGGGCTGGAACTGGGGCTGGTTTGGGTTTGACCTCCTCCCCTGGCACATCGCTACCATTGTCCTCGGAGAGACTCTGTGCATCACTACCATCTGCAGACGGAGCTGGTACCTCTTCACTCACTTCCTTAGTCATGGGTGCTTCTTCCTCTGTGTCATGTGATTGATCTTGTGGTTGACTGGCAGATAGCTCAGATTCTGGACCAGTTTGTGCCTCCGTTATAGAATGATTCCCACTGCTGCTGTCGCTGTTCTCATGATCGCACATGGACTGTCTTTGAGGAGTATTGCTGCCAGTGGAGCTGAGGTCTGAGTCTGAGGAGTTCACATCTTTAGAGGAAGAACCGCTGTCTTCTCCCTGCTCTTCTGTGACACTTTCAGACTGCTGACTGGAGGTGGAAGATTCATTGCCGCCGTTTGAATGGATGGACACGTGGTCAGCTGGGAATGCAGTGTTACAAGGAATGGGGTTGGAGATAACCAGTGATCTTTTTTTCTTTGACTTGCTTGCCGCGCTGAGATTACAAGAGAAGTCAGCATGACATTTAGTTAGCAATAAACTTCACAAAACTTCATCTGACTTACCTGTTCAGACCCTTCACAATAAAAGCTTTGCCTGAATGCTGGGTCTCAAGTTTTTTCATAATGTTGTACAAGTCACGGTTTAGCTGCAAATCAAGAAATATGTTAGTTGAGTCACATCTGGGATTCAATTAATACATGTTGTCTTTTTTTGTCTCTTACCACACTCATTTCTTTGTAGAAGACATCTCTGAGGTTGGATATGTTTTGGAAGACGGTCACATAGCAACCAATCCGACTGCAGAGACATAGAGTTTGATTAGTTTTTTGTTTTTTTGGGGGCAGGAACAAAGATCTCTTACCAATCTTCTCCAATACTGTATGTTTTCTTTGTATTACTGTATTTATATTGATGCAACCAACACAGTATGGTTTGTCCAATTGTGTTATAAAATAAATTGTGTTTTTGAAGTAGGGGTGGGCAATACTGACCAAAATTAATATTTCAAAATGTTCAATATTTTGTGAATAACAATAATGAAAATGTTATGAATTTGGCTGTTGGTAAGCAAACAGAAATACATGATTTTAAATGTATTGGTTGAGGTTTAAGTATCAGTATCAAATGTGAAACAACTGTAAAATGACCCACAAATGACAGAAATATAACTTAATATGCTTGTTTGAAAGTGACCTGAGTGACCTGACCTGAGCGCCTGAAAGTTGTAATTTTTGCTACTTATATTCAATTTATATTACCATGTATATGTTTGCTCTTATAAATGGTAATATAAATTCAATATAAGTAGCAAATAAAGCCTCATCAGAGGCTTTATGCCCCTGGTAGCGTCACCCAAGGCAAACAGGTCCTGGGGGACGGGTCAGACTAAGAGCAGTTCAGAAGCCCCCGTGATGAGAAACACAGCAAGGCCAGTTATGTTGCCCAGATTGGCATCACTGGGGCCCCACCCTGGAGCCAGGCCTGGAGTGGGTGCTCAACAGCAAGCATCTGGTGGTCGGGCCTTCCCCTACGAGGCCCGGCCAGGCACAGCCCAAAGGAGTGATGTGGGGCCGTCCTCCCGTGGACCCACCATCTGCAGGAGGATTCGTAGGGGGCCTCTGGAGGCAGATCTGGGCGGCAGATCTGTTTAGGCTCTTGCCCTCACGACCAGAACCCAGATAAGTGGAAGAAAATTGATGGATGGATGTACGGATGTATGTTTGCTCTTTGTTATTGTGATGTGTGAGCTACTGTGTCCAAATAATTTCCCTTGTGGATCAATAAAGTTTGTCTCAGTCTAAGAATACCATTTATATTTTTATGCAACTCTTTTTGCAGCATTTTGCAGCAAAGTTTGCATATCTTCAAGAAAACACATTCACATTTTGTTTCATATATCCACATTTTGTTTCATATAATGCCACATTTAATTTAAACATTTTGAGTATAGATTATCACCATACCTCTGATAGAGTCCCGGCAGCTCTTCTCTCAGCTCATTATTAATCTCCTCAAAAACACTTTGGGCTTTATTGAACTCTTCTTCAGCCTAAAATACACGGAGTCTTAAAGCCAATGTATCATAATTATTGTTTGGGTAAAATACACTACAGTACTACCTTTGAGATTTTGGCATCATCCTTCTTCTTTGCACTTTGAAGAGCTTCTAAATGATGGCGAGCAGAATCATAGTCCACTAATTTACGACCGCGTTTGGCAACCCTTTCCTTCAATTATAGTTAACATTTAATAATACAGCATTTGTATGGAAAAGAGAATTAGGAATTAGGTTACCTTAACCTCCGGAAACTGACTTGTGTAGTTCTCCATTGTGCGGACAAGCTGGTCGTTTATTTTCTCCTCAAAATCATTCCACAGTAAGTCTTCGCTCTAGAAAAAACATACAACATACAAATAACATACAGTTCATGCCAATAAGTCAGGGAGTTTTTCCACTATCTATCCAAATCCAGTGGTGGAGGAAGTACTCAATTTTGTTATTCAAGTAAAGTACGGCGCAAACTGAGCAAAAAGCAGTAACTGAGCAAAAAAAATACTCAAATAGATTTTTTCATGTGATATTAAAGTACCTGTTTAAAAATGTAAACAGTAAAAAGTTAAAGTATTTCACACACATTTCTAGAGATTTTAATACAGATTTGTGTTGAATTTTGTTTAACAACAACTGAATAGATTTTTTTCCCCTACTACTCAAATTCCACTGGTCTACAAGCAAAATGCTTCCGGAACAAAAGTAGTGAAATTTTTCTTGGTTTAGGTCACTAATTTAAAAAAGTAAGTCAGAAGTGTTGATTGGCTGTAGTTTCCAAGATATAGTATTGGGTCAAAATAGGAAATTTATGCAAAATAAGACAAAAACAGTAGTTTATCAGAAGGTACAGTGTGTCTACAAGCAACCAGTTCTATCTGAAAGCCTGTCTGCACATTCCAATACATTCATTTTAATGTCTAGAGTTTTAACATAAAATATTTTTGGATTTCACATAAGAGAGATCCCTCGAAATTGTGTGCACCTGATGTCTTAAGATATTTCTTGTTTATTTCTTGACGGATAAAAAAAGTGCAAGCAAAAAACTTTCAAAATATAAATATTATTTTTAAGCTAAAATATCTTGAATACATTAGCTAACCAGCACAGTTATCAATTGATTTTCATTTCATCTTATCAATATAAATGAGATTTTTTTTTTTCTGCTTTTATTTCGGAAGCAGATCGAGTCCAAAGATTTGTAGACCAGTGTTATGAGTGTATTAAAATAAACCCTCGGGTTTTTCAGCAGGTCTCACGCAATAATAAAAAAAACGTTACTTTTCAGTCCAGATAAAATATGTAGTGGAGTAGAAAGTACAGATCCCTGCTCTCAAATGTTGTGAAGAAAAAGTAAAAAGTATCCACTTTAACATCTACTCAAGTAAAGTACAGATAACTACAATTTATACTTAAGTGAAGGACTTTATTACTTTTACTTCATTAGGTTCCACCACTGTCCAAATCTATGTTGTTGTACACAATCATTGTATACATACATCAGTAATGACAGCAAGGTCTTCCAGTCCATCCCAGTCTGGTTCATAGACATCTCTTAAAGTCTGGGACAGCCTCTTTGATGTTTCGTGTACAGCTAGAAAATCGTGCAGAATATTGTTAAAAGTTAAAGTTATGACAGTAGTGAATATCACACAGAGCTCGCTGTAGAGGCGTTGAGCTACAGCTGCTACACCCAAACCAAAATGCCAAAATAACTTTCTGAAAGGGCAACAGCTGACAACAGATGGTGCGGAGAGTGTTTAAGGAATTAAAAGTCAAATTGCTTGGTCAGCTGTTTTCATTTGAGGGTTGCCTAGTATAAAGAGTAAAGCTCATTTAGCAATAGAAGAGTATGACTTACTCCTCTGTTTAGTGTTGAGCCATAAAGCTTAAAGGTCATACTAACCTTTCACAGCTGAGTAATAGGCCTTAACATCTTTGAACAACCTCACTCCATCCATCTGAAAACAACATAAATATTATAGATGAAGAGTTTTAAAGCTTTATTTCAATGGATCTTAGTGAAATTATATAATATTAGTCAATGTAATGTGGTCACAGCGGTGAAGCGAAAGTGCTTTGTTTTTGTTTTTTCGTTCTTTGTCAGCAAGGGAGCTTCCTTCCTGTTTTGACTTTGTGTTGGATAGAGTATGTTTGTGTCTGGTTTGACACATGAAAATATCGACCTACATTAGAATTTAATTATACACGATATAACCCCCATTAGTTATCATTAATATGCAAATTAAGACACACTTGTGCACGTTTAGTTCGATAAATATTACAAGGCTGCATCTGTATCAAGTATTTCCTGTTTTCAAGGCCAGCCTGATTGTCTGAACTTGTGTGCTGGCATCATGACATAAACGAAGCAGGAAAACAAAGCCCTGTGTGTGCTCACATTAGGAAACCTGGTGACGATTAAGACTGAAATCATGGGACAATTGACTCATATTCTGCACATCTTTACATGCAGTCGTTAAGGCTTAACCCCAGAGTGTGTCAGGTAGTAAATACCAATATTACGACATTAAAAAATAACAAAAATTCATCAATGCATCTTGATCTACACTGGAAATTGTCAAACTGGAAATTGTCTGTGTTGCTTTGTTTTGGAGTTTCTACCCAGTCTCAGGCCGTCTCAACTTAGAGACGGCTTGAGATTGCAGTGTATGGGAGGAAGTCTATATTGTAGCTCCCACCTGTTGCTTGTTGAGGTTCTGGGAGCATAACTCAAAATGTTCATCCTTGGTCTCCATTGTTTTACCCAGTTTCTGAAGAACCTGCAGAAGATAAAATGCACCAGCTTTTGCCTTATTTGAAAAACAATTGAAAATATCTTAACTTGAGGAACTTTTCCACCTGCTAACTGTAACTAAGTGATTGTGTTGTCGAATGTGAGTCACTACAGATCTTCTTACAGCGTATAAATGGACCAAACATAGACTACATGTTTCATAGATTAGTGTTTTAAGGTTCACTGCATACAGATGTTTTGATGTCAGATAGTAGCCCATTTTCCAAAATGAATAGACTGTGTTTTGCAACATTTTCTAATGTAGCATGATTAAAAATAGCTTACATCCACCTAGACAGATTTCAGGTGGTGCAACAACATCATGCAACCACAAAATTACTGAGAAAGTGTAAGGTTTAGGAGGGGAAGTGCAGACAGGAAGTGGCAGCTTTATTCACATACAGCTACATACAGTAAAACACTGCTTATTGCAAAGAAACTAACAACTGTTTTGTAATGTGCTGTGTTAATTAAAGTCAGTAATGTCTGAGAGTCACTTGGATGCACGATGTTAATGATGGATAGCCAGTCAATAATGCTGCTGATAAACAATAAGCATGGTTATCATCTGATCTAACGGACCTCATAGACTGTTTAGAGCAGATCAACAGTTAAGCAGGCCCATATTTATCAACTATCACTATTATTTTTTGTAAGATGAGCTTGAATGGAGATTTGCTGACTGTGAAAGTTTCAAAGTAAAAGCTTGCAGTATCAACATTTCAACAATCCACACATGAAAATCGTGTCTTACCTTTTCTTGAGCTCTGTTTAGGGATTTCTGGACACGCCTCGCGAATATTCCTGCCCCAACTTGGAGGTTTGGGCCCATCTTATTGTCAGCCATGGTAACTTTTCTTTTAGTCTCTCTCCGTACACGCACAGATCGCCTGCCTGCCTCCTCGCTTCCTCTTCTTGAGAAATGCTTGACTAGCGGTTTCACAGATCTGTTTAGGTCTAGGAGATGGAGGTGGAGTCAGCTGCTTAGTAAATCCGCATGGTTTTCGTAATGGGGACTGCTCTTGTTCAAACTTGCAGGAGGAATTAACGCCCCCGACCTCTCCTAAGCTGACACAATCCAGTTGCAACACTTTAACCTGCTGACTGTCACTACGGGGCTCGCTTTACCCGAAAACAAACTCACCTGAAAAATATGCGTGCAGATTGCAAGACTTTTAAAAATGACGAATGACTGATTCAGCAGGAGTGACGTCATACTGAGATAGTAGATGATGTGAGGAAAGAATACAGCCTGTTCTCAAGAAATTAGACTGTAGATGTAGATTAACACTTTTTTTTACGGTCCAGGAGCTTGATCAAATACATTTTTCAGTTAAAATAAGATCATTTAAGATTAGTGCAAAAAGATGAGGTGAAGCAGAATTAATTAACAGTCGCACACTATTTAAACAATTCAATTTTTATATCAATCCATCTTGAATCGACTAATAATAATAATAATAATAATAATAATAATAATAATAATAATAATAATAATAAATATAGCTGCAAACAGCAATGTGGGGGCCAAGCACCGTTTGACAGGGTCTAACAAGGTCTGACAGGATCTAACTGTCTGACAGACCCTGTCTGACAGAGTCTGACAGGGTCTGACAGGGTCAGGGTCCCTGTCAGAACAGACACATCGAAGACAAATCAAAGGTTGCTAGGTGCGTTGCTAGGCAATTGACAAATTTCTGCAAATTTGACCTGCTGGTGCCACTAGACGGTTGGGGCTGGGGACCTATAAATTGCTGTGGGTAATGAGGAGACTGGCTGGAATGTGCATGCCAAATTTCACAACTTTTTACCAGACGGTTCTAGGGGCTGCCATAGACTTCCTAATAGAGAATAATAATAATGATAATCCTGAGACCAGAACATCAAAGGAAAGATCAAAGGGTTACTAGGCAACTTGCCTAGGCAACTTGCCTAGGCAACTTGCCTAGGCAACGCAAAGCAATTCCTATAGGGTGCCTAGCACCTTCGGTGCTTGGCCCCCTAAATATAGCTGCAAGCAGCAATGTGGGGCCAAGCAGTGTCCCAGCCTAATTTGATTATGTGCGTTTTGAAAATCAGACTTACGGTTCAAAAGTTAGAAGCAGAAATGTCCCTCAAATGACCTGTTGGTGGCGCTAGAGGGTTTGAGCTGGGGCCCTGTAATTTTTTGTGGGGAATCCTGGGAAGGACGCAAACATCTGTGAAACGTTTGAAAATAATCCTCTGAAGGGTTCCCGAGATATGAGCTCACTTCAGTTAGATCAAGATCAAAGATCAAGGATCGGCTAGATCAAATATCAAAGATCAAAGATCAAAGAAAGATCAAAGGTCTTTGATCTAGCCGAATCAAGTTAATTTGTAGAAGCAGAAGCATTTTATTGATTTTCACAAAATCCAAGATGGCGGACATTCTATTCCGGCGGACATGACGTCATAGGATGCGTTGGATCAGTCTTTGCCCAAGGATCCCAGGGATGCCAAATTTTTGAAAATCGGACTTACGGTTCAAAAGTTACAAGCAGAAATGTCCCTCAAATTTTGACCTGTTGGTGGCGCTAGAGGGTTTGAGCTGGGGCCCTGTAATTTTTTGTGGGGAATCCTGGGAAGGATGCGAACATCTGTGAAAAGTTTGAAAATAATCCTATTAAGGGTTCCCGAGATATGAGCTCACTTCCTGTTTGGCGACTTTTCGGACGTGTTTGATTGGCTGTCACGACAAAACGATAAGAGGTATCAAAAAAATCGAGGGATATTTCTGGTGAAGCTCAGTCCAAAGATGCTATGTACCAAATTTGAGCAAAATTGGTCAAAAATTGAGGGAGGAGAAGCATTTTGAGTGTTTTTCCATAAAATTCAAAATGGCGGAAAATCTACCCTGGCGGAAAATGACGTCATAGGGTGCGTTGGATTCGGCTTGGCCCAAGGAGTCCAGGGATACCAAGTTTTTGAAAATTGGACATACGGTTCAAAGGTTACACGCAGAAATGTACCTGAAAATTCCTGCAACTTTGACCTCCTGGCGGCTCTAGAGGGTTGGGGGTGGGGGCCTATAAATTGCTGTGGGTAATGAGGAGACTGGCTGGAATGTGCATGCCAAATTTCACTTTTTACCTGACGGTTCTAGGGGTTGCCATAGACTCCCAGAGGCGGAAGAATATAATAATAATAATAATAATAATAATAATAATAATAATAATAATAATAATAATAATAATAATAATAATAATAATAATAATAATAATAATAATAATAATAATAATAATAATAATAATAATAATAATAATAATAATAATAATAATAATAATAATAAATCAGTAGAAACACTATAGGTGCCTTGCAGCTTAGCGCTGCTTGGCCCCAATAAGTTTGTGTAGGCCTAGCTGACCTTTCAGTCTGTCTCCAGAAGATGGTGCCACCAGACGTGTTTTGTCCAAAGTTCGTGTGCAATGTGGAATTAGCCAATCTTTTAAATTACCTTCTGTCATCATAGTAGAGATTTTGAGTTATTGTGTAAATGTAGAAATCATATACGGACAGGAAAGGGGAAAAAGTTAGGGTGACATCAGGTAATTTGAACCATCAGCTAAAATGAGACATTTAAGGTTTGAGCATCTTATCTCTTTAAATGTTAGCAGCCAATGGCTGCAAACTGTATCAAATGCATGCTACAACTGTACTTGATAGAAAACAATACATTTGATTTGATATGGTTGGTATCGTGGGCGGGACAATGCCACACTTACATACTGCTGAGGAGAACTGTGAGATTAGTGGTCTGGCAGACAATTCTTTCTTGAAACTTATAAGGTTGATAAATCATTAAAAAATCGATCTACAGCTATAAAAAATAGGCTAAATGCATGTTGTGTCAGCCTTTATCAGATATGATGCTGAATTTTTGCTTAGCTAAACTATTTTTCATGAAATTAGTATTTTTGGTGGTGGCTCAATTTACCTTAATGTACTGAGGTAAATTGAGCCATGCACTTCAGCTAAAATGAGCCACCTTCAGAGTTAGCTTTAGCTAATATTTTGATGGTATAGGCTATTAGCATAGCATTTTGATGATATTTAGGCCTGCTTATCCATATCTTCTGTTCTATTTATCCCTTCTGGATATACTTTTGGGTTCAATCAATCAATCAATCAAACAATATTTATAAAGCACTTTTCATACAAAATTGTAACACAAAGTGCCTTACAGTGGTTAAGGATTAGAAGATTGACTTTTATTGATCTCACACAGGAGAAGTTGTTCTATGTTAGACCTGGGGACCAACCCCATGATTATGTTATTTAGGCTTGGTCAGGCCCTCAGCTGGAGGATTTTACCTATGGCGCATGTTTGGGTTGGTGGGGGAAACCGGAGTGCCCGGAGGAAACCCACCCAGACACGGGGAGAACATGCAAAACTCCACACAGAAAGGCTCGGGCGACCCGAAACTTCTTGCTGTGAAGCATGAGTGCTAGCCACTCAGCCACCGTGCTGCCAGAGGGGAAAAAACAAACAAGCAGTCGGACAAACAAACAGACGAAGAAACAAACAAACAAACAGAGGACAAACAAACAAACAGAGGACAAACAGGCAAACAGACAAATAAGCAGACGAACAAACAAACAAATAAACAGGTGAACAAACAAATAAAAGAACAAAAAAAAAAAGACAAGCAAACAGACGACCAAAGTCAATCAAAGGCCAGGCTAAACAGGTGAGTCTTGAGCCCACTCTTAAAAACATGAATGTTCTCTTTGGCCCTCCGGCAGTTCCATAAACGAGGGCTGTAGTACTGGAAAGACGCCTCTCCGTGAGTGTGTGTCCAACAAAGTACTAAAGTGCACTCACACACACTCTCACACACACACACACACACACACACACACACACACACACACACACACACGTTATGTGATGTTATATTTTGTGTGTTAGAATTACTAGTATGTTTTTATGATAAATAAATGAATGTTTTGCTTTGCATTTTTGGTGGCTCATTTAAGCTGGTAAGTGGTTCAATTTAGCTGACTGGGTGGCTCATTTTACCTGAACACTGATCGTTAAAAAAATGTGGGACAGCTGATGTTTTATAAGCTGTAAAACTTAAATGATTAAATTTTATACAATAATTCAACCCTAAAATATTAAAAGATTGTATTTATTAACTAAAATAAATATAAACCAGTGTCATAAATAGTTTTTTACGAGTTTCCTAAGACATTAACCAAAATGTGGCTCAAATTACCTGATGTCACCCTATTTTTATTTAGGTTGATGGGTTAGTGGATATACAATAGGTAGCTTAATTATAGACGAGCACACAAACTAAGATAACCAAAATTTTGTACCCACTGTGCCACTTTTACATCTTTCCAGGATTGTGAATTTTGGTTACATTTGTCATCCCAAATGTAGCTCTTATTAATAGTGCTGATTTGGGCTGTCATTGCACATTTGGTCCAGCAGGATCCAGTACAAGATGGAAACCAGAAACAAAAAGTTTTAATGACAGTTGTATAATAAGATCTTATATAGATCAGCAGACAACAACATTTTGTAACTTTGTTTACTGCGACCCATCTATGCAAAAATTATACATTTAAAAAATGTATTACGAGCATTTCATAAATGTAACTGTACATTAAAACTATCTGACCATAACAACCCAGAGGCTTTTAAAACTGTAGAATGCTGGTCATTGTATGTATACTGTATATATGTTGTTATTGGGGCCAAGCACCAAAGGTCGCTAGGCACCATAGTGTTTCTACTGATTCTTCTTCTTTTTATTATTATACATTATTCCTCTGACCATGGGAGTCTATGGCAACCCCTAGAACAGTCTGGTAAAAAGTTGTGAAATTTTGCATGCACATTCCAGCCAGTCTCCTCATTACCCACAGCAATTTATAGGCCCCCACCCCCAACTATCTAGTGCCACCAGCAGGTCAAAGTTGCAGGAATTTTCAGGAATTGTGTTTTTGATCTGTTAAACCTTGTTAGACCCTGTCAGACACTGTTAGACCCTGTCAGACCCTGTTAGACCCTGTTAAACCCTGTTAGACCCTGTCAGACTCTGTTAGACCCTGCAACTTTGACCTGCTGGTGGCACTAGACGGTTGGGGGTGGGGGCCTATAAATTGCTGTGGGTAATGAGGAGACTGGCTGGAATGTGCATGCAAAATTTCACAACTTTTTACCAGACGGTTCTAGGGGTTGCCATAGACTCCCATGGTCAGAGGAATAATGTATAATAAGAATCAGTAGAAACACTATGGTGCCTAGCACCTTCGGTGCTTTGCCCCAATAAGAAGAAAACACAGAACAATAACAATAGGCCCTTCGCTTTAGCCCTCGGTAGTGATGTTACGAGATGGGCCGAGGCTGCGAAGCGTGTGCCGAATAATGAAGGGGGCGTGTCCGCGAAGCGCAATTCGAAGCTCGCTTCATTTGGGGGAGGAGCCAAAATGATGACGTTCGAAGCCTCGCTGCCCGGCTGTACCACGTGACTACTTCGGGAAGCGGTTCAGATTTTGCCGCAAGATTTTCCAGCTGTATAAACCCCTCAGGCTCCATTCAAAATGTGGGGATTTGAAGGAGAGCTGCAGCAGTTGAGAGTTTGGATCAGGGCTCTCAAGGCTCACGCATTGAGAGTGTGACACACGCACACGCCACACATGGCATTTCTCACGCTGATTTGTGTTATTTTTTATTTTTTATTTTTTTGTGCCCAGAAAATCGGTCTGTGTGGCTTAGTTTATGCAGGCTCCGCGCGTTTTCAGCGCCGCCCCCTCCCCCTGCTCCGGGGGAGCTCCGGGATAGCAGGGGGAGGGGGCTCCCGACCGTGCGCTCCGAGCGGAGGCCGGAGCAGATGCGCCGTCCCCCGGGCACGTCCTGAGCCTCAGTCCCGGTGCCACGTCTCCTCTGAGACGCACCGACTCCGGTCCCGGTGTCTCCGTCTGTGCGTAACGTGTCCCCCCCCGACGGCTTACGCGCGGAATACGCGCGGCCCAGAGCCGAACTGCCCATGGTGAGACGCGGTGAGCCGCGGGCCCGGTGCATTCACCAGACTCTTACATGAATCCCGCTCTCCCCCGCCCCTCTCAGCGCGCACTGACAAAGTGCAGTGATGATAAAACAAACTGAGAACCATCAGGTAATAACTTCATTTCTATAACTCTCATTAGTTGCTTTGTAGTTTAAGTTTGCTCTTTAGACAAACAGGGCTCTCAGCACGCAATTCGACGTGTTCACACGCTCACACGGCATTTCTCACGCAATTCAAGCGCGGAAAAATGTTCACTCGCACTTGAGAGCCCTGGTTTGGATAGAGTTTGGAGAGTCTAGATACTAGTTTCATAGCGTTTATATAGTTTGGAGAGCGTTTGGAAAGTTTAGGAAGAGAGATCTAGGAGAGTGAGGAGAGTATGATAGGTGATAGGATGGAGCCAGTGAGGAAGAGGAGGTCTTCCCCTGTGTGGGAACACTTTGATCTGAAACCAAACCAAAACCTGTTGAGAAACTCTTGTTTCTGAATAAAAATGAATAAAAAAAATTCCCCTGTCCTGTACATCATTGTCCAAGTTACACAAGCATAATCTGTGCCCTTTTCCTAGTTCCACAAACACTTTCACTGTCCTCTGCCCGATTATGCCCTTGCCATTTTCAGAAAAACAGCTTAACATTTCATTTCATTTTATTTTATTTATTTAACAGGACAATGTACAGCCACATAATGCCAAAGGCAGAGATGCTTGTATCAGATTATACCTTGAAATCTAATTTCCATCTGTAGTCCTTTAACCTGTCATATATGATCATTTTGGGAAAATTTACACACACAGAATACATCCAAAATTTATTATACACATATGAGATAATATATGTATAGAAATTATTTGGTCATACATGTTTTGTAATTAATAGTCATTCCCAACAGACACAAAAATTCAATGTGTCACACATTGTGGTTCAGATACAGCTGCCTGTGATTACACACTTGGCCAATAGGTGGTTTCGTGCGCACATGAAGCTTCGAGAAATGAACCTTTTCTCGAACCAATTGGCTCAAGTGGTTCAATGCCTCATGAGGCTTCATCTCACCATCACTAGCCCTCGGGCCTAATAATGTTAGTAGCCTATGTATACGTATTTATCCTCCCTTAACAAAGATCAAAGAAGATCAAAGTCAGCTTTATTGTCAATTCTGCCATATGTGTTCAACATACAGTGAATCGAAATTTCGTTTCTCTTTGGCCAGGTAGTGCAAAAAGACAGTGTACAAAATACAATATAAAGACAAAACAAAAACTATCTAAGACAAAAATCTAAATCTAAAAAACTAAAATCTAAGATCTAAAGTATTGATGTCCCTTTGTATTTGCACTATTTGTACGAAATGCAAGTGCATATGTGACGTGCAATATTTAATTAAAATTAAGATATCTCAAATAAAACAAACATCCAGGGAAATGAAGAGAAGATGACGTTTTGGTAGTGCATTTGTTTTGTTCACCGGAGTGGTTGCGTGAGCGGGAATATAAACCAAACACTGCTCCGCCACAGCGCACGGTGGTGCTGTAGGATCTCATACCAAGCGCACCCCGCAGGAGCGCCGCTACAAATGGGGGAAACACATTTGGCGCGGTGAGAGTCGTGACAGAGGAGCTCCGGACACAACACACTTCATTTCTGGTTAAATAACTCCTGGTGGCGGGACCGGGGGGCAAAAACACGTTTTAGCCGCTTTCTGGCCTGTTTGGACGGTACGGTGAGGATCGTAAAGGCGTCTCTTCTCTTCGTTTGACCGTCTTTTGAGCTTGCCCCAGCGCAGGCTTAGACGGAAATACTTACAAAATGCCTCCCATTGAAAATGACAGCGGTAAAACTGAGCTCAAGACTCGAATACAGCAACTTATTGACTCCAATCAAGTGATTGTGTTTAGTAAAAGCTACTGTCCTTATTGTATCAAGGTAAGACCCTGTTCTTTTGGGGAAGGGGCCTAGTTAACCGGGTCACTACGGAAACACTCGTCCTCTTAGTGCTTACATCGGCCTGTTTTCCCAACCACTGTTTTCTAATATTTTACTATGATTTATCGATTTCATTCACGTCTTAATCTTTGAGGAGTGGGTTAAGTTTAAACGTTGATTATTGTTTGTTTGTCCAGGTAAAAGACCTTTTCAAGGAGCTCCAAGTGGATTGCAAAGTGGTAGAGTTGGATCAAATTGGTAAGAGCTGAGAAATTAGTTTAAAACTGTTGACATTACTGAAGGATGGGTTGGATTGTCAAACTCAACTTAAAATTAAAACATTTGGCCATAGTTGCCTACATGTGATCTGTACATAACATAACTTAGCGTTACAGGTCTTTCATTACATACAATTGTGGGCACATTTGTTATTTTAAACAAGTTGTATTTTGTGGCTCTCTGCAACCACATGTTTAGGTTATATTAAATGTTATTTTCTTTGCCTTTCGTGTCTCATGTGCCTTTATTTACTCAAGTACTGGGGGCAAATGAAAAATGCTGAGTCACTCCGTGAAGACTGATGCTGCCAGACACAGTTGGTTGTTTTATCTTTTCATCTGAGTGCTCTGCATACATTTTACTATTTAAAGTTATGTCACGAATTATTAATACCAAGTCCTCCCAACTGTTAAGGTCACCTTGTATTTGCAGATGCGTAGTAGTATGACAAATTTCCTCTTTTGTGCAAGTTGCAACAGTAGTGTGGTTTTTAAGGCTTAAATGTAGTGTCTAAATTTGTTCATAATTTTGACTTCTCACTTCAGTTTGGTTCTTGTTTTGTAAGTTATGGTATATTGTCCCTTTTTCAGAGGATGGGACCAACTATCAGGAAATGCTGCTAGAAATGACTGGGCAAAGAACCGTTCCTAATGTCTTTATCAACAAGACTCACCTTGGCGGCTGTGATAAAACAATGCAGGCAGGAAATCCTATTTATAACTTTTTTATCTTTTCTTGTCATCTCCTTTTGGTTTGTTTGCTGTCTTTGTGTCATCGTCTGTGGTTGTTGGATTATTTACCTTGCAAACATTTTCAGGCCCATATGGATGGCAGCTTACAACAGCTCCTCGGTCCAGAAAATCAAACGTACGACTATGACTTGATTGTGATCGGAGGAGGGTCAGGAGGACTGGCGTGTTCAAAGGTACAAAATTTTTCTCAATTGCACATTATGGACTGTTCAATGTCTACTACTTGTAAGTGTTGTGTACACATTTGCAATTTTGCCATCTTGTGGTTTTGTCTTTTTTTTGTTCTGTTCATTAGGAAGCTGCTGTGCTTGGGAAGAAGGTAATGGTACTAGATTATGTTGTCCCCACACCAAAAGGAACAACATGGGGTAAGATGCCAGGAAACTTGAGGGTTTTAGTGTCTGTTTATTATCTAATATAGTTTTCTTTTGTTCACAGGTCTTGGTGGCACATGTGTTAATGTGGGTTGCATTCCCAAAAAATTGATGCACCAAACAGCTCTGCTGGCAACGGCTATGCGAGACGCTCGTAAGTTTGGCTGGGAGTTTGATGAGACAGGTGAGGACGTAAGAGGGTGCTGTGGTATAGTTTGTGTGCTAATATGACCCATATATGCTTAAATGTATGCTTAAAAATGTAATTATTATTTTAGTGAAACACAACTGGGACACTATGAGAACTGCAGTGAACGACTACATTGGCTCATTAAACTGGGGCTACAGGGTGGCACTGAGGAACAAAAAAGTCAACTATGTCAATGCATATGCAGAGTTTGTTGAACCACACAAAATTAAGGTACTGCTAAAATGCCTAACCACAACAATAATTCATCAATAAATATCCAAGATTCTTAATGTTTATTTTAACATGTGGATTTCGTTTGAACAGACAACAAACAAGAGGGGGAAGGAGACGTTTTACACTTCTGCCAGGTTTGTTTTGGCAACTGGTGAGAGACCCCGCTATCTTGGTATCCCTGGAGACAAGGAGTATTGTATAACCAGGTGAGAGCAGTGTTGGTCTTTGAGTATGTAGTAGTTACTTTTATGATCTTGGGTTCTTGCAGAAAACTGTTCTCTCAGTTGCCCTCAAGGAATTTAATACTATTTAGTATGTTTACTTTCTATTTGACGGTCTACTGTCCATCTACTCTACAGTGATGACCTCTTCTACCTACCGTACTGCCCAGGGAAGACCCTAGTGATTGGGGCCTCCTATGTGGCACTGGAGTGTGGAGGTTTTCTGGCTGGTTTGGGCCTTGATGTTACAGTAATGGTGAGGTCCATATTGCTCAGAGGATTTGACCAAGACATGGCTAACCGTGCAGGAGATTACATGGAGGAACATGGAGTGAAGTTCCTCCGCAAATATGTCCCAATAAAGGTACGGTACTCACTTTTTCATATTTCTAAAATTTTATTTGCAATACATTAAATGCATATGAATTCAGACTGGTTTACACAAGTTCACTACACACAAGTGCTAACTTTTTTGCACAGACTGTTATTTTGGTTATTAATAATGTTCATGAATGCACATGTTGTGTAAGTGCATTACACATCTGTACAGTTATGTCACTCAAATGGTTTCTAGATGTCATCTATGCAATTATTATAATACAACAGTTCTGAAGGCTCAGCTGCATAAATAAGGTGTAGGAGTAGAAACAAATAACCCTGTTTTTACAAAGAGGGTGTCTATAAATGGAGTCCAATATACAAATCTTAATAAACTATATGGTCTATGTCTCTCTGATTTTACTCCAGAATGGCTCAGTATACATTGCAAAACTCGGTCTGCTTGCCTACTCATAAAAGTCACTGCACGCTGCTGGTATATAGTAACTACATTGATTTAAAAAATATATAAATAAATACAATTTATTTTATTATAGGAAATTAGTGGTATTGTTTATGGTTTAAGGAACTTTTGTGTTGAGCTATCTTTCTATAATGGCATCTCAGAACATTACACACTCAAACACTACACTGCTATTGTCTCATTGAAATGGCTGCACCTGTGTGTGTCAGATTGAGGAGCTGGAAGCAGGCACTCCCGGCAGGCTGAAGGTGACAGCGAAGTCTACAGAGACAGAAGAGATCATTGAAGGAGAATACAACACGGTATGCAATGACATTAACACCCTCCATATCTTTCACCAGCCATCATATAAAGCAAAAGTATCCACACTGGTATTGGGTTGGGACTGTGCCTGTTAATGAGCAAATATGACATACATTCAACACGCATGGGATAACTATTTATTTACTCTCATTCATACACCATTACACACACTGGAAGTAAGGTGCATGAAGTGAAGTACTGGTCTGTGCCATTACTACTGAACCACTACAATTTCCCTACATGCGCTTTTGTATTCCAAGTAAGCACCCAACCCTGCTTAGCTTATGAGATCAGGTAAGATCAGGCTAAACTGACCATCTAGAACCACACGCTTTGACAAGTCTTTACGAAGACAAGTGGATCTGGAGCCGCATCCTGTCTCCCCCATTTCAGAAGGCATGATTGACAGGCGGATGGTGGTCTGTTCGTGACAGAAATAAACATTGCATGTAAAAATTAGAAATTGGCAGCTATAGTTGGATCCTTTCAAGTTGAGACAAAAGATTTTCACCCTTTATTGTCTAGTTCCAGTCTCTTCTGGATTCTAACAGAATGTAGAAGGGACTGCCTGGTCAGGCAAAGATCGGGTATTCTCAAGAACTGGCACAGACGTCCACCAGCCCAAAATTTGCTCGCGCCGACCTGCGCATACTGTATTCTTCCTGGACAAGACCCTTCACTTGTTTTGCCCATGTTACCCGCACATTGATGTAGTGGATGAGTGAGTCGTTAGTGGTACAGCTGCACATTTTTTTTAATAAAGTTTACTTGCAGTTTGTTTTGCAATTTAGATTTGTGATGCATTGCGTTCAGAGGAGCATTCATTCGTTTGAGAGAAGACTCCTATGAACTGAAAACTGAGTAACTAATATAAGAATCATGCATTTCAGAACCTGCTTGTTGAGCTCAAAACTACGTGTATAAAGGGTTTTGTTCTTTGCATATGAAATAATTCTAGCCTTGCTGATTTATGTGGTATGAATAATTACTGCCTCTCAAAATGTTGCACACTGAAGTCAAGTGGAATAACTGTAGTTGTGTACAAGAAGTCTGTTTTTTTTGTTTTAATACCTAAAACAAAATAAAAAATTTCCTTAAAGGTCTTGATAGCTGTGGGTCGAGACGCATGCACTGACAAGATTGGTCTGGACAAGGCTGGGGTCAAAGTCAACTCTAAGTAAGTGCTCTTTATTGTTGCATAAGCTAAACATTGGCTATATTTACATGCATGCCAAACTCCAAAAATTTTATAATTTTTAAGTGTGCATGTAACCAGCCAAGTGTTATGTGCATGACATGGTGACTTGGCATTATACAGCTCTGTAGAGAGTATAGAAGTGTAAAGATGTGTAATGGTGGCGTGGGCCAAGTACTGAAGCTTGCACTGTTCAGATGTTTTGCATAGCTGTACCAACTGGTCATAAAGTTGGTTTTGTATAGTATAATAATCAATGCAGTGTTTATAGTTTTACGATTATTAAGGCCTTTTATTGTGGGTGACTGACTTGACTTGGAAGACTTGAGAGATTAAGACTGCTTGAGGTCAGCTTAGAAACCTTCCTGGTCATATGCTTCAGTCCCATGACCAGAGTAGTCAGTCGACCCTACAATCACAGGGTTAACAAGTGCAAGGGGGCGTTCATCAGGTTTGTATAGGAGATTTCTAGAGGCAATTTTAGTCATTATGCTCTTTGTAACCCAAAAACACTAATTTGAAGCTATTGGCCTTGTGTACAAACGACATTAAATGCTGACATGTTCTCTGGTGACGTTTTCTTCTCATTTGCAAAGTCTTTAACATATTGTCATTGACATCATCCTGCAACTCCATTTCCACAGTGCAATCTGTCAGTTATTGATTTAACTCAACTTGGCATAAGCCCCATAGAGATATCATTGGGGCTGAAAAGATAACGGATGCTGTTCCAGTGGTCAGAACTAGCCAGGTGTTATTGTGCATCGATAAACTGTTTTGGTTTTTTTTGTAAAGAAATGGAAAAATCCCAGTGAACGATGAGGAGCAGACCAATGTCCCACACATTTATGCCATTGGTGACATATTGGAGGGTAAATGGGAGCTGACTCCTGTGGCCATCCAAGCTGGGAAGCTGCTGGCACGCCGCTTGTATGGGGGATCCACACTGAAGGTACATTTACTGAAAGGAGAAGCACAGTTACTTTAATCGGGTATTATTGGAGCATATTAAGTTGGATATGATGTTGTGTTTAAAAAGCAAATATTTAACCATCTGTATTGTGCTGATAACAATAACACTGATAAGCTCAAACTTAATTCAGTGATCTGAACATACGGTTTGTATATGTAGAGTGATGTGTTCTGATTAAATAGTCTAATATTTATTTGAAAACATTTATGTACACTAAGAATAATAATTTTGCCATTGATATCCTTCTATCCAGTGTGACTATGTGAATGTCCCCACCACTGTCTTTACCCCATTGGAATACGGCTGCTGCGGACTGTCAGAGGAGAAGGCCATTGAGCTCTATGGTCAGGAAAATTTGGAGGTAATGTGGTGGATATATCGTCTTGGTTTATGAACTATTTCTGGGTGGAGCTGTTTAAGAATCAGGGGTTGGTGTGTCTTGCCTAACCACTAGTATGAGTCAGTCTATTATGAGAAATTAATTGTTTTAAACAACTTGTGTATTACTCACTCTTGTGTGACTAAAGATGTGATGGTGTTTTCATTCACTTGAGAACTGGATACCTGGTAACTTTTGTCACCTAATTGTTTGTGTCCAGATCTACCACAGTCTGTTCTGGCCTCTGGAGTTCACTGTGCCTGGAAGGGATAACAATAAATGCTATGCCAAGATCATTTGCAATAAACTAGACAATGTAAGGCTTTCTTGATTTAATTTGGACCAGGTGTTGTTTGCCCATGCCCATCCAATGTCATTCTCTCCTTTTTTTTTTTTTCCACAGGAGCGAGTAATCGGCTTTCACTACATCGGTCCAAATGCTGGAGAGGTGACCCAGGGCTTTGGTGCAGCTATGAAATGTGGAGCGACCAAAGAACAGCTGGATGTCACCATTGGTATCCACCCAACCTGTGCTGAGGTAAATTTGGCCCTGGCTCTAAATACTACATTTGGGTTTAATCCAAAGTTTGTATAAAGAAGTGGACTAAGGAGTGTGATGTCACCCATAGCATTCAGCTCCAGTCAAATAAAGTGCACAATGCTAGCAGTTATAGCCACGAATTTGGAGCTAAGCCCCTATTAGGAATAGGAATATATTTGCGTTAAAAATGGCTACCGTAAATAAAAACACCAGGATCATGTAGAATGGTTAATGCAAACATTTTAATATTTATACCAATTTCTCAATTGGAAAAAGTTGGACCCGGAACACTTCCTATTTCAACCGCAACAGCTAGTGGGTTAGCTCTGTCCATTAGTCTATGGTTTAATTCCTGGGAAAGGACCTAGTAGGCAAGGGCTTAAGACTTACTTTTTTAATATCCTAATTTGTAAACATGTGTTTTTTTTTAGGGCTGGGAATATTAACGCGTTAATCGCGATAGAGTTTTAATCGCGAACAATTTTTTTAATCTCGATCAGAGTTTGCCAGCATTTTCCGCAATTCTACCATCCATATGCAGCTCATTTGGTTGTATTAATTAAACTCATTGTCGGTTAAACGCGCTATTTTGAGTTTGCTAGTATTTTGTTCCTTCTACGCATCCCTAGGCAGCTCGAGCGGGCTTCAATCATTTATTTACAATTTCTCAAAGTAAGCACTATTACTGGTTCATTGTTACTTTTTCCTTTCTCTGCACTTTTTTGAAATAAAAAAATGGTGAGAAATATTTTGCATTGTGAGTTTAACTTTAGATTCGAACGGTCTTACTGCAAGATATCAATTTTAAACATGCAAAATAAATCGCGATTAACTATGAAATTTCTGAGATTAGTTGCGATCAAGAAAATTAATCGTTTGACAGCCCTAGTTTTTTTTATAAGCACATTTCAGCACTTTTAACAGCTTTGGCATTTCTATCGACTCCCAGCCTAACCGAACACCAGCACTACTCCCTACTGCCTGGGCAGTTCTGATGTTAATGATGTGTTCTGATCCTTTTAGATCTTTACCACAATGGAGGTGACCAAGAGCTCTGGTGGAGACATCACTCAGGCGGGCTGCTGAGGTTAAACCCTGCTTGTTTAGCTTGCTGCTCTTATGTTTGACTATTTAACTACCTCATCCACTACTAGAGCTCAGTTTCCTTGCCTCAGGTTGCTCAGTTTACATTGCAGCTTTTCTCAGGACAAACCGAGCACCATGGCCAGTTTTGACACATTGTTGTGTGTTGGCTGAGAGCTTGGAGGTAGGCATAAGAGCAGCAGCTGAACGGCGGGGTTACTTCGCTTAAGTCTTCGGGCTTCACAAGATTGCTCTTTTCAGAGGAGCACTATACATATGTGTGTATGGGAGCTGTTTGACATTCTAGCTTGTAACCCAAAATACTGTGGTGAGCTAGGATTGATGTACCACTGAAGAGGCATCTGTGTCCTAAACCCTACGTCCAATCCCCAACTTAAACACTTTTCTACCCATTAGACTTGTTTCATAGATTGCCATGTAAGCCTTATAGCCATAGGTACACATGTAAATACAAAAGAAAAAAAAAAGCTAATTATTCTGTCATTATCTGTGGAGGTTCACTGCCTTAAAGGGATAGTGCGGGTTTTTTTTTTTTTTGTTAATCTGTATGGGTTTCCTTCTAAAAGTTGCGTTCACCTGTAAAAGCCTGTTCACTTGTAAACTTCCCTTACGGCGGACCGCATCTGTCGTACATTTCCGCTAAAGGTTAACAGGCTAATACAGCTAATACAGCTAATATGCGCGCAGTGATACGAATCGAGAGCCACAATATGCAAACACAATCTACGCTGCTGGATTTTTCGTGGACAACTGTTTGGGACGCAAATATATCACCTTTCGGACAAATGTTTTGTTGTGAGAAGATTTCATGTTTCATGTTCTAGGGAAGGTACCGGACCTACTTGCGTGGGCTCCAGAAAGCGAGCCGAACCGGGATCAGCTGAGAGTGTCAGAGGTAAGTCGGTGTCAACACACGCAACTTTTTAGAAGGAAACCCATACAGATTAACATTTTTAAAAAAACGCACTATCCCTTTAAAGGTGAAGCTGCAGATTTGACCAAAGTCTTGTCAAACCAAGTGGGTGATTATTTTAGGTCTGTCTCATTATCTTGATTTAAAGATGAAGAATCTGTGCTGAATGTTTAAAAATATGTGTATATATATTTTCAAACGTTTTTACTCAAATAATTTAATGCTGCTTGATGTTCTTACTCAACTTCAGCAATATTTATGCTGCATCTATGCCTGCAGAGAACAGTATTCTGACTGCTGTCTTTGAGTGACACTGGGTCAGTGGTAAATTATACTTGTTCATGTCAAACCACTGTAGAGTTAATTCCTCCTAATAAATTTGCATCTACCCAAATATGTCTTTGACTATTTAATGTTATGGTTATTGACCATAATGCTGTCATTGTGTCCTTGGGCAAGACATTTAACCCTTGTCCCCAGTGTCTGTGTACACTTTTGAATGGGAGGTTCCTTGATGTAAAGCTCTTGAATGTAGAAAGGCGCTATATACAAATTTTTGCATTTACCAAGACGGCTACTCTAGTAATTGCCCTTTCCAAACACGCAAAATGAGAATGCAATGTAAACATGTTAAAACACAAATGCAGCTAGCGTTTAAAAAAAAAAAAAAAAAAAAGCTATTTTGCTGATTGTGTCCTTGATCCTAGGGCCCTTCATCATGCCTATTTTTATTCATTAGCTGTGTATTTGGTTTGGTATTGCAATCCAATGACAGTACATCAAACCAGTCTATTAAAGTGCCGTATCTATGGCATAATGTGGTCATCAGGTGGGGAGATCAATGGACCAGGGCTGGTGTGAAGCCTTTGTGGCACCAATTCATCTGCATGTTAAGCACAGACACCTGCACTGGCCATAACCATAACAACATGGCCTTTGAATTTTATTTAGTGCCTCAGAAATCACGTTATGATTGAGGCACTAAATCTCAGATTTATTATTTTAGGGCTTTGATGCCCACTGATACCTGTACTTTACCCACATCCACATAAAAAAAAAAAAACATGGGTGTTGCACAATACTATACTTACACTATATATATATATATATATATATATATATATATATATATTTTATATATATATAATATATATATATATATAAATAAATAAAAATTAATAAAAATATAATATTATTTTTTTTCTTCTTTTCTCCCCTGTATCCTATGTCTAATGCTATTGGGTAACTCACTAATAAACCTTTAATAATGCTAACACACAGTAGGCCTATTTACAAAAGTGCAAAACTGCAAAAGTGTATGGAGGCTTTTAATAACGGTCTGCCCGTGCCTTTTCTTTCAGTTATTGAAGGCAAGATGTTTTTGAGAGTGAGGAGAAAAACATTTAGAGTAATCTGTGCTTGACATTCCAGGAACAAACTCGAGCACAATTGCAACATTTCTACACAAGGAAATGAGAGCAATAACAAAAACCTTTCTCAAAGTACCTCCTCTTTGAAAGTGCTTGGTTCCAGTCGCTGTGTGTTCAGAGCAAAGTCACAAGTCTTCCCTGTCTCACAGTGACTTGCACACTTGTCCACTGGTCAACAAGTCCAGGGTGAAATCTGTAGTTGTGCAACCAATCTGCATTTACAATCAGTGTTTTGTAATAATGATCACAAGCGATAAATGATTAACATTTCAGGCGAAGTAGGCTATCTCCTCACTGTTCGCCTATATGAAGCAATGAGGAAGTAGTTACTAATTAAGTATATGGGTGATTCTCCAGCTACAGTCAAATTTGGCCATATTTTTCAAAAAATCCAAATTTTTAGAAATATTTTGATGTGTAGAAACATTAACTGATAGTGGTTGTAATGAAATTACATTAATAATAAATAAACAATAAAGTGATGGAATTGACTGTTGTGGAAATGACAATGTTTAGCATTTCTTTTAAAATCTCATGACATATTAGCATGCTAATCTGTTTTAGAGTTAAAAGCATAAAATATACTCAAAATACACAATATAAAATGGTATTTTCCTCATTATTTGTACATTCAATGGAAGTATGAGGTGTTTGGAAAAGATGACCTACTCTTGGTTTTGCAAAACTTGACCTTGATTTTGTTCTTGTTTCCCTTCCTTCCATGGAGCTAACACTGCTATCCTGCCATGAGCTCCTGTCACATCACAACTGATGTGGTTCAAGTCGACAAAGGTTTAAAAAAAAAAAAAGTTAAAAGTTACATTTTGTGGTGGAAATGACCGTGATCCCTAGGGACAAGTGTTTTTATGAAAAATAAATAAAAATGTATCTTTCAAGCACATGATGTTTTTCATTAAAATAAGGAATTTCTGTGCCATTTGTCAATTAAGTTACTGTTGAATCAAATTTAATTTCAGTCTTATGAGGGACAGAGAGTCCAAAACCTGGCCAAGGGACAAAGGACATAGCAAAAACACTCTATAAAACCATATTTTATCAAATAAAAATGGTAATTTATCATATTTTTTTGTAAGTTCGTCTTTGTGTCTAGTAAGTGCAACATGAATATAAAAAATGATGTTTTTCTTATTTCTGCCTGGGACACAAATTCTCACCCATATATATTCCTTAGCCGATATGCAAAAAAACAAAAAAAACGGCCTTCCAGGAGACTTTTTTTATTCACTTAATTTGCCTCTACAGCTTCTAGTACGGTCACATAGGTGTGTAGTACAATTATTCATTACACCCATCACATTTGTGTTCCAAACATCAGACAGAGCTGGCCCCTGTTGCCCTCTGGTGGTGGAGACAGGCCTGGGATCCAGAAAACACTTCAATACGAATCTGGATAAAACGGAGTGATCTCAGCAATTCACCTAACATTTTCATGGAGAAGCTGACTGTACAGAGGACTCTGGCTTGAATGAAGGTACAATGGTTTCCATCAAAATACTGAAAAGTTTAAGAATTTTTTTGATATTTTGGCTTACTTCAGTTAACCTTAGTCGAACAGTTCAAGTAATGGATAGGCCTGTATAAATAGTGCACAGTGTTAGTAAACAAACCTAGACGTGTTTAACAGCCAATAACAGTACAGTATTGGCATCTGTTGGCCTTAGGGGGGCGACCTTGTGTTAAAATTTTGAGAGATTTGTTTTCAAGTTCAAGGAACCGTATGTAAGATTATTTTAAATTGTATCAAAATTGCCTTTTTGTGTCCTTAGATACGAACATATTCAAATAAAATATCGTGTTTATTGTAGGCTAAGTTGTTTATGCTGGTTTAAAACTAAAATGCCTAAAATGTTTTTAATCGTTACTGTACCTAAACCCCAGCATCTGCAGCCAATTATAAACAGTGCTAGTGCAGCCTCTGCAGCTCAGACAGAGGAAAACTTGAATGTGTCCTCTATCAATCAATTAATCAATCAAACTTTATTTCTATAAGCACCTTCCAACAGCCAAAGCCGACCAAAGTGCAGTACAACATTAAAAACAAGATTTTTAAAAAATAAATAAATATCATACAAAAAGGACAACAAAGCACATTAAAATATCATTAAAATACCAATTAAGATAAACCATTAAAGTAAAGAAACTGTCACAGGACCATTAAGTGTTAAAAGCCATTCTAAATAAATAGGTTTTAAGTTTGGCTTTGAACAGAGGCAGGTCAGTGATGGAGCGTAACTCAGGGGGCAGAGAGTTCCAGAGTTTTGGACCGGCCACTGCAAAAGAACGATCACCCCACTCCAGGACCGGGGGACCTCCAGCAGATGCAGCAGATCCTCTGCTGCTCCAGGCACAGTGGCAGCGCAGGTTAAATTATGATTGCCTTTAAAAAAAAGTTATAACCTGTTGTTCAGTCAAGCTTCTGTTCCTTATCTGTTCCAAGAAGTTTAGAGTTTTTCCCTCTTGAGTTTGGACTTTGGATTTTTGGCACTGGAGTTTGGCTCAGTAGCAGGGACGTGCACAGGAATTTTGAGGGGCAGTTGCTCTGACCTGAAGAAAGGGCAAACCAACCTCCAATCACAGGCTATATGAAGCGTCTGGAGGAGGCTTGTGGCTGCTCCTCTTAAATGTCTTAAATGTAATGTATTTATGAAAAATTGCCAGTAGTAGGCTAAAATATCAGTCTGATTAATTAATCAATTAGCCTACACAGTTGTTGCCTCCCTGAAGGTTTTCTCTCTCTCCTGCAACCGCCTCTTTTCCATGGGCATCACTTAACATAACACACATTACCCAAAATATTGATAAGATTTAGTCATTCACATGATTTCTTTCATTTTGAATGAAAGAAATCATGTGATGCATTACTTCCATCATTCATTCTGCTTGCTAAAACAAAAAGTTAGAAACTGCAGACATGTAGCTTAGTTTGCCTACCACGGGTTGCTTGTCTGCAGGCTAGCTAGCTGTCTGATTATTTAGGCTAAACGTGGCAAACTGAACATGTATTTATGAACATTTTTTATTAAATTCATAAATCTTCATGGTGGTCACTTGTTATACATCTCAATCTCACCTTTTACGGCAACGTCAAGACAACCGCGACAATCTCCACATGCAGGCTCGGGTCAGGAGCCAGTCGCGTGTATCAGCAGCGGGCACTGATCCCACGGCCCCGGGAAGCGGCGAAGCGGTGAAGTCTGGACGGGAGGCGCCGGGGCAGCGTGCCACCGTCGCCTTGAGCATTCCCTGGCCGACCCATAGCACCGCCGCAGAGGAAGTGCGCTCGGCGGGGGCCAGCAACATCCGGGGAGAGGTCCCGCGACGGGATCCTCCCGCACCGGGCGGCCATCCCTTGCCCACTGAGTTGAATCCCCCGGGCGGACCGCGCAGACCCCACCCGTTTACCTAAACTGTTTCACATTATTATTATTATTATTATTATTATTATTATTATTATTATTATTATTATGATTATTATTATGATTATTATTATTATTATTATTATTATTATTATTATTATTATTATTATTATTATTAATACTTATTTTTATTTATTTATTTTTTTTTTTTTCCGACTTGGAAGGGCAATGTCAGTCCAGGAGGGCACAGGGGAGTTGGGCATGTCCCTGCTCAGTAGGTTGTGTAGGTTTACTCCTGTTATTGAATTTTACCCCCGTTGCACTGTTGTTTACTACTGTTATTGCACATTTACTACTGGAATTTTAGTACTGTTGTTTACTCCTGTTACTGCACTAGAATTACTACTGTTGCACATTTATTTTTATTTTATCTTAACTCCTATGCACATTCTACTGCACATGACCAAGTCACTGCTGTATCTTCCATTGCACATTTTTGATGCACACTGCACACTTTGGAAATCTGTATATAGTATAGTTTATTTATTATGTTGCACTGTTTTAAGATTTTAGATCGTAGACTTTAGTTTTAACTTTAGATCTCTGTCTTAGATAGTTTTTTGTTGTGTTTTGTCTTCATATTGTATTTTGTACACTGTCTTTTTGCACTACCTGGCCAGAGAGAAACAAAATTTCGATTCACTGTATGTTGAACACATATGGCAGAATTGACAATAAAGCTGACTTTGAACTTTGAACTTGAACTTGTGTTGGTCCCAAAAAAGATGACTGCACTGGAATCATTTTTCCTGGGTGACATCTTACGATATCTCAGGGATTGGGTGTGCTCTTCACTTGTACGCAACAATAAATAATTTCTGGCATGTGTTTGACACACTTTTTTGTTTAATTGTTTCCAGTCCATCAGTTTTATTGAGAGCTGTAAACAACTGTATAATTCTGAGTAGTTATATATATATATATATATATATATATATATATATATATATATACATACATACATACATACATAAAGTGGTACCTCACCTTACGAAAGACCCAACAAACGAAAATTCCAAGTTACGAAACACCTTCACGTTAAATTTTGGTCTCTAGATACGAAAGAAAATTCAAGTTACGAAACGCGAAATCTCAAAAATTCAAATAATGTGTGCTCAGATGCGCGCTCAGCCACACACATACGCTTTTCTCAGACTGGATTTAAACTTTTCTCACATTTGTCTCTGTTTAAAGACTCAAACTTTCATAGATTTTCAACAAAATGTATTAATAGTGAAGCGTGGGGGGAAGGGGGAAGGGGGAGAAGTGTGCGCGGGGACACGTGTGTGATAGCGCAGCATGACCCGGCGCGGGGCTCCGAGCACAAGACCCGTGCTCAAACCGTGCCTCCTCTAAAACAAGATTAAACCAGGTCTGAACCAGGTCTAAACCAGGTCTAAACCAGGATTAAGCCACCGCGGCTCTCACCTGCGTTCGTTCATGCGCTCGGACTGCGTGCGGTCCCCTCCTTGCTGCGGTCCCCTCCTCGCTGCTCGCCTCAGCTGTGACTCATGAGAAACCAGGAAATAGAACCGCACGCAGCGCTTTAATCCACCTGGCCTAGTCCTGGTTTAGTCCAGGTTTAGTCCTGGTCCAGTCCAGGTATAGACCTTGTTTAGACCTGGTTTAGTTCACGTTTAGTCCTGGGGCTACAGTCTCTTAGCCAATCCTGAAACTCACAGGGAGATGTGGTCCCGCCCTCTGGTCCTAGTCAGGACACGTGCTGCTGAATTCTGTAATAATTGCAAACCTGAAATCCTCTTTTTGGGAAGACCAGAGAGCAGGGCATTACAGTAGTCTATTCGACTGGTGATAAAAGCATCAGTGTCTCCGTGTTGGCCCAAGTCAGGACACGTGCTGCTGAATTCTGTAATAATTGCAAACCTGAAATCCTCTTTTTGGGAAGACCAGAGAGCAGGGCATTACAGTAGTCTATTCGACTGGTGATAAAAGCATCAGTGTCTCCGTGTTGGCCCAAGTCAGGACACGTGCTGCTGAATTCTGTAATAATTGCAAACCTGAAATCCTCTTTTTGGGAAGACCAGAGAGCAGGGCATTACAGTAGTCTATTCGACTGGTGATAAAAGCATCAGTGTCTCCGTGTTGGCCCAAGAGACTGGGCGGACTCTGGCTATGTTTTTTAGGTGATAGAAACCTATTTTTGTGATGTTCTTGATGTGTGGGATAAAAGTCATCTCAGAGTCAAAAATGACACCAAGGTTTTTCAGTTGAGGAGATCGGTTAAAAAACTGTGCATGTAGTTTGGGTAAAAGTTTCTCTCTCTGAGCCTCAGGACTGATGACTAAAACCTCAGTTTTGTCCTGGTTAAGCTGGAGAAAGTTTTCTGCCATCCAGGATTTGATATCTAGAATGCAATTAAAAAGAGCATCCATTGGCCTGGTGTCATCTGGAGACATGGAGATGTAAAGCTGCATATCATCTGCATACCTCTGGAAGTTGATGAGGGAGCATGAACAGTACAAGTTAAAAAGCACAGGGCCTAAAATGGAACCCTGGGGCACAACACATGTGATTTCATGGACCTTGGAGGAGCAAGTGTCCACACTTACCATAAATGTTCTATCTGTGAACAAAAGTCCTATAGCCATTACTACTTGCATTTTATATGCAAATCTAAAGTGAAAAAACAACCAAATTATTTTATATAAAATGTGAATCAATCAGAATGGGGCAGGTGAAATTCACATGAATAATGGGGGCTGTGACGTTACAGTTTGTGGGAGTGTTGGTTGTCATATGTCACACAAATTCCATTTAATTGTCACTATTTTGATTTGTCACATTGCCAACATAAAGATGTGTGTGACCTAAAAAGGTTGGATTCATATGATGTATATTATGAAATTTGAAAAATCTTGATAATAATTTTGCTAAAATTGTAGAAACAAACAACGCACAGTGTATGGAAAAAGAATCTACAACTCTTTGTTACTTTAGCACAGTGAATGTGAACCATAGAGACAGGTTACTCTGTACAGAAAAAGTCAGGCCCTGAGATCGAAAAGTTGAAGTTTTTCTTGCATGATTGTTAGCCTGTGTTGTTCGCAATTAAGTACTAATGTAACTCTATTGCAACACTTCATTTCCCCATTGTGAAGACAATACAGGACATACTCTAAATTTGCAGATTTTATTCCTAAAAGTTCCCGAAATCAGTGTTGGCTGTGTTTGTTTTCACAGTATGCAGTTAGCAGCACACAGTGACCTTTGTCCAGGTATGAGCTGCTCTGATTGGCTGACCTGTGTGGGAATGTGCACTGACCCCTGAAGCTGACAGTTACCCATCATGCCCCTGTCAGACAGTAAACAGTGACAGGCTTCACACTGTGTTGCCATGAAATGTGGAGTTTGATCAGCCTCGTGCCGCCGAACCTGCTCTGACTTCTCTCAGGCTCTCATCCATTCAAGAATGTGGGGAAGTCAAAGGTCAAAGGCCACACAGTTGGCAGTCTTCCTTTTTGCTCTAATTAGCTAAGCAGGGGCGAGTGTGCTAAAATAGTGCATGTGCAGGCTCCTGACTGTGGACCCCCTCTCGTTCTGACAGTTTAGCTTAGAAGCAGCCTATCACATGTCAGCTTATGTGCAGTCATGTGCTCCTCTTGCACCCTCATTGGCATGCTGTAACAAGACACTTTGACCAAAACTATAGCTACTGCTCACAGTGAGAGGCAGGCCCCAGTCTACAGGGGTGCAAAAGGGTGTCAATTAAAAGTGTTCATTCTCATTCACCCTCATTTCAGGTGCCTAAATAATAATGCTTATTATGTTTGCACCCCTTTGAAACTCAGCTGGTGTTCTGGACAGACATGGGACCAAGTCACACATGTGCAAGTCTCAAGTAAGTCTCAAGTCTTCACCTTCAAGTCCCAAGTAAGTCCCAAGTATTTTTTTCTTGGGCAAGTCAAGTCAAGTCAAGTCACAGGCTATGTCAAGTCAAGTCAAGTCCTGTAATAGGTCAAGTCAAGTCCAAGTCAAGTCACCTTTGGCGTATTGTTGTAATTTTAGCTGCAGAATCTGATCTTAATAAAGTGAAAGGCAATATATAAGAAAGTGTAAGTAATCATCACTGGCTAATGTGCCCAACCTGTTATCAAATATTTGTATTGTAAATACTCATGTTCAGTAAAATACATCGTAGACTCAAACAAAACAGTGATAATGTAATTATTGGTTATTTATTGGTAACCCAACATGGGACCCAAACATGAAACGCAAAGCTGAAAACTATGGCTAAATCTCGGATTACAGGCCACTTTTGCTTCAAACGAAATCTTACATTAAGACATCGGGCTTCTATGATTTGAAAAGTGCTAAAGTTTGTGTTATTTGGAGACCGCAAAGTAATGCCCCGAGTACTCAGGCTAACGGATACGCTACAACATAACTTTCACCAAACAGCTCCAAATGACACGAACGTGATATGGGTGAGTCAAACGACTTGTTTTATTACCGAAAGAAGGCTCAGATTGTAAAATAACGTTACTTTTCCTTTAAACTTTGTTACACTCCCTAACTCACTCTGTCCCACACACACTTTCTAACACACACACACACACACAGAGAATATCCACAAGTAGCTATCCTTTTACAAAGTAAAAATAACAGCTAAAACAAATACTAACTTACAGTAAATTAAACTGTCACATTTCTTTGCTCTTTTCTTTGCACATTTCTCTCTCACGCTTTCTGTCACTCACACTCACACAGTATATCCATAAGTCATTCCCCTTTTGTGAGGAAACAAATAATAGCTAAAACAAATAGCTTATTAATATTAAACTGTGTTACATTTCTCCTCTCACACACACACACACACACACACCACTCCTCGCGTGCGTAATGGGTCAGGCGCGCTCCTCGAGAGCTCGTGTATTTAGACTACACCTTTGTAAGAGACTGACTAAGAGTAAAAAGTGATGAGAGTTTTGTTTATTATTATTATTTGAACGTAGACCCTCGGTCAAGTGATCTCCTGCATACCACAAAACCAAACCAACAACTGATCTGAGACAAGAGACACTAACGCCACAGCCCTCCACCACAAGCGCAAACACAGCGCAACTCTCACATCTGAGGGGACGAAACCAGGACTGGACCAGGTCTAGACCTGGACTAAACCGGGATTAAACCACCACGGGCCACTCTTTGCTGATTTTGTGCGGCTGGTTTGTGGCTGGGGCTGAGAGTACGCGGTCTGGGCGCCGCGGATCGTTTTCGTGCTCGCAGCCCCGGTGTACGCGCGGCCTCGTGCCGGTGGTGGTGCACGTGGTGCACGCGTTGTGTCCCAGGACATGGCAGTGCCGTTGAATGAGCACGAAAACATTATGTGACCACGCAAGTCATTCAAGTCATCGTGTCTCAAGTCAAGTCAAGTCCCGAGTCCTAGACTTCCAAGTCCGAGTCAAGTCTCAAGTATTTCATTTTTTGTCGAGTCAAGTCACAAGTCATAAAAACAGCGACTCGAGTCGACTCGAGTCCAAGTCACTAAGTCTCAAGTCCCCATGTCTGGTTCTGGAGCAGGGGTTTCCAAACGTTTTTCATCAAGGGCCACATATTAAAACACAGACCAATGTGAGGGCTGATCTAGGGTCATAGACTGGTGGTCAAAACAGTGAGTAATTCAAATATGTGCATTTAGAACAGGTTTGTATGACCCATGAGGCCTTTGTTGATGCTTAGACCCTCAAAAGAACACTAAATTTGCTTGATCAAGGTAGATTTCAAAAACATGCAGTAAGTACTACTAATTGCACTTGCACTATGGGGCAATTCTAAAGAGTAAGCATCAGGGGACAGTGCCTGAATCGCTGTGCAGGACTGATGAAACTTGAACCATATAATCCCTTTCTTTCTCTGCTGCTGAAACTCTCATTCATGCATTCATTACCTCTCGAATCGACTACTGCAATAGCCTTCTCTATGGTCTACCCTCCAAAACTCCCAACAAACTCCAATACATCCAAAACTCTGCTGCCCGCCTCCTCACCCACTTCCGCTCCCAAGACCACATCACTCCTGCCCTTCAAAATCTCTACTGGCTCCCAATTCCTCAGCACATCCAATTCAAAGTCCTCCTCATGTCCCACAAAGCCCTCCATAACCTGGCCCCATCATACCTCTCTGACCTCCTGCACCGCCACACCCCATCCCGCTCCCTCCGTTCCTCCGACGCCAACCTCCTGTCCCTCCCCTACAGGACCAAGCTCCGAACCTGGGGTGACAGAGTTTTCTCCATTGCTGCCCCCACCCTCTGGAACTCACTCCCACGACCTATCCGTGACTGGTCTGACCTCCCCACCTTCAAAAAACTGCTCAAGACTCACCTTTTTAGAACTGCTTTTAATGTTTCTTAAAGGGACAGTGTGTAAGATTTTTACCTGTTAATTACCGAAATTGAAGTTACCCATTCAAAAATACATTGTTTTCCAAGCCTTTTCACTTCCATCATGAAATCAAAGTATTCTTTTGGACTTAGATATAGTCACATAAAAGGGGGATCTTCCCCATGCAGAGGCAGCCATTTTGAATACGAGAGCCGCAGAAGGACATTTGGGCTCCGCCTTCGCCTTCAGCAAGGCTCGTGGTTTTGGGTAAACAACGACAAGCATGTTGCCGGATCACACGTCGTAATGGATCTAACACGTGTTTTGGACTAAATTGTTTTACTGGATTTTATTCGCTGGATCCTTACGGACAGATTGAGACCAAGCTTATGGTGAAATGCTGAGTTTGACCTGGGCAGAGCCTTCAAAGGTAAGCTTTGTGCTTTTCCGTTTTGTGCTTTTCCGTATAAAAGCCCCATGTGCTCGGGGAGTGATTGTTGTGCCGGGAAATGAATTGCATAGTCAAAAAGAGGAGACTGTAAGGTTTCATTTGATGTGTAGATTGTCATGGTACATGATCGGGAATGTGTGTTTTCATGCGGAAAAAAAAGTGAACGGGACCGCGTTTTATGTATACAGTAGTGGCGCGCGGTTCTTGCGCCGGTACACGAGCTGTCCGCGCTACGGCGAGCCCGGGTGACCCTCGAGGTCTGCTGTAGCTAAAACAGGAAGTGCAATAGCGACTATCCACCTATGCGCCACGAATCCTACACACTGGGGCTTTAAAGATCCCATGACATGGTACTTCTTGATGCTTTTATATGGCGCCTTAATGGTTCCCTAATACTGTAAATGAATCCTTCTTCAAAATCAAGACTCAGTGCATGAGATAGCCTCATGAACACAGCCAGAGTCATAAATATCTCTCTGAAACACTTTATTATGGGCGTTGTTGCTTGAATGCAGGAAGATATGAGACGAGTTGCATTAAAAAAACACATTTCCACAGAAAATAAAATTAAACCACTGCTGTTTCAGAGGTTCGGAGGCTCGGATAAAGGACATCCGAGGCTGAAAACACTCTCACGTGCCTCCAGGCAAATAAAAAAACGCCTCTCGCATTGCGTAGCTCGTTTGCGGTCCAAACTCTCTTCCAGAGACGGTGGACAGACATCCAGATGGGGGGTGGAACTGCATTTGCATTTTTCCCTGAGTGTGACGTCAGAAATTTCCCTTGTTGAGAATCGCCCGTTTGGGCTGTCTTTTTTTCAAACGCGGAAAAGGATCGCAAATGCTCAGTTTACACATTTTGCAACTTTTAGCCATGGGGGGGCCTAAACAGGGTAGGGGAGCTCACATTAAAGGAAAAGTAACGTTTTTTTTTACAATCTGAGCCTTCTTTCGGCAATAAAACAAGTAGTTTTACTCACCCATAGCAGTTTGGTGTCATTTTGAGCAGTTTTGTAGAAGTTATGTTGTAGCGTATCCGTTAACTTGAGTTCTCGGGGCATTACTTTGCGGTC
This sequence comes from Paratrypauchen microcephalus, assembly GCA_036785185.1. Lineage (NCBI taxonomy): Eukaryota > Metazoa > Chordata > Actinopteri > Gobiiformes > Gobiidae > Paratrypauchen > Paratrypauchen microcephalus. Next base: position 8,821,581 of record JAVJIX010000005.1, read on the forward strand.
TCCAAATAACACAAACTTTAGCACTTTTCAAATCATAGAAACCCGATATCTTAATCTACGATTTCGTTTGAAGCAAAAGTGGCCTGTAATACGAGATTTAGCCATAGTTTCGAGTAGATGAGGAGGCCAGTGCACATGCGCGGACTGTGCTCTCAGCTCCCGGGACCCAAACATGAAACGCAAAGCTGTAAACTATGGATAAATCTCGGATTACAGGCCACTTTTGCTTCAAACGCAATCGTAGACTAAGATATCGGGCTTCTATGATTTGAAAAGTGCTAAAGTTTGTGCTACTTGGAGCCCGCACGGGGCATATTACATGCTTGGGGAATATATTATATGCTCCGAGCTATGGTTAGAAGTCGCGCTAGGCTAACCGCAAATCTAAAACATCTCTGGAAGTATTCCATATGACACCAAAGTGCTATGGGTGAGTAAAACAACTTGTTTTATTACCGAAAGAAGGCTCAGATTGTAAAAAAAAAACGTTACTTTTCCTTTAAAGTCTATTAGTCTGTCATGACTTTTCAGTTTATTGAGGGGTGGAAAGTGTGAAATTAAGTGTACTGGATACATGTATATTTCTTGAGTTCATTTCATGTGTCATGTCCACAGACTGTATACATACTGTATATTCTTATACAGTCTGTGTTCCTGCTGGTTTTATTTTGATAAGCGGACGCTGTGTGTGTTCACTTCCAGCTCGACTCTCTTGGAATAGGCACATCAGTGAATCCAGCTGAACTGTGAGAGGCTGGGAAAGGGTTAAAGAGCTCAGCTGCCTCAGTCCTGGGAGCCGCTGCTCAGGCTGAACCCCCCCCCTTTACACAAACACACTGATTTCTGCTCGGTCTTCTCTTAGAAATGCTGCCTCTGCCTCTTTCCCTTAGCCATCGCACGGACTATATTCGGTAACGCAGAGATCCCGGCCGCACGGAGCTCCGTACGCGCGCCGTCCTTCCCCCGTCAGTGCGCGGTCAGAGTCCTCCAGACTGGACATGCCAGGATGTACGGGTCGATGAGAAGCAGCGGAGGAGGCGATCAGCGAGCAGGCTCCAGGCTTTTATCCGTGATAAAGTAAACTGAAACCGTCTTTTCGCATGAAACAGGAGAAGGTTCGGGCTCGGCTTCCTCCACTGGTTTCCAAAGACTCACCATGAGAAAACCCAAAGTGATCCGGACAATTTTTGCTTTGAGCCTGGGGTGTTTTGTTATGGTTATCGTCTATTTTAACAGCAGTCTCAAACCAGGTGAGTGTTAAGGCTTTAGTTTACAGCTACCCATGTCAATGCGTTTTACTAAATAAACCACCAATAAGAACAGTGGGCCCGGATCAGACCACTAGGTAACTCACCATTGTGCACAAGGCAAGGCAAGCCTACCTCAAAACCTTTGTCTCCCCTCTGGTGTTGAACAGATGCAGTGACCTCTCCTTTTACCTGCCCCAAGAACTCTATGAAAAATGACTACTCATGATTTACTACATACTTTACCTTGCCCTAATGTGTGTCAGTTTGCTTTGTAGATCAACTAGACAATTATATTATTATTATTATTATATTGAATGCAAGATACTAGCTTCTTGTATGCTGCACACTAAATTGATCTTTAAAGTTTTGTGTGTGTGTGCTTGCTTTATTTTTTTCATTGTCCATTTCACTCAGTCCTATCCCTTAAAGTAATTCTCACAGTTATCACATCAGGAACTATTTCATCACTAAGCCCATTACAGCCATGTTTCCGGTCTGTGCTACGTGGAGAAGCTGCAGCTGGTCCGAAGGGCTGGCTCAGTAAAGATCTGTTTCCAGCTCTACCACATACAATGGTCTCTTTCAGCTTCACTTACTGCCATATGATGGAGCAGAGGAATCTTAAATAGTATCCTCTGAATGTCATTAAGGCAGGTTTTCTCTTCACTGGGGTATAAATGTATAAAAATATGCATGCCATGGGAGGAGTATCTGTGATTCTTTTTCCGTGCTCCTTCAGTTTTAGTGGGCGCAGCAGGAAGAGCACAGGTGTAATGAATGTCGGTGTAGAACATTCCCCGGGGAACAAAAGACTCTTTGATGGGCCCTCTTTAAAATTTAGTGGCTACACCTGTGCACTGTCTGTAGGTCCGAAGCCTATTTCCTGCAGCTATCTGTATACTGTACTTTGACAAACACATAGGAACGAGTTATGCTGATATCTTTTTAACATTATTGAAGTTCAGCTCAGTGTTCCCTTATGTCCCCTGTGTCCTCCTGTGTGCTCAGACTGTCTGCTCTCAGTATCACCGTGGCAGCTGCATGGCTTGAATTGTCGGCAATCAGCCCTGCTCATGTTGAACTGTACCTGGGCTGCCCTGTTTCTCTGTGTTTCTGTGTCTGTTCATTGTTTTAGTGGACAGAAATGTGACCGAAGGGGTACAATTTGGGAACCGCATGACCGCAAACCTTAAGACTTGGAGAATGAGAAACTTCGTCATGTGAGAGGAGCTCGGGGTAAAGTCACTGCTCCTTCACATTGCGAAAAGCCAGCTAGCTCGACGTGATGCTGTACAGTTAACATTTTAGCTTACTGTCTACATTAAAGATACCATCCATAATTAAACTGGCATTCTCACATGTCACCACTAGATCCTATCTACATTACTGCAGCCTGATAATGTGCCAGCTTTGGCCTGCCAGAAGAAAGCCTGAGAGCATAGGTGAGCTGGAACGCCAGGTGTGGGGAGGGGTAAACAGGTTTCACATCTGCCGTCAAATTACGTTATGGTAGCTTTAAGGAATGTATATTAAGCTGAGTGATGCAGGCCTCTTTAAAGGAACACTACAGGCTCATGTTCCTCTGCTAGTGTAGTGCAGTCTGAAAGATCATTTATGTCAATTTGAGATTTGATTTTGACTAAACCAATACATGGTCCGATTTAATAATATCTCATCTAAATATTGTGCACTTTATGAGAACCTTGCCAGCTGGAATGGATCAGGCACTTTTTTCCAAAAACTAACTGTCATGGGAGTAGAAAGCGATGAGTCACAACATTATGTTATCATTCTGGAAACTTTGAGTCTAGGTGGTTACTGTTTCCAGTGATTTCTAGACAGTGAGACAACCTGGTGAGCAGAGGTTAACATGAGTCAACCCCTTCCACAGGAGCTCAACTAAAGATCGGATATCAGTCTGTCCAGAATATCCTCTTTTTTTTCCCTCATTACTTTCTATGGTGACTAGAACATTAAACTGTGGGATCTCATAATGCCTGAAAACTTTGATTGGTTTTCCATATGCTTCGACTTTAGATGACGCCCACTTTTGGTCTTTGGCTATCTGTGCTTAAGGTCATACTTCTTTAAAAAAAATCTATGGAGCGGAGCCTCAGCTGTAAAACAGAGCAGTGCCTTCTTGGCCACGTAATCTAAATTGTTGTTCTGTTGTTAAATTGTTCTTCTCATTATAGCTTGTCAGTGGAATCTGAATTTTATATTTTTAGATTATTAAACATTGTCCATAGAAAAAGTCCTAATGACTTCACGGATTGTTGTTGTGGCTAAAATTAGCAGTTCTTGCAGATGTGTTTTTCTTGACAATTTTAAATATTTTCCTATTTTGTCCTTTTACATTTTCATTATTATTTAGTTATTATTATTAAGTATGTATACAGTACGCAAAACTTTGAAACTATGACAAATAATGTGGTGCTGTATCTTGATGTGTCTGTTCAAATCATAAGAGTGTGCTTTAGATTTACAGAGGGAGATGCAGATGCTGACACATGTTGGCGCACGTCAGGGAGCAGCACATGTTTTCTTGTTCAAATGCAAAATTTTTAATGACTTGAAGGTCACAAAAGCCAGTGGTTGATTTGATCCCATTTCCTCTAAAAAGGTTCCCTTCTCATACCTTTCCTGTCTGGGCTTGACTGGCCATGAAAGTCATGAAGAATTACGACTGGACGTTTACTGTGACACCTGCAGCACACGCCGCTCATTTGTGCTCGCCCCAAGACATCATTTGTGCAGTGAGAGTGCAGTGCTTAAAGTCTATACACAAAGGCCATACACACTATATGAATGCACTTTTCTTTTTGTTTTTACTATTGGCTCCATGCTTTTGGGAGTTCAGTCGTGCCAGTTCAGTGCTGATGGTGATTGGTGTTAGCAGCTAGAGGCATCCCTGCTGTGGGGGGCAGCTGCACCTAACTGCTCTGTGACAGGACACCCTTATTTAACGACCCCAGGGTGTTATATTTTAATTTACCCTTGTGGTCATAACTCAGGCCCAGTCAGGGCTGCAAAGATTAATACTGATTTGTCACTAAATAATCATAGCTGTATTTGATTGTATCGTAATCAATATCTAGACTAAACAGACGTGAAAGACCCTGTAACAAAGACAGTGGTATTTTTTAAAGCTAAATGTACAAAAAGTGTAAACAATTTATGATTTACATCAATAATACACTTTTTTACTAAAAGTAGCTCAGGGCGGCAATAGCTCAGCTGGAGTCTTTTTCCACTGATCAGATGGTTGCCGTTCGAATCATAAATATCATTGAGAGAGCGGTCAGATCCACTGACACGGTTCCAGGTGAACGCTGTTGTTGTGTCCTTGGGCAAGACACTTAACCCACCTCATCCCCAATGTCTGTGTACACTGGTGTGTGAATGTGTGTGTGAATGGGTGGGTGGTTCCTTGATTTAAAGTGCTTGAAGGTGTAAAACCTCTTTATAAAATTACCATTTCCTGTAAACTGAATTGGCATTACATGAGAAAAAATGCAAGCTAAGGAAGTCAGATTTGCTTTTCCTTTAGTTGATAAATCTTAGACCTGAGATCATTTTCACCTGTGTCTTACTACACTTACTTCTAGAATGCATTTTCACATTCTTTTTTGTGAGCTCCTGGGCAGCGGTGAATGGGATGAACTGTACCTTGTGTGGTTTGTATTATCCATGAGACACCTTCTGCAAAAAAGATGGGCTTTTATTGAGGATTATATTTATATGTTTACATTTTGTTTAGATATTTAGGATTCGATTATTAAGTTGATGGTGTCTTAGGCCCAACAGACGAGAATGCACTGATTGAGAATATCTGGTGTTTTGAATCGTGACTTTACACTCTATTTTGTCATATGAAGATGATGTTTACTTGTAATATTCTAGTCTTGTGAGTGCAGTCAGATGCATGGTCAGATCATGAGGAAAATAAGAACCAAACATGTCAACTTATTTATCAAGTGTGCAACAGATGTCTTATAGGTGACTATCCAATTTTGTGGTCTATAAAAAGACAACCTGACAAGGAAATGAGCGATACGGTCCAAAAACTGAATGGTGATCTGTGCTCAGAAAGGAGAGATGTGAGAGAGGATGATGATGAAGGATGATAAATGAATGAATTGATTGAGTATATCACAAAGTCAATATACATTACATAATATATTACACGTATACATGTACGTGTAGGCATATTAATTAGCCTCTTGGCTAATTCTGGTACATTTACAGATATGTTAATTAATGTACACTGTCCCTGTCAAATAAACCAATAAATAAAATAAAATAAAATATATTTACTTATGTAAAGAAATTATATCTCAAAGGGTTATGGGAAGAAGTGTCAACTTTTTAAATCCCACCCCTTACAGTCACTTAAACATTAATATTGTCCGGTTTCCTCTGAACCATCTTCGTCACATTTATCTGGTGTTACTATACAACTTATATTTACAATGTTCATAGATAAGGTATTTATAATAATTTAATATACTATCCATTACAACATTGCATCACTATAACGACTCAGAATACTAGATTTGTATAATTTTTTTAAACTGCTTAAAGTTTGAACAGTGTTTTAGTTCATCACTCAGGCTGTTCCATATTTTCACCCCACAGACCGATATACAAAAACTCTTCCTTGTGGTCAGTGCTAGAGCATGTTTATATATTGCTGTTCCTCTTAGGTTATACCCTACTTCTCTTTCTGTAAATACATTTTGAATATTTACTGGTAGTTGATGATTTCTTGATTTAAACATAATAAATCCTGACAAATATTCTACTAAATCGGGAAATTTTAAGAGTTTTGATTCTAAAAATAAGATGTTGGTGTTCTCCCTAATCCTAATAGCACGTTTTTGTAATACAGTGGTACCTCACCTTACAAAATTAATTCGTTCCAGAAGTGGTTTCGTAACGTGAAAAATTCGTAAGTTGAGTAGCTATTTCAATGGAAAAAGCCTGATTCGTTCCAAGGTTTTTTTTAAATAGTGTAACATTTTTTTTATAGTGTAACGTTGTGTTCCTGACGGGCTAAGAGACTAGACCAGGACTAAAAGAACGTGGAATAAACCAGGTCTGGCCAGAACTAAACCTGGATTGGACCTGTTATTATTATAACATGGCAGTGCCGTTGGACGAGCGCGTTGCTCGTGTCTGCGCACCTTTAAGAGGCCGAGAAAGACGCTCTTTCAGCGGGAATAAGAGCGGGGCGGGCTCTGCTTCAATCTGACCTCCAGAGCCGGGGCCGCTCTATCGGCGGGCAAGACCGCGGGTCTCGCTCGGGGTGGGCTCTGGTTCTATCTGACTTCCAGAGCGTGGTCTCACACTGAGCTGTGAGCCGCGCGGGCGGGCCGAGCCCGAGGAGGAGGCACGCGGCGTCGCAGCTCAATCCCGCAGCCCCGGTGTAGCGCGGCCTTGTGCCGTATGGACGTTTTAATCCTTCGATGTCGGCTCTTCCTATCATTGTGAAGCAGAATTCACCAAGCGTTGGATTGTTCACTCACTAAGGGAACGTGAGCGGGGTTTAGACCGTCGTGAGACAGGTGAGTTTTACCCTACTGTGGTGTTGTGTCTCCGCTCCCATTGCACGTTCGGCGGCGCTATATTGAGCCGTGTCCCCCCCAACACATTCCATTGAAAATCTATGAAAGTTCGAGTGTTTAAACGAGAGAGAAATGCGAGAAAAAAGTGTAGAATGTGTGTGGTGAGGCATTTACAGCCCTAAAACATGTAGAACAATTGCCAAATACAAAGTTGTCTTACCTCGTGGACCTCTCCCACCGCGGGCCACCTCTGGAACCTAACCCCGTGTGTGTTGATAAAGTGTATTTACGTTTCGGGGCGTGCATCTGAGCGCGCATTAATTGAATTTTTGAGATTTGTTGTTTTTAAAGTGCTTTACAAATAAAGTTGGATTGGATTGGATTGAATTGGAGATTTCGCGTTTCGTAATTTGAAATTTCATTCGTATCTAGAGACCAAAATTTGACGTGAAGGCGTTTCGTAACTTGAAATTTTCGTTTGTTGGGTCATTCGTAAGGTGAGGTACCACTGTATTGTTAAAGAATGTATGTTGGTTTTATAATTATTTCCCCAAACTTCTGCACAATAGCTTAAGTAAGGGTAAATGAGGGAAAAGTATAGTTGCTGAAGAGACTTTTTATGTAGCTCTTGTTTTGCTTTGGCCAGTACTGCAATGGTCCTGGATAATTTGGATTGGATATATTTAATATGTGATTTCCAGTTTAGTTTTTCATCAATTATTACCCACAGGAATTTACTTTCAATGTTTATCCCTTCTATCATGACCTTTATTTATGTGTTAACCTATCTGTTTCCAAATAGAATTAAATTTGTTTTACTTAAATTTAGATGATTTGTTCCTGTTTGATAAAGATACAGTAATTTGAGAGTTTAATGCATTTTGTGTTTTTTCTGTATGCACTTGTGTTTTTTCTGTATGCACTTAAACACTCAAAGTGGTCTAAAAGAAAACAAGTTGTAACTTTTAATCAAGGTTTTGGTTTTTTTGGACACCATATGGATGTTAACAACACTGTGGTCAGATGTTGAGATGATTTATTGACGCCATATGTATGTTGTTTAACTTTAGGAGATAGATTTTAGGTTTAGATAGATTTGATAGATTTTTAAGTTTAGGTTTTATCCTTCAAAAGTACTTCAAAATAAATCCTCCTGGCTCCTCTGACATCCGAGGACATGTAGCGGCCTAAGTCTCATACACTACACATACATCCACACACGCTCCTGGCATTTACATTTGCTTCTAACACCCTTTCCACACACACTTGTGGCCTGCAGGATCATACAGTGTGCCTCAGTAAAGCTGCTTTTGGGCATCGGACGACCTCGTGGCAGGGGGGCCATTTCTCCCACTGCGGGACCAAAGCACAGAGCACCGTTTTATGACTGGACAGGAGGAGTACACACCGGGTCTTTCTCTCCCGGGCATTTCCTCCACTGAATTATAGGAATCCAAAGGAATGCAGAGAAGCTTTGGGTCTAGACACGGTTTAACTAACAGCGCTGCCCCTCCCTCTTTCAAAGACTGGCTGGGTGTGGTGGGTGAATCTTTTATCTTAACTGATTTAAATTGATCACTGTGGAAATATAAGTTAAATGCTGCCATGTGGTGTACTAACTGCACTGAAACATTCTGGCTTAGTTCAGAGATTATTCATGTTCAATTGTGCTTCACTGAGTCAGTTGGCGAGTCTCTGTTCCATGAGATAGTGGTGTAGGTGTAGGTCTTTAAAACATGAGGCACATATTTTCCATCTCTAACTTTAGAAGTACGTCAGACTGATCTCATTCTCAGGCTTTTTTATGGAGTTTCTCAAAGCTGTCAGAAGTGCTTAAAGGGTTGTTGTTATACTGGTACCAGAACAGTGCTGAACAATGTTATAAGGTTGCAAGGTTTTATCTTGTAGACAATGATAACGATGAATACACTAAAGATACAAATGGGAACTATTCAGGTACCTGTACCATAAAAAGAGGTATTGTTCAAATACTGGTACCTCAAAAAGAAATGTACCACAAGATATTTTTGACATTTTTGTATCAAATCTTCACAAACCTGTAAGAAAACATAATGTTAAACCACTGCATGCAACAAAAATGCAAAATATTACCATTTTAGTAGTACATCAATTGGCTAAAAAGTGGTCAGTGTGTCTCTGAGATAAATTTAGCTGTAAGATCAAGTCCAACAGCCAAGCACGTCTATTAAATGGTAGAAAGATTCATCGTCAACCATATGTGTTGAGGTTTTGTCTGGGTGCATCTCATTGTTTTGTTGCATGTAGCCTTCGTCTTTTTTGTTATTACAATTTTATTATTTTTTTGTAAAGACAACTTTTTGCTGAGTAGTGGGTTGTGTTTTTTCTCCAGCCCATGAAACCGGATGCCAAGGTGAAAGCTCATCCTTGTAAATGTAGAACAAGAGCAGAGCCACACAGTTTTCAACAGGCTCTGAGCATATCAGACTCATTGGCATCTGTCTCCTCCACTCCAACTCTCTATAGGCATGTGTTATGAAATGTTCAAACAAATTCCTTTTTGGGGAGAACATGACTATGACCAATCCACCAGAGATCAACATGAAAGCAATGCATTGACATATTTTCCAGTCACAGCAACAAGCTCTGACCGTATGTCTGTATGTCCTACTCTTCTTCCTTCCACCATGGAAATGGCAATAATAATAACGCCTTACACTTGTAATGCACTTTACAGGCTTATCAAAGCCCCTCAATGCTCTACACTGTAGTCATTATTCATTCACATTATACTAGGTGGTGGTAAGCTACTGTACTATTGTAGCCACATCTATCAAGGGGCAGACTGTCTCAAGCAAGGCTGCCAGTCTGTGCCATCGGCCCCTCTAACCACTACTAATCATTTGTGCACATATCCCATACTATGCAAGGTCTTGTCTTGCCTCGAATCAATCCTCCGACTTTCAGGTTGGCGGACAACTGCTTTAACCACTGAGCCACTGTCACCCCAGATGTATTACCATCAGATTTAATTACATGTTGGATGTGCTTTATTAATAATGTATTAAAAGGTAAAAAATGTTTTAAAAGACCCATGCTGTTTTCATAGGTTCAGAGCCAGTTGGGGAGCGGAGTGGCCAAAAGTCCAGGAGGAGTCCTCTGCAGGCTCTTTATGACAGTGACCAGGTCAGTACCATGCTCCATCACTAAAGTCTGTTGATCCTGTCAGTTATTATGAAACATTGTGGAACATTTCAGCCAAAGCAATAACATCTCATTGAAAGCACCCCACCATCACTTCCAGAAAAGTTACATAGTGTGTCTTTTAAATAGTCTAAGAATTGGTCTAAAAATTAGGACATTTGGCTTTGGAAGTTTTGAGAAACATCTTAAAATCCCACACTCCTGTGTAAGTGTTTATTGTGGGTATTACTAACCACTAACCACTTCACTTCTTTGGTTTTCCTTTGAGCCAGATGTTTGAGCTCTTGCCATTTTCAACTGTTAAATTCACCTTTTTAGTACACTCATATCCAAAAATGAGAACTTCGCACTTCAATTTCTTCAGACGGGTGCGTTGGAGGCAAGGGAGCAGACCCAGAACACACAAGGAGAAAACAATCCCGCACTCCGTCTTACTTGCAAAATGAGAAATTTATTAAGACATGCAACGTTTCGGCTCTAGGCCTTCATCAGGCCTTCATCATTGCCTGATTGCCTTCATCAGAGCCGAAACGTTGCATGTCTTAATAAATTTCTCATTTTGCAAGTAAGACGGAGTGCGGGATTGTTTTCTCCTAGTACACTCATATAAAAGGAGAGGATTGTGTCAGAAAGCGAGTAAGAGTAAGTCTAGTAAGAGGAATATTAAAACAAGAGAAATGTACACTATCAACAAAGAACAAGCAGAGAAAAGCATTTAAACATTGAACCCCAGTTTATTGAAAAACTATGAAAGGAAGCACATGATTAGTTCAAGAAAGAAGATTGCATAAGAGACAAAGGTGTCTTTATGTGCAGTGCTGTATGGTGTAATGCTGTTTTAAGGATTTCAGAGCAGATAGACCGCCCTGGGACTGAACCACGTATGAGTTTGCTGGAGGTTTACATGGACTGTGTTTTGAAGTCAGAGTGCACTTTGTCTTGGCTCCTGCTGCTCACTTAATCCATCACATGACTCAAATGGCGTCACTGTGGGCTGCAGTGAGACACTTCTACTCAGAGCTCGGTCGTCAAAGCCAACAGCTGGTAAACAGCTGGACATAAGCACCCAAGAGGCACTGGACCCAACTGATGAGAAACATTATAGTAACATTGGAGCTGTATAACCCACCAACCCTCCAACCTAACAGAAAATAATACAATCAAAAACTGGTTCTGAAAATGGTACATTTCAACAGTAGTTTCTTCTGGTTTCTTTCTGTGCCATTTCAACCATAAAAACCTAAATATAGTAGAGCGAGAATGGAAAAATTAGGTCCCTAAGCAGCATTTTCAGACTGTCTGATTAGCCCTTCTACTCTGCCCAATATAAACTCCTCCCTTTAGTGATTTTCTTTTGTATTCCCAACAGACAAAGTGTTGGGATTAGTGTTAGCTCTGTTATGTCTAAGTTATGATAATGGGAACTGTTTTATTTTCTTTATTTTATTTTATTTATATCTATACTTAATTTGACCTAACCACACTAAAAGCTTCATTAAAGAATCTTGAGGCTCACAAAGGAGGGATTCTGACTCAGATTTAGAGTTGTCAAAAGTATTGAACAGATACTAAAAGTAGCACTGAAATTAGATACTCATTTGAGCAGTGACAGTACAGAAATGGGCATTTCCTCTTGAGCTGTATCAGAACAAGTATAAGATCACATAGACATTATGATTTAATGTTGAAAATCACATTCTATTGTCTAAAGAAAAACTGTTCTCACTGGCATAGAGTATCGAATCTTTTCCTCAGTATTTGAAATGTTAGTACCATGACCACATTATTTAGAACAATTAGGACTTCCAGGTAGAGTTGGTTGCCTGTGGTGGTCCTGTTTTTATTCTCAAAAGTTTACAAATATTATGTCCAGTGTTTATTTTAAAGTATTAAAAACTCCAGAATACCAAAATAGTGAAGAAATGTGTAAGGCATACCCTGGGCCATAAAGAGATGAGCGCCCCAGCTGAGAGTGAACACATGTTTCCAGTTATAGAGCAGGGTGGACATGCCTGTGAGCAGAACCACTCCAACAGGCTGGTGCAGTCATCTTTGCTCTTTGAGACTTAAAATAAATAATTTACAATTCCTCTTTTTTATACAATACAAGTTAGCATAGCTAGTATGTCTTGATTTTTTCTTTAATGAATCTTGGTTGCTTCTAAATGATTTATATTGAACCCTGGCTATAATTCCCTGACATTTGTGCTCACCTTGTGCATTTTGGAGACATCCTGCTGGCTATTTTAATCACTTTATAAATAGTTAGAAATGCCACCTATGGGGGAAAACCATTGGTCAACGTCACAAGTGGAAAGAGTGGATTTTGAGAAGGAGACGGAGTGAGAGAAGGGTTGGTCTGTGTCAGCTGTATTTTGGATCCAGGGCAACAGAGGGCCACAGTGTGAGTGGACGTGTGAGCCACAGACCAGCAGCCTGAGCCAGGAGCTCTGAATGAACGGAGTAAATAAGGTGTTTGTGTGACCAGCAGGCCAAAATGAACTGACTGACCTCTGACTTTGACTTGACTGTACTTCACTGTATCCGACTGGAGCTTGTCAGTTTGATGTTTGACCTCAAGTACAAAAGTGCTGGCTTATAGTTGTATAGGTGTTAACAACATGGGAAGACAAAATATGCAACTAAATGTCCTTTTTGTTTAATTTCAGGTGGAGTCAGCAGTGCAGGCGCTCCATCAGAGCCGGCGAGAGCTGCTGGAGGAGGGCTGTCGTTCATACACTCGTAAACGCAGAGTCCTGATCCCTGAAGACCTCAAACATGTGATCGTGGATGACCAACACGGCCTGCTGTACTGCTACGTGCCCAAAGTGGCCTGTACCAACTGGAAGCGCGTGCTCATGGTCCTGACCGGAATGACGGGTACCCAACGAGACCCCCTGGCTATACCCGCCAATGAAGCCCATGTGTCAGGAAACCTCCGGACTCTCTCAGAATACACCACGTCCCAAATAAACCAGCGACTGCGCTCCTACCTTAAGTTCCTCTTTGTACGGGAGCCCTTTGAACGCCTTGTGTCCGCATATCGCAATAAGTTCACACGTAGTTACAACACTGCTTTCCACAAACGTTATGGCACAAAGATTATCCAGCGGCACAGGCCAAACCCCCAGCCTGAAGCTCTGGAGAAGGGCAACGACGTGTCCTTTGAGGAGTTTGTGTATTACCTGGTAGACCCAGCCACACAGCGGGAAGAGCCCTTTAATGAACACTGGGAGCGGGTGCATTCGCTGTGTCATCCCTGCCTCATCCACTACGATGTGGTGGGCAAGTACGAGACGCTGGAGCAGGACTCCCGCTATGTGCTGCAGCTGGCCGGGGTGGAGCAGCAGGTTAGTTTCCCCTCTTCCTCCAAAAGCACCAGGACTACAGGGGACATGGCTGCCCAGTTCTTCCAAAATATAAGCCCCTTTTACCAAAAGAAACTCTACAACCTTTATCGCATGGACTTCCTACTTTTTAACTACTCAATTCCAGAGTATTTGAAGTTCACTTAAGGGCACAATGAACTAAGGCAGATATTAAATATGTGTGCATATACTGCCTTTAAAGCAAAAAACCTTGTACTCTATAGTATTAAAATGGATGTCATTCATTTCCTGGGAAAGTGTGAATTACAAATTGCCTTTTAGTTTTCTGTTGTCTGCTGTTTGGTGTGACAGAAGTTGGTGCGCAGTAGCCTTTAGTAGACAGTGAATGTCACTAAATGTACGTGCCTTTTGATTACGGGCCTTTATAAATACCTTTTGTAACTGTGATTTTTTTTGTTTTGTACTGTAGTGCAACATTTGCGTAACTATGACATTATTTAATTTATTTGTATTTCTGAGTATTTGACATTGAATATTGTAACGGATTCCTCAAAAGTGTCTATATAATAACTACTGTTACCTATGTGGTTCACATAGACCTCTAAATAGAACTGGATTGATCAGGGAAGACTGTGTCTGGGAAAGTAATGGATGAGCTAACATTATCGGACTGATGCAACTACTAATTATTAACTTAACTGTAAAAGTAGAGAAAGTGTGCACCCAGCAGGGTGTGGTGAAGAGCCAACTCTATGGACCAGCAACCAAAGTGGATACACTATTGTCAGCATTTCAGTTTTGAAATAAAAGCAACAAATAATTGAGATTGTATTAATTATAAATGAACACACTGTGCTTTGTGGGTGTGATGATTGCTGGACAGTGTCTCTGTATTGTCACAGTTCCTAGTAGCCTTCTCAGTCCTGCTCCATAATCATGTACCATAGACCTAAAGTGTATATTTATATTTCCCTACTTGTGCTATTTTCCCATTGTTCCCTTCCTAAGGGCCATATTTACTCGCGTTAAAGAATTCAGAAGAAACTCAATGACTCAGTGCACTTAACAAATTTTATATTAATATAATTTACTATGTCACTTTTTGCATTTACAACAAATTTACAAAGTCCACATGCTTACATGAACTGGTGTAGTAGGATTTGACATGTCAACAAAGTACATACTTCTAAAAGTGCATACCCAGCAATTGAAAGGCCTCAGAAAAATACTTAAAATAGAGTGACATGTACATTAAACAACTTGAATAGACACATAATGCACAAGACACATAATGGCACAACACAAACCATCGTTTTGAAGGCACGAGTAAAGAAAAAGCACTTTACAAGCTCACTCACAGCAGCATTATCACTAACAGTTTTATTTTATTGCTAAAACACAATAATAGGTGTTCGGCATTGAAGACATTTACAATAGAAGACTCATCTTCAACAGATATAAACAGGCTGGTATTTTGGAGGAAAGTATCCATTTCACTGGGAAATGTCTGAATTATGTTGTGATTATGTTGACATAAAATTAATAAGGTAAAAAAAACAGTATAGATGTAGCTTATTTTAATTGATCATATTACGAATGCATATACAAATGCATCTGGCTTACTGATCTGACTGGGAAACAAATTGTGTCCAGATATTTCTAGCGATAGTACCTCAGTTGGTAGAGTATTTGTCTACTGATCTGAACGTTGGTCATTCTGTCCTTGGGCAAAACCCTTAACCCACCTTGCCCCCAGTGTGTGCGTATGCTGGTGTATGTATAAAAATGTGACCATTTACCAAGTCATGTCTTATCAACTGAATAGATTTCTGATTCTGCTGTTTGTAGTGTTGAGCGTCAATTAAACTGCAGTGTATCTTTCTGGATTGTAAATGGTTTGTTTTAGTTTGTATTTTCTTGTACGTACTTGAAATGAGAAGACTGCTGTTCATTGGGAGGACTGTAGCTGGATAACTGACACCACACCTTGAATATTGCTAATTGTTCTACTTACACTCGTTTAGCAATTATGGCATTGTTTATTAACATAGACTATATATAAGTGGACATACTGTAGGTAATCGGCCAGTTGTCCCGCAATCCTAATAGGAAGTGCACATGGGGACGCTTCTGGCTCCATTGATTCTGTTTCCAGTTGACTTTATACTGAAAAATTGTCACCTCTTTCCAATTCCTGAAGTGAGCCTCACAATTTTGTTCTTAACATGTTTGTATTGACCACTCTACATGATCCTGGTGTTTTTATTTAGCTATTTTGTCCATAAATAAGTATACCTAATATAGAACACGGCTCCAAATTTGCCATTATAACCACTAGCATTGTGAGCTTCATTTGACTGGAGGCGAACACTACAGGTGACGTCACACTCCCTTACTCCACTTCTTTATACAGTCTGTGTTTATTCATTTTAAATATCTTTCATACAAGTCCTCTGTTGTTGCTCCTTCTTTCTTTCTAGTAATCTTTTCAGGTAGTGTCACCACTTTCGTGACATATTAAAGCAACTCCCATATTATTCTCCATTCCCAGTTGGAGCAGCCGTCATTAAGATTCTAAAAGTCAAAGCCAGGAAGCCTGTCCCCAACAAATCACCCAGCGAAGTCAGATATGGAATACAAAAGTTATCCGGATCAAGACCTCTTCTCCAAAGCCAACGCACCATCAGTGAAGCCACGTACAACAAGATGACAACCTGAAATGTGAATAAGAACACAGATGCTTTAGCTACATTATAATATGTTATATGTTTTACTGCAGTGTGATGCATTTAACCTGTAATAGTGCTGTAGACAAGTAAGAGCTGATGAAGGTAAGGGTCAAGACAGTGTGGCCGCCCTGAAGGAGGTAGATGGTGTACAGGAAGAGCATGTGACCAGGCACAACAAGCAGAAGCAAAACTCTGGCTGATCTAGAGTCGACGTCTTGGTGAAGTACATAAGGTTGAAAATGATCATGACCAATACAAACTCCATATTGTAGTGAATAGGCCTGTCACGATAATTAATATACCCACTTATGGTTCAATATATGACAAGCTGGAACAATCTATTCTGGGGCTCAATATTTATCGTGTACAATTTATTTGTAAAAGTATGCAGATTTGGGGTATTTTTGTTGTAATACAATAAGATTTGAGCTGCAGAGGGTTGAAGAACTAACTTATTTGGCTAATTATTGGTTAATTCTGCTATTTATGCGATTCTGCTCAGGCCTTTTAAAAATTATATATTTAAATGTGTTTACTGAAATTATACTGCTTTATTGTTATTGTGTCAGTAGCATAAATTACTGTAGTTCCAATATTATCCTTTGTCGCAGGACATATCTGTAGCAATATACAGTATCACGCTTCAAACTTTGTTATCGTGACAAGCCTAGTAGTAACTATTAGATATTGTGTGATGTGTGTAGCACCAGTGATGGGAAGGATACTTTGACGATGTATTTAGTTACAGAATACTGAATACCTGCATTAAAATATACATGATGCAGGGGCCAATCAGAGTATTAGTTGCATTATATTATAGTGAAAAAAACATGACATATAATTATTCATTCTACTGTTTGTTATGCATTCATTTCAGTCTTATTAGAGAAGGAAAAATTGTACACGCACACATTGAATGAGAGGTGTTTTCATTTTTTTCTCACCGTGGAGTGGAAAATTGTGTGATTAAGTACCACCATGTATTCCTTTGGTTTTAGAAAAATAACTGAATTCTGAATACCACTAAATAACTGAATTCTGAATACCGCTAAATGAAAAAAATAACTGTACCAGAATACTTTTACTCAAAATTAGCATTCAGAATACTGTATGTATTTCCAACACTCTCAGAGAACAGTACACAACTTAACATTAAGTTATTTAAAGAAACCGTTTATATAATCTTAATTTAACCTTTAAATTGTGTCCCCAGATACATAGTAAACATGTTCAAATCACATATAGCTTTTACTGATAATTATAATCCTGGTTACACAAACAGTGGTCATGATGGGCAAGTTGATTATGTTCTAATTTGGTCATTTGGTTTTTAAAAACAATTATCCAATGAGAAAGCAAAATATGATCTCTGTACCACTACCAACATACCAGCACCAGTTGTCAATCACTGATCAGTGCTAGTGCAGCCTCTGCAGCTCCGTGAGTGAATTCTGTGGGTTTCCTGGCCTGTCCTTATACTGAGAATGAGAAAATGCACCCTCATATGCAGGTTAAGCCTCTAGAAATCCAAGACACGCTCAGTTGTGATTGTAGTATATATTTTAAAACGGTGAGTGCAGGCTACATACAGTTCCCTTAATCAGTATAATTAATAATAACACAATCTACTGTAGAATTCTGTGCATTACCTTCAGAGCAGAAGGTGGCATGGAGGCTAGGGCAGTTACCACTCATTTTAGGGGGCAGTTCTCCAGGAGAGCTCCAGTAGTGCAGGTATGTGGACATCCTGCTGGCCTGGATGGCTACCAGATTTCCTCCTACTCCTGTGCGCACATAGACACATAGTGATGCTGAACAATCCTTAGGAAAAGAGAGAAAAGCCTCTTTCACAGTTTCACAGCCATTTTCTTTGTGTGGTTGTCTCTGCAGGCTGATTACATTGGGCGCAGAACAAAGCTGCACATGCGTCACTTGAACACACACAGGAGCAGTGAATGGAGATGCAAATGGACTTCCGGTGACTGGAGGAGTGTGGAGGCACTGAGGGACACGTTGGCATTCAGATCAGGCTTGTGAAGACTGCTGGTGTGAGCTCGCTGGGACACACAGAAGTTTATCAGTGATTATTTTTTTAACTGAAGAACAAGTACGGTGTGTCAAATTATCCCAGCGATTTTTCAGTTTTGAGATGAAGAGGTAGGAATAGCACCACACAGGCCTCTGGGAATTGTGCCAACAAAGTATTAAGATAATGTTACTTAATAAAATAATAGACTCCTGTAGTAATAGAGCTTTGGCAATATGAAAAAACAAAACATGACAATTTGCTTTATCTTTGCAGTTCTTTATATTGTGATTTGGTGCATTTAGGATAGAACAGAACTTTAGTTGTCTGTTCCAAGATTAAACAGAAATGTATCTTCAACTACTTTGTTAACTTACACTACTATGCAGAAGGTAGATGGTGAACAGGAAGGGCATGTGACCAGGCACAACAAGCAGAAGCAAAACTCTGGCTGATCTAGAGTCGACGTCTTGGTGAAGTACATAAGGTTGAAAATGATCATGACCAATACAAACTCCATATTGTAGTAAATAGGACTGTCACGATAATTACTATACCCAGTTATGGTTCAATATATGAAAGCTGGAACAATAATTCTGGGGCTCAATATTTATCGTGTGTACAATTTATTTGTAAAAGTGGGGAGATTTGGAAGTATTTTTGTTGTAATACAATACGATTTGAGTTGCAGAGGTTTGAAGAACTTACTTCTTTGGCTAATTATTAGTTAATTCTGCTTTTATGTGATTCTGCTGAGGCCTTTTAATAAAATATTGTGAGTATTTAAAATTACTGTTTACTGGAATTATACTGCTTTATTGTTATTGTGTCAGGGGCATATAGTAGTTCCAATATTATCCTTTATCGTAGGACATATCTGTAGCAATATATCACGCTTCAAAATTTGTTATCGTGACAAGGTGTTGACTTGAATGGTTTTCCTTACCGTTGATGACTGGAGTGAACACGGCCATGCCTTCAAAGCTGGGGTCGCTCACTGTCTTATCCAGTATGAGCCCACCGATACTGTAAACAGAGCGCACAAGTGCAGAATAAAGCAGGGGCTGGGGGATGCAGGAGAGGGATGGAGGAGAGGGATGGAGGAGAGGGGTGGAGGAGAGGGATGGAGGAGAGGGATGAAGGAGAGGGATGGAGGAGAGGGGTGGAGGAGAGGGGTGGAGGAGAGGGATGGAGGAGAGGGATGGAGGAGAGGGGTGGAGGAGAGGGATGGAGGAGAGGGATGAAAGAGAGGGATGGAGGAGAGGGATGGAGGAGAGGGATGAAGGAGAGGGGTGGAGGAGAGGTATGAAGGAGAGGGATGGAGGAGAGGGATGGAGGAGAGGGATGAAGGAGAGGTTTGGTGTCTGGGTGTCATCGCAGCTCACCTGCTGATGGACATGGCCAATATAACGGGCTGCCAGCCAGACCACAGCACCTCTCTGATGGGCCGAGAGCGGTGCACAATAACGACCCACCACGGGAGCACGGCCAGAAAGAAGGCGCACACCACAACGGGCAGGAGCCACATGTCTGGACAGGAGAACCGAACATAAGACAAAAAGTCTCGAAGTCCTGCATGCCTGTTTCTCAATACCATCTTGTGGCGCTAATGGTAATTACAGTTTATGCAGATGCAATTCTTCTAATTAACCGAAGCTGTGTTTGAAAATTGCTGTTATTATATGATACTATATTAATATTGTAGTAGCACTCAGGAATTAGAGAAAACTCCACTGGTAAACATCTATTCCGACATTTCTTGAAATCAGTCATATGATCTAGCTCACATCAGGTGGAATGACTAGGCCTAAATAAATTGAAACTAGTCCAAACTACTGAAACTTTCCTTCACTACTGAGTTCATGCATCAGCCTTTTGGGTCTGACCTCTGAATTAAAGGGACCACAAAGAACTGTGCACTTGTAGTCAAGTGTCTGTGTCTAACCTCTCTGACAATAGAAGAGGCTGCTGACTCCAGCCAGCACAGACAGTGTGATCAGGTCTCCCAGACTGGCTGCTATAGGCGTTGCCACATTGTCTGGATTTATACCCATTTTTCTTGAGCCGATGATGACAGCCACGACCACTAGTCCTGATCAGAGGAAAAGCATACATGCCAACAGTAATGTGTCAATGTATTGTTGAAATAGGTTTTATTTATTATTATTAAATAAAACCTATTTCAACAATACATTGACACATTGCTGTTGGCATGTATGCTTTTCCTCTGATCAGAAGTGTTCTCGACAGGAGACCTACAGTCCTACCTAGTGTTAAGGCAGAGATGAAGGCTGTGGTGACACTGCTGGCACAAAGTACTGCTGCCTCCAAGGCTGTTACTCTCCCTCCACTCAGAGCCCCCAGGCCCACAGCCACAACTGCAGCCAGGAAACCCACCACAGTGGCCTGCACCTGCGGAGGGATATCTGTTAATGACAGATCATGTAAGTAGGCTACATGTAGACACAGTGTTGTATAGTAACGAAGTAATAATACTTCACTACTGTACTTAAGTACATTTTGGGAGACTTTGTACTTTACTTGAGTTTTTTTTTTTTAAAGATAACTTTTACTTTTACTTCATTACATTTCCGCATACTTTTACTCCGATACATTTTACAAGTGCCGTTTAGTTACTCGTTACAAAAAAACCCTCTACTGACTGCGGGGAAGTGAGGACGTGCCTGGGCTTGTTCTCTACTTGCGCATGACAATCAGCTTACACCTGTTGGTTTCATGCAGCTAGTTTAATCAATCAACATCCCTGATGGAAGAGGAGACAGCAACCACGTCGGCTACAAATGAAGGGGGACCTGATGATGAGCATCCCTGGCCGTACTTAAACACAATGTTCTCTTACACTGATATGAAGGATTCGTTCTATCAAATGAAGTGCCTCTTGTGCCTTCCAAGAAACGTGGAAATCCTATCTTACAGAAACTCCCCGTCCAACCTCAAGAAACACATCGAGGTAAGTTCTAGATTAATGAAATTGTTAGCGTCTATATTCCAATTTCAGTAACCATAGCATGGACATTCTAGACACCGTTGTGAAACCTTGAGCATAACATGTAGAAATTAACTTTGTGTGACATTGTTTCGGTTACACAAAGCGTATTTGACGATGTTGGAGCTAACAGGCTACCTAGCTTTCAGACTGCCCTTGCTTGATACTTTTAGTTGTACTTTTAATTACATTACTTGAGTACATTTATTTTTACATTACTTGTCATACGTTCATACATACGTTCCAGATACTTTAAGACTTTTACTCAAGTAACATTTCAGTCAGTGACTTCGACTTTTACCAAAGTAATTTTTGGGAGGAGTACCTATACTTTTACTTGAGTTTGATTTTCCAGTACTTTATACAACACTGTGTAGACATCACAATGCCTTTGTTAAAGAGTGAAATATGAGGCAGCAGGGGTATCGGAGCTGAAAATGTATCTTGGAGATAAAATACACGTTTGAACATGTGCAGAGGAGGGAATTGACTCTTTGAAAGAAGCAGACACAAACTGTTGGTAAAGAAGATCATAATAAAGCCTTGATCAAAACATCAAGACACTGAAAATCCAGTATGTTTATTTTATAACCTTGCCAAGAGAAAAACAGACAAACAAAAACACCGCCAAGGGAGAACTGTTTTGAACAATTATAATGCCATGTAGTGTTGGAGTGTTGAGCAAGTCACCTGAATAAGAGCCAGATTACAGAGCACCAAGGTCCATTGCTGCTGCAGCTCGTCCATCTGCCCCGTGTTGGCCTGATTGATTGAATTTATGATGCATAAATTCACATTTTTATAATACATTTATTTATCTGTGAATAACATTTGAACTACAGTATGAAGCAGTGTTAAATTTACTGGCTAAAATATCTTCTCATAGTTTTCATCAGTGTCATTTTGCTGACCAAAACATAAAGACCTGACTATGACAAAATAGCATTTTCATGGACCAAATTTGTGACTAAAAGTCCTGATACTTTTGTAACAAAATAGAAAATTAACAGAATTGAATGGAAGGAACAAGTGGAGACTTTTCAATCCCAGAGCCTCAAACCAAAACATAAGCAAACTCAGCACCCAAGGAACATGTCTTTATATCCCATGAAGCAAAACAATACAGTTTATAATAGACAGATGACCATTTCTGGCTGATTACTACAAACCAGAAAATTTACAGGATACAGTATTTCCGTTGACTAAAACTGCATGAAAACTAGATCTGGGCTTCAGTATGTTGTGTGTACAGGGTGGAGGAGTGTTCACTTACTGCTGTTGACAGTCTGGATGCCAATGTCATTTCCAGATTTCCTTTCAGCCCCACCAGAGCTGGCACCAAAATAAAAACCTCTGAGATGTTCCTGAACACATCCCAGTGCTGAAACACACATCATTTTAAAGAATAAGCATCAAATATTCTGTCACTTATTATTATTGTGCTGAATAATATTAACTGAAACATATTGAAATGCTTTAATAATAATGTAAAAACAAATATAGTTTTATTACTGCTAATTGCTTACTAAACATTTGGCAACAGTTAGACTTACCCATGTAGAATAATATAGATTCAGTATCATTTATTTTAATGGAAAAAATGTCTCTGCTCCCAGTGTTGCTCGTTTTTTTCAGTGGGAGAAAGAGTTCTCAGCATTCTGAGACACATTATAGAAAGTGCAGCATGCATGAAGAGATGTGTTTTTCCGAAGAACAATAATAAATTATACACTGATTATAGACACATTTACTTCATCACTAATTCATACTTGCACTGTGTCCATGATGATGCCAGCTGCCACCATTCCTAGTCCAGACACCAGAAAGGGCAGGAGGATCTGAACGCCGATGCTCCATGTGCTCTCAGGCAGTGGACCTCGGGGCAGGCGTGTCACTTCACATCTGACCCCTCGCAGCTTTTTGCCTTCAAAACGTAGTTCCAACCAAAGATGGATTGCCACCATGATGGCTACTTTAGTCCATCTCCGGTCAAAAGAGGCAACAAAATCTTACTTCAAGCTCCACCTAATGTGTTGATGAGTGAAAAATGTTCGGTCTGAGTTCAAGTTTCAAGTTTTTTACTCTTCAGTCAAAGTGACACTGGCTGACTTTTCTCTATGGAAGCACACATACACAGGTCCTTGACAGCAGCTTGACATACCTTTCCTGAAGCTCTGTTGCTGACAGATACACATGTACACACACACACACACACACACACAAACACATCACTCATAGTCTCATCACGCCTCGCTCTTGAGCAGCCTGAGAGCTGACACTGAGCGCTGGAAGCTGGGTCTGTCTCTGGGCTTAAGCCAGTCCCAAGTCCGATGGGACAGTGATGTCCAAAATGCCAGTAGTTTTTCTGCTCTGCGGTGCTGGCTTCTGTCCTCTGTGTCCTCCTTGTTTCTGTACAGCTCTGGGTCTTGGTCCTCACTGCTCTGATGCATGCTGTTGCTGTTGCTGTTGCTGTTGATGGCTGCACTGTGGATCCTCCTCTTCATTGTGATGATGAACAGTAAACAAAGATGAAGAGTCTGTTTTCCAGCTCTAGGGTGACATTGAGGACTTCTCTGCGACTCCAGGCTGAGTGTGGATAGTGACGGTGCAGTGATGTCTGAGCAGGTAATATCTACAGGGGACTGCAGACCCCTATTCTCTGTAGCTCCGCCTCTCTGCACTCTCCCCTCAGCCCTCACTCTGCACTCCATCAGTGTGACGCACTGAGAGCAGCAGGTGATGCACCTGTCATACACACGCACACACACGCGCACACACACACACACACACACACACACACACACACACACACACACACACTGCACTCTAAATCCATTTATGTGTACCACACATCATTGGTGACTTTATGTAGAATAAAACATATTGTACATATATATTGAATTCACAAATTTAAAAAGTCAATTTAATGTTAGTGATCATAAGACAAGTGACAACTCTGCCTCGAGCTCCTTTTCACAAACAGTGACTCAGCTGCAACATGTCCTTGAGACAGGCTTTGGACCAGGCTCTGTTCTCCGCAGCCCCCCCTTGTGACGCTTTATGTAATCTACTGCAACACAACAGCTTCCAACAGCAAGGTGCTATTGCCACCAAAAGAGTTTTTATTTATTTATTTATTATCTATTGTCAATTATTTATTTAATGACAGCACTTTAGTAAAAGTTAACACTACCAGAATACAACATTTTAAAAAGATTATGTTTTGCATTACTGAATTAAACATATAAAAACATTATCTAATGAGGTTTTTTTTCTGTCGTGATTTATTTTTTCTATTAGTTCTTTTGTTGTCTGACTTTTCATCAGCACATACAGGTCATCATCTGCTACACAGCGTACAATATTCAGAACTCTCTAAGTCAGAGCTAAATTGATATTATAAGCTGTACTGTATCTGTTATTAATGCCTTCAGCTAATACTCATGACTTGCTTCTTTAAACAGATCAAGATACATACAATTTTTTTGAAAGTGAAGTTTCTCTTAACTTTCACTATGGCCTGATTCACTCACCTGTACTTGGTCCAACAGTATCCCAGCAGTCACCATTCCCAGTCCAGCCAGGAGCCATGAAGGCATCACCTGAAGGAAGATCTGAGTGGATGGTTCTGTGTGGGGGGCATGGAGCTTGTGTTCCTCCTCCATCAGGTCAGTACTTACACTACTGTCCAGTACTGCTGCGGTGTACTCTATTTTCTCACTGTGGCCTTCAGTCTGTCAGTCTGACATGTCACTGTGGGCTTGACCTGCTCCTGCTTCAAACAACAGATAGTTCACTGGGCAATTTCATTCAACATTCAGAAACAAAATACATATATCTGATAGAAACAACAATACTAGTCTTTTCAGGTATTTGTTAAATGTAATGTTTTTTCCCCCCAAAAAACATCACTATTGTACAACATTATAATATTTGTTCCTATATATGTGCGCTAATGATTAAACGTTGAATAATCAAATCGACACTTGTGAGCTTTAGATTATGTTTGAATATCCTTTAACACATTTTTAAGTAATCCTATATTATTAATCTCCAAAGCTCAAAATGGTCTGTTCCACCTTGTGATGTCATGAAGCAGTAGTTTTCAAGTTAACAGATACTGGCCATTCCAGGGGTTAAATTATCCAAATGATAAATAAATAATGATAGATGATAGATAAATAGATAATGATAGAGAAATAATAAATAAATAAGTAGACTTAGACTTAGACAAACTTTATTTATGCAGGTATGTGTGAATGAAACAGGAGGAAAAAACATAACATATTAGAAAATAGTATAATATGCCTTTTAAAAACTGCCCTTTCATACCTGTAATGATGAAGAGGCTTGGGCCACAGGGGTCGCTCTGAACAGTGGGATCATCTACCCGCTATAAATATTCAGTTGACGCAGCCGTGCCCAGTGTGTCTCATGTTATATGTCAGAGGCTGAGCGCCGTGGAGAAAACAGATGGTTCTTTGCTTTAAGGTGTCTACTTGAGCTGTTAGCTGCCACACCAGAGCAAGGTCAGTTGCCTTTTGTAAGGAAGTGTGCAACTTATCTATCTCTTTTCAAAATATTTTTATCTATGCATGATATACCCTTTGCAAACAGTTATTTTAAAATAGTGTATTGTGGGTGAAACCTTTGTATTAAATTTGTCCTGATGTGAAAATGATGTTATTACTTTGTACATTTTGCATTTACATTGTGTTTTGTCTATAAGGGATCACCTAATCATTGACAAATTATCTTTATATGTTATTTCCTATAGAGAAATTGACAGGCACATTCATGATTTTTTGTTGTTGTTGTTGTTCTGTAGTTCGCAGTGGAAATGGCGGACACGTGTCAGAAGTTGCGTTATGGAAGGGCTGTTGAGAAGACCATATGTCTCAGAAATATTTATGACCCTAAACCTGTTGCCAGAGCTCCCGTCAAGATACGACCTCCGCCTCCGAGATCCGCCACAACCAAACCTCAAGTGGCCAAACCTGAGCCAACTGTCGAACCGCCAGCTAAACCCATAATGAGGAGACGGACCAAGTCACTGCCATTTTTACCTGCGGATAGCAAGCCACCACAGAGAAGTTCACAGGTGCGCTTTGTGGACGCCCTTGGGCTTGAGTTAGAAGATGTCAAAGTGTTTAAAGTTCAAGAGCACCCTCACATCCCACATCACGTCATGTTCAGACTATTGATGAGTTCGGAGATGGCTTTTAAGAAATCGCTTGAGCTATCCTTGCCTTACATTAAGCCATGTTTCCCAGAGGATTTCACATCCCAACCCGACTTCATGAGACGTTTGTATAGTCAGTGTGTTTGTCTAGAAAAGGTCAGCTGCTCGGATCAAGGAATTACTGGGACAATTTGTGTTCTCAACATCGCCTTTGAAAAGCATGTGTCAGTGCATTACTCCTTCACAAACTGGAGGATGCACACAGATACTACAGCATCTTGGGTATCTAGTGGAGGCAGTTGGGATAACAATGCTCTGGGAATTGATATTTTCCGATTTCGATTGCCTGTACCACCATTTATTCTGGAGCCTGGAGCCATTTTGGAATTTGCCATCTGCTACACTGTGAATGGAGTCAATTACTGGGACAACAACAATGGTCAAAATTACAAACTGTCGTGCCATAGCTATAAAGTGACTGTGCCAAAGGAGTGTGAGGACAGCATGCTACATTTTACTTAGCGACCATAAGAGGGAGCCCGAATATAAAATAACAAATCAAATCGAACCCTGCTTTACTATAGGCTCAGCCAGTCAGACTACCATGTGTGTTTTTTGATTTGATTGTTTCATTTTTGGAAGAAAACGTATAAAAAAATTCATAGCTGAGCCTATAAATGTGTTTAGCCATAGGCACAGGACTATATATGCACTGACAGAAATTATTGCCTTTGCTGTTGCCATGCTTGAAAAGGGTCATGGAAGGTGACATTATCATTTGACACTAATCCCTGATACAATCTGGACAAAGGCCAAAGACGCCTTCAGCTGAGACTCTCGCCCACTGTTTCTGGACCTTGATACATGCAGAAAATTGTTTTTGAAATTTTGCATGAAGAATATAGTTTACATTTGCAGTTAGCCTAGTCCAAAATTGCACAGTGAAGAGCAAACTAAAACATGTATCTAGAGTTAACTTTAACGTTAATGGCTCTCCTTGATCCTGGTCTGGATTGGTTTCCTTGCTCTGAATTTCATCCAGTCATGACCTTTTTCCTTTGAGGTCACCACTGAGTCAGCTGCAGACACTGACTGGATGATGCTAGAAGTTTAATTTAGACATGACAGAGATCAAAAACATAAACAAGAGCCTCTAGAAGTTGTGACCAAGGCAATCAAACAAGCAGCAATACAAGTTTTAGCTGATGTATTTCATTTTTACTGTGTTTTTATTTTATTTTATAGACTACATTTCTATAGAGATGGACCGATATATAGGACGATATTTACTCTTTTTAGTATTTCGGCTATCTGCCTTAAACTCCAACAGAAGTCGTTTAATTTTGGTGTTAAGAATATGTATACGTACATAAAACTTTATTTGAAGGAAATTACCACACAAAATGTGACTACACTACACAAGTTTATGGTAAAAAGGTGAGTTGGTGAGTTTGTAGTAAATATATTTTTTATATATTTTTTTTTCTGGATTCTAAACAACAGGTATCACATTGGTCATAAAAACATAGTCCAGATATCCAGATAGAATCAGGTACATAGGCAGTGTTAATGTAGAATGCCATAATTTCAGAATGAGGACAGGGGTCTGTAATCGCCAGCTTCTCAAAGAAATGTGCAAACAGAAAATCCACATTTAATCTTATGGCTAAAAGTGTTTTCAACGGATAACAATCATGTTATTGGGGTTAAATAATGACACCTGAAGCTATTGTGAAAAAATAATTTCACCTTTATTTTATTTAATCTGACTTTGCTATGACATCAAAAAGAATCTCTTCTGTCTGTTTACAAAAAAAAGTCTGTATGACAATTGCTCGACGCAGTAATTCCAGAAATATCAACCAGAAATTAGTTCAACAAACGTGCAATCTTACAGTTCAAAACCAAATTCTACTATTGCATTCTGTCCTCCAGCTCAGTTTTAAACTACATATCCTAGGATGTTCAATGAATGCAAATCTGTTGTCTATTGTCCATCTGTAAACAGATTCTCTCTAAATAGAAACAACCGTTTACAAACCAGTGCTGTGGAAATATTAATATAGCTGTGAAATGTATCTCAAAAAGGGTATGGCTTTTCAACACTAGGTGGCACCAATATTTAACTGTGAAGTCTTATCGTCATTATTGTCAACAAAAAGCTTTTTAATTGTAACCAAATTCCTATCAAATCAAGTGCAAAAAGATGCAGTTAAATGTTAGTCTTGAAGCATGGATTTGATTTGGGGTGTTTTATGTCCTCTTGCTGTTTTTGTTAAACCCCTTTTAAGAGCTCACTTTGGATTTTAGGTTAGTGGCATTTGCTCAGGAGGTAGAAATTAAATTCAGAAAATACTAATGCATTTTTATTTATTAGATTTAGATCTTTAGATTTTTGTTTTAAATAGTTTTTGTATTTTGTCTTAATATTGTATTTTGTACACTGTCTTTTTGCACTGCTTGGCCAGAGAGAAACAGAAATTTGATTCACTGTATGTCAAACACATGGCACAATTGACAATAAAGTTGACTTTGACTTATTGGTTTCCTAGACCATCATGTGTTACATCTTAACACTCTAAATTTAAGCAAAGAAACTACATATATTTAAGAGCCAAACATATGTACATCTTTAAGCTGTTCATCTGTTATATCCTGTATAACAACAACAACAAATAAAAATACAGTTGAGGTTTGGGGCATGTTGGCTCTAGCACTTTTATTATTATTATTATGTACAATTATATAATATTAGTCTGATCCATGTTCTGTTATCCATAGTAAGATGTAGAAGTGTTCACTGTACAGTTTCCAATAACAGGACTGGCACTGACAACCACTCCCTCACATTAATTTAATAAGTGGAAATTCGATTCTGAATTCCCTTTAACCTGTGCTCTGAGATTCAAACATGATTAGATATTAAATCAATCTCCCCTGGATTATATAAATTAAAAATAACATGGTAACCAACATACAGCATAGTGTTTTCCTGTTTTTTCCATCTGAAACATATGATCAGTGGGTGCCCACCATGTGCGTTGGCGTTGTGAGGGACACCGGAAGTGGGGATAGTCCCCTCCATCTCACGCAGCTCCACAGGCCAGGCTCACATCGCAGGGGCAAACAGTAGTGGCCCTGTTGCTCAGTCCATCTGTTTATCCAGCCCTGCCAGGTCCGAATCATTACCTACCTCAGGACCCAGACCTCCATCGCCAGTGATAGGAATAACAATTTGAAAATATATTTCGTTACATTCTGAATACCTGCATTAAAATTGTCTAACATATTTTGATACATGGTCCAATTAGAGTACTGTATTCTGAATACTTAGAATACTTACATCAAGTTGCATTATATTATAGTGTAAAGACGCAACATAGCATTAAAAATAGCTTCATGTTTGTTTCATATCACTAATTAGAGAAGGAAAACTCATAAATTCACTCTCCACAAGAATGGTGTTTCATTTTTTTCACTGGTTATGTGCAGTTTGAAGCCAAAACTGTGAGCTCAAGTACTGCCATATTCTTTTGATTTTAGGAAAGTAACTGTATTCTGAGCACCACCAAACCAAAAAATAACTATTTTAAATAAATATTTAAATAGTTACTCAAAATTAGTATTCAAAATAGGTATTCTCAGCACATGTATTCAGTTACTTCCCACCATTGTCCATGAACTACAATAATTAATATCATGGAATAATTTAAAGCTGCTTGTACACTCTTAGGCTTTCATGCCCTGTAACAGCTTGAGTGTGAGGTAAGAGCTTAACATATTTAGTGAGAATTATGACACTGCAACTAATAAGATCAACACAATGAATAGACTCACCCAGCCTTGATAGCTGCACACTTCATGATTTTGGCCTATTTTAGTAAATTCAGTTAAGTAAATCTAATTGATCTAACTGCCCTACACTTGATCAATGGCCCCATGGAGAAATAAAAAATAACAGTGACTGATTTTTGATTAGAAATGTGCTACAATAAATATGACAGACACGTTACAAATTGAAAACCTGTATTGTGCAGACAATAAATAGTGCTTACAAAGGGAGTCTGTCTGTTACAGAGGTTTCTGTTAGAACATGTACACTGTAGATATGAAACACAACTGGAGTCCTCAGTGGGGGATGTGACGACTGATACTGAAGTGGGACGTTGGTCACATGCATGTTTCCCCATTATGGCATCAAAAAGAATCTCTTCTAAAAGAGTCTGTTTACAAAAGAAGTCTCTATGGCAATTGCTCGACCTGGATTCTCGCTGCTCCTTGGACAAGCTGAAGTGAGGGTAAAGGAGAAGGCAAAGGTGGAGCTCTCTGGGACAACCATACTGCTCACTTTGAATCTGGAGACATAGCCTCCAAGTGTCTGGACCCAAATATCAGGAGCCCACTACCGTGGGCACTGGAAGACTCCATGCAAGGTCTTCACTAACAACACCATTCAGCAGATCTTCACAGAAGAAACCTCACTATGGCCGATGGAACCTGAAACACAACAGAACACTGTGAAAACACATGTTTTTTATCACTTAAAGTACACTTCACTTTAAGGTAAAGCTTTAGCCATTCTTAAAGAAGCTGCAGTTTGCATAACCCCTTTAATGTAAGCATGTTAAAGCTGCAGAGGAAGCAAGTCTCAATATTCTGTACAAATAAAACGTAAACCTGAGCTAAAAATAGGTGTACTGTGGACATGCATTACAGTGGTGCAAGGCAGTGCAAATACTGCATCTCAAGGGACAAGTGTGGAGCTGAATAAAGCAGCTCAGTTTGAGCCCTGTGAATAATGTCCGGTAAGTTGTCACACTGTCCCACTGCCCCTCAGTATGATGATCACCAAACAGAGGGGCAAAGAAGAGCTGTGAGGATGCAGCCAGTACTGACCTTGTTAGGTGCTTGCTCGAAGAATGGACTTCCATCTCATTACTCTTGAACTCATTCAGCTCCTTCCGAATGGCTGCCTGCAGAACAAATCAACACGGTGTGTAAGCACAGGCCAGTCTATTTAGACCAGGATCTAGTCACTCAAGTGGACATAGGAAGTCAGAGTATGTAGTAGGCTAATGATTTAATGTGTTTTTCTAAACCTGCAGTCAAAAGTCTAAAAAGGGCTCAACCATAATTGTCACTGTGATTTCATATCCATGGTAGTTCTTATTTATTAATGTATGAAAAGATCTCCTTTCTTTAAGTACCTTGTCAGCAGCAGACAGTCTGGTCCATGGTTTGTCTGCTCTCCTGTCGTAGTCCTGAGCTTTGGCCACTTCCACATAGTCACTAAAACGGATCAGGATCTTTCTGTCACGCAGTTCATCCACTGTGGGTCGCTGGTTCAACTGAAGAAAACAAACAGATCCATGAGTTCAGACAAAGTGACATGTAAAAGCAAGTATTAAGGTTGTGTTGTGTCTGGCTGTGCAGGTGATGTCCAAATGTTAGATTAAAATGGTGACATTTATGGCCGGGGGTGACCTACCTTTCTGTTGAGCCGCTGTTTGATTTCCCTCCTCTCCTCCTGTTCACTCTGGTCATTTCTCTCTGTTAAAACAAAGGATGGCAGAACTTAAGTAAATTATAGACACACAACACTCAGGTGAGGGATAAAGATCTGATGTTGTTGAGCAGCTCAGTTAACAAGTTTGAGTTTTCAAATGATATTGATAAATGATATAATACTGTGGAATAAAATCCAGGGATAAACGTTTTCTAATATTCAAAGTTTAGTGCCCAAAAACCCTCTCTTGCTGTGATTTATGAATAAAGTTGAAGATGTGTATACATTTGGATAATGGCTGCCTATACCTAGATTAAAAATACAAGCACTCCTAGATAATAGTATTTTCACATGTGCTAACTCGTCTGATAGCCACAGAGGGGATAGGGTTGGTGCAGTTGTTGTTTGGGGTCAGAGCCTGTCACAGTGGGTCAGAATAGAGACATAAAGCTGCTGGGAGCCCAGTGCACAGGTGTCCCCCCTGTACAGCTCTAAAGGAGGCTGCTTTCATAATGCTCTGACACAACAGCCGCTGCCTCTCACACACCACATGCTCTGGCTCAGTCACACATGCCTGATCTATTTTCTGTCGTTTTACACAATGAAACATGCATAATGAGCACATGCGGTGTGAAAAAAGAGACAGTCCTTTAAAGAGCAGCGCACTACAGGCCATTTCTGACCAAAAACTATAGGCTACTTATTGTAAATAAATTTAGGCTAGACAACCGGCTGTATGTTCACAATTATCACAGTTAATCAATCAAACAATATTTATAAAGCACTTTTCATACAAAAATGTAACACAAAGCGCCTTACAGTGGTTAAGGATTAGAAGATTGTTAAGTTAAGAAGAAAGTTGATTGCTTTTTCACAAAATAATCTTTTATGTGTGTGTATGTATGTGTTATGTGTGTGTTTATTTATTTATTTGAACACTTATTTTAACACTACAAGCTATCAAACAGAGCAAAAAGAACCACTTAGCTGTGAGTGTATTAGAACTTACGCTTGAGGATGTTCCGGCTCTCCAGCTCCTCCACTCCCGGCCGTTGGCTCAGTCTCCTGCGGAAGAAGACCAGAATCACGTTTTGCACCATCCTGATGCTGTCCTGAGCTGGACTTCAGTCCTCAGTCTTTGTTTTCAGGCTCAACTGTCATTAGCACCGCATGAAGCGGATCGTACCGCGCCAAGAGCCGCTTATCCACAGCGCTTCTCGCGGTGCGTTCCCACAACAGCTCCCGGTGCGCGCGCGACACCTGACACTCCACATCGGGACAAGTGATACAAGTTAGTCCAGTAAGCAGAAGTAATGTTTTCAAAAAGGGTTATATCCTCCAGAAAGTCCCATGACAAA
Source organism: Paratrypauchen microcephalus (assembly GCA_036785185.1). Lineage (NCBI taxonomy): Eukaryota > Metazoa > Chordata > Actinopteri > Gobiiformes > Gobiidae > Paratrypauchen > Paratrypauchen microcephalus. The sequence continues at coordinate 8,854,718 of JAVJIX010000005.1, forward strand.
CGCCTTTGGCTCCTCTGGTGCTCCACGCGCTGCTGAGAAGTGAGCGCGCGCTGGAGCGCAGCTTTTACCAGAGTGTGTGAGGGCGGGGCTAAAGGACATCCCCGCACACACACACACACCTCCACTGATGATCGATTAACCGTTTACAAGAGGCAATGAGATCCCCGCACACACGCACACCTCCACTGATCATCGATTAACCGTTTACAAGAGGCAATGTGCTGTAGGCTTGTTTATGAAGCTTAGATATGAATGCAGCAGCAGAACAGACGGGGGTGAAAAATGAGACAGCGACAATGAACACAAAGAACAACATGATTATATGATAAAAATATGATTTTAATGAATCTAAACGAAACTATAGCGTGTTATGTCAGGCAAAAATACAGGCCACTCTATCCACCAGTAAAAGTCACACAAGATATACACATTGTTGTTTAAGTTCTTTGGATTAGCTGGCGTTAACATTTGGCTTTAATAGGTGTTACAAGTTCCAATATTTGGCTTTAAAATGCTAGCGGCAGAGCCTTGTGTGGTGAACAATTAGGGCTTGACAGCAAACTGAACAAACATGGCTTTTACACTCAACAAAAATATAAACGCAACACTTTTGTTTTTGATCCCATTTTTCATGAGATGGACTTAAAGATCTAAAATTCATTCCAGATACACAATATTACCATTTCTCTCAAACATTGTTCACAAATCTGTCTAAATGTGTGATAGTGAGCACTTCTGCTTTGTTGAGATAATCCATCCCACCTCACAGGTGTGCCACATCAAGATGCTGATCTGACATCATGATTAGTGCACAGGTGTACCTTATACTGCCCACAATAAAAGGCCACTCTGAAATGTGCAGTTTTGTCTCACAGCAAAATGCCACAGATCTCACAAGCATTGAGGGAGCGTGCAATTGGCATGCTGACAGCAGGAATGTCAACCAGATCTGTTGCTCGTGCATTGAATGTTCATTTCTCCACCATAAGCCGTCTCCAAAGGCGTTTCAGAGAATATGGCAGTACATCCAACCGGCCTCACAACCGCAGACCACGTGTAACCACACCAGCCCAGGACCTCCACATCCAGCAGGTTCACCTCCAAGATCGTCTGAGACCAGCCACTCGGACAGCTGCTGAAACAATTGGTTTGCATAACCAAACAATTTCTGCACAAACTGTCAGAAACCATCTCAGGGAAGCTCAACTGCATGCTTGTTGTCCTCATCGGGGTCTTAACCTGACTCCAGATCGTCGCCGTAACAGACTTGAGTGGGCAAATGCTCACATTCAATGGTGTCTGGCACGTTGACACGAGAGGTGTTCTCTTCACGGATGAATCTCGGTTTACATTGTTCAGGGCAGATGGCAGACAGCGTGTGTGGCGTCGTGTGAGTGAGCGCTTTGCTGATGTCAGTGTTGTGGATTGAGTGGCCCATGGTGGCCCATGGTGGTGGTGGGGTTATGGTATGGCAGGCATCTGTTATGGACGAAGAACACAGGTGCATTTTATTGATGGCATTTTGAATGCACAGAGATACCGTGATGAGATCCTGAGGCCCATTGTTGTGCCATACATCCATGAACATCACCTCATGTTTCAGCAAGATAATGCACGGCCCCATGTTGCAAGGATCTGTACACAATTCTTGGAAGCTGAAAATGTCCCAGTTCTTGCATGGCCAGCATACTCACCGGACATGTCACCCATTGAGCATGTTTGGGATGTGCTTGACTGGCGTATACGACAGCGTGTACCAGCTCCCACTAATATCCAGCAACTTCGCACAGCCATTGAAGAGGAGTGGACCAACATTCCACAGGCCACAATCGACAATCTGATAAACTCTATGCGAAGATGTGTTGCACTGCATGAGGCAAATGGTGGTCACACCAGATACTGACTGGTTCTGAGTCCCCAGACCCCCAATAAAGCAAAAAAAAAAAAAAAAATGCACATTTCAGGGTGGCCTTTTATTGTGGGTAGTCTAAGGTACACCTATGCACTAATCATGATGTCAGTTCAGCATCTTGATGTGGCGCACCTGTGAGGTGGGATGGATTATCTCAGCAAAGCAGAAGTGCTCACTATCACACATTTAGACAGATTTGTGAACAATGTTTGAGAGAAATGGTAATATTGTGTATCTGGAATGAATTTTAGATCTTTAAGTCCATCTCATGAAAAATGGGAGCAAAAACAAAAGTGTTGCGTTTATATTTTTGTTGAGTGTATAATTCTAACACAAAATCTTAAGTCTGTAATTGAGAAAACAGATACACATGGGCGACCAGTGTAAAGGGCCAAGTCCTCACAGATATGAAAGAATCAATACACTCAATCTGTCCAGGAGAAATATGGCACCTAAACAGCATTTCTGTCAGATATCTGTCTCTAAATTATTCACCCATCTATTGATTTTCTGCTTTATTTGACAAAAAAAGTGCCCTAATTGTTTATCATGGGTCAGCATTTTGAGCACTCACATAGTTGGGATGCCACACATGACTTTCAAAGATAAAACTGAGCCCCACCCCCAGTGAACCAGCTGCTTTTAACTGCACAGTTGTCCACAGTGGCATGGCATCCTGAAGGAGCATGATGTTAGCAATATAAACATGCAGACTTGCCATGATAATTACTATATCAACTTATCGCTCAATATGTGAAAGCTGGAACAATATTTCGGGCTCAATATTTATTGTGTGTAAAAACGTTTTGGGAACATTTAGGGTTTTTTGTTGTAATACATTAAGATTTGAGCTGTAGAGGGGTGAATAATTCTACTGTTCCTTTGTTGCAGCTCAGGCCTTTTGTTTTGTATGATATGATGTCTATGTTAAAATGGTTTACTGGGATTATCTTGCATTTTTGTGGCATAAAGTAGTTTCAATATTATCATTCAGCAATATATCACGCTTCAAAATGTGTTATCGTGACAGGCCTATAAACATGTTCACAATTTGTAGACTGTAGAAAAATAAAAGTGCATAGAAGTATTTTTGGGTTTTATTAGACAGCTGATAATAACACGTCTTTCGTCATTATAGTTGCCTCACCGTGGTCACATGTGGTTGATCAAACACGTTTCTCTATTATTTCTATTATTTTTTAACCTGAGTGTCCCCCTTTGCTGCCAATCTTTCTTCACAGTGATAAAAGCTAATGCAATCACTCCAGTGTTAACTCAGCCACTATCACAACCTGTTATCAACTTCCACGTTTCAGGCCACAAACCGACAAACCTGGACGTGACCCTTCCCTTTCCTAACTCAAAATGTAAGCCTACACATTTGAGGAAAATGTTTATATCATCAAATATAAAAATACCTTATGCATTGTAAGTGTTAATAAATAACTGAATACATGTGCAGAGATTACATATTCTGAATTTTGAGTATTCTGGTATAGCTACTTTTTTCATTTGACAGTATTTACAGTATAGCTACTTTTCTAAAATGAAAGGAATACGTGTCAGTACTTTGAAAACACAGCGCTTGTGTTGTGTGCATGTAAGATTTTTTCTTCTCCAATCAGTGTTAACAAATATAAAGTTGTTTTCAATCCTATGTTGCATTTTGACTCTATAATTTCAGTGCAAACCTGCTGTAAAAGCATTCTAAGTATTCAGAATACATTTTATTACAGTATTCCCATCACTGTGCATTGTAAAGACTCTGTCCTGGGCTGTCCTCTGGACCGTGTAGAGGAGGTGGCTGAGAGGAGGGTACTGGCCAAATTCATGTCCATTAAGGACGACACCTCTCACCCTCTGCACCGGACTATTGAGGAGCTGAGCAGCTCCTTTAGCAGCCGACTGAGGCACCCCCAGTGCAAGAAGGAGCGCTACCGCAGATCCTTCATCCCCACCGCCATCAGACTGTATAATTCTAACATATAGGCCAGACGTGCAATATCCTCCTTTTCATGTTGATGCTTGTTGTTACTATTATCATTATTACTATTTTCCATTATTATTTTTATTACATATTACTATTTGCACTATTTATTACTTACTTTATCCCCTCCCTGTCTGCATGCACTTTTTCCCTCTTGTCCTAATTGTCCTGGAGCTACTGTGGCGAGTAAATTTCTCCTGTGTGAGATCAATAAAGGCTTATCTTATCTTATCTTATCTTATCTATAACTACTGGCTGTACTCAGGTCAACAAGAGTTTCCAGTGACGGTTTAATGCCTAGCCTAGTCTAGTGTCTAGTGTATTTTATAATAATAATACATTTTATTTATAAAGCGCTTTTCAAGACACTCAAAGACGCCGTACAGAAGTTATTTAGTTTAAATTAGTTTAATTTGGTTTAGTTTAGTTAAATTTGGTTTAGTTGAATTTAGCTGAATTTACTTTATTTTAGTCTAGTTTAGCTCAGGGGCGGCACCAGACGTTTTTGGTGCTCAGGGGGTGCTAAGGTGTGGGTGCTCACTTACGTAACATCTTAATTTAGAGCCTTTTAATAATTCAGCGTACCACTCCCATGTTTGAGTCACTGTTTTAAACATGTTTAAATGTCGTTAGCACATATAATGTGTCATTTTCAACTGTCTGTGGTTGGGGGGGGGGGGGGGGCTAGTCTCATCTAATTTAGTTTACTCTCGTTTCGTGTTTCATTTTTAAAATATTTTTTGTTACCTTTTGCAGGCTACTGTAATGGGATATTGCTTTTTTAGGAAAGACAATCTGCTTCTGTATACACCTCAACACATTGTGAATAACTACATCATAATACAGAGACATGATTTGTCTTTACCAAGAGCAAATGGTAAATAAAAACAGTTTTTTTTATTATATTTTCTTTACTCAGTGGACTAGAAACACATGCCCACCAAATGCGTCACTGTTCAATTGTGTCATGGCATAGGTGGATATGCTCTCACTGGTTACTTTAGTAATCATCTGGACAAAAGCATAGCCACAATATGACTGGAACCAAACCTTACAGAGTAAATACTGGTTCAAACAGCTGTAGCCTAAAACAGAATTAAAGGAGACTTCTGTGCCCCTCAGCAGTCCGGGGGCATTATGAGCTGGCCCTACATGGGAACACCAAGTATCTGAACAGGACGCTGCCTCTGCCTCATTCACCGAAATTACCAAGACCACAGAGGCTTTTTGAGTCATGGATACGGGGGCACGTTAACCCTATCTTTATTTCCTGGGCTCCAAGTCTAGCTATTATAAGGGATAGAGAAATGCACAGGCTAAGGGTTTATATTATGCTATTTCCTGATCTATGTCCTTAGACTTAGATTATAGACTTAAACTTGGACAAGCTTTACTGATCCACAAGGGAAATTATTTGGACACAGTAGCTCACTCATCACAATATAATATAATAACAAAAAGTAAAAAATTTAAATATTAATATAAATATATAAATTCTAAATAAGTAGCAAAAAAAACTGCAAAATGTCCAATAAGGCATAATTATATACATTTATATGTACTAGTCAAAATAAAATAGAAAAATAAGTAGTAAAATATAAAACCTCAGCTGTATACAAGAGGTCATAGCAACAATGATATGACGATTGACAGGAGATAGGGTTATCCGTTACATAAGGGTGAGTTGTTGTACAGTTGTAGGGAGTATTATAGTATGAATGTAGTCCTGTATCTCTCACTGTTTGAGCAGAGCTGTAGGAGCCTGTTGGAGAATGAGCTCCTCTGTCCCTCTATGGTCTGGTGCAGTGGGTGAGCAGGAGTGTCCATGATGGAGAGCAGTTTGTCCAGTGTCCTCCTGTCCCTCACTGTGACAAATGTCTCCAGCTCACAGCCGATCATGTAACCAAGTTTACGGATCAGTTTGTCAATTCCCCCAGTGTCCCTTTTACTGGTGCTGCTCTCCCAGCAGACCACAGTGAAGTACAGTGCACTGGCCACCACAGACTGGTAGAAAATCTCCAGTAACCTCTGCACACATTAATAGACCTGAGCTTTCTCCAGAAATAGAGTCTGCTCATGCTCTTCTTGTACACAGCATTACTGTTGTCTCTCCAGTCCAGCCTGTTGTTCACATGGACGCCAAGGTACTTGTAGCAGTCCACTATTTCAACATCATGACCCTGGATGGTAATGGGCTCCACTGGTGTCCTCTTTCTTCACCAGTTCTTTGGTCTTTTCAACATTCAGGAGCAGATGGTTTGCCTGGGACCACTCCATAAAATTTGCTATCAGTGTCCTGTACTCCAGCTCCTGTCCATCTTTGATACACCCTACCACCGCAGAGTGATCAGAGAACTTCTGCAGATAGCAGTTCTAATGCTGTTTTCTCATCAAAACACACAAAAACACACAAACACTGCATATTGAGTTTCAACGGAAAACACTGTTCCATCTTGTGATGTCATGTGGTGATACAGGAAGGATTCAAGTCAAAGAGTAGCTGTTAACTTCACATCACAGCTTTTGAAATGGAGACAGACTAATAATGCAGGATTACTCAAACATGTGTGAATGAAACTAAAAACTCAAGTCAATATAAGACACTATAAAGTCAAACTTTAATATATAGCCACTGATTTGTGACAAAATGTGAACCCTAAAATACAGAAATCTAGCTGTAACCCAAATCAAACCAATGCAAGACCTCTATAATACGCTTGAGTATCAGTACAATCCACCCATAGCCTAAGTTGGGAAACAGTGGGATTGGGCACAGGGCAAAGGCGAGACTACTTAAATGTGCTAAATGGAGCAGAGAATGTAGACTAGACTAAGTAGACTTCGGCAGTCACCATACACAAGACTTAGTAGTTTTATTGGCAAAAATTATGTGTAAAGGTAAGGTGGCAAATATATTTTAATATAAGATTAATTAGTAAGTAAGTAAGTAAGTAAGTGAAAGTACCACATGGAAAAAATGACTTAAATGACAGTATTAAAGTACATGTTTAAAAATGTATTTAAAGAATATAAAGTAAAAAAAAAAAAGAGGTTTTATAAGGCTTCAAATGTAGTGATTTTGATACACATTTGTACTTTTGTTCAGTAGAAACAATTGAATCATTTTATTTGTAGCTGTTTTTATTTGTAAATTTAATTTGCTCAAATTATGAACCAGATGAAATTAAACTCCTCAGACTTTATGGCTGGTCTTAAACTATAATAAAAATTGTTTAATTTTTCAGTCAACAATGTAGTGGAGTAAGAATTACAGATACCTGCTCTCAAATGCTCACTATCAGAATGCTTGTAGTTGAATAAATGTAAAGTAGAGCTGTTTAATGTCATATTGTGCAACATTCCAGACAGAGAAGTAGTAAAGTACATGAACCAACAATTTATACTTAAGTACAGTACTTTACTACTTTTAATTTGCTACGTTCCACCACTGATCTCTAGTCACAAACACTGTGTTTACTGTAGTGGTTGGAGTTGTAGAGCGCTCCCCAGCTAGTATGTCAAGGCAATGAGCCGCCAAGAGAGCCGCCTGATGAGAGTGTCAGTCCGTACAGTGAGTGGGAAGAGTCAGGCGCAGTGGATGCAGTGAGATGTGCCCTAATGCCAGGCTCCTTCAGTGCCACAGCCTCAGGACAGCAGTGCCACGCTTCCACTGGGGCAGAGGGGGGAAGGGCTGCTGGGAGCGAGATGCCGGGGCTAATTAAGGAAAACTAGAGAATTGTACTGTTTATGTAACAGTGTTGTGGTGACCTGGATGTTCGCCTTACACATAGGTCATGAGTTCTCTAAGTATGGGTATCTAATTCTTCTTTTAGGATATTTGTTATTACAAAGTGAGCCTAATATTGCCAGAATGAGATGTACTTAACACACTTGAAAATGTATTTAGTTACAGAATACTGAATACCTGAATTAAAATGCATTTTGTAACATATACACAGTCCAATCAGAGTGCTGTATTCTGAATACATAGAATACTTTTACATTGCGTTACATACATTACATACATTATAGAGTAAAGAGGATAAAAAACATCTTAATATTTGATTGACAATTTGTTATGCATTTGCTATCACTCATTTGAGAAGGGAAAATGACACGTGTATGCCCTTGCCACAAGAGCTGTGTTTTCTATTTTTCTTACTAATTATGTGCAGTTTGAAGCCTAAATTGTGTGATCCAGTTCCACCATGTATTCTTTTGATTTGACAAAAGTAACTGTATTCTGAATACCACCAAATGAAAAAAGTAACTGTACCAGAATACAGTATTCCGAATACATATTCACAGTACATATAATGAGTTCCTAGATTGAAGATGTGTAAAACCACCCAGTTCTCATTTCATTTACGATGGTTTGCCAGTAAAGAGAAAAGAGGAGTAGAGTTTTAAAAAATGTGATTGTGGGAATTTAACTATGAACATCTTAAGTCCACATGTTTGGTAGTAGGAAAGAGAAAGCACTATGGCCCTATGGCACTATGGCAAGTGAATGAGCTGACACTGTGACCTTTGTCACTCTCCGATCTTATTATACTCTCATTTCACGTCGTGTTTTCTTCTGTCAAAATGCTTCTCCTGTCCTGGCATAACAGTGCATTGATTAACAGAGACATTGGACATCCATTAGCTAACATAGTAGATGTAATCTATTTAGCAAATCAATATCTGATCTCTTTGCATAATGAACCGAGTTGCAGTCCTCTATAAAGCACTGTCAATGGGGTCACAGGATAACTTAAAGTGTCATAATACTACTGAACAAAAAAGAACACTTAAAGGTGTATTGTGTAACTTGGTAGAGGATCCATCAAATGTTTTTCTCCATAGAAATGTTTTGTCTGGAATGTTTCACATTATGGGATTACACATTCCTAGCTTCATGGAGACCAAACCAGACAGTGTTAAAGGTCAGATCTGCAGAGAGGCAGCACCACTCACACTTAGAATGCCTGTTTTTGTTGATATTTTTGAGCTATAAAACCAACTGTAATTGAATAAATCTGTTTAATGTCATACTACAAAACATTCCAGACCGAGCAATGAAACAGGCAAGTGACAAACCCCTAACCAAAAAGTTACACAGTGGAATCTTTAACTGAAAAATAAGGTAATCTATGCATTGCCTCACATTTTTTTAAGCTTTCAAAATTATAAATACATAATATAATAAACTCCATTAACAATCACTTCAAGTCACACTTAAAATAACGGTAAACAGACAGAATCTGTAAATGTTGCAATTTATAGAATAAGACATTGTAATAGACTGTTTTGATCCACTGCAGATTTGACTACTCACTTTTTACTCACTCACAAGGGATTGAAACAGCAAACCAGCCACACTGTAATTTGGCAGATTTATAGGCCAGATGCCCTTCCTCACCCAACCAGCCTCATTATGGGAACCTAAAATATCATGTGCTTGAATCCACTTAAAGATTCTACAATATTTGCTTTGTTGTCAGTTTGGGTGCTAAAGTGTCAGCTCTTACTGCCATAAGAAGTGAAGTGAGCTCAGAGAATACAGAAATAAGTGGAGGTTGGGGTTGGAGCCAGCACGGTAGTTTGAAATAAATGCTGTTGCGAGACTCTTTGTAAAGACTGTGGGCTGGAGAGGCGGGCACAGGAGCCGAGTGTGGGCAGAGACGCTTGGAGACTTTTGACATTTCAATTAGAAAGTGCTCAGAATCAGAGCTTTGTGTGGCGCTAATTACTGTATGTGGGACAGGGAGGGTCTTTACTGTGACAACATGTAATTTGAGGATTTCTCTCTCTCTCTTTTGCCATTTATGCAGAGCCCATGTCATCCAGTGCTTACGTACATCCAAATGCCCCACAACGGTGCCAGATCTTGTAATTGGACTGCAGCCCGGTTGTGATGCTGCTGGTGTCTATAATAAGGTCCAAATAAAGCCATACTTAGACAAACATGCTGGTGTGAGGTAAAAGGCCACCAAGCTGTTTAAACCAGCACGAGTGGTGATGAATAGGCTGAGGTGTCATCTGTGTTATACAGTATGGACTCAATACAGCATTGTAGTATATTAGGACTGTGCAGGAGTCTTTTGTTGTCTTCATATTTAGAAGAAGGGTGAGTTGCATTGATAAGAAATATTTTTATCCTATTAAAATGTACATTTATGTTTATTCTAGTGGAAGCGAGGAAGAAAAAGGTCCCAAAAAATGTGTTTACTCAGATTAAAGCCACAATATGTAACTTTTATCCAGCAATACACAAAATAAAAGCATGTTTTTGTTTGTTTTTAATGTACAGAAAAACACAGAAAATCAAGCGTCCTTACTGTGAGTGTACCTCTAAAAACCTGACTGCTATTTGGCCTGGAGGAGGGCCTCCTCCAGTTTGTCTCCATGGAAATGTTCCTTTGATTATAATATTTCACAGTCTGGAATAAAAATTGTTTATCTCCAGTTCCAAACTATGGTTTCAACTTTCTAAATCTATGGAACCATGGAGGTGATGTGGAAACACCAGAAAGTTACATACTGTACCCCCAAGTGTAAGGGGGTAAACGGGAGGTTATAGCGAAAGAGCTTAGTCAATGAGTAATGCATGAAATTGTAAAACACATTTGAACTTTGGAAAAGCAAAATATAAAGTGACTAGTATTCAGAATTTAAATTTATATTTTAGTATTTTTACTGGATTATATTGATATATAGGCATCAAACAGTAATGAATAAAACAACAAAATCTACAATAACACGCAGAAAAGTAAACTTGAAATAAAAACAGATCATCTAGAAAATAAATCAAGATTAGGACTATATATTTAAGACAAGATCTATTTTAATTCCTCAATTGCAGTGTATAATCCTGCATTTAAAAACACCATGACACAAGAGAAGACAGTCTAAGCAGCTCTACAGTTGTGAAGCCATCTGACAGCACCGGCTGCCTGGAGACAGCGTTTGTGCACATGAATGAATGAAAATCACATTTGATATTCCACTGTGGCCAGGAGTTTGAGACACCCCAATTTTACACAAAATGTGTTACTACCACATAATCAAATTTGGTACAAATTTGCACCTCATCAGAATGTTCTCAGGACAAGAACAGGTGTTCTGTTTGTAACTGCATTAAAATGGCCCCATTAAAATCTCACTTTGAATGGTTCAGTCTGCTATCCGCAGCTGTGTGTCCATTTAATTACAGAACTATATATAGTACTCCTACACAGCAGCTGTGTGTATGCAGCACAAAACACAAGATGTGCTACAGATATCCAGTTATTGGTTCCTTTCCCCATTCACAGCAGTGCCTATAATAGGTTAAACTACTCATTTTACTATAACACAGTTAAGATAATTATATTTAAGATTTCTGCAAAAACATTTACACTTGTTTTCACAATTTGGCATTTTTTTTGGTTTAACATTCTACTTACTGGTTGAAAATCATGACATCACACTAGGGAATTACATAACTGTTACCTAAAAAAAATATTATCTGACAAGAAAACAACTTTATTTTTACTGTCAGGGACAGTACCTTGTGGGTTCCTTTGGGGAGTGCTCTGGGAGTATGGGGTCCAGGGCTCTTTGCTAAGGTTAGTCCGGTCAGCAGGAGCTGTGTTCGCATTGCCGGCAGTAAATTGGACTTGTTTCCGGCGCATGTTGGACTCCACCAGGGCTGCCTTTTCTTGTCAATCTATATTCCTACCCTCACCTATGGTCATGAGCGTTGAGTAATGACCGAAAGGACAAGATCGCGGATACAAGTGGCTGAAATGAGTCTCCTCCACAGAGTGACTGGGCGCTCCCTTAAAAACAGGGTGAGGAGCTCAGTCACACAGGAGGAGCTCGGAGTAGAGCCACTGCTCCTCCATGTCGAGAGAAGCCAGCTGAGGTGGCTCGGGCATCTGTTCCGGAAGGCTCCTGGACGCCTCCCTCAGGAGGTGTTCCGGGCATGTCCCACCGGGAGGAGGTCCCGTGGAAGACCCAGGACACGCTGGAGGGACTATGTCTCTCGGCTGGCCTGGGAACGCCTTGTGGCGCCTTGGAGGAAATGTCCAGGGTGAAGGAAGTCTAGGAGTCCCTGCTTAGACTGCTACCCCTGCGAGCCAGCCCCGGATAAGCAGAAGAAAATGGATGGATGGAACTTTATTTTGTTGAAATCATGTTTAAAATATATAAAACAAAAAAAACGTTGGTTGCCTGTAAATTATGCCAAACTTGGATAGAACTCTTCCCAGTGTGATGTCATTGTTTTTTTGTTGTTTTTTATTGGTGTGTTTAAGAACTCTCTACTTCTTATAATTTTCAACATATTTTTCAACTATGTATAAAACTATAATTTATATTTACCATAGTTATAATCCCACCAAATTATGTCAAAATTAGAGAATCATAAATATCTGTCATACGCACTATATCTATGCTTCAGTTTAACTAAGCCATAGATGCTAGAAGGTAGTCTACTTTTCCTGCAAATTCCAAGGCAAAGAAAAGCAGAGGGGTGCATATTCCTCATAATTAAGACAAAGAAACAGTCCGGCCGTGTTATGTGGGAGTGTGTGGCACGTGTTGGACTGGGCATTTTTTATCACAGTGGGCAGGTGGCAGAAATAATTTTTAAACGCTCACATGAAGCAATGTGGCATCTGTACTCGATTTCCTTCTATGTATTTGAAAAAAAAATGTCTTGCCCTGGTCAAAATAATTTCACTGTGCACTATCTGCATACAAACCATTTTACTGTCTATTATCAGGAAGTGCTTGTTGCTAGTTTGCATGGTATTTTTAGCCTTTTTAGATTATTTTAAGACAGTAAAAATCAGGTACTTTAAGAGGATTTAAATAACTAGGAACTAAAACATATAAATCAAGTTATAATAACAGGTAGGCTAATTATGTAAAATAAACCTTTTAGTATAATGACCTCATGGTGTTTCAAGCTGATTAGTTAGTCAGATCTTAAGCTTATTGCCAGACATTCCTATTCTCACACACAGACATAAACTGTTCTGCACCCTGCTCTAATATAGAAAAAAATATGCAACTCTGAATTAATTTGTGGTAATTTGATGTATACATTTGTCATTGTAATTTGAAACAACAAATTGATGTAGTCAGTATTAAAAAGACATCAGATCAAGATATCAAGGTTAATGGTTGCTAAATGGACCCTTATTTTTTATTGGATATTTTTGTGTAAATCTGTAGGTCTGTCAGATGGACAATGTGTGCGTGTGTGCATGTGCATAACAGTATGGGTATGTAATGTAGCTAGTCCATTACAAGGGCCTGGAGAATGAGGAGGAAACGAGGGGCAAAGGTTTGGGGTGCTTGGTGGTTGTGAATGGGGATTCCTTTGGTGGGTACTTGCCTCATGCTAGGGTGCGCGGGCTAAAATAGTCCCCAGGAAGCGGGAGCCCTTTAAGAAGGTTCCGGGGCAGGTGGCCATTTTGGGTGAAGAGGGGTGTACCAAGATTTTAGGATTCTTCTATTTTTGTATTTTTTAAAGAAAAGTAAACACTGCTAAATTAATAAAGAATATATTTGTTTGTGTAATGTGTTTGTAATGTATTGAATGACTATTTGGGCACTGTGGGACAGAGTTATCTTTTTAAATATTGTGGGTAAATTGCACCCAGGTGGCCTAATTAGAGGGTGGGCTCACCCAATTAAGGGAGGGACCTTTTAAAAAGGGCCAGTCTTACCTTTGTGGGGAGAGGTGCTGCATGTGGAGATTGCTCTGTGCTGGTTTTTAACTTTTGTATCTTTGTACATTTGTAAATATTTTTCTTGGTGGACGGTTAAATAAATGCACTTTTGGATTCTTCATCCTGGCTCAGCTCTACTCTGTTCCTCCGACCGCAAAGTTGCTATCAGGACGTTACAATTGGTGTCAGAAGTGGGATAAATGGAGGCTATTCACTCTTTCCCCATTCCAGCCACAAAAAAGAAAGTGAAGAGCTTCCTTGGTCTGATTGGCTGGTACAGGAAGTTCATTCCCCACTTTGCAGACCGCTCAGCTGTGCTCAATGACCTCACCAAGCTGGCGGCACCGAGAAAGGTAAAATGGACTGACCAATGTGATCGTGTTTTCAGGGACCTAAAGGAGGCCCTAAACAACCACACCGTTCTGCAGACCCCAGACTTCAACAAATCCTTCATTTTACAAACTGATGCATCGGGAGTGGGCCTAGGTGGAGTTCTGCTACAGGAGGTGGATGGAGAGAGAAGGCCAGTTGGGTTTTTGAGCAGGAAACTACTGGACAGAGAAACCAGGTATTCAACAGTAGAAAAGGAGTGCTTGGCCATGAAGTGGGCCATAGAGTCGCTGAGGTACTACCTGTTGGGGCGCCATTTCAGCCTGGAAACTGATCATCGTGCTCTCCAGTGGCTCCATAAAATGAAGGACTCTAATACAAGAATTGCTGGTTGGTACCTGGCGCTCCAACCATTCAACTTCACGGTCCACTACAAGCCTGGGAAATCCAATGTAGTTGCTGACTCCCTGTCTAGAGTGTATGAAGACTAGAAATGTTGTAACCTTAAAAGAGGGGGGAGGAAATGTAATGTAGCTAGTCCATTACAAGGGCCTGGAGAATGAGGAGGAAACGAGGGGCAAAGGTTTGGGGTGCTTGGTGGTTGTGAATGGGGATTCCTTTGGTGGGTACTTGCCTCATGCTAGGGTGCGCGGGCTAAAATAGTCCCCAGGAAGCGGGAGCCCTTTAAGAAGGTTCCGGGGCAGGTGGCCATTTTGGGTGAAGAGGGGTGTACCAAGATTTTAGGATTCTTCTATTTTTGTATTTTTTAAAGAAAAGTAAACACTGCTAAATTAATAAAGAATATATTTGTTTGTGTAATGTGTTTGTAATGTATTGAATGACTATTTGGGCACTGTGGGACAGAGTTATCTTTTTAAATATTGTGGGTAAATTGCACCCAGGTGGCCTAATTAGAGGGTGGGCTCACCCAATTAAGGGAGGGACCTTTTAAAAAGGGACAGTCTTACCTTTGTGGGGAGAGGTGCTGCATGTGGAGATTGCTCTGTGCTGGTTTTTAACTTTTGTATCTTTGTACATTTGTAAATATTTTTCTTGGTGGACGGTTAAATAAATGCACTTTTGGATTCTTCATCCTGGCTCAGCTCTACTCTGTTCCTCCGACCGCAAAGTTGCTATCAGGACGTTACAGGGTACAATAGGAAACATGTTCCCCAGGCGAGAGGGAAGGGGACAGTTGATTTACAGCGTATAGCGCAGTAGTCTCTGTGACGTAGAAGTGCATTGATTATGCCTGATGTTGCTGCAGTGTTTGGAGAGCTAAATTTAGAGCGCCAGGGTTCCCCTCTGCTGTCCTGGGCCAACCCACTGTACTCCGCATTCTGCTGCAGTGCTAAGCTATAGTTGTATATGTCAGTATGAAAAGATATTGGACCCATTAAAGATGGCTGTCACGTTTTTGCATATGTGTTTTTGTATAGGCAGTCTGTCTCTGTTTCCTTGTATTTGCACATTTCAGTAAGGCACTTTCAGCAGTTTTTCAGTAAGAGCATTATGCCAAAATGAGTGAGAAGCCCTATCCTATATCATGTATCTTAATCACAGTACAGTGACTGAGTGCCACCCCAAACACACCATAGGCAAAATCCTCATGCTAGGTGGTCCTGACCAAGCCTATCTCAAGATGGGAGACAGGCAGAAGTTCACTGTTCCTGACTGGCTGCTCTAGCAACACTGGTTGTAGGAAGGGTCAAATGCAGAGAATTAATTTCCCTCATGAAGGATTAATAAAGTATACCTTTAGAGGTTTACATCATCATCATCATCATCATCATCATCATCATCATCAAAATTTTATTACAGACTCTTGGTCCAGTGTTAAAAAAGACACACAACAAACATGCGCTCTACCTATAATATACATCATTATGCAAATTTAATCCTTCTAACATTTACATAAACCAAATTAAACATGTCAAGAGTCAATTTATTCCCCTGAAGATGAGCACAGTGAAGAGCAGTGAAGAGGGCTGGGTATGGATCTCATATGGATCTGTTGTTCTGCTGGTCACACAGAGTCTGTCCTGTGCCTGGTGTTGTACAATCAGCTCATCTCAAGTGCCTAAAGGAGGACATAGCGTGTAACTGCTCCACGTATCACTCCCACACGATATGAACGAGACAGATTGAGAATTATTCACAAATTTGAATGGTCTGTTGGAGACAGTGTGCTAGGCTATAGCACACTGTCTCCTATAGCACACTGTCTCCAACAGCACACAGTCGCCTACAGCACACTGTCTCCTACAGCACAATGTTTCCAACAGACCACAGTCTCTTACAGCACACTGTCTCCTACAGCACACTGTCTCCAACAGCACACTGTCCCCTACAGCACACTGTCTCCTACAGCACACTGTCTCCTATAGCACACTGTCGCCTACAGCACACTGTCTCCAACAGACCACAGTCTCCTATAGCACACTGTCTCCAACAGACCACAGTCTCCTATAGCACACTGTCTCCAACAGACCACAGTCTCCTATAGCACACTGTCTCCAACAGCACACTGTCTCCTACAGCACACTGTCTCCAACAGCACACTGTCCCCTACAGCACAGTTTCCAACAGACCACAGTCTCCTATAGCACACTGTCTCCAACAGCACACAGTCGCCTACAGCACACTGTCTCCTACAGCACACTGTTTCCAACAGACCACAGTCTCTTACAGCACACTGTCTCCTACAGCACACTGTCTCCAACAGCACACTGTCTCCAACAGCACACTGTCCCCTACAGCACACTGTTTCCAACAGACCAGTCTAAACATAATTAGTAAGATCTGTGAACTCGGGCTGCAAAAAACATCACAATCAAATTTAATCAGTTTCAATGGTCTCAAGTAACAGAAAAAATACAGTATACTAGAATGTCACTATGCCTGAAACCACTTAAATCTAATACTTTAGACCTCAATGGCTAAGTTTATATGAACAGCATAATTTGATTAGAATCTGATTTCTGGATCTTTAAAATGATTTAAACAACATGCAAACTGCAAAATCTGAGTTTGCATGTTATTTTAATGATTTTATAGCTGTAAAAATGTGATAATAATCAGATTTTGAGTGTGTATGTATGTATGTATGTATGTATGTAGAGTATTACTTTAGCAGTGCAGTTTTTCTCTCAAATTCAAACTCTGTTAATACATCTGAACTGTGGGCACTGTGAACTGATTCTTGATTTAGAAAAAATAAATAAATCACATTAAAAAAAAAAACAACAATCTGTGGATACACCTTGCATGTAGAATAAATGGCTTAGTTGTGTGACCTCATAAGGATAATAAGCCCATGAAGGGAAGAGGAAATGGATTTGAGACTTTAATCCAGACAATGGGAAAGCTGAGCTGACAGGACATTAAGCTGTGCCCTTGTATCTTTCACACACAGTGCTCAAAACCTGATCAGCCACAATTCTGTTCCCTTTATGAATGAAATAAAAAGAAATAAAACAGGAGCATAATGTTCTAGTAAGTAAGTAAGTAAGTAAGTAAGTAAATTTTATTTATATAGCACATTTAAAAACAGTGAGAACTCGCCAAAGTGCTGTACAATGTCAAAAAGCTAAAAATAATAATAAATAAATCGGCAGCATAAAATACATAAGAACATTTGACATGGCACAAGTACACATAAGATGAAATAAAAGACAGGATAAAAGATAGAGATAAAAAGAGCTAAGAGGCAAAGGCCACAGTGTACAAATGAGTTTTTAGTTTGGATTTAAAAGTGGTGATTGTTGGAGCAGATCTGATGTCAGCAGGTAGACTGTTCCAGAGACGTGGAGCTGCCACAGCAAAAGCACGGTCCCCTTTGTGCTTGAGGCGGGAACGGGCAACACAAAGGGACCTGGGTGCAGAGTAATGTTGCAGCATGTCGGAGATGTACTTGGGGGTCTGGCCATGAAAGGACTTAAAAACCAAAAGAAGTATTTTAAATTGAATTCTAAAACAAATGGGAAGCCACTGCAGAGAGGAGAGGACAGGAGTGATGTGTTCCTGCCTCTTGGTGCCTGTTAAAAGTCTAGCAGCAGCATTTTGCACCAACTGCAGGCGAGCTAGCTGGGTCTGAGGGAGGCCAAAGTAGAGGGCGTTGCAGTAATCCAGCCGAGATGTTATAAAGGCATGGATAACTGTTTCCAGATCTTGAAAAGAGAGTGATGGCTTGAGCTGGGTGATCACTCTCAGCTGATAGTAACTATTTTTTATGACGGTATTTATTTGTTTTTTGAAACACAAGTCAGAGTCAAAGATAACCCCAAGGCTTTTGGCAGAAGGCTTAACAAAAGAGGAGAGGTGAGATAGATTGCCAGTAACTGTGGGTATTGATTTAGGGGATCCAAAAACTATGACCTCGGTCTTGCTGTTGTTGAGTGGTAGAAAATTGTTGGACATCCAAAGCTTAATGGCCTCTATACAGTCTAGGAGAGATTGGGTGGAGTCCTGTGATGTTAATGGTAAATATAATTATGTGTCATCGGCGTAGAAATGAAAGGAAACAAAATGTTTACGGATAATGTCCCCTAGGGGGAGCATGTATAGGCAGAAGAGTATTGGCCCTAAAATTGAGCCTTGGGGGACACCATAGGAGACCGGAGCAGAAGCAGATGAGGAATGGCCGATGGAAACTGAAAAAGTTCTATGTTGGAGATAGGACTTGAACCATAGCAGTGCTGTCCCTTTAATGCCCACCCACTCTTCAAGGCGGTTGAGGAGGATGGTATGGTCCACTGTGTCAAAGGCCGCACTGAGGTCCAATAGGACCAGGACTGCATTTTGACCCGCGTCGAGTGTGAGAAGCAAGTCATTTGTTATTTTAAGCAATGCAGTTTCGGTGCTGTGCCAGGCCCTGAAACCTGATTGAAAGGGCTCCAAGATGGCGTGCTGCGAGAGGAAGGGGGAGAGCTGGGACAAGACTACTTTTTCGAGCACTTTAGAAATAAACGGGAGTTTAGAAATGGGCCTATAGTTGTTCAAGCAATTTGAGTCCAGGTTGGGTTTCTTGAGTAGAGGTTGAACAACTGCATGTTTGAGGCAAGCAGGGACAGTACCAGATGACAGACAAGAGTTTATAATGAGTTGTAGGGAGGGTCCTACGATGTCAAAAGCCTCCTTTAACATGGAACATGGAACCTCATCACCAGGGGATGTGGTGGTTTTCATGTGTAGGACAACGTCCTACACCATGTCCTACACCATGGTCCAATCGACCATGGAGACAGGGTTAAAATGACAGAGAGTACCTATAGGGTGTGGGGGTGGATGAGGCGATGGAACAAGAGGAGGAAATAGAGCTCTGATGTTCTCAATTGTCTCAATAAAAAAAATGTAGGAAGTTCTCGCAGAGATCTGAATTTATAATGGGAGCTGGAGAACGAGGTGGGTTGATGATGGAGTTAATTGTGTTAAACAGGATTTTCGGTCATTTGAATGCCGGTTAATGATACCTGAAAAGCCATCCACAACCTCGCCCCTCCATACCTGTCTAACCTCATCCACATCTCCACACCTGCCCGCTCCCTCCGCTCCTCCTCCTCCCTGCACCTCACTGTCCCTCCTGCCCGTCTCGTCACTATGGGGAGCAGAGCCTTCAGCCGCTCTGCTCCCCAGCTCTGGAACTCCCTCCCCCATGCTCTCCGCGACACACACTCACTCTCACACTTCAAATCTCAACTCAAAACTCATCTGTTTAGAGAGGCCTTCTCACTCTGACCACTCTGACCATAACTGCACTGTCTTTTAATCTGTATCTGTTTTTAAAATGTATTTCTACACTGTTTTTATTTTGTTTTATCTTGTTTTTATGTACTGTATTATTTAATTAATGTATTTAATTGCTTGATGTACGGCGACCTTGAGAGCCTTGAAAGGCGCCTAACAAATAAAATGTATTATTATTAAAAATACCTGGCTCTGGCTTCTTTGGCGGCGGCCTGAAAAGATAGCAGGGCAGATTTGAAAATTTGAAAGGCTTCTCTACTGTGTGTAGAGAAGCCATTATGAGGGAGTGTAGGTAATTATCTGTAAAAGCCACAGTATCTATTTACATCTTTCACGTTCATGTGCGGTTCAGTCATTTTAATCAGACTACACTTGAATAAGAGAAGTTTTTTACCTTGACATGTTTTGACAGTTACAGCCGCCTTCATCAGAGCGTTTGAGTCTATTGTGACAAAAATTAACATTCAAGTGATGATAAAGTTTTTTTTTTAAATATACTAATAAAAATACTATCTGCTAGCTCTGCAACAACACGATGGCAGAGTGGTTAGCATCCGCCCAGCAGACCAGCAGAAGACCGTATGTCCACAGTTCAAGGGGTCAGATTTCAAAGGCTGGAAGAGTTTAACTTTTACTTTGACTTGACTAATCAATTAAATAGTATGTAATAAAGTGGATGAGCTTCTACAAGATTTGTGGCAGTACTTATATTTGAGTGCAGATTAAGTACATGCACACCAACTTGAAAATAATTACATGACCAAATTTTCCATGACGCCAGAGCTTTGTACACTGTTACATACGCATTTCGATGGAAGAGGTTTTAATGCAAATACATGCGGGTCATCCACTGAGCAGAAAATCCATTGTTTCTAATGTGACACAGCAGTGGTGAGCCACATTCACCATGTCCCAGCCTATGACCCTCTTAACACCACTGCATTGACCACTTCCTGTTGTCATTATGCAAGAGAAGAGGGATCCTATTTACACCAGGGTTTATGCAGGATTCAACAAAACAAATTTAATGCTTTTAATGCCTTTTTAATTCTACAGTTCAGTATTTTAAATGCCATTAATAGATAGAAGAAAGATATTTAAAAGGTGGATTGTGTGACTTTGCTGGTGGAGGATCCTTCAAATGCTTTTCTCCATTGAAATGTTATTACTTTGTCTGGTCTGTTTTACAATATGGCATTAAACATTTCCGTTTTCATGAAGATCAAACCAGACCAAGTTACAGGTCAGATCTGTGGAGAGGCAAACCCACTCGGTGTCAGAATTCCTGTTTTTCTAGGTATTTTTTGAGCTATAAAACAACCTGTAATATAATAAATGTAAGTTAGAGCTGTTTATTGTCATACTGTGGAACATTTCAGGCAGAGCAATGACATATCCATAGAAACAAGCAGGACCCTCCACCAGAAAACTTGCACGGTGCACCTTTAAGCTTTCATCTTGTCAAAGATGAGTGGTTTTGTGTGTATTCACATGTAGATGGCCCACGCCTCCAAAATATCGTAGTTTGTGCTTATTAATTGTTCATACTTGCATGATAAGTGAAACGGGAGGCGACAAGCTGCCGAACCATACGCACAGAAAAGTAGTCCCACACAAGTACTTTAATCTTTAATCTGCCCTACCCCAGAATTTCGGCCCTCACTTTCCCTGACTTTCATTCATGTGGACCTGCCCTTCTCTGTATTAGTGCCTCTTTTCCGGAGCAGCAGCAAACCTAAGAACGTCTAGTGTTGGTTTACCAATAACGAGTAATGGAATTACTCTTTCCTGAGCTGCAAAGTTTTTTCCTTTATTTTAGGAAGTAAACACGGGCGAGGTGATAGAGTAGGGACAGTGATTGGCTAAAAAAATGTTACGTTCCGAGTCATGTTGCGCGCAACATAGGCTACTTTTACGACAGCAAAATTAATGGCGTGAGAAATTTTTTGGCACAACTGCCAATATTTTTTAATGACGCTTAAAATTAAATGTAATGCTTTTTAAGGTCTTAATTTCAACAGAATCCAAGTAATGACCTTTAATGCTTTTTAATGCCCTGCGGAAACCCTGTACATAAGAACTGTGCCAGAGCTGAAATTATCCAAAAGATTGTAATGAAAATGTGTGGAGTTTAAAAACACAGTGGAAAACTTCCTGTATTACCACGTGACATCACAAGGTGGAACAGAGTGTTTTCCATTTTAAAGAAGAACTCACGTAAATATGCAGGGTTTGTGTTAAACATGTGTCAATGAAACAAAACTCCAGGTTACACACATTATAACAGATCAAAGAACAGTATAATATGAGCCCTTTAAAGTCACCAATTGACTAACATACTGTATATACATACATTCATGCATTCTGACCACCTGGATACGTAAGCGTAACTCGACTGTAAAACTGACTTTATTCATAAATTATTTTAACACAAATCTTTGACAATAGGCCTTCCCCAGTTTGGAAAAATCATTGTTGTTCGCAAGCACCTCACATGGTACAAGGTGTTTAAATTATGCCATCTTCTCAAATCATCAACACACTGCTGTCAAATGCCTGGGCACATGAGAGTACGCTACCAGCCCAGACATTATTATTCACCCCTCCTGAAATTCACTGTGTAATTTTTGGATTACAGGCGGAGCCTCTTCAAAGACCTAGTACAGAGTTTGTTTAATAGCAGTGCATGACCTCTTATGGCACTGACTATGTAATGAAACTGCACCCGACTGACACCCAGGCGCTGACTATAATGGTGACCTTTATGTTGGGACGATTATGCAATAGCTATCACACTGAGGAATCTCACACCAGAACCCTGTTTACCTGCTTTCATCTTCCAAGAACTGACTCCAAGAACTGCGTGGCATATTCAGCAGAATGGAAGATGCAAAAGTCAATATACGTAATCTACTCTTTGAATCTGCTTTTTGAATACTGCAGAATTATTAAAGGTCCTATATTACATAATCCTTTAGTCTGTTTACACCTCCAAAGCTCAAAGCTGTAGTGTTCAAGTTAACAGCTACTTTTAACTTTTTATTTAGTAGAGATTTTCATCACCAGAGCTGAAATTATCCAAATTATTCTAGTGAATGTATGGAGTTTAAAAACACAATGGATCACTTCTTCTATTGCCACATGACATCACAAGGTGGAGTGTTTTCTGTTTGAGAGAAGAAGTCAATAATTGTTAAACGTGTGTGAATGAAATAATACATAATTCCAGGGATATTTTTTGATGAGGAAAACAACAATATAACAGATCAGAAAACAGCGTAATGTGGTCTAATATGTGTCTAACTGAAACAAAGTGACAGAAAAGTGAACCATCTGTGGTGTTATGTCACATCCGGTTTAACTTCTTTCATACAAATACAGATCTCCATGGGGGTTTCACTACTATATTGTGTGTCCTTACTAGTTGTACAAAAACAAACTCAGTAAAGTAGTGCTAATCTCACAAGTCCCATGAGTGCACAAAACAAGATCTTTGTATGAGAATGGATATCCAACTGTCAATGCATTTTGCAGTTAAAGTTTCTTCACAATGTGATCATTTGCATTCAAATTTTTGAGAGTCAGCACTCAAATGTTCAATCATATATTGCCGGAAAAAAGCCGAAAGTTCAGATGCTACTGTGAAAAAAAAACAACCTCCTTACGTCCTTTAGAGACAAAACCAGATGCAAGCCTGACTAGTTTTAAGATGATACTAAAATACGATGCGATACTAAAATCTCGACATATCATACTAAGTAAAAGATTCAATACTCAATACTGATTCTGATACCATTATGACAATAAGAAACACAAATACTATTACCATGTTGTCTTGTATCTGTGCAATCCCTAGGTCATCCAGGTATATATTGTCGACTAGTTGTGATACAGCTCAGGATCATTCTAAAGCTATCAAGCTACCATTTCTGTCCTATTAATGTGGCCTTTTTAGAATCAATACTTGCTGAAATGAGTACAGTGGTCCCTCGCTCTATCGCGGTTCACTGTTCGCGGCCTCGCTGTTCCTCATCCAGTGGGGCTCCCGGCGGAGCCCCCATGCTTCACTATTAATACATTTTGTTGAAAATCTACGAAAGTTTGAGTGTTTAAACGAGAGAGAAATGGGACGAAACGTTAATTCCAGTGTTTTAAGGCGTTTACAGCCTTAATTGTAAAATATAAAGTTGTCCTACTTCGCAGATTTCACTCATTACGGGTTATTTCTGGAACCTAACCCCTGCGATAAACGAGGGACCACTGTATCTAGTTTTGATACTACTTTTAGCATTGATTAGTATCTGATTTTAAATACTTTTGACAACCTTAGAAGCCAGCAAACTCTATTCATTGCAAACAACAGCACCAGTAGTGGCTATAGTAGTTGGTTACTTCTACTTGAATTTTGAAGTAACTCACTTGTTTCTCATTTTAAGGTCAGAATATTTATGAAAATTACCATATATTTTTATGGTACTTGTTAAAATCAATTTAGCTATCAAATTGTTACAATGTGATCAATATTCTTAACACTCTTGTTGGTTGAACTCTGAAAGAAACATGGACATTGGCTACGTCTGGCTTGTTTTCATCATTAGTGAAAAACAAACTAAAACAAACTGTGCAGATTAAGTGAAACGGACGGCACAGACAGATCTCAATGTTCTACACAGAATAATTTACAAAAGCTTTTCTTCATGGAGATGTTATTATTTTGCCTGGAACAGACAACCCCAGTCACAGTCAGAACGCCTGTTTTTCTAGGTATTTTTGAGCTATAAAATCACGTGTTACTGAATGAATGTAAGGTGGAGCTGTTGAATGTCATACTGTGGAACATTCCAGGCGGGGCATTGACATATCCATAGGAACAAGCAGGTGATGGACCCCAACAGAAAAGTTACATAGTGCACCTTTTAAAGTATTATTTACTTGTTCATAGAAGAGCAGCATGTCCAAACAGTGGATGTGGTGGGTGCGATCATTGCATAAGCCCAAGAGCAAAACCTACCACTGTATTATTCATTAAACAAACAACCTGATCCTTTAATAATCCTATTAAAGACGCCATAATAACCACCTTTATATAACACCACAAAACACTTATGTCTCACTTAGCATTCCTCTGCAGCTTTTCACAAAATCCTGTTGCAAAAAAAATAAGAACACACCATGACCTCTCAATGTTACTACTGCACTACTAAAACTATGCTACCTGGTATATAGAAATATAAGATAAGATAAGATATGCCTTTATTAGTCCCACAGTGGGGAAATTCCAGTGTTGCAACGCACAGATCAAGAACAGCAAGAAAAAGTAACATGCAACAGAACAATATAATAAATAAATAAATAATGGCCTAGGATAATTTAAAACTAGACCTAAAAATATGTTGAAATTAAGTTTAAATTAAATTAATTAAATGTATTAAATTAATTAACTTTCAACCCTGCCCTTGGGTTAAATCTGCAGTAGGCTTAATATTTGCCTGGAAGAATCCATGACTCATCGCTGTACCAGCGAGTGAGTCTGGTAGCGCTTGGTCCAAAATGCGCTGCAGTTGCGCGTAGACAGACAGCTAAGTGAACCAATCAGAGATTGCACCATCTTGATTCAAAACTGAGGCGGAACTTCCGCTGCCTAAGAGTGACTTTGCGGGCAAAGGCGGGGGCACTGACGTCACCATCTTTGAACGAATCAGAATCGCGGAGTCCGTTTGTAACCGGAGGAGCGAGGGTGGATGGAGGGTGTCCAAATGGTATCGCGGTGTATAGGAAATACAGAGAGATATCATTTGGCTGGCCAGGTAAGCTTAATACTACAAAAAATAAGAAATAAAAGGTGCAAATACAAGACACTTCACCCACATTGCCTAGTATGAAAGTGCTGTGTGCGTGAGTGTTGGAGGTGGTCGGAGGGGCCGATGGCGCAGATTGGCAGCCTCGCTTCCGTCAGTTTGCCCCCGGGTAGCTGTGGCTGCAGCTTACCATCACCAAGCGTGGAGTGAATGAACAAGGAACTGTAAAGCGCTTTGGGTGCCAGGAAAGGTGTTATGTAAATGCTATGAATTATTATTATTATTATTATTATTATTATTATTATTATTATTATTATTATTATTATTATTATTATTATTATTATTATTATTATTATTAAATAAAAGGTAAATAAAATCGATTGAAAAAAATTAAGTATCTTAGTATCGTAGTACATTAGGTTCAGTGAAGTTTTTAATCTTCAACTTAAGTGTGCCTACTGGCAAAACATGTCTTGTTGATCGACTAGTCAACTAAAAAAGCTAAATTTCTCAAAACTATTATCATACTATAGTTTACTATAAAGTATATACTATAAAGTATATAATATAAACATGTCTATAATCTGGCCATTTATCTTCCCCAAATATTCACAACGTTACAACTGCACAGGAGTTCATAACAACAAAAAGGAGTGTGCAAAACAACAATTTATGTAGAAACAAGTACTAGGAAACAATGTATGTACTGTATATAAAAACAGATAAAACTTATGAATACTGAGTTAATCTGCCTTTTTACCAAAAAATACTAAGACACAATCAACCAATTAATTGACTAAACAACTAAAGGCCTACAGCCCTACAGTTTGACAACAGAGCTGCATTCAAAATTAATGAATCACAATGTCACAATGATTTTACTAAAATAGCAGATCATCACCGGAATGAGATGTGCAGACAGAGTGACTAGCCCGATATTCACAAAGCTTGTACTACATATGAAAACTGAAATAATGAAAATGACTTTAAGGTGCATTGTGTAACTTTTCTGGTGGAGGGTCCGTCAAATGCTTTTCTTCATAATGATGTTATTGCTTTGACTGAAATGTTTCACAGCATGGTATTAATCTTTTCTATCATCATGGAGACTAAACCAGACCAAGTTACAGTTCAGATCTGTGGAGAGACAACCCTGTACCCAGTCAGAATGCCTGTTTTTCTAGATATTTTTGAGCAATAAAACCACCTGTAATTGAATAAATGTAAGGTAGTGCTTAAGATGCGTGAAGAATCCCTCAGTCGTCCAGGTAGAATCCATGATAAAAGGAGAAATTCAATTTGTCAACTGGACAAAGTTTATTTGGTCGAAAACGTTTCGCAGCTCATCCGAGAGGCTTCGTCAGTTCTGGCTAGAGTGCTGGTAAGACACTGCTTATATCTTGCTGCAGGGAGGAGCTAACAACACTGAAATTATTCTGAAGCTATCTCACCTATTTGTTTCTGTCTTTTGTTTCTCTGGCGTCTAGTTTAGCATACCTATTCACCACTAAACGACTGTTTTTCACACCTCTGGCCCTGACCTGGCTAGCCCTATCGTTTCTTTTGTTTGTTTTGATTTAGGTTTGAGAATGGAATTATAGATGGGATACATATTATGTCTGACTCCACCATTTCTGTTTAAAGAAGGATTCTCTTTAACTCCCTCTTTAACTCCCCTCTCAAACCAATTCTTTTCCCTGGCCAAGATCTGAACCTCACTGTCCTCAAATGAATGGTCCATGGCTTCTAGGTGAAGATGTATGGCAGATGACGGTCCACTCTGGGTCTCCCGTCTGTGTTGGCACATTCTCTTGTGAAGTGGCTGTTTTGCTTCTCCAATGTTGCGCTCATTGCAGTCTTCACTACACTGAATGGAGTAGACCACATTGCTTTGTTTGTGGCTGTTTGTTTTGTCCTTTGGGTGGTGAATCAAAAAGCACACACACACACAGACCAATTCCTGCTTTTTGATTCACACCACCCACTGCAGCACAAACTGGGTGTTATTCGGACATTACAACACAGGGCCCAAGTGGTTCCCACAAGCACAGAGGGTAAGGAGAAAGAAGAACAACATGTGCAGGAAGCCCTCTCTGTTTGTGGATATCCTAAATGGGCGTTCAACAAAACCAAGAAAGACAAGGACAAGAAACAAGACAACAGAGAACCCGAACCCAGGAGGAAAGGGGTAGCAATTCCGTACCTGGCCGGTGTTTCTGAAAAACTACAGAGGATTTTCAGACAATATGAAATCCCAGTTTATTTCAAACCCACAAACACTTTAAGACTAAAACTGGTCCACCCAAAGGACAAAACACTGAGCACAAACAAAGCAATGTGGTCTACTCCATTCAGTGTAGGGAAGACTGCAGTGAGCGCTATATTGGAGAAACAAAACAGCCACTTCACAAGAGGATGTACCAACACAGACGGGCATGCCAAAGTGGACCGTCATCTGCCGTTCATCTTCACCTAGAAGCCACGGGCCATTCTTGGCCAGGGAAAAGAATTGGTTTGAGAGGGGAGTTAAAGAGGCTATTTTTGTCAAAAAAGAGAATCCTTCTCTAAACAGAAATGGTGGAGTCAGACATTATTTGTCTCCCATCTATAATTCCATTCTTAAACCTAGATCAAACAAACAAAAGAAACAATAGGGCTAGCCAGGTCAGGGCCAGAGGTGTGAAAAACAGTCGTGTAGGGATGAATAGGTATGCTAATCTAGACGCCAGAGAAACAAAAGACAGAAACCAATAGGCGAGATAGTTTCGGAAAGTAGTTAGCTAGTTAGCTCCTCCCTGCAGCGAGATATAAGCAGTGTCTAACCAGCACTCTAGCCAGAACTGACGAAGCCTTTCGGATGAGCGGCGAAACGTTTTCGACCAAATAAACTTTATCTAGTTGACAAATTGAATTTCTCCTTTTATCATAGTACGGTAGTGCTGTTTAACGTCATATTGTGGACCATTCAAAGCAGAGCAATGACATATCCATAGAAACCAGAAGGTGATGGACCCCCAACTAAAAAGT
Organism: Paratrypauchen microcephalus; assembly: GCA_036785185.1. NCBI lineage: Eukaryota > Metazoa > Chordata > Actinopteri > Gobiiformes > Gobiidae > Paratrypauchen > Paratrypauchen microcephalus. The sequence continues at coordinate 8,883,224 of JAVJIX010000005.1, forward strand.
TACATAGTGCATCTTTAAGGTTTGGTGTTGGTGCAGGGATGGAGCACACATACATGGGATGACAGAGGAGGGTCAGGAGCAGCTTGTGGAGGGGGGAGGCTGATGTCCACACATAGCCACTCACTTGGCCAGCTTCATCTCGATCTGCTGCCTGATCTCCTGGCGCTCCTGGTCACTGCGTACGGGGAAGATATTGCGTTCCTCCAGCTCTTGTTTGCTTGGTCGGTTTCTTAGCTTCACAGCGAGCAGCTCTTTCCTCATTCTGCGTGGGAGTGTTCCTGCATTGAGGTTGAATAACAACAAAACACAGCTTCAAAATGACAGTTATTATGATTATGATTTCGCATAAACCCAGTGAACTGTTGTTTTTCAGCACACAGGGAACTTTTGTACTAGCGCTTCACAGAGACACTTGCCCCTAACCTCAATTACTCACAACAATGAAACACTTCTACTCATGTTTTTAATGACAGAATCCTCTAACTGTGTGTGACAGGTGGTACAGTATAGCAGCCTCTTTCCATGGTATTTGATATCCATGAGCTTCAGAATAATAGAAAATCATGCCATAGCAATTAACAATGTAAACCTAAATACATCTTATGAATGCAAAAAAAAAAAAAAAACTTCTCAAAATGTTGCAGTTTCATGGGTTTCAGGCATAGGGATTCCTTTTGGATTTGAAGGATTTGGCATGGAAATCTGTTGTCATAGAAAAGGCAATGAGTTATGGTTGTCTCATTACCTCTGCTCCTTCGAAGAAAAAATGCTCTAAAATTGCAGTTTAAAACAATGTAATCCAGCTTTAAAGTGTTTAATTAACAAGGCTTTCTATAAAATGATTTAAAAGGCTATTTATGTATTCAATAGTTTAGTTAAGTCAGTTGAGAACACCCTCCAGTTTGCAATGACGACCTGGCCAAGACGCAGCATAAAACAGTATAAGCAGAATAGAAAAACAAGCAGAATAGAAAAACTTACAAATCAATTATAAACTGAAACAGTGAATCATAATATGAGACAGTGAAAGATTCACAGAATGTCCAGTCACTTGCTGAAGGAGGAGTGGCCAAAAGCTGTTAAGATTAATGTATTTATTGGAGTGGAGTGTGTATCTCTGTGGAGTTTAGGACAGGGTTTTACGGATTAAAGACTTGTAAATTAACAATAACTGGGTTTGTCTGCGGGTGTGGAGAGAGGGCCACTTCACCGTAAAGTGTGCAGTGGTGGGTGGTAAAAGTACTTAACTTCACTGTATTCTTGTATAGAGTTAAGTTAAGTCAGCTTTGTCACAGGTACAATAGTTATGTAACTAACAAGCGTAACTTCTAATACAAAGAGCTTTTTATGCATATTTTGTACTTTTACTTTGGTACAATTTTAGCAGTATTTTTTTTACTTGCAATTTAGTTTTGTAACTGTCCTTTTACTTGAGTTTCAATTCAATTTAAACCACTGATCAGTTCTTAGGTGATTATACTGATAATTGTTGTTAAAGGACCCATATAACACTATTTTCACATCTATGCTATAATGTTGTTTCCTCATCCAAACATACATGAGGATGTGTTTTGTTTCATTCACACATGTTTAACACACAAACCCTGCATATTTAGGCTGAGTTCTCTCAAACAAAAACACTCTGTTCCACCTTGTGATGTCCATATTGTAATACAGGATGTGCTCCACTGTGTTTTAAATTCCAAACACCTTCAATGGGATCATTTGGATAATTTCAGCCCCAGAATTGCCAGTCACTGCCGAACTAAAGGTTAAAGGTAGACGTTAGCTTGAACACTACCACTACATGACATCACAAGGTGAAACAGACCATTTTGAGCTTTGGAGATGTGGACAGACTAATAAGGATTACTCAAACATACTTATGTGAATGAAAATAAAATACAACTTCAGGTATTTTTTTGAGCAGGAACATTCTAACATGGCTTAAAGCTCACAAGAGCCAGTTTTGTTTAATAGACATTCCAGTGGGGATTTTTAATTTATTAGGAAAGCTATGTCTACCAGGTCATACACCCTGCAGAGAGATTAGGGCTTATTAAAGGACTATATTATTGTAGCTCAGCTCTCACTTTTAAAAATCCTTTTACCCTTGAATCCATCAACAGTGGGTAATGTGCAATAAAGTAATGATTTAAGACAACCACTGTAAATCACTTCTGCTATTGTTAGTATCAGCACTGCCTACAACTTCTCCTGCCAAAAGGTACAATTATTTACACCCAGTTCTCTTATTTAAACTGAATATTGTGGTAGTATATAGGGATGCACCTATCCAACTTTTCCAGTACTGATCACAATACTTAGGATTTAAGAATGAAAACAGCATTTAATTCTTCATAAATAAAATAAGACAAAACTGATCCAAATGTGTTATGTAGCTATTATTTATCTCACAGGTAACAACAGAATGGCTTTATGTAAATACAAATTCAAACATTATGAGACTTTCTGGGCCAAGTATGACCAGTAAATAGTCTTATTACATCAGTTTATTTGTCAGACCAGTATATCAGCTGAACCGATATTTGGAAGCCTATATCAAATCCTGCAAATTTTTAAATTTTAGCAAAAATGATCGATTCCAATATCAGATCGGTGCATCCCTAGTAGCAGACACTGTAGGAATGTATCGAGCAGTAAAAAATAATAACAAATTATTTTATTGATAATTTTAGTCAAATGCTGAGACATACTTTTTCTTGTCAATCTGTACTATTTAAACATCTGTACTATGAAAACATCTGTGGCGAACTCTTTGACTGGGTTGACAGATGTGTGTGCTGACCGCCTCTGACCTATATGGAGGTCCAGGCAGAATTAGGGCACAGATGTGGACCAGTCGGACTGTGAACACCACTGAGACACAGCAAATCTCCCACTGCGCTCCCAATGGAAACAGAGATTACACATTCTCCTTATGCACTGACAGCCAGCTTTAGGGCCACACACCAGGGACTAAAATATGAGTAAACCAAGTGTAAAACAGGACTAAGACCGGTCTAAATCAGAGACTACAGAGGTCAGGACAACACAGGGCAAGAGCATCAACAAGAACTGAATCGTAGTTTAAATCTTGTCAAAAATGTGTACTATAATAATATCATAAAATTGGTTATTAAACGATTTGAAACCACAATAAATCCAGTACTACTTTAAGTTTATCTGACACCTGTGGTAAATATTATTAAATATTTGCCAATTATTTGACAAATATTTAGTCAAATAATAACTATTGTCCAAATTAGATGAGGTTTGATCCTTGCTTACAGTAGGTTTGCTACATTATAGGTAAAACTTTCCTCCACTTATGTCATATCTCCTACCAATTCCCAACCAGAAGGCAAAATTATAAATGTAAAAATCGAAAAATTATGTCAAATGTAATACTGCTAGGTAGGTTTTAGTGAAATGAAAAGTCTAACTTCATATGCACATAAACATAACATTGTTTTCAGCAGAAAGCCTTGAGACCAGGCTACATATAGAGCTTTGTAGAGTCAGGTTTGTAGAGCACATGGACCTACCGGAGATCACAGAGTCGTTCCAGCTGTCCGGATCGCTTAAGTACTCGTCCAGACGCCAGTTCTCCTTGTTCTCATCGCATTCCTTCTTGTTATCTGGCTTCTGTTCACCACTGTTCTGCTTCTCAGTGCTGGAGGTACGGGAGAGCCGGCCCTCCATACGCCGCCTGGGAGAAGAACGGACTTCTTTAGCCTGGAAACTGAGGAGATAACACAAGAAAGATGAACAAAGGCAATTGAAATATTCATCACTGCCAATCTTATAATAATCATACACCCAAAAGAAATGCGTTTAAAGCTGCATTATGTACTGTAACTTTTCTGGTGAGGATTTGCCACCTGCTTAAGTCCTTGTATATTGCTTTGCCTGGAATCTGTGAACGTATCTGTGGTGCCTTTAGTTAATTAGAAAAGGTCTTCAATGCTCAAATAACCTTAAAAACATGTATTCCTACTGTGAGTGGGCCATAGTGACATCTCCATCTCCACCAGAAAACGTACATAGTGCATCTTTAAAAATGTAAAGCTTCAATAAAACCAAGACAAATCCAATTATTAGTTTTGAGAGAAAGTGATTGTGTTTGTGGTGAAATCCTTTGACCCAGCAATAAGATTGTTTATAAGAAGATGAGTCAGCATGTTTTCAATAGTCACTGCTATTAACATCACAGCATGACTTTTAACAGTTATTACATAATGGCCAATGTGATTATTACTAGTTGCATAGTTTGTCTTGTCTTTCTTTTTTAATTTGCAAAATGTTTACATTTTTAACTACAATTATTTTCTCTTCTCTTTAACAGGTACTTATTTCTATTTATATTGTGACAATGTTAAAAAAAACAACAACGAAAACTTATGACTTATGACAAAGAAAAAAAAAAAAAAGAAAGAGAAATCTAAGAATAAACACATACAACACGCCCATGAATGGTGTCTAAAATACTATAAGGACACATGTGAAAAGGCCTGAAAGAGAGAAGTGTGTAAGCAGCACCTGTCCTGCCTGTGTTTGGTAGCCAGGGCCCGGTGCAGCTCCTCTATGATGCAGCTGGGCGGTAGCTGCGGGTTCAACGCCCCCAAGTGGGGAGAGCCAGTCGGTGTGGAAATGCGGCCTCTCAATAGTGAACCATGAGGGTCTTTGGGTAAACTGAAGTTTCGGGGTAAAGTGGCAGGAGATTTCTTAACTGGCACTGGGGGAGCGGCTGTAAACGTAAGTTATGTAAGTTATGTGAGACCTTTATTATGCCAGTGAAATCAGTATGTTTTAGTCACTGACCATCTAAGCTGCCTAGTCTGGGAAGTAGTTTGACTGGGAAGGTTGGAGGAGGCGGGGTGCTTGCTCGTCTCTGAGGCTGTACCACTACGACTTCTTGTTTGACTTCAGTTGCCTCTACTTTGCCCACTGGGAGCTCTTCACTGGGGTCGCTTATGGTGGTGCAGTCATCTTCACCGTCTGCTGTGGGACTGGGGTTTGCCATGGTCCTTGTGTCTGCCTCTGTCACATCTTGTACTGTTAAAAAAGAGGCATGCAGAGGTTAGGTTACTATGATGTCTCTGGCCCCATCTAGTGGCAAAAATTGTAAAAACAAAAATGGCCTGATAACTAGAATAACTAGATAGATAATAGATAAAACCCAATGATAAGATATGATTATTGCTTTGTGTTTACATTCCCAAGAGAAATCTGATTATCAAAAGCACCTGGGGTCACATATTAATCAAAGCTGTAACTGATGTATTTGGAGGACAAGACACAATTTTAAAACAACTCTTTCAATCCTTTACATTATTATTTCATTTCTTTGTTTCATTAGTTGGTTTTCCTAGTGGCATGGTTTTCCTAGTCAAAACATGCACAGGTGTGCATGTGTGCATATTATTATATAGTTGAATATGGAAATGTGGAGTGTGATGTTGAAAGAATGAACAGAACAATGCATGGTTTGATTGTAAAAAAAATGGATATCTGGATGTATTTTAATTGTTAAACTGCTTGGAGACTGCAGACAGAAACTAGATTTCACTAAATATGGTGTAAAGCATCTCTTCTTTTATGAGACTAATGTGTTCACACATGGTGCCTGTTAAAATAAACCACAACAGGTGTAGTAGTTTAAATGGGTTTTCAATAATCTGACAACTCCAGAAATTAAATAATGATCAGATTTTGTGTGCTTATATAAACATAGCCACAGTTTTATAATGTTATTATACCTACAACTACGGAGACTTTTAGTAGCTGAAGTGAGTAGTTGAAGTATGGTAAGGCAGTAGCCAGTCTAATCAGTGGTGTACCTGTGGAGCCCTCCAGATCACTGCCCAGCTCATCGTTGGTACAGGCCAGAGGGGCTACAGGCTCCTCGTCTCGCTCCTCTCCATCCGAATGTGTGGGTGTGTCTGCATCCTCCTCACCATTGGCCCCACACTGAAGATCTGATTCTGTATAAAATAAACACAAGGGCAGTGGTCAGTCCTTCATTAGAGGAAGAGGTCTGAAGTAGTTCATATGTGAGTTATGCTGCACCTGTCTCCGCCTCCCCAGGATTTTGCTTAAAAAAATCATCTCTTTGCTGTCGCAGAGCCGTCTTTTTATCCAAAGCTAAAACAACAAACAATTATGTATGGCCCTCATCTATAGAGAGTTTTCTATTGTAAAGTGTGTTTATTTTGTTGAACTCCAGATTACCATAAGACCAAACAGACCTGCAGCCGGCTTCAGCTTCTCGTTCTTCTTTTTCCTCCATTTCCAGGGTTTGAAGATGCGTCCAAGGTTGGCCAGTTTACTATTGCGTCGGACTGGTGGTGTACGAACTCCTGAGACAAGGCACCCTGAGTGCAGTGACCTCTGCTGGTCCATCACATCTATAACAAAAACACAGTTGTTAAATGTTTGATAGTATAATAGTGTAGTAGCTTATATATGAAGAAAAATAGCTCTTATTATTTGGTTCAAAATCACTGCTGTTTGTATAGGGGCCCCCACAGAATCTCATTACACATGTTGTTAAATTTATATAGCAGATAGCTTTATGGTCCACTGACAGTAAATATGCCCAAGCTGTTAATATCTTATTGATATGAGCCTAATTCAGGAAAGAAGTGAGTGTCGAGGAAAATACTGTGACTCATATGGTTTGAGGGGAGTGTCTACGAAAATGCAGACAGTGTTCTATAGCTGGTCAAATGAGCGCCACAGTAAATCACAAATCCCTAAAGGCAGTGAGCTTTGCACACTGCACATGTAAAGCATTCACTTTCATTGATCCAACACTACTGTATGTTAAGCAGTCTAGTTAAAGTACCAGGAATCCACTCTCGTTTGACACTAATAGTATCTTTGCAGCCATCTCTCCCTGCCCTCATGTCTCTGGCCACAGTATGTGTGTATTATTGACACTGTCCTCAAAGAATAACAAATACGGACCCTACAGACCCAAACAGATAATATTGTTTTAAATTTAAAGATCCCATGACATGGTACTTCTTGATGTTTTTATATGGCGCCTTAATGGTTCCCTAATACTGTAAATGAATCCTTCTTCAAAATCAAACCTCAGTGCATGAGATGTGACTCTGACTGTCTTCATGAGGCTAAATATGTCTCTGAAACGCTTTATTCTGGGCGTTATTGCTTGAATGCAAAAGAGGAGGGCAGAGACAGGCCAGTGCAGCGGGTGGGGGTGTGGCCAAATGCTCCGCTTTTTCCTCGTTTAGCAGTGTGCTGTGCGCTGGCCCCACTTCCGTGTGTGTAAGGGCGGAGGAAGATATGACACGCTTTCCTTTAAAAAAAAAAACACATTTCCACAGAAAATAAAATTAAACCACTGCTGTTTCAGAGGTTCAGAGGCTCGGATAAAGGACATCCGAGCCTGGAAACACTCTTGTGTTCAAATGCCTGGAAACACTCTTGTGTTTCCAGGCAAATAAAAAAAAGCATCTCGCATTGCGTAGCTCGTTTACGGTCCAAACTGTCTGGGTGTGATTTCCAGAGACGGTGGGTAAACATCCAGACAGGGGGTGGAAACCTTTCCGCGAGTGTGACGTCAGAAAGTTCCCTTGTTCAGAACCGCCCGTTTGGGCTGTCTTTTTTTCAAACGTGGAAAAGGATCGCAAATGCTCAGTTTACACATTTCGCAACTTTTAGCCATGAAGGGGGCCCAAAACAGGGTAGGGGAGCTCACGTTAACGTTGAAAAACCTCAGAAAGTGAAAATTTCGTGCCATGGGACCTTTAAGAAAGTTTGTCCCATGTTCAGCACATGTGTTTATTTCAACAGTATAGGAGTTCTTGCTAATTAGTCTTTTGATCATGCTCAAAACTATTAAACTGACAATTCTTTTTTCCCCCATTCTTTTTCAGGGGATATTGTGTTTTCCCCTTTACATAAACACTGTGTACCTTTCCTGTATATGATATGCAGGGACGTCTTGGAGGTACTGTACCATTTCAGACACACACTTGAAGATGCATAATTTGTGACTCTACTGAATGAAATAAACACTGTGATCATTTGTCACACAAACAAAGCTCATGAGGCTAGCGGTTATAAGGGCGAATATGGAGTTCCATGTTAGGAAGAGTAATTTATTTACAGACAAAATAGCAAAGTAAAAACGCCAACATTATGTACAGTGGGTTAATACAAACATTTTAAGACAAAAATGGCGACGTTCACAGCAGAAATTACAGAGAGAAGGGTGCCAATTGTTCAATGTATAGTCAATTAAGAGTCGATGGATCAAGAAGCGTCCCCATGTTCACTTCCTATATGAAACGTAGCTGCTAGTGGGTTACCTATGTCCATTTATATATACAGGTTTAGACTGATAATTAATGGCCAGTGGCTTTAGCATGTTCGGCTATGTAGAAGCATCACAGAGATGGGAAAGCACAGCATAGAGAAAAAGAGAAAAAGTCTCCTTGGAGAGAGACAGAAATAGGCCCTCCTACACGGTCTGAATCCAACCCAACAACAAGCTGACACTACAGGGAGCTTCAGCTGAGCAAAACTGTGCATGCAACTATCACAATCTGCAAAACACATTTAGCTCCAGAGCAATACCAATAACTCAACAACGTTTATATAATTATTCCTTATTTCACGCCAGTCTCTTCCTATTTTTGCAATTTATTTAGAATTTATTATTACTGTTTACATTTATAATATATTGTGATATGTAAGCTACAGTATAAGTTCCCTTGTGGATCAATAAAGTTTGTCTAAGTCTATTTCGCAAGAAGGTTATGAGGATCAGTACAACACCTTGTTCAAGTTAAACAAGTGGGAAAACAATAAATAAAAAATAAAAAGAAATAGTTTCAGTGGATGTGCTTAAACTGTATTTTATATAGGCTTGTCATGATAATTACTATCGACTTATTGTTCAATATACGAAAACTGGGACAAGAATTTTGGGAATCAGTATTTATTGTGTGTATTTTTTTGCACTACTGGGAAAAATTTTGTTATTTTTTGGCTTTTTGATAAGATTTGAGGAGTAAAAGGTTGAATTAATAACTATGTATGACAAATGCAAACTAAATACTGAAAAGTCTTATTCTGGTGTTTATTTATTCCTTTTATTTTTTATCATCTATATTTACTTCAGCAATATTTTGTACTTCAAAATGTATTATCGAGACAGGCCTAGCTACACACAGTTTAGCAGATAATGCCAACTGCTCCACTGTGTACACTCTAGTGGAGATAACAGAACTGCCCAGAATGCAAAACTGAACTTAAACTGCAAATCAACCAGCAGATATTAGCACAACCCCAAACAACAAGCTGCTTTAGTATCCAAACAGAAAAGACTTTTGTTTATAAAAGTCACCCAGGGGCTCTGTAACAACTGCCCACAACGGGAGGCAGGCCATTTGTCTGAATTGTGTCGCTGTGGCTTTGATGTGCATACGAGGAATTCAGGTCAAGCGTGCAGCGAGTGTAGCAGCACGCCCAGGGTCAGGCTGCTGTTGCCATGGTTACTGCGGTGGATGCTGCAGAAAGGGCCCTCGGAGGCAGAAAATCACCACAGCAAAAAGAATGGGGAGTTGCTGGGTGGAAGGGAAGGCTGTTGCCACACAGAAAGATGGAGAGCTGTAGCCAATTACAAACGCCCATATAATGATGCATAATGCAAGTGTATCAGCTGCTGTATTTTTCATCACCATACTTGTGTTCAAATATTTATCAGACTGGGACTTACACATTATATTACAAGACTTACAAGTTAAAGACTTACAAATTAAAGCTACAACAAACTGTCAAGAAAGCACATACCACCATTATCTACAACATAATTATTAGTATCATCTCTTTGTTATTACTGTTGTAAAACCTGGCAGTAGAATTATTATTAAGTTCAAAGTTCCATTTACGGTTCTGCTTGGGATATGTGAACAATTGGCATGGTCATTTATTGTTAGCACAAACTTGTCTTACTTTTAATTGCATGTATTCTGCACAGTCATAAGTTTGAATAAATTGAAATTGAAAAATTAAATAAACTGAACCTGAAAAAAAACACACACACACACTTGGCCTTGATTTCTGTAACTACACAATTTAGGAAAACACTAAAGGCTCAACAACATGTAACAGGATGGAGTAACATAACCCAAACATCTGTCAGGGGTTGCACTTACCTACCCGTGAACTGACGGTACAAATCCCAGCTCTGCACAAAGCTATCCACAAATACACTATGTTCACAAACAAAATACACAAAAGACCCTGTGTTGCTCAACCAACCCACACTGAACTACTCTGCTCATGTAGCTTTCATAGTGTTGCTGTCTCCGCTCCAGGGGAGATTGGAAACTGGGAGGGGACAGATGTAAAGAGAGAGTGACTGCATCTGCGCCCACTGCTTGCGCTCACTACCATGTGGACCCCGCCCCGTGTGCTCCACGCGGGAGGAGCAGATGTAAACCAAAGGATACACTTTAAAACGACTGTAACAGTAGTGGGTGGATGGATCAACACGAAACCCTCAACTGTTTCACAGCCTAATATCAAGATACTCAGTAGCTGACTGGCCAATGAAATATGAAAGTTAAAGTTTCATATGCATTGTAGAAATACAGAAAATAATTGTGGATACTTTAAAATTATTTAAATAATAAATATAATAAATAATTAGCTGTTGAATCTAGCTTTCTAAAAAGCAAAACTGAATAGGCCCCATAATGTGTGCAACATTTAGAAATTTCATGAAAAAGACTCATCAACAAGTGAATCTGTTTCCCATTAAACAATTATTAATAATTCACACATCCATTGTGTACAGTAATGTGATTTTCAACACAAACAAAAGTGCTTGCACTGTTCCTTGAGTGACTTTGCCCCATACAGGCCATCAGTACGCACAGCATTAATAATTCAGCCTACATGAGCTGGTGTGTAAACAAAGCGTTTGTGGTTGGGATCAATCTATGAAAAAGCCTGGTACTTAAACTCTAGAAGGGCTGACTTCATCACAGATGATAAAAGTCAATGTCTGAATCTGTCCACAGGGACACAGACTACTCAGAGAACATCACATTCAATATTACCTGTCCCTCATAATATACAGGTAATATACAGGAGATAAACAGAAAACTATTATTAAAATTGTTATTGTTCCTTGTTTATTTGGTGGGGACAGTGCATGCTGAACATATACATGCTCTAAACACACAGGACTGTAGCAATCTGCTAATTTTCATTTTTGTTTTAACTTCATAAATGTCACACAATGACATCATGATGATGCTGCTCTTTTCCCTTCCTTAGATGTGTTGATTCATGCATTAGGAGTCAATGAACAGTGCCAGAACATAGAGGAGTGCAAAGGAGATACTGGAACCGTGTGGATCTTAGCTGCAAAGGGAGCAGCATTAGAGATTCCACTGAATAACAATTATAAACATGTGCATTGGAATATTTCAATTAAATATATGTGAGATATTATAAGAATGACCTATAGTAGAAGTATTGTGTGTTGCAGGCATAAGCCTATGCCGGAGCGTTAGGGAAGCAAAATCGGTATTGGTGGTGAAACCCATGGAAAGCAAAAATATAAAATGTTCTATCATGACAGTCCCCCTTTTCAGGGTATATAAGTGATCATATTGCCATATTGCTTAACACTGTGCAGACAAAGAGATCAGCTGCAGGAGGCCCTGTTGTGTTCACAAATACAACATACTGCTTTTACTGTACACTGAAAAGAATTAGGTCAGCACATGCAACGCTCATACAAGATACGTTATGTGTAAATGTACACATGGCAAGTCAAGGGGCTTTAACCACATTTGTTGCTGGGTAGATTTCACCAGAGGATTTCTCAGAAGATTGACTTATAAATATATATTTTACCCTGGTAAGTGTGCATCCTACTACCATAATGTCATATGGCAAAGAATAAAATCATGAAACAACATGACACGATGAAACCTGATGACATCTGGAGCTTTAATTGAGGGCACAAGTGGAAATGCTATATAGACAAATTTGGACTGATTCATTCATAGCCTGGTTCTGATATTAATGATGAACATGGCAGTAAGTGCATGGGTGGAGTACTGACATGTTCAGACAGGACAGATTGTTTAGCTGATGGGGGAGGGGAGAGTTGTTTACAGGAGAAGGGGGATGCACAGTTTCACCAGTTCAGTTAATACGACTGTTCACTCAGCAGCAGACAGCTTTGCACTTCTTCCTTATATTTGTTATTATTCATTATGATGATTTTTTTATTTTTTATATGAAATGTTTAAATTTTCCTCAGGTGAATTAAAACTACAGCTTATGGACACAAAAAATACACAAGCATTCAAGAGATAAGAAACTGGAAGCAGTCTAATCATTTGTATTGAAAGTTGTGCTAGCATCTGTCTTTCATGACATTTTCTCTGAAATAACTATGCTCGAAAACTACTTCTGATGCCAAACATTTTAATTTTTGAGCACTGCAGGATTGTTAAGATGCACAAGCATATTCTCACCCAGTGAGCCATTGCTGCTTAAAGGGATATGCCACCCCCAGGTCAAACTTGGGCATCTCCCCACAGTCCAGAGACTAAAATAAGTGGTGGAAAGCGTTTTTCTGGTGACGCAGCCATTGTCCAGGTCTGTCAGCACTGACCGCCGCGGTATCTGCAGCTACTCCGCGTTAGACTGGAGTCTAACGTCGCCAGAGAAAGATTTCGGCCAAAAGGAATTAATTTGCTCGATGCGTTTCCCAATTACTTTCTGTGTAGTGCGCATTCATATCGAGTGCAAATAAATGTGCAAATCAACACGGAGAGCTTGACTTGGTCATTTTGGGTGGAAACTATTTTTCAGTGCGGAAAAAGACAGACGAAGCACACACCACGCTGCGTAAGAGGGGAACTGCCTTCCTGGTGCATAACAGGGATTCCCCTGTCAGCGTGAAATCTTTCTCTGGCGACGTTAGACTCCAGTCTAACGTGGAGTAGCTGCAGATACCGCGGCGGTCAGTGCTGACAGACCTGGACAATGGCTGCGTCACCAGAAAAACGCTTTCCACCACTTATTTTAGTCTCTGGACTGTGGGGAGATGCCCAAGTTTGGCCTTTAAAACAAATCCAAATTTTTCATGGGCCCATATTATGCTGTTTTCTAATCTATGTTATAATTTGTTGAGTTGTTTCATTCACTCATGTTTAACACACAAACCCTGTATATTTAGGCTGAATTCTTCTTTCAAACAGAAAATACTGTTCCACCTTGTGATGGCATGTGGTAATACAGGAAGTGTTCCATACACCTTCACTAGAAGAAATTGGATAATGTCAGACCTGAAATGGCCAAACTCTACTGAACTAAAGGTAAAATGTAGGTTAGCTGTTAACTTAAAAACTAACACTACATGATATCACAAGGTGGATCAGAGTATTTTGATCTTTGGAGATTACTAATAAACCAGGATTCACTCAAACATGTGTGAATGAAACATCCATTTGTGTAGGCTAATATATGATCCTTAAAGTGTATGTGACAGGTTAGAGTGCTTTTTCACAAAAACATAGTTGACATCATTATATGTCAGATTTTAATTCTGGTGACGTTTATTTTGCTTCCTCTTGGACACGGGCAGGAGGCAGTAGATATGACTCCATAACTGTTACCTAGCAACCATAATGTTAACAAGGACCGTAACGTGTATGCTCTATGCATACACGTATGCTCTATGCCAGTTATGATTAGACAAATAAACATAAATGACAACAGCTTTATTTTGTTAAATCAATATTAAATAAAAAAAATATGTTCTTTGCTCGTAAATTGTACCCATTTTTCTACTTTTCTTCAAAACTTTTCCCCACAAACTGCTACTTACCTGATGTAAAACTATGACAACTATTTACCACAGTTACTATTCCACTATCTGCCATCTGCACTGTTTTATGCTCTTTAAATCACCCTGAGAGGGAGGACACAAAATAGTCACATGACTCATAAAAATAAAGCAAAGAATGTGACTCGTAGCCCCTCAGAAATCTGGCCTTGTAACTAAAACACCTTGGCCTAACTAAAATAACAAAAACTGAAACATTTGGGGTACAGATGAATGGCTAGGCTGAGTTTTAGTAGCTGACGTCTGGGGGGACTGTTCGGTCATCAATAGACAGTAGATTGAACATTTGCTGGGTTCAGTTCCTATGTCAAAGCTGACGCATATCTGACTAAAAATGTGATTTAGGGACTAGTAAAAAAAAAAGTATTTTTGTGAATTTGTTTGTTTTTTGTTTTTTTTATGTGTGCGTTTGGAGTACAAACTGGCCTAGATTCAGCCCAGGATGGTTAATTTGACTGAAAATAAGGGGGCTTTCATTCATGTTTCAAAATAAAGTAACATTCAGAATGCCCACCTATTAGGATACAAAACTAATAGAGCCAATGTATTAGATTTGCTCTGACAAGCTTTTAAATTTACAATAAATCAAATAAATAACATTTAGAGTGAATGTGACTGACTATCCAAAGTTACACTTAAAATCTGATGATCTTTCTTGTTTTTAATACTTATGTACAACTACTAATAGCTTATTTATTCATTAATTATAATTGAAAGCTTGTAATTATAAACAAAAAAATATTGTTTTAAGTTGGTACATAGTAAAACAAAGTAATCTACTACAAATAGTGCATTCTAAAAAAACTGTTTTGTATTGGCTGGCATGCTTTAACACGTGGGGAAGGCTGACATCATGTGCAGTGCAGTCAGTACGACCCAGGGACATCTTTGCTTTGCTCACAGTGGCATGGGAGATGAGTTGGCATAAAATAGTAATGGTGCATTTGAATTAGTGACTACATCCTAAATAATCGATGTATGCCAAGGGGTAAATGACTGAACAAACTATTACTGCCTCAGCAAAGTCACACTTTCATTTACAGTCCCACATTAGAGTCAAACGTTAGAGCAGGGTTCCACATTAATCACCCCACGACTGCACGGCCAAGCTGAATCCTTTATCTACAGTTTTCAGGTGCACAGTCTGCAAAATGTAAAATGGAATAGTATCAAATGTTGAAGGTTGTTTTCACCAGCCTTATAATATTAACTGGTCCAGTTTTAAACTGACGTTTGGGTAAAAATAGGCTGTACCTAAATAAGCTGGCCTATGCCTTTCTTTTTTATACTTGGCCATGTGCAAAACAGCATGGTTTTGGTGAAACATACTACCTATATAATATAAGAAACAAGCATATTCAAAGTAGCCTTTTCACAAACAAGTGAAAAGGCTACTGACACCAAAAGTTCAGACTGAAAGAAGACCACGATAGATGGAGGACTACCTGTGGTGCGTTCTGGGTTGATGGGGAAACCACAGAGCCTGGACGAAACCCACCAGGAGAAATACCAGGACATGTGGAGAAACTTACATAAATCTAGTGGCGGCCAAGAAAGTCAAGTCCGGACCTTTTTTCTATGAGA
This sequence comes from Paratrypauchen microcephalus, assembly GCA_036785185.1. Taxonomy (NCBI): domain Eukaryota; kingdom Metazoa; phylum Chordata; class Actinopteri; order Gobiiformes; family Gobiidae; genus Paratrypauchen; species Paratrypauchen microcephalus. The sequence continues at coordinate 8,898,720 of JAVJIX010000005.1, forward strand.
CTGCTAGTTTTACACCAAGTATAGCAGCATTATTAAACTGAAATGTAAAAATGTTATTTTAATCAATAATACATTTTATTTGTAAATATTCTATAACTAGAAGCCTTTGTAGGCTATCTCATGTATTGTTAACCCTGAGTGAGTTATCCACTTAATCATAGTTGGAAATGTTATAGGCTCACAGGCTGAGGAAAAACAGGTACATTTTAATCTGTATCTGTGTGACAAATACTTACAGATTACATTAAATAAGAGAGCAAACAAGGCACTCCGCTAAGTGATGCCTCATGAGTTTCACTGTTACGTAACCATAACAACCATAACAACCACAACAACGTGACAAGAAAACAAATTCCTCTAGTTGGCAGAATTCAGGGTTGAATGTGCTGCAGACTACATAGGTCCTAAATTTATAAAACATATTTCAGACATTGAAATCATGTTTAAATGTCTTGAGGGATTGCTATTGTCAGTTTGATTTGGTTCATAGTTCAGTTTATGCTAATATCTCTTGAATGGCATGGATGTTGTACCATTGCATGAACACAGCTTAGCAAAACACTGAGTACAGACAACTCCTGCTGCAGAGGACAGTTTTAAACCAAAAATATTATACAGAGCAGCTAGTTACAGTTACACATGTCTGTTCATCTCTTACATTATGGGTTGGGCCAACAACAAATTCCTTTTGGCCAGTCAGCTTCCTTGTATCTTTCTTTGTCTGTACTTAGTCTGTACTCTCCTTTTTCTAACCCCTCTTGTCATTTAGACTAGATCAGTCTATTCCTTTAATCCAGTGAACGGTTCACATGTTGATGGCAGAACATGGAGCCTGTGGCTGCAGTGGCACTTATGGTGAGCAGCTGCCTCCATGCCTCCACACAGCTGGAAAGAAGTGTTGCCTTCTTCTATGGAATCACCATGGCAACAATCTATAGCCTATAACACACAGCCTCCCCCTATATCCTGCACATACCCCGATGTCCACGTTTAACGAAAAAAACACCTACAGCCAGTAAATGAGGGTATTATAGCACTGATTGAGGAAAATGTGGTAGAACTCAGTTTGACATTGAAGGTTGAGAATTTGACGGATCATTACACAGGAACTTGAATTAGTAGACTAGTCTGTCAAACAGAATAATAATGATAAATAAAACCAGTTGACACGCCACATTACGCCTCCCATGTAGTCCTTATGCATAATCTGTCGATTATCTCCTGCAAAATCAGTAGGTCCTTGTAAGGAATGTAGCCGAGTCTTAATGACGCACGTTTACAACAGCGCCTACGTTTTGCGCATATAAATTAACCTGAATCGAGAAAAAAAAAAAAATCCCAGTTAAAAAGGCTGTAGCTGTGTCCCTCACATGTAGTAACCCTGTGTACACGGCGTAAGCAGAAGCGTGCGCACATGACAGGTGTCAGTCGGAGGTTTTTGCTCACCTTCTCTGTGCGCCTCAGCCAAGCGGAGCTCGGGGATGCTGCTCGGGTCACTCTGAGACCGTCCCCTCTGCAACACACAATCCTCCCCCAGCCCGTCCGAAGAGGCCATGGTGGAGCAAAGATGCGATAGGGATAGAAACCAAGGTCACACTAGCTATTAAAAAATTAGAATTAAAAAAATACATATATATATACTGGAGCTAATTGAGTGTGGCTCGTGCTGGATGGCCGCAGCTCCCGCTCCCCAAGAAGCTGATGGGGAAATCCATTACGCGCGCAGCATCATGACGACTTTACGTACTCCCTGTTAACCCTTGAGGTCAATGCAGGACTACTTTGAGTGTGAATCAACTTCATTAACAGCCTTTAGTTGATGCGGATTACAATTTTTAGCGTAGGCCTATGCACGTGCTCTCAGCACAATAGGTAAGCAGGCAGCCTTTAGAATAGGCACTGAGATAAGACGCTGATGTTTATGTTATTAAATTATTGTTATCCTTATTTGGAGTATGGGGGTTGGTATTTTAATTGACCCATGAACTTTTAACAGTGAGCCTTCCCCTGGCCAACTCAATGAGCAGTGACACATAGGCCCATGTATTAGGTTTGATCGCCCTCTTTCGGCGAGAGTAGGCCATTGACGCCTCGCGCACAGGGCCACCCTACTTCTCTCTGATCTGTGGCACTTGGATATGTTGAGGCTTCCATTACATAGTTTTTTATCATAACAAAATAGTAGCCTGTATGGTGAGGGTTGTAAAAAAGTGTGAATTCTAAAGATGGAATCTGTCTCTGATCCACAGAAGGAGCAGGACCTATTAGTTTAACTGGCTGGCCAACTGTTTGGAATCTTCATAGATACTGTTGTTTAAGATATAATAAATGACTGTTGTTTGTACCAAAACTTCCTTTTTATTCAGAATGATAACTTGGATAACTGTAATGCAGTGCTTCTCAAATAGTGGGGCGGTCCCCCCCTGGGGGGGCGTGGCGTGATGCCAGGGGGGGCGCGTATGACCCTGGGAAACATGTTTTTTTGCTGTACTGTACTAGTGTAATTGCACATCAACAACAGTAGTTGGCAGTGGCGTTCTCACATGCGATTTACGCACAGTCTCACCATTAACAAAACATCCTCTGTCACAGGAAAAAACACGTATATTCCACTGAGTCGTGTCCTTTAGTCCGACAGAAGCTGACGCATCAGTGGCACAAGGAGAGAGCGGTTTTTTTTTTCAGTGCTTTTAGCTTATGCAAATGAGGTGGTTTTAAGTTTCATTTCTGTAAAACGTAAACAAATGTGCGCAAAGCTGCATTAAAAACACATTAATATTTGAGTCCTCAGTGCCGTCTTTGTTGTAAGTTTCTTTGTTTTTTTTGTTTATAATGTTAATAAAAGGATACAATGGTGTTCTCATAACAATTTTCTAGACAAATAATACTATTTATAGTCGCGCGCAGGAAGGGGGGCGTGAATTTTTTTTCTTCTTCCTAGGGGGGGCGTCACAGAAAATAATTGAGAAGCACTGCTGTAAGGCAATATGAATAGTGAAAAACTGAAGGGACATAGACAAAACCTATGAAAGAAGAAATGTTTAGCTGCAACTGACTCTGGTCTGGGGCCTTTCATGTCCAGCTTCCTTAAACAAACCTGAGATGTAAGCCAAAATAGGATTAAGTGGTTCTTTGTAGTAGGGCCTTGTGTCAACAACAAGCAACTGTAAAAAAAACAAAAAAAACAACAACAACAACAACAAAAGAAATCGCTACTAATCCCACCTGTGACATTCAGACAAATGTCACATGTGGCCCTATAGCAACAGCGGGTGGATTGCTTCCAAATCCAGGGACATGGACAAAAGCTTTGAGGGAAAAACATTTCGCTGCTAGTGACTCTGGTCTTGGCTTTTGTTGTTCAATTACTATCAATTATTGTGCTCTCATTCAGTTGTCTGATGCAATGACAAATGCTCTATATCAGACTAATTGCCACATAATCCCACCCCCCAAGAAGTCAAGGACTATTAAGATAAGATAAGATAAGCCTTTATTGATCTCACACAGGAGAAATTTACTCGCCACAGTAGCTCCAGGACATTTGGACAAGAGGGACAAAGTGCATGCAGGCAGGGAGGGGATAAAGTAAGTAATAAATAATACAAATAGTAATACGTAATAATAATAATAATAATAGAAAATAGTAATAATGATAATAGTAACAGCAAGCATCAACATGAAAAAGGAGGATATTGCACGTCTGGCCTATATGTTAGAATTATACAGTCTGATGGCGGTGGGGATGAAGGATCTGCGGTAGCGCTCCTTCTTGCACTGGGGGTGTCTTAGTCGGCTGCTAAAGGAGCTGCTCAGCTCCTCGATAGTCCGGTGCAGAGGGTGAGAGGTGTCGTCCTTAAAGGACATGAATTTGGCCAGTACCCTCCTCTCAGCCACCTCCTCTATTTCTTGTTTGGGTGGCTTTTGATTCAGATCATAATCTAGAAAGAAAAGCGTTCAATTGTATTTGTGTACATTTCTAGAGAATATAGTTTGTCACATTTGCAAGTTTGAACCGAGAAAGTTGCTGCAAAAGAAATTAAACCCATAACGCCCAGGTATACTGCTGTCCTAGCTACACTTTTAACAATGGGTCAGAAGTTTCTAGGACTTTCTACATCATTGGAAATCACCTCAGCTGACTGTAACTCTTCTGCATTATCTGTATCTTTTGGATAGTCACTGTCATTGGCCTGCTCATTGCTGCTTGTAATTTGATTAGAACTCTCATCAACATCAGCAAGTGGTGTTAAGGTTTCAGATGTCCCAGCCACACCATTGCTATCGTCATTTGAAATATTTTGTGAATCATTATTACATATTATCAATTACAATTTCATTAACACTTGAAAAGGGAAGCATATCAAATTGACGATCAATACTGGATCTTGCAAGGGATGCATCAATACAACTATCTGCCAAATTGGAACACTGGTTTTCATGCTCAGATCTGATGGACACAATTTGGTTGGCAAAGCTCTGCAACTGTTCTTCAAGTTGTTGGATTTTTTGATTACGACACTCAGTATTACAAAACAACTCCTCGACTAACTTTGTTGAACCGAGAACACAATCTTTTGTTTGCTAATTAACTCATATTTAGAGGAGATCATTTATCAATTTTGACAGAAAGGCTTTCAATCTCATCTTGTAAATCTTTATACTTTTTTCAAGTTCCTGGTTTTTCTCATACTCCGTCATCTCTGCAACCTCCTCATGATTATGATTTACGGTCTGAATCTCAGCAATATTTGCAGAAAGATGTACTATCTTTTCTTTTAAATCCTCAACACTTTCTTCCAATTGAGCATTTCTCAAAACCAGTTGTTGGTGGCTCTAGACGCGCTGAAAGAGCTTAGTATCCTACACACAGATATCAAGTCTGATAATGTAATGTTCACTGACCTGCAGAAGCTGCCTTTAAGGGTCAAATTAATTAACTTTGGAGAGGCCAGGAAGGCGTCCCAAGTCGAGCTGGGGGCCGGACTCCAGCCGCATGGATACAGGTACGAGGCAACTCACACTAATATCAGGTGTAATAAAGTGGGCATGTATTTTTAAAGGAGACATATGTTTTTATCCCTTGTATTTTGTTCTATTATACATTCATCACTGTAAACTAAACAATATTGACCTAAAAATAACAAGAGATACAAGAAGCAAGTTTAGAAACAAGTTGGCTTTTTTTTTTTTTTTTTAAATAATATGTGTCCTTTAAAATATCTGGCTGATAACCTGTTCCCAGTAAATTGTGAATACCAAGCGGTAAAACGCCTGGTGACCTTATTGGGCATGCCTCCAGACCACCTGCTACAGGCTGGATGCTACAGCACCAACTTCTTTGCCCACGTCCAGTCTTCGAATGGTGCAGCATGGAGACTTCTGGTACTTATTCACTTTGTTTGTCGTGAATATTGAATTGTTGTGGTTTGATCTATGTCCAAAACTAGCCTTATAATTTCCCTCACACACTTGTCAATGTATAGACAACAGAACAATATGCTGCAAAAAACAAAACCACCACTGAAGAGGAGCACACATACTTTGAAGTCTCCAGCTTGTGGCCTTGTCTGTGTAAGTCTCCACCACTGATTAACACTCGCCCTCATAATGCAGATCTATTATTTCACAAAATTTAATCAGTGTTTTTTTTTTGTAATGTACAGAGCCCTCCAGAAAACTCCACTGCAAAAGTTGAGGACAGGAAGGCCTTCATTGACCTCCTGAAGGGGCTGCTGACTGTGACTGGAGACCACAGACTCCCAGTCAGGCCCTCCAGGACAGCTACATCACTATGGGTCATCTGCAAGAGGCTAAACTCGAGGGATAGTAAGTCTACACATCCCAACCACACAATTATGTAAAAACCCAAAGAGTTAGTGGGGTCTGATTTGTGTGTGTGTTTTTTAGCTTCATGATCTCAGAGGAGTTGATGTCCATCTGTCCAGCAGTGGACTCCTCTGCAAGTCCCCCGGAGGATCAAACATGTGTCACGTCCAAACAGCTCAAGTCCAAACAGATGCTCCTGAATCAGTGACATCTATTGGCCAAGACTCTAGCGTCTGGTCCCTTTGTGAACAAGCGTTTTCTGCTCGGTCCCTTACAGGCATGACCCATTTATTACTCAAACAACTCTGAAATCATCGTCGTCTTCGGGTTAGAAGACACAGAACTGATCGCTGGAGTAGAGGACATGGACTCCACTCCAGTGACCAAAACTCTGAAGCCCTCTTTTTTCCAGAAGGTTTGTAGAGTTCTATGGAGAGTGGTAGATGCTTTGGGTTGATGTGTGCTTCCACAAGAAGATGACTGAATCTCCTTCCATTTTTATTCTGAATACACTTATTATTATCACACCATTCATGTGTTCTGGTCTCACTTTGACTTTGACAGATGGAACAGACAGATAATAAATATGTCAACTGGTGGGGGAAAAATGATACTACTGGAGTAAAGGATAGAATGGTAAATATGTATTTTTAAAAGTTTTAAAAGTCTCATAAAATAGAAATAAAAGTTTTATATAGGGCTGTCAGTTTAACGAGTTAATTAGATTAATTAGTTACATTGCAAATTAACGCGTTATAAAAATTAATTAAATAAATAAAATAAATTAGCAATTAATTATGAGCGGCAATTCAATGCGCGCGCATTTTAAATTTGGCGTGTGGTGAGCAAATCGCTGCCAGGGCCTTTGAACTATGGAGATAATTTTGAGTCATGAGTGACTTTCAGCTTTTTTCCATTACTGGTCACTTTCATCCCTGTTTATATTAATTTATACAGCATTAAGTTAAGCAGGACAGATATTTCTTTTATTCTGTTAATTTTGTTATTGTTGTATTTGTTGTTGTCATATCACTCAAATATGCATCTAATTCAATTCAAGTTTGAGTCAAATAGTTAAAAAAAAAAAAAAATCAGCTGACGAAGCCTCTCGGGATTATCATGGATTCTACCTGGACGACTGAGGGACTTTTCACGCATTTCTGTAGCAACTTAAGCAACTGATGTGTGACTTGTGTCCTTTGACTAAATGTAGTGTCTTTTTTGTCTGTTTCAGAGAAAGCATCCGCACCATGTTCAGAAATACATTGAGCTGACCACAGCAAAGCAAAAAAGGGTCAGTGGAGAACCCACCACCAGCAAGCAGGCCACATTAACAAAGACCTTAACCATGACGCCTCAGAAGAGCATTGACAAAGCCATCATTAAGTATGTTGTACAAGGGCTCCAGCCATTTTCTGTAGTTGAGCAGGAACCCTTCAGAGAGTTTGTGAAGGGCGATTATTAAAAAATATTAAATTCAGACTGCCTTTGCTTGATACTTTTACTTGTACTTTTAATTACATTACTTGAGTACATTTATTTTTACATTACTTGTCATACTTAAGTACAAGAAGTTCCAGATACTTTAAGACTCCTATTCAAGTAACATTTCACTCAGTGACTTCGACTTTTACCAAAGTCATTTTTGGGAGGGGTACCTATACTTTTACTTGAGTTTGATTTTCCAGTACTTTATACAACACTGCTCAATTGAAGCTTATAGGCAGTGTGATCTAAGAAAATATTGTTTAAGATACAGGACAGGAACATCAAGCTGTAGAATCTTATATTGTATTCTTGTTTGAACAATTCATGTTTTTCTGTGCCTTCTGTGGTTTGAAATATTTTTGTTACCAGACCTGAGCCCCCCGTGTTATCCATCTGACAGTGGATAATGTGAGACATTGCTGGTACAATTCACCCAAGTCACTTGATTTAATTTGCCCATAAACTGCTCTGTAAATAATACATAGTTATAGCTACTTATTGTACAAATAATAGTATACTCAAGTCACTTACCTACTGTTTATTCTTGTCTTGCAGTGGTCGTTTGGATCCCTCAGAACCCTTGGGAGGAGGACCTTCCAGACGACTCCTCGGACGAGGACGACCGTGGTGACTTAGATGTAGATGGTCCTAGGCCTGAGTTTGGGTCGTCTGATGAGGAGTACTGGATGGACCGCTCCTGGTCAGACGATGAAATTTGGCACCGGAGCAACGCAGACTCTGGCTATGATAGGAGGAGGACGACGAAGAGGTGGAAGAGGAAGAAGAGATGGAAGAGGAAGAGGGGGAAGACGAAGAATTTGAGTGAATTTGAAGGGCCGTGTGGAGGGCTCCTGCTCAAGCTGTGGAGCCAGAGGGTCAAGGCCTGAGCCCCTCTTCTCAGCGAGCAGAGAGTCCCTACCTCAGATTCTTCCTCTCTGCCGCGGCTCACGCTCCTCTTGCTCCTTGCCCACCCCCTGTGGGTCCTACTCTGGGTTTCATTCCCCTCTGCGGACACAAGCGTGCCAGGGATGAAGACGATGAAGATGAGGAAGACCCCAGCTCCAAGCGGCCGTGACTCTCCTCCTCCCACCCAGGCCCCTCCACCTTTGACCCAGTCCCCTCCACCTTCTGGGGGCATCTGGGGGCTTCAGGTGCCACTACCACCACCAGCTCCTGCTTCAAGTCTGATGAGGACTGAACTCAGAGTCTAAGGGTGTTTTCACATATAGTCCCCTTTAAGCGAACCGAACTCAGTCCCCTAAAAGTGGACCAACAAGGGGACCAAGAGAACACAAACTCAGTTCTGTTTGTGTTCACATTGTGAAAGAGGACCGAGTTCTCTTTCTGGTCCACTTAAGCTCTGATGGAGCCTCAGTCCTCTTTCTGTTCACACTGTAGCTTCTCTAGAGCTCTGAGACCTGGTTTAGACCTGGTTTAGTGCCGAAATAGATGCAGAAATAATCTGATAATATGACTCACCCATAAGAACGGTATCCATGTATGCATGTGTCACGGTCTTTAATAATCCGGAGCTCCGGAGAAAAGGACATATCTCGAACTTATCGAGAGTTCCTTCTTACGTAGCATTAACGTAGCAAGTTAAGGATTCTTCTTCTCTTGGAAATGGCACACAAATATCAGGCGGCTCGCTCACAGCTGATCGGCGAACAGGCGCAAACACAACAGCGGTAATCGTCATGATTGGCGGGAGCGCGATCGGTGCGTAATTATGCTGCAACATGATTGGAAGCTGGAGCGCAGTTTGGCCTATGATTGGATCTTGCCGGCTCTTGGCTCACCGGCTCGTGGTGGTGCACTGCACAAAAGGCGAAGTGAACCCGGAGCATTATGTGTACACACTGCGCAGGTTAGGTGAACCGTACCGCGGACCTTTTAGCGAACCATACTGAGACCACCTCCCAAGATGGTCTCAGTTCGGTTCATTTTAAAGGGGTCTGAGTGCGCTTAGAGTGTTCACATATAAACCTATAATGCTCAGTTAGCGATCTGAGTTCGCTTTAAACGCTGAAAGGGACCAAGTGTGAAAACACCCTAAGACTCTTGGCTCAATGCGGCGACTTTTACCACCTTCGACCACGCCCATTATCCCATTGATTTCTTGACTGATTTCTTGATTGAATCTTGATTGATTTTAAAAAAGGAGTAGATTGAAGTTAAGGAATACTATATAGGATTTCATAAAACAAAAACAAAACAAAAAAAACACGATTAAAGACAACATTTTCTTGAGTTTAGTGTAATTTCTATTCTGAATTGAATCTAAGTAATGCAGTTTTACAGAAATTCCTGCATAGTACACCTTGTACTTTTTTGGGCATAGGAGGGTCAGAGGTGAGAGTTTTCTTGATTTATTTCTTGATTGATTTAAAAACAGAATAGTTTGAAGTTAAGGAATACTATGCAGGATTTCATAAAACAACAAACATGATAATAAAACATAATATTTTCTTGTTGATGGCAAAAGGAGAAATTTAATTTGTCAACTGGACCACTCTCTGTTGACAACAGAGAATCAGAACCCAGGATAAAGGGTGTAACCATTCCTTACCTGGCCGGCGTTTCTGAAAAACTACAGAGGATTTTCAGACAACATGAAATCCCAGTCTATTTTAAACCCACAAACACTTTAAGACAGAAACTGGTCCACCCAAAGGACAAAACACCGAGCTAGAGTGGACCTTCATCTGCCGTATATCTTCACCTAGAAGCCATGAGCCACTCCTTTGAGGACAGTGAGGTAAAGATCTTGGCCAGAGAAAAGAACTGGTTTAAGAGGCTATTTTTGTCAAGAAAGAGAACCCTTCCTTGAACAGAAATGGAGGTCTCAGACATCATTTGTCTCCCATTTATAAATCTATCCTCAAACCTAAATCAAAATAAAGAAAACAATAGGACAGCCAGGTCAGGTCCAGAGGTGTGAAAACACCCATTATGGCCCTGAATGGGTATGCTTACCAGACCCCACACTCCCCCCCAGTGCATATTTAATAGGCCTACCTAACTAACAGAAACTGAAAACAAGTAGGTGATGTAGTTTCAAACAGACCCTCCAGGAATTCACGATGTTGCGATTTGCAACTTCAACGCAACTTCAGCCAATCCCCGCGAATTCAGGGCGGTGTTGCAATTTTGACCAATCACTGCAACCTTTCCGCAATTTTTACAAATTTTGACCAATCATCGGCGACGTATTGAACGCCGACCAACTTCCTTCTGTGTAGGAGACATAGCTGAGATGAGGTGCATGGTGCGTTTGTGTGTGTGTGCGGCAGAGGTGGTAGTTCACGTGATTGTGGATGTGTGCACGTACGGAAGTGTGTGCGCTCACCTGTCACACAGAGGAGAGAGTCAGGGTTGGGGTGTAGCCGTATTTTTTGTTGACCGCAAACCATTCATTCATCTTTCACGTTAATCTGTTCATCCTGCTGGTTTTCATGAGTTCCATTTCATCCTGCTGCGCTGTCATAGCTGTGTGCGCTCTTTTTGTAATAAATGCACAAAACGCATATCTGGATCTCAGCTTATCTGTCACCATAGCCTCCTCTTTGCGCGTCACAAATCTGCGAGCCATAGGACCCAACCTCATATTCTCGGCGGCTAAAAGGTTTGAGTTTGAGAATCGAATTATAGATGAGAGACATCTATAATTCTCAAACCAAGTCAAAAACAGACAAAGAAATATTAGGACAGACAAGCCATTGCAGAGGGGTGGAGAGGGTCGTTTGTCTTGAATAGGGAGACGAAAATGGACGCCAGAGAAATTTGAAATACAAAGAGACAGATTAGTTGATAGTTTCAGAGCTATTTCATTGTAGTGAACACCTCCTAGGGCTTATAGATATGCTAATACTAGACGCCAGAGGAATTCGTAAAACAAAAGAGACAGAGTAGCTGGGATAGTTTCAGAGCTTTTTTCAGTGTAGGTAGCTCCTCCCTGCAGCTAGATATAAACAAGGTCTAACCAGCATGAGAACCAGAGCTGACGAAGCCTCTCGGATGAGTGGCGAAACGTTTTCGACCAAACAAACTTTGTCCAGTTGACAAATTGAATTTCTCCTTTTATCATTAGTCCAGTTAGTGCATTATGTAACTTTTCTGGTGGGTGTCTGCTACTTGCTTGTCTCATGGAGATGTTATGGAAAGTTCAACAATTATATTTATGTATCTAATATATTAATTACCCTATTGGCCCGAATATAAGACGACCCTGATTATAAGACGACCCCCTCTTTTTCAAGACTCAAGTTTGAAAAAAGACTTTTTGAACACCAAATTTATTTTTTATACAGAAAATAATTACAGTACATCTGAAACAAATGATTATAACAATATATTCGAGAGAAAAAGCATGTTATTTTGCCTCATTCAAATCATGCAAAAACTGTCTATCACATCTTAATATCTGAACATTTAAATATGTAAACTAAAGTGCAATCAGATTTGTAAATGAATGGCTTCTGGTTTTTGAAATGTAAATAAACCAATCTACTGTGATAAAACAAGACGAGAGTCTGCTGTGTGTGTGTGTCTGCCTGTGAGTGAAGCGACAGTCCACGCTGTTCTCAACTCCGCCCCCGCCCCTCTCTGCCTGTGTCTCTCTGTCTCTTTCTCTGAACGGGGAAAGAGAGAAAACGGCGCAATTATGTTTTCCCCCTCCCGCGATCTTGGAGCCTCTGATCACCAAAAAAACTCGCTAGATTTGTCGCTAGTCGCTTTTGTCTAATTTTCTCGCTAGGGGGGTCCAGAAAGTAGCTAAAAATAGCGACAAAGTCGCTAAATTGGCAACACTGCCGCTAGCAGCATTCGCTTTAAAGATATCTGGCGCCATCTAGCGTTGGAATGGCTAGACCTCGAATCTAAGACGACCCCCGCTTTTTCAGTGTTGTTTCAATGCAAAAAACATTGTCTTATATTCGGGCCAATACGGTATGTCTGTTTTAAGTGCTCAAAAATACTCAAAGACTCAAAGCTTTTATTGTCATATTCACAGTAAAGAAACACGTTTTCCTGTACAATGAAATTCTTACTTTGCTGCCCACTCTGGATGCCAAGAGCATGCAAAAATTAAAACAGATAAAGAAGCATGTAAAAAATATATAATCAAATAGAAGCAATCTTTTGTTTCAACATGTTCTATCACATTAAGGTCAAGCCTATGAACTCTAAATCCTGCATACAGCTGCTCTAAGAATATGACTTTTATTTATGTTTTTGAATGAGTCCTTTTTCTCCATCAAAAGTGTACTTATCTGGTGCAGTGCGACAGGAACCTGCTGATGCGGCCTCAAACGCGCAGCCCTGTACCACCACCAGAGCGCAGCACAACATCAACATTGACAGGACAAACATGAACCTTTCTTGCCTGGAAGAATCCATGACTCATCGCTGTACCAGCGGCGAGTCTGGTAATGCTTGGTCCAGAATGCGCTGCCGTTGCGCGTAGACAGACAGCTAAGTGAACCAATCAGAGAACAGTTAACGGACAGCGACGTGAACCAATCAAACAAAAGAAAAGAAAGAAAAGAAAGGCCTCTAGAGCTGTCAGCTGCTGTGGTTTTAAGGAATCGATGTGTTTTAGGTCATTTAAGACCAATTTTACAGCTGAATGGAAGGGACGTTCAGTTCTCCGATGCGCCATCTTGATTCAAAACTGAGGAGGAACTTCCGCTGCCTAAGAGTGACGTTGCGGGCAAAGGCGGGTGCACTGACGTCACCATCTTTGAACGAATCAGAATCGCGGAGTCCATTGTTAACCGGGGGAGCGAGGGTGGAGCGAGGGTGTCCAAATGGTATCTTGCTGTATAGCAAATACAGAGAGATATCATTTGGCTGGCCAGGTAAGAACCTTTCCTGAATGTGTTTAGAATAATCTTGAGCTGTATTAGAACAAATATAAGAGCACATAGACTAGTATACGCCCACAGACCACTATGGAACCTACAGGACCACTGAGGGAGTACACACATATAAGGACACATGGGAATAGAAAGTACAGTACTACCATTTAATTAGTCTATTTCTTAGTATCATAATCAAGTTTGTAGTTTTAGTATGGTGAGAACACTTACATAAAGTAGGGCTGAACAATTTGGAGAAAAAATAAATACATTGTGATTGTGGTTAGATTTGTATTTTGTGTTTTAAAGGGCTCATATTTGGCTATTTTCTGATCTATGTTCTAATGTTGTTTCCTCATCATAAACTGACCTGAAGCTGTGTTTCATTCACACGTGTTCTTCTCTCAAACGGAAAACATTCTGTTCCACCTTGTGATGTCATGTGGTAATACAGGAAGTGATCCACTGTGTTTTTAAACCTCTTTAAAATACACCTTCACTCAATGGCGGTTCTACATTGAATTACTCCCTGGGCGAGACCCCCTCGACCCCCTCAATATCATTGCCAAAGCCCATATAGAACCATAGACAGCAATTATTATATCAGTTTTAACAATAAAACCATGTGTTATTCATGTGTTATCTCCATCTTCATATCCAATTTCACATCCTTATCCAACTATAAATAACGGTCCCCATAATGATAGAACACCTGCAATTCAACATAATAAAGAAAATACTTAAAATAACCCCCATATGGAATGACTTAATTAACTAAGAGACTTAAGAAAACAAAATAAACCCACAAATTAACATTAGTGATTCCCCCTTTAATGTGGCCCCCTTTAGTCATAGTCATAGTTCATAGTCATAGTTTGCTTTATTGTCGAAAACAATCATGTACATGTACATGTACATAGAGAGAATTTGAAATTTCGTTTCCCCACTAACCAGGCAGGACAGTGATAGAGTGGCTAGGGGAGGGGCCGCTGCACATGCGCGCGCCGCCGACTGGGAGATGCAGAGTAGAAAAGATGTAATACACACAATTTAACAACATGTAATGACAGAAAAACAATTGGAGATATAACATACAGTGATCTTTTTCTTTGGCAACATAAGGAAGTGGTGTGGGGGGGATCAGATTGGAAATCAATGAAATTGATTGAACCGAGAGCAGAGATCAGACCTTTCTAAAAGACAGGGAAGATTTTACAATCATGTCAGTGTTGTGAATAGACCAAAATAGTGTGTGCCACTGTTTATGTAGAGTTCATGATAACAAAACCACATCTGTGGCCTTGCAGGGAGGCGAAGTCAAAACACAGATAACTGTTGGAGACAGATTTTCACAGGGAGACATAATTTGCAAAGGGATTAATTTAGCATGATGAAATACATTTTTAGAGACCCAGGTGAACAATTTAGATTGAGCTTGGGTTTTGCCAGACCCCCATCTTCACATCGCCATGAAGATTCATGAGAGATCTCATTAGTTCCTCTTGGCGCACAGACTGCGCTGCGTTGGCTTTACACAGTTCTGTAACCATGCCCGTGATGATATCCAAGCGTCGAGATGTTTCCTTCGGTTGAAATCCTTCCAAAAGGTCCTCAACCTGTCCCACTTTCTGATGTTATCCTTTCACAAGAACTCCCACGGCTTCACAGTGGCTCGAAATTGCTGTAGACAGCTTGGGGGACTCTTTACTTGCTGCCAGCTTACAAATTTTGCGATAGATCATGGACAATCCCAGGCCAATTAACAGATGTCCAGCTATCAGAAATCCGACTACGTAAATGCACTGTTTCTCGCAAGACCAGGAAGTGCCGCAGTTTGGCCCTTGAACCAGAGAGCAGCACGGAGGAGAAGGTCGGGAGAGCATGTGGGGAACAGTGTCCAGATAGCAGGAAACAGTTTGTAAGCACTCCTGCAGTAACAGCGAAAGGTTTGAGGCAACCCAGGCGGAGTGTTCCGCGCACGCTGAGCGAGAGGGAGAGAGGGAGAGAGGGTTTTTTCAAGCGCTCGGCACGGCGCCCCTCACGAAGTTGCGCCCTGGGCAATTGTCTAAAACCCTGTGTCTAAAACCCCCAGTGCTGTGTATTTTGGGTGGGTTTGCGGGTTGGCCCGCCGTACAGGGTGTTAATCAGGTTCCCATTTACAAGTTAATCAGCTAATCAGCTGTTTCCCAATGCCTCTGGGAAACAGACCATTTTGTCACATCAATAAATAACATTAAATTTAATTAATAATAATAATTCATTGCATTTATATAGCACCTTTCATGACACCCAAAGCGCTTTACAGTTCATTGTTCATTCACTCCACACTTGGTGGTGGTAAGCTACTTTCTGTAGCCACAGCTGCCCTGGGGCAGACTGACGGAAGCGAGGCTGCCAATCTGCGCCATCGGCCCCTCTGACCACCTCCAACACTCATGCACACTCCACTTTCATACTAGGCAAATGTGGGTAAAGTGTCTTGCCTAAGGACACAGCAACAGTTTTTTGCAACTGGTGCCCCAATTTATTATTGTTTCTGTTTTTTGTGCCGCACTACAACACTAACATGACTTAAAGCTAGAAAGACTCCATTTTGTGTAACATGTCCATGTCCAGACACAAGGGCAGAAAAACTTACTGGACCACACACTAACACTCTGTTCTCTGCGTGGATTGACTCATTTCTACAAGTATTTTCATTTTCAAACCAGATTAAGATGGCTGATATTTCTAAACAGAATCAAACGTCTTCAAACTGTATGTTTAGGTAATGTCCCTCTCCCGGTGGACATGAAGTTTGGCAGATGGAGTCTTTGGGCGGTGAGCAGGAGATGGACAGCGCAGAAGGGGAATTGGACATGCGTTTAAATGGTTTTCAGTTTCGCAGTCACTTTTTTCACTGTTTTTCTTCCAAAGTTAAGATGAATTTTTTTGTCTTGTGCTCCTGACAGTTTGGGGTGGTGAATAAACTGCATTTATCCATCCATCCATCCATTTTCTTCTGCTTATCCGGGGCTGGGTCGCGGGGGAACAATCTAAGCAGGGACTCCCAGACTTCCTTCACCCTGGACACTTCCTTCAGCTCCTCTGGGGGGACCCCAAAGCGTTCCCAGGCCAGCTGAGAGACATAGTCCCTCCAGCGTGGCGCTTTGTGTTACAATTTGTATGAAAAGAGCCTTATAAATATTGTTTGATTGATTGATTGATTGACAGCGTGTTCCCCAGGGCCTCCTCCTGGCGGGACATGCCCTGAACACCTCTCGGTACAGCGACCACATCACTGCAGATGCTGCACCGATCCGCCTGTCAATCTCACGCTTCATCCTCCCCTCACTCGTGAACAAGACCCCGAGATACTTGAACTCCTCCAATTGAGGCAAGGACTCTCCACCCACCCAGAGAGGGCAAGCCACCTTTTTCCAGTCAAGAACCATGGCCTTGGATTTGGAGGAGCTGATCCTCATCCCAGCCACTTCACACTCGGCTGTGAACTGCCCCAGTGCACGTTGGAGGTCCCAGTCCAATGAAGCCATCAGGACAACATCATCCTCAAACAGCAGAGATGAGATCTTGTGGTCCCCAAACCGGATCCCCTCCAGCCCCTGACTGCGCCTAGAAATTCTGTCCGTAAATACAATTAATAGAACCGGTGACAAAGGGCAGCCCTGGCGGAGTCCAACATGCACCGGAAAACTGTGAACACAGCTCCTGCTCCAGTCATACAGGGACCAGACAGCCCTTAGCAAAGAGCCCCGGACCCCATACTCCCAGAGCACTCCCCAAAAGAGTCCACGAGGGACGCGTTCAAATGCTTTCTCCAGATCCACAAAGCACATATGGACTGGTTGGGCAAACTCCCATGAACTCTCGAGCATCCGATGGAGGTTATAGAGCTGGTCCATTGTTCCGCGGCTGGGACGAAAACAACACTGCTCCTCCTGGATCCCAGGTCAGATTCTCCTCTCCAGTACCCTGGAATAGACCTTACCCAGGAGGATGACCAGTGTGATTCCCCTGTAGTTGGAACACCCTCCGGTCCCCTTCTTAAACACATAAACTCTGCGTTATTGTTTCCCAGTGAGCGCTGTCCAAATCCCGAACCTGTGAGAAAAGGCTGCAGGGAGCTTCTGTATTAGACTTAAGACTTTGACAAACTTTATTGATCCACAAGGGAAATTATTTGGACATAGCAGCTCACACATCATATAATTGATTACTAAAATAATAGTTGCAGTCCTTGTCAACACAAAATACTTGAATGGATAAGATGATATAATACATTTCATAACGGTTGCTGAGATTTATAAGAGAAAAGAGGTTTTCAGGATTTGCTGAAGACATGTAATGTCAGTCAGTAGCTGCAAGTGTGACCAAACCAATCTAGCTCCCTAAAAAGAACAAGAATTGCAGACAATTTGATCATAAATATCTTTGGGACTTTTTCATACTCCACAAATTCTTGGGGGGAGGGGGGGACGGCACGTCTGCTCCCGACCGTGCGGTCCGAGCGGAGGCCGGAGCAGACGCGCCGTCCCCCGGGCACGTCCTGAGCCTCAGTCCCGGTGCCACGTCTCCTCTGAGACGCACCGACTCCGGTCCCGGTGTCTCCGTCTGTGCGTAACGTGTCCCCCCCCGACGGCTTTCGCCCAGAGCCGAACTGCCCATGGTGAGACGCGGTGAGACGCGGGCCCGGTGCATTAAGCAGATTCTTACATGAATCCGTTAAAAATGTCCCGCCCCCCCCCCGCCCCGGTCCCTCCTCCCCGCCCCTCTCAGCGCGCACTGATAAAGTGCTGTGATGATAAAACAAACTGAGAACCATCAGGTAATAACTTCATTTATATAACTCTCATTAGTTGCTTTGTAGTTTAAGTTTGCTCTTTAGACAAACAGGTCTCTCAACACGCAATTCGACGTGTTCACACGCTCACACGGCATTTCTCACGCAATTCAAGCGGCCCCCCCGGTCCTCGGAAATTACAGTCTCACGCATGACCCCGCTCAAAACTTGAGAGCCCTGCAGTACATACATACTGTGGGATTTCATTATTTAATACATGTGCAGTGGCGTTCCTAGAGTGATTTGCGCCCTGGGCGAAAGCCACTCTTGCCCCCCATCCCCACCCCGAGACTGACTTGCGGTCTCTGGGGGGGGGGGGGGGGTGGTTCAAACCCTTCTTTCACAACAACAATTCACAACAACTACTTTCAAGTTAGTTTTAATGAACAATAAACAATAATTACAAAAAAGTTTTTTGAACATAAAAAATACCAAAGGCGCAATTATTTCACATTATAGCCATGTAGGCCTACAGCCATTTAAGAAAGCAAAAGTGCAACATTAGTGTAACATAATTAACAAAAAGACTTAAACCTCCATTGAAGTCGCACCATATAAATAACAAAAAATTAAACGATCTGTACATTACAGAATAACATGAAAAAAATATGTAAAATTACTACACATTAAATTGGCAAAAATGGTGCAAACAGTGCAAACAGTCTCTGGGGGGGGGGGTTCAAACCCTTCTTTCACAACAACAATTCACAACAACTACTTTCAAGTTAGTTTTAATGAACAATAAACAATAATTACAAAAAAGGTTTTTGAACATAAAAAATACCAAAGGCGCAATTATTTCACATTATAGCCATGTAGGCCTACAGCCATTTAAGAAAGCAAAAGTGCAACATTAGTGTAACATAATTAACAAAAAGACTTAAACCTCCATTGAAGTCGCACCATATAAATAACAAAAAATTAAACGATCTGTACATTACAGAATAACATGAAAAAAATATGTAAAATTACTACACATTAAATTGGCAAAAATGGTGCAAACAGTGCAAACAGTCTCTGGGGGGGGGGGGTTCAAACCCTTCTTTCACAACAACAATTCACAACAACTACTTTCAAGTTAGTTTTAATGAACAATAAACAATAATTACAAAAAAGGTTTTTGAACATAAAAAATACCAAAGGCGCAATTATTTCACATTATAGCCATGTAGGCCTACAGCCATTTAAGAAAGCAAAAGTGCAACATTAGTGTAACATAATTAACAAAAAGACTTAAACCTCCATTGAAGTCGCACCATATAAATAACAAAAAATTAAACGATCTGTACATTACAGAATAACATGAAAAAAATATGTAAAATTACTACACATTAAATTGGCAAAAATGGTGCAAACAGTGCAATCCTGTATCATAAATAAATGAACGACCAAGGTACATTCTATACACATTACTGTACACATAAAAACAAATAATGAACACTATTGTGTATCATAAGTAACAGGAAGTAATAAGTGAGGAAGTGGCAAAAAAGGCAAACCACTATAATTTGTCATAAATAACAAGGGCAAAAGAAGTAATACGAAAACAGTCTAAAAGTTGGATTTCCTGGCCTTCCTGGATGCAAATTCGTCCACAATGTCTTCATATGAGCTTGGGGGAAGGACAAACATGCATCAACAATCACATCGAGGGAGTTTAACTAATACAACATCATCATCATTAAGTCAAACTTGAAGACTAGTCGATAGCATACCTTTTTCTTTTGCTCACTTCTCCTCCTCTTCTTTCCATTTCTTTCCAAATTGAGCACCTGATGGCTTCAATCTTTTTCGGTCCATCACTGCGACTGTTTTGCCATATACTGTACACCGTGCGCTACTCTGTCTTCACGTAACCACGAGCCAGCACAGCACCAGCCCCCCACCCTGGCCCCTGCACAAGGATCCGCGCGGATCTTTGCTCCACGCCTCCGCGCGCCCCCGCCTCCGCGCACCCGCGCGCCGCACCGTTTTTTTTGTTTTTGTTTTGTTTTTTCCTTCGCGCCACCGCGATGCCACCCTGGGCAATTGCCCAGGTGGCCCCCGTCAAAGAACGCCCCTGTACATGTGTATTTACATATGTAAACTGTAATCTCTCTGTTTACAAGTATATAGGTGACTTTTATCTAGTTTTCCTGTATGTTTTTCAACCTAGTGTTCTGTAAGTAGCGTAAGCGTAACTCAATACGTTTACATAGGCTATGCTGACTACATCACCTGCTCCCATCTGTCAGTTATTGGCTAACTTCAACTATTGGCTAACTTGTCTGTCATTGCTTAACTTCTGGAAGCTACCCTACAGGTCCTCTTACAAGGATAGGGACTATGGGCAGTAAATTTAGAACACTGCATTGTTCAGCATAGCTACGACTATATAGATGGGCCACAGTGGTCAGTTCTCTGTGTGGTGTGGGCCAAGGGAACTCGATGTCTGTGTGTGGACGATGTGACAACTGAAGATGTCTGATGCCATTTACGTTTGTATATATGCCTAATTCAACATTAAATGCTAATAACCTCAATCTTGAGTCTATGCCCTTTTTACGATCCCTTTCCTAAAACTCACAATACATACAACATACAAACACAAGACACTGACAAAGTTAGAAATAATTATTTATATTTGCAATGATTAAATGATTTGAATTTTTTCCTTCAAACTTTGCTTCTGTCAAAGAATCCTCCATTTGCAGCAATTACAGCATTGCAGACCTTTGGCATTCTAGCTGTTAATTTTTGAGGTGAAATTTCACCCCACGCTTCTAGAAGCCCTTCCCACAAGTTGGATTGGCTGGATGGGCACTTCTTGCATACCATACGGTCAAGCTGCTCCCACAACAGCTCAATGGGGTTTAGATCTGGTGACTGAGCTGGTCACTCCATTACAGATAGAATACCAGCTGCCTGCTTCTTCTCTAAATAGTTCTTGCACAATTTGGAGGTGTGATTTGGGTCATTGTCCTGTTTTAGGATGAAATTGGCTCCAAGCACTGTCCACAGGGTATGGCATGGCGTTGCAAAATGGAGTGATAGCCTTCCTTATTCAAAATCCTTTTTACTCTGAACAAATCTCCCACCTTACCAGTACCAAAGCAACCCCAGACCATCACGTTACCCCCACCAGTGACGGACTAAGCAGACTGGCATTAGGGCACATGCCAGAGGGGCCGCGGCCCTGACAATGCCCGCAACCGCATTGCTGCGGCCCACCCGCTAGATATTCGGTCGTTACGTGCATCCATTGTCCTAAAAATTCCGCCCTATTGATATAATTAAAAGGACCTGTTTGGTATTTATACCACTTTGGCATTGTCAGACCTAATTTCAACATTGACCATAGGCCTGCCTGTGACCATGACACTCTCTTGCGATTATGACCCCCCCCCCATTTGCTTGACAGATCATCCAGCATCTTGTCAGTTGTTCTGCGTCTCACAAATGTTCTTCTGTGTGATCCAAACACCTCAAACTTCGATTTGTCCATCCATAACACTTTTTTCCACTCTTCCTCTGGCCAATGTCTGTGTTCTTTTGCCCATATTCATCTTTTTCTTTTACTGGCCAGTCTCAAATATGGCTTTTCCTTTACCACTCTGCCTTGAAGGCCAGCATCCTGGAGTCGCCTCTTCACTGTAGATGTTGACATTGGCGTTTTGTGGGTACTATTTAATGAAGCTGCCAGGTGAGGACCTGTGAGGCGTCTATTTCTCAAACTACAGACTCTAATGTACTCAGTTATGCAGCGGGGCCTCCCACTTCTCTTTCTGCTCTGGTTAGAGCCTGTTTGTCCTGTTCTCTTAAGTACACATCGTTGTAGGACAGCTTCAGTTTCTTGGCAGTTTCTCGCATGGAATAGCGTTCATTTCTAAGAACAAGAATAGACTGTCGAGTTTCACATGAAAGTTCTTTTTCTGGCCATTCTGAGCGTTGAATCGACCCCACAAATGTGATGCTCCAGATACTCAACCTACTCAAAGGAAGGTCAGTTTTATAGCTTCTCTAACCAGCTAAAATGTTTTTAGCTGTGCTAAGATGATTGAACAAGGGTTTCCTAATCACCAATTAATCTTCAGACGCAATGCGCATACACATTGTACCATTAGAACACTGGAGTGATAGTTGCTGGAAAAGGGCCTCTATACACCTATGTAGATATTGCACCGAAAAACAGACATTTGCAGCTAGAATAGTCATTTATCACATTAGCAATGTGTAGAGTGTATTGTACACACATACATACATACACACACACACACACACACATATATATATATATATATATATATAATATATATATATATATATATATTATATATATATATATATGTATATACATACCCTTCGAGGGATCCTTCAAGATCAGGATCGTACGCCCCTTTGAATGGCTAACCCAAGGGCGTATGATCCCTCAAAGGGTACAGTTCCATCCAACTATCGGCCAATAACCTGTCTCTCCACAACATGGAAGCTCATGTCAGGCATCATAAGTGGGCACATGGATCAATACATGAGCACATCAAAAACTCCAGGGGAGCCAAACACCAACTCCTGGTTGACCAAACAGTTGCTCGTGATTGCAGAACCCATCAGACCAACCTGTGCACTGCCTGGATTGATTACAAGAAAGCCTATGACTCAATGCCACACACATGGATCACTGAGTGCTTGGAGCTGTACAATATCAATAAGACTCTAGGGGCATTCATTGTAAACTCGATGCGGTTGTGGAAAACCAAGCCAATGGCAAGCCACTTGCACAAATGTCCATCAAATGTGGCATATACCAAGGAGACGCACTGTCCCCACTGCTGTTCTGCATAGGTCTGAACCCCCTCAGCCAAATCATCGAAAGCACTGGCTACGGATACCGACTCAGAAATGGGGCCACCATCAGTCACCTCCTCTACATGGATGACATCAAGCTGTACGCTAGGAGTTGATCCACACCACCAGGATCTACAGCACAGACATTGGAATGTCATTCGGGCTTGAGAAATGTAGTAGGATGGTGACAAAGAGAGGGAAGGTAGCCCACACAGAGGGGGTCTCACTCCCAGAGGGAACAATAACAGACATTGAGGACAGTTACAAGTACCTTGGTATCCCACAAGCAAATGGCAACCTTGAAGAGGCAACAAGGAAAGCGGCTACGGCCAATTACCTGCAACAAGTAAGGCAAGTCCTAAGAAGTCAGCTCAATGGCAAGAACAAGGCACAGGCAATAAACAGCTATGCCCTGCCAGTGATCAGATACCCAGCAGGAATCATAAGCTGGCCAAAGGAGGAGATACAGACCACAGACGTTAAGACATGAAAGCTCCTGACCATGCATGGAGGGTTCCATCCCAAATCCAGCACCATGAGACTGTACACGAGCCGGAAGGAAGGAGGCCAAGGACTAATGAGTGTGGAAACCACTGTCCAGGATGAAACATCCAAAATCCATAAGTACATCAAAGACAAGGCCCCGACAGATGATGTGCTCAAGGAATGCCTCAGACAGTGGAGCGCAGAGGAAGAGGTGCTGGAGGGACCATCATGGCAGGACAAACCCCTACATGGGGCGTACCACCGAAACATAACTGAAGTGGCTGATATCAAGAAATCCTACCAATGGCTGGAGAGGGCTGGTCTGAAGGACAGCACAGAGGCCCTCATCCTGGCTGCACAGGAACAGGCCTTGAGCACCCGAGCAATAGAGGCAAAGATCTACCACACCAGACAAGACCCAAGGTGTAGGCTGTGCAAAGAGGCTCCTGAGACAGTCCAGCACATAACTGCAGGGTGTAAGATGCTGGCAGGGAAAGCATACATGGAGCAACACAACCAAGTGGCGGGCATAGTGTACAGAAACATCTGTGCAGAGTACGGGCTGGAGACCCCAAGGTCAAGGTGGGAAACAAACACCTCCGAAGGTTGCGGAGAATGACCAAGCCAAGATCCTGTGGGACTTCCAGATACAGACTGACAGAATGGTGATGGCGAACCAACCAGACATAGTGGTGGTGGATAAGCAACAGAACAGAGCCGTGGTGGTGGACATTGCAATACCAAGCGATGGTAACATCAGGAAAAAGGAACACGAGAAACTAGAGAAATACCAGCGGCTCAAGGAAGAGCTGGAGAAGGCCTGGAAGGTGAAGGCATCAGGGTGCCTGTGGTGATCGGAGCACTCGGGGCTGTAACCCCCAAACATATATATATATATATATATATATATATATATATATATATATATATATATATACATATATATATACATATACATATATATACATATATATATATACATATACATATATATATACATATATATATATATATATATATATATATATATATATATATATATATATATACAGTGAACCCTCGCTGTATCGCGGTTCACTCTTCGCGGCCTCGCTGTTTCGCGGATTTTTTTTCCCAATTTTTTCCAATTTTTTTTTTCAATTTTTTTTATAGTGTAACTTTTTTTTTACAGTGTAACATTCTGTCCTGCGCCCTGATTAGCTAAGAGACTAGACCAGGACTAAACCAGGTCTAAAGCAGGTCTAAACCAGGACTAAAACAGGTCTAAACCAGGACTAAACCAGGTCTAGACCAGGGATGGTAGGGACAGTCTCAGATTTCCTTCACGAGAGCGCCTGGGTGACAGGAGGTGTGGCCTTTGTTTACTTGCACGAGCCATGGAAGAGACTGAGTGCGAGCCGGACCATGGAAGAGCCAAGAATCAACATGGACGGGCCTGGCGCCTGGCCGCGCGGCGTCCGGGGGAGCCGCAGCGGGGGGAGGACACTCGCGCGCACAGAGGAGACAGTGGGTCTTTTCCCCTCACGAACCCGACCCCGTCCTAGAGAGCTGTGGAGTATTGGCGACGCATTGATAGCGGTCTGATTTTGGAGCCGGGGTGAAATGCAACCAACTCTTGTGAGCGCAGGTTGGTCTTACCTGGTCTTGTGGTGAGGACTGGTGCTCAGAGGCGTCTGTTAGCGGTTTGGCACTGTTAGCATTGGCTTGAGTCTTGCCCAAAATGATATCCAGGTCGCTTTCCACTCGACTTTCGCACATGGCATGGATATGTGGTACCAAAACAAACACACGTGTCCGCGCGCACGTGTCCGCGCACACGTGTCCGCGCGCACGTGTCCGCGTGTCACGTGCCGCCCACTATTAATATATTTTAATGAAAATCTACAAAAGTTTGAGTGTTTAAACAAGAGAAAAATGTGAGAAAATGTTAATACCAGTCTCAGAAAGGTGTATAATGTGTCTGGTGAAGCGTTTTCAGCCTTAAAACATGTAGAATAATTGTAAAATATAAAATTGTCCTACTTCGCGGATTTCACTTATTGCGGGCTATTTCTGGAACCTAACCCCCGCGATAAACGAGGGTTCACTGTATATATATATATATATATATATATATATATATATATATATATATATATATATATATATGCCATATGTGTTCAACATACAGTGAATCGAAATTTCGTTTCTCTCTGGCCAGGTAGTGCAAAAAATACAGTGTACAAAATACAATATAAAGACAAAACACAACGAAAACTATCTAAGACAGAGATCTAAAGTTAAACTAAAGTCTAAGATCTAAAATCCTTAAAGCAGTGCAACATAATAAATAAATACCTATATACAGATGTCCAAAGTGTGCAGTGTGCATTAAAAATGTGCAATGGAAGATACAGCAGTGAAATGGTAATTGTGCAATAGAATGTGCATTTGAGTTCAGATAAAATAAATGTGCAACAGTAGTAATTCTAGTGCAATAACAGGAGTAAACAACAGTAGCAAAAATTCCAGTAGTAAATGTACAATAACAGTGGTGAACAACAGTACAACAGGAGTAAAATTCCAGTAGTAAATGTAAATGTGCAACAGTGCAACAGTAGTCCTTAGCAGCAGTTTTTTTTAAGTGTCTAGAGTGATATGTCTTTTTATGGAATACAGGTTATGCCAATGTGGGGGGTGGGGGGAGGGAGACGGGTAAGGTGAGAGTTCGGGTGAGAGTTCAGGTGAGAGTTCAGCCTCCTGACAGCCTCCTGACAGCCTGGTGGATGAAGCTGTTTGACAGTCTGGTGGAGTGGGCCCGGAGACTCCGGTACCTTCTCCCCGAGGGCAGGAGGCCGAACAGGCTGTGTGAGGGGTGGCTCGGGTCACCCACAATGCTGGACGCTCTGCGGGTGAGCCGGGTGTTAAAAATGTCTAGGAGGTATATATATATATATATTAGGGATGTCAACAATTAATCGATTAACGATTAATTGTCGATTAAGACGTTGGTCGAACAAAATGCATTAATTGTAATTAATCGCTAATCGCGGACACGCGCACCAGCGTGGTCACGAAACAAGGCAACCGCGCACCGCGCTGCGCCAAGCTCGAGCCGGCCGCAGGCGCCAATGGCACTGCTCAGCAGCCCCGGGTGTACGCGCGAGGCGAGATCGAACCGCGGCGCCCAGGAATGCGCCGCAACGTGCCGCTGCTGGTCCCGCGCGGCCGGCCGCGGCCCGGGCCCCGGGCTTCGCGCGGCTGGCTCGGGCCCCGAGCCACAAACCAGCCGCAGGAAACCAGCAGCGGCATGCAGCGGCCCAATCCTGGTTCAGTCCAGGTCCAGACCCGGTCGAGTCCCGGTCCAGTCCAGGTCCAGTCCAGGTCCAGTCCAGGTCCAGTCCAGGTCCGGACCTGGTCCAGACCTGGTTTAGTCCTGGTCTAGTCTCTTAGCCAATCAAGACAGAACACAATGTTACACTATAAAAAAATGTTACACTATAAAAAAAAAAAAAAAAAATCTGCGAACCGCGATAGAGCGAGGGATTACTCTATTTTGTTATTCAGCATCAATACATTTGTCTGCTTTTTACTAAGGAATAATTCATTGAGGAATATACAATATAATAATACTCTGATATATTTTTGACTGTTATGTATACTATAGCTTATATTCTTAAAGATCCTATTGAAACACTAAAATTCAGGTGAAAAACGCCGCTTATCAGTTAATCGTTAATCGATCGATAAGGTCAATCAACTATCAATTAAAGAATCCCTAATATATATGCATATTGCATATATGCATATTGCATCCCTTATATATATATATATATATATATATATATATATATATATATATATATATATATACACATATACACAGTGGTACCTCACCTTACGAAATTAATTCGTTCCAGAAGTGGTTTCGTAACGTGAAAAATTCATAAGCTATTTCAATGGAAAAAGCCTGATTCGTTCCAAGGCCCCGATCCAAGTTTTTTTTTTTTATAGTGTAACTTTTTTTTATAGTGTAACATTGTGTTCTGCGTGTTTCTCACATTTGTCTCTCGTTTAAACACTCAAACTTTCATAGATTTTCAACAAAATGTATTAACAGTGAAGTGTGGGGGGAAGCGGGAGGGGGGAGAAAACTGCGCTCTGACACGTGTGATAGCACAGCATGATCCGGCGCGGAGCTAAAGCAGGACTCGACCAGGACTAAACCTGGACTAAACCAGGACTAAACCAGGACTAAACCAGGACTAAACCAGGACTAGACCAGGTGGATTAAAGCAGCGAGGAGGAAAAATGCAAGAGCCGCGGGCTCCTCCTGGTTTAGTCCAGGTTTAGTCCTGGTTTAGTCCAGACCACCGCGGCTCCTCCTGGTTTAGTCCAGGTTTAGTCCTGGTTTAGTCCAGACCACCGCGGCTCCTCCTGGTTTAGTCCAGGTTTAGTCCTGGTTTAGTCCAGACCACAGCGGCTCCTCTAGACCTCCTCTAGACCTGGTCAGGTCTAGAGGAGGTCTAGACCACCGCGGCTCTTGCATGGGTCTTGTTCATGCGTTCATGCGCTCAGACTGCGTGCAGTCCCCTCCTCGCTGCTTTAATCCACCTGGTCTAGTCCTGGTTTAGTCCTGGTTTAGTCCTGGTCCAGTCCAGGTTTAGACCTTGGTCTAGACCTGCTGTCAGCTCCGCGCCGGGTCATGTGTGCTATTACACACGTGTCAGAGCGCAGTCTTCTCCCCCTCCCCCTTCCCCCCACACGTCACTATTAATAATTTTGTTGAAAATCTATGACAGTTTGAGTGTTTAAACGAGAGACAAATGTGAGAAAAGTTTAAATTCAGTCTGAGAAAAGCGTATAATGCGTGTGGCTGAGCGCGCATTATTTGAATTTTTGAGATTTCGCCCGTGAAGGCGTTTCGTAACTTGAAATTTTCGTTTGTTGGGTCATTCGTAAGGTGAGGTACCACTGTGTGTATATATATATATATATATATATATGATAACAGGAGAAGTTCAATTTGTCAACTGGACAAAGTTTGTTTGGTTGAAATCGTTTCGCCGCTCATCCGAGAGGCTTCGTCAGATGCTTCTGCATCAAGACTAAATCAGATCTAAACCGGGTCTAAACCAGGACTAAACCAGGACTAAACCGGGACTAAACCAGGTCCAAACCAAGACTAAGCCAGGACTAAAACAGGTCTAAACCAGGTCTAAACCAGGTCTAAACCAGGACTAAACCAGGACTAAGCCAGAGCTGACGAAGCCTCTCGGATGAGCGGCGAAACGTTTTCAACCAAACAAACTTTGTCCAGTTGACAAATTGACTCGAGTTGAGGGGGGATGGGGGGGGGTGGCATCCCCCCTGTGAGAAAAAATAGTCAAAATCATCCCTCTTCTAAAACGGGCATCCCTTCTTCCATCCCTTATGGCATTTTATCAATCAGGCTTGAAAATCCCTAAACTTTTGGCGAATTTCGCCGTTTTTAAGTCAAAATGGCCAGTGCGCTCCAGCTTCCAATCATGTTGCAGCATAATTACGCACTGATACGCGCTCCCGCCAATAATTTCGATTGCCGCTGTTGTGTTTGCGCCTGTTCGCCGATCAGCTGTGAGCCTGATATTTACGCGGCATTTCTAAGAGAAGAAGATTCCTTAACTTCCTACGTTAATGCTACGTAAGAAGGAACTCTCGCCTCGGGACACGGGATACGTTCGGGATTATGTCTTTTTCTCCGGAGCTCCGGATTATTAAAGACAACACGGCAAACTGTTAGAATGGATCTCACCGCATTCTTATGGGTGAGTCATATTATCAGATTATTTCTGCATCTATTTCGGCACTAAACCAGGACTAAACCAAGACTAAACCAGGTCTAAACCAGGACTAAACCAGGTCCAAACCAGGACTAAGCCAAGACTAAATCAAATCTAAACCGGGTCTAAACCAGGACTAAACCGGGACTAAACCAAAACTAAACCAGGTCCAAACCAAGACTAAGCCAGGACTAAAACAGGTCTAAACCAGGTCTAAACCAGGTCTAAACCAGGTCTAAACCAGGACTAAACCAGGACTAAGCCAGGACTAAACCGGGACTAAACCAGGACTAAACCAAGACTAAACCAGGACTAAACCAGGACTAAGGTGTGTGTGTGTACGTGTGTGATAACATATATCCTGTGTATTATTGAATGATTATATGGACTTTTTGTTGTAAAAGCATTTCCATTTTAACAAAGTACCTTCTAATTCTGCCCTGCCCTGAAACACCACAGTGATGTCAGTGATGGGGGAGGGCTTAGCTTAATGCCTCCCCCCCGTTGGTGAAAAATTTCACCATCCCCCCTGGTTTCATTTTACAACTCGACTACTGTATATATATATATATATATATATATATATATATACACATACATACATACACAAACATACATACATAGGTCTAATGTTAACTCGGTGTAAACGACTACATTAATAAAATCGGCCAAATATGACCATCCAGATGTTTTCTAAATAAATACCATATGGACGTAATAAGTGATGTTATTGATTAAGAACATACATTCACTGATTAAGAACAATGGGTTTTGTCGTTTGGGTAATGGGGAATGCATGAAATAAATAAAAAATAAAAAATAAAAACCTCATTGTGCAGTTATAACAAATCGTCAACAGATGGCGGTGCCCTACGTTAAAAGCTTACCGTTTTTGGGTAAGTAAATTTGAGGGCGTGTTTAATTATTAATTCTATGGTCTGTTCTTAAATCAATAAAACAAAACTTAATTTTTTATGTAGGCTAGATATTATAAACCCTAAGCGCAATATTAACAATGTAGAAGCCTAAAATGCTCAGGGTGTGGGACTTCCTAGTGTTAAAATTGAGTTCCTGATTCCTTAAGTGAATTAAACCCCATGTGCTTCCTCTTTTCTTTCAGACTGCGCTTTTCACAGACGCATGCAAATTCTCTCTTCAAATAGTCAGCTAAAGGTAAGAGAACATTCATAATTAGGCCAAATAACTATGTACAAAAAAGGCACTATCAGTTTGAAAAATAAGACTGACATTATAGGCTACAAGTGTGATATAAAAAAAGATTCGTAAATTTGCTAGAACTGATTTCAGACTGTGTTTTAATATAAATGCATTACATAGATTCACTTTGTGCTGATTCAAAATACTAAATGATGCTGTGTCGTGAGGAAGTAAAATCCTCACTGCAATAACTGTCCAGCAGCACCAAATAGCAATGTTTGGTCTTTCATTTACTTGTATATTGTGTTTTTATTGTATATTTTCAGGATGGGTTGTGGGTGATTACTGTAAGAGAATTAAAATCATTTAAATCATCCACTTGCATTTCTCAGTTCAACATTTTCACAGTTTCACATGAGCCATATTTATGCTATCACTTTCCCTTGGTATACTATTGTCTAAAATGTGGCATAATGTTTCATAGTCTCCACACTTCCTACATAAACCTGCTCCTTTTGAATATTCAAAGATCATACTATGTTCACCTTTACTTTCACTTTTTTTTTGACAATTTAAAAACATTTATGTTTACCTGCACAAGCAGCAGTGAGGTCAAATTTAGTTTTGTCAGTGTGGGGAAAAGCAGATAACATTATATTCTATGCTTCTATCCTTGCTGTCTATATGAGAATAGTTTTTGGATTTTTGAACAAATGTAAGGGAACAACAGAGCATTTGAGTTCATAATTGAATTATTTGGTTAACTTATCACTGGTCATGTGATGTCGAGCCAGGCTTGGTCTATAAAACGTTTCTCACATGTTTTAACCAGATTGGGAATGTCCATAATTCCGTTTTTGGATTTCTGTATTAAATCGGTAAATAATATTTAAAACAAAGCTCAGGTACATCATTTAAGAAGTAATTAACTATTCCGAAAAAATTAGGAAGTGTTAACTTTGATTTATGAGCTTAAACACAAATTGCTTCATGTGATGCTGTTTTTTTGTTTCCTCTTTTTAGTGAAGATGCTTCTTCATTCTTGGCTATTTCTTGTGGCATTGACCACTCTCACATCTGGAATCAATAATCCTGGGGTAAAGGTTAAGCTGACACAAAAGGGCCTTGACTATGGTAAGAATTCTGCATTATTGAACACATTATTGAATACATTCTGCATATATTCACTTATATTGAATATGTGTTTTTAACATGTTCCTGTTTGTCTTTTGAAAGGCAGAGAAATTGGCATAGCGTTAATCCAAATGAAACTCAAAACCATCAAGCTCCCAGATGTATCAGGCTCAGAGAGGGTTAATCCTATTGGGAAAGTTAAATACAGTTTCACAAAGTAAAGCAGAACAGTTTGCACAGAAGAAGAAGAAGTGTCTTTGGAGCATTTATCAACACCATTGTTTTCTTCCTAGTATGCACATAACCAATGCTGGACTTCCCCAGTCCGCAGTGAGCCTAGTGCCGGGTGCAGGTATCAAACTGTCTATCGGAAATGCCTACATGAGTATGAATGGAAACTGGAGGGTCAAATACTTGAAATTCATGTAAGTAGAAAAATACATCTGTCATGATGTTTATGTTTTACAGAAAATATGTGCTTACAGAAAAAACAGTGGCTCCTTTGATTTGAGAGTGAGTGCGCTGAGTTTTACTGCAACCATTGCTGTGAACAGTGATGAAACAGGACGCCCTACACTCACTGGCACCAGCTGTGATGCTTCTGTGGGTGATGTGAGCATTAAGTTCCATGGTGGAGCCAGGTAGGACTCCATGACCTGCTTGGCAGATGAAGTCTCAGATAAAGTTCCAAAGTCATACTAT
This sequence comes from Paratrypauchen microcephalus, assembly GCA_036785185.1. Taxonomy (NCBI): domain Eukaryota; kingdom Metazoa; phylum Chordata; class Actinopteri; order Gobiiformes; family Gobiidae; genus Paratrypauchen; species Paratrypauchen microcephalus. The sequence goes on from JAVJIX010000005.1 coordinate 8,930,840, forward strand.
AGTTTTTCTTTTGTCTAGCTGGCTGTATAACCTGTTTAAACGTTTCATCGAAAAAGAATTATGCAGTACTTTGAAGAAACGGGTAAAAAAACTTCAGCTATATGTTCTTCAGGAAACATCTAGCATCCTGTTAAGCCTGCAAAAGCATAATAATAATAAGCCATTTCAAGATATCCCCTTTTATTATTGGTTTTATATACTGTTGTGCAGATAAACTTGATCTTGAGCTTTTTATTTGAGCTCAGATATTTTTTACAGATCTGTCCTTTAGTCACGGATGCCATATCAGATGCAAATCCTTATTTGAAAACTCTCAATGGTAAAACACATAGAATGTTGCCTGTTGTGTGAATTTTATCTTCATTTAAGTCACTTCCAAACCTTCTGCAGTTTTGGCCAAAGTAGACGAGTATGCAGAGATCCAGTATTCAATGGTGTCATCACCTGTCATTTCAGCCACTTCTGTAGACTTAAGTTTGAAGGTAAATTATTCTGTAATTTCTCAAATGTCTTTTAGCTCTAATAATACCATTTGCACATTATCAGGGTGAATTTTACAATATTGGGAGGCACCAGGAGCCCCCTTTTACCCCAGCAGTTTTCTCAATGCCATCCCAGAGTAGCAACATGCTGTACATAGGCCTGTCTTCTTACACCGCCAACTCTGCAGGCTTTGTGTACACCACAGCCGGGGCCCTCAGCCTCTACATTACTGATGACATGGTGAGCTTCTTCACAGTTAAGAGTGTGTGGAGAATTACTATCTCTGATCTTTCATCTTTGTCCCAACAGATCCCTGCAAGTTCCCCCATAAGACTCAACACTCAAACCTTTGGAACATTCGTTCCACAGGTAATTCTTTTTCTCATTCTTTGTCAACCTGGTCACTACTACTTCTGCCTTCTACCACTCCTTTTGCTTTTTTTAATTACAGATTGCCAAACTCTTCCCTGGTTTGAAGATGAAATTACTGGTTAAGGCAGGAAAAAGCCCAGTGGTTACATTCGAACCTAACAACGCAACAATCAAAGCTTCTGGTACTGTGACGGCCTATGCCATCCAAGTCAATGGCACCCTTTCCCCCCTGTTTGTGCTGAACATGGTGTGGTAAATAGTTCTCAGAGTTTACACCAACTTCAAATGGACTAGTAAGCATGTTTACTTTACTTTTCTTTAGAGTGCCAGTGTGAGCGCAAAATTGTTTGTTAATGGAACCAGACTGGCCGGGACTCTTTCTCTCAATGAGTGAGTTTTAACATATTTAAAATTTTTAAAAATGGGTCCAAGGGCTGCTTGTAAATTCGAAATGAAATACTGATGTTCTCTTATTTGCACAGAATGAATTTGACCCTGGGGACAAGTTACGTTGGTGATTTTCAGGTAAGACTGGTTTTCATTTTAACATGCATAAGGATTGATTTAACAAAAAAAAAACCTCTCTGGATTTAGTTAGTTGCCCCTGGTAGATTTTTGCACAATTTATTATTTTTTTTATTAAAACCATATTGAATATTATTTTACCCTTTCCAGCTGTTTTTATCCTTGGAGTGAGTAATACTTATTTTATTCTGTATTACACAGGTGAAATCCCTCAACACAATTTTCCAATTGGTCCTGAAGGTTGTGATCCTCCCAAGATTGAATGGTATGTATGAGAAGAGAAAATATTGAGTCTAATATCAGTGTTTATTTTAAATTATGCAAAAGTAGTGTGAATACAGCAGACCTTGTATAATGGAAAAAATGACTAACTTTCATGTTGTAATGTTTGTATCTGTTCTATATTCTATATAGTTATTCATAAGATCTCCTCTCAACCATGAAGATTATGTCCCATGTTACTTTTTAAGAGGGTTCAATTATTTGGAAAAATATGAAATTGTGATTTTTCTGACAAGCATTGCAATTTTTAATTCATTTTAGGGACAATGCACATTAATAAATATTTGCATGTAAATATGACAGAATTAGCCTGAGGATTATTTTTCATCTGTAGTCCCTGGACAGGTGTAAAGTGTCAACTGCAGGAAGTAAAAAACAATAGAATAAAAACAAGGTTATTGTTTACACTCTAAAATCATTCTTTACATACAGTCGTCAAAAAGCAACATTCAGGCACATACATTCATTTTCAGACACAAACACCATATACTGTTGTATCAGTCACATACAGACACATACAAACAGGATTTCAATTAGATTTGCAATTTGTTGTTTAAAGGTGCACTGTTTAACTTTTCAGGTGGAGAGGTAAGATGCTTTGCTTTGTCTAGAATGTTCCATTGTGGAGCATTAAATTTATTAATCTCCCTGGAAACAAACCACTGACACCACCAGGGCAAAATAAAGGTCAGATCTGTGGAAAGGCCAGCCCACATACAGTAAGAATGCATGTTTGTTAGGGTATTTTTGAGCAGTGAAAACATTAGATGCGTTGCCATACTGTGGAACATTCTAAACAAAGTATTAACTTCACCATGGCGACAATCAGGTGGTGGACCCTCTACCAGAAAAGTTAAACTGTGCACCTTTAATAATAGGATTCTGTTCAGACTTCACACTTTAAACGTGCCCAGGAGAACTGACAAAATAGACAAAGAATCACATTTAAGAACATGTTTGTACAAATCTAAAGTACAGGGTTAGCAGTTTTTATGCAAAATAAGACATGTATTTTGGTGTTTGGGGAGGAAAACCTTTCCTCTTTTGATTGATTCTAATTAATCTTGCAACCCTACTTTATAATTTTTTAATCTTGCAGCTCAATTTGGAAAGGGATACCCACTTCCTGCAGTTGGAAAGATGAAACTTATGAAGACCCAGCTGCAGATTTTGAAGGTTAGTGCTCATTTAAGATTATAAAAAAAAAAGCCCTGTGTTACGGTTGCAGACTCTGATGTGCTCCTCTGCTCTGCTGTAGGATTACATGCTGATCGGAACCGACATACAGTTTTCCGGATGATACGAGACGAAATAATCTTGAAAACATTTGGAAACATTTGAAATTTTATCAAAAGAGATTCTGCTGTGTTAGAAAAGTGTTGGTGTTAGCTCACTGCGCTCTGAGGACATAATGCTCATCCATGGCTTTGCTTTTTCATTTTTTAAGAATCAAACTAAACAAATCAGTGCAAATAAAGATATGACAATTGATTCATTTGAATATGTGATTAATTACATTTGAGAGCTCACAGACAGTGTGTGTGTGTGCTTTTGCAAGTCAATAAATAAGAGAAATAATCCTTTAACACCAAAGACACCACAATTATCATATGTTGGATGTAGCTGTGGTTATGTTTATTTTTCTGCATTTAGAACATCATGTATTAAAATGGATAAATACAAGTATTTTGTGTTGGAAGCTGTTGTATTGGGTTATTTTTGTAATTGGTGCAATTGTACTTTCTGAATAATAATCTTGAGAATCAAAACATCCAATTATACATACATTTTAAATTATGTTTAATGTTAAGAAAAAACTGTTGTAATGCTGATTTATTTTGATGTCAATAAAATCAATGAGCGTGATTTGAATACAGTTCTCTGTTCTCTCTTTTTTCTTCATGTTTATAAAATTTAAAATCAAAATCTGACATGCGGTTCCTTTAACAGTGCATTATGTAACTTTTTGGTTGCTGCTTGTTGATGTCATTGCTCTGCCTGGAATGTTCCACAGCATGACTTTAATCAGCTCTACTTTACATTTATTCAATTACCGGTGGTTTTATAGCTCAAAAATACCCAGAAAAACAGGTATTCTGACTTTGAGCAGGGCTGCCTCTCCTCAGATCTGACTTGTAACATGATCTGGTTTGGTCCCCATGAAGATAGAAAGGTTTAATATAATACTGTGAAACATTCCAAACAAAGCAATAACATCTCCATAAAGAAAAGAATTTGACGAACCCTCTGCCAGAAGAGTTAAACAATGCACCTTTAAGTGATAAATCAAATACGTTTCTTTACAAATTTAATATACAATGTAATTTTATTGAGAAGAGTAGATTTGAAAGCAAGTACATCGAACCACACACACTTGGTATATGCTTTTGTGACTTTCGCTTGAACCCAAATGTCATAATCACTGTCAGGAACAGGCTCAAAAATGAAAGGGAGGCTCTCTTGTTGTTGTACAAAGTTGGAAATGAAACTCCCCTTTTTTGTTAAACGAGGGACTGAGTGTGACTCCAGTAATGCAGTGTACTTCAAAGAGGCCAGAATGACATTGTAAAAACATAATGGTCCTGGATAATATGGCATTCAGAAGGAAGGTACAATGGAATAAGTCAAATACGATAATTTAAATTACTGTCAATGGCATACATATATAGCCTATAGACAACTAACAGTAACATTCAATTAAATAATATATTTTAGTTTGTATCTAAACTTGAATTGTCAAATGTACCCTACTGGAGAATAATAACATTGCCTGTGAAACCTCATGACATGGTAATTTCATTTTGTATTTTATTTTGTTCAAATAGAAATTGTTTCTACATTGTTCAATGTAGAAAATACAATGCCAATTCGATTATAATACTTTTGAGATTCCAGCAGATACTACTACTACTACTAATAATAATAATTATAATACAATTATTTGGCTATTTAATAAATAGTAACATCTTTATGTGTGAGCTGTTCATTCACAACATCCACAGTAGAGTAAAAGTTAATCTAAACAGTTTTGGAAACACTAGTTTTCTTACACAATAGATGCTTCAGTTTGCTGCAGTGTTGCTTGGTAACAGATTAAAGCGCCCCATACTGCCCTTGCCTATAAGAGGCGCTGTGTCTGCGGTTACAAGTATAGTTTTGATACCGCTAAAGGATGTATCCGGTATTTCAGCATTGTCTTTAATAATGCTTCAAAGCAAAAAGTCAAGATGGCACTTATCAAGGGGTTAAGCTTTTTAAATATCTTTTCAATTAATATTGGCAGCACGGTAGCTGAGTGGTTAGCGCTCTTGCTTCACAGCAAGAAAGTTCCGGGTTCGATCCCCGGGTTGCCCAGACCTTTCCGTGTGTGTTCTGTGTGGAGTTTGCATGCATGGTCTGGATTCGATCCCTGGGTCGCCTGGGCCTTTCTGTGTGGAGTTTGCATGTTCTCCCTGTGTCTGGGTGGGTTTCCTCCGGGCACTCCGGTTTCCCCCACCAACCCAAAACATGCACCATAGGTACCTCCAGCTTAGGTCCTGACCAAGCCGAAGCAAGAAGATCATGGAGATGGTCCCCGGGCGCCCTAATGTGTGTGCTGCCCACTGCTCCTAATATATGTGTATATATATATATATATATATATATATATACACACACACATATATATAGGATGGGTTAAAATGCGGAGAAGAATTTCTCCAGTGTGAGATCAATAGTCACTTCTTCTTCGTCACTTCTTCATAATAATAACTAATTGGAGTGGATGATGGGTTTAAAATTACAGGAACTCACTGTTAAAAGGTACTTTAACATGCATATGGAGGTCACATGCAAGTTTTTCTCATTCTTAGAATTCTCCAGAGTTCAATCACTGAGCTGCAGAGGCTGCACTAGGACTGATTCATGGCTGGCTGCAGGTTCTGGGGTTTAAGTAGTGAGGATTCAGATCAGTGAGAGTCTTTTTAGATTTAAAGCAACTTCATTTCATAATTGAAACTGGCAACCCAAATAAAATAGTCATGTGAGTCCCATTCTGCTCCCTGAGAGAATAATATTCTTCAGAATCAAAACATCAAATTATAACATAAATAACTTGGCCATTATGTTTAATGTCCAAGAAAAAAAAAATATATATAATGCTGATTTATTTTGATATTAGTAAATCAGTGTTTGATTTGAACTTGATTACCTTTTTTTCTGGGGATACAATAGTTCATGTTTATAACATTTAAAATTGAAATGTTACATCTAGTTCCATTAAGTGATAAATAAAATATATGTCTTTACAAATTGAATATACAATGTTAAGCTATAATAAACCAACATACAAGTTTATTGAAATAAATAACCAAAGAGGGATGAGGAAGGGCAGAATTTAAGATTGATTATTCACACAAGAGTCCTGTTTCTGTTCAGCACATATGTAAATTTCATAAAGAAATCAATTTGTGATAACTATAAAATAGAGCACATTATTAATGAGCCTTCTTGATTTGCTAAACATAAAATGACACAAAAAAGGTGCAGGCCTATCTCACCAAAATAAGAATAAATTTGAAATGTGTTCAAATATTATATGGTTTCTCCAACACTAACACTCTTGGATAATGCTACTCACCATGAATCATTTAATCAAACGCTTCACTTTGTATTAGACATCAGTCACATTTATATCAATTTGATTAATATTATGAATCAAATTCCCATCCTTCGAGTTTCCTTTTGCACAAAAGCTTTGGTCAAGAAGATCTGGAGAGAGAGAGGGGAGGTCCATGTGATGTGGGAGTGACTGGAAGCCACTATAAACTGTCCATGGACACACAAGAGGACAGGTGCTTCTCCCCGTTTGAATATCAAAGATGAAACGCGCGGACAGCACTCATTAAGCAGCTTCAAGTTTTAACACGAAAGGTAACTTTACCAACAAAATCCATGTAATATTATGATTGTAAAGTATGTAAATGTATTATTGTTTTGGATTTATCTTATTCTATAAACAGGGTGGACAGAACTGTTAGCCTCAGTGTTTTTCGAATGCAATTTCAACTCGGGTCATTTTTTCTTGGTATATCTCCCCTCCTGCAGTTACTCTGATGATGGAGAAAGCTGTTCTGCTGGTTCTCTTCTGTCTTTTTGTGACTCTATCAGGCTCACCTGTTTATCCATCTATTAGGTAAGTCCAAGAACACTCATGGGGAATGTTATTATTATTATTATTATTATTAGTAGTAGTAGTAGTAGTAGTAGTAGTAGTAGTAATTTATTTATTTTGCATATATTCTGTGAGGGCATACAAAATAAATAAATAAATAAGTAACAACTATGTATATAAATTCTATTTAAATAAATACAGTGGTACCTCACCTTACGAAAGACCCTACATGCGAAAAATCCAAGTTACGAAACGCCTTCACGTCAAATTTTGGTCTCTAGATACGAAAGAAAATTCAAGTTACGAAACGCGAAATCTCAAAAATTCAATTAATGCGCGCTCAGATGCACGCCCCGAAACGTAAATACACTTTATCAACACACACGGGGTTAGGTTCCAGAGGTGGCCCGCGGTGGGAGAGGTCCACGAGGTAGGACAACTTTGTATTTTGCAATTGTTCTACATGTTTTAGGGCTGTAAATGCCTCACCACACACATTCTACACTTTTCTCAGACTGGAGTTGGGCTTTTCTCGCATTTCTCTCTCGTTTGAACACTCGAACTTTCATAGATTTTCAATGGAATGTGTTGATAGTGAAGCGTGGGGGGAGACACGGCTCAATATAGCGCAGAACGTGCGAGGGGAGCGGAGACACAGGATTACTATCAACAACACATCATCAGTATGGTAAAATTCACCTGTCTCACGACGGTCTAAACCCAGCTCACGTTCCCTATTAGTGAGTGAACAATCCAACGCTTGGTGAATTCTGCTTCACAAAGATAGGCAGAGCCAACATCGAAGGATCAAAAAGCGACGTCGACACGGCGCGGGATGGAGCCGCGGCGACCGGGCCGTGCCTCCCCCTCGGGGCCGCGGGCCCGTGTGGCTTGGCCCACCTGGGTTTAGACCTGGTTTAGTTCTGGTCTAGACCTGGAAGTCACATAGAACCAGAGCCCACCCCGAGCGAGACCCCGCGGTCTTGCCCGCCGATAGAGCACCTTTCTCGGCCTGTTAGCTCACAGTGTCAGCCCCCCGGCTCTGGAAGTCACATAGAACCAGAGCCCGCCCCGCCCCGCTCTTATTCCCGCTGAAAGAGCGTCTTTCTCGGCCTCTTAGCTCTAGCGCGGAACGCGCAAGGAGCGCGGAGACACGAGCAACGCGCTCCTCCAACGGCACTGCCATGTCCCGGGATAATCCTGGTTTAGTCCAGGTCCAGTCCAGGTTTAGACCTGGTTTAGTTCTGGTCTAGACCTGGTTCATTCCAATCAGAACGCAGAACACAAATGTTACACTATTAAAAAAAAAAGTTACACTATAAAAAAAAACAACCTTGGAACGGATCAGGCCTTTTCCATTGAAATAGCTACTCAACTTACGAAAAATTCACGTTACGAAACCACTTCTGGAACGAATTAATTTCGTAAGGTGAGGTACCACTGTATATCTATATCAGTATCTAATCGAATTCAATCTTACTTGTTTACTTGTTTAAATCTCCTAATTTGCCATATTGTCATTCCTTTGTGTAGGACTGCACATGACGATTGTACTGAAAGGTTTGAAAGAGGCTGTATTCATGATGTGTAATAGCTATTACTGGGTTAAGTTAGCATGTCATAGCCATGGCCTCTGCTGTTGTTATGTTAATAGGAGGTCAACATATCTGAATTAGTCACACTATGCAACAATCACACTAGAGTTTTAACCAGTCTGCTAAAAGCATGGAAAATTGCATTCTAACAAAAGGATTGGAGGCTTTCCAGAACAATTTTATATTTAGTTACCATTTTTATTTTGTTTCTTATATTAAAATGGGCATACACATTGATCAGTTTCATATTTCAAATTAAAACTGAAATATATTATAGATTATCGCATACAAGATTTTTTATGCACTTCTTTGCTCCAGCAACTTTGGACCTTGAGTGGGTTAAACTTTGGATACTAAGTTACATCACAATAACAGCCATTTGTCCATTGTCTCTTTCATTTCTATTGTATGTGCTCATTTGTGGACAAAAGGAAGAACCCACATTAAAGCAGCGAGGATAATAGACTCAATAAATAGTTGAATACACTGAAACATGCTTATCTACATTTGACATACAATATTTGAAACTATTTATTGTCCTGTTTTTTAAGATGTTGATAATCTGGACCTGAGTTTGGTTTCTGCGTAATTTTTATTCTGAAATGACAAATACATTCTGATCCATGTTAAGGTTTGGCCAAAGAGACACTTCAATCCTTCTGACCTCATCTCTAGAAAGCCCAGCTCAGCTAAAAGATGACGGCGCGCAGACTGAGCGAGCAGAGATACGGTCAGTTAACAGAATACAAACCAGTCACCAATAAATGCCATATAGTTCACTGTACATGATATTGTTATTACCTTTAAGTTGTTCAAAATCTTACATGCAGTTCCTTTAAGAGTTAAATCAAATATTTCTTAACAAATGTAATTTACACTAGGTTATAGGCTAATAGACCAACATATAATTTTATTGAAAGTAAGTAGTAACCAAAGAGGGATGAGAAATGGCAGAATTTATGTACACACGGGAATCTTTCACACGGGAATCCTGTTTCTGTTTTGGATATATTTTTACACCACTTATCTCTACCTCCTTATGACAAGTTGCGATAAACTAAAGTACTGCATTTGCATTTATCTTTCACTGCTTTATGTTGTGTAGATTAGGACGCCATGCAGATGCCATCTTCACAAATGGTTATAGGAAAGTACTTGGTCAAGTCTCTGCAAGAAAGTTCCTCCAAACGATAATGGGCAAACGACTAGGGTAATACATTTTTGCATTAACTGTGGTCTATGTATTAGATCCTACCCATTGCTGTTCAATTAAAGGTGCACTGCGAAACTTTCTGGGTGTAAGCCCCCTCCGACCATGATGATGATGTTGCTTTGCCTGGAAATTTTCATATTTTGTTAAATTGATCTATTTTCATGGAGAAAAGCACCATCCCGGTTCAGTTTTGGAGAGGTGGGGCTGCTTACAGTAGAATGCATTTTCAAGGTATTGTTTATTGTTTAAAAAAAAATAAAAATAATAATAAGCAAGTTTAATGTAATACTGTGGGACATTTTAGGGAAAGCAATCTTACTAGCATATCTCCACAACCAGGTGCTGGAAAGGTTACATAGTGCACCTTTAAAGCTAAGTTTTTGTGCTTTTTTTTTTTTTCCCCCCCTAAATTATGATTATGTTACTGTTAGTACCGTTACGGTTACTGTAGTAACGTGTCCAAGGTCTTAAATTTTTGTATTAAATATCATTAAAAAAGCTAAAACTTTATTCTAACTCATCTCCATTTCAGTTATTTTTGCCTAAAACTGATTTGTTTGCAGGGAGGTGGAGGGGTACATGAAGCGTCAATCGAACATCTATAAGGGGACGTACAAAGAGGATCTCACCTCCATTCAGAGCAACCACAGATTCACACAGCTCCAGGATGATGATCTATTGAGACCTAGGTGAGGATCTACCTTAGTTATTTCTGCTATATTTAACACAAAGTAAATGTTTCCTCTTTTCACAGACTGCGGAGCTGAAAATGCAAATACATACCATCAAACCCCATTGCCAATTTGTCATGTATTATTTTCAATTTAATTGCTAATAAAAGGTATAAATACAAGCATTTCTTTGATTTGTGAAAGCTTGTTTTGGAATAAATTATAAACAGTAAAATTTTGTGTAGTCTAATATAGTAATGTTTGAGTAAATGGTCATGGTAAATGGTCACATCTTTATATAGCGCTTTTCCACCTTCAAGGCACCCAAAGCGCTTTACAACAAGGAACCAATCACCCATTCACACACGCATTCACACACCAGTGTACGCAGACACTGGGGGCGAGGAGGGTTAAGTGTCTTGCCCAAGGACACAACGGCAGCATTCATCTGTGGGAGCTGGAATCGTACCAACCAACCTGTGGGTCAGTGGATCTGACCGCTCAACCACTGATGTTTCTTATGTCAAGAGCGGGATTTGAACCTTTGGATCAGTGGACAAACGCTCTACCAACTGAGCTACTGCCGCTCGGAGTACCTAACAAATATAAGGAACACTGACCTTATAAAAGCAACTAAAGAGTAAAAATGGCTGAAATATTCTTCCAATTATGTTTCATTGTCATCCAATATAAAATGACTACAATGACAAAGAAATTCACCTCAGTTTTCTTTATTTCCTCTGTAATTACAAAAAACTTCACCCAATTCAACCATTTCTTTTTTTTAAATGTGGTATAACTGTACAGTAGAATAATGTGTGGTGCAACGGTGACAAAATTTGAACAGAGGAAATGGGCACTGAGCATTGACAAAGAGGAATGTACAAAACACACAAATTTCCCAAATTCCACAATAAAAAAATTTCACAAACGAAATGCAGCTTTGATGGACATTAACAACTCAAATCTCACATGAAGATGAAGTGCATTGATCAGTAGCTTTAGAGCTTTCAGTAAAACAATCTGTCATTGTATTTCTGCTGGTCTGTGCGGTCTGTGAGCAAACAGATATTCGTCTTTTACTTTTGGCAACACAAGGTAAATGGACTTAGAAACTGCGGCACCATTGCTTCAAGTCTGGCTGATGTGATGTGGGATGACTTCTTACAAACCGAAAAAACAAGCTATGCCAGTGTCTTCTTCACATTTGTACCTCTCAATTTTTCTCGTTTCTGTAAAAGATTAAATATGTGCGTGTTAGACAGAAAAAAATAGTATAATGGCATATTTTTTGGACTCTGTAGGCAACCTGTGTGCTCATGAAAATACATTTTACATGACATCCGTGGACACTACGGCCAGGTGAAACACATGCATGTACCCAAACGCTGATATCAATGTGGTAATGAGAACAGCAGTTTTGTTAGTCAGGTTATGGTTAATCACTCTGTGTTGTTAAGACAAATATGAAAAGGATTTTTTTTTTTTTTTTTTTTTAAGTAGGGCTGCAACATTTAAACTGTAAGAATCGTGACTTGTTATTAACTATAAATAATCATGATTAGGCATGCCATGATCATTACTAGGGATGGGCATTCGGTGAAGTTTTCTTCGTCGATTATCAGGAGAATTAATGAGTAATAATCTGTTAATCGTTAACATATTTTGTATTAAAAAGACAACCATTCACTCATGTGTGTCCGCTTTTACTATGTCTGCCGAGGCTGTGGGAACAGGCGCTTCTCCACGGGAAAGTAAATCTGCAAATTAACATGCGTAGAGGTGGATTAAAGCGAGTCAACACGCATCCTGCAGCCTCTGCTAGCACGCTCGGAGTTAGCCGCTTTGGGATCCGAGCTAACCGCTGCTAGTCCGCTGTCTTTGTCCTACCTCCTCCACACAACCCAGCCGTATCTGCAGCAATATATTAAGTCGTGAAAACCTTTGCCCTCCACGGCACTGATGGGGAGCATGTCTGTTTCGATCATCTTCGCTATCAGTTCGGTGACCTTCTCTGCTCGTTGAGCACTGCAGCTCCTCCTGGTCTGTGCTAGCACCGAGTCCAGGCTAGCCTGTGATAGAGATAATGAACCGCCGCCACCTTCTTTTACCAGACTTGGATGCGCGGTGTTCAAATGATAAATCATTTGTGTTGTCGATGAGGTATATTTGTATGCTGCATTGCAGTGCTTGCAGTGCGCTTGGTCATTTTCTAAATGAAAGTGGTCCCACACAACACTTCGCCGCGACCTCTTCATGTTTTGGCAATTGACCTACGGAAGCTCGCATATATCAACTGAGGCGCGCCAACTGAGGCGACTGTTTTTTGTTTTGTTTTTTTAATCGGTTTGTCGACGAAAATGGACTTGCTCGGTGAAATTCTTAATGATCAATTATCGGTTAATCGATGAATTATGCCCATCCCTAATCATTACTATATCAACTTATCTCTTACCTATACAAGACAGATGGAACAATCAAGATTTATTGTGTGTACACATTTTCTATGCACTACTGGGAAGTAGTTTTTGAATTTTTTGGCTAAATGATAAGCTGTAAAAGGTTGAAAACAAAACTTCTATGACTCATTACAGATGAAAACAAGCTACCGGTACTTAAGTGTTTAATTCAGCAGTTTATTTATTGCAGCTTGTGTTTTTTTTTTGTAGATATAGAATAGTTTTGTGATTTATCCCACTGACAGTTACCCTAAAGCAGACTTAAATTAGTTTCATTATTATCATTTATTGCCTTCAATATATCATACTTCAAGAAGTGCTATTGAAACAGGCCTATTGATTCTATTTATGATAATGATAATTGTTAACTGGTCTATATAGACACTAAAAACAAATGCCACAAGACTACTTTATAACAATGACAGAAAAAACAAAAAACTAGTAAAATGTAACACCATGTACATTGGCCCTTGCGAACGAGTCATCCAGGCAATACAATACATTGTTATGGTACATCCAAAAACACAATGAGAAGGGTGCACTGAGGCTGGGTGACTGAGGAGGATGAGCGATGGGCAAACCAGAATCCAGGCAGTACATATCTAAACAGTTGCAGTTAGGAGCCATGCACGTGATCAACTGACATGACATCGCACTCAAGATACAGTCTTTGAGAGAGCCCTTACTTTGGCCAGGAAGCACGACCAACTCAACTCTTACACAAGGCCCTTATCGCAGGCTCCTATACTTTGCCAACCTACTACTTTGCTCAGCAGCAATCCTGAAAGAGGAAGAAAGACAGCCAAAGTGGAGATGGAGGGGTTAGCCAGTGGAAGGAGGAAACAGGAAGAAGAAAAACAAAGTCCTCAAGAGAGACTCGATTAATAGATGATCATAATTGCAGGAAATCTTTAAATGTGTAAAACTTTCTGGAAAAGTGACCAATTATTTTGCAATGTACTTCGTGACTGCCACCGACTACAAGTGGTTCAGTGTCTCCCCAGAGAGCGGTCAATGGCGTGAAGACATCTCCCTTGTCACAGCCACTTCAGGCCCTCGTCATGATCTGAGGAGGCATGGGACTGATCCAATTCTCTAAACACAGAGAGACCCACAGGCACCAGGGTCCTCGTTTAGATCCAGCCATCAGATCACGTACCTCTTGACTGCTTTCTGTGCCAGCATGCGGTTCCCGGCAAGGAAAGTGACCCCACCAATTATGGCCAAGTACTTGAGAGTCTGGAACATGTTCAGATGAGTCCAGTACACGTACATGAGGCCCAGCATGGCTAAAGAAATTAAATCAAATTAGAAATTACAAAAACATTAAAAAAAGGCAGCAACTACAAAATATAACAAGAATGAACTTTCATCTTTATTCAAAGGTTCACTGTGTAATTTTCTGATGGAGGGTCTACCATCAGCTTGTCTCCATCGTTATGTTATTGCTTTGCCTGGCATGTTCCACAGCATGGCATTATATATATCTTGTATTTATTCAATTACACATGTTTTTATTTCTCAAAACTACTGCAAAACATGCATTATTTCTTTAAGCAAGTCCACTTCTTAATAGATCTGACCTATAACTTCTCTCCATGGAGATGTTAAATTAAATGCCATACTGTAGAACATTTCAGGAAAAAAAAACACATGGAGTTAAAAGTTGGTGGATCCTCTACCAGTAATGTTACACAGTGCATGTTTGAAAATCTAAATTATAATGTATACCATTATTTATTTAAATGTAATAAATGTCTGTGTCATTCTTCTAATTAAATTGTAGAAAGTCTCTCAAACACCCTTCAAACAGTGTAATATCCATTATGGGAATTTCATGAATAATGCATACATGGGTAGTAATTATCTTTCACACAATGTCCCAAGGCTTTTCAGGTCATTCATTTCTTTGAACAAAAGTTGATGAATAAACCAAAAGGTGGAGAGCATAAATAATCATATGATGTGCACATTATCTGACTGGGACTGACCTGCGTGGCCAGCGTGGAACAAAATGGTGCTGGGTGAGAAGCTAAAGTTGGAGATGTTGGCTCCAAGCTTCAACCACTACACAGAAGAGGCAGAATAAAAGACTGTTATTTTTATGCACAAGAGCTTTGAACAAAGAGATGAAACTGTTTACCGTCTCCTACACAATACACCGTTACAATAACTATTACACAGCGGCAAATGCCACGAAAACAAAACGCGCCACTGCTTTTGTGATTTCATTGAAACAGAATAATCATGAATCATGGGGGCCTCATATACAACATAAAGAGGATTTCTGGGAATCAAATGGTTTAAAAAACTTTAGTTTAACCTGAGCAGTAAAGATGTGTTTCTTTTATGGTGGTCTTTTACATGTGGTTTATAAGTGTTAAAAATAAGAAGAAATTTACTTTAAAATAGCTCAGGTTGTGGGTTAAGAGATTTTGATAAGTAGGATAAGAGAATGAGTGCACTGCGTACTAGTCACTCAGGGGAATTCCTATTAATAGAATAGGGGGATTCCTGCTGTGATGCTTATAACAAAAAGAAGTTACTCTTACCAGGATGAGAAGAAGCAGGAGTGGAGAAAGGACAAGCGCTGTGAATGTGTTGGAGACAACAGTGGGAGGCTTCTTCTCTGGTTCCCTAAATAAGTGCTGTAGACATAGCAAATATTTTCATTTTTTTCCCCAGGCTTTTGAGATGCACAATACAACTTAAAGATTACCTGAATCTCTGGTTTAGGAACATAGAGTGTCTTGGGCTGGACTGTAGCTGGAGCTTCCTCATCCAAAAATTTAAGTACAACATCAGCCTTAGAAAAGACAACATCCAAGTCAATATCCAGGTCCCAATATTCATTAGTATCAGATTAAAAGAAATATTGTAGTCCAACACCCACCACGTTCCATAATATGGGGTTATCCAAGGTTGCATCACCGACAATCAGATAAAGAGTATATGTCCCAGAGATGGAGTCAAACTCAGATTTTCTCTCCGCTGTATCTAATTCAAATTTATAAACATTTTTGCTGTCTGGTTCAGCGACAAATACAACTTCTTGGCCAGTTTTCTGGTTGTGCAGACGAACAAAAGTCTGGAAAAAAGTTTCAAAAATATTAAATGATAATGTTTTGATTTATGAAAATGTTGCGATTAAAGTTACTAGAGTGTAATACCTGGTGAGGAATGAGCTCCACTCCAGTGTTGGTGTCAACCAGCTGGAAGGACATGGCAAAGTTTTGGTGACTGTCTGCTGTGAATGGGGTCTTGGCTTTGGACGGATAATCCACTCTATAATTATTCAAGAAATATCTTATGTAATTTGTCAGCAGCTTAAAGGAAAAGTAACGTTTTTTACAATCTGAGCCTTATTTCGGTAATAAAACAAGTTGTTTTACTCACCCATAGCACTTTGGTGTCATATGGAGCACTTCCGGAGATGTTTTAGATTTGCGATCTCCATCATGTGAGTTCTCGGGGGACTTGTTTGCGGCCTCCAAATAACACAAACTTTAGCAACTTTCAAATCATAGAAGCTCGATGTCTTAGCCTACGATTTCATGTGGTCAAAAGTGGCCTGTAATCTGAGATTTAGCCATAGTTTCGAGTAGATGAGGACGCCAGTGCGCATGTGCGGAGTCACAGCTTATTTCACTCTCAGCTCCCGGGACCCAAACATGAAACGCAAAGCTGTAAACTATGGATAAATCTCGGATTACAGGCCACTTTTGATTCAAACGAAATCGTAGACTAAGACATCAGGCTTCTATGATTTGAAAAGTGCTAAAGTTTGTGTTATTTGGAGCCCGCACGGGACATATTACATGCTTGGGGAATATATTATATGTCCCAAGCTATGGCTAGAAGTCGCGCTAGGCTAACCGCAAATCTTAAAACATCTCGAAGTACTCCATATGACACCAAAGTGCTATGGGTGAGTAAAACAACTTGTTTTATTACCGAAATAAGGCTCAAATTGTAAAAAATTTTTTACTTTTCCTTTAAGAAACACTGTCAACAAATGTATCTGATCTTACCTTGTGGTTTTTGTACCAATGCTCTGGTCTTTATCCACAACTGAAAGGTCCATGTTGGTTACAGCTACCTCTGTTGACACCTTCACCTTAAGCTTTAAGTTTACAGAAAATACATTTTAACTGCTTGGATTTTACCATGTTTTTAAGGCATGCCTAATTAAGGGCAAAAACCAAAACAGTTTTATTTGGTTAAAAGTGAAGCAATATACTGGAAATGCCAAAGAGCAACACTGAGGCTTACTTAGGTCATGACTTGTGTACTAATGCAATATACTGGAAATGCCAGGCAGCAACATTAGTACACAGGTCACGACCTAAATAAGCCTCACATAAACTATGAGGAAATAACGTATTGTTCAGTTGTTTGCTAAACAGGTTATGAACACAAAGGCTTACCTCAACATGATTAGCCACCAGTCTACTGTCTCCAGTCACAGCCACAGTGAACTGATAATATCCACTAGCTGGCTGACTAGACATGAAGTTCAGTTCAAAAACTCCACTAAGGAAAAAAAAAAAATAAAAAAAAAAATAAGACAAACCGCTTAGTAAAGATAAAAGGTTTCCTTTTGAGTGGTGACTAGACAGCTCAAGTTGCAAAGTCACTACCATGGACTTGCTAATTACTGCACATACTCATAATTCTAATTGTTTTTCTCTTTATAGTCTTACAGTACATACTCATTAAGAGTGAAAGGTGCTTTGCTAAGGATGATGCTCTTGGAGGCCATAGCATACGCAGATTCCACCAGAACATTTGCTGTTGCCAAAGGCTGGGACATGACATCAGTAATAAGAAGCTGTGAATCAGACAAAATTACATGGTAATTACATGGTCACTCTCGGATCATTAAATCCCTGCACAGAGGAGTTCTTCTGACTTATCCTCACCTGCAGGGTGGGTTGGCTGTGAGACACTGTAGCAGGGCCTTGGGCACTGACCACTACAGGCACATGGAAGTGGTTGTTTGAGAGCGCTGCAGCAGCACTGGCCACACTAAAGGCTTCAGATAGGGAGTCCCAGGATTTTTTACTGAATATTGAATTAACTAGCTGGATAACCTGATCCTGGATAGGAAAATTTTATTTTGAATTATTCATGCTAACATAATCAAAAGAAAAAAAAAAATCAACAAAACAGAGCTTCAAGTAAAATGTTACCTCTTTAAGAGGCGGCTCCATATCAACATGATCAGACAGAGAGTAAGCAGCAGAGACAAACAGGGCTGTTGCTTCAAGACCCTCCTCAAACTGAAGGTAAAGTCCACCAAGATCATCCAAACGAGCCGTCAGATCCTGAAATGTAATATTAACTTCATAATACAATGACACAAACAGACAGTCTAAAGCTCCCCCTTGTGGACATTTATTACCTCAATCTCCTCCAAAATTGCTCCAAGTTCTGCCTGCTGAGAGAGGCGGGCTGCTGTGGCCAAAGCCAGTGTGATGCTGTAAATAGATGACACATAATCCCTTTAAAATTCTCTTTTATGTAAACGTTGCCAACTGTCACTACAAAACAACTTACGCCATAACATTATCCTCTTTCTTGATGCGAGCAGTCAATGCACCTACGACTTCTTGGGATGCCACAGGGAGGCCCAAAGAGCTGAGTGCACTCACTGCCCGATGAATCTGAGTCATTGTTGAATCTTCACTCACTGCTGCCAGAAGGATGTCCCGAGTTTCATTTGAGACAAGGATCTAAATAATAAGTAATTTACAATTAAAGATCATGGTTTCTGCATTTCTTTCTCAAAACAAGGCAACTGAAGGCACATTACCTCACATCCTGAAATAGCATTACTTGCTTCAGCAGCAAAAAAGAGGGAGTCAATGCTCATAGAGTCCAGCTGAGATTTAAGGAACTGGCAAACCTCCTACAAACAGAAGATGAGCTTTCAATTATGACGAAAAATATCATCACAAAAAGCCATACGTTAAAGGGCCCATATTACACTAGTTTTGGATCTATGTTATTTCATCAAATACATGCCTAGAGTTGCGTTTTGTTTCATTCATACGTTTAGCACACAACCCCTGCATATTTCGAGTTCTTGCCTGAAACTGAAAACACTCCATCTTGTGATATCATGTGGTAATACAGTAATCCCTCGTTTATCGCGGGGGTTAGGTTCCAGAAATAACCTGCAATAAGAGAAATCTGCGAAGTAGGACAACTTTATATTTTACAATTATTCTACATGTTTTAAGGCTGTAAATGCCTCACCACACACATTATACGCTTTTCTCAGACTGGAATTAACCTTTTCTCACATTTCTCTCTCTCAAACTTTCATAGATTTTCAACAAAATGTATTAATAGTGAAGCGTGGGGCTCCAGCGGGAGCCCCGCCAGACGCCCGAGGGGAGCGGAGACATGAGTCACTGGATCCGCAGGAATCCAGTGACTCGCGTACACCGGGGCTGTGAGCACGAAATCTAACCGCGGCGCCCGGACCGCGTCCTCTCAGCCTGAGCCACAAACCAGCCGCATGAAACCAGCAAAGAGCGGCACGTGGTGGTTTAATCCTGGTTTAGACCTGGTCTAGTCCTGGTTTAGTCCAGGACCAGTCCAGGTTTAGACCTGGTTTAGACCTGGTCTAGTTCTGGTCTAGACCTGGTTTAGTCCTGGTTTAGTCCTGGTTTAGTCCAGGTTTAGTCCAGGTTTAGTCCAGGTTTAGTCCAGGTTTAGACCTGGTTTAGACCTGGTTTAGACCTGGTTTAGTCCTGGTCTAGACCTGGTTTAGTCCACGTTTAGTCCTGGTCTAGTTCCAGTCTGGTCCCGGTCCCCCGCGTCCCCCATCTGTCAATCGGCAAAGGTCTACAGTCTCTTAGCCAATCAGGACGCAGAACACAATGTTACACTATAAAAAAAATTTTACACTATAAAATTTTTTTTTAAAAATCTGCGAAACAGCGAGGCCGCGAACAGTGAACCGCGATAGAGCGAAGGACCACTGTACAGAGAGTGCTCCACTGTGTTTTTAAACTCCATACTCTTGACTAGAATCATTTGGATAATTTCAGCCCTGGATTTACCAATCTCTACTGAACTAAAAGGTAAAAGGTAGCTCTTAACCTGAAAACTACCACTTGTCTACAAAAGTGCATTTTGAGGTTTGGAGATGTAGACAGACTAAAAATGCAGGATTACTCAAACGTATGTGTGAATGAAAACAAAACACAACTCCAGGTATGTTTTGAATGAGGTCATAACACTCCAACATGGCTTAAAGTTCATAAGAGTCCAATTTGTGCAATATAAAACCTTTAATCAGTCTTCTAACTATGCTGATGGAAAATTTTAATAATTACATTTTGATCAGGCACAACACTTCCGAGCTTGATCTGACCAACAACAGAGTAGTAAGTAGACTCGAGGTCAGTGAAGGGCTGTCCCAAAACAGCCTGCAGCCGGGCCACGTCGGATAAGGACAAGTAATGTGTCGGTGTGAGCGCTGGAGCACCGGCTAGTGCAAGACTGAACACCAACCACCCGAGCAGCCCTAAGGAATCAGATAAAACACCGTAAAACACATAACATAGGGGTATTGAGTTAGGAAGGTGTACATTATGCCCCGTTTTGTTTTTGCATCTCATTCAATATTCATTCATTGACAGCACTTCCTTGCTTTAGCGGGAAGCTAACGTCAGAACAAAATCACATGAATGCAGCCCGACTACAAAAACTGCTATCTTCTCCGCCATGCAATGCAGAGTACTATATCTGACTCATCTATGTTAATGCCAGGATATCCCAAAACATAAGTGAACTCGTAATACTGACTAAATTACTTACAAGACCGGTCCATGTCTGGAGATCTAATGCAGCGTCACCAAAACCGACGTGGGTTTCCGGTGTCTTTAACTTCCGCTTCGTTCTTTCCGACTTCCGGTATTTCACAATAAAAGCACAAAAATGCGGTATAAGATCTTACTCAATTAATATTTTTGTGACAATAACAAAATATATATATATATATATATATATACACAATTAATGCTATTTCTAAGTATCGATGTAGTAATTTCTTATGACAAAATTTTGCCTACTCAAGTGGTACATTTATTGGAGACACGTGAGAATGAAACATGTTTTACATTTTATTTCATTATCTGAAAATTGTGACAAAAACAGCTATTTACATAGTGCCAAATAAAACACAATACTTCAGTATTTGTATCATCTTATCTTCCATCTACCCATTCCTGAACATTTCTATATTTTCTGACTGATTACAATGAATACAGCAATGTTTTAGCAACATTTTAGTTAATCTACTAAACACATTATCAATCACCTTTGAAACATTTAGTTCCAAAATTAGAAATCTGACCATGAGGTACGACCTGGGACACCCCCATTTAAAACACTGTTGTTACAGAAACATTATACAACCAGTACTTTCCTTGATTGTTTTTTTAAGAGCAAGAGAGTATGATATGTGAACATTTTCTACTGGGTATTTGTGACTTCTTGTTGGGTTACTTTCTAATGGACCCACCTGCAATCTGTTTTGAGAACTACTGATACAAAGAGAATAGTCTAGCCTAATATTATAAAATCGATGTGTGGCAAAAATTTTCTTCCCAGTAGTGTACAACTGAAAAAATAAATATAAAGTAGATTCAGGACAAAATGAGTGCTCTGTTATGACCATGTGACTTCAGCGAACGAAGAAAGCGCCTTGCCTTCTCATTCATTATCAGTTGGTCTTTAGTTTGTCCACATACAACGGTTTCCCACTCTTTTGTCATCTGAAAAAGAAAGACAATTATACACACTATGAACACTTCACAGTACATTACCATAGGGCACAGAAGTATACTTACTCTAGGCACGTGTAGAGCACTGGAGAAAAAAGCACTGTCACT